>JARGCV010000041.1:20480000-21937176 GCA_034064705.1 Bothrops alternatus
TGGGGAAAAGATGATAGTTTCTTTGTGTTATTTTTAAAATATAAAATTGAACAAAAATTGACATTGGTTTTAAAAGGCGTTTAAACAATGCCTGTTAGCTATCTCGCTGCAAAGTAAATTGAAGTGGGAATTAACATTTTATCATTCAGAGATTTTAGTGAAGTCTTTTCTTACAAAATAATATATTTTTTCCACTTGAAAAATAGTAATCCAATTTAGTCCAAACCTTCACTAAAAACCCTGGATATGGGAAAGCTGTTCACAAAGAGAAGCAGAAGTTGAAAAGAAATCTAAATACTCTCCCATTTTTTTGATTCAATTTTCCAGTACATTTCCTTGAAATCTGGGTAACTAAGAAAACTTTATCTCTGCCAGCATAGAAGAAATCCAACAGACTTATGGGGTTTTCTTTTAAAAAAATATATATAACTGCTAGGAACATTCTAAATTAACCCAAGGACTTTGTGATAAAACAGCATCTGTCATGAATCTAGTCAGTTGTCCTACTAGTTATACACTGACAACATTCCAAGATAAATTATTCTCAAGGAGAATTCAGTTATTACACCCACAGGTACAGTAGCTGCTACCAAAAGTCATACTCTTTCAGCATGACTCAAGAAGTTAGAAACTTTTTTCCTCACGGTTTGAACTCATTCTAAGACAGTGATGCCAGACTAACGTTAAGACTCTATTAAACCTGTGCAAATGTGTTTAGGCTCAATTTAAGATGGAGATTTGAGCTGTGGAGTTGATTCAAATTTGTGTTCACAGGGAAAACTGATAGGGTTTGGGTTGTTCAAGTTGTTCTTATTTGGGAAACAAAGCAAAAACAATACAAACACTATAATATGAAAACATGAACACAGTTGTAGATGGTTTATTTTATGGTAAAATATTTTCTAATATCTTTTGTAAGTTTCTCGTAGCTTCTCTACTGAGTGCTAGTCAGCGGTGTGATTTTTGACTGCTGTTCCTTTGCTGTTGATAGCCCTAAAAGTCAGAAGCTGTCCACCACTGCAGTAGCTTCACTGTCAACTGTAAAGCTGGTTGCAGTACCTGTTGTCATTTAGATTGGTCTTCTTTATATTTAACAGTCCCATTTTTCCACTCTGCTCCTTTACTTTCATTATAGAGCAGATCACCTGCATTTGCAGCTATCAGAATAGCATCATCAGTATAGCACTGGCTATTGATAGTTCCTCCTCCAATTTTAACACCCCACTCATCTTCTTCCAATTTAGCTTCTCTTAATATATATATTGCATATATAGGATTCATAAATAAGGGGAAAGTATACATCCTTGTCCCTTTGCTAAACTGGAACTGTCTCTATTACCATGTTCCATCCAGACTTGGCTTCCTAATCTGTATTTAGGTTTTGCATGAGGACAATGAGATGTTCTGAGATTTTTTCTAAGCACTTTCCACCACTTGAAATGAGAAACATAATCAAAGGCCTTTCTAAAATCAATGAAGCCAATATTGATTTATTTTTGGTATTCTTTGACTTTCTAAATGATCCAGTGTGCATCAGCAGTAGTGTGTCTTGTTCCTCAGCCTTTTCTAAAGCTACTTTGTACATCTGGCATCTCACTTTTCATGTAAGCTTATGACTTACCTTGAATGATACTAACCATTATTTTGCTAGCTTGTACTATAGTACAAGCACTATAGTACTATAGTTTGCACACTTTGTTAAATCTCCTTTCTTTACTATTGGTACTGATATGTAAGCTAATCTCTTCAAATCTGCATCACTCTCCAGATTTGCTAGCATAATTTGGTTAGTACCTTTATAGATTCTTCCTCTGTTGTTTGCCATATTTCTACAGATACTCCATCAGTTCCTGTAGCCTTCTGAGTGCTGATCTATATTGAAGTACTAGATGTTTTGTAAATAAGTAATATCTTCTAAAGTATCTTGAAGGTTGACATCTCCACTGTATAGAAACTCAATTTGTTTGATTTCAGTCAACTATATATCCATTGGCATCCATGAACATACTAATTGAGGTTGGAATCTCCTTCTAAGTTTAGAGATCTTTTGGAAGACATTTCTTGTTTTTCGATGTCGGTTTCCATCTTCAATATTCATGATCTGTTCTGCAGTCAGGCACTGACTATCTCTGTATTGTTAAAAGTAAGTTGTTGGAAGACAGTGTTAACAATAAAGAAATCACTGGACTGGCAGAAATTAATAACCCATTCTCCTCCTTCATTTCTGTATCTTAGGCCAATTACATTTTCCTTAATATTTCCTGCTTTGGCACCATGGTCTCCAATTACAAGCAACATATCTTACTTGCATATGCAGTTGATTTCAAATTGAATGTGATAATAAAATAATAATAAAACCCTTCAGCCTCTCTTCTTCTGCATCAGCAGCTGGAGCATAAATAAATAACCATTACATTGAAGAGTCAATGGGATTGTGATGGATAGCTATAGAAAATGAATGAATGAATGAATGAATGAATGAATGAATGAAATCCACAGTGTCTAACGTATTATTAGGTCATTGGTTGCATAATACATGTCATTTTCTTTTCCTGTATGGCAACATGAGCAAATAGTACCTAGCGCTGACTTTAGATGATTGCCAGCCGGAGAAGGGTAATGATTAAACTTGGTCATTCCTGGGCAGAAAAGGCTCGTAAGAGGTCACAGTAAAGAAATTAAGCGACGGGAAAACGAATGAAGCCCATAGCAACATTAGTCTTGCCAACCCCAAAAGAGCTCTGATGGGCAGAGATTTAAAGAGGTGATAAAAGTTGTTGGCCAGATACTCATGGCAATGTCAGGGAGTCTGTTACACTATTCAAATCAGTCTGTGGTGTTTCCCATATACACCGCATTGTTTACACTCTGTAATGACTTCAGAATAACCAAAAAGCATTAAATCTGCCTCCTTGGGTGATTCAATTAAGGTTTTGTTGAACTGACACACTTTTTTGAAGTTTCACACAAATCTAGTATCTGAGGAACCAGTGGCCTTGAGCACCAGTCTATATAAGATATGGGACATGGCCATCTCCAAGACAGCGGCATCCTTCTGGTAATTCCTTCTACAAGCAGTGGTTTTTTTGCACAATTTAGTACAGAGAAGTGTGATCTGCCATACATAGTCTCCTGTGTTCCATAAATCTAATATAGTCTCTAGTGGCTAAAAAAATGTATTACAAAAGTAGCATTTTTGCAACACACACACACACACACAGAGAGAGAGAGAGAGAGAGAGAGAGAGAGAGAGAGAGAGAGAGAGAGAGAGAGAGAGAGAGAGAGAGAGAGAGAGAGAGAGAGAGAGAGAGAGAGAGAGAGAGAGAGAGAGAGAATTCTCTCTTTAATTTCTCGGCTGTCTGGAGTTATAGAAGGTTCTCCATTTGAAATAATGAGACAAGAGTTAGAGCAATATTTCATATCTCTTCACACACATTGAAACCACATTGAACAGACAGCAACAACATCCATTCCAGATCTTGCTCAATTCATAGGCTAATTCTCTTTGAGAGAAGGAGATCTTCTCCAGATATTAACTTCTTTCAAGTTTAGTATGAATACAAAGTGATTTCACTCATACAATATGAGGATATATTGCACAAATACAAGGGAAGGCTGTACATTTGTTATGCTTAATGGCGTACCTGTAACATATATGCTAATTTTTTTGTCACCAAGACAGATTTATTTTCATTCTTGGAAGAAAAGAAAGCAGCCACAGAGAAAAGTTGAGTTGTGTGCAGTGATATTCCCTGAAAGGCTTTAAATTCTTTTCAAATTTCTGCATGTTGAAACCATCCTTGTTCAGCTGGATAGAAATAAACTGCTTCTTTATAGCCTTTGTTCTGAAAGAAATAAACTGTTTAATCATTTTGGAAAAAATATACCCTTTTTTAAGCTGTAACACACACACACACACACACACACAATTTTTGGTTTGCTAAAAGTTTGGTTCTGCAAAGCCTCCTTTGATTTAATAGAAACATAGCTGTAATTTTTGCGTGTGTGCTTCAATGCCATTTGCACTGGAAAATCTTGAGGCAAGTTGTATCTTGAATCATAGAACATAGAATAATAGAGTTGGAAGGGACTTTGAAAGTCTTCTAGTCCAACCCCCTGCTCAGACAAGAAACCCTACACCATTTCATATAAATGGTTATCCAGTCTCTTTTTGAAAGCCTCCGGTGATGGAGAACCCACAACTTCTGAAGACAATCCACTGGTTGATTGCTCTCATCATTAGGAAAATTCTCCTTAGTTCTAGGTTGCTCCTTGGTTAGTTTCCATCCATTGTTTCTCATTTTGCCTTTGGTGCTTTGGAAAATAGTTGGACCACCTTGTCTTTGTAGGAGCCCCTCAAATATTGCTGTTATCATGTCTCCGCCAATCCTTCTTTTCATTAGACTAGGCATACCCAATTCCTGTAACTGTTCTTCATATGTTTTAGCTTCCACCCCCTCCCCCAATCATTCTTGTTGCTCTTCTCTGCACTCTTTCCAGAGCCTCAACATCATAATCCTAATCACTTCAAAAATGGGCTCATTGCTCTTTAACAAAGAGAAGGACGAGGGGGGACATGATAGCTGTGTTCCAATATCTCAGGGGCTGCCACAAAGAAGAGGGAGTCAAGCTATTTTCCAAAGCGCCTGAAGCCAGGACAAGAAACAATGGATGGAAACAAACCAAAGAGAGAAGCAACCTAAAACTAAGGAGAAACTTCCTGACAGTTAGAACAATTAACCAGTGGAACAACCTGCCTCCAGAAGCGGTGACTGCTCCAACACTGGAAGTTTTTAAGAAGAAACTGGACAGCCATTTGTCCAAAATGGTATAGGGTTTCCTGCCTGAGCAGGGGGTTGGACTAGATGACCTCCAAGGTCCCTTCCAACTTTACTATTATTATTATTATTATTATTATTATTATTATTATTATTATTATTATTATTATTATTTAAAATTAGCAAAACAATTTCATTCTGAACTGGGAGAAACATTTTTCAGACCAGCTCTAGCAAGGTCCACATTTTCTCTTATATCATGGGAATCAGGCAAATTTCTTATCTTTGCAGGTTCCCATAAATCTATTTATATCATCTCCCATTCTGCTCCTTTTTGCATCTTCCACTGGCAAAGTGATTACAGTATGGAACTATCCCTGGGAACATAAAAGGGTCCTGGTCTCTCTTCTTGTGTATATGTATTCATGCTGCATTTATTATCAGGAAGTTGTTTAGCCTTCAGAAGCCAGAATTCCCCAGCTAGTATTGCTGACAATTCTGGCAGCTGGTCCATACATCTGAAAAAAGGCTAACATTGGTAAAAACTGCCCAGAATTCTTCTTTGTTAGTATTCAAAATCAGAAACAGGGATGGTGGATCACAGGTATCTTCCAAAATGATCAGGAGCAAGCTTTCTGAAAACTAACACTGTGATCCAAATTTCAGAAATGGCCAGTCTTCGTGTCTTATCATGAGTTCTAGAAATGTTGCTGGTACTTTAAAAGTTTACATATCTGTTCAACTTTCAATAGCATTGCAAGTATGTAAATAAGCCATCCAGATGGGTGGCAAATAAATAAATTAAAATAAAATAAAATAAAATTGTAAGTATATAAATATTCTAGACATCTATCCTGCCACCTTTCTCTATCTTAGAGACTCCATCCCAGCAGTCATATATCAAAGTAATCAACACTTTTCTCTTTGCTGCGATGATTTATATGCATTCCTGTCAAATGAAACCATAAAACACTCCAGCAGTAGTTTTGTTTTTATTTTTAACCAAGGTATAATTGATCTGTAGGCTCTGTGTGACACTGAATGTAACCAGATGGAATGTTCCAAAATAAATTTGGACATGCTTGAAAAGCAGAAAAAGGACAGGAAATCTTTATAGCCTTTGTTCTGAAAGATGCTCACTGCTGTGTCAAGGAACCTGAGGTACATTTCCTAAACATCCAAAAGTCCTAATGTTAATCATCTTCTCATATTACTATTTAATGATTCATTGCTCCTCAGTGTCTAGAAGGTACAGACAGTGCTGACACAGAGCCAATAAAAACGAAGTGGTCAAAATAACCTTTTGATCTTCTACTTTCTTTCTACAATCACCCCTCTCTCATTCTTCCAAAAGGTAAGGAACTCGATGTTCCTGGAACCCCCATTGGATTCTAAAACAAATTTTCTTGTTATTCAATATGCCAAAATTAAATACCTTTTTGTCTAAATGGAGGAGGAAAAATGAAATAATACAAAAACATTAAAGGCCAAATAAAATTTGCTTTGTTTTTTGCAGACTGATCAGATACAATTGTTCGAAATTTTGACTTTTTTTAGTAATCTGGTAGAGCTCCTTTATCTTGACCAATGTGCAAATAGTAATTAAGATGGACTGAAACACCCATCTTATTGAATCCAACTACAGGTGTCACTTTGTTAAGCATCACAGCTTCCTCTTTGGTTATCTGCCTGGATTTCAAACCAAATAGTTTTCAAACCTGCATTTATTTAAATTCAAATCACTTGGAATTTTGGGGAGTATGTAAGAGAAGAAAGACACAGCTAACATAAAAGGCTTATGTAAGTCTCCATACATTTTCCAATAGTGGGTATGCTATAAATAATAGTTAGCTGCCCACATGTTGCAGCCTTATTTTAAATTCTACTTAATTAAGACATGCTTTATGATAAAGATGGGTACTTAATTATAAAACAGAATGACTTAACCTGGGCTTTCTTCAAAAGGAACTTCTTTAATCAAGCTAGAAAATATTACAACTCAAAAAACTCATGCTCCAGAGTACATAGAGCTTAGTGAAAATTATATCTAAGGGAAACATTTCTGCAGAGATATATATTCCCATGCAGTTTTCTTTACATTCACAGTAATTGTAGTAGTATGAAATTCAAACCTTGTTAGGTGTTCATTCTAAAAAAGATATTAATCCAGAGCAAGAGAATCTAGTCTCCTTTTATCAGCCACCAGCCTTCCTGTGTGAAATATCAAATCCTGGGGCAAGTTTATATTCATATTTGCCTGCAGATGAGTGCAATTCCCCCATGTGGTCACCTGATCATTCCAAGAAATGCTGAAGGAAAAGCAACCTCCCACAAAGAGCTGCATGCTACTGGGAATGCACAGGATATGCTTACTGTGAAAGAAAAAAAAATATACTAAAAATCCCTGCACAGTTCCTATGCTTAAGAAAATATGAAGTACAATTTTAAAGGAGAAGGTTAGCTGTCTTTCATTTCCCCTCGCGTTTCTCTTTCCATGCATCAGTTAAAATGCCCAATAGGATCTGGAAATAAATTATTTTATATCCCCTTCTTTTCTATTCCATTCTCTGTAGGATAGAGTAAATGGGATGCTAGACATTATGTCTCTAGACACCGAGACAAATGGTGACAATAAAGGTAGTGTGGATCAGTATCACTCAGTACAAATCCAGCCCATGTCAGTGATACATAAATTTATACATATTCCACTGTCACAAATATATCTTTTCGTTATGCTGCTTTCCCAGGCAACATACTATTTTTTCGCCTCAACATTTGTGACAAGGAACACTTAGAGACCAGCAATATCAGTTATGCCTTAGTGGAATCTGTTTAGGCAGCACATAAGGCTTCATTTATAGTGAAGTTCATGGCAGGTTCCATGTTTAACCCCAATGCCAGAGAGATGCTTTAGCTCCCATTCTGTAGAAGTAAATGGGACACTAGATGATGCTAGAAATTGGAATAAACAGCAGTGATTAGGATTATGTGGAGTGTTATATTGATAAAAAAATGTTTTTAAGTGTCAACCTGCTCCTTTTTCAGCAAATCATTTTTTAAAAAATCATTCACCCAAATAACAGCAATTGCTATCATGCAGCTATGAAATTTACACAATCTGGTATACATTTTTAGTAGACAATTTACGTGACTGCTTTTAAGTTTCCCTTCTGTATGGACCTGTCCCTAATAGGTACCCAGCTGGTGACATGAACTAGTCAACCTTGGTCAACATGAAGAAGCTAAATGGGGTTAGACCTAGTTAAAACATGGATTGGAGATGTGCAGATGTGTGATCTAGACTGGGAAATTGAAAAAAATAAGAATAAAACCATCCAGAAGAAGACAGCTAAAGGATCAAAAGAACTTCAAACAAAATGGTCAATATGTTTTTAGAATTTTTCATTTTATAACATTATTTTCTCCTTTTCTCCTTTCATTATTTTTCCTATTAGTTTTGTGGCTATGTTCTGTTAATGATGTTATATGCTTTTATACAATTTTGAACAGTTTGCATAGCAACATCAAAAAGAGAATTTTCAGCTTGATTCACTAAACTAGGATTTACTGATCCTAATTACAGTATGTCTTCCAACTACCACAGTTAAATATACTTGGTTTTGATGTTCATTGACTGCCATTTTGTTTATTGAGCTATTGAGTACAATGTCTCCAAACAGGTTTCTATGAGAATGTTTATATTCTCCCAGCTTAATAATTTTCCATATTAGCATTCTGATCCACTCATTTCTACACAGAATGGTTAGTGATCTATGAGGCAGATATGTTTATTAGCCTTCATATTTATTTATTTGGCATGAGTGGCCTAGAAGTGAAGATGCTCACCTCCCACTTGGAAGGTTGAGAGTTCAATCCTAGGCAGTGAGAGATGTTTCTCTATTGGGGTGCAGACAGAAAATTATCTGCTATGAACACTGCTTAGGTGTCAGGAAAAGCATCCAGCCAGTAATGCTTAGTTCCAGTTGCCCTGAGACTACCCTGATAAAAAGGATTATAAGGTCATAAAAATATTTATTTGGCAAAATAATATGGCTGCCATCTAACAGAGACATTCTGGATAGATAAATAAATAAAGCCTAACTCATTTAACTGCATTAAAAACAACATTTTTTAATTTAGATTGAGCCCCTAATCTTCCTAACCCATTATAAAGCTCCATTAACATCTTGCCCAAAGTGCTGGGGGAATAGTCAGTCTCGATGGTCTTTTGGAAAGCCAACATGATTGAGATCTTCCATATTTCCATGGGAGGCTGCTCTTTTTTAAAAAAAAAACAACCTAATTTTATTAAAATTCTAATACTATAAAAAACAAATGAAAATAAAGGTGATAGGAAAACAGGGAAGGGGGGAAAGATGGAAGAGAAGCATAGATACAAAAGAAAACAAAAGTGTTGACTTCCAACTTTTTTCAGTGTAGTAAAAATAAGATTACAACCTTACCTTTTCAGTTTAGTAATTTAACATATACTAGTTAATTTATGACTTAACATATTCTACAGCAACAAATGATACTAATCAGTAAAAGCGTACACTGAAAGTTCTTTTTTTTTTCCATCTCAAGCAGAAAGTCCAGAAGTGATTTCCAAATAGAAACTAAGCTGGATCTGTTCTTATCTCTAGTTAAAATAGTCAGTTTTGTCATTTCTGCTAACTCCATCTCTTTTTCCATCTGTGGAGTCTGTTCTGTAAGGCAGGCATTACAGAGAAGGCATAGTTCCTAGGACCCATCAGGTGACACTGCCTCATCAAAGGGACCTGGAGTATGCCTACTGCCCAATCTGGTGGGATGGAGAGAAAACACCAGAGAGAGGTGGTTCCACCCACAAATAACCTGGCCCCATGTCATGTAGGGCTTTTAAAAATGACATTCAGCATCTTAAATTGCCTGTTGGAACTATGCAGTTTATGCAGCAACAACGGAGTTATGGGATTATACTGCAGTGTGGACATTACTGCGTCTGTCACCATATTCTTGACCAGCTAAGCTTTTAAATGCTCTTCAAGGCCTCCCCACCTGAATCCTTTGGAGAGATTAATTAGGGGATGTGTGTATGTGTGAATCTGTTAGTGGTTAAAGCACCAAACTAGAAACCAGGAAATTATGAGTTCTAATCCTGCTTTAGACATGAAAGCTGGCTGGGTGACTTTAAGCCAATCACTCTTTCTCTCAGCTCAATCCACCTCACAGGTTTGTTGTTGTGGGGAAAAAGAGAAGGAGGAAGGAATATTATGAATATTTGCTGACTTGAGTTTCTTATAAAGTATTCAAGGCGGGATAAAAATATAATAATAATAATAATAATAATAATAATAATAATAATAATAATAATAATAATAATAATAATAATAAACATTTCCCTATCAAGGTTTTTCCTTTATAAATAGGTAGATAGATAGAACGAGAGAGAGAGAGAGAGGGGGGGGGAGACTCTCTCTAAAATAGTATCTTTTTGAAGATATCAGCAAAGTTGAAGTATTTGTAAATTGAGAAACATGAAAGCAAGCCATAACAAACATGGGGCTAGAAATATTTACTGCCAAACTGACCTTTCACAAACACTGAAACTTTCATAATGCACACAAAAACATGTTTACTACAACCGGAAGGAGGATGGTCTGAACACTGTGTTAGTTAAAGGCCACAAGGCCAAACCGTGTTCACTTCTGATTCCATGGCGCAGTTGGACAAAAGCTCTGCAATAAGCTGTAGGTCCACCTAATGACATTCAAAAACTCAGGAGGGGAATGATGAAATCTATCTTAAATATATTTAGTTCCTTTGCTGACTTCCCTCTTGCTCCTTCCCTGTGGATGAGAACCAGAAAAGCCCAACTGAGCTGATGACCTTTGCATTAAAATCAGGAGTTTCTGTTAGAGAATCTCCAGGAGACAGAAGGAAAGTGGGATAGAGGAATTGGAATAAGAAAGGAAAATATTATGTCAGGATACATTGAGAGAGGGGGGGTGATAAATATCCTCTAAACTTTATACTTTAATATATTTTGAGGTAGGAATGGAAATGAAAACTTTTCCATTCTCAAGACTGCAATGTTTTGGTAAATATATCCTTTACACCTAGCCATTCCTATGTATTGAATGAAAGCTAAAGAATCTGATCCTAAGAACATTAAAGGAATCAGCCATGGATTTCATTTTAAGCAAACCTTGTGAACTGTGTTTCAGAGCATGAAGGGCAATAGCAAAAAGATGCTGCTGGTTGCCATTATTTTGTATTGCAAATGTTTGCTTAATAGAAAAGCTACATACAAAAAAAGCAAGGATATATTTATGAAAACTGGTAACAGCATCATTGTATATTTTGCAGTGTGGCATACAGAACATAGAATAGAAAGTAGCACATATTAGAAAACTCCCTTGATTTCAGCAAGAATAATGAAGACTTCATTAACACAGCCATCTGGTATTCTTAAAAAGAACATGGAAGCTGTTTACCATCAAGATTCTTGCTATCTTGCTATGTATTTGGCTAATATATCCAAATATTGAGGCTACAGCCAGGAGAATATATGTGTCCATAACATAGCAATAGATCCAGGATTATATTTACAATCTTGTCATTATCAGTTCCCAAAAGGACAATAATAAAACAAGCCCAAACTATAGGAATTAATGCTCCAACTCCTGAATTACTTCTCTAGCAGCCCAGATAATTAAACCAATCATTATCAAACAATCTCTGAAACATTCAATATATGCAAAGAAACATTTCTGTTGCACTAACCACATTTAAAGTCATAGGAAGCTATTTTCATGCTGTTTAATGAAATGGGTGCCATTTGAATTTTTTTTAAAAAAATCATTTTAAGTAATATAATCATTTTATTGCTGTTTATATATCTTATTTATAAATATTTTATTTATAAATAGTTTATGAATATTTATATTTATATGCAAGGATCTTCTAGATATGTTTCAGCTATGTCAAAAAAATAATTTCAAACTTACTAATGGATTAGAATTTGTCCAATTCTTATGCTAAGCTAAAAAAGCAGTCAGAATAATATTTGAATCCTAACCACTGTAATAAAGTTTTTACTTGGTACAAAATTTAAGGGTTAGGGTTTATATTTGCTAGCTTTTATTTCTTAGTAGCAAGACCTTACCATACGGACTCAGCACTGACAGCACAACATTGACTCAAAAAGTGTGACTCGGGATAATTCTATTTATGCTGTGTATTTATATTATTATTACTATATAACTTTATTTTTAAAACAAGGTTATTATTGTATTCTGGTCTGGCACTGTAATAAAGATGAATTAGATTTAACCTAAAAGCCCAGTCCTTAAATTTTGGTGAATTGTTTTGGTGAGCTAGTGGCATCAAGCATGATTTACTTCAGAAAAATCAGATGTGATTTGTGTGTCCACTTGAGTGTCAGCTTTGCATTATTTTTTTTAATAGTTGTCAATCCAATAAGACAATTGCTATACTCATTCTAATCTCAGCAAAGAAGTATCCAAAGTGAAAAGCCAGGGATATTTTTTTATGTAAGAGCTGGAAGCCAAAAAGTTTACTAAAACAGCAAACAGAAATACGAATTACAATTGCTCTTAAATTAATTTTTCTTTTTTGTTCTCTTTCACCTGTTTTAACTCCTCTGATATGACCATATAATTTTCAGAAATGATTATAGAACGTATAACACTTCTAACAAGTAAAGGGTGTCTACATTTAAACAAAGAGAAATGCTAATATTATCTATTACATTTCCAGGTAACCTTTCCAAAAATATTGACCCTCAAAGCAGCTTACAAAAATAGCAGAATCTATAAATGAAGTTCCTGATCTGTTGAGAACCTGCTTAATCTAATGGCGGTAGTTTGAGTCTGTAAATTTCTTGTGGTGAAAAGAATAGCATTGCAGCATTTTAATTTAAAATTTATGATTATTGACTGGTATATGTTACTGCACTTTCTAACTCTCCTGCTTCCCCATCCTTTCCCTATTCAAAAAAAGCTGGAGATACTGCTGTAGCCATGCTCTTCTTAGTTGTTAAATGCGGTCATCCCAGTTAGAATTAGAATTAGCAAACTCCTCGCATGAAGAGTGTTTGCTGCCAATGGGGAACATTCTCAAACTGCATTCAAAGTGTATGTATGGCTTTGGGTTGACACCTGACACTTTTCTTGGCAAGGTCTTTCTGAAGTTGTTTGCCATTGCTTATTTCCTAATATCCCCAGCTTTGTATTTAAGGTAAGACTTGAACTCACGGTCTCCCAGTTTCTTGCCTGGTGCCTTAATTACTACACCAAACTGGCATTCAGGATGCACTGGTTAAGGTTTAAAAATTGTGATGTTCTCCTACATATATGTGAGATGAACTCAGATGACCTTAATATGTTTAGGTATAGACATGGAGCACCCTCATTAATTGTCGTATCCAGTACAAATGAACAAAATGATAGCTTTGGAAGCATTTCAGTTAGAATGCTTTGGACTTACCAATGTCAGGGGCTGAGCTTTTCCATCATTTCACTCTACCACCTAGGAATTATGAGTTGCTAGGTAATCAAAAACTTAAAGTATATGCTGTTGAGCAGCGGCTCCCAACTTTTGGGCACCAGGGATTGGTTCTGTGGAGAGAGGTTTTTCCGCGGACCAGAGAGGGCATCGTTTCACATGCTGCCTGCATCCTACGGATGGGGCTTCGCTTGTTTGTGGCCTGGTTTCTGCCATGCCACGGACCGATGCCGGTCCACAGACTGGGGCTTGAGGTTGCCTGCTGTTGAGGACACAAAGGAAATGGTGGGATCAAAAGATGGGTGATGCTAATTTGGATTCCTGCAGGACCTACTTTCAAATCCCAAACAATGAATAAACAGTGCTGGAGGCAGATAAGAGTTTGCCATTTCAGGAGCAAAGATACTCTATGGGAGATAAATTTTCCAAAAGATGTATTAAAATAAGTCTTTTTTCTGGGGGAAAAATATCTCCCTTGGTAAAATATCAGTTGATATTTGGAATTTTTCAGAATATCTAGAGTGGTGTGATAGGTATGATATAATATACCATAGAAGTGCTATAACTTATTTGGAGGAATCCTGTGTAGATAAATTCTAGATGTGGATCTCTGTATTAACAGATGCCAAAAGTTTTATTTTGCTATAACAGGCTCCCTCCCTTAGCAGGCTCAAAGCTTGGCTGAAGCTTCCCAGATATTTGATACCATATGGCTAGTAAATTATCTTTATTATACACTAAGACTGAAGCCAGTTGGAACAATTGATTCAGAGAATGAAGTAGTAACTCCTTAATTCCCTCCTTAGTTGAAACTCAGTAATTTTTGTCTCTCTTATCATGGCTTAATTTTCCTAAATAAATTTTTGTATCTTTTAAAAATATTAAAAACAGTGAATCTTTCATGGAGTTAAATAAAAAGGGGTGGGTGGGAAATGCACAGGAAAGCTTTAGCACAGAATTAAAAAGACATTAAAATACTTGATTATATATATTGATTTCAATCCAACAAAAACACCCCTGGGAATCAATGTGCTACATTGTACCATTCATACTTATGTGTGTCTTTGTGTAGCAATAACAACAACAATAGCACTTAGATGTGCTTTACAGTCCTCTTTAAGCAGTTTACAAAGTCAGCCTTTTGCCCCCAACAATTTGGGTCCTCATTTTACCAACCTTAGAAGGATAGATGGCTGAGTTAACCTTGAGCCAGTCAGATTCGAACCCTTGGCTGTGGGCAGAGTTTCCCTGCAATACTGCATTCTAACTACTGTGCCACCATTGCTTGTGGTGACTGTTGTTTAAATAATAGACTTTTAAACTTACTTCCAAAGCAGAGAATATAGCCCCCTTACCTTCTGCTTGCTATGCATAGGTATATGCTGGGTGGACAAGGAGTGACAAAACACATGTCATAACATCACAATGGAAACCCTCTGACTTGCTCACTTCGATCTGGCATTCCAATGCAAGTACAACAGGCAGAGGTTGCATCATGAAGCTACCTACTTATGAGTTGCCATTGTTCATCATCACAATTAGCAATGGAAAGTGATGATCCTATGCAAATACAGTCCTACTTTGCCAAGCATTTTCACATGTCAACGTTTTCAGTGCCAACTACCAAATGCTGCTAACTAGAACATTTAGAAACACCTAATTGTAGGATTACAATTGTAGTGATTTCTTCTGGAGCTCTCCATAATTCATTTGCAAAAAGAAACTATCCCATTTCTCACAGAGAGCATGGGAATTGGAACAGATAAAAGTCCACCGAGAGTTCCTTTCTGTTTGGTGAAAAGATAGAAAAAGGGAGTACTTCATTAAAAGCCTTTCCAACATTAACAACAATTTATGGCTGGCTACTTTCTCTAAGCACTGGGATATGAACCTGTGATCTTATTGACTATAATTCTGTCTGCTTTCCTGTACAAACTGTTCTGGGGAAAGAAGATTTATCATATCTTAATACAGCTGACCCTATAGATAATCAGTTCATCTAAGGTGAATGGCGGCTTAGCTGATCACTTCCTGTGTGCTATATACTATCTCAGGCAAAACTTTTTTACAAGTCTTATTATGTTTAACTTGACACTTTCCAGTAATAAGCAAGACCCGGTTATTTATCTCAGCTGCAGATATCTTAGGAAAATATTCCTAACATTTTTAAAGCAACAGCATCCCTTTGCTGATGGGGAAAAAAAAAAGATGGCCCAACTCTTCCTTTGTGATTCTGGGTTCAAAGGCCACCTAAATTTGACTTCAGCACAAGAGGGCAGCAGGTATACTTAGTTGGAGCATGGCAGGCCAGCTAAAAAAATAGAACAAAATGCACTGCCCTACTTCTGTTTGCTCCCCACCATCTTCTCTCAAGGCAAGGCCAGCCATATTTCCTACTGCTTTTGTTCCAGCACAGTAAAAATCCCTTAGGATTCTCTTTTTCCACACTAACAATTAACTCTTTGAGTAGGCTGCCTCTCGGAATTCTTCTCTCTACCTACAGCCTAATGAAAATTGCGAACTATTTGTGGGCAATCTATCTTTCATTTTAGTTCAATAAAGCAATGGCTAAATCTGTTTCCACGTTCTTTTTAATTTGTCTCATAATCGTCTGTACTCTGTTTCTGTCATCATTTGCATATTTCTATTGTTTTTAAAAGTCCCCTATTTCGTATATGGTTTAGTTTCCTTCACCTTCATCCAAAGGGAAGAGAAAATTCCAGTGATGTTTGCAAGAAAGAACATAGCATAGTATGTAAAATTCTGCATGCAAACCCCTTATCAATTCAGATGGTATAGGCTATAGGGTCAAGCAAATTTAATATCCAACCATGACCATGTTTGTTTGGAAATAATTTGTTCTGCTGTTGATAGGGCTTCTTCTCTTATAAAAGAGTCCAATTGTGGCCTTAATGCATGTATATGTCCATGTCCAAACTTTTTTTTGTGATATGGAAACTATTTCCTTAGAAATGAAGAGGGCACCGAACTCCTGATCACATAACTTTCCTCTTGAGAGAGTCAAAACATTGAGGGCTCTGAGTGACTTTCATCCAGGCTGAGCCATTAATAATAACAAACATAACTGAGACAATATCTTGCCAGGGCAATTGGATTATTTGATGAAGTCTCTCTCCTTGTCTTTCAATGTGCACTGCCAATGTGCAGAACAAAGAAGTCGTACATTTATCATGATTTAAGAAAGAATTGTATTTGTAGCTAGATTTAATTATTTGGAACCTTGAATAGCCTGAGTTTCAAATTGTTGAGTTCCACATTACTTGGCGCTAGCAGCTAGAGGGAGAGTGAGTTCCCCTAGTTCCAGACCATTTCTAATAACTGGAAGAGGCTGCAGATCAGCCTGTTTTGTCAAGGAAATATTAGACTGAACACTGATTAAAAGTGATTGGGGAGAAACAGCTAAAGACCATTAATTGCCAAGATAATTCATGTTTACTCATGTTATATAACACATAGATTAACCTTTAATCACATCAAGTACAACCCTGAAAGACAAATTATAAAATGGGAATTAAAAAAAAAGATTTCCCCTTTTATCATTTAAATATGGCTTGTTCATTCGGGATCTTCAAGTTCTTTAAAAAAAAAAAAAGGCAGCATCACATGGCCCAATCTGCTTTTGCAGCCAGGGTTTAGGAAGCAAAAATGCAAAGTAATGTAATTTTTCATAGGGAGAATATTTTCCCCCTCCTAAAGGAAAGCACAGTTCGTGGCATCTAGTTATTTATTTAAAATTGCGTAGGCCACCAAGCTCCAATTGGTGAGGTGATTTAAAAGTATAGCATGTGAGAAAATCTGATGGAACCAACCAAGTGAGAAACTCCCCCCCCCCAAAAAAATGTTTGAAGCCCCTCCTATACCGAGGCAAGGAGGATGTTAAGGAGACTTTTGTAATGGTTTCCAATTGAAAGTAAGGATAGACTAGGTGGAAATAGAAGAGTCTGTCCTGCAAATAATTCAGGCCCACAATCCACAGACATTATAGTGAGTGCTTCAAATTGGGCTCAAAAAAGATAACATATCAGCTAAGCAATTGTAAAGCTTGAATCGGGTGTACTGTATATTCATGCCAGCAGACAACAGCCTTTAACTAACCTTCTCTGAGCTAGCAAAATAAGCTGAGTTAGATATCATTCTTCCTTGAATGGGAGATTGCCAAAGAATCCTGGGATTACGGGCTAGGCTTGGAAATTAAAAATGGATCTTAGAAGAAGTAAGGACAAATAACTTGTTGCCATGAAGCCTACCATAAATGCATCCAGGAAGTCATCAGGAGTCAACCTACACTGAACTGCACTTTGTTCTGCATTATTATATTTGGCCAGGCTTGATCATTTCTTTCATTTAATACAGCAAACAGATTCAGATGACATGTGTGAAATTGCAGGTTCTCCAGAGCTGGGTCATCTGTTTTGCAACCTTTTGGATTACTACAGATTCACTGAGAAAATTGCATGGATTTTGGTTCGCTTAGTCCAGATAGGTTGCTGTGAAGGTTAGGGCTGACACCAAGGAATCTATTTACTGCAATTTGTTGACCTCAGGGGACAAGTTGTTCCACAAGAGGGAAACCCTAGCATAGAATGCTGCTTCCAGGCTTCCTCTCCTTGCATCTCCCAGTGGGTGGTGCTTTTATGTTCACTGATCTTTTATATTTCTGTCTGAAATTTTTCAGATGACTTCCCTTGGGGCACCTTTTCTAAACTGACTCCAGAGCAATAGGGCAGGGGGAGGAACAAATCTTTTGTAATACTCCCACAATATAAATGCTGCAATTAAATATTTACTCTTGTACTGATTGGTCTGATCTTCAGTAGATTATCCATTAAAAGATGTGATGCTTGGTTATTTCACCCTGTTTGGTAGTTTGCCATTACAGAATTTCTGTAACATCCGAAGATGATATAATAAAGAAAATACTGGATTGTGCAATAATATTTCTCCTCATCCAAGTCCCCATGTCTGAATTTCAGTGTTTAATCTGGAACCTCATAATTGGGCTATAACACAAAAATCAGTCTTTGATTAACCAATGTAGCCTTGGATGTGAAGCTGAAGACTCTGAACTTTTGGCTTTATGAGGTCATCAATGTTAGTATTAAAGCAGGTGATTCTCTGCCAAAATGTATCTCTCCAAGGCTGTCATCTAATCAAATACACATGAAAGAAAGGTAATTACTTTCTTGGTGATCACATTTTCACCTAAAATTCAGAAGGATATCATCTGCCAACAAATGGAAGATTTAGGTAAATCTAGTGCAGAGTCTAGTCAGTGGCCCCAAACCTTTTGGGCATCGGGGACCGGTTCCGTGGAGGAGGTTTTTCCACGGACTGGAGGGTTGTTTCTATGCTACCTGCATTCCATGGATGGGGCTTCCCTTGATTATGTGGACCAGTTTCTGGCATGCCATGGCTTGGTACTGGTCCATGGACTGGGGGTTGGGGACCACTGGTCTAGTGGATTCCTAATGGGATGTTTTCCATTGCTGATGAATCCTAAATTCTACAGGTGGTGAATTTTCATCCTTTCCATTTAGGGCGATAGAGGTTGGCACTCCAGAGGTCAAGGTCTGATTCAGTGAGGATGGGTAAACTGGAGATAATTGTAAGACTGAAGTACTGTCAGTACAGGAAGTTCATCTGACTAAGAAAAGGTGGTATTTAATCAATTAAGAATCACATGCAGATCTTGGGTGGATGTCCACATAGCTTAAAACTCATTTTACCAATGTAGGATGATCTTTCAGCTCAACCCCACTATGCCTACCATTAAGTAAGGACTCTCTTCAATCCAGCATGACTACTACATGGGTTCATCCATGATGTGTTGTTTTTTTGGGGGAAATACTTTAATATTACCATCTTTCTTCCTTTTCCCTGATCTGGCCTACAGCCTTGGACTTAGATAGTGATTCCTCATCCAGCTACAGCTGATCACTATTACATACACCCTAAATATTGGATTGATGTCATGTATTGTCCATTAAGACTTTTCAGTTACTCTAAACCAGGGGTGTCAAACTGCCGGCCCGTGGGCCGGATGCATCATGGCAAAATCGCACTCACCTCATTGCCAGCAATGGAAAAAAAGTTGTGATATGTCACAATACATCACGACATATCATGTGACATTGTGAGTTTGACACCCCTGCTCTAAACAGTAGTAACTGGACTTCCAAGATGTGGAGTTATTTGGAAATAGTTTCACCATAACTTTGTTTTCCTGACAGATTTCAAATTGCTGGCTTTGACATACCCAACTTGAGATTCTAAAATATTTAAAAGATTGCTTTTTACAATTTAGCATACCTAACCCTGAGGTGTATTCTGAGTATCTATGCCTTTTAGACATTAAGGGATCGCTACTAAAAGAACTCAACTGCTTTTTGATGCTCAGCAAGTTTGCCACCTAGCACCATTCCCGCGAAATGTTAGCTAACAAATAAGACATCTTGATTTAGTTAGGCTTTTTAATAAATAATAATGTTGTGTTTTTATATTAGCTGCTATTTTTAATGCTGTTTCATTCCTTGCTGCTCATTTATTTTGCTGATTCATTGACAATTCAATGTGCAACTTTGTTCCAGTTCTTTTGTGTCATTGTTATTAAATAATGTTTATAAGGTTCAGGGTAAGAGTTATGTATCTGCATCTCTTCAGATTTTCCTGGATTATATTTTCCTCCTGGCTGCTGAACATGCTGGATGGAATATATGGGAATTGGACTTTTCAGTATCTGGAAAGCCCCAACCCTAGTTCAACTTTTTAAAAAATCTAGTAGTAACTATATGAAGCTGTTAGAACTGAACTGCTAGTTGTTTAGAATAAATTACAGTAAATCTCTTTCATTAAGGTAGGAGAGAGGAAAGGAAAAACATCAAACACAGAAGAAATGCTTGACGTCAACTCATTCTGCAAGTGAAATCTATCCCAACAATAGGATTTTCTTGCTGTCAATAATCTTATCTGTTCACTACTTCACTACTTTAATCATGTATGATGTGTGCTGTGAAAGAACAGCTTCTGTCTTGTCATTGTCCTGAGTCTATGGTTCAAATAATTATTTCATAAAACTGACCAGTAAGTAGGACTTAACAATATTGTCAGCAAATTATTTTCCCTAGGGATGTAAGTGCCCATGGAAAAGGCTTGGCCAACTATATCTGTACTGGCTACATAATCATTATTTTCTTCACTTTTGTTTACCAGACCAAAATGTACTTTTACTTGGAACAAGTCCTTCACAAGCCTTGTAGCCAAGTGATGGTTTCAACAGTCCTTTTGAAAGAACACTGCTGACAGGAAAGTGAGGATATCCTTTGCCATGTCTGAACTGTTAAATCCAAGGCAAAAGGAGGATAGCCATCTTAAGCATTACTACGGAGCTTGACCAAGTTGTGTCATGGGAAGTGCACCCTCACAAGTCTTGACTCTTTGTTGGCTTTATGAATCGAAAGAACAAGCAAGCTGGTTGAGTGGCTATTGTTTTTTTATTGTAACCGTCTGAAGTCATAGAGAGTGAGTTGGGCAACCATATGATTTTCACAATAAATAAATAAATAAATAAATAAATAAATAAATAAATAAATAAATAAATAAATAAATAAATACAGGAGGATCTGGACAGACTTGAACACTGGGCGCTATCTAACAAAATGAAATTCAATGATGAAAAAAGTAAGGTTCTACATTTAGGCAAGAAAAACCAAATGTACAGGTATAGTATAGGTGGTACCTTGCTCAATAGTAGTAACTTTGAGAGGGATCTCGGATTCCTAGTGGACAATCATTTAAATATGAGCCAGCAGTGTGCTGCAGCTGCCAAAAAAGCCAACACACTGCTAGGCTGCATTAACAGAGGGATAGAATCAAGATCGCGTGAAGTATTAATACCACTTTACAATGACTTGGTAAGGCCACACTTGGAATACTGCATCCAGTTTTGGTCACTACGATGTAAAAAAGATGTTGAGACTCTAGAACAGTGGTTCTCAACCTTTTTCAGGTTGAGACCCCACTTGCGCCGCCCATGTGCGGCGCGACCCCGAGCGCGACAGGCCGATCCGCGCATGCGTGGCCGCGCGCGACGGGAAAAAAAACAAAAACAAAAAAAAAAAACAAAATGGCGAACAGCAACGGGCCAATCCGCACATGCGATGAAAAAAAAAAGGCGGACCGCGGTGTCCGGCAACCCCCACGAAACGGTCGTTCGACCCCAAATGGAGTCTCAACCCATAGGTTGAGAACCGCTGCTCTAGAAAGAGTACAGAGAAGAGCAACAAAGATGATTAGGGGACTGGAGGCTAAAGCATATAAGGAACGGCTGCTGGAATTGGGTATGTCTAGTTTAACGAAGAGAAGGATGAGGGGGGACATGATAGCAGTGTTCCAATATCTCAGGGGCTGCCACAAAGAAGAGGGAGTCAAGCTATTTTCCAAAGCACCTGAACGCAGGACAAGGAGCAACGGGTGGAAACAAACCAAAGAGAGAAGCAACCTAGAACTAAGGAGAAACTTCCTGACAGAACAATTAACCAGTGGAACAACCTGCCTCCAGAAGCGGTGAATGCGCCAACACTGGAAGTTTTTAAGAAGAGACTGGACAGTCATTTGTCCAAAATGATATAGGGTTTCCTGCCTGAGCAGGGGGTTGGACTAGATGACCTCCAAGGTCACTTCCAACTTTACTATTATTATTATTATTATTATTATTATTATTATTATTATTATTATTATTATTATATGACTCTTCCATATGGTTTTTCATAAATAAATAAACAACTAAATAAATAAATAAATCTTCCTTTGTACCTTTCTTTGCCTCTGCTGTGAATGGAAAACCAATACTCTTCAGCCTGCATCCCACAGGAAGAACAGATTATTCTCTTTCTTCTACTGTTTCCTGCTATGGGGTAGAACTATGGGATCTAGATCCAGGACTACGGAGATCCAAACATCTCTTGGACAGCAGCAATGAGATACTGAAAAGCATCTTTTATAGTCTAGACTTATAGTCCTGCAAAAATAAGGATGAAAACTTTAGAGAAGCAGTCTCAATAATGGAGAATAGTTGTAGTTCAAGGTTGAAATGAGAGGTCCATGGTGTTCTCTAAGCTTGGTCCTTTTCTTGCAGATGTTTCATTACCCAAACAAGGTAACATCATGATGATCTCTCCCTTCATAAAGCTAACTCATCTTTTTGGTTCTTAAACACACTGGATACTCTTGGTAAGCTCAGTTCTACTCACCTGCATACAGTCTGCTAAACGTGGACCCTACAAATAACAGAGAATCCTAATTAGGATTACTTTGTTCTGCAGGATTGGACATGTATGGAGCTTCAGATAATGACTGGCCAGAGGCAAAGGTGGGTCAAGATTCTACATCAAGAGAAGACCCATTATAAACGTTAATGCTAATAAAGTATAAGTCTTTTGAACAACTCCCACAATTTTTTGCCCCAGGGCTGTGGGTTTAATGGCAACTGAAGTTCAAAACATCTTCAAGACTCATGTGGTCCTCCTCAGTAACTGATAGGGGGTGGGTGAGGAGGAGGTATTGAGTCACCACCAAAGTCCAATGAGAAGCGGAAGTCAAAATACTGTAAAGTTGTCTGCTTGGCCTAAAACAACGGTGTGCTTTTTATGTGAAGTAACTGGTGCTGGCTCTTTCCAATCCTGAATCAATGAAAGCCATGCCTTTTGGAAAAAAAAAACATTTCCTGGAGAAATAAATCCGTCAGCAATATATATCTGAGCCTGTCAAAGTAGGGCTTCCCATTTTCAAGCAGAGCAAAAAAAAAAAAAAATTAAAAATGGAATGAAGTAGCTCCAGCCAATGCAAGGGACTGGATCCTCTGCAAAAAGCCAGAAATACTTTCCATAAATGTGTTGGGGATTGGGGTAAGTGGCAGCAGACCAAGAGCAAAAGGGGCCATCCAGGGCCGCTGGCAAAAGGGTAAATTGCAGCAGCTTGACTTTATTTGCTGCTGGGAGAATACTGACAGACAGGACTGAGCCTCAGTGGATTGTCCTTTGGGATTCAGGAGCTCTGCCAAGCCCACTGTCCTGTTGCACATGCTCTGAAACGAAAGGGGCAAAGAGTTATCTGTCCACAACCCTGAGATCTGTCCTCTGTTTTTATGATGTTCTTGTCCTAAAAGAAGCATGCTTTTCACTGTAGACGTCAAATTAATCCATCTCATGCACTGGAGTTTTGGGCATTTCCCACACTAGAGGCCAGATTTAATGCCAGCTAGGTCAGTTTGCTCCTCGCTATTTTAGCCTGTCCAATATATACTGTCCCCAGACTGAAACATGAAAATACAGAATGCTAAACCTCTAACAAAAACTCTTGTGCAACGAGAAATTCAGTGAGACAAAATTTTAAGCTCCATGACCCTAACATTCTGGGATGAAAGGGATTAGCATTAAAAATAACTCTTCCCTCTCTGCTCCATCATACACATGTTTCTGTGCATGTGTGAATTATTTATTGATTTAGGAAATGTGCTCCAGAGCACAATGAGTTCATTACATTTCCAAATACCAGGGACCTTGATATACTGGCAGCTGTGAGTCCAATTAAAGGGATCGGTTAGGCTCATGTTCACAAATTGATTAGAGTGATGTCAATATTAGTAGAGATGTTTGGGAGCTGTAAATCCCAAGCTGCTTATTCTGAGAAAATCCAGTGTTTTCGATGAGGATACCTCACACCTAAAGGCCCTATAAACTTTTGGCTATGAGAGAGAGAACCTAGGATAAAAAGGTAAATTGGAGAGTGAGGATCCTGCATGCTGATGGAAAGTTTAAAAAGTGTGGAAATGGAATTTGGGAGCATTGGAGAGTGTAGAAGTGTAGAAATTCCATTTATGCTGTTGCCATCTGCTGAAGTGGCAAATAAAAAAACTACCAGAACACCGAGAAGAAATGGGGAATTTCCAGATATTATTCAATTTATATATAGGTAGTCCTTAACTTAAAATAATTCATTTAGTGACCGTTTAAAGTTATAGCACTGAAAAAGTTATTTGTGACCATTTTTCACACTTAGAGCCATTGCAGCATCCCTGTGGTCACATGATCAAAATTCAGAGGCTTGGCAACTGACTTGTATTTATGACAGTTGCAGTGTCCTGGGGTTAAGTGACCACCTTTGGCAACCTTCTGGCAAGCAAAGTCAATGGGGAAGCCTGATGCACTTAACAGCCATGTTACTAACTTAACAACTGCAATGATTCACTTAACAACTGTAGCAAGAAAGGCAAAATGAGAAAAAAACTCACTTAATAACTATCTCACTTGGGATGACGTGTGATCATAAGTTGAGGACTACCTATATACTACATTACTGACTTTCCAAGGGCCATACCTTCAAGGGCTATATACATCCTTCACCAACCAATAACCATTTCTTAGACAGAGTCATCTTTAAAAATGGTTTGTTGCAAACACTCTTTAAAAATATTGTGTTATGGATGTTTCTTTTCCTCATAAAAATCTTATTTTTGGAGCCAGTATAAGAACGCTTATGACAGCAGCTTACACCAAACGATTGTAGTTTTGCTTTCTGGTCAGGAGAGGGCGTTGTTTATTGCAGCTCCAGCCTGGAATTCAAATGGTATTGTGGGGGGGGAGGTGTCTTTTAATACTCTCAGAATTTCTATTTCTTCCAAAGCGAAGTATGGAAAGGAATAATTGGTGCATTTATATAACTCCAATTAAGTATCTCTAAAGATACTTTGTCCTGTGATTCAACATCTTTACAGTTGGAAGAGAGGAAAGAAACTGTATGTTATGACTTCTTTTTTTCCAAAAAGATTGATGTTTTTCCTATCCCTCAAAGCTGGAAAAACAAATCTTAGGTGAGGTCGGTTTTATAACAATTTTTTATCATCTCTCCCAAGATCGGTGCAATTATGTGCAGTTACATTATTTATGCAGCTTTAGAAAACATCTGTAAAAGTTTAATTTACTATTAATCAGCTTCGTGAAAGATAATTTCTTCAGAACTTCCTTCCCATCTTCCCACTTGTTTTGATCATCTAAAATTTCTCTCCATAGTTCAGTCACATCTTCTCTTTTGCAACTTGCAAGAACCTGTTTGCTAGTGTTCATCTATATCTGTTGATTGGTTTGTATATGGGATTGAACGATTGCACAATTTTATTTTATTTTTTCTACTTTTCTCAATTCAAAGCTGATGTTTTTCCTGCAGATCATAAGGGAAAAGGGGATCAAGTCTGTTCTTATGAGGTCTGTCTTTCTGTTTCTCTTTCTATCTGAAACCAACAGGTCCACAAGCTGTTTTTCCTTGAAGATACTTTGCTTCTCATCCAAGAAGCTTCTTCAGTTCTTCAGGAAAGTTCTATTAGGAAAATTCTTCAGAATTGAAGAAGCTTCTTAGACAGAAAGCAAGCCATCTTGAAGGAAAAACTAAGTCCATTTGCCTTTTGAAAAGGCATCTTTGGGACAACCATGACCTGGATGACTGAGAATCTCCATAGACATTCAATATATTTGCAGGGAGAAGAGTTTAGAAATCCAGCTTAGCCCTAATTCTGTAGAAACTATTACAACCTTTTGGAAAATGTTCTCAGGAGGACACACAATGTCAATAATCCAGTCATGATATTTAAATTTCCCCATTTGAAGGAAGAAAAAAAAGGGTGGGGAACTGCTGCCAACTGTTTCTTCTTACATCATGGAACTTTTGACTGTATGTGTATGTGTGTGTGTGCGTGTGCATGTGTCCACGTGCTGTTGACATTAATAGCCATGTTTTGATTTTTCCCAGTGAATATTTTCAGAAACAATTTATTAAAATTCCTTTTCAGTTGAAATCTTAACTCCAAAGGCCCTTAGGACAACACCTGATGATCCACACCCAGTTAAGTCTTGGACTGCAACACAAAAGACAATAGTAGTTTCCAATTGCCAATCACATAGGTAAAAAGCAGTGTGAATGACAGTACAAGCTATAGGATCTCAGATGTTTGTGAAGTGGAGTGGATGGATGGATCTGCCTCCTGGTGCCTTTGAAGAAGCTCAAGCTGTTGGGAAGTGGTAGGGCGTTCATGAGTCACTTCTAGATGACAGGGCTTTTCATCATCCTCAAAAGTCTTCTAGTTTCACATTTGAGTGGAGCAGGTCTTGACTGAGCATTTCTGACTTTAAAGATTAATCAGGATGCTATAGGTACCTCTCTGCTGTGAGACCGTCCTATTTGTCCACAACAGGCTTCCAATCAGAATGTGTCAGTCCAGGCCAGTAAGGGATATCTGAGGTCAAAGTGACACTAAGCTGCTTCTCAGCTTCTGCAGTGACACTCACTTTTTAAAATGGGTGACACTTCATTTATAAAAAGTCCCTGTTGGACAAAACAAACAAACTTGCATTAGATTAAAAGGAAGGCACAACTGCCTGCCCCCTGCAACGGCATCGGCTGAATGGTGACAAGATCAATTCACTCCAAGAATTATCTATGGTCTCTCCTATACCTCCTGATCTGTCCTGCTTCTTTTTTTCCAGAATTGAAGATGAAGTTCAGGGGTCTTCAAACTTGGCCTTTTTATAACTTGTGGACTTCAACTCCCAGAATTCTGGGAGCTGAAGTTCACAAGTCATAAAAGGGCCAAGTCTGAAGACCCCCGATGTAGTTGCTAGTCCAGTTGGAATTTTGTACTTGGGGAAAAGAAAGAAGCAAGCAACCTTCTCTCTCTCTCTCTCTCTCTCTCTCTCTCTCTCTCTCTCTCTCTCTCTCTCTCTCTCTCTCTCTCTCTCTCTCTCTCTCTCTCTCTCTCTCTCTCTCTCTCTCTCTCTCTCTCTCTCTCTCTCTCTCTCTCTCTCCCTCTCTCTCTCTCTCCCTCTCCCTCTCCCTCTCCCTCTGAAAGCAAAATGGCACTAGCCAGGCTCTGCACAGATGACTGCTTATTATGGCCGACGTCTAATGTGCCTTTGTGTGCGATTAGTCTAAGGCTGCTTTTGTTTCCGTATTTCATCAGGCATGAGAAAGACCTGGAACAACAAACAGAAAGTCAAAGCAATATGATCGTGACAGGTGGGGAGCACTGAAAGGAGTCAAACTGCCAGATCCCAAATTGTTCTCATGCTGGCAGAGTGAAAGGGAAGGAGGACCAGCGATCTGCTTTCACCCTTCCTTTTAATAATATGCTTCCTCCTGATGTTTCCAACCATGAGGATATCAATTCCTGTAAATGTCATAGTTGGATTTATGTCTGCATATTTTAAGGGAAGTTCCTCACTGACCATACTGGGAGTAATAAAGAAAGAGAAAGGGACAGTCCCAACTTGGAATTTTTTTAGGTTCACTGTAAAAACAAAAGAAGCACAAAAACGTTTGCTCCATAAAGTGGCGTCTGAAGCTTTGGATGACCTAGAATTAAATTGAGTTATATATTTTTCTCCCTCCCAAAAAGGAAAGTCTCGGCTTCCTTGAATTTGGGAGCCCATAAAAATCAATGAAAACAAATTTAGAAAGAACTAAACAATTCTGTGATCCACAGGATCATATTTCAAGAGAAAAGTAGCATGGAGGTGATGTGACCAAAATGAACACTCAATTTTAGGCTGACCATATTGGGGTTGGGGTTTTTTTCTTACCCTAATTCTGAATGGTCCTGTTATCATCTAAAGAGTATATATCATAAACAGAAAAATAATTGTAGGGCCCAGCAAACTTCAATAATAAATCAATATTTACTTGTGTAAAAAGATAAACAGAAAGACAGACAAGCAGTGATAGTGGGAATGACTTCTGACTTCCCAGTGACTTTCATATTTGTTCGTGGGAAGCTGGAAGGGAATGTTGGAAATCACGATGACCTGATTATGGGGAAACTGCTACAGCCACAACTTTATGAATAAAATTGGTCTGAACACTGTGGAAATTTCAATTCCAAGTGAGTCCTGTATTTTTTTTTTAATGCATTCTTTAAGTTAGCAGATTTTAGGTACCATTTTTTGCATTCTCCTTGGCTGTGATTGGTGACTGCAGAAGCCCATTTCTTTGATGTATCACCTAAACTAGGAAGAGAGCTGATCTAGGGATTGTGGGTTGTTTTTTTTTAAAAAATTATTGGTTTTTTTTTTTTTTACTATTTACTGAAACTCCAGATTTTCCCATGGAAAACTCTTTATCTCCAGTTAAGATTTCTAGGCAAGTGCCCAGCGTGTATATTTACCTAAAATAGTGCTTTTCTAATGTCCTGCCAGAAGGTCAAAACTCATCTGAAACTGAAGCTGGTCAAGAACATGGCCTGGGAAATTGGCTTTCATTTGAACAGCTGCTTAGGCAGTAGCAGTAAAATAAAATAAATAAATCCCTTCAGTAAGGGCAGGAAAGATTTGTGAATGATTTCTGTAAGTCAGAAACTACTGGGTCAGTTTTACTTATGACTTGGGAAAAGAACTCTTTTTGTGACTGCAGTTGTTTTTCCTGTCGATGCTGCTGTTTCTTAATATTCTGAGTGAATATTAGTGAGTAAGCATATGATATGAAGACATCAATGATTTCATGATTAATGATGATGATGATGATAACGATAATAATAATAATAATAATAATAATAGTAATAATAATAATAATAATGAGTTGGAAGGGACTTTGGGGGTCCTCTAGTCCAACCCCATGGGGGATGATCTTGGGGGTCTTTTGGGGGTACCAAGTGAAAAACCCTTGGGGTCAATTACAGATCAATGCTCGTTTTTGAATATCTTCTTAACCAGTCACGAGAGCCCCTGACATACCTATTAAATCTCTCGTCTCTTATAAACCTTACAAATGATCATCAGCGTTGTCATCTCATTTTGACCCTTTTGTATGTGGATGGGGATGATGACCCACTAAGTAGACCTCCCTATATACTGGCTGAGCAGGATTATGGTCCCTTAGCTGGCCAGATGCCAACCACTATATTACACCCTAATTGAAGAAAAGCATCCTGGGAAACTTGCTGATTTTCAAAGTGAAACAAGCCAAAACACAAATTAAAATGGATGCATTGAGTCTCCAATAATTTTGATAGACCTACAAATGCTTCTAAATTCCAAAACATGTGTGTGTGGGTGGGAGGAGCATGATCCATCAATCCTGACCGGTTTCCTAAAGTGACATTTGTGCACCTGTAGCCTGCTCTCTGCAATGCTCTTTATTCAATAAAAGGAAAAGGAAAAAAAATTGACAAAAAAGAACGCTGCCCTTGATACAAGGTTTAAGGCTTAAGGAAGTGATAAAAGAATAACAAACATTAGACAGTAAAAACATTCAAGGATAAATACTCAGTTTCCAGTCTGTCATAACACTGAAAAGATGAACAGCGCCTAGAAAATTACTTTCTGCCAATGTTTTGCTTACATTCGATACAACATGTTCCAAGCAGGACATTGTGTCGAATAAAGCATTTGAGTGACATGATTTCCAACGAAAGCACGTTTGCAATCATCCCTCTGCTGTGCTGCATATGGCCAGGAAGCTATAGAAAGGAAAGAATACAGATGTCATGGTGACTACATGGTAACAGCAGCACACAAAAGGGTTACAAATGAGCATCGACATCTCGGTTTCCATAGGAATTTGGTGAGCAATGAGAGTTTCAAGAGCCGTGTTGCTAAACAAAAGAATATTCAGCCCTTTGATGAGCATAATTATATATTCCCATTGGAATGTCTCTTCGCACATGTGCCAGTTTTGATCTTAATGGAAAACATGCCTAAAGAAAGCTTTAGGTGTCAAGGAAACAGAGAGCTGGGAGCTACATCATCCATCCCTGCACATGGAAGCATTAAAGGCCACAGATGCGCCCCATGGAGAACTTATTGGGTCACTAGGGCACCTGTAAAATGACGCTGGGTACAGCAATAAGAAGAAAAGTAAGAAGCAAACAAGTAGAAGGGGGGATCTGTTTCCCTGGATTATGTCTGGCAGAATGGGCTTGAGGAACACAGAGAAAGAAACACAAATGAGAGTTACAAAGACACTCCTTTGCAGAGATCAGCTCTGATCAGCATCTCAGTTAACTTCATCTTCATCTTGGCCTGCATCCTCATGAGTTAAACCAGAGGTGGGGAACCTTGGCTCTTTTATGACATGTGGACTTCAACTCCCAGAATTCCTGTGCCAGCTGGCTCAGGAATTCTGGGAGTTGAAGTCCACACCTCATAAAAGAGCCAAGATTCCCCACCCCTGAGTTAAACCATCACTGAAAGCAGTTTTGCAAAACTGGGAGAAGTATACCGAGAGTAGGAGGTTAATACAGAATTTTAAACTTCTGAATTTAAACTATTTCTGCAAAATCCTTTTAATTTTAATGTTTTTAAAAAAGGAAATCAGCATCTTAATCTAATCGTATAACTCATATAGAAGATTGTTTAATAAGGGAATTCTTTTATTTAAATTGTAATTGTTACACTTTCTTCTATTATTAGGAAAACAGAAACCAGTGGGCCGAAGACCATGTAGAAAGTGATACTCTTATGTATGTTTGTTTGTTTTTTCCTTTTAAAACACACAAAATGATATAACTTAACACTTGAAAAGGGTTATAAAATCTGGAAGATAAACAGGATTTTCATTTCATTTTCTGAATAGCTCATACTTATTCGGTAGAATGAGAAATCTGCATAGAATTGTTTCTTTTTTTAAAAGTATACATAATCTAAATAATTTTAAATGCTGTTTCTTTAAAAAAAATTGTCAAAACATTGTGAATAATAAATCTAAGAGCAAAACAATAGGAAACTGTCTCTCAGTATCACTTGATATATATGTTTCTGATCAATTAAACCCTCAGGGCTTGCCATTTCTATTGTTATTTCCATATTTTTCATGGAAACAATTAAAATTTGAAACAATGACCTGTGAGGAAAAAAAACGCTTAAAATCTTCAATTCATGACTTACCACATAGGACCACTTGTCCTGAAACAGCTGAATTTAAATATATATGTCCATAAAGCAAAGGCTAATAGGCTTTGTTTGTTCTATTAAATTAAGCAAAGTTGTGTTGCTCCTGATAAAAAAAGTAAAGGCAGAATGACTGCATCATGATTATTTTTTTCCATTCAGGTCCTTTGATGAGCATTTTCTTACATATTGGCTTAGTTGTCTTAACACCACTGGTAGAGTTTGAAACTAGAAAGCTAATCTGCATTGCAGGAATGAACTGGGTACTTTTTCTATAATTTTACATGCTAGTTTCCAGCCTAAAACCATGTTTTCTCTGCTCTCCTTAAGTAAATATACAACAGTGTATAATAAGTGTTATTCGTTCAGTCATTTGGGATTGTACAATAACAGAATTATATATAATTGGATTAGATTGGGGATGGTGAGGTCACTACCATAGCAAACCTTGTACTGCAGAGTAAAGAGAAGCTAAATTCATCCAGGGAATTAGCACTAATGCACCCCTCCCCCCCAAAAGAAAGATCAAGAGGAGAACTATGACAAGGAGAAGCACTGATGATGTTATTTACTTTGATAATGAAATGTCTGCAAGGATACCATCAAGCTCAGAAATGTCTGCAAGGATACCACCAAGCTCAAGGACCCTTAACATGTCATGTCATGTCATTTATATTTTATTTTATTTTATTTATTATTTTATTTTATTATTTATTTTATTTTATTATTATTTCTGAATTTTTGGCATTCACACTTCCTTTAACCTAACCTTAATGTACATATCTCCCCTAAAACTCCAAATACCATAATGCAAGTTTATTTTTAAAAATAAAAATCTTCACAGTTCCCTTGGACTCTGTCTGCACCTCCCAAAGGAGACACGGGGTTAATCCTTGACTTACATTCGCTTTGTGACGGTTGGAAATGACAACAGCACTGGGAAAAAAAAATGACTTGTGATCTTTTTTCACACTTACAACTGTTGCAGCGTCTCTGTAATCACATGATCAAAATTTGGAAGGCTTGGCAACTGGCATGTATTTATGACCGCTGCAAGTGTCCTGGGATCATGTGATCACCTTTTGTGACCTTCTGACAAGCAAGTCTTTGGGGAAGCCAGAGACACTTAACAACTTATCAACTGCAGTGATTCACTTAACAACTGTGTCAAGAAAGTTCATAAAATGAAATAAAATTCACTTAATACAGTAACTGCCTTGCTTAGCAACATAAATGTTGGGCTCAATTGTAGTCATAGGTCAAGGACTACCTATGTACCTCATAGATTGGGGAACCCTGTATTAGGCTTATAGGCCAGTTTAATTATGTCTTGAGTGCCTTTCTCCGGTTCCAATTCACCCACTTTCTAGTGTATTTTCAGGTTTGCCAACAGACATGTACCTATTTTATTGAAAATGGATTCAGGAATTACAACATCTCAAAGAATATGACAGGAATATGGAGGACAGTTTGATTCATATACTGTAGTTGCCTTTAGATGTAATAAAAAAGTCTGCAGACTAATGTGCCAAATATTTGCTTGACATTTCCCCTTTCTATTATTTGTGCATGATAAAACAGATGCCTCTGTGCAACAGATGTCAACCAGATGTGCTGAGGGTTGCATCAGAAGAGAAAGCACTAATTTCTTCACTTAAATGAAAAAATTCTTAAGTGATAACAAACCGCAACCTACAGTCTGACCTACTTTAGGTTCAATTGTAGTTACAATTGCCTTGTTGAATTTTATTCAGCAAATAGCCATTAATCTGTTCACATACTGCATGTTCTTTCCTGAAAGAAATTGGTGACCTTTTAATTCTGTTTTGGTGGGGTTTTTTTTCAGATTTTTTTTTCAATTTTGCAATTCATCTTAGAAATAAGGAGACACAACACATCACATTATTATACTACACTACATTACGAATTAAAACATAGCACAATGCATCACATTATATAATACTACATTACAATAATCCAGAGACACATATTCATATTTGTCTGCTTATATAGCACGATAGAGAATCTTTCATCACTTGTTTGTTGGTAACAGTGATTTCTTGTGTAGTGTAACTCCTCAGAGGCCGCTAAAGGCCAGACCTTCCTAGCCCTCCCCGCTTCAATTACACTCAGCAGCCGCACTCTCAAGGCGTTGATAGAATGTTCTTTTTAGCAGGAACTCACGCAGAGTGAAGGGGTGGCAGGTTCTCGTCATCAAAGGGTTTTACAGGAACAAAGACGACCAACCCCTAGCCACGGCAGTCAGTGTGTGACAGTGTTTATCAACCCCCTAGCAGTCATGACAATAATAGCCAATGGCTTGTAGCAGTCACTTGGAAAACAGGGGGGAGGCCCTCTGGCTCCGGGCAGCAACGGAAAGCACAAGCAAAGATAGTCAGTGCTCTGCAGCAACAGCTGACCCGTGAGGGCAGCTCCCCACAATGTCTACAGCTTGCACAGGTGATAATGATCAAAGTTCAGATGGCCACTGATCTCCGAAGCAGTAGCGACCAGCCTCTCCTTTCTTCTGTCAGCACTCATAGTCCCAGGTCTCTCTATGCCAAATCCCCCCTTCCTTTCTAGTTAAAACCTGAATTTAAAACCCCACCAAGCTTTCCCTCTTCTCACTCTCACTCTTCCCTTCACTTGGGATATCCCCTGCAAAAGAAAGCAATAAAACTCTGTTCTCTCTCTCTCTCTCTCTCTCTCTCTCTCTCTCTCATCTCTCTCCTCTCTCTCTCTCTCCTACTCTCTCTCTCTCTCTCTCTCTCTCTTCTCTCTCTCTCTCTCTCTCTCTCTCTCTCTCTCTCTCTCTCTCTCTCTCTCTCTCTCTCTCTCTCTCTCTTCTCTCTCTCTCTCTCTCTCTCTCTCTCTCTCTCTCTCTCTCTCTCCTTCCTTCTATTTCAGAGGAAAAGAATCACATAAAACCCCAAACTCCTCTTCGGCTTCACCTGGTCTCTCCCCACAACAACAACCACCCCACCCCCCTTCCTCCTTCCCCTTTTCTTTCCTTCTGCCCGATCCACACCCGCACCCAAACTGGCAGCTGCTGTCCAAGCTTCCTACTTCCCTCTCTCCAGCCAGGCTCCTGCAAAGCCTTTCGGCCAGCCCCACTACACTTGTAACTGTCCAAGACATTTAAATCTTGCATTATAAGCATTCTTTCTATATACCAACCCAAATTCAACACTTGCCAGTACATACAGATGGAGCTGAAAGTGATCAACATCTGGCTTACTCAGGCACTTGAATAACAAAATAAGAGAATAACATAAAAATAGAGTTGGAAGGGACCTTGGAGGTCTGTTAGCCCAGCCCCCTTCTTGAGCAGGAGACTTTATACCATTTCAGACAAATGGCTGTCCAGTCTCTTCTTAAAAACTTCCAGTGTTGGAGCACTCACAACTTCTGGAGGCAAGTCCTTCCACTGATTAATTGTTTTGCCAGGAAATTTATCCTTATTTCTAAGTTGGTCTTCTCCTTGATTAGTTTCCATCCATTGCTTCTTGTCCTGCTTTCAAGTGCTTTGGAGAATAGGTTGACACCCCCATTCTTCGTAGCAGCCCCTCAAATATGGGAACACATGAACATAAAGAAAAGTAGATTTCACTAAATTTAATATGACTGATGACCTAATGTAGAAATCCATGTCACAATTGTTAACAATTGCCTTATGAAAATACATGAGGTCTATAATGACAATGACTCAATCATGTTATAACTTGACATAATAAGAAGCATGCATGTGCAAATCAGCTCCACAAGATGCACTTATTGGTCAACCAAACTCTGTCATCTTCACCGTCCTGAAGCTTTGTTATTATAATGTTATTAATGAGCTATTACTAAGGACTTGAAAAAGTAGGTGACTATTCAGATGTTCCTGAATTAAAATTGCTCATCACTGGCCATTTGGACTGGGGCTGTTAAAATTTTAATCCGGTAATATCTGGAGGAGGAAGATACCCAACCTTATTCTACATATTTAATAGGAAAAGCTGTCACAAGTAGCAGACATCAACTTGCTACTATCAGCTAGAAGTGGTTTTGTGAAATATCTTTTTATTTCAGAGTGCTTTGTGTTTTGATGCAAAGGCCCATAAAACCAGTTCATGGTACTCTACACACAGAGCTATAAACCAGATATAGTGTTAATGATGAGAGTTAAATGTGAGAAAGCATTTCTTAACAAAAGCATGTGGGGTTGTTTTATTGTTCATGCTCCAAAACAATTAATTTAATGATGCTGGCTATCATTTAATGATGCTGGCTTTTTGTATATGGAGAGCTGACACCAAAAGATAGATGCTTGCCCAGAGCTACACATGTTGCTGATATATGACCTCACCTTCCTAGGTCTTAATCTGGTTCCTTTTCCCAAGCTAGTCCAAATACCCCTTTAGAGGGTCACACTGCCTCCAGTAAGCACTTTACTCTTTGTAGACCTTCGTAAATAAAAGCCCACAGATTGTATTTCAGCTTACTTTTATAAACCTATTTTGATAAGACTCTCTGTCCTGCCTAGACTGATGCCAACATTCACATATCAAACTAAACTAAAGACCCATAGATTGAATACAAACATAAAGTGGGGTGGACAGGAACCCAGACCTTTTATTTAAAGAAGTGAAACACACAATGCAAAAACAAGTATTAGCGTGGAACTTGAAGGACAAAGCCCTTTATGTACCAACACAATGAGTACCAAAAGCCAAAGTAATGTCTGCAAGATTTTTCAAAACAATGGTTCACCTGTACATTAACCTTTTGCCATTTAGTAGCTGATTCTTCATTCACATGACGAAATTCAATACAGTTGTTAGAAGAAATGCAAAATTTCTTAGAGAAGATATTCAAAAACAAGAACACTAGTACCCTACAATAATTGTTAGTGGATTGCAATTCCCAAACACCATGACCAAGGATGATGGAAGTTATAGTTCATCAACAACCCAACACTCACAAATTTTCTATTTTTTGTTTATAATATACCCAGCCAATCAATAAATCAGTTCATCTATTGAGTACTGGCCTGAAAAGATTAGCTAGTTGTCAGATGCAAATGATTATATGTAGGACTGCCTTATTCCACACTAAATAGTTTAGTTACCACATAAGCTTCATCTATCTATATTAGGGCAAACATTATTTTCATCCATCTAGGACAAATTGAATTCTTGTATGACTTGAACCCAAATTTCAAAATAAAAGACAAAAAAAACACATCTAAAATACATATTAATCTCTTTAACTTCTTGTATCTGTTGACCTTGGCTATAGAAGACAAAATGATAAATTAGATCTCATTTTCTGAAAATCAGTATAAACATCTGTATGATTTGGCTGTGGTGCTTCCGGCAATAGTGCAGGGGGAGGGGACTAGAAAAGAATGAGTAAATCCTATTATGCCATGTGTGGTTGTTGAGGATTTACAGGATTACCTGTAATCCATTCCTTTAGTCAATATAAAATGATTAAATCCATTCTTCTTAGAAAGACAACATTTAGCATATTAGTCACTAACATTAGAAAACTGGCACAATATGCAACCAATGCTATAATAGCATTTTCATTTTGATAATTTAAACGAGGGAAGCTGATCCATGATGGCCCCAAATTGGAACACATGCAAAAAAAAAAAATTTCTGAGGCAGAATTAGGGCAGCTGAGTGACTTTCATCTGAAAAAAGGACTTGTCTAGAGTATTTAGATCCATCAGCTTACTGCTCGACATGCTGACATATTTTGCTAACTTCATTTCAGGACACGGTCAGCTTCTCTTCTATGGAAAAAGGAAATGATGACCTAACTGCTATATATATATATATATATATATATATATATATATATATATATATATATATATATATATATATATATATATATATATATATATATATATATATATATATATATATATATATATATATATATATATATATATATATATATATATATATATATATATATATATATATATATATATATATATATATATTGGTGGTTTGTAAGGCGATGTATATGGTTTGTTTCACTCTGCTGCCCTAAATGAAAGAAGGCTGGTACAAGAAGTTCATACAAGGAAACAATGTTGGGATATGAAGACACCCTTCCCTTTCTCTTGTTTTCTATGATGTTCTAGTCAAATTTCTTTCCTAGTAGATACTTGGAATTTGATAATACTTGTCAGTACACTTGAGGATCCAGGAGCTCAGAGTTAATCCCCTCTTCCATTCTCTGCTGGAGTCACAGGAATTGTAGGAAACTTTGCTTCAGTGTTAGATAAACTTTCTTCAGCTTGGTACTCTCTGAGCTTGGTTGTTTGCTTGCAGACATTTCATAACCCAACTATGTAACATCCTCAGTGCTGGAGAGTGTGGGTTTGATCCTTGTTCATATATCATAACTTGACCTGCAAGTATTGAAGTGGGTATGTTTTCTCCATGATAGATCTTTGATTAGGGTATATTGTCTTATACATTTTCGTCCCAGCATTTTACCATAGGTGCAGGATCTGTTTATTTCCAGATCAGTTGGGTGTTGATCCATTGTTGATCCATTGGTTGTGACAGGAATGGACTGACCAATTTGATGATTGAATCATGAGCTAAAGGATAGTTTTTGACTGAAAGTCACCCAATTGGCTTTCATGGCTAAGGTGGACCTAAAACTCACACTCCTGTTTTCTATCCTGGTGTCTTAACCACTAGATTAAACTAGCTTTTATACACACACATACACAAAACAAACATACACATATGCATGCATGCATACATATACACACAAACACACAATGTCACAAGTATTCTTTTCTATATTAGCACAGCGAACAGTTGCCTAAGGCAAAGCAGTCAGCAGATGATTAATCCTAGATTTCCTCTATTTTTAATTTACTGAAATTACATTAAAACCTGGAAGGAGGGTGAGTGGGTGGAGCTTCAAGTTCAATGCCATGAAACGTTGACTAATTATCCCAGTTTGGAAGCCACCACTGTTCTGGAAATTTCCATCAGGGATCTCCAAGTGTTAATGTTATATGGTGACCTCTTCCATAGCTCAAAGATTTATTGAGTTCCTTCAGCCTGGCCAGTCTCTTGTTGAGGATTCACCATTACTTCTTGCTTGCTTATTTTTATTTATTTATTTTATTTGGGTTTGTATGCCGCTCCTCTCCAGGGGACTCGGAGCGGCTAACAACATATACATAACAAAAAATATAATATAAAAAACCAATAAACACACATTCAATACATCAATCAACCACAATCATCCCCAGGCTTGCCGGCAAAGATGAGTCTTTAGGTTTTTCCGGAAGGCCAGGAGAGTTGGAGAAACGCGGACTTCAGGAGGCAGTTGGTTCCAGAGGGTGGGCGCCACAACAGAGAAAGCCCTCCCCCTAGGGCCCGCCAGACGACGGGACCTGGAGGAGGCTGACCCTGTGCGCTCTCACCGGTTGTAGAGAAGTATGTGGCAGAAGGCGGTCCCATAAGTATCCTGGTCCCATGCCATGAAGGGCTTTATAGGTAATAACCAACACCTTGAATTGGGCTCGGAGACCAATAGGCAACCAATGCAGCATGCGGAGAGTTGATGAAATGTGGGCACAGCGAGGAAGGCCCACAACTGCTCGCGCAACTGCATTTTGCACTAATTGTAGTCTCCGAACACTCTTCAAGGGTAGCCCCATGTAGAGAGCATTGCAGTAGTCGATCCTCGAGGTGACAAGAGCATGTGTGACTGTGAGGAGCGACTCCCGATCCAAGTAAGGACGCAACTGGTGCACCAGGTGAACCTGGGCAAATGCCCCCCTCGCCACTGCCGACAAATGATGATCCAATGTCAGCTGTGGATCGAGGAGGACACCCAAGTTGCGAACCTTCTCTGAGGGGTTTATAGATTCACCCCCCAGGGTAATGGAAGGACAGGTAGAAGTGTCCTTGGGAGGTATCACCCACAGCCACTCTGTCTTATCGGGGTTGAGCCTTAATCTGTTAACACCCATCCAAACCCTCACAGCCTCCAGACACCGGCACATCACCTCAACCGCTTCATTGATATGGCCAGAAGTGAAAATGTACAGCTGAGTATCATCAGCGTACTGATGGTATCTCACTCCGTGGCAGTGGATGATCTCACCCAGTGGCTTCATGTAAATGTTAAAAAGTAGGGGGGAGAGAACTGACCCCTGAGGCACCCCACATGGGAGTAACCTAGAGGTGGACCTCTGGCCCCCCACAAACACCAACTGTGACCGACCAGTGAGATAGGAGAACCACCGCAATACGGTGCCCCCCACTCCCAATCCCTCCAGCCGGCGCAGAAGGATACCATGGTCAATGGTGTCGAACGTTGCTGAGAGGTCAAGAAGCACCAGGATAGAGGACTGGCCTCCATCCCGGGCCCGCCAGAGATCATCCATCAGAGCGACCAGAGCAGTTTCGGTGCTTCCTCTTTCTTTTCCAGAAACCTCATATCTCACCAGCTTTTGGAGTAACTTCTACAACTGAGGTATCCAATACTCCAAGTACACTCTTTATGACCCATTTGGTGAATTGCTTTAAACAGAATGCTTTCTTAAACTTGTTTATCCAAACAAGTGTTGGATAGCAGTCATTCTGAGAAGCCACAATTGCAAAATTCACTTATTTTGTTATCTCACCAAAATTCCAATCCTATCTAGTGTGCATCTCAAGGAATTCATTTGGATTAGGTTTTCTTAATTGAACAACAACTGTGTAATGAAAGGGATCTACCCTAAACAAAATCAGAATAAGAAAAAAAATATGATGAATGTGAAAGGGGAAAATTATAAACTGGTAGCTGTTCAGTGAGATAGAGATTTTGCTAGTTGGTGCAAAAAGAAAAAGAAAGCCTATTGGTGTGTGCGTGTGTGTCTCTGTGTGTGCATGTGTGTTTGTGTTTTCTTGTTTCCTTCATATTCATTTTTTAAAAATTCCTCAGGTTTTCCCATCCCGCTTATGAAGATATTTGGAGCAATAAAAATAAACTGAATGAAACTGTCGTCTATGTAGACTGACCAGATTCAGAAATGCAGCTATTGTCAGCTATCTTCTGAAACATCTCATAGCTTTAAAAAAGACACTCTCCAAAGGGGGGAGGAGAGAGAGGGGGAGGGGGAGAGACGGAGAGAGGGAGAGGGAGAGAGAGAGAGAGAGAGATGTCTAAATACTGAAAACTCTTTGCTGGAACTGGCAAATTTGTCACTCACTTTTCCTCACATGAAGCCATTTAAAATCTCAATTTGCATTCTTTTTTTTAAAAAAAAAGTCTGAACAAAAAATGTAACTCGCCACTATCTAATGCTACCAAGAAATTTCATCTGTCTTCTTTTTCAGTTTCTTTTAATATTTTTTTTATTAATTTTCTAATTTTACATTCAGGTATTTAAAAAGCAACGTGGTGGCTGGGTTAATCAATAGTTCAGTAACATACAATTTTTTTTAGTAAAAATCTCAAACTACAACCTCAAATATTTCCTCTCTTTTTCCCTTAATATCTATTATCTCATATTTAAGCTAATACAGTTCTTATTATATCAATTAAATAAAAGCATCATTATTACATTTATCAATAAATATTTAGCTTATACATATCTTAATTACTTTTACATTCAATCTTTACATTCAATCAATGTTCTATTATTGGTTTTTCCCAATTTTTAGTTTCCCATCAATATTCAAATTTAACATTTGATATTTATAATTTTCAGGTTTTCGGTAACCAAAGTTTCCTTTATCTCAGTTCATAATAAAATCTAATATTCAAAATACACATCTTATCTATTTGGGTATAATCTTGTTCTATTTCCTAAAAGTTATCTATTTCCCCCCATCTTACATCATCTAATTAATAATACAGTATCCCCCTTAATAAATCAAAGCCCATTATATATATTGTCTGAGTTAATCAATAAATCAAACATATTCATAATATTTTTTTTCTTTTGGGTCTAATTTTTAAGTATTAAACAAATAGCATCCTTATTTTTGACTAATTTCCAAATATTTTAAATTTAATGACCAAAATTTTCCTTATCTCAATTTCTCCCTTTGACCCTCTAATTAGTAATATGAAATCCCCTCTAATAAATCAAAACTCTATTTTTCTTCAGCCTTCTTCTGGCTTGCTTTCTTTGCCAACTAGCCTTCCATGTCAACACTTTTAAATCATCAAATAGATCTCCCTCTATTATTATATATATATATTGTTTGGAATAAGAGATACCATTTAGTTGCCATTTTTTGGAAGGGCTAGCCCATTTAAATCGTCTCCCTATTATTCTGAATCCCCATAATTGTCCTAGTATGTGTCAGCTGTCCTCTGCCAGCTGCCCTACAAACTCCAGACACAGAAGGAACAGGTGACCAGCAAACTTTAATGCAAAGAAAAAGTCAGCACTGGAAGTGAACTGCTCCCAGCACTTTACATAGACTTACCCCGCCCACCAACCCCACCCCAATCAGCAAGCCAGCATCCGGTCCTTATGGATAAAAAGCGTACTTCAAAGTCCGCCTTTCCCCCTTGCAGACACACCAACAGCCGCCGTTCCAGCTGTTCTATCAGACAACCATGCAGCACTCCGCCTCTTTTCCCCTGTGCCGGGTGGGAGGGAGAAGCATCTGAGGTGAGGCATACTTCCCCCGGCAACCGGCTGGCTTGGCTCAATTGCCCAGCTGGCGGTGGGGACGTCTCCACCGTCTGTGTTCCTGGAGGAAGGTACCCATGGCGTCTGGTGCTCTCACTGACTCCCAGCCACTGGTTGGGAGGCCGGCCGACTCCCAGCTGTTTTCTGGGAGCCGGGTCGACATGCAGAGGTTGGGCCGGCTCCCAGCTGGTTTCTGTGAGTCGGGCGGCGCTTAGTGAGTCCATCGACTCCCTGCTGAAAGCCGCATGCTGGGCCGACTCCCAGCTGGTTGGTAAGAGCCGGGTGGTGTGTAGCAGACCCACCGGCTCCACACCAATGTCTGGATGGCTGATCGGGAGTTGGGCAGTGCTCAAGCGCTGTTGCTGGCTGTTGGCTGCATCAGCCGGCTACTGGCTGCATCCTCCCTGTGTCCTGCCAGCTCATGGCAAGCCCATTCAGTCTGTTCTTCTTCTTGCTCCTCAAATAAAGACATAGGAGGAAAATTCCCCACATATAACTCTGAAAGTCAGTAAAGGTTTACATTCACAGTTCAAGTAGGCCAGTTATGCCACCCAGCTGTTCTCTTACAGCTGGATTTCTCACAGGTGGTACCAAGGTCAGAAGAGTCTTATCTAAGGTCTGGGCTTTAAACCAAGTCTCTTTTAGGAAATAACAAGTTGTAGTACCAAACTTTGCCACAAGATGTAACCGATGCCATTTAAAGTTTTTTTAAGTCCAAAATTTTTATAATCCTTTTTCCAGGGATTTTATAATCCCTGGAAAGGGATAAAGGAAAGGGATTATAAAAGGATTTTATAATCCTTTTTCCTTTTTGTAGAAAAAAGCAAAAGTCTCCAATAAAAATAGGAAAATTTTTGGTCTCCAAGTTTCAGAAACATATAAATCCAATTAGATTAAAGATATTCTTTTAGTGCTTTAATTCCCCTGGGTAGTCAGTCGCCGCTATTCTTAGAGGGTGGGATAGAAATTCCCTTCCCTCTCTCTTAACAGGGGAAAGATACTTCGAGCAGCTTTTATAGAAAAAGAAAATACTTAGGGTAAAAGAAGATCGGATCTCACCCAGTTTCATCTGCGTTGCTTTCGAAGTGCTTGGTGGTAAGTTTGACTTCAGCAGTCTGCAGCCTAATGATGGGCCATATTACTATGGCCAGTCTTTCCTTCGCCGGTTTGGAGGGCTGCTCCGGATTGAGCGGAAGGGTTTCCGCCCTCCCATGATCAAGCAGGGGTCCCCTCCTTGCTCATCGCCCCTACAGGGCAACTTTCGACCCTTTCTAGAGTCCCGCAGAGGAGCAAAACTGAATGCAGAAGATGGAGCTCGCCTTCCAGTGGCCATGGCAGCCGCGATGGCAAACTGGAACTCTTCTTTTTCAGTTTCTAATGCACTGTCTAATAGGGGACTCATAGATCACACCTACAATAAAAGCTATAATCTCCCAACCTGGACATTCTGAAAGTGATGCATATCAGAAGAGGTAGAGTAGAAAAGGGTAGAAATCCAGTTTTAAAGACCACTGCATAAAAGGGGGGAAAGACTGGAATTTCTGAGATTCTGTTGTCCTGCTTTCTTGGAATGTCTGACTTTCTCTTAGCTGTTTAATCTAGGCTTGGTGGGGAGAAGAGAGAATCTTTTTTAAAAAATGAAAATAAATGACCCCCACTTCAACCTGGCTCTGAATCAAGCTATTGGTCTAGTTTAATACTATGTTAAATTGGATCTGCCTTGTAATCCCAAAAGACTTTTCCAAAACACAAGTGGACTTTCTTGGTTTATATCCTCAAAAACATTTCACTTCTCATCCAAGAAGCTTTCTCTGTTCTGACTTCAGATTCCGATTCAGTCAGAACTGAGGAAGCTTCTTGGATGAGAAGTGAAATTTTTTCAAGGAAAAAAAAAATAAGAAAGTCAGTTGCCTTTTAGAGAAGCACCTTTGGGACAATCATGACCTGGATGATTGAGAAGCCACATAGATGCCTTGTAATTCTCAGAAGTTCCTTTCCATTGCACGTATGTGTGTGTGTGAATAGATGTAGATGCAGATGTAGATACACACACACACACACACACACACACACACACACATTCATTGATTCATTCATTCTATTTTACTCCCAGGATATTTTTCCATTTCTTTCAAATTAAAATTTAATACAAATGGGAAAGTCAGGAAAGCTGCAGCTCCCTGGAGAGATGATTAAACAGTGAAAGACAGGACATTTTTGCATACTCCATAGGTGCCATGTAACTAAATCAATGCTATAACTGAGCACTCCAATTTAAAAAAGAATGATGATTTTTGAAATCAATTTAGAAAATTCATTCTCCCTCATTGAGTAGATAGCATATAGATAGAAGACAATTTTTCTATAGGTACTAAATCATGCGCAGACATTATGTTATCACTCCTTCTCCAAGACCTCTTTTTCTTGCATGGACATGCTCTGTCAAGCTCATAGATCTGTCAATGTATTGGCTCCCTTCTTGTTTTCCCAGTAAACAGCTCCAGAAAGCTATCTAGTGAAACAGTTTTCCTTTCAGCAGAATACAAAATTCCCATCAACTTCACCTAGTTCAGTTATCAATCATGTTGGAGGAAGTCAGCCATCTGATTCAGCCAAGGAAAATAAGATGGGGTTCACAGATAGCAAAGACGGAAGGGGAAAGAAACTCACTTAAATACACACAAATGGCTGCAGTTATTCTCATCCCCGTTTGGCAAAGTACCGGTCTGTTTTAAATTTTTGCTCTTTGCTTTTCCCTATCATTTCTTATTTTGGTGCATTCCTTAAGAAGTTTCTTACTTTAAATTTCTCTATTTAGCGCACTCAACATCGGGTAGCAGGGGAAAAAAAAAACCAAAAATACTGGCAATAAATAAATCAAAGGCCAGCTGCAGCTACTGATCCCCTGTAACCTTTTTTCCCCCTCTTAGTTGTAATTTTGACTATAAGCTTACCAATAAACCCCATCTCTTAATCTCAGCATGAACAAATGGAAAATGGTTAAGTGACGCACACTTTTAAGCTTCTTGGGGCATAAATTAGACAGAGTGCGTCAGTTCACTGGAATACATTGATCCTTTACTTTTTAAAAACAAAATATGTGAGCAAAGAAGAGTCTGGACTCAGTTCTGGACTGAAAATCTTCTCTCTTGCTAGTGGGCATTAGATTGCTATATGGTAATTTGGCCACATAAAAAGCAGATCTAGGCAGAGAGATGTAAAATGATGAGCAAATATGCTCATGGCTGTAGTAAAACCTAGATCATTGTTTTTCTCAACCATGGTGACTTTAAGGTGTATGAACTTCAACTTCCAGAAATCTCCAGCTAGCATGGCCAGCTGGGGAATTCTGAGAGTTGAAGTCCACACCCCTTAAAGTCACCAAGGTTGAGAAACACTGAACTAGATGATTTAGCATAGAGAGTTATGACATTGACCAGGGGGTCTTCAGACTTGGCCCTTTTATGACTTGTGGACTTCAGCTCCCAGAATTCCTCAGCTAGTGTGCCTGGCTGAGGAATTCTGGGAGTTGAAGTCCACAAGACATAAAAGGGCCAAGTTTGAAGACCCCTGACATTGATCATTGGATTGTATATCTTCTGTTCATACAGCCAGGGAAGGCAGGACATGCCATCACTTGATCCCAGCAATATTTGCTGTATGAAGGAATGCTAGAGCAATCCAACACTTAACGCTCTGATATTTTAATGTATGAAAAATCAATACAAGTAACAAAATAACCTAGAACAAAAGGGTTGTATGTTTGTCTTTTGAGCAATTTAACATTTACATGAAGCCACTGGGTGAGATCATCCACCGCCACGGAGTGAGATACCATCAGTACGCTAATGATACTCAGCTGTACATTTCCACTCCTGGCCATATCAGTGTAGCGGTTGAGGTGATGTGCTGGTGTCTGGAGGCTGTGAGGGTTTGGATGGGTGTTAACAGACTAAGGCTCAACCCCGATAAGACAGAGTGGCTGTGGGTGATGCCTCCCAAGGACACTTCTACCTGTCCTTCCATTACCCTGGGGGGTGAATCTATAAACCCCTCAGAGAAGGTTCGCAACTTGGGTGTCCTCCTCGATCCACAGCTGACATTGGATCATCATTTGTCGGCAGTGGCGAGGGGGGCATTTGCCCAGGTTCACCTGGTGCACCAGTTGCGTCCTTACTTGGATCGGGAGTCGCTCCTCACAGTCACACATGCCCTTGTCACCTCGAGGATCGACTACTGCAACGCTCTCTACATGGGGCTACCCTTGAAGAGTGTTCGGAGACTACAATTAGTGCAAAATGCAGCTGCGCGAGCAGTTGTGGGCCTTCCTCACTGTGCCCACATTTCATCAACTCTCCGCATGCTGCATTGGTTGCCTATTGGTCTCCGAGCCCAATTCAAGGTGTTGGTTATTACCTATAAAGCCCTTCATGGCATGGGACCAGGATACTTATGGGACCGCCTTCTGCCACATACTTCTCTACGACCGGTGAGAGCGCACAGGGTCAGCCTCCTCCGGGTCCCGTCAGCGAAACAATGTCATCTGGCGGGCCCTAGGGGGAGGGCCTTCTCTGTTGTGGCGCCCACCCTCTGGAACCAACTGCCTCCTGAAGTCCGCATTTCTCCAACTCTCCCGGCCTTCTGGAAAAACCTAAAGACTCATCTTTGCCGGCAAGCCTGGGAATGATTGTGGTTGATTGATGTATTGAATGTGTGTTTATTGGTTTTTAGATATTCTGTTTGGGTTTTTTATATTGTATTTTTTGTTATGTATACGTTGTTAACCGCTCTGAGTCCCCTGAAGAGGAGCGGCATACAAACCCAAATAAAATAAATAAATAAATAGGAAAGTTTGATAGAATTCTGGATGTGTTGATTAGTCCAATGACTAATGTGGATGGAGTGAAGATAAAGTCTTGCTTCATCCACATACATTCGTAATAATAAAAGGATTAAAAGGAACCCATTGTATGGGATGGAGGAGGGGTACAAAAATATTATCATATAAGTCCTGATCATGTGTGATGCCCAGTTGCCCCTAAAACCTCAATAGGCTTTTACAGAATACAGAATAAGAGAGTTGCAAGGGACGTTGGAGGTCTTCTAGTCCAACACCCTGCTCAAACAGGAGGCTTCAGACAAATGGCTCTTCAATCTCTTCTTACAAACCTCCAGAGATGGAGGGCCCACAATTTCAGGAGGCAAGCCATTCCACTGATTAATTGTTCTCACTGTCAGGAAATCTTTGCTTAGTTCTAGGTTATATCTAGTGGTGGGATTCAACCAGTTCACACCACTTCGGCAGAACCAGTAGCTAATTTTTTGTTGCCCAGGCCCAGAATGGACTTCTGGAAGCAGCATCCACACAGAGAACCGGTTGTTCACATATTTGAATCCCATCACTGGTTATATCTCTCCTTGATAAGTTTACATCTGTTGCTTCTTGTCCTATCTTTAGGTGCTTTGTAGAATAGGTTGTCCCCTTCTTCTTTGTTACAACCTCTCAAATATTTGCCTTCCAAGATATCCAGATAAAACAACTGATCTGACTGACTCCACAAGGTGACAATCTTAGAATGCACTTTGAGTGATTTCTAATTGGCTAAATTCAGCGGAAAAGGAATGGGTGGGGGATCCACTGGCACAGTAACAGGAGGAAAGATTATTGTAAAAGTTGTCAGTGGTCATAAAAATGTATACTTCGGAAGAGGAGTGGTTATTCAGTCTTCCTCCATCTGAAAACTTAGAAAAGCATTTAATCACGCTGAAGTTAGAATTTCACCCAGCAAGTGTAATTCAGGAAACAAGAATGTGTAACTGCTGCTGAAATAAGCAGAATTTAAGTGCTTAGTTAATTTCACTTTCACTGTAGCAGATAAAGTTATCTTGGATTGATCCCCATTGGTATTTTCTCAAATGTAATATTTAAACTCGGAAAATCATTAATAATTAGCACATAAATAATACTTAACGAGGAAAATTAGAACAACCTGTGGGGACGCTGATTACTTACTTGTTATGAGGAAAATAATGTGGAGGGGGAGAGGAAGCAAGTTATTTGTTTCAAATGTGGGAAATCCACAGAATGCTTATTGTTTATGAAGACCACACGCTAACAACCATTGTATATATGAACAGAGCGCTTAGGTTTATCCATGAGCTCTTTTGTAAAGGCAAACAGGTTACCCTAGACTCTTTTATGTAGTGGAGCACTGCCAGTATTTCCTTCCTGTCTGTCTTCCTTCCATCGTTATTATGGCTGAAAATCACCAGTTAGCAAGGGATTATCACAGAATACACGCTACACTCTATTTTGAGAGGAAAAATGCACTTAAGAGGGATTCCCACATAAGTTCTGATCATTACTCATATATTGAAATAATGCAGTATCCGTAATTTTATATTAATTAAGCAATCCTGGATCATGTAAGATAGTTGTACTTTATAATTTATGACGAATGTATTTTTATGTTGATTATGATCATGATTTATCATTATGGCTGAGAGCTAATGCACTGGAGACAAATTCCTGGTTTGTCCAGCTGCATTTGGCCAATAAAGAATTCTGTTCTATTTTATTCCATTTTAAAAAAAATAGCCCATCCCTCAAGGCTGCAGGCCTATTTTACCATCCTGTCTATAGGATTCAGGAGTTGTCTGCTCCTTCTCATGGAATAGGTATTTAGGATTCCGATTAATCCACAGCTGGCCCTTGGATAGCAGTACTAGGAGAAGGGCTGAAATTAAGTGGATTAAAAAAAAGAGAGGGAGGGAGAAAGGGATAGGGAGAGAGAGAAAGAGAGAGTTTAGAAATGTGGCACTCATGTTCTCTTCAACTACTAATGTAACACATAGAGTGGTATTGACACAAAATACTCATTTATTAACATATTCATGGTTTACCCAATTAAGCCAATTTTGGGGGAGTGAAAGGTATAGTGAAGCTCAAACCTATCTTAGGGGATACCATATGCTAGGTCAAAACAAAGTTAGCTAGCTCAGAACAAAGTTAGCTTGAGATTCAGTGGGTACGTGAGGACACAGTTCATCTTCAGAACCTCAAAACATCAGAATAAGGAAGGGACCCTAGAGGTCTTCTAGTCCAACTCCCTGCTCAAGCAGGAGACCCTATATCATTCCAGACAAATGGCTGTCCAGTCTCTTCTTCTCTGCCCTTAGATTGCCCTGCCTGCAGTTGCCCATCAAGAATAAAAGCAGACAATTTTATTGAAAAAGCAAGCAAGTCTGCCTTTCACTATTTCCCATTAAAAGGGCTGCTTCATAGGGGGTGCTGTATATTCTCATGGCAAGGGTCACTCCCTAATCAATTCTACATAACTGCTGCCCTTTATGACTTGCTGCAGACGGTAATTATTTAATCTTCAGCAATCAATACTGTGCTGGCCAAAGGACGTAATTTAATAGATTTATCTTAAGAGTCACTTCTTCCCTTATTCAGTCATAACAATGGTCCCTGAGATATTATCCCAAGCTCACAAAGTTTTTCACATTTCCAGCCATTGGTTTCAGTCGGAAGAAAGTTATTCCTCACTCTTTCTCTGCTGGCTTAAATTCAACAGGTTTCTTGGAAGCTCCTAAATCAAAGCACTCAAATAGTAAATTCCTCTGTTTTATTTTAAAGCAAAAATGTTTTATAAGCTCCTATGTAGTTATTAGAAGGTTGGACTTGGATTGTGGTTCTTTACATTTAAATCTTTGCTCAGCCCTGAAACTTGCTGGATATTTCAGATCATTCTGTCTATACTGCACCCTGAATCACAAGCAGTCTGACCACATTTTAGGCTAGCATGTTGGGATTCATTGTGCCATGCCTACCCTGGAAATGAACTGAGAAATGTATGTTTGAGAGACAAGGTGCTTGGAAATACCTTACTGTTAAACAAGTTTAAAATATGAGCGTTCTATTTTTTTTTATTTAAAGGCAGATTAAAACACATTAGAAAAACCACAGGGGCAAATATGTGCAAAAGTGGCCTTAAAAGTAAAGGCATTATTGTCACAGAGATTCTCTATAAATTTGGGACGTCGCTGCTGTTTCAATTAGCTTAATAGTTTTATCAAAATGTGAGCTACCAGGTCTGGGTTGCAAGGACAGAGATGACCACTAGATAGAAGCAAAGAGTCGTAATTTTCTGTGCCTCTTTGCTGCCATCTAGTCTTCATCTTGATGTTTGCGGCCTTCTCAGAAATAGTACACCTAACTTTTGTTGTTAACATAAACACTTCTTGATTACAAGAATTCTAAATTACGTGATATTACCTATTTACAACAAACTATACCTCCCCAAATATTGTGGATAAGGTAACCTGGATGAATCCAGGGCTGGGTATCAATAGGGTTAGAGAGCCTATGCCAGTGGTGGCAAACCTATGGCACGGGTGCCAGAGGCAGCACTCAGAGCCCTCTCTGTGGGCACATGCGCCGTTGCCCCAGTCCTAGGCCTTCAGCTGGGTTTTATAAAACCTTTTCGCTTTAGGCCTCCACCACCGTGTGCAAAAAAAAAAAAAAGGTTCAATCAGTCAATTTCAACCTTACAGGAAAAAAAAATCTTGCAAAGTTGGAATTGATTGATTGAACTTTTTAGTCCCACCCAGTCAGTCATTACCACCACAGCCACGGCCAGCCAATGGGCCACACCCACCCGGCACCCGACGATGCATAAGTGGGTTTTAGGTTGCAGTTTGGGCACTCGGTCTCTAAAAAGTTTGCCATCACTGGCCTATGCACTTTAGTTTTTTTTTTCTCCTAAATTCTCAAGAAGACAGTTCATCAGTTTCCTGGAATCTCCCTCTGTTAACAGGATTAATATTCTTAATTGGTGGGTAGATATAGGACTATCTCACTCTTTCTCTGTTTGCATTCCATCTGCAAACTGTGGCATTCAAACAACAGCCTTCAGCTCAGGCAGGTTTTCAATGGGCCCTTTTAGACAAATAGACAAAGAGAAAACATATTCTCTCCTGCTCCTATGTTCAGCCCTAAATGGATGATGTAGTAGTATCTACACTCTACAGATATACATGGTGACCAAATGAACATGGCATAAGGAGGGTGAAAGTTGGGAGAAAGCTTAGTTTGACACTGTATTTCTACTGAAATGCCATTTCATGAGTGAAAGTGGAACATGTTCATTGTGGTGATTCTATTAGTGTTGACTCATAAAATCTATGCCTCCTTTAAAAAAGGAAATTGATGAAGACACACAGAGAAACACATATGACTTCAAAATCACAGTTCATCATGTAATATATAAGATGTACAGCTAAGATTAATATAAGATGTATATTTTTCACTTTAAGATGTACAATGGGGGATGTATTTTGACCACACAAGAAGCAGAAGAAATATCTCAAAACACCCCAAACCTGTAACTGATATCCAGAACCTAGAAATGAGCAAGGTAAGCTGAAGGAAAGAAGCCAAAAACTGAAAAGAAAACAGATTTTTCCATGGAAATATCTTTGCCTGAGCCAGGAAAATGGCAGAATTCCTTATGTAGTCTTTAAATGTCCATCCTGCACATAGAGTACAGTTTGTCACAAAGCAGAACAGCTTTCCAGACCCAACCTCCAGAGGCTTCCTCCCCAGCTGAAATGCAGACGAATTAACCTTTTCCTTTCCCTTCCTCGTTTCCTACCCCAAGAAAAGACTTCAACAACCGCAGCATTTCACTGGCACAGCAATGCTAAAATAAAAGGCAAGCTTCTTTGTAAGGTAGTCACCATTTACACTTGAGTTTTGGGAGGAGATGTTGAAGTTCCAATGCTTCTATCCATAAACAACTTAGCAACCTGATCACTTTAAAACTAAACCGAGATCTTTCCATATGGGAGAAGAGAAGATGATTGCTCCATATATGCAATCAACCATGGATGACATAAAAATGCAAGCAAACCATGGCTCCTTAGATTGTCATCCTCTTGCCATTTGTTAATCCCCAACATATTTTGGCAGGAACATTACACAGTAGGAACAAGTCATAGTAGCACATAATTTTTCTGTGATTAATAAAACAGATTGCTAAAAGCAACCCTATAATGCTTTATTTTAGTTAAGAAAGAAGCACTTTTCTAGAGGGAGTCAACTACAATCTGCGCAATATGAGGGCTAATTTTGAATGGTGTTGGCAGAAAGGACTAGATTTAAAGTGATGAGGGAACTAATCTGTTAGTGTTGATGTTTAAAATAAGGATTACTTTTGTTTAAATCTTTGAGCAAAGCTTTCAAGCACACTAGAACACACTGCACTGTCTGCCTAAGCAGCCATACTAATGGAAAAAAAGAAGAAAATGTTAACTAATGTAATAATCCAAGACAACTACTCACTTAGCTAAACCAAAGTTAGAAAATATGGTTGACTCAAAACCATACTTTAATTAATTTTTCTGGGTTCCATTTTCTACAAGACATTAAACCATGGTGTTGAAAGAAAAATCTTCACTTTCCCAGTCCAAGATGGGAATAAACAAAATTGAGACTGCTTTAGAAAGAAAGTTCTTGTTTATTGAGTTGCCAGAAACTTCAGTGACAGCAGCATGTTTCTGGGGTGGCTGACCACATGGAGCTGGGAGTGGTGGGTTTTTATATCTTCTTGGGCTTTTGTGTTTGAAGTTGTTCTTGTTCCTGTGGCATGAACTCTGACCTGAGGTTCAATGTGCCCTTTTTGTATTCTGATAGTGGTGGGTTAATCCTATTATGTCCTAAAGGTCATGTCCTGCTTTCCTGGCTATGTCTTGTGTTGGATAGGTGAGGAGTTGCTGGTTCTAATTCTATCACTCTGCTATTGTTAGCTATCAGTTTTGCTGCAAGGGATTTCGAAAGATCATGTTTCTGCAGGCAATATTTGCTCACGAATGAGGCCTTAGATTTTCTGAATGGGATTATCAAATCTGCATTTCTACAGATCTGGTCTGCAGAGTTTCTGTTTGGGGCTATTAAGAAAAACTGGTCTGGCTTTTCTGCCTTTAAGATCTTTTGGAGAAATATAATCTGCCTTTTTAATATCCTCCAAAATGTTTCCTTCGTGGGGAGGGCTGATTTCCCACAATGGGTTTGTGGGAAGTCAGCCCCCCAGAGAAGGAAATATTAGAAGGGCAGAAAAATATATTTCCTCAAAGGATCTTAAAGAGGCAGAAAAGCATGCCCAGTTTTCTTAATAGCCCCAAGTCTCCCTCCCCCAAGCAGAAACTAGCTCTGTAGAAATGCAGGTACCCCACCCAAACTCTAAGGACATAATAGGATTAACTCACAGATACCAAAGGGCATACTCAGACTCAGGTCAAAGTTCATGCCACAGGAACAACTCCAAACAAAAGGCTCCAAAGGGTATAAAAACCCACTCCCTACATGTGCTTGCCCTCTTTTCTTCCAGAGCCATCTTTCTGCCTGGCTCTCCTCTTCAATAAACTGCAACCTTCTTTCTAAAGCAGTCACCATGTTGTTTATTCCTGGCTTGGACTGAACCATGATGAAGACTTTTCCTTCAACAGGTTCAAAGGAAAAATATCGGCTAATTTGTAGCTCAGTGTATCATGCAATCATAGCAACTTAGAAGCCACATCTGATTTCTGAGTTACATGCTTGGAAGGCTACAGATGGTGTCAGAATTTTTGAGAAAGAGAAAAGGACATCCTAAATTATAGAAATGAACAGGGGACACCAAATAAAGGAAGTGATAATCTTTTTCCATAAAGGACTTTTGGGTCATAGGAGAAATGAGCTGAATCAGAAACTTAAATGGGAAGGATTTTATACCTCCTCCTTTCTCCTCTTCTTTTGCTTGCGATCAGAGGCAAACAATACATTGATGCAGAAACAGCTCCAAGAGGACAGCTCTTAGAAAAAGAAAAAGCCCCCAAATCCAGAGAACAGAGTTCTGTCAAGAGCTGCATAAAAGCAAGCTGAGAAGTACAGTATAGAGTGCCTTTGAACTATAGATGTCATCTCTGCTCTGTATTTTTAAAGCATGTTTTGACACTCTAAAAAGGGAATCAGCTAATATCATGAATAATTTTAACCCTAGTAGATACTAATTCATAGACAGAAAAGATGTATAGTCTTCCTCCCCTACGGGTATTCCTTGACTAACGACCACAATTGAGCCCAAAATTTCTGTTGCTAAGTGAAACAGTTCTTAAGTGACTTTTGTCCCATTTTACGACCTTTCTTGCCCCTGTTGATAAATAAATCACTTGCATTTGTTAAATTAGTAACACAGTTGTAAATTGAATCTGGCTTCTCCATTGACTTTGCTTGTCAGAAGGTTGCAAAAGGGGATCACATGACCCCCTGGGGACCCTGCGACTGTCATAAATATATGCCAGTTGTCCAGCATCCAAATTCTGATCACTTGACTGTGGAGATGTTGCAACTGTAGTTAAGTGTGGAAAAACAATCTTAAATCACTTTTTGCAGGGCTGTTGTCACTTGGAACGGTCACTAAATGAATAGTTGTAAGTCGAGGAATACCCCTATTTGTGACTGTCCTGGTAGGCCACGTGGTGAGACTGCTCTGTGTGTATGTGTGTGTGTGGAGAGAGAGAGAGAGAGAGAGAGAGAGAGAGAGAGAGAGAGAGAGAGAGAGAGAGAGAGAGAGAGAGAGAGAGAGAGAGAGAGAGAGAAGAAAAGAAAAGAAAAGAAAAGAAACAGATATGTGAGCAGTTAAGGAAAAAAAGAGAAAGTTTTTAAGAAAGTTGTCCCAAAGCAATACCTGGCTAGAAATTCAGTTACCATGATAGGCTTCTGAGTGTGAGGGCTGAATTTATTTCCATAAAGGAGTCATCTGTAGCGGTATGATTGTATTTCTGGTCAAGGAACATTGCAGAGAGAGGAACTGTCCCAGCTGGTTGCCCAAAAGCAGAGCACTACTTGGCTCTTGTTCACAGCTTGCACAATATATATTTGGAAAGAAATCTTGGAACCCTTGATGGAAATTTGCAGAAGGGGAAACCACCATTCAGAAATAACCTGGTGATAAGTGCTCCCTGCCCCCACCTGCCACAAGTTAAATATGACCGCCTAAACTTTATTGATAGAGCTTACGTGATAGATCTTTAGTAAATGCTGGCCATGTTCTTTGAAGTTTAGCACATGCTGCAGCAGTCGTTAGTTGTATACAAGTAGTCCTCGACTTACGACCACACTGGAGCCCAAAATTTATGTTGCTAAGTCAGACAGTTGTTGAGCGAGCTTTGCCCCATCTTACGACCTTTCCTTGCTACAGTTGTTAAGTGAATCCATACCGTCGTTAAGTTAGTAACACAGTGTTAAAATGAATCTGGCTTTCCCCTTTGACTTTGTTTGTCAGAAGGTCACAAAAAGTAATGGCATGACCTCAAGACTTCGCAACCATCACAAATATGAACCAGTTGCCAAGCTTCCGAATTTTGATAACGTGATCTTGGGGATGCTGCAACGGTCATAAGTGTGAAAAATGGCCATAACTCACTTTTTTTCAATGCTGTTGTAACTTCCCATGAGCACAAAATGAATGGTGGTAAGTTGAGAACTATCTGTACTTAGGTTTAGGATTGACATGAGTCTGTGGGCGTATGTGTACATTTGATAGTTCCCCTTGTCAAAATATAATTGAAACAAATATAACTTAATGGGTTTAATTCTCAGTTAGGTCTTGATCTCTCAGCCTCTACCAGTAGAACTGTTCTGCTATACTTTTCAATAGGATAAGAATAGGGTAAGAATTAAATTCTAGTGTTTTATGTGTTATATAAATAATATTTTCCTTTTCAGCATGCTAGCCACACAACAAAAAGTCATTAATTTTCGCAGCAGTAAAGGTCTCTCCTGAAGCCCTTTAACTTTAAAGCAAGCAATTCATGCTGTTCGTACAGCAATTCTAAGACCTAAGAAGTCAAAGAATCTATCAAAAACTAAACACACTAAGCATGACAACTGAGAAAATATTTTATGCTGCACAGGATCTCTGCTTACAAGGTTTCTTTTAACCAGATTTACTGTAGAAAACTTATCTGTTCCATTCATGCAAATGGACAGTTCTAGTCTGCAGTTTCTTTTAATGGCTTTATTTAAATAAGTACACATCATATAATGCAAGGGTGTCCAACTAAGGTGCGCACATGCTGGCTGGGGAGTTCTGGGAATTGAAGTCCACAAGTCTTAACATTTCCAATGTTGGACACCCCCCCCCCCGATACAATGCATAAATCAACAGCAACATTGTACAGAGAACCAGCTTTGTATAACAAGGAGAACATGCAGTACTCTTTGATTGAAAGATTCTGTTTGGCCATGAAATTCACCGGAGATTCAGAATTGGCTTGATCTTTGTTTATTTTAAACGGAAGAGAAGAATACAAATCTAAGCAGTAAAGCCTCAGTTGAAATTATAAAAAGGCAAACGCTCTCTCTAGGCGAACTCAACTTTCACCTAAAAGTTCTCAAATGAGTAGAACACGGGTGTCAAACTCGCCACGTCACGTGATGTGTCGTGACATATCGCGACTCTTTTTGCATTGCCGGCAATGGGGTGGGCGTGGCTTCGGTATGATGAAACCGGCCCGCGGGCTGGCAGTTTGACCCCTCTGGAGTAGAATTAGTAGTTAGCATAATTACCTTTTCAAATATATAGCGTGGAGTTGGACTATTATGTTCACCAGGGGTGTGGGGGATCAGGTGTTTTCCCCCAATTGCTCTCTAAATTTATAGTTAAAATAAATAACTGCACAGTTTTCTTTCAAAGCAACAACTTCCTTGATTAAAATGCTAATATAGAACTAAGGAGAAATTTCCCGATAGAACAATTAATCAGTGGAACAATTTGCCTCCAAAAATTGTGGTTGCTTTAACACTGGAGGTTTTAAAGAAAAGATTGGACAATCATTTGTCTGAAATGGTATAGAGTTTCCTGCTTAAGCAGGGGGTTGAACTAGAAGACCTCCAAGGTCCTTTCCAATTTTACTACTACTACTACTACTACTACTACTACTACTACTACTACTACTACTATTATTATTATTATTATTATTATTATTATTATTAACTGCTTTGTTCACTAAATGTAACAAAACCTTTGCGTGTAATTCCAGTGGAAAAGCTAGCTTCAAAGTTACCAGTGCTGTAGTTCATTTCTCTTAGATTCAGCCATATCCAAACAGCAAAATACATTTCACAGGTGACAGAAAGGTCACCTGTTCTGAGCAAGCTAAAAGCAAAGAGGAAACTAACTCCTGGTGGAAAAATAGCTGCCAGGTTGCAGATAACTTAGTGAAAATACCCTGCCAACAAGTAAGTACAGCTAAAGTAACACATATGGCAGGAGAATGGAAAATATATGCACTAAGGAAGGAACAATATTTGCATGCAAGTGTTAACCGGAATCAGACAGAAACAGTGATATGAGAGATTCATGTTTACACCTTATGGGCCCAGGAGTGGAGGACAGATTTTATCAAGACCAAAGAGCCAATTTGGTCTAGTAGTTAAAGCACCAGGCTAGCAAACAGGAGAATGTGAATCCAAGTCCCGCCTTAGCCATGCAAGCCAGCAGGGTGATCTTAGCCAATCACTCTCTCTCAGCCTAATCCACCTCACAGTGTAGTTGTTGTGGGGAAAATAGCAGAAGGAGGGTGTTTTGGATATATTTTCTGCCTTGAGTTATTTGTAAAAATAATGAATTGTAAATTCTATTTACAGTTATCTGTGAATTACCTCTTTGGGGTAAATTCCAGTTCAATGTGGTTGAACCTCAATGTGGTTGAGAGGAATGACTAGCCCAAAGCCACCCAACTGGCTTTGTACCTAAAGCAGGACTAAAACAGTATCTCAGTTTATGATGCCCAGCTATAGCCATCCTTCAGCTACTACCCCACACCGGCCCCTCTAAACAACACATTTTTAAATATGCCTATGAAATATTTTTACTGTAAAAAAAGCCATTTGTGTAGATGATGGTACAACAATCCTTGACTAAAACATGAAGACCACTTTCTAACACTTTAAAGCAGACATGTCAAACTTGGGATGTCGCGTGATGTATCGGAGCTTTTGGGTGCGGTTTCATCATGATGCGTCCAGCTTGTGGGCCGGCAGTTTGACACCCCTGCTTTAAAGTGTTAAGTTCTAACACTTTAAAATACCATTGACACCACAAAATAAAGTGTACCTTGTTTTTCGAATATTTGGTAAAAGTTAATGTGGCACACGATTGGAGAAAAACTCAATTTCTTATGGAGCAATTCAGATAGTGCTAGACTTACAACAGTTCGTTTAGTGACTGTTCAAAGTTACAACAGCACTGGAAAAAAGTGACCATTTTCACACTTAGGACCATTGTAGAATCTCCATGGTCATGTGATTTACATCCAGATGCTTGACAACTGACTCATATTTATGACAGTGGCAGTGTCCCAGGATCATGTGATCCTCTTTTGTGGCCTTCTGATGAGCAAAGTCAATGGGGAAGCCAGATTCACTTAACAACTGCAGTGTGATTAACAAATGTAGCAAGAAAAGTCATAAAATGGGGCAAAGCTCACTTAACAAATTTCTCACTTAACAACATAAATTTTGGGCGCAGTTGTGGTCATAAGTTGAGGACTACCTGTAGTTTACAAATCTTATCAAATGGAGACATAACCACGAGAGGCTTCACTGCCTCCTGCTCAGACTATTATTAAATGGAATAAGGTTTTTCTCAATATTCTTTCATTATGAATGGGTGATGAAATCTGTTCTCATTTGGAAGGCAGGGGGAAATGACTGATTACTTTAAAAGTCATTCCTGAATCTACTGCACTTTTCAAGATAGAATAAAAAAACCCAAAACCCTGAAAGAGTAACCTGCAATTTAGTCTTAACCGACTGAATCATTTTAATTGTGTTACTCTCAATTCCATGCTCATTTCTGGAAAGCTCATAGATTTGCCCACTCATTTAATTAGGTGGGAGAAAGGAGTGAACTCTGTATAATATCTGACCTTTTCAATATGTCTCTTTATGTAAGTGTTGGAGCGATTCCCTGCTAAAACAGAGGGAAAAGCTCAGGCTTTTTTCCCACTCTTGCTACCGGCAGAAGAAGAAAGAACAAACTTTTTCCTTCTGCTCTTAATTGGTAGGAAAGAATAGTTGTTGTTTTTTAATGGTCCATAAATGATGGCATTCAGTAGCTAAGCAGAAATCCTATTGATCGCTAAGCAGAGGTTGTGCACACTGCATAGCGGGTTGCTATGACTGTCTTGAATCAGTTATGCTTTTGAATGGTAAATAGGGCAGTGAGTCAATACTCAACAGGAAGTGGATCTGCAGATGGGAATTAGTATAGTGAAGACTATGATGGCAAGCACACATGGGAGACTGTACTTTGTGACCCCAGGATAAGCACTCTAAAAGCTTCTAGAACAGGAGCATCCAACCTTGGCAACTTTAAGACTGGGGGAAGTTCGACTCCCAGATATCCCCAACATGCTGGCAGGCAAATTCTGGGAGTTGAAGTCCACAGGTCTTAAAGTTGTCAAGATTGGGCATCCCTGCTCTAGAGGGTACAAAGCTCCTTTTCCACAAGGGAGTGTGAGATTCACTGACAAAGCAAGACTTTCATTCTTTCTATGTATAGCAGCAAAATCTTACCTTTTCCTTCAATCTCTGCATTACTGGAGTAGACAAAATGGTGGTGCTTGGGTTCCGTAAGTCTGTTCTCTGTCCTCCAAATTGCAGTTCTCAGTTTCCCAGAGAGCTTTCCTTCTGACATTTTGTTTCTGTGTGAATTAGCCATTTTTAAATACAAACATTTCCCCAATTCAGCTTACAATCAATAACATCGAGTACTAAAAATAAACTGTTAGAAAAGAACATCTTAAAAAAGCATAAAAAGAAATCTTCAAAAATCAGTTAAAACACTGCTGCCAGTTACAACAACTGTCATACGACAGGGACAAAAGGTGAAAATTAGGAATCAGCATCCCCACAAATGTGCAAAGAAATAAAATGATGGTGTAAAGTCCTAGGAGAATGACAAATAAACTTGGCTTAGTGCAAGAAAGACAGTTGAGTGGAAGGAAAGGTTCTTTTGATAGAGGTCATCAATGAGAAGACCTCCTTACTCACTATACTGTTTTATGTGGAGAAACCAAAGGTGCTTTTTCAAAAAGTAACTGGACTTTGTTTTTGGAAAAACAAAGTCCAGTTGCCTTTTGAAAAAGCACCTTTGGGACAACCATGACCTGGATGATTGAGAATCTCCATAGTCACAGATATATGGAGAAGATCCCTAATCAAAATTGCTATAACTCTGTAGAAATGGTATGGGAGAGGTCTTCTTTCAAAAATCTCTTAAAAGCCTTAAACAGTTTTACTGAAGAACAATGGATCACTTCAAATTGGGAACATAAACTAACTGGGGCTCCTTGTACAACCAACCATGTATTGTGGGGGGGGGGGAACAGATCTTCCTCCTATCTTGTTTCTTGATGAATTCCGCTACCATGTGCTGCCTGTATATAACAAAGACATCTTTAAGGAACCTACACAGAATAACCCTACAGAAAGAACTTTCCAAAGCCATTTGGTCTTACTTGAATTTTAAACATCTGACAAGTTGCTTTGTTTCTCTTTGTACTTGGTTTATTTAATCCTGAATAACATAAACTGCAGTTGTACTTATGTACTGTAGATTCTGAGGTTTGAAAAAACTGGTCATTTTCAGCGTGTAGGAAAGTGTTCCAGAAAACTGTAGAAATTGAGAAAGTAGGAAGCAATTAAATGGCCAATCTAAACTGGTTTGGAAGAAAAAGTGAATAAAAGCAAGCAGATGCCGAGAGAATTAGTAGACTACAACAGGCGGATCAGCAGAATATGTTGAAGACAAAGGAAACACTGAAAGTAAAAGAGAGCCAGTGGGGGGAAGAGATAGGACAATGGTTTTCAGAAAGATTATGTTGCGGAAGTGTTGAGTTTTAAATAATAAAATTGATTTTTAAATGACTGGGGTTTTTTTTAACAATACAGTGGTATCTTGGTATTCAATTACATTGAAACTCATTGAATTCTGTACTCAATGCATTTTGACATGAAAATTTTGTCCCAGTATTCATCATTTGTTTGCTACTCAACACACAAGCTGGTGTTGGCTGCCTTGTGACACTACATTATTCCTTTATGGGAAAAAATTGTTTGGTACTCATTGTTTTTTGCACTCATCGTGCCTCCCAGAACCAATTAAGGATGAGTAAAAAGGTACCACAATATTAGAAATTGAAACATCTACCACCAAAGTGAAGTGGTCATCTTCTATTTTCCTCAACCTCTTTTACAGCTCTAGCCTTTGAAACATATTGGGATCCAGCATTATCTCCCATTCCTTCTAAGGCATGTCTACACTTACAGTATAAATTGTTTCAGTCTGGTCTCCATGCCAGCTTGTCCCTAGGCTGTTAATAATAATAATAATAATAATAATAATAATAATAATAATAATAATAATAATAATAATAAAATAATAATAATAATAATAATAATAATAATAATAATAATAATAATAATAGTAAAGTTGGAAGGGACCTTGGAGGTCATCTAGTTCAACCCCCTGCTCAGGTAGGAAACCCTATACCATTTCAGACAAATGGCTCTCCAGTCTCTGCTTAAAAACTTCCAGTGTTGGAGCATTCACCGCTTCTGGAGGCAGGTTGTTCCACTGGTTAATTGTTCTCGCTGTCAGGAAGTTCCTCCTTAGTTCTAGGTTGCTTCTCTCCTTGATTAGTTTCCACCCGTTGCTTCTTGTCCTGCCTTCAGACACTTTGGAGAATAGCTTGACTCCCTCTTCTTTGTGGCAGCCCCTGAGGCATTGGAACACTGCTATCATGTTCCCCCTCGCCCTTCTCTTCATTAATAAATGCTGTATAGACTGATACTCTTTGGAATCAGCTTAGAAAGTTTTCAGTCTCACAGCCACACCATCGGATTCTTTCATTGGGCAACTGCTGCTGTACTTTCCTATCTTTCTCTTCCAGGAAAGCAATGGCCTCTCATTAACCTTCCTATGGGTGGGCCTTTCTGGGTATATGTGCAAGGTATATATGTTACTGGCATGTGTGAAAAACTGGGGTTGTATAGAATGCCTGGGAAATCTATAGAATGTGTAAATTTTTAGGTAAAGTATGAAATGTCTGTGTTATTTTAATATGATATATACATTCTCTGGGCATTGAATATAATACCTTCGCGTTATGTAGAATGACAAGAACTATTTAGGCAAAGTACGAAAAGAGATGAGGATGAAGATTCATTCCCCGAGTTTGGGGGCTGGTTTCCGAACTTTTCGTTACCAAGCTATATAACATCTTCAACAGCGTTTAGGGGATATCTGTGTTAATACTCTTCTGTTTATAAGGGCTTCAGGTGTGGATGTGTCAAATGAGGGCCTTGTGATGAGTCAGAGAGAAACTTGTGATGGGTCTTGTGATGTATATACATACACACACACACACACACACACACACACACACACGTAATTACCTTTTTAGCAAGTCCTATTTTACTGTCTATTGCTTTCCAAGGCCTCTCATAGTTACTTTGAATTCTATATGAGAACAAAATGACCATAATTCTTTCCTTATAAACAGAAGGTTGCTCAATCAGAACATTTCATTCTTTGATATTCCTATTTTCCCTGTGTTGTTTAATCCAGTGGAACACCATTTTCAGCATTTCAGTCATAACAGTTGTATCTCTAGCTCCCAAATAAACCACATATAAGCAGTGACTCAGCTGAAGGTCATTTCTTCCTCTGTAAAATAGCCAGAGAGCTGATATAGTTAGCCTGCAAGAAACTGAAGTGTGTTGATGCAGACAAGAGGCTTTAAGGCAACATAATATTTTTTTTTTTAAAAAAAAGTACTTTGGAAGTGGAGTAGAAAAAACCTCCCTGGGATGGCTTTGACTGAAGTGGGGGTTGACAAGGGCTGCCCTCCAAAAACAGTTATTGGCCCATTCTGGTGGACTAATGTGGATTAGTCTAATGGAAGCATGGTGTCAACGCTGCTAACATCAGATGTTTTTGCACTGACAACATCTTTTTCCTTTTGCTTTTAGAGTTAGATGATGCTGGGAGGGGGATGTGAACGAGAGTCCAGCTAGACATAACACACCAAACCTAGCTGGAGAAACAAGGTTATTGTAACCAGAGCTGATAAGGATTTGGTGGGCTGGAGAACTGTAGAGGAAGCCCTCGCTTCAAGCTAATTGGGGAATGTGATTTATGACTGTTAATTAGAGGAAGGAATTGTGCTTTGATACTATGTGCTCAGGGGAGGGGAATCCAGTTTTTGGCTTCGATTATGGCCTGCCGATGTTATGCTACTCAAAATAAAGTTTCTTTAAGGTAAACAATGCCTCAAAGTTCTTTTGAAGAGTTTCATCTATCGGAACCATGACACATGGAGCTCTTGGAGATATCTAGCAACATTCCTCTTCCCTTTTTCCATCCTTCCTGAACATATTCAGTCAAGCCTTTCCTTCTCATTGTTCTGAATTATTTTCTGAATTCATGAAAATAGTGGTCAGAAAAAAAACATTTGGAAGTTTTTACTTTAAATATATGAACTGATAAAGGGTGTTTTTTTTTTTCCAAAATATGTTTGGCCACATAATATACTTTCAGAGATGCTTATAGATCTGCCATGTACAGTGCATTTAACAAGGCCAAAACGCTACCCTTTCATTAGGGACACCCTGGAAGAATTGAAAAGGGAACTCAAAGTGTTCTACAGAATAACCTTTGACTTACGACCACAATTGAGCCTAAATGTTTTGCTTCTAAGTGAGACATTTGTTAAGTGAATTTTGCCCCACTTTATGACCATTTTTTTTGCCACTGCTGCAGTTGTTAAATTAGTAACATGGTTGTTAAGTGTATCTGGCTTTCCCACTGACTTTGCTTGTCAAAAGGTCTCACAAGTAATCACATGTCCCTGAGACACTGCAATGGTTATAAGTATGAGTCAGATGCTTAGCAACTGAATTCTGATCAGGTGACCATGGGGATGCTGAAAAATGGTCATACGTCACTATTTTCAGTGCCGTTGTGACTTTGAACGGTCACTAAATGAACTGTTGTAAGTCCAGGAGGACCTGTATTACACCCTACTTCCAATTATCTATTTAAAAATTACAGCATTATTTTCTAGTGGTCAAAGGCTTTCAGCCATCCCTCTGTTTCTCAGAAAATGTAATATTACACTATTCACCTTCAGTCCTCCCTCTAACAAGGGGCTCTCTTTCCTAACAATAAACTTTGGCATAATTATTTCATTCTCTTGGAAAAAGTCAGCTGTACTGAGACTGCAACTCTTTCATTTTTTTTTTCCTGGTCTACCACATGCTAATGTTACTCCATGCCTTCAAAAAAGAAAAGCATCGCTATTTTAGAACTTGGCATGGTGATAGTGGCTACAGTACTTTGAAAGGCTCAGACAGCTATTAGGTAAAATTAACTGTTGATAAAATAAAACCCAACAGCAGCCCCTTCAACCTTTCTGCAGTTCCAGTGCTAGCAAAAAGCTTTCCTCTGACAGTTAGTGGGCACATGAAGCATTCTGTATGGGTTTTATTTCCAAAACTTTAAGTCCCAGGATGATATATGACTTTGCAAGAATGCATCATTCAGCAATTGAAAGAAGCACTTTATTAACCCCATTCTATTTTATTATCAGGTGCTTTTTTAAAAAAAAACACTTGTACCAGAGTAAACTAAGCAGCCAAGAGAAACAGAATCAGGCATGCCAGGTGTTGGGGAAAAAAATAAAGATTCCATAATTGCATGAGCAAAATATAGCCATGCCTTTAAAAATAACACTAATCTGCACAGATTGCAAACTAGAGTCATCTTCACATCTTGAAGGCAATTATAACAGTGTTGTGACCAGCCTTAATGGAAAATGGTATGCAGAAACATTATCCTTCTACAATAAGATTCCATTATCACTATTGCATAAGGCATGTCATTTTTAAACAAGCTTGCAAATGATCTGCTTGTGGAACACAGTTTATCCATTTGCAGAACTGATTATGTTGCAGGTCAAGTCTTTCCTCCTTGGAATATTGGTGACCCACTTACAATTCATTACAAATCTTGGATATTTTCCATGATGGCAATTTTTCCCCAGTTAATAGTAGGATGAGTGGTTCTTCCTTTTGTCTTAAAACCTGGGAAGCTACAAGGTCTATACAAACAAGACTATATTTCTCTATATCATCTCTCTCTCTCTACCCTTGTCTGTCTGTCTGTCTGTCTGTCTGTCTGTCTGTCTGTCTGTCTGTCTGTCTGTCTGTCTGTCTGTCTGTCTGTCTGTCTGTCTGTCTGTCTGTCTGTCTATCTATCTATCTATCTATCTATCTATCTATCTATCTATCTATCTATCTATCTATCTATCTATCTATCTATCACTAGCCAATACAGATAGATGAAAAATGGGGTAGTTCCAAATTATTTCCAGACCATCTTCCTACTTCCAGCCTCCCCCTGAAAAAAAAATCACAACACTCCAGTCAACACTCCCACTTTGAAATATTTTCCTCTAGATTATTTTAATGGTGAGATTCATCCTGCTACACATGGATCTCAGCCAAAAGCAAGCCATTGCAATCCTTAGTGTTTAGGTAGAGATTGTTTTCAATGTCATGTGTTTTAATTCCATAGTTATGTTTTTGTTTCACTGTGATCAAAGACTATTGTACAGAGTCATGTCATCATCCATGCTCTTATTTGGTAAGTAGATCCTATTGGCTTAAGAGATCAGAAGATGGGATGATTTCTACTAAATCTATTATGCTGCCTTTGCTAAACAGCCTGCCTGGATGGCAGATGTGTAGATCTTTGTAAAGGCCATGAGCAATGAGTGACAGATGAAAGGCCATGTTTTTTTTTTAGGAATGGTGGAAGCTGCCAGACCCTGAGTCAAACCATTGCTAGTCTAGCTAGTCTACCTCACCACCAGTGACAAATAACAGCTCACCAGGATTTCAAGCAAGAGGTTTTCCAGCCCTACTTGAAAAACCAGGAATTCAGCTGGGGATTTTCTTGAGTGAGAAGCATGTGCCCTTCCTTCTCTCGTCCAGTACTACAGTTCCCAAGAAACATTTTTTTTTAAATTGCACATGTGGAAGAAAGATGGAAAAGTTTTCCCTTCCCAGAATCTGAAGAGCTGTTGGATTAACAAAACTTCCATAAATTTTAGATAACAATCCACTGGGAATTTTAAGTGGGTTTGAAGGCTGATGTTTTCTTTCTGTTCCATGTAGATTGTAGCTGTTTCTACAGTCCACTAGCAGAATAGTTGTTAAGCAATATGTACCAGGTTCAAGTTAATAATACGTAACACTTTTCTTTGTATTTATACATCTCCTTTAAAAGAAGGGTGTCTTACGTAATGAAATTAATAAATAACATGTTTTAAAAGAAAAAGAACAGCAGGTAGAACAAGAATACAATACCTTCATGTTTCCATAAACTTTGTATGGAGGTGTATGGGATGTGTTGTGCTTAATTATAGTAAAGTGTTTCTAAATGTCTATAAAGTAAAAGTGATCTTGATGGAGATATGCATCATTTTTACCTCAGCAAAAGGGGCAGTAGAATTTTTATTAAGGCCAGAATAGTGAGACAATATTCAGAAATGGCTCAGGCAAGATGCCTCCCTGAAGTACAAGGAGGAGGAGGAGGAGGAGGAGGAGGAGGAGAAGGAGGAGGAGGAGGAAATATAGCACTATCAGACTTGCAAAATGAACTCTTACAAGGTAGAGCAGACCAAGAAAAGAATAATAACAGAATTTCCCTTATTCACTACACATGTCTATTACTAAATGTCTATCAAGATTCTCAACCATCCAGGTCATGGTTGTCCCAAAGGTGCTTGTCAAATGGCAACTGGACTTTCTTAGTACATTCTTGAAAGCATTTCGCCTCTCATCCAAGAAGCTTCTGAAGAACTGCTCACCTAACAGCCTGACCTCAATACCTGAGAAGATTCTGGAAAAGATAATCCAGCAACGAATCAGTGAACACCTAGACTAGTGTTTCTCAACCTTGACAATTTTAAGGCATGTGGACTTCAACTCCCAGAATTCCACAGCCAGCATTGCTGGCTGTGGAATTCTGGGAATTGAAGTCCACATGCCTTAAAATTGTCAAGGTTGAGAAACACTGAATTAGAGGCAAACATATAAGGAATGGTTGCTGGAATTGGGTATGTCTAGTCTAATGAAGACTAGGGATGACATGATAGCAGTGTTCCAATATCTCTGGGGTTGCCACAAGGAAGAGGGAGTCAAGCTATTCTCCAAAGCACCTGAGGCAGGAGAAGAGGCAATGGACGGAAACTAACTAAAGAGAGAACTAAGGAGAAATTTCCTGATAGTTAGAACAATTAATCAATGGAACAACCTGCCTCCAGAACCTGTGAATGCTCCAATACTGGAAGTTTTTAAGAAGAAACTGGACAGCCATTTGTCGGAAATGGTATAGGGTTTCCTGCCTGAGCAGGGGGTTGGACTCGATGACCTCCAAGGTCCCTTCTAACTTTATTATTATTATTATTATTATTATTATTATTATTATTATTATTATTATTATTATTATTATTGTTGTTGTTGTTGTGGTTGTGGTTGTTGTTGTTGTGGTTGTGGTTGTGGTTGTTACCAACTAGTGCTATTATAACAACAGTCTGGTATTGCAGATCTGTTCATTTCTCAATAGAATTGTGCCTTTGATCCTTCTAATCCAGAAAAACCTCTTCAACTGAAAATCAAACAATTTTGGAAAGCATTTTTTTAGCTTGTATATGACACCATTCCCCCCGACCCCCAACCACCACCTTATTTTCATTTTTGATCTTTATTTTTCTTGTTATTTCTTGATTGGTTATTTAATCATACTATGGATGACTTAACTTTTTACATTCTACATAGGTTGCTGGGAGTCCTGTGATGGTCACAGGACAGATAGAAGGATAGAGATGGCTTTACCTCCCTGCAACAGACAATGAAACCATACAGTAAAAGTTCTCTCTGATTTCTGTGTTGCTGTTCTTGTTGAAACATACTGAATGAATTGGTGCTGGCAGTTATGAGAATCAGCTGCTTGCATAGCATGGAAGCATAGCATGCACTGAATTAACAGCTGCAGCATTTAGCAGTTCCTTGATCTGTGTTAATAAAGAGACAGCATCCACTCCACTTCAATGCTAACCTCACTCCCATGGCTATATCTGCAAATGTACCATGGAAAAAGGGTTTATAGTCGATGAGATCAAATTCAAAACCCATGGGAAGGTAAAAGAAGTTCATAAAATGGTTGAAAATGTTAGTATGCCACAAAATAATTATTTAGTCTAGTATGTGACAAAATGCTCCAATATTTAGGCCAGTTTTATAAACAAAAATGTTAACAACTAAACTGGAATAGACTATGTTTTCTCTTCCTATATACATCAAGGGAAGTTTGACTTTTGATGCCTTCAAACACATCTATATCATGTTCTTGGCAACCTTATGGAAGTGATTTGCTCCTGCTTTCTTTCCAGATAGTTTTTGACCTTCCAACCAGTCTACTGTCCTGGCATTTCCTGGTGGCCTCCCACCAAATATTAGCAAAGTCTAACTGTCAGTTGCAAAGGATCAGGATCATATGTTAAATTGTATCACAGAAGATTTATGCAAGGCTATGCGCACAAATCTAGTCAACTAAAGTTCAGTACTACATTGGCATAAGATATGGTTCATTAGAACTCAAGAGGTGTCGGACCTGGAACATTTGTGGCAACATAAGGGCTCTAAGTTGATATCACATTTATCCCCCCCCAGCTCTGCCTGCTCTTCTCCTACACTAACTCAGCTTAGCTTTTTAAGATTAACCACAGTCAATTGCTGCTGCCATCTAGCAGGAAATTCAAGCCATAGTACTTATATCCTAATAGCTTAACCTAAAGCCAGAAAACATAGTATAGGTGTTCTCTGGTTCCAAGAAAACAGGACATTAACAGAGACAGGCAAGATCCAGATTCTAAGAAGAAACCCAGGAAATGAAATGAAGCCGATGCATTTTCTGGAGAGAGTGGAGCATCACTTCAGGTCACTGGACTGATATTAAAATAATCTGTATAGGTGCTACTGGCATGATGTCTGCTTTTATCTTCCCTAATTTTTACTGTAATTTTTCTCTGAATAAAGAAAGTTGCATATGATCTGAAGGGAAAGCAGGGTATTTAGAACATTTGGCAGGCTTTGATATTCTACCCTCTATCATGCTATTTGGCAGATTTTCACATCCTACCTGTTCTGCAGTGCCTTCATGACTGGCATTCTGGAAATTCTGAGTCATATAATTTTCCTTTTTATAGGGCTTGGAGGGCTCTGCTGAGTCATCCTATTCTTCAGATAATTCCAGGCAGGGAGCCTGATTCCTATCTATATTATCTATTAGCTGATTGGTCTCTTGATCTCACCCGCAGAGTTGCTAAATTTTGTCCTACTATATGTACCATCTGCTGCTCACTGGGTTGCAAAAAACTGTGGTAGTTTTCTATCAGATATTTTTGCACTATAGTTATTGTTAAGTTCTGGGTTCGAACGTACTCACGAGGACACATGGTGAAGTCAAGAGTCTTTATTCTTGTTTCTGCTCTCGTATAACCAACAACAACAAAAGTAAAACAGGCTTCTTTTGAAGGCGAAGGACCCATACTAAAGCAAACAATGTAACTAACTACTTCTTGCCTTGCACATGTGCGCAAGGCTGGCGCCACTTAGTCTGGTCCCGGGCAGCCAGCGTTGTGCACATGCGCACAAGGCTGGCGCCGACCAGTCTGGTCTTGGGCAGCTTTTGGAATGCCCGGGACCAATGCAACGTCACGAGCCTGCTTTTGCAGGCTCAGGACACAACACCCCTCCCCCCTAGATGGAACATATACTTTACACACACAGGTGTACCTTCACAAGCAGATGTGTTACACAGCCCATTAATCAAATGCAATGAGTTGGAACTTTGAGTCTGCCTTCAAACAAACGCCTTCATTTTTAGTAATGTCTAAACATTACCGAAATCAAAAAATAGTACAGCATTCTAATTGAATGCTTCCTGTCTTCAGGTCCTCCTGAACTATCCTATTGACTTGACAGCAACTTCACAAATTCCTGAAGATGTTTGGGTGGGCACTTGGCCCGCTGCGACCTTCTAAGGCCAGAAGGGATCGCCTGGCCCACCTGCTCGCCTACCAGGCAAGGCAGCCATGGCATTGCTGTCTCAAATTACCAGGTGACCTCGGTGAGGGTGCCTGGCTTACCTGCTCGCCTACCCGGCTAGGCAGGCCAGGACTTTGCTGCCCAGAATACCTGTTTGACCCGCCCATCTGCTGGCTGGCTGGACCCTCTAAGTCCAGACCAGCATACCTTGGAGGGATGGTAGTCCCCGGATCCACAATGGATCCTTCTTGGGAACACTGTCCCTCGAACTCAAGGCCAGCAGATGGAGAATGCTGAGTACCCAGTGGTCCCCGAGCATATGCCCAAGGTGTCAGAGTCAGGAGTTACTTCCCTGGTGACCCCCCCTTGTTGATGACCTCCTTTTGGGAGCAATTGCGGAATTGGACAAGCACCCCTGTTGGAATTCTTCTTCTCTTGCAGTTTGTGTGTTGTTTGGATACCCCCAGTCAATCTCCCTGTCTGGAGCACTATCTGTCATGTGTGAATACTGTGGATACCCCCGGTGTGACTCCCTGTCTGGAGTGATGATGGATGAGTGGGATGACCCCCTATCCCATGAATTCCTGTCAGGAGCACTTGTGGAACCCTGTGATGACCAGTGAAACTGATCCCCAGAATGCATGTTATAGTCCTCCTCCCCCTCCCCAGAGCAGAGCCAGGAGCAGAAGGGTGAGAGTCCAGTCTCCAACACAGTTGGTCTATGTGTCTGCGCAAAATGCAGCCATCTTCCAAAGCCACTTCATATGAGAAAGGCCCCGAGACTTTGCAGACCACAGCTGTGACCCAGAGATGACCAGGCCCTTAGTTCCTTGTCCAGACCAGATCGCCCACCTGGAGTCTCCTAGGTGCCCGCGGTTGTGACACCTGTGAAGCCACCTGGTCAAGGTGCAGCCTGTCCAGTTTAGTGATGAGGCAGCGACTGCAGCAGAGTTCAGCTGGGCTCTTCCCTGTGGCAGTGCATGGTGTGGTGCGATGCGCAAGAAGGAAATCTGCTAACCTGTGATGCCAGTTACCATAAGTCAGTTTCTTGAGGGCATCTTTGGTCGTGTGCACCATCCTCTCTGCCAGTCCATTGGAAGATGGATGAAAGGGAGCCGAAGTTCCATGGCGGATCATGTTGGCCTGGAGAAAAGTCTGGAAATCAGAAGAGGTAAATTGAGGGCCATTATCTGAAACCAGAACATCTGGAAGACCGTGTGATGCAAAAATTCCTCTCAACACTTGGATAGTCCTGGCAGTAGTAGTGGAGGAAACAGGAACAACCTCTAGCCACTTAGAATGGCTATCAACAACAACCAGGAAGAATTGCCCCTGAAAGGGCCCAGCGTAATCTATATGTACCCTAGACCATGGGGTTTGCATTTCCTCCCACTTATGTACTGGGGCCTGAGGCATTTCAGGCCTAGACTGTTGGCACACTTGACACCCGCGCACCTGAGCCTCGATGGCTTTATCGAGTCCAGGCCACCAAAGATGGCTGCGCGCAAGTGCTTTCATCCTGACTATACCAAGATATCCCTCATGCAGAGAGATCAAGATTCTAGACCTCAATGAGGCTGGTATCACTACCCTGCTTCCCCATAACAGGCAACCCTTAAAAGTGGACAACTCATGCTTCTTGAGCCAGAAGCTTTGGAATTCAGTATCAGGGCACTTCTCAGGCCATCCTGACAGCACCCATGTCAGCACGCGTGTAAGCATGTGATCAGTGGCGGGTTCTGCAGCCACATCCCTAGCATTGAGGGGAGATTCAGGCAACTCTTGGATGGACAGAATATTAACGGCTGGAGCAGGATCTGGTTCCACTTGGTTCAGGGGTAGTCTACTCAGGCCATCAGCATGGCCCATTTCTTTTCCAGGTTTGTGAACTAATGTATAGTCATATGCTGACAGGAAAATGGACCATCTCAGCATATGAGGAGAAATAATGTGTGGGGTTTGTTTATTAGTGGTAAACAAATCCAGCAGAGGCTTATGGTCAGTAAAGACCGTGGAGTGGCAGCCATATAAGAAATCATGAAATTTCTTAATGCCAGCCACTATGACCAAGGCTTCTCTGTCAATTTGAGCGTAATTTCGCTCTGCAGAAGACAGAGTCCTTGAATAATAGGCCACAGGAACCTGTGTTCCATCAGCCTTCAGATGGCTGAGTACAGCTCCCACCCCATAAGGAGATGCATCGCAAGCGATGCAGACAGGCAGTTACTCATTGAAATGCGCTAAAACAGCATTAGAAGTAAGCAAGGCTTTAACTTCATTGAAACTCTTTTCATGGACTTTAGTCCACTGTCAAGAAGCCTGCTTGTCTAAGAGCCTGTGCAGTGGCTCTGCTACTGCAGCTTTATGTGGGAGAAATGCATGGTAAAAATTTAATAGCCCCAAGAAGGCTTGCAGCTCACTCTTAGACTTAGGGCTTGGGGCCTGTTGGATAGCTTGCAATTTAGTTTCAGCAGGGTGAATGCCTTGAGCATCTATCTTGAATCCTAAGAAGTCAGTAGAAGTGACTCCTATCTTACATTTATCTTTCTTTAGTTTAAGGCCTGCTTTTTGAAAACGAAGCAAGACAGCCCTTAATCTCTCTGCTAAATTTTGAGATGACTCCCCAGCAATGAAGACATCATCGAAGTAGGGACAGACCCCAGGAATACCTTGAAGTGTGCTCTCCATGACACTTTGGAATATGTCAGAGGCTACATTTACCCCAAATTGCAGTCTCTTGACCTTAAATGCCCCTCTGTGAGTTACAATAATCTGGGCCTCTGCTGCTGCCTCATCAACAGGTAGCTGTTCATAGGCTTGTGCCAGGTCAAGCTTTGCAAAAATACGCCCCCCCTTGAGGGAGGCTAGCATGTGACTTACCACTGTTGCAGTGCCTTATTCAGTGTGCACTTGTAATCTGCACATATACGTATGTCCCCATTAGCCTTTAGAGGCGTTACTATAGGGGTTTCCCATGGACTTGAGTTCATAGGTTCCAGAATGCCCTGCTGGAGCAATTTGTCCAGCTCAGCATCAATCTTACCCTTGAGGGCAAAAGGTACCATCCTAGGTTTAACCCTGATTGGCGTGATGTTTGGGTCTAACCTTAGTGAAATGGGAGGCTCCTAACTCTGAACTAAACACATCTGCAAACTCCCTGCAGACTTCTGCAAGGCTCAACGTTTGCAAATGGTGCAGCCCAGTTACCTGGATCCCTAGAGCCTCAAACCAATCAAGTACAATAAGACTTCTACAATCGCCCTCAACAACCACCACATCTAAGGGACCCTCAAAATCCTTATGCTGTACTCTAAGGGTGGCCGCCCCCTTAGCACACACCATAGAATTCTGAAAATCTGTGAGTATTATGTTGGATGGCCTAAGTTTAACTCGAAGGCCACTGCTGCTGCAAATCCTTTTGAAGGTATGTATGGAAATAATGGAGAGAGCGGACCCAGTGTCCAACTCCATTGATAAGGGAATCCCTTGCAACCTTTTTCTTTTTAAGGGGCTTATGTGTTCCTGTTCTCAAAATACTCTTGTGCGATGCAAAGAAGCCCACCCTATGTTGGCTGGGGACCCTGGTACCTTTCAGATGCAATTCTTCACGAGGTTGGACCTTCTGGCGACCCAAACAGATGGATGCTATGTGGCCTTGCCTGCCACATGCTCTGCAGATGGCGGAACAAAACTTGCAGTTGGCTCGCTTGTGGCGACCTCCACGCCCAAAAGCATTGAAGAGATGCTGGGGCCTTTTCCTGACATTCCTTCTGCCTCCTTTCAGCTGGCTGGTAGAGTCTATTCACCTCCTCTTCAGGATCCTCGTCCGATTCTGGAGCGCTTCTGGTGGGCCGTAATGTCTTCACAGTCCCGCCTGCTGCTTCCTCAGCTGTCACCTCTCATAGTGCATCTTAGAAAGAGACTTCTTCCTTAGCAAAAATCTTCTGCTGCAAGTCTCTGTTCCTTAACCCACAAACGAATCTATCACGCAGCCTCTCTTCCAGTTCTTTGAACTCATAAGGCCTGGCTGCTCTCCTTAAAGCCACAATAAAGTCTGTAGCAGATTCACCCTGCTTCTGGTCCCTTTGTTCAAATGCGTGCCTCCAAGCAATCACAGACAACTTTGGCTGGAAGTGTTCCTTCAACAGCTTCTTCAAGTCAATATATGCCACTGACTCCAGAGGTTCAGGGGCTACCAGGTTTTCTGCTATTTCAAAAGCCTCCTGTCCACACACGCACAACAGAGTTGCAGCCTTCAAGCCATCTTCTCTAATTTGGTTTACTCTTAAGTAATTCTCTACCCTGGCTACATAAGAATTCCATCTCTCTGGGTGTGAGACATCAAAATCAGACAAACGCCCAATTTTTGCCATTCCTAGTTGCAAACTTCACCACTTGCTCTTCTGCAAACTTTTCTAAGGGAAAGGGTCCTGTAGCCAAACTCACCCTCCAGCGACTCTGTACTGGCAGGCTGGGACGCTGATTCAGATGCCATCTTCCCTCTTCAGGATTTCTTAGATAAATCTTCAAAACTTCCTTCCTTTCTTTGCAGAAGATCCCACCTTTGTCGCCAGTGTTAAGTTCTGGGATCGAATGTACTCACAAGGACACATGATGAAGTTAAGAGTCTTTATTCTTGTTTCTGCTCTCGTACAACCAACAACAACAAAAGTAAAACAGGCTTCTTTTAAAGGCGAAGGACCCGTACTACAGCAAACAATGTAACTAACTACTTCTTGCCTTGCGCATGCGCGCAAGGCTGGCGCCGCTCAGTCTGGTCCCGGGTAGCCAGCATTGTGCACATGCACACAAGGCTGGTGCTGACCAGTCTGGTCCTGGGCAGCTTTTGGAATGCCCGGGACTAATGCAACGTCCCAAGCCTGCTTTTGCAGGCTCAAGACACAACAGTTATGTCTTATTTTAATTATAAGATATTACTGTTATTGGTTGCACAGTCACATTTAGGCTGGGTTTGGCATTTTTGTCCATTATCATTGCTTATATACACAACAATGTGAAATCACAGCTGCTGCTTCTTTAGCTGTTGTTGGCTTTCATAGGCATTGAGTTCTTGCCAAGAATCTAGGATATTGTAATGTATCAACATTGTATATGTGCAGATCCAAGCATTGTGGTCTTTTGTAATTGACATATGGAAATATTGCATAATGTGCAGATTTTCTAAGTCACATCCAGGATTTCTTTTTCATGGTATCCAGAGTGCCAATAACCACTGGGACCACCACAGTCACTTTATCCTATAATCCAGGGGTCTTCAAACCTGCCCCTTTTATGACTTGTGGACTTCAACTCCCAGAATTCCTCAGCCAGGCAAACTGACTGAGGAATTCTGGGAGTTGAAGTCCACAAGTCATAAAAGGGCCAAGTTTGAAGACCCCTGCTATAATCTTTCAGTACTGATTTCTAGATCTTGACATTTTGTGATCATCTCCAATTCTTTGTCTTCTATTCTGTTATGCTCTGTATTGCCACATCTGTCCCAAAACAATATGTAGCCAAGTAAAAATATCATCTTCTTAATTACATAACTAATTTTAAAAAACAACCCTGCAGATGGAAAAGGAAAAACCTAATGTGAACAGACATTTCAGTATTACAAGGTTAGGAATAATGGGATCTAATAGCAGCAGTTTGGAGATAGACACATGTAACTCTAAAATAAAAAAAAGTTTACTAATAAAGCGAGCAACCGAAACCTGGAGCAGGGTGGTGATAGACTTTTTGTCTGTTTTTAGGAAGGTGGAATGAAAAACATTTACTTGAAGGATGGAGAAACACCAACATAAAATTCAAAATTACTTTGATGGATTAATGAAATGCTAAAACTACTAATATGAAGTCCAACAGAAATGTAACTTTTTTTTTTTACTTAGAAAACAAAATTAACTGTCTTGGTAGAGAATGGGAAAGATCTGGCCTGATAACTAGATCTTAGAATAGAAGCAGGTGACTACATGTTATGCCATTTCAAGCTGCTTCAACAGAAGCAGAGTGTTCAAATTCAGAGAACCAGTTTTGATCTAGTGCAGCAGTTCTCAACCTGTGGGTCGTGACCCCATTTGGGGTCGAACGACCGTTTCACGGGGGTCGCCAAACACCGCAGTCTGCCGTTTTTTCCCCATTTCCCCTCGGCTGTCGCACGCGCGCCACGCATGCGCAATTCGGCCCGTTGCGCCGCGCATGCACGGTTCGGGCCGTCGCGCTGCGCATACGTGGCGCAGGTCAGGGTCGCACCGTGCATGGGCGGCGCAGATGGAGTCTCGGCCTGAAAAAGGTTGAGAACCGCTGATCTAGTGGTTAAGACACCTGGCGAAAAACCAGGAGACTGTGAGTTCTAGTCCTGCTTTAGGCATGAAAGCCACCTGGGTGACTTTGAGCCAGTCACACTCTCTCAGCCCAACTCACCTCATAGCGTTGTGGGGAAAATAGGAGGAGAAAAGAATATTGGGTATGTTCGCTGCCTTGAGTTATTATAAAAATAATAAAGGCAGGATGCAAATAAACAAATAAATCAGAAGTAGTAACCCTTCAATTGTATTCCAATATGATCAGATAGCTCCTTGCATTCCGTATCCAGTTCTGGGCATCACACTTTCAGTTTCAAGAGGAATAGGCTCAAAGAAAAGTTCCTCCTCCTCTTCCTTCTCCTCCTCAGGAAAAAAATGGAGGACCAACCAGGGAGGGGAAGAATCACACACTTTTCCGTTCAAAGGAATTTTTGCCACATAGTTCAAGAGATATTGGTGAGCTGAGAGTAAGCTGGATCAAGGAAGGACGGATGGAGAGAGAGAGTAGGAGGAGGAGGTGGTTCCCCTCACCTCCGGCATTCTCCCACAGTGTATTGTCCTGTGACAAATTGCTTGTGGCAAGTTGTTCTCCAACAAACCAACCAGGGGTGGAGGGGAGAGAGAGAGAGAGAGAGAGAGAGAGAGAGAGAGAGAGAGAGAGAGAGAGAGAGAGAGAGAGAGAGAGAGAGAGAGAGAGAGAGAAAGAAAGAGAGAAAGGAAGGAAGGAAGGAAGGAAGGAAGAAAGAAAGAAAGAAAGAAAGAAAGAAAGAAAGAAAGAAAGAAAGAAAGAAAGAAAGAAAGAAAGAAAGAAAGAAAGAAAGAAAGAAAGAAAGGAAGGAAGGAAGGAAGGAAGGAAGAAAGAAGAAAAAGAAAATGGAATACTATATATGGAAAGGAACAGCTTTCCTTCCAAAATAAGCAGGAAAAACAAGAAGGGAAAGAATGTACCTATGATGTATTTCAAACTATAATACAGGTGTGAAGCCCAAACACAAATGTCACATCATCAACAACCTCATCTACACAAACAAAGAGGAGCTATGCCTTCAGGTGGAGAGCTATTTACCTCCCATGAAGTCTTACAAGGTACAAGAAGATTCATTTCTCATTGCTGTATGATGGTAAAGGCACAGTAGGATGGTAAAGAAATCCATAGGCCCACCAGTCAGTGATATTCAGAAGGCCATAAAAAGAAGCTCCAATCCAGAATTCCAATAATATGCTTCCAATTAGTTTATGTTGTGCGCATACCACAGTGTAATTTAGCAAAATGTTTTGTTTCTTCCATTGACTTTGTTGTAATCCTACTCAGACTAGTTAGGGAATCACAAAAGGCTCTCATTTGCGTGGTGCATATTAATGGAAAATTTGAGACCATGGAAACATTTATTCTCCATCCTGTATGTCAATGATATTTACCATTTGCCAATTCACTGACATTTTCAACAATTACTATACATGCCAGTAAATACCAAACAACACAAGTTGCGTACTGAAGGACAGATTAGAAGAGTAGGGTGGGAGAGATTTTCCACGTGAACCAGAGCTCTTACCTTCAGATCAAATGGCTTCTAGGCGGCGATTCTGGAGAGCTCAGGGATGCACAGTCTGGTAGATGACCTGTACAAAAATGTGGTTTGCATCAAAACAAGCTAAATCTATCCCTGAAAAGAGGCGATTACATGTTTTCTTTCTTTTCCTGCTGATCACACACTCATGCTGATCACACACTCATTCATGCTATGAGGCATGAATGGGGATACTAAAAAATGCTCTACTGCAACCATCCCATCCAAATTCCATTCATATCTGTCACTGCCGTTAGACAGATTTTTTTTCACAAATTTTGGGGCTGATTATCTGTATAGCATATGATTGTTAGCCTTACCAGATAGACCAGACAGGAAACACAACCAGATAAATCAATTCTTCTCAATTGTAAAGCTACCTTAACAGAATCTTGCAAGTCTGAAGGTACAATTCTCCCACTACCTCTTTTACAGCCTGAGAAGCTAGAGAGAGCCCTTCTGGGACTCTCTCTGTGTGTCCATTATGCAGTTGAGCACTCTGCCCTCTCTTATCTGGCCGGTCCCTGGGCAGCCTCTCTGCCCTATTTCCCAAGTTCGTTCCCACATACCATTACAGTTATTTTCCAACTTCTGATGGATATACTTTGGAGGGACAACAAGAATTCAACTTCAAAAGTAATCAGTTCAGTTTGTTTGTTTTTAAATAACTCACATATTGTGCTTATTCAAACACTTCAGCATGCTGGCTAGGATTACAGACAGGCTATTTGGGTGATGAAAAGCAAATTATGCTACAGCCCTGCCTAAATTTAAAATAAAGAGTGAAGGGACATGTGGTGACTAATGTAGCTTGCTCAACTCCACAGGCCAGTTATTTGGATGTATTATATACAGTATATTAGCATTTGCTTTCTCACAAGAACTGACTGTTAGAATTTTATTTACAACTCTTAGAAATCCAGATGCATTCAGATTTTGGTTGCACTATTAAGAAAAAGCTAAGTCAAGAAACCGCCTTCGGTGTCAAAGCTGCTGCCTTTGTAGGAGGTTTGTGTGTATGTGGTGAGCCATCGTGGCACACTAGTTAGAATGCAGTACTGCAGGCTAATTCTGCTGACTGCCGACTGCCAGCAGTTTGGCAATTCGATTCTCACCAGGCTCAAGATTGACTCGGCCTTCCATTTGTAAAATGAGGACCCAGATTGTTGGGGGCCATATGCTGACTCTATAAACCACTTGGAGAGGATTGTAAAGCACTGTGGAGTGGTATATAAGTCTAAGTGCTAATGCTAGTGCTATTGTTATACTGCTTTGAGCATTTTTTTTCTTTTTGAGGGGCCAAATGGAATAAAAATGTCTTAAATAAAGTAAAGCTGCAATCCTATAGCCCCTGTGAGAGTCTAGAAAGCTGTTTCACTGGTGCCTCTTTTGAAAGAAAACATAAGGTTGCTTTTTCTTGGCTACAACCTTATATAGGTACAGGGAGAAAGAAGTAGCACTTAGTCTAGGAGGAATCATGCATATGTATAAAACTGCATTTTAAAAGATCTGATTTGCTGAAATGTTATCACTATGAAATCAGTTGCCACAGTAAGAACAGAGGTGATTGTGAGCTTCAGTTCCAACTTTCTGACTATGCCATTTTGGCTCTTAGATGCATATGGAAGATCGGCATGGGTCCTAATGGAATAAAATGTCATAAGGCCAGGATTTAGTTAAACATTAACCTTTCCCCTTTGCCTATCCCATTATTTAGCCCTGCAACCCAACAGGAATATACAATGATTGTAAAAGAGCACAAGAAAAGGGAAGGCTCATTTCTGCCTTAAATGCATTTCCATAACAGAACATACCTGTGTAACTAGCTTTAAAAAGAAACAAAAAACAAAGAAGCTGGAAAACTGTGACTGTTGCCTGAAAAAAAAAATATTTGATTACTCCACACCACATTGTTTCTGAAAAGATTTCTCTATAAGCATTTATCTCTGGAGCAAGGATGGGTGGATGGATGTGATTCCCAACCAGCATAACAATTAATATCCTGAATTTCTTTTGGTCTCTTGATTCTTTTTGTATCAATTACATTTCTTGACATGTATATTTATAATATATATATGTACTCAGAATACTTTGTTATCTATATTGATCAAAATTTGCCATGCATCTTAATTTGTTTTGTTTCCTTTTCTCCACCCTCTCTGCAATAAACCACTATAAACACAGTGTTTTCTTTTAAAAAAACATCTACAAGGGGGAAAAACCCACCAGAAGTGCCATTATAGAGTAGAGTTTACCAGTTTAATTCTGGTAAAATATTTTGTATTAACTCAAACGTCTTGCATTATGATCAGGATCAAGTCTATATTTTTACTATATGTTTTCTAGTTCCAGACCAGTCATATATGTGAAAGGCACAAATCTAATTGGCAAAGTAAACCAAGCCAAAACAGGATTTATCTCAGGTGGCATGGTAATGGGTAAACACTGAGCTAGCTTCTTAGGTGACATAGATCAGCACCGTTTATCCATTAGAGTCAACAGAACTGTATCACAGGAGAAGTTAGTTTAATATCCCTTTAATTAGCTGAGAAATCAAGAGATGCAACAACGTGCCTTAGTGCTGAGTCAATAGTGAAGGACCTTCTTTCCATGTTCATTACTTTTGCAACCATGGCAACTATCTATATATGAAAAAGAGGAAACTCTTAAAATAGCCCCATGCTCCAAGTTGGAAAGAGCTTCAAGTGAACACATGTGGTCATATGAGAAGGGAAATATATTAAGTGAAAGTTGATTGCTCCTTCTGACTGGGAATCCCACAATAGCATTGTCGAAGGAATGAAACAATGGACAGTGAAGTGAAAGCAGGGACTCCTTCAGAAATCACTTTGGGTAGTTAAAAAGCTTTGCTATGCCTGAGACTTCTACCTTCCATGTCTATCAACTAATCTCAGTTTACATTTATTTTGGGGATTAAAAGGCTGAGTGGGTCATAAGATTATTTCTGTTTCCTGCACTGGGCCTATCAAGGATGAGTCATTCATTGGCCTTACCATCTAAGAAGTACAAGAACATGTAACATTAGATTGTGAAGTGATTTCTATGAAAACAAGATTGCATAAAAATATCGTTTAATATTTGTATTTCACTGTGTGACAAAATAATATATTTCATTATAAACCTGTTTGAAACTGACTTGTTTCAGATTAGACTCTAATATTCTGTGGAGGCATGTTTCAGTTTTACTTCCAGCCGGATTAATCCACCCATCAAACTCAGGCTCAAATGTTAATTGATGAAGGTATATGGAAGTGGCAAGATCTTGTAGAACTAATTCTGGTCTCTTCATGAAGTTCCATATGAGGACAATGTGTCTAAGCTGATCCACTTTTGGACTGATTGAAAATCAACACATTAAACTCTATCATCAAATGAAGAACAGAGGGAGTACAGCTGCCCTGCATGTTTTCAATGGCATCTTCATATCTTTTTAAATTAAAGTCATGTTAGGACTACTGTCAGAATGACAGAAGAAAAGCAGGAGTATATCAAAATGTTTGAACAATCATTTTACGTTTGTACTGCCAGATTGACAAATTATAGCCACCTGGATCAGGAACAAATGATGTTTCCTATAAGGTTCAGCAAGGTTTTCTAATGAAGTGTAGATGTGGCTATAGCTTTTTTCCCACTTGTGTCCTTCAGCAACTAAGCTATTTGTTCTGAACTTGAAAATTACCCCTAATCACAAGATCTAGCAGGCCCTGTTGAACAATTTCTGTGAATTTCCTACAGCCATTTTTTTTAATGATCCCGAGTTCTATTTTTGTAAGGAAAAACAAAAGAAAAAAAAAGTCTGATGAACGGCTGAAACTGTAATATATGGAGTTCATTAGCCAATTTAAAAAAAATGCAGGAAGAAATATCTGTCAAAGAATTAAATCACTAGAGGATTATGTTCTCATTATACATTCTCCCTTTTGGGGCAATTATGTTCAACATAAGATATTCAACATTTAGATACTATATTAGGGGTTGTGGTTTTCCACAATTCCTATATTGAAGGCCAGTCTAGCACATTTCCTGAATATAATTTTTATTAAAGTTTTTATTTAAAGTTTTTAAATTTAACTTTTATTAAAGGTTTTAAAAAAGGAAAATAAAAACTAATACAAACTTTGATCAGAGAGAATATGTATGTTTATTGCTGACTAGATAAGTTATATATAGACTTTTTGCACGAAACAGAAAAAAATAGTTATGATTTCTGGTTTTTGATGTTTAGATGAGAAAGACTATAGAAAGAAGAGTTTTATGTTGTAACCATACAGTAAGAAGTAGATTTATAATAGTACTTATCACTGCTCTAAAGAAGATTGGAAGCTATTTTTTGTATCTTTTTTCGTCCTTTTCTACATTTCTTTTACTTTTTACTTTTCTTGCGCTTTTAGCTTTCTATTTATATAAGGATTGCAAAAATCAGAAAAAACAATTAGCTACTGTGATAGTATGTGGGAATAGCCTTGAGAGACAGGAGGAAGAGCTGAAGCTTAGACAATGATCTGATAAACAAAATTTGAGTCTGAAGGAGAAGGGGTGGCAAAAATCCTCCCAAGTTTTCAGGAGAGTAAAAGTAAGAGAAAGAAGAGGTACTTTCTGACTTGCAATATTCTGTTATTGTAACCTTACAATAAAGATAGAGTTACGCTGTGCTCCTTATCTGCACTACCTCACAAGGCTGACACGTGGCATCTCTATCCCTCTGCCCGCATCTATTGGTCATCTGCATTTTTGCAACCAGATAAGGTAGTTTGATGTGACTTTCAGTTCCTATGATACTGTGCCAGGAAAGCACAGTTAGTATGAAAAGTATTAAATCCAAAACAAGCGCATGCCCGGAATGGTCAGCCTCATATGAAATACAAACAGTGCAAAGTTCATTTTATTAACACCTGGTAAATTAAGGATGGTACAAAATAGGAAAGCCTCCAAATGGGAAAAGTCAGAAGTAACTCACATGAATAATCAAATATAATTGATTGGCACGGTTGGCAGAAGAACAGTCCCTTTTATCTGAATGAGAATGGAAAGATTGGATTGCTCACACTGGCGATGAAGGGAAAACACCAACCTCCTTGTAAATAAGCCACAGCACCTGATTGTAAGTGTCTGCAAGCTCAGGGCTGGCTAGGCTTTAAAGGCTGCTCTGCCAAAAGGGCAAGTGTGTGGGCTGAAGGGAGATAATAGTCACCAGAACAACAACCAGAAGCCTGCAGAAGAAGTGCTGGAAATTCTATTATCAAGGTCTATAAAAACAGACTCTTCTACCTGTTTTTATGCTGCATGGTTGGGGCCTGGCTCATTTGTGAGGCACTAAATTGAGCTGGTTACTCTATTGCAGTTTCTTATGAGAAAAAAATGAAGAAACCAGAATCTACACAAGTTGGAAATTACCTGCTTGCCTGATACTTCTTTGTTGAAACTGAGTTGAGTCTGTTGGAACAAAGGAGGATAATCAACCTCCAGCTAATGCTGCTGGTTCCATTTTATTCTCTCTTGCTTGGAATATTTTATGTTTGAGATTTTATTTTTTTTACATACTTGGTTTGCTGACCCTCCAAAGAGATTGTTTGTTTTGATCCTGAATGCTTAAGGTTTGGGAAGAATAAACTGCAGCAGGTTTTCTCCATCGTTGGAGTCCAGTGTTGGTTTGCTGTTGCTCATGAGACAGCTCCCCACCTCTCTGTCTACAAGGGACTTTACCCCCCACAAACATGCATTTACCTACACAGGGCAATGGAATTACTGTTTTAAGTCAGTTGTTGTCAGGCCCATAAAACTCTGAATGGCACGCATTCATTTTACAATGCTTTCTTTTATTGTTCTTTATCTATAGACAGAATCTTGCCAGACTAAAGCAACCACTTGCGTAATGACATATATGCTCTGGGAAAAGCTAAGGAGAAACCATCCTTCTGCCCACCACACTTCTAAGCTCCACTGCCTCCTTGCCCTCTGAAAAATAGCCCCTCCAGGCTACATTCCACCACAGTTGTGGCCAATCAGTAACCATCTCTATGCTGCCAAAGTGATATCCAAGTTTTCGTTACAGATGAAGTATGACCCATAGGTTGCAAGAAGAGGGTTTTCTTTAAGCAAGAGCAGACCATGTGGAGAGGTGCCCCCCACTAAAGGGGCATGGAGTTTTCCCTCCAGGATAAATATTCTCAAAAAAATTAAACCTAGATAGACATCTTGGAAGCAGAGGTAGGTAGAAGACAACTTATTCTCTGCGCATGGGGAAGAATTAACTTATCAAAATCACATTTTTCCTTCTGAAAACATTTCCTAAATCACTTTTAGTTGGTGTTGCCCTATCTACAACAATGGAAAATGCAAAACTATCCAGAGTAAATCTAAACAGTAAACACTTGCTAATTAGAAGGATCTCTGCCCTTCTCCTATCAACCAAATTCTGAGAATATACTTCCATGTTGCAACCCTTTCCCATGAATCAGAGAAAGAAGCAAAAAGGTAAAATTTTTTGCAGCCATTCATTGTACCATTGCCTGTGGCATTTTTCCCATGGGAAAGGAGGAAGGAGGGCAGATTCTCCAATATTTCCCTACACAATTTCCATTCCCAAAGTGTTTGATTTATCTCTTTATCTTTTATCACTCTTTACAGATTTGTCTACCTGGAACAGACTTGAAGGATATTAACATTTGGCACTGATTTTTATTGCTGGAATTTTCAATCTCTTTTCTCAAGATTAACATACTCTGGACCTTGACGCAAGGAGAGAACCAACCTAGAACTAAGGAGACTATTCATATCGACGAGAACAATTAATCAGTGGAAGGGCTTGCCTTCAGAAGTTGTGGGTGCTTCATCACTGGAGATTTTTAAGAAGAGATTGGACCAGGGCTTTTTTTTTTGTTATAGAACGCCCAGAACGGAGTTCCAGCACCTTTTTTGGATGGAACCTTGTATGGTAGGCAAGGCAGATTGTATGATGTGTGTGGGTTCCGGCACCTTTTTTTTTTTTTTTTTTACAAAAAAAAAGCATTGGACAGCCATTTGTCTGAAATGGTATAGGGTCTCTTGCAGGGGGTTGGACTAGAAGACCTCTAAGGTCTCTTCCAACTCTGTAATTCTGTGTTAAAGTTTACCAACACACTGTGCTTGCTGATCATTCATGAAACATTATTCAGAATCTGCCCAAGCAGACTTAGTTTTCCTTCTCAAACTAACATATTATTGCACAGATGCTTAAAAGGTAATTATAGTGGCATTTCCCCAGAGCTATTTATACTGATTCATATTCATTTATTAAATTTATTTGCTGCCCATCTCTTACCTGAATTGTTATATAATTTTTATATAATTATGTATCAATAACTCCATTTAAAGGAGAATGCACTATACTTATAATTGGAACAAAGGTGAGAAAAGTATAAGCATTTCAATGGTAAGCATTTTTAGATATTTTTCATATACATTTTCTGTTACCTCGTTGGGAAAATATGCATCTGCATTTTGCAATTCATTAGTTGAATAACTATTCTCGAACTTTATTGAAAGCTATTTTTAGGTTTGGGTTTTTTTTCCCCCCTCACTCTGCTACAAATTAGTATCATTATGTCTGACTAAAAATAAAACATTCCTCACTGCTGGCTGTAAAAAAAAGGCCATCTGCAACATATGTGTAATAATGCACAACGGTTTTATATTGTGAGTTCCAACGCACATGTTTCAGTTCTGTAAGGCAAAGAAAGGCGCAAAGATGTTGCGCTGTGTGAAGGACCTTGAATCCTGAAGATAGCAAAGATTTCATTCTGTAGGATCTTGAACTGTTGGATAAAATGTTAATTTGTCAAAATTTTAGAAACTGTAAAGCAGGCGTGGGCAGCCTTTAGAAGTGGGTAGACATAATGCAGCCTCCCAACTTTCTTGGATAGGGTTTCTCAATCTTAGCAACTTTTAAGATGTGTGGACTTCAATTCCCAGAATTCCTCAGCCAGCTAGGGGGACACAGGAGGATATGCACTGATGTCCTGGGATTCTGGGCAGTTGCTATTGGCAGCCTGTAGGCTGTAGTTTTGTTCATTTCTGCTCTAAAGGGTAGAATAGAAGTCGTTTTTGCTCATAGGACTAAATAGAACTTTGTTTTGGAGCTATTTAGAGAATGGCATGTCCTATTCCATTAGAAGGCAGTTCCATCAAATATTCAACTTGAATTAGCTTTCTGTACTGATTTACTGAATTGATTCAGAAGGAGAAACGGAATTTGGTGCCTCCATTTAGATTCAGCAATTCAGCGGTGATATGATTTGGGATGATGAGTGGTGATTTAAAACTGGCAGGTCCCTTCTTTCCAAAATGATCCAGTAATAGATTATTATTACAAACTGCTGCCAGTCTAGGTAAACCACTTGATATACCATAGATTGTCTAAGACAGCGGTTCTCAACCTTTTGCAGGCCGCGACCCCAACCTGCGCCACGCATGCGCGGCACAACGGCCCGCATCGCGCATGCGTGGCACGCGTGTGACGGCCCGCATCTGTTGTGGGTGTCTCACGACTGGATGATGACATATCAGAGGATGATGAAGCACAAGCAGGCCCCTCTGGGTATTTTCCCCTCCCGGCAGCCGAGTCAGACAATGAGGAGCTTTGTATGCATTCTGAATCAGACTCTCAAAATGATGAGTCAGATTTAGAACAAGAAGATAAATGGATTGATCCGAGGTTCCGAAGGTTTGATAAGCGAAGGTGTCAGTTAACTGGAAAAAGGAAGTAATGGGGGGAAGTGACGTATCGGACACTATATTAGAAGGGGAACGGGAGACTACGCCCTTGTCACGAGCAACGTTAATCAAGGAGAGGCTTGAAAACTTTTGCAGTGTGTTGGAATTCTGGTGTTTTGAAAACCTACCGAAGAATAATGAGGTCTTGGACAATGTGATAAAGAAAGAGTAAGTTAATTGGGAAGTAGGAGGAGGAGAGCATGTGTAATCTAAATGTAAATAGATCTGATTTGGTCGTTCCGGCCAACAAAAAATGCCAGCAGCTTGCTTTGAAATGAATCCTTTTGAAATGTGTTAAATAAACCTCTTAAAGACATATTTACGTGGATTTTAATGAGCTGAGAGAGGCCAGACATAACAGATTGCTCGTGACCCAAAAACAAAAAAGACGAAAATTAGTCCGAGCTTTCAGTGACATCATGGAGGAACTCCTCGCTGATAACCCGGCTCTGCATCTATTAGTTCAAACTCTCCAGCAACAAATTGGACATTTGCAACAGCAGATTCAAGCCGCAGGAGCCCCAGCTCCAGCCCCCCCTCCCAGACGAAGCAGATGTTACTTAGCCTTGCCTGATAAGTTTACTGGAGAGCGTAGTAAATTTCCAGCTTTTTTAAACCAATGCAAAACATTCATTGCCTCAACTCCAGCAGATTTCCAGCTTGATGAAATGAAAGTAGCGTTCATTTTAAGTTTACTCTCTGGGCCAGCTGCTGATTGGTCGTCTCCTCTGATAGACGGACAAGATCCTGTTCTGCGCAATTATGCAGGATTCTACCAGCTGATGGAAAGAGAATTTGTTGACCCCCTTCGTAGACAAAATGCCACCCGGCGGATACGAGAGCTACGTCAAGGATCGCGCTGCGTAGCGGAATATATATCAGATTTTCGCCGCCTAGCTCAAGAAATTAATTGGAATGAGGAGGCTCTCATGGAAATCTTTCAAGATGGCCTGTCTTCCCAGATCTTGAATGGATTGAAAACTACTGTAATACCCGCGACCCTGGATGCATTATACCAACATTGTTTGGCTATGGAGGCGCAAACGCAAGCCATGGATGCCCGCCTGGTCAAACAGATGGTTCCAGTCACCGGAAGTGCCAAGCCAGTTCCTGCACCACGCAGAGGATTCCAGACCCTACCTATCACCCCACCCATCCCGGCACCCAGACGTATTGTCCAAACATGGCCGGCTTACACTGAGAGGCGCCCTGCACCCATGACCAGAGATGAGCCCATGGATCTTGGTGCAGCCAGATCTCATTTGACCAAGGCTGAGAAGGCAAGACGGAGAGCTGAGGGCTTGTGCCTGTACTGTGGAGAGATGGGTCACTTCGTCATGGCCTGCCCCCAGAAAAGACGTGGTACGGCAGGTCCTACTCCTGTTCCAGCTCGGCCTCCCACTCACCAGTTTCAAGCCACCTTGCCGGGAAATGGCCAGAGCCCGGCCTAATGGAAACATTGGGTCGGGCAGGCGCCAAACCCAGTTCCAGTTCCGCAGACGACGACCCCGGTCCTCCGAGACATCTGATCCTAGCAACCAATATACTTCTGGGAAATCATGCCCAGGGCATTCCGGCCCACGCCTTGTTGGATTCTGGAGCCACCACCAATTTCATGAATGAAGCTTTCGCTCGTCAGCATGCCATACCTTTGTGCTCTGTGAAGCCGCCTATGTTGGTTGAGACAATCGATGGTCGTGAGTTGTTATCTGGACCGATCAAGTTTATGACCCAGCCCATACGCCTGGTCATAGGACAACATGAAGAAGCCATCCAATTCTATGTTACCAAGGGACTTCATTTCCCCTTAGTTCTCGGCCTAGCCTGGTTGAGAACCCATGATCCTTGTGTGGTGTGGTCCCAGAACTTTGTTTCATTTCCCAGTTTGCAATGCGTAGACCACGTACGCCAAGTTTGTGCAGCCCAGCTACCATCCCACCCTGACATCACCTTGCCGGCCGATCTAGCGGACTTTGCAGATATATTCAATGAGAAAGAGGCAGACCAATTGCCTCCGCATAGACCATATGACTGTGCCATTGATTTGCTACCAAATGCCAAGCTTCCAAGGGGACGCCTTTACTCCATGTCAGAACCTGAGTTGGCCGCATTGAAAGACTTTGTGGACAAAAACCTGGCCAGGGGTTTCATTCGTCCCTCTTCCTCGCCTTTGTCAGCTCCTGTGTTATTCGTGAAGAAGAAAACCGGAGATTTACGCCTATGCTGTGACTATCGCAAGCTCAATGCCATCACGGTGCGCAACCGGTACCCTCTGCCTTTGATTCCTGATCTCATGGACCGTCTCCGATCAGCGACCATCTTCACCAAGATAGATTTAAGGGGTGCTTACAACCTGGTTCGCATCCGAGAGGGGGACGAGTGGAAGACCGCGTTTGGAACCAGGTATGGTCATTTTGAGTATACCGTTATGCCCTTTGGACTCACCAATGCTCCGGCCGTCTTTCAACATTTCATGAATGACATCTTCCGGGATTTATTAGATCAATTTGTGGTGGTTTACCTCGATGACATCCTGATTTATTCCCCGTCACGAGCCACTCATCTTCAGCATCTCCGGCGAGTTTTGCAACGCTTGAGAGAGCATCACCTTTACGCCAAGTTAGAGAAATGTCAATTCTATCAAACCACCATTGAGTTTCTGGGACATGTGATTTCTCCACAAGGCATCGCCATGGACCCTGGCAAGGTTGAGGCCTTGCAAACCTGGCAACCACCATGTAAAGCAAAAGATGTCCAAAGACTTTTGGGATTTGCGAACTATTACAGGATATTTATTCCGAGATTTTCTGCCTTGACTGCGCCCCTTACTCGACTGTTATGGAAAGGCGTTAAGTTCCAGTGGGGCGATGCCGAGCAACAGGCGTTTCAGACGCTCAAAAAGGCTTTTGTTCAGGAACCCATTCTCAAGTATCCAGATCCTTGTCGTCCCTTTGTAGTGGAGGCTGACGCCTCAGATGTTGCAGTAGGGGCCGTGCTACTTCAAACACGCCAAGATGGCGGCCCCCTGTTCCCGTGTGCTTATTACTCCAGGAAACTGACTCCCTCCGAACGCCATTATACCATTTGGGAAAAGGAACTATTGGCCTGGGGAGCTATTTCCATGGACTTCTTGACTTGTCTACCTGTTTCTGCCGGCTACACCGTTGTCTTTGTAGTGGTGGACATGCTGACCAAAATGGCACATTTCATTCCTTGCCGAAGAATACCGACAGCCAAGGTCACTGCTCAGCTGTTCATTCAACATATCTTCCGGCTACACGGTTTGCCTGACAAAATAGTGTCCGACCGAGGAACCCAGTTCACCTCGGAGTTCTGGAGAGAACTCATGTCTGCGCTTCAAGTCCAAGTTAATCTAGCCTCCACGCATCACCCAGAGACTGATGGGGGTACAGAGAAAGTGATTGGCATTCTGGAGCAGTATTTGCGTTGTTTCATCAACGACCAACAGAATGATTGGTCCAAATATCTCTCCGTGGCCGAATTCGCTTTCAACAACTCTCAGCACACTTCCACTCAGACCACCCCGTTTTTTGCCAACTACGGCTATCATCCCAGATTTTTCCCGCTCACGCTCCTCGATTCTCCAGTTCCAGTTGCAGAAGACTATTTAACCGAACTGCAGTCAGTCCACGAGATGGTTAAGCAGCACTTGACTAAAGCCAAGGAAGACTACAAGCGGGTTGCAGACCGCTCGCGTCGCGACACGCCACCGTTAGCTGTTGGAGATCGGGTTTGGCTCTCCACCAAGTACTTGTTTCCAGGGAGAATTCACCGCAAGCTTGATCAACGTTTCCTGGGTCCTTTCCCTGTGGAGACGGTCATCAATCCGGTGACCTATCGTTTGACTTTGCCTAGGTCTTTTCGTGTACATCCCGTGTTTCATCGCTCCTTGCTTGTTCCTGTCAACCCTGATTCTCCGCTTCGACCTCCTGATCCGGGCCCGACAGCTCGCCGTGCTCAAGTTCCTGTTTCCCGGTTGGAGGTGTCCGGCATCCGAGATTCCCGATGGCTCGACGACCGCTTCCAATATTTGGTTGATTGGACCGGGGGTGGGCCCGCCGCTGGCTCTTGGGTAGATGCTCAGGATATTGAGGCTCCTGAGTTAATGTGGGATTTTCATACTGCGTTTCCCTCCAAACCACATCCCATACGACGGCCCCCGGGGGAGGGGCCTGCGGGGGGGGATAGTGTTGTGGGTGTCTCACGACTGGATGATGACATATCAGAGGATGATGAAGCACAAGCAGGCCCCTCTGGGTATTTTCCCCTCCCGGCAGCCGAGTCAGACAATGAGGAGCTTTGTATGCATTCTGAATCAGACTCTCAAAATGATGAGTCAGATTTAGAACAAGAAGATAAATGGATTGATCCGAGGTTCCGAAGGTTTGATAAGCGAAGGTGTCAGTTAACTGGAAAAAGGAAGTAATGGGGGGAAGTGACGTATCGGACACTATATTAGAAGGGGAACGGGAGACTACGCCCTTGTCACGAGCAACATTAATCAAGGAGAGGCTTGAAAACTTTTGCAGTGCGTTGGAATTCTGGTGTTTTGAAAACCTACCGAAGAATAATGAGGTCTTGGACAATGTGATAAAGAAAGAGTAAGTTAATTGGGAAGTAGGAGGAGGAGAGCATGTGTAATATAAATGTAAATAGATCTGATTTGGTCGTTCCGGCCAACAAAAAATGCCAGCAGCTTGCTTTGAAATGAATCCTTTTGAAATGTGTTAAATAAACCTCTTAAAGACATATTTACGTGGATTTTAATGAGCTGAGAGAGGCCAGACATAACAGCATCGCACATGCGTGGCACGACGGCCCGTATTGCGCATGCACGGTGCTACCCCGCGCATGCGCGGTGCTGCCCCCTGCGCCGGCCGAGGGGAAAAGGGGAAAAATGGCGGACTGCAGTGTTTGGCGACCCCCGTGAAATGGTCGTTCGACCTCAAATGGGGTCGCGACCCATAGGTTGAGAACCGCTGGTCTAAGAGGTGTTCTTAATTTCCCCATTCCTCCATTCCTCCATTTATTTATTTATTTATTTATTTATTTGTTTGTTTGTTTGTTTGTTTGTTTAGACACCCATCTCACTGCAAGGTAGCTCTGGAAGGCTTATAATGTTAAAAAGAATAAATGAATGTAATAAGAATAAAATACTATAAAATACAAATTATCAGCTATAATTAAAAGATGTGGAGGGAGGGAGTACAATGAGGAGGGGGGAAGGTCAGATCTGTTATTAATCGGTCAACCATCTCCAGTGTGATGTTCCCTCATTGGAGCCCCAAGGCAGCTGGCAGAGCCAGGGCTTCATACTCTTTTGGAAGGTTCAGAGGGTGGAAGCCGACCTCATTTTTGCTCTACTGTAGAAAAAAATGGAAAGAAAGGTGTTTCGGATGTTCTGACTCAAAGAAGGAACTTAACAAAAACTGTGCCGATCCTGAAAGAGAAGGGGATTCTATAATCACACTGTGTTGCAAGTAGGAAGGGTTTTAATGAACTTTCTCTTTTTAAGCCAAATGAAGTTAAATTATTTTTAGAATTTCTTTGGAAAGGGGAAATATAAAACAATACAAGGAAAGGCCACGATTATTCTAACAGAATTCCAAATAATATCAATAAAAAAATCAGATTAGCAACTAAACTAGTATCTTATCTCTTTTAATGAGATATTTGACTTCAGCACATACTCACGTTTTGCTGAAAAAATATTGGTGGAAAAAAGAAAGCTTCATCTATTCAGGCTTCACAGCCTGGTATCAGCTTACCATGTGGCTTAAGTAATACTTGTTGTGTCATATTAAAAAAGAAAGCAAGGGGTTCTGATTGATATAAGTGCTGTATATACGCATGGATGTAGCTATGTAGGTAGAGAAATACTGTATACTTCTGCAGTACTCCAGAAATCTATTTAAAACCTGCTGTCTGTTTCCAGGTCTGGGATTAAGGTATCTTTGAAGCCTCTATTGAATCTTTGATTGTTCATTATTTCTGTGATTTTGCACAAGTGCTCATGTTTCTTTAAACATTTGCTTTTTAAAAAAAAAAATATTGTAAGCTCCCAGAGTTCTTTCCTGGAGTTCGGTGGCCTCAACATCCAATTAATAAAATGAATAGAATGTCTTTCTTGGTCTCTCTGTTCCTCTCTAAATCTAGGATTTTGGAAAACTTTAAAGCCATGCTTCAGTTTAGCAAGGTTTAACTTGAATCACCTCATCAAAGCAGGTTCTTGAATCAAATTTCCTCCTTTCAGGCAGCAAATCAAACTCAGCCTTGGGAAGCCCTTGACATGGTAGAGTGATTGATGGGCTGCCACTGCAGAAAATACCTAGCCCAGGAGCTCCATATCTTCATTCACCTCTCAGCCAATCAGCTTTCTGGGAGTCCAGATATTAAATAGGACCAAAATATGGAGGGTTCAAATATGTGGTTACTGAAATAGTCTACAAAATAGAATCTTCAGAACTATATTAGTGGTCCCACTATAGACACTTTATATCAGTATGGAAACAGGGAGACTAAAACTAATTTAAGTTTTGTCTAATTCAGATCACAAGTGAATCCAAAATTTTCATTGCTAAGCAAAACAGTTGATAAGTGAGTTTTGCCATATGTTATGATCTTTCTCGCCACAGTTGTTAAGTGAATCATTGTAATTAAGTTATTAATATGGTTGTTAAGTGAATCTGATTCCCTGTTGACTTTGCTTGTTCAAAAGTATAAGTGATCACATGACCCCTCCACACACTGCAACCATCATAAACACCTGCCGGTTGCCAAGTGTCTGGATTTTGATTATGTGACCTTGGCAATGCTGCAACAGTCTTAAGTGTGAATAATGGCTATAAGTCACTTTTTTCAGTGCCATTGTAACTTCGAATGGTCATTAAATGAATGGTTGTAAGTTAAGGACTGCCTGTATCCAAGTGTACACATAGGTTACTTCAGCTATACTGTGTATGGAACAAGTGACTTCTACTTGTCAGAGAATTAATTCCTGCTTAGCACAGTTCTCAACCCTACTCCACACCTAACTCACATTTCTTTCAGTGTGAGCAGCTACAAGTAAAGTTAGAATTTATACCAAAAACCTGAAATGTGGCCTGACATCCTCTTGCCTTTTTTCAGGAGCGAAAGGTATGCAGGTAATCTTCAACTTATGATGAGTTGCTTAGTGACCATTCAAAGTTTACAACAGACCTCCCCAGGGGTACTTATGACCCAGTTTGAAGTTCCAATGGTTCCCCCCATCACATGATTGAATTTTGAGCACTTAATAAGGAGAGATTTCCTGACAGAGCAATTAATCAGTGGAAGGGCTTTCCTTCAGAAGTTGTGGGTGCTCCATCACTGGAAATGTTTAAGAAGAGATTGGACAGCCACTTGTCTGAAATGGTATAGGGTTTCCTGCTTGAGCAGGGGGCTGTACTAGAAGACCTCCAAGGTCCCTTCCAACTCTCTTATTCTGTTACTGTCATGGAATTGTGTAGCAGCTGTCCAAATGAAGTTGAAGACACTGACACAAACTTGTGGATTTTTATATAAATATATTTAATATTCAAATTTACAACAGCCTTTGTCATCATCCAGAAAAGGAAGGATATAAGATTGTCAGGAACATAGGAATATCATGAAGTAAATCTAATACAGTATACAGAACACTCAGAAGAAAAAAGGAGGGAAAAAAGGGAAACTCCCACTTTATTACTTACAGCAACCAATCATAGCGTAGATTGCCTCATGCATGAGTCAGCACTCTCTAACTAATCAGCTACAACTGTGTGTTCTGGTCTATTGTATACTTTATTGTTGCAGCTACTAAATTCAATATCCTAACCGTTACACTTGGCAACCGGTTCACATTTACGGCAGTTTGTAGTATCGCACAGTCATGTGAATGTGTTTCACATTTTGGCTGAAGCATTGCAAAACATTGTAAAACTACAGTTGATTTATTTAACAACTGTGTTCACTTAATGACCACCACAAAAAAGTTTATAAAATCATGAGGACCCATTTTATGACCATCAGGACTTATTACCGTAATGAGCGGGCTCCATTACAGTCAGAAAAGAGGTAATAAGGCATCTGTTTCTATATTACACAAATACTATCTATAGAAACTATATTTAAGGTCAAAATTTTAACTGATGCCATCCAAGGTATTAAAAAGGGATGTGCTCAGAAATTCCTTATTGCTTACATTTTTGTTTTTGCAACATTAACCAACTAGATCTCTCATATTTATCAGTGTGAGGTGAAAACAGTTTCAAAAATAGTCTATATAAATGGAATATTATGAAAATGACTATGCTCCTTTCTTCCCTGATTCAGTCATTCCAAATTTATCTTAATAAATATGACATTCAATGTAAAGGTTCAAAGGGAACTTGAAGATTTGTCCAAGCTTTTTCCCATTGTTGGAATCCACTATTACAGCCTCCTTGACTATCCAGCTTCTCTTAAATAGTTATAGAAAAGAGAAACTAATATCTCCTAAGGCAATCTGTTCCAGTGTCGAAACTTTCTGCCCATTAGGATTTTTTAAATGTCCATATCTGCTCCCTTGTAGTTTAAAGACACTGATTATTTGGTTTTGGTTTGTTTATATATAATGAGATTGTAGTATTTTATACTATATTCTTTTACTGCTATATTTTAATTAGAATATATGTACACTTGAAAGAAGTCTTGTTTTATGAGGATTGATGGCTAAATAAATAAATGGTTCCACCACCTGTTTATTGGACCCGTGCCCCTCCTGGCTGGTTTCAGCCAGCAGGGAGGTGACGCGGGGCTGGGTTCAGGAGATTGTTAATGCCTCTTTGAGGGAGGGGTCCTTTCCGGCTCCCTGCAAGGAGGCAATTGTGCGCCCCCTCCTCAAGAAGCCTTCCCTGGACCCAGCTATATTAAACAACTACCCTCCTGTCTCCAATCTTCCCTTTATAGGGAAGGTTGTTGAGAAGGTGGTGTCACTCCAGCTCCAACGGTCCTTGGATGAGGCCGATTATCTGGGCCCTCAACAGTCAGGATTCAGGCTTGGCTACTCCACGGAAACTGCTTTGGTCGCGCTGATGGATGATCTCTGGCGGGCCCGGGATAGGGGATTTTCCACTATCCTGGTGCTACCGGTACTTGACCTCTCAGCGGCTTTCGATACCATCGACCATGGAATCCTTCTGCACCGACTGGAGGGGTTGGGGGTTGGGGGCACTGTTTTGCAGTGGTTCACCTCCTACCTCACTGATCGGTCGCAGTCAGTGTTGGCAGGGGGTCAGAGATCGACCCCTAGGTTCTTCCCTTGTGGGGTCCCTCAGGGATCGGTACTCTCCCCTCTGCTGTTTAATATCTACATGAAACCGCTGGGTGAGATCATCCGACAACACGGAGTGAGATATCATCAGTATGCTGATGATACCCAGCTTTACATCTCCACCCCGTGTCATTTCAGTGAAGCAGCGGAAGTGATGTGCCGATGTCTGGAGGCTGTTAGGGTTTGGATGGGTGCCAACAGGCTCAAACTCAACCCCGACAAGACGGAGTGGCTATGGGTTTTGCCCTCCAAAGATAATTCAATCTATCCGTCCATCAGCCTGGGGGGTGAGCTTTTGACCCCCTCGGAGAAGGTCCGCAACTTGGGCATCCTCCTCGATCCACAGCTAAATTTGGAACATCATCTTTCAGCTGTGGCGAGGAGGACATTTGCCCAGGTTCGCCTGGTGCACCAGTTGCGGCCCTATTTGGACCGGGAGTCTCTTCTCACAGTCACTCATGCCCTTATCACCTCGAGGCTCGACTACTGCAATGCTCTCTACATGGGGCTACCATTGAAAAATGTTTGGAGACTTCAGATAATGCAGAATGCAGCCGCGTGAGCAGTGTTGGGCTTGCCCAGAAATGCCCACATTTCGGCATCACTCCGCGAGCTGCATTGGCTGCCAATTGGTCTCCGAGCCCAATTCAAAGTGTTGGTTATGACCTATAAAGCCCTACATGGCATTGGACCAGGTTATTTACGGGACCGTCTGCTGCCTCATGAATCCCAGCGGCCGGTTAGGGCCCACAGAGTCAGCCTTCTCCAGGTCCCGTCAGCCAGACAGTGTCACCTGGTGGGGCCTAGGGGAAGAGCCTTCTCTGTTGCGGCCCTGGCCCTCTGGAACCAACTTCCCCCGGAGATCCGTGTCGCCCCCACCCTCTCTGCCTTTCGTATACTGCTTAAAACATACCTTTGCCGGCAGGCTTGGGGCAGCTAACATCTTGCCCCTAGCCAGTGTATGTTTGTGTGTATGTTTGTGGAATGATTGTTTTTTTTCTTTTTAACTTAGGGGTTTTTATATTTATGTATTTTACTGTGATTTCTATTATGTTGTGAGCCGCCCTGAGTTCTCCGGAATAGGGCGGCATAGAAGTCAAATTTAATTAATTAATTAATTAATTAATTAAATTAATTAATTAAATCTCTTTGCTTTTCTTCTTGTGTTAGCTGAATGATTCACTTTGGTGCAAGTTCTGCCAGCCCAACTGGGAGATATTCAGAATTCTCAGCACTCTGAATATCAATTCAAAGCTGAGCAGTTTCAATTCACAATCATAAATCAAAGTTTACTTCTAAATTCTGTATGATTAGGGTAAGTTTAAATCCCTTGATTGGGAGAGAAGAGATGCCTGGCTAACTTGAGCTAGAACTACATTTACTGTTTATAAGAATATGGCATAACAAGACTACAAATAGAATAAAATAGAATAGAATGGAAGGGATCTTGGAGGTCTTCTAGTCCAGCCCCCTGCTCAAGCAGGAGAACCTATACCATCTCAGACAGGTGATTGTGCCAGCTTCTTTCTCTGGACAGGTAATCTGTACAACCACAGTTGAGATCAGAATTTTCATTACTAAGCAAGATGGTTAAATGAGTTTTGCCCCAATGTATGCCCCTTTTTTTGCCATGACTATTAAACAAATCACTGCAGTTAAGTGAATAATATGGTTGTTAAATAAATCTGGCTTTTCCCATTGACTTTGCTTGTTGGAAGCTAGCTGGGAAGGTACCAAACGGCAATTGCATGATTCTGGGATGCTGCAACCATTATAAATACATGCTGGTTGCCAAGCTTCTGAATTTTTATCTGTTGGTTATGTTGCAATGGTCATAAGTGTAAGGACTAGTTGTATGTCATTTTTTTTCCAGCTTGGTTGAAACTTTGAATGGTCACTAAATGAATGTTTATAAGTCAAAGACTACCTGCATTTTTGTCTGTCTCTCTCTGATATTGTTTGACATTGTGCTCGCCTAATAATCTACTAAATGGCATAAAGTACTGCCAGCAGCTCTAACATTACAGGGTTCTGACTAGGAAAGGTCAGGCTTAATCATTATACCACACCAGCACCCATTAAGACAACCTGGAGAAAGTTTTTCCTAGAAGGGAATCAACTTGGTACTCAACCATGCCATCACTTCTGGCATGGTCCCATCAAAATCCAGACATCAAAGCTATACTATGACCTATCAAGGCAAGACAGTGATTATTCTTCAAGGTAGGCACTTCAGAAAAGCAAGCAGAAAAGTAAGAATGTAGCTTTTGTATCCTTTGAAGTATTTTAAGTTGGATAAGGGTACTTTCTGCATTGGTTCAGCATCACATCTTCATAGTTTTACTGCCAATAGCTGGAGACTAACTTTTCATGCTTTAAAAGAGGTGTGGAGAAAGTATTTCAAAAGAATTCTGGCAACAAAATTCTTAAAGTATTCAGCTAAAATTTAACAGGGTTAATGTTCTCCCAAAAGGCTACCAGTTCCACTGTTTTCATTTCTTTTTATTGAAAAAAGAAGAAGAAGCTGCTGAAGTCATTTTGACCCATATGCTTTATACCAGCGGTGTCAAATGGAGGCTGCACCCACCCCAGCTCTGGCAATGCAAAAAAAGTCACGATATGTCACAACACATCACATGACATGGCGAGTTTGACACCCATGCTTTATATTCTTCCTATGGAGAATCCAAGAAGACAATGATATGAACTCCTAAGCAATTATAGGTTGTGGATGATGTTTTTGTCCAAAAGCATACCAGGTGGAGATAGTTATCATCAACACCAGTACAAGTGTGCTAGATAATTTCTTGTATCTGGCTATTTCCTTAGGGGCGAAGAATTATACAGAAAGATGCCTCCTCTTGTGACATTTGGTTGGGACACCACAGGAAGTCACCTTCCCTATTTTAAATAAATGTGTTCAGATTTTTCTTCTTACTAGAGCTACCAGATCAAAACACTGTTGGAGTATGTTGTGCTAAGGGCAAAACTCCATACTGGAATCATACAGCCTTACCCATGGTTTTTTCCTTTTAAAAAAGGGCAACAAAGTAAAGATTTGCAATAATATTTTACATTATTGAACTCAACACAGCAAAATTATGGACTGTTTTTTTTTTTTTGAGCTTCACATTATCTTTTTATTATTAAATTCATTCATTATTAAACTTAATACTGCCCATCTCGCCATCTGAGGCAACTCTGAGCGACTTCCCTTGACCTAATGTCCATAGCAACACTGAAAATACCCATTTTTTCCCTTATCAACAATGAAACCTTTTCAACTGTACATTTTTTTCCTCATGTTAGGTAGCAAAACAGAGAGATTTGTCTCTCTTCTGCCTGACAGTGTGGCCAAATGGCAGCCGCTTCCCCAAGACCACCGCATGGCCCAGGGAGGAAGCAACGGCCCACTGAAAATAACAGCTGCTTCCAGGAGTCCCAAGGGCCAGGGATGCACGCCCTCCCCTCCTTCCCCAACACGAGGATCAGAAATCTTAGAAAGAAAGAGGAGGGTGTGAGGCGTGCAGGGACCCAGTGGGAGGGAGAAAAAGCCTGTGGAGGAACCTGAGTCAAGCAACAACAAAACTGAAACAGTAAATCTTGAGCAAAAGCAACACAGAAAAGAAATAAGCATACACAAACACATACACGGACACCACATATATCTATATTTTCCGTTAATGTTACTTTACTGGCTCCAATTCTTTCAAGGCATTTTAGGCACTGGGACTGATGTCCTAGACCCAGTGAGACAAAATCAACTTGTCATGACCTTGTTTCTAGAGAATTCTCAGAGAAGACTGCTTGGAATTTCCCTTGAATCCTACCACTCAGCTTTTATTGGAAGAAATCAGTGGTTGACTACTGCTACACTAGGGCTCCAAAAATCCAGACAGATGGTAGCAAAATTTCTTTGCTACTATCTAGGGGTCATCTGGATTTTTTGCAGCCTGGACCTGCTAGCCCTAGCTTGCAACCCCATGGAGCTACTAAAAAGGAAGAATTGTATTTGTAGAACATGAGTGTGCGTGTATTTCCTCTAAATCAGAACTCCATTCTTTGCTAGTTCAAACTGGGAAAGGGACAAATTCAATCAAACAATTGGCTTCTTGACTTACTATGAAAGCCAGCTGGGTAACCTTGGGCCAGTCACTCTCTCTCTCAGTTCCGCTCACTTCACACAGTTGTCATTGTGAGAAAAATTGGAGGAGGAAGGAGTCTTAGATATGTTCACCACTTTAAGTTGTTTATTTAAAAAAAAAACAAAGGTGGGATATCAAATAAAATTAAAATTGGCCCAGCTCCTGGCTGAAGGCTTTAACCTTGGGAAACTATGGAGCCTCACTCTTTCCCTTACACATATCCCCCACACAGGATTAGAATTATCCTGCAATTCTGCAGCTACGCATTTTCTTGCCATTTTATTCTCAGATAAAACTTAATAATTATGTATAAACAAAGTCTGTTCTGCAAGTTTCTCTGACATTTTGATTTGGTTGATGGAAAAAGATGGTGGGATGTCTGGGGGGTTTGAGAGGAAACTATTAAGAACAAAATCCCACCAACGTAATCAGTTTTTAAACCATACTGATTTGTAGGTCAGACTTAACTGGCAACTTAAAAACATGTAAAATGGTAATTATAAAACCAATCTAAATCATATCAGCTATACTTACAATATGACAATTGATAACATTCCTATCCAATAATTTAATTCTAAAGAAAGAATTTGTCTAGCATGTGCTTGCTCTGACCTTTTTTTTTTCTTTTAAAGGATTAATTTTCACTCTTCCTTCTCCCTTCTTGTGTCCTGCAAAAGTAACCAGTAGATGGAAAGTTTAATGTGCTACATGCACACTCATTCTTTCCATGGTTCAAAAGGACAGGAATCTTTGAGCAAGAATAAGCTTCAGCTGGTCAAGTCTTTTACTGTATGAGACACTGAGCACAGCTCCTTTGTATTAACTACTTGGTTTTATATGACTTCAATATTTTGCCCATTTATTCTGTCTCATCGGGAAGACTACAGATATTTAAAAACAATTTGGTAGTGAACAAAGGATTGTGCTTCAGACAAATACTAAACAACATGCTAGGGATTTTGATGGATTATCTCACCCAATTTATACCCTTGTTTTCTCTCAACAGTTGCATTCAAAGCAAGGGATTATTATTATTATTATTATTATTATTATTATTATTATTATTATTATTATTATTATTATTATTATTATTAATTTAATTTCTATGCCGCCCTATTCCGGAGAACTCAGGGCGGCTCACAGCATAATAGAAATTACATACATATAAAAAACCCTTAAGTTAAAAAAACAAAACAAAAAAAAAACAATCATTCCACAATGTAAAAGAAACCTTCCATTATGTCTCTTCAAATTTAACTTGCCAAAGCAGACTCTCCTTGGGAAGGGAAACCGCCGTACTTTAACTGTAATTAAAAACTCTGACATGACAATTTAGCAATTTTGCATATATCTCCAACAATTGTACACTTTCACTACTATAATGTGCTTTATGTGACTGGGCGCTGGAAGACCATTTTGAATCGTCAATTAATGTACAGTGTAGCAGTCTCTGTTCTAACTAGAATAACCTGATATCCCCATATTAAACTTTTATCTCAGGATTTTTGGTTAGGGACCATAAAAGATTGTACTAATACTAAGATAAATAATATGTGATAGACTAGAAACTGTGGATAGACAATAGAAAAGAGAAACGCCAATCAAATAAATCGTAACAGGCGTATAGACGAGGCTTGATGTGAGGAGTGTAAAATGTTTACCAAACCAGACGTTTACAAAGATTAATACTTAGCGATGTATACCAGGTGCTATGATGATCGATACATACTATGATTTTATGTTCAATGCTGACTGTTTTAATAAAAGAATTTATTTAAAAAAAAACAGTGGTACTGAATGTGCTGTATTGGGGAGGGGGTCTTTTTTGGGGTACTGGTTATAACCTCCAAATTCCTGCAAGGCTCAGGTCTGAGTATCCATGATTCCTTGTTAATCTGCTTGAACAATTATAATATAGCCTATATGATTTATTTATTTATTTATTTATTACTTAGATTTCTATGCCGCCCTATTTCAAGAACTCAGGGCGGCTCACAACATAAATACTAACATGTAGAAATCTAATATATAAAAAACATTGTAAAACCCATCAATTAAAAGACCAATCATTCAAAACAGACATGCAAACATACATACATTGGCTGGGGCCAGGTGTCAACTGCCCCAGGCCTGTTGGCAAAGATGTGTCTTCAGTAATTTACGAAAGGCGGAGAGGGTGGGGGCGACACGGATCTCCGGGGGAAGTTGGTTCCAGAGGGCCGGGGCCGCAACAGAGAAGGCTCTTCCCCTAGGCCCCGCCAGGCGACACTGTCTGGCTGACGGGATCTGGAGAAGGCCGACTCTGTGGGCCCTAACCGGCCGCTGGGATTCATGAGGCAGCAGACGGTCCCGTAAGTAACCTGGTCCAATGCCATGTAGGGCTTTATAGGTCATAACCAACACTTTGAATTGCATTCGGAGACCAATTGGCAGCCAATGCAGCTCACGGAGTGATGCCGAGATATGGGCATTTCTAGGCAGGCCCAATACTGCTCGCGCGGCTGCATTTTGCATTACCTGAAGTCTCCGAGCATTTTTCAAAGGTAGCCCCATGTAGAGAGCATTGCAGTAGTCGAGCCTCGAGGTGATAATGGCATGAGCGACTGTGAGAAGAGACTCCCGGTCCAAATAGGGCCGCAGCTGGTGCACCAGGCGAACCTGGGCAAATGTCTATGTTGCCCTTGAAAACCATATGGAAGTTACAGTTGAGAATGCAGCATGCAAATAATTACAGATAGTCCTTGACTTACAACCTTTCATTTAGTGATCGTTCAAAGTTACAACGGCACTGAGACAAGGGACGTATGACTGTTTTTCACACTTAGACCATTGCAGCATCCCCATGGTCATCTGATTAAAATTTGGACATTTGGCAACTGGCTCATATTTATGATGGCTGCAATGTCCCTGGGGATCATGTGATCACCGTTCACAATCTTTTGTTAAGCAAAGTCAGTGGGGAAGCCAGAATCACTTAACTTATTGTTAAGTTGAAGTGATTCACTTCACAGCTGTGGCAAGTAAGGTTGTAAAATGGGGTAAAACTCACTTAACAACTGTCATGCTTAGCAACAGTTTGGGGCTCATTTGTGATCATAAGTCAGGGTATACTTGTATTCCTATATAATAACACCACTTTACAAGCTTCTAAGTGAAATTCATGATGCTGGCACAGGACTGGGTTATTTTGGGATGGACTCTTTTGAACTGTGTCCATCTCTCCCGTGAGATCTAACAACATAGACAGGCTTCTACTTCACTCTATGAAACTTCTCATCTAATGGCTAAGGAAGAAAACTCAACCTGAACAGTTACTCCCATCCTCCTACAAATCCCTCCCTAAGAGTTTCAGCAGAGAATAAAGTGCTCGCTGCTGCTTTTAGCCATGAATAAATTGGCAGAGCTACACTGGACTTCAAGGGACGTTACTGAGTCATACTTCAAAATGTTGGCTATTGCTACAGCACATGGTGTCATTTCCTAATGGATAAGATTGGTCTTCAAACCTTTTAGTTGACTTCTGCTTCAATCAGGGATGACAAGCCATAGGTATCCTCACCACTGTTTTGCCTGCACTTCATTTTGTGACCCGGGTCATCTTAGAAATAGCATGCACTGACCTACAACTGTCCAGGTACTGTGCAGGATCAGTGAAGAAAGAAAGCAGACATCTTTTAGATCTCTACCAGCTTTCTTGCCTTAATTTCTGTGGTTTGCTAATGCTTTCACTTTGGCAGTTCTGCCTGTAAAATGGGGTGGGGAAGACACATTTTTAAAAGCACATTTTAGCCACAGCTGTTTCCTACTTCCTTCAGATAGTGATTTAAACACCTTGTAATCAAGGGAAGGGGAAAATGGAGATTTTCCAAGTAAAATATTGCCTGTCTGAAACTTTGCTATAAAAATGGCTGTTATTCATTACAATAATCTCTTAAAATTATCACAGAACAACTTGGAATTGCATATAATATATAATATATTTCCAAAGGATTTGGGGTGTGGTGTGGTATGGTGGGTTGTTTTGTTTTGGGGTTTGGGTTCTTGTGGGGAGAACAGACTTTTCTTTATAAATACAGCAAGACAACTGGAAGGAGTTTTAGATAAATCAAAAGGGAGAATGAGAAAAGGAATATGAAATTCTTTCTGGTGGCCTATCTAGATATGATAATTTTAATACTGAAGAAGCCATCTGAGCTTTGTTTAGACCAGTGGTTCTCAACCTTTTCTTCACCATGGACCCCCTTTAAATACCTTCAGTGGCCACAGATCATGGCCATGGACCACCAAGACTTAACTCAAGATTTAAATCATAACATTTCTTCAAGTCTTCACGGACCCCCTGTAACAACATCACACACACACACATGGGGTCCATCGACCCCATGTTGAGAACCACTGCTTTGGCGATGTAAATATAGAATTTACAACTCTCTGAAGATGAATTATGGTTAGAACCTATGGACTGTGGGATGACTTATGAAAGCAGTGACAGAAAAACACCATCAAGGGATTTTCAACAACTGACTGAAACACAAGGCTTTCTTAGTCTTGTTAATCACATGGTTTCATTGTAAGCCATTTTTTAGGGCAGGATGTTGAAGGAGGCGAGTCAGTATTGTGGTGGAGATAGGAATCCTTCTCAAAGTGATGCCATGATACCTAGTACTTTATTAGTCACCAACCTACAAGGTACCTGAACAGCCTTCTTCCTGGGTTGAGGACCAGGCAATTGGCCTTTGCTGACAGCAAAGGTTGGGGGTCAGGAAATGTGGAATAGTTTCCACGTGGACCACTCCAAAGGCTCTTTGTATGGAAGCTGCTTTTTTTCAACAGCTGTGACACATGGGCTGCCCCTATTTCATGGTCTGCCTACTACCTAAACAGGAAGATCTCCTTCAGGGCCACATCAGGTTTCTAGGGGTTTCCCTATAATTTCTTTGCCTTCCTTCCCTGATCTGTTCTTGGTTTTGTTTATTAATGAATAACATCCATGCTGCATATACAAAAACAGTCAAGCTGATCATACTAGGAAAGATTGCTCCTTTATTATTCAGAGTAGTGAGGAAACACCTGAATACTCCCAAGTGGTCAGCACAAAGAAAACTATCCAGAGATCCCGTAAAAGTGAGAGGGGATGTTCTGCTCAGCTTGAATACAGGCAAAGCTGTGACTGTTGAACGAATCAGAGCCCTTTGGTGGTGAGGATTGCCAGGAAATGACAAGCAATCAAGGTAATACAGGAAGTGGTGAGTGTATGGATAGATTTGTGGACCCAGTGCCTAATTGTCACTCTGGCTGTAAACTATTGGTAACCCACTGGGTACAATCCCTTCCTGGACCAATCATTATCAGCATTAATTCATTTAGTTCCTTTTAAATGTATGAATGCCCTGAAGTTCATTCTAGAGGAGACTGCCAAAAAGTGATCTATGTTATGACCTTGAAACTCTAAAAATCAAAATATTTGTAAATATTTATCAGGGAGGGAGAGAGGAAAACTGCTAAAGTAAGGATCTCTTTTTATGAATAGTTAGTGACTTAAGACAGATCTTTATTAATGCTAGAACATCATCTTTCTTATCAGATTGAACCTGAGAATATTTAAATCCTAGTTAATATCTTTTATCTACCAGAAATTCGAGTCTCTCTGACTTGCTTCCAAACACATTTTATTTCACATTCACCTTAAGAAAAGGTGCTACAGAATATTTATGTTTGATTTTCTATAAGTATGTTAACTCAGAATAAAGACCATATTGTTGGCAGCATAAAATAGAGAACTATATAAATCAGAGATAGCTGGAAAGCTAGCTAGAGATATAGATGATATAGTTATAAATAGATAGTTATAGAGATAGATGATATAGAGATAGAAATAGACATAGATATCTAGACATAGGCATATACATATAGATACAGATTTAGATATAATCTTGTGCCATTAAGGGACAAAAAAAATACTAGTCAGTCCTAGGAAAGTAGGTGTCAGAAAATATCTCAAGTGATGCTCTGATTCAATGATTCTGTTGATATAAAAGGGGGCAGAGAAAAACCCTGGTAGATTTTCAAGATTCTGTTATTATACCCTATTATGATAAAATGGTATTCCTGAGCCTTGTCATATCTGTTTCCCAATCAGATCTGTCTCAAAACATTGACATAAAATTAGCCACACTGTGGACTTAACTAAACCTGTTAACAATTAGCAGGTGTGGGGAATGACTAAATGTTCATGATGTTGGCATCATGCAAAGTAATGACTTATGTACTTGCATCAGTGGACCAATAGCATCTGCAGTAGGAGTCAAGAGAGAACAGAATAATAATGAAAGGAAAATTGTACCATCATAAGCTTTACCTATTTTGCATCTGCATCATGGCACTACACAAAAATTCCAAAGGGGTGGAGTTTGTAGGGTGATTCTGCTTATGTCATGTTGATGACAACAGACAGAACCCACAGATACGTATGCTTAGGATGCAAGAACACAATCATGGCATTTATGAGATGACATCATCACACGGATGTTGTCCTTTCAGAGTATTTGCTGGAGAAACTACTGGGTGTTCCAATGAAGAGTTGGATACCACTGGGTGTTCCAGCAAAAGTCCAGATTAGACAGGGTATGAGAAAGAAAACTTGTATGTAAAGCATTGTACACCAAACTGATCCTCTTGAACTGGGCTTGGAATTGGGCTTCTAACTATTTCAAAATATGCAGGGATACATTGTCACTGAGAGGTGTGTGTCTGCTCACTCACAGACCTGCATTTTTGGCTAGCATTTCTAACCTAAATGAATTTTCTAAATAAGACTGTGTTCATTTAGCGGTGCAATTTGTTCAGAAATGAAATGGTTACTAAATGAACCACATAACACAGAGAAAGAGAGAGATGCTGAGAAGATTGCTGGGTGCTGGCATCTGATTTAAATAAAATTGTCTCATGTAGAAATGCAGATGTTACTCTCATCCTGCATGCATTATGATCAGGTGCAGAAAATTGGGTGTAAGTCATTGAAAAATGATTTTTTTACTTAATCATTTTTTTACTTAATTTTTTTACTTTTTTTACTTAACTATTACTTAATACTGTTATATTTGTGACCAGTCACTAACTGAAGTACTCATTAAACAGGGACTGGCTGTAACAGAAAGCATTTTAAATAACATTTGAAAGCAGGGGAGAGTGCTGATTACACATTAATATGACTAATTATAATGTAATACATTATACAACTAATCTCTATAAATCAGCTCTGATGTGATTCAAACCGGAGACTGACAATTCAAAGAGCGTATAATTCAATTCATATATGTGCTCCAAGATTTAGAGATAAATTAATTTGGTTCAATATGGTGTGAGATTTCTGATTCAATTTTTTTAAAAAAAACAAACAATAATCCACAGGATATAATGCAAGTTATCAAAAAGCTTCATTTACTGGCAGGGTGAGACAACAAAAAGTAGTAGGGATGGGTGACTCTGTACAGCAAGTGTGTCAAACTCTCCATGTCACGTGACATGTCGTGAGGTATCGCGACTTTTTTTGCATTGCCAGAGCTGGGGTGAGCGCAGTCTCTCTACGATGCAACCAGCCTATGGGCCGGCAGTTTGACATCCCTGCTGTACAGGGTTCAATTTAAGATGGATATCCTCAAGGATTTAATCACAAAGCTTTTTTGAAATATTCCTCTCCCTCTCTTTTAAAACAAGGACAACAACAAAAACAACAACAGAAAGACAGCAAGGATGAAGATCAATCCAAATTGTTGCGCAACGAGTCTTTAGAATACTTAAAATTACAAACATTATTTAAAATTTACTCTTCTAGTAGCTTTGCAGGGGGTCTAAGAGAAGATTGCAAATAGTGCCCCTTCATTTGGTCATGGAGGTCACAATGTTTTGCTCCTTCTGACTATGGATTGCAGGGGTGCAGAAAGGTTGAAATAGCTGGCTGGGAGGGAAACTCATCATTGGCTGTGAAGGAAAGCAGATAGACTGAGGCTCCTTAGCAACAATTGACATTTTCTTGACTCAGTCATGTTGGGGTGGAGCAATTCATGTTGTTAGTGAGCAGTGGCATCAAGACCAGGCTGGAGGTTAAGATTTATTTATTTATTATTTATCAAATTTATATGCCACTCTTCTCGCAGTTCCATAGTATGCAGTGGAAAAAGCCAAGGCTGGGACAAAGGAAGTAGCATCATCAGTAACCTTGCACCCCTTCCTTTGTCCCTGCATTCATATTAGCCTAATGGCCATTAACTCATTGTTGAGGGGACATGATAGCAGTATTCCAGTATTTGAGAGGCTGCCATAAGGAGGAGGGGGTCAATTTATTTTCCGAAGCACCAGAGGGCAGGATGAGAAACAATGGTTGGAAACTGACCAAAGAGAGAAGCAACCTGGAATTAAGGAGAAACTTCCTAATAGTGAGAACAATTAACCAGTGGAACAGCTTGCCTTCAGAAATCGTGGGCGCTCCATCACTGGAGATTTTTAAGAAGAGACTGGACAGCCACTTGTCTGAAATGGTATAGGGTCCCCCTCTAAATATTGAAGGTTGAATTAAGCTTCCACTTGTGTGGGAAAAGCCGGCAGAGAAATATAACAATCCATTGACACAAGAGAGAAAAAATGAAGAGGTTTTTAAAAAATGAATGAAGCCCAAAGGAATGTTAGCTTTGACATCTCAGACAGGCCTTGATGGGCAGCAAGTTTACTACAGCAGAGAAGGTATTTCTCCAGGTCCTCTTGTCAATGTTGGAGAGCTCATGGCATTGTTCAACTCTCTCTCAATGTTCTCCAGATATATAAGTGAAGCTGCCACATTATAAATTATCTTCCACAATCCCAGAATCAGGTGAAAAACCATCAATCTGCAAAGCACTTCCCAGTGCCACTGTGCATTTGCAGCTGCTCGACCCAACCTGTTACCCTGAAGCCATTCCTCGATAGGGATGATTGGATCTGATCCTTGCTGAATGAAAGCATTCCTGGTACCCTTTCAGTCAGAAACATACTTTGTTTCAAATATCTAAGATCTATCTTTGAGAGGGAGACAATGGGAAGGGGAAATGCTCTGGGGGAAAAAAGTAAGTTCTAGAAAACGTTAGACAAAATAAATAATCCTGGCACATTTTGTCCTCCTAACTTTTCTAGAAGGCACTTTGAATTCCAATATATTCTCCTCCTTGTCATCTATAAATACAGGCAAGCATTTAAATATAACAAAGGCTGAATGAGCCTTGCATTCTTCTGGGTTCATAGCCCTTCACTGCAAGTGTATTGTTTGCCAAAACAGCCCTGAAGAAAGGACAGTTAACATTTGGGATTAGAGGCAGGGACAGAAAAAAGCAGTCACTGCCAATGTCGCTCATTATTCTAAATGTGTCCTGTCATCCAGGACACACTTGTCATCCATGCCATTCTCACTTTAATTCCAACTTCTTGCTCCTCTGCAAGTAGTTTTCAAGCAGCCAAGTCAAGAAGGTGGACAGGATCAATTGATGTAACTTCTGCTTGCCATCTCCCTCCGTGTGGTGAACGATGGCCAGGGAGGGCCTTGCTCCATGCTACCTTTGCCACCTTACTTACAGATTGCTCTCTAACTGGTCAGGTGAGAATAGTGGCAAGAGGTATCATTATCTCTGCCACTCTTCTCAGTTGAGAACTGGGAAGGATTGCTATGGAGAAAAAGTGATGATTTTCTGCACCATGTTACCATGTTTGTCTGAGAGAATAACAGGGAGTCAGGATAATAGAGAACAGACATAACTTTGGCTTCCCCACTACTCTGATTTTACAATGTGGATGAAAAAAACCCAGCATTTGGTGGGGCAAGGATCTGGGAAGTTGCTTAAGCTTGCTGACATTAAAGTTATCAATCAAGATGCATTCCCAATCACAATTATGGCTGAATTAATGAACATGATCGTAGAGTTCCACCTAGTCCAGGAGATAGCTTATAATTTCCCCAACTCAGGAATTTGTATTTTATATTTTATATTTTATATTTTTTTATTTTATTTTTATCTGCCTTTATTACTTTATAAGTAACACGGGCAGAAAAGATACCTAATACTCCTTTCTCCTCTTATTTTTCCCTGTGAGATGGGTTGGGTCAAGAGGCAGTGACTGGCCCAAAGTCACCCAGCTGATTTTTGTGCTTTAGGCGAGACTAGAACTTAAATGGGACTATAATGAGAGAGAGATGACAGGGAATATGCTACATGCTTTGAAATCTACATTCAACCATTGCTGTCACCTGTCATAGATTTGACAGACATTTGTGCTGTTTCTGTCATCACATTTTCATACCATCTACAATTCTTGATGAACCAACTTGTTCTAAAGGAAGAGCAAAAACAGAAACAATGAAGCTTCCACAAAGAAATCCTGACAAGGCTTGAGCTCATAAACAGAAAGCAAAAGCAGAAGAGATATAGAAGCAGAGGAGAAAGAAAGAACATTTAAGTAAAAAAACAGGGCAGCCTAGGTGAAGAAAAGTGACAATGCCAAACTGAATACAACCTCATCAGGATGTTTCATCAGGATGAAACACTTTTTCACCTCCTACTCATTCTCTTTCCATATACTTCAAACAGTAGTCAATGGTAAGCTTGATGTCAGGGACTGTTACATTATTTAATTTTATAAGTCACTCTGGTATCCCTTTAAGACTGAAAATGTGAACATCAATAAAAAAAAGGAGGCCGAGGTGATTTGCCTCCAGATCATGATTTAGAATACCTATTGTTTTATTTTACACATATCGTGCTCTTAAAAAGCTCTGTGTAGCCAAAATCAAACTCAGGAATTTTGGGAGATTTCATTAATTCTATGCAGTCTTAGCATTCATCTTTACTACACATTAGAATGCTCAATAGCCCTGCTAAATGGCAAGATCTGGTTGACTTTGGTTGATTTCAGCATTATCTGGACATGGTTAGCAAGTGGATGGAGGCAACTTGAAAATCCCCAGGCTGTATGGTAGACTGGGAAATTGAAAAATGAAACATCCTAGGAGAAAACAGTGGCAAATTGCTTCTACACTGCTGTCAAAAAAACCTGGAAATGTCCATGATGAGAACACTCAAGGGAAACCTGATTTTATTAATAGCCAGTAATGAAAACCATTACATGAAGTTTCTACTATTAGATGACCTTCCTTCCTTCCTTCCTTCCTTCCTCCCTCCCTCCCTCCCTCCCTCCCTCCCTCCCTCCCTCCCTCCCTTTCTTGTCTCACATTGAGTACAAAAGGCCAAGGCAGCACACAGTGTAACTTCTAAAGCTGCACTAGTTCCTGAGTCTCCCCACTTCTAATGAAAAGCCACATATACTATATCGCATTCTGGGTTGTGTGAAGATATATTAATTATCTTCCTGGGCCTGGTTTTCCACCATTCATTCTTGATTTGTGGCACTAATTGGAACCAAAGCCTTAACAAGAGAAAATGCTTCTTTTTGCTCCCAATTGGAGCTGATGGGCTGTCAAGCTAAAATTACAACCCAGCCATTCAAGATGAATCCAGGTGGATGGCGGAAGAAGAAGAAGAAGAAGCTTTGACAGCATAAAAAAATGTAAACAATTTCTCAGTGTACAGCTGCAAAAAGTTTTTTTTTCCACTAGGAACAGTTGTACCCCTACTGAGTATGGAGCCTGTACACTTTTAACTCACATAATCCTTTTTCCTACAACTCCTCCACCTTATAAGAATCACTCCGGCAATGACAAGCATATTTTCCAAGTATTAACATTCCTGTGCCATATATCAACATCAGTGGCAAGAGAGAAATTACAAATACCACAGTTTCCAATAGGTCAGAGGGAATAGGAAGATTTTGCCAAGTATTTCAGATTTCAAAACATTTCAGGGTTAGGATTTCTTCAGGACCTAATACAGATTTAGAGCAAATGACAGCTGAGATCAAGAATGTCATCTAAATAAGACTGGTGGAGAAAAAATAATGAAATTAGGAAAACAATACAACTCACACTGAATACCACAAAACATTTATTTTCAAAGCATTTATTTATTTAAAAGTTTTATCTAGCCACCTATCAGGCTTCCAGCATGACTATCACAGTTTCCTGTCTTTTCCTGCAATTAAAATGGACTGATGTGTTTTTCTAAACCACAGAGGTCATAGCCCATAATGTTTGAGTGCTCGGACCTCCATTGAGGTTATCCCCAAAAAATTTAAGGCAAAGTGGCTTCCTTTTATGTTTCAACTGTTGCCACATGGAATCCTCATGAAGATCTGCTGCCAAAGTGTGTTCTAGCTAGTTGCCTCAATTTCAGATTGATATTTTTCCTATTACTGGCATTGTCACATAAAACAAACATCAATTTTGTCACAACGAGCAAAAATAGATGTACATTTTATATCATGTATTGCATACTTCTTGGAATATGTGCAATCTAATGGATAGAACAGCTTCTGTGTGGAGGACTGACTCATAGCTGAAAGTATTTTGATGTATTTCTAATACTTACATTAACCACCAACTAAGCTTTACATCTCCTTTTGTTAGTGTTTCATAGCTTGTTTCAGTCTTTATTTCTGACTCATTGTATTGTGCTATCCTATTGCTGATAAAAGTCAATTTTCTTCCTCCCTCTATTTTATAGTTTGGATTTGTCAAACCAAATCAAAGAGTACAGTAGTTGTGTATGCACTGACAGAAGGCCACCTGAAGAGACTAGAAGCATTTGAAATGTGGATTTACAGGCGGCTGTTACGCATAAGCTAAGTTGACAAGATCAGAAATGAGGAGGTGATAGGCCGCTGGGAAAGCCAAGGGAAATCATCAAAACAATTAAAAAATGAAAATTAGAATATTTCGGACATGTGATGCAACACCCAGAAAAATATGGCATACTCCATTTAATCCTCCAGGGAAAGATTGAAGGCAAATGAGGTCCAGGCAGAAGAAGAACATTGTGACTTCAAAATCTAAGGGACTGGTTTGGACAAAACTCAACAGCACTTTTTCGTGCAGCTGCTGATAAAAACAGGATCATCAACATGATCGCCAACGTCCGATAACGGATATGGCACAAGAAGAAGAAGAAGTATGCAGTGAGATTAGCTTGCAAACAGTGAATCTGATCTCTGTGACAAGCTCTAACACTAAACCATGAATCAGAATTGTAAAGAAAGGTAGCATATTTATGATAAATGATATCGCACAAAAAGGAGTGACCTTCAGTTTAGCTGACCAAGATGCTATCCAGACCACATTGCTTCATCATAATCTATCACTAAATCCCCCCATTTTTTTTTCCTTTTACTTCAATTAACAATGAGCACATTCTAATACAGTAGATATAAAAATTGTATTATAAGGTCATAATGTGAAAGTACCTGAGTGTTTCCTGCTTTAAAGGTCAAACCTTTGTAGCAGGTAGAGACACTAAACTCTTTCTCTTTCCTTTTCACATTTCAAGCAGAATTGGAAAATTTAAGCAATCAACCAGAATAGAGCTGGAAGGGACCTTGGAGGTCTTCTAGTCAAACCCCCTGGTCAAGCAGGGTTAAATAAGTATATTTATTTTACATAATTATGAAGGAGTTCCTTCTTAGCAGCACCAGGAATTTTGATCTATAACTAGATTATTCCCAAAGTTTAAATCCTAGGAATTTCTTCTCCTAACTTTTGGAAACAATGACCATTTGGCCATTTAATTCCCAGCCTTGAAAGTTTCTGCCATTTATCTCTTGTTTACAAAAATATTTCCCTGGTATGAGAGTCAAAGATTCTCTCAACCAAATTAGGGTTCACATTTATGCATCCCCAAAATAAAAAGAAAGGGTGAGTAAATGAGTAGGTGGGCATTTTTCTGGAGGTTGTTTAATCTCTTTCTTCTGCACTATGGGTGGGTAGATTTCATATCCTCAAGACATTGTCCCTGTGACTCCAGGGAGACTGAAACTCTTATCCAAATATTCCCATGGTATCCCATATAAGATGCATGATTTCTAATTATATTCTCTAATCCCAATTATTTTCAATTTGGATAATACATAACATTATTTTGTGTTAACCTTTAACTCATATTCTGGGTTCTCGAATACTTTTACTGAGCCAAATTTTGATTTAGATGTGTTTTATGATAATTTGGAGAGTAATAGCTTTATTGTAAGAATGTGTTTTCTTTTTCTTATTTTTAATGCTGGTTAAATACAAAACATTCAATGACCAGTCACCACCAATGAAAAAGAATAGGGCTTTTTTATTTTTATTTTTACAATTCATGGGAAAGAGGAAGAGTTAATTGTTCCTTCCTTAGCTACCATTCTGATTCAGAAATTTGCCTCCATAAAGAGAAAAAGGAGCAGCAATGGCTTTGCCATTTTTCACTTCCATTAGTGGAACATTAAGAACAACATAGTAGATAGGAAGAGACCATTAACATTTCTTCTTATCAACAGGACAGCAGTCCGCTAATTCCCTGGCCTTCCAGTATACTGTATCTATTTGTATATAGAGCGACAAGGGGAAAGAATGGTTCTCCCCCTATATCAAATCTTCAACCCAGGAGGGGACAAGAAGTAGAATCTAGGAGACTGAGAGGGAGAACCTCAATGTCTGCAAGGAATAGCCAGAATGTACATAAGAAAAAAATATGGATGAACTACAGATTAGAAGACCTATGAATAACAGTGATGGATGGATGGATTTAATTATTTAATTTATATGCCACCTAAATCCGTTGACTCGGGTGGTATGTATGTGACTGTTATTAATAGGTTTGTCCCTTCTGTATTTCACTAGCTTAAGATTACAATAAGAAAAAAACAAGAAAAAAAACCTTAAATTGATTAATTTCAATAGTCCTTGGAATATCCTAGCTATTAGAGTTATTCTCATGATGAGATAAAGTCAACCTTAAACAAAGGATTTGGCTAGGATCCTTCTGAGTAGACTATTTAGCAAAATTATTAATAAGCTTAGAGATAGTTCTAACTGAATGGTGAGCAATGGAGTTAAACGCCATCTCTACATTTCTATTTTCTGCTCTGGGACCTGAGGACTTTTAAATCACTTCTAATCCTAGGATTCAAAGCCATTAGCATTTCTGTCTCTGTATTTCTCTCTTTCTTTCTCTCTCTTGCAAAATATTCTGGTCAGATGTATTTAATAAAAAATGAACACTAAATCCAGGAGGAAAAAAAAATGAAAGAACCTCAGAAGTTGATATTAGATTTAGTTCACGACAGAATAGCTGAGCAAAAAGACATTATCCTAAGACAATATTCCATGTAAAATGCATTCTTTGGAAAATTGTAATGTATCTTTAGCTCATATAAATTCTCTGTTATGATCCATAATGAATATAATACAGTATATAGCTAATGTTAATAGTTGAATGGTTAAGATGGTAAGTGGGGTCATAGAGTAGGTACCTTATGGAAAATATATAAAAAGAATGATTAGAAAAAGTTTTGTTTACTGATTGTATTTCTTCTGCACTTTTTTCTATACTTTTTCTCCCCTTTAGTTGAAGAGAATGGATTTGTTAATTTAGGCCAAGGCAGAATAATGAGATTCATTTTTGATAAACTATAAAAATACTAGATAGTCATATAAAGATGCAAATATTTTAATTTCTTTTCCTATGAAAATCCATTCCGTACTGTGAGTTAAACATTTATGGATGTATTTATTTTAAATGCAAATTCAGTGTATCCAAGTTAAATTGTTAATGTTCTGTTGAACTGAGATATGAATTAGTGTCTGAGACTCAGATCCACCATTCTGCCTTACAACTACACTCTGATTCAGCCCCAGAGGGAAGAGGGAAAGAAAAATCAGAGTTGGATATCTCTCCACTTATGAAAATCCTTTTTTTCCCCTTTTCTTTTTTATCTCTCTATCTCTCATAGAACAAGGCATATTTCTTCAACAGTGATTTGGAAAAAACATTACAACCTTATGCAAACATAATCCAGTACCTCTTTGCTACTCATTAAAGCAAATAGTGTTTTTTATAGCTTCCAGATGAGTTTTTGGGGGGGAAATAAATGATAATAACGATAAAATCAAGCATTAACTTTGATAAGACAACTCCTCAAAGCATCCAGAAGTTCTTTTAGGCTCATATAGAAGCCTGAAAAATAACATGCTGCTTTATTGACTAGCAAAGAGGTGCTATGCTTACATGTGTTCTGAACCTCCTGTTCCCAATTATTTTGAACCATGCATAAATCTACCTATTGTTGGAAGAAAACTCTGGTCCTGTTCCAAGCTGGGAGGATGCTGTAAATAAGATGGAGGCTGGCTGCTTAGGAAAGAAGGTTTCTATTTATTGATGAGCAAAAACAGCAACAGCATGCTGTTTTGGGACATAGAGTTGAGAGTAAGTGGGGGTTTATACATTTTTTGGGCTTTGCCTGTTCCTTGTGAAATGTACTTTGACTTGTGCTTGAGTGTGCCTTTTTGGTGTTTTAATTATTGTCGCCTGACTCCCATTGTGGCTGGGAACTCATGTCCTGTCCTTGAAGCTGGATGGGGAATGTAAATTTTAGAAGTCTTTGTTTTTCTAATCCCATCAGTTCCAGTCTTCTTTGGGAGCTGTGGCTGAAGACATTTTGCTTGAATAGGTTGTCTCAGTCTTTCTGAATGGATTACAAAATCTCCATTTCTAAAGATTAGCCTCTGCAGGTTTCTGCTTGAGGCAGAAGGCTGGGGCTGTTTCTACTTTTGTTAAGATTTTTATTCCATTTCTCCTTTAGGGGAAATATTCTATCCTGCTCTTTTAATATTCCCCCAAAATAACTTAGAATTCCTAGCCCAGGGTTTCTTAAAGTGTAGTCTTAGGACATCTGTGACCCCCTAAGATCCTGTTGGGTGTCTTCATAAACAAAATTATTGGCCAGCCCTTGTTGACAATTAATACAATATTTAAACCCCATAAAGCAGTTATGAGAAAACTAGTGGTAGTAAAAATTTTAATGTGGTAAATTTTGATAAATACAACAAACAAAAGCTCTTTTGGGGGTCTCATATTTTTTAAATGCAAGGAGGGGGTCTGAGAAAAAAAAGCTTAAGAAACTGTTAAATTATTTTCAGGATGTTAATTCTAGGTCAGTTTTAAAGCTTTGGCATAAACCTATAACTCCTCGACTTTGTGCTTTCCGTATCTTTCAAGTTGTTTGATTTGTACAATATGTATTGTTGAATAACGTAACAGTGGAAACTGCCATATCTTTCTGCAATGTAATGTTCAACTGCTTTTGCATGCTTAAGCAAGCGATTATTTGTTTAATCGCAAGAGTAAACAGAATTAAATAAGCAAGTGTGCTTACAGTGGAAATTATGTATTGGCAAGTACCGAAATGCAAGAAGAATAAGTCCTTCCTTAGATGTGTAATGGAATAATTTCTTACCACAATTACAGCAATCTTATTTTCCTACAGGGAAGTTGCTAAACATTGATGTTCATTAACAACAATTCCCTGAATTTCAAACAATACTTCTTTCTCGCTAATCTGAAGGTTCAGCTTTATCCAAACTTAGCTATCTCTTCTAAGAAATGTTTTGCAGGTTTTTATTTTCTGCTACAAAGTCACCTGGGAAAGTTCTTCTCTCTTGCAGCAGATCTCTTAGGGTTTCTTTGCTGCTGGAACTGTGTTGGTCAAGAAATTATGGACAAAAAAGAGATATCAATCTCTGCCACTTCCTCACTGCACTGCTCACCCTTTATAAAGAGGCATTTTTAAAAGAGGGAAAAAAATAGCACCTACTTATTTGCTGATCTGCCTACCAAGCTAAACAGATCACTTCCTCCACTGTTTCTTTCTGGATTCGGATCCAGGCATCACCCCAAGGTTTATTTTGGGATCTACTGAAATTCCCTGTCTTATAGGTTTCAGTACAAATAAGGTGACTTCCCACTTCATCCTCAACCCAATGCTGAGACTATCTTTTCAATATAATAAAAGCAGTGGGACCTTCTCCCCAGGGTCTCACCCAGTAATTCAGGGAACAAACTAGGGTTAAGGTTGTCAAGTTTGGGTTGATCAAGTATGAGGTGCTAACAGGCATCTTGTCCTACCCTATTCCACTTTTCGGTGCGCTGAGACATAAGTTTACATTTGGAAAGCCCTGCCTGTGACCTCAAATTTGAATCTAGTGAATTTATTGCAAAATCTCTTTGAACTCTACCTAGTTAAAGGCGAGGGGGAAAGTGCAGGGTAGATTTCATCTAAATGCCTGCCTTTGGGCAATCCTGGACTGTAGCCTAAGCTGCTTGTCTCCTATGCTGCTCCCAGCTGTTCCAAAGCTGATTGAACACCAGATTGCAATGGTTTGGCAATGGGGCTCAGTTTGGATTATGGCTACTACAAGGCCTGTTTGGTTGTTCCCCTACTTCTTATCCTTCCCATCTCTGCAGGAGAGACTTAGTGGTTGGTCTCTATGTGAGCGAGATTACCAGTGCCTGCCTTTTCCTTTTAGAGCCTGCTCCATCCTCAATTAATCCCTTCTTCTTTTTCCTTTCCTTTCCTTTCCTTTCCTTTCCTTTCCTTTCCTTTCCTTTCCTTTCCTTTCCTTTCCTTTCCTTTCCTTTCCTTTCCTTTCCTTTCCTTTCCTTTCCTCTCCCTCTCCCTCTCTCTCTCCCTCTCTCTCTTCTTTTGCTTCCCTGATGTTTGCTCACATAGATGCTTTCAAACACCCCTTCCACATTCTCTTGCTTGACCTTGACATGGAGCCTACTGCACTATCCTTATTCTGATGTGAAGATGATCAAAGGAAAAGGATTGTTCCTTTGTTCCTTGTTCTATTGTAGAACTGTATACTGTGCTTCAGAAATAAGTAGCAAAGAAAAACTGGAGCTTTGTGGAAAAGGCATAAAAAAAAAACATGGCAGTCAAGAGAATTTTATGGTTTTGATGGAAGTAGGTAGAGGACAAAGTTGACCATCCGGTACTCACGAAATGGTGATTGAAAGCCTTTATCTCAGATGTATTCAATTAGGAAATCTATATTTTCTATAAGTTAAGTGCTATTAAATTCCCTACTTTCCCTCCATTTTTTAGATAACAATAATGCTGCAGTTGGTATTGTTACTTTTCAACAAGGAATTCCCAGTTCTCACTCTTGTTGTTGTTGTTGTGCCATATCTGTTATCGGACGTTGGCGATCATGTTGGCAATCCTGTTTTTATCAGCATCCGCACGAAAAAGTGCTGCTGAGTTTTGTCCAAACCAGTCCCTTAGATTTTGAAGCCACGATGTTCTTCTTCTGCCTGGACCTCATTTGCCTTCAATCTTTCCCTGGAGGATTAAATGGAGTATGCCATATTTTTCTGGGTGTCACATCACATGTCCGAAATATTCTAATTTTTGTTTTTTAATTGTTTTGATGATTTCCATTGGCTTTCCCAGGCGGCTTATCACCTCCTCATTTCTGATCTTGTCAGATCAGCCACCTGTAAATCCACATTTCAAATGCTTCTAGTCTCTTTGGGTAGCCTTCTGTCAGAGACCAACTCTCTACTCCATGGAGCAGGATAGAAAAAACACACATTTTTGTATAACCTTTTCTTTACAAATTCTAGCAAACCATGTTTTTGATACATGGAATTATTTCCTGCTTTTTAACCATTTTATATTAAGACAATTTAATTAAATATCAGCAAAATTAGAATGTGACTAAATAATGAGTGGCATAAGATTTTTATTTATTTATGCTTCATATTTTTTAGTTGCCCATTTCCCTCGGATAGTTCGTTATTACCAGTGAAGATCTGTGAGTTGTATAAATGATTCTTGTATGTAAGATTTTTGTCTGTTACTGCTCAGGAAGCCTGATTATAGCTTTCTCTTGATACTAAACGTTGAGTAAGTAAAGGCTCTCTGAAGAAACTGTTTGACATTTTTATTCACCCCGGGTTACATTAGATGGAAATAGAAAAAGGACTGGCTGACATGTTCATGGTGATTTATTGCTGATGTGTTTCATTTTTAAAAGGTACTGTATCCAAGCCAGCAATCCTTCTTTTGATCCAATCCAGCCCACTGTTCTGTACAGGTTCCCTGCTGAAATGTGTGACAACTGCCAAGTTAACATTTAAAGCCTGGAAAAGCAACCTGGGCTCTCTTTTTCCATTTTTTTCCCCAGTTTGGGGTGGACCAGAACAGAGGCATTTCCTTCTCTTAGCTCTCTTAATATGTTTCAGGTTGAAAAAGTGACAATATCTTCAACAAAAACAACTTGTTATTAGCCTAGAGAGTTAATAGGATTTGACATGAACAGGACATTGGTGATCCTTTCTCATCACCTTTATGATATTGGAAAATAAGAGTTAATGTAACCAGTTTTCTTGTTGAAAAAAAGGAAAAAGAACAAAGAAGGAGAGAGGGGACAGGTTAGATAATCTCTCTTCCAGGCTTTAGTCCATTTAATAAAAGACACATTTCCACATATATTTTTCACTAATCACAATTGTACGGGGGGGGGCGGGGAATATGAATCAGGCCTGATCAAACTGGAGATTGGAGATTTACAGTGACATGATTCAATCCAGCTCTGTGCTTCAAGATTTGGAGGCAAACCAAAGTCTGAATCAAACAAAAATCTGGAGATTCAAGATGAGATTTTGAAAAAAGAAGTACACTTTGACCAAAGATTTCAGTGGGAAAATTTCAAAATTTCCAGCTGCTTTTTTTCCAGAATTGAATGAATATAACAGAGATGGAAGTTTCTTTAGAGGACACCTGCTGAACCCCAGGTGGCACCTTCAAGAATTTTACTTCAGTTAAGCTTTGCCCCCACAAGACCACTTTTAAGGATGAGGCAAGGACAGCACAGTAGCCTTCAAACCACCCAGGAAAGAAATGGGCCTGAGATGGGCTGGCAGGCAGCTTAGCATGTTCCTTCTGTAGGAGCACCATTGGCCTTGGAGTAATGCAGATGGCCGCCACCCTTTATTCCCCAAGAGATGCCAGTTGGCAACTCAGACAGACAGCAGAGCAAAGGAACAAGTACCAATAGCATGTCCCCCACCCCCAGATGCTCTAATAGGCAGAATTCTCAGAAGTGAAAAAATGTATTGCCTAGCTATTTGTGTCAATATTGGGCAGCTTGCCACATCCTACTTTCGCCAACTTGATCTCTATATGGAAAGTAAATGGAAACTGTTCTGCAAAGGCAAATAAAACAGAAAAACCAACTGATTTCTCGGAGTAAAGTGAATCATTCCAAACATTTTCAGAAGAATCCATTTCAATACAAAGATATGATTCAACTGCATTTCTATTGATTCGATGCTTCTAATTAAGTATCCAGATGCCCTATTGTATTTCTTCTTCCTTTTTAAATACAAATTCACTGTTGGACAAAAAAAAAAATACACCCAGTTGTACCTAGTGCTGATTGAAAACAAGCACAGTGAATGGGTATCCTTGTCTTGCCACATCTCAGCTTTTCCCATCTTCTGATCCAATATCCTTAGGAAAGAAAGGCTTGTTTTTTAATGATCTCAGAAAGGCTGCTAATCAAGGAATTAGCCAGAAAGACAACTCTCTTGAAAGGTCACAGAAATAGGCTGGGCCAAAACACAAATTCTAGGAGGCAGGTTGCTGTACTACCCAGAGGATGAGTACGTGACAGTCAAGAGAGGGGCAAAATATTTATTGAACCACATTTTATTGTATTTTTTAGAGTTACATTCCACCTTTCATATAGTTGCTCAATGAGGTGTACAAGTTACTTCCTCCTATTTTTCCCATAACCACCATCCTGTGAGAATTTCAGGCTAAAGAGAACTGGCCAAAGCCACCCACTGCATTTCTACAGATGGTGGTGGATCAGAATCTTAATTTTCCCAGGATCAGCCCAACTCCTTAATTAATAATACCATCCTACTTTACTACTGACTCTTGGTCAGTAAGGCCTGCCTCTTTCTTCTTAAAACACTTCTGTCCTCAACTGCACGGAAGGGAAACTTTGTCTTGTCATTACTGACATTAAGATAATTAAGGTGGATCTTAGGGGAAAGTTCTCCGCTCTTCTGATCTTCTGGATCAGTTAAGATTAGGTTTCAATCATAACACCATTCTTGCTACCTTTTAGGTTCCCGATAGCACTCGGTTAGTCGCTGTGGCACAGAAGGATTAGATTAGCAGGGTCTTCTTAATCTCTTACTTCTAAAACATGAATTCATTCATGGCCCATCAGAACTAGCCTCCAAAGGGCTCAGTCAACCTGTTGGGTTTTCTTGCAGCTTGAAAATGCTGGTGAAGAGATGTTGGCCAGCTCCTGTCACTGCTTAGCTAGTGACAGGTGACCAGTGACAAATTACATGGGATTAACATATGCATTTGGGTTTTCCATTACATATCTTAGTTTGGTTATTTCATTTTCAGAAATGTGCCCTTGTTGACCTGAACATTTCCAGCAAGAAGACAGGAAAATTGTTCAAATGCCACGTTTAATTTGTTCCTTTTCTCAGATTTTCTCTGGAGGTATTTTGCCATCTATTCATTCAAATCTAAAAGAAATCCCCTGCTTTAAACATGCTGGATGTGGGATGACAGCCAGAAAACTTTTGTACAATACTTGGGAAAGTATTTGGTGCTCTTAACAACAACAGGAAATGGCATTGCATTTTAAGGAAGAGAGAAACAACCTGTTACAGCCAGGAAGAGAAAAAAAGCAGGGAGATTTTGCCATTATTTTTTTTTTACAAAAGAGATGCTAATTGTTAATGAAGGTGGCACAGACTGTTTCCTGTTCATAAATTCAAGGAATAAGATATAATAGGGCTTGGGGGAATGGATGGGCTGTGAGACAGCCTTGGGAGAGAGAAAGAGGCGAATGGACTGGGCAAACAAACAAGCATGCAGAGCTATTTGAGAAATGATTCACAGATGGCGTTGTTTAGCTGAATGGTGTTCTTGCAAATAATGAGATTTATTGTTCAGCAAAATAATTACTTTGCTGCGAACAATGAGTTTTAGTGTTAGAAAAAATATGAATCAGAGCTACAAGATCTGGGCTGCAGGGATCCAAACAACCACTAGATGGCAACGAAGAAATCATCAGATATTCTAGCAGTTTGCTGCCTTCTAGTGGGCTTCTTAATTTTTGCAAGCTGAGATCTCTCAGCCCTGGGAGTTAGTCCAGAAGAAAGAAAAAACAAATCAAAGTTATAAATGCCAACATACATTACAGGTTACAGTCACGGAATCTTATAATGTAAATATGCCTGTCTCTCTCTGCCTTTTTCATTCAAGAGAACTAGGCACGCTCATGCCTGAGACTCTTTGTCAAATTACATTCCTGGTCTGGACTCAGACTTCCATTATCTGACCACTGTCTTGGTTGCAACTCTTCTTCCTGTTCCTTGAGGTTATTCTCACAGCCCATTACAAGGTCTGATAATACAGTCAGCTTGGTGTAATGTTAAAAGCACCAGTCTAGAAGCAAGAAGACCAGGAGTTCTAATATTCACTGGGGGGAAGAATGATGTGAGTGAGCTTGGGAAGGAAGGTGGTAAGGGCAAACCCCTTCTGAAATATTGCAAAGAAGACTGCAGGATTTTTTCCAGGCAGTTGCCAGGAATCAACATTGACTGAAAGGCAGGGGGAAAAAAAGAAACGATAGTCATAATGTAAGCTATTCTATAACTTGGGGGTGGGTGGGTGGGACAGGAGACATCCTTTAGATGTGTTTTAAAAGAAAATAATGAATAAACAAGATGAAAATGCATGAAAGTGAGCTGGGAGTACAGATGGCTTATGGACCATTTGAAAGAAATTGAGGAATTCAGACAGGTTACTTCATTCATTTAAAAAGGAAAAAAAACCACCTACTTCAGATTTAGTTGACCATTTGAAATTCCAGCCACAAGTTTTAAAGGAAAAAAAACTAAATAAACTAAACTAAAAACTAAACTAAATAAAATCATGGTCATATATGATATCTGATGCCATATAACTATCCTCACACCTTTATTCATTCTCATGTGCTCTTGTAGATGGAGATGTTTATCCGTGCAACTTTGCAGTGGTCTTTCAGATTAACCTGTAGATGAGAAGGCATGTGTCTAGGCAGAGATCAAAGGGATATAGCTTTCCCAATAACTTGACGGAGATGCCTCTGATGAAATTATGTCCAATGGATTTGAGCAGAGCATAATGCTTCTCTAAAATTCCACAAACTATAATAATTGTGCTTGTAGAAGTCCTACCATCACTTCCTGTAAGTATCCTTGATAGATTATTAATTGGATACCGTATATACTGGTAATATACACATTATTCCAATAGTAAACTACTGCTATTGAGATCTCTGCCAGTAGATTATTCATAGACTCGTTTCCTAATTATTTTAGATTTCAGATTTAAGAGCTTTGTTGTACAAAGAGAATTTGGAAATTTTCCTGTGGATTGAATTTTCTTGTTTTTAGAACTGCTTTATTTTAACCCTTACAAAACATAAATGAAAAGCTCTTGTAAATATGAATTGATATCCCTTTCCATGAAAATGTTCTAATTCTCTGTCCAACAGAAGAATGAAGAAAATTATAGTGGTGTAATGTGGTGTATGATACTAAGGGCCAGAACATTGTAGGGGCTGGCATGCACCATTGTTTTCAGTCTGCATTTTATCAGGAAACAATCCCAAAAATACTTTTTCATGAGGCAACTGGACTTTCTTGTTTTTCTTTGAACATGTTTTGCTTCTCATCCAAGAAGCTTCTTCAGCAAGCTTCTTGGATGAGAAGCGAAACATCTTCAATAAAAAACAAGAAAGTACATTTCCCTTGTGAAAAAGCATCTTTAGGACAACTATGACCTGGATGACTAAGAATATCCATAAACAATCAGGAAACAGTTATTTTTCACAGAATATATTCGATACAAGTGGTAAAATGAAATTTACAGAGCATTTACTATATTTGAAACTGGTTCTTTGTTCATTTAACAGAAGAAAAATCCACTTTTGTAAAGCTTCTAGTTTTATTGGTTTATAGGTCCATGATCCCCAAAGAGCATGTTAGAAGATGACCGAGTTGTCATCCAATGGATCTGAAGGGCACAAGTCAAAGCAAAGGATGATTGCCAGTTTGTGCTGCAATCAAATACTGACCTTGAGCCAATGTTTCTTCATTGTTTTCACTCTGTGATGACCACACTTACCCATAATTAAGAAAAATAAGTTTAATTAAACTTAACACATTTTTTAAAGTTTTGTTGATACATGGAACATTAACCAGACAGGCTGGATTAACTCCCATTTTGTGGGTTTAATTTATTTCATGCACTTTTGGTATTCCTTGAGTTGACCTACTTTGGGAGCATACAACATAGATAGAGTTGTTGTGTGAATACTGCAAGAAAGATAACGAATGTTATTATAATCCATCCATCCTTCCTTCCTTCCACCCTTCCTCCCTCCCTTCCTCCCTCCCTCCCTTTCTCTCCCTTTCCCTCCCCCTTTCCCTCCCCGCTTTCCCTCCCCTCCCCTCCCCTCCCCTCCTCTTTTCTTTTCTTAATTTTTCAGGAGAAGGGGAGAAGGAGAAATAATAAATTTCACAGTGGATGACAATCCCTGTCAACCCTGTCTGAGCAGGATTGGCTAGTACTTCAATGAGAGATAATCAGAGAATTCTAGGACAGTTAGAATTAAATTCTAACTGAGAATTTAAAAATTCAGACTAAATTTGGCTAACATTCCCTGAAGAAAGCAATGCAAACCTTTCAATAATGTTTCCAATAAACTGTTTTCAGTCCATGAAATGAATGCAAAACAAAGTCATCTTTTTAATGATAAAATGATACAAATTAAAACTGGGTAAAATTAATGAATATAGTACAAATATTTGAATAGTCTATATAAATGATATGGATATCTTGTCACAAATATCAGCTGCACAGACAAGCTTGTTTATGGTGGCTTCCTGTTGTTCCCACCAGGATGTTTTATTCCTATCAAGGTTGACTCTTTGACTTCAAAGCAAAATAAGCTACATCATCTGTATTACCTCACTCTTTTGAGTGTAAAACCCTTTTAATCCATGCCTGAAATTTTGTCTTGGAATGTCCATGTCATCCAGATAGAAAGAATTAAAGGAGGTACTAAAAGCCTCCTCAGATTAATCAAAGTGCCATGTTTGGCTCCATCAAAGATAAAGCCATGTGTTGTTCTCGTACAATATTTAACCTGATCAGCTGTTACTATCCAATAGAGAGAGGATAAAAATAGGAAAAAAAGAAGATTAATAGTGTTATACTTTATACCTACATATATGTTTACATAACAAAGATGTGTTTGTAAATCTTTTTGCAAATTAAGACTCAGTGAATTACTGAAAACCCAGAAGGTAAACTGATAAATTATGTTGTTTTCCGGTTGATCGTTATTATATTCCAGGACTAAATTGGTGTGTGTTGATCTTTAGATATCTCAGAAAGCAGCTACAGAAAACTGCCACGGGAAAACAAACTATTCTTAAGGCAAAACATATTAAAGACTATTGCAATGAGGAACAGAGCCTATGTTTTATCACTAACATCTCTATCAAAAAAAAAATTCACCCAGATGTTGAATATATATGTGAAAAAGGTGATTCTTACCAGCTTCTTTAAGCTCATTTTAAAGGGGAGAACTGAGGACAAGAGCTTGCCTTCCTCTGGGAAGGGATGATGACCACAATGAGAATAACCACAAAATCCATAACCCAATGCTGTGTTAAGACACAATGGAGGCAGGGCAAAGGAAGTGGCCATGAGTGTAAGATCCCACCTATCACCCTGTGTTCCTTTGTTAGCCCAAACCAAAAAGATGGCCCTTGGAACATGTGTCATTGGCTCTGTAGACACAAAGATGCAAATGAACTTCACTTGTTGGAGGAATGAGACTCAATATTTGTCATGAAAATTCTTGCTGGATCTCCTTGAAAACTATCACCTATTTCTCAGAAGGTGTTGATGACAATGTCCTGTCTTGCATCAGAGGAGCCTCATCTCAGTTCCTATACAGCAGGGGCCTTCAAACTTGGCCCTTTTATGACGTGTGGACTTCAACTCCCAGAATTCCTCAGCCAGTGTGCCTGGCTGAAGTCCACACGTCATAAAAGGGCCAGGTTTGAAGGCCCCTGCTATACAGCATTACTATCATCAAGGTGGGAAAAGAAGTACAAGAAAAAAAGGCTCATATCCAACAGCTGAAATGAAGATGAGAGTTTCGGAGTGGTCCTAAGCCAGGCTGCCTCAGCATAATCTAGAAGCAGACCCTCCGGTGTTCTGCTTGGTTGGCTCTCCAAAGGGGACCAATTTTAAATTGCAGATTAACTTGGAGCTGGTTTCAGCAGCCTATACTTTCAGTTTTGAACACTACCAAAAGTTTAGAATGCAGGGATAATGAGAAATAATTCAGATCACTGCTAGTGATTTGAGAAAGAAATCTATCCGATTCCTCTCTGACCCATTTGTATAAGGAACACAAGAGTAAGGGCAATTTGAAGAGATGTAGGTCTTTTTTTAAAAAAAACTATTTAGGTTTAAGATAATTAGGAAGCTAGGGATAAGTTCTTGATATTAATCCAAACAATATTGTAGTTCCAGGATAGGAGCATGATTTTACTAGTCCACATTCCTTCCAACAATACTGACTGTAATTTGAGCATGGAAGAGACAATTTGGTCTAGACTAGAGATTAAGGCAACAGGCTAGAAAACAGGAGATCGTGAGTTCTAGTTCCAGCTTAGGTTTGAAAGCTGGCTAGGTGACTCTAGGCCACTCACTTTCTCATCCCAACTCACCTCATAGGGTTGTTGTTGTGATGAAAATAGGAAGAGGAAGGAGTATCAGATTTTTTATAAATAACTCAAGGTGGAGAACATAATAAAAGTAGGACATAAATAAATACATAAAATGCTAGTGGAGGGATAGCATATCCTTCCCTTCACCAAATTCTGGATTGATACAAAAAGATGTCCAGATATACAATGTTGACCAATTTTCCCAGGCCATTGCCAGAGATGTCAGCCCTAAATACCATTTCAAGGATATTATAATTAGATTAATTGAACGGGAAGAGGTTTTGAAGATCAACTAGTGAAGCCACAGATTCTGGGTGTAGCACTAATATTACTGGATCTATCCCTCTGTAACAGAATGTTCAAAGATACACAGAGAACTGTCGCTGTAGTTGGTCCATATATACCATCTAGTGCAGGGGTCCTCAACCTTGGCAACATTAAGACTTGTGGACTTCCACACCCAGAATTCTGGCATTTGAAGTCCACAAGTCTTAAAGTTGCCAAGGTTGGAGACCCCTGATCTAGTGGATAGTTGTCATCTATTCTGTCATTCTCAGAGCATGAACTATTGCAATAAATTGATCTTCAAAATAAAGAGTTTCTATCTCTGTCTCTGGTTTAGAGTCTGGGTATTTGGCATTAAAGTTGAAAAGATGGTTTTGAGAAGAGAGCATTCCATATTACCATTAAAAGATCCCTTCTCAAGATCTCTAGTCATATCCAGAGGTGGCTAGTGAAATAAAGCTAAATTATAAATGCTCCTCCATTCAAAGTTAATGTTTAATTTGTGTTGATAGCATTCTTGATTAACTCTAATGCAGGTTGTAATCCATTATGGAAGCCCAGTATGGTACTGTTTGAACGTCAGTAAAAGAAATGCACATGCCTATCTTTGAAACTCATTCAGAAGTGGCAGCTGATTAGTGAAAAGACAATTAATCTCTCTGTCCTACTATTGGCTAGTATCAGCTGCATGTCACCAGCACCCATCACTCTTTCTGTTCTTGGTCAAAACGACCATGTAATGTCCCAGAATAAGTAAATCTATTTGGACTCACTGGTGCCCCTCCCATGTTTGAGGCTCTGTGTTTCTTCAAAACACAACAGTTAGTCATGACAAGCAATGCAGTGATGTCCATTGAGCTCTTAATAGGAAGAGGAGGCATGTGCCTTAGGAGAAAAGTAGGAAATGCTGGGCCATTTGGTTTGCTTGTTTTGGACAGCCAAAAGTAGTACAGTCATAAACTGTATTTGCTGCCATGCTTTTTTTTTTTTAAGTTAAATTAGACTTGCACCTTGCCTGGTCACCAATTCCTTAGAGAAAGCAGAGATTAACAGTTCCCTATCCCTCACATTCTTCTTGGCAAGTTTCTTACACTCTAGTTCACTAGTTCACTCATTCATTCTAGTTCACTAGTAACAAGCCCAGTCTGAATCTCTTCGAGACCATTTGACAGCAGCTATAAAAAAATGTCTAGCTTTATCTTCTCTGCTTATCTAGATAGCTTACCTTCTCTTAGCCATATCCCAGAGGTGAAGCCAATAATATCACAATTTTGTAGCACATGGAAGCCATATAATAAGGTCCCTTCCAACTTTATTATTATTATTTGTAATATGTTGTGTGTTGTTAATGGTTAAACTTTATTCAGTCTAATAGCAATAGAAATGGATAGAAGCAAGGGATAAACCAAAACTTCTCCTTTGGTGTTGCCAGTAAAATCCCTCAGAGTCATCGCAGTTATTTTCTTACAAACAATGGCTGTTGGGCAGATTACGGGTGCCTCAAATAATTAAAGTTCTTATAATTAAAAGAAGAAATAATTGAAAAAAGGATCTGTTTAATGAAACTTTGTTAGCATATATTATTAATTAAAATGTGTTCTATATTTAGATTCATTTTCTATTTCAAACCCTGAATACAAATTTTCAACAGTTTTCTGGGTAACTTATATATTTTACTGAAGGCATTGGGGCAACAGCTGTCATCCTACTCCAGTGGTGGTGAACCTATGGCACGGGTGCCAGAGGCAGCACTCAGAGCCCTCTCTGTGGGCACGCGCGCTGTCGCCCCAGTCCTAGGCCTTGCTGGGTTTTATAAAACCTTTTCGCTTTAGGCCTTCGCCGCCGTGTACAAAAAAAGGTTCAATCAATCAGTCAATTTCAGCTTCTCGCGGGAAAAAAAAGATCTTGCAAAGTTGGAATTGATTGATTGAACTTTTTAGTCCCACCCAGTCTGCTGTTACCACCGCAGCCACACCCACCCAATGGGCCACACTCACCCAAGGGGCCACACCCACCCAAGGGGCCACACCCACCAGGCACCCGACGATGCATAAGTAGATTTTGGGTTGCAGTTTGGGCACTCGGTCTCTAAAAGGTTCGCCATCACTGGCCTACTCATATTATGCATGAAGGCATAATAAAAAGTCTGCTTGTCTGTCTGCCTGCCTGCTTGCCTGCCTGCCTGCCTGTCCCTATCTATCTATCTATCTATCTATCTATCTATCTATCTATCTATCTATCTATCTATCTATCTATCTATCTATCTATCTATCTATCTATCTATCTAGCTAGATAGATAGCTAGATAGATAGCTAGCTTGATTAATTAGGTGCCATCAGATTATTGTCAATTGTTATCAACCTTAGAGAGAAATATTCTTGAGGATGATCTGTCCCTAACCGGGTCCCTCAAGGCTTCTAGTACTTACCTAGATCTAGGAAAATGTAAGAAGTCTTTTTTGCTTCAAACAATTTCAGTCAATCCTTCATTAATTTGAGAGAGAGAGAGAGAGAGAGAGAGAGAGAGAGAGAGAGAGAGAGAGAGACAGAGAGAGAGAGACAGAGAGACAGAGAGAGAGAGAGAGAGAGAGAGAGAGAGAGAGAGAGAGAGAGAGAGAGAGAGAGAGAGAGAGAGAGAGAGAGAGAGAGAGAGAGAGAGAGAGAATAGGAGAACCAAAAACAACCACAAAGTTCCTGAGGTATAACCCTGATTTAAAAAGTGTGAAGTTTATAGTAATCTACTTGCTTAGCATTGATGTAAACTTGACGTATTTTTCCTTCAAAGCTATGTGTTATCATGAACAGGTCATCCTTTTTCTATCTGGACAGTAGTGATTTACTTATTCCTTGTACACTAATAGTACTCTGAAGGAAACTACAAATATTTATGAAACTAACAACTTAATAACAATAGAGTAGGGCTACCTGATTTGCACTGCAAACATCAGAACAACAAGATTCACCCAACTTGTGGTCATCCACATTTTTGCAGACCTAGATCTGGTAGCAATACATTTCAGCTTAAAAAGTTCTACCAGAGAGAGGACACATGAAAGGTTGATGACTATCAAACAAGTACATCCACCTACTGAGATGCACTTTTGCTTGCAGCATAGCTGAAGGTTAGCAGAGTTTGTTGCTTGAGACTCTAGAAAGAGTGCAGAGAAGAGCCACATATATGAAGAATGGTTGCAGGAATTGAGTATGTCTAATTAAATAATTAAAAAGGACCAGAGTTGATATGATAGCAGTGCTCCAACAGAAAAAGGGGTCAACCTATTTTCTAAAGCACCTGAAGGCAGGACAAGAAGCAATGGATGGAAACTAATCAAGAAGACAACTAAGGAGAATTTTCCTGACAGTGAGAACAATTAACCAGTGGAACAACCTGCCTCCAGAAATTGAGGGTACTCCAACACTGGAGGTTTTTAAGAATAGATTGGACAGCCATTTGTCTGAAATGTTATAGCATCTCCTGCTTGAGCAAGAAGTTGGCTAGAAGACCTCCAAGAGTCCTTCCAACTCTGTTATTCTGTTAGTGAACTAACTGCTTTGACATAACTAGAAGACACCAAAGCCTTGGATTGGGTGGAGAAACCTTGTTACTACCCAGAGCAAATGTGGGTCTTCTGGCTCTCAATCCTCATTTTCAACTGTAGTAGTAATAACAATAACAATAACAATAACAATAACAATAACAATAACAATAACAATAACAATAACAATAACAATAACAATAACAACAACAACAACAACAACAACAATAACAATAACAATAACAATAACAATAACAATAACAATAACAATAACAATAACAATAACAATAACAATAACAATAACAATAACAATAACAATAACAATAACAATAACAATAGTAAAGTTGGAAGGGACCTTGGAGGTCATCTAGTCCAACCCCCTGCTCAGGCAGGAAACCCTATACCATTTTGGACAAATGGCTGTCCAGTCTCTTCTTTAAAACTTCCAGTGTTGGAGCATTTACCGCTTCTGGAGGCAGGTTTTTCCATTGATTAATTGTTCTAACTGTCAGGAAGTTTCTCCTTAGTCCTAGGTTGCTTCTCTCCTTGATTAGTTTCCACCCCTTTGCTTCTTGTCCTGCCTTCAGGCGCTTTGGAGAATAGCTTGACTCCCTCTTCTTTGTGGCAGCCCCTGAGATATTGGAACACTGCTATCATGTCCCCCCTCATCCTTCTCTTCGTTAAACGGGACATTCCCAATTCCAACCACCGTTCCTTATATGTTTTAGCCTCCAGTCCCCTAATCATCTTTGTTGCTCTTCTCTGTACTCTTTCTAGAATCTCAACATCTTTTTTACATCGTGGTGACCAAAACTGGATGCAGTATTCTAAATGTGGCCTTTAAAGCGCATGTTTGCTCTTTCCAATTTGGAACTGATTCACCCCTTTGCCTTTTTTGGGGGGGGCGCATTACTATGCCTTGAGCCAACATGCTATTCCTATCCTTGCCAAATGCCGGGTATTTTCTTAAATCCCTGGCCAGGCTCCAAGTTAAAATGACTATAAACTAGAACAAAAATCAGTCACCAAATGAATGAAATGAAAAGTCATTTCTTTCCAGTGAGTCAGGCTACTTTGAGAATCTTCTTTTATTGGTTGCTGAAATTTGCTGCCTTTCATACCGGGTCAGCAATATTTCTCCTGGTTGGTGCTTCTCAAGCTATTTTGCTTTCTGGAGTGAACCGAAGCAGCAAGGAAAAGGAAAACGTGCGTGCCCTGAAGCTTGTTTGTCCCCAACAGGTGAACTCTAAAAAAATTTACTGGGAGAAAGAAAAAAATAGGGATACTGCAGCAGCTGTTGGAGGAAATGACTGGATGTATTTTCCATGGACATCTGTTTCATTTGCTCAAGAGCTTTTATAAGAGCTACAACTTATATTTTGAGGTCTGGGCTATTATTAACACTCTCAATTTAGAGAGTGCATAGCCCAGCACAACAACAACTTCTTTTTCTGTCCCTAGATTCCCCCCAAACATCAAACACTGAGCTACCCTGGAAGATTAATATAGATGAGGAGATTAGCAAAGCAAAGGTGAGACTGGTTTTGAATGCTCTATTAAGCTTCTTTGCTAAGAGCTCATTCTGAAGTCTGGATGGAAGCACATACATCCATCATCACAGTCTCTTCCTATTTCATATGACATAATCTTTATCTTCTTACAGTGCAAATGCCTGCAAAGCAACTCACAACAGCCACTTGAATGGAAGGTGTAGGTGGGGCCTTAAGATTCAAGAATCTTGATTCAAGAATCAAGATCATGTGAAGTATTAATACCACTTTACAATGCCTTGGTAAGGCCACACTTGGAATACTGCATCCAATTTTGGTCACCACGGTGTAAAAAGGATGTTGAGACTCTAGAAAGAGTACAGAGAAGAGCAACAAAGATGATTAGGGGACTGGAGGCTAAAACATATAAGGAACGGTTGCTGGAATTGGGTATGTCTAGTTTAACAAATAGAAGGACGAGGGGGGACATGATAGCAGTGTTCCAATATCTCAGGGGCTGCCACAAAGAAGAGGGAGTCAAGCTATTCTCCAAAGTGCCTGAAGGCAGGACAAGAAGCAACAGATGGAAACTAACCAAGGAGAGAAGCAATCTAGAACTAAGGAGAAACTTCCTGACAGTTAGAACAATTAATCAGTGGAACAATTTGCTTCTGAAAGTTGTGAATGCTCCAACACTGGAAGTTTTAAAGAAGAGACTGGACAGCCATTTGTCTGAAATGGTATAGGGTTTCCTCCCTGAGCAGGGGGTTGGACTAGATGACCTCCAAGGTCCCTTCCAACTTTATTATTATTGTTGTTGTTGCTGCTGCTGTTGTTGCCTGTGATGCTCCTAAATCTGAGGGTGACCTCCAGGAGATCCCTCAAGTTGTTAAGAAATTGTAACTTTTCATGGGAAAATAATGAAATGCAAGACTGGAGTGTGATCATATTAATTAACATTGTGTGTATCTGTGCGCAAATGTCAATTAATCAGTTATTTATTCATTACTTTTATAATGTGCCCATGAAGAAAAAGTTGGCCAGGGTGTGTGCATCATTGGCTGTCTGGGACTTTTTTCCCAACTTAGTTTATCTTGAACTGTAGTCTTAATTACCTAGAAAAAAGATGTTGATGTCATAACGCTTTGGAACAAGCTCCCCCCCGAACTCCGTACGATGACGGACTTACGCACCTTCCGTCGGGAACTGAAAACTTTCCTTTTTCAACAGGCCGGCCTGGCATAGAAGCTCCGGCTCCAACCGGGTGAAAATGTTTTAGGGGGATTGTGTAATTTTTAGGACTTTTGTAATTTTTAGGATTTTAGGATTGCATATATTGGGTTTTATATGGGATTTTATGGCCTAATTTGTTTAATTTATTTTTAAATATTTTAATTTTGTACATTTATATGTTTTTAAAATTTTAAGGTTGTACACCGCCCCGAGTCCTTCGGGAGAGGGGCAGTATAGAACTTTAATAATAAATAAATAAATAAATAAATAAATAAATAAATAAATAAATAAATAAATAAATAAATAAATAAATAAATAAATAAATAAATAAATAAATAAATAAATAAATAAATAATAGAAAGTCCACTAAAAAGTTTATTTCACAGATATTGAGATATTATTATGGAAGGCAAATTCAACTTTGGGAATTATTCCAGCAGGAATAAAACGGAACACAGCAAGCATCATTATGTCATAATGATGATAAAGACTCAAATCATTGCCACTCTAACTCAATCACTCACCCCAGCAAGTTTCGAAGAGACCTGGTACGACTTTGACTTAAAAAGTGACATCTATCCATTGAAGTCAATGGAAATGTCCACCTGAACAGCTGCTCTAAGTACTCTGATTGTCCAAAAAAGACGTTTAGTTCCCCCCCCCTTAATAATTTGCTTTTTAAAATGAACTTCTAAAAGTAATGAAAACAGATACAGGTTTTTTTCTGACTAATTTTATTCAGTGGTGCAGGAATCATCTTAAATTCAGATCTGTCTTCTTTGTGAACAAATACGAAAATAATACAAATTTGGTTATTAGGGATGTAGTATTGATAGGGTGTTACCTCTGAAGCTTGCCACACAAAACATTAGCAGATATGTTAGGCCTTAGTTGAACTCACAGTAAAGTGATCTTATCTGACATCTGTTATTTGAAAACTGAAATTATGCATTGGTTATATCATCTTGTTATACCATAGAAAACTGAAACGGTACCCATACACGTGCCATGTATATAAACATGTAAAGGTTACGTAAAGGTTGCTGTCAACTCCTATCCTTCATTATAATCTTATATGAAGCATCATCTGATTTCTGATCCATCTTTGTAAAGACTTAGAGAAACTCCTGTAAGCTTAAAGGCCCATCAACTAAATGCTGAAGAAAGGGAACTCCCACTAACTTTGAAGGCTATTAAAAGGTTTTCCTTTAAGAACATCATCCATAGACAAATCCTATTTTATGAATAGTTTCCTTTTTTCCCCCTTGCTGTTCAGAACTCAGAAATGTGGGGTAGTTTATGATGTTTCACTAATGTACACACACATGATTAAGCCAGTCATTCTTGTAGCACCCGTTCATTAAATGTGGCTCTTCTTTAATTCCCAGGAAGTAGAAGGTGCATGGGTTTATTTTTGCATTTCATATTTATATTTTAGGTATCTAAGAGAGGCTACCTATCCCAGATTGATTCTGGCCACTCAGCATTTGCTAAATGTTCCCATCTACTAGGAGATGTGACTGGTAGTGAATACTAGTTCTTGGAAGCTTTTTTCCTATGCAACAGTCTGCCCCTTGAGTTAGAAACTGCCCCAACCCTCATGGTTTTCCAAAGCTGGTGAACATTTGACTTTTCCAGAAGACCTTTCAAGGCTGATTGTGGAGCTGTTAACCCCAATATTAATTTTATGACAGTTTTAATGTATTAGTGTATTTATAGCATGCATTGTTGATATTTTATGTATTATTCCTATCTGAAACCTAGTAATTGGATTGAGATGAGAGAGAGAGGGAGAAAGAAAGAAAGAAAGAAAGAAAGAAAGAAAGAAAGAAAGAAAGAAAGAAAGAAAGAAAGAAAGAAAGAAGGAAGGAAGGAAGGAAGGAAGGAAGGAAGGAAGGAAGGAAGGAAGGAAGGAAGGAGAGAGAGAGAGAGAAAGAAAGAACGAAAGAGAGAGAGAAAGAAAGAAAGAAGGAAGGAAGGAAGGAAAGAGAGAGAGAGAGAGAGAGAGAGAAAGAAAGAAAGAAAGAAAGAAAGAAAGAAAGAAAGAAAGAAAGAAAGAAAGAAAGAAAGAAAGAAAGAAAGGAAGGAAGGAAGGAAGGAAGGAAGGAAGGAAGGAAGGAAGAAAGAAAGGAAGGAAGGAAGGAAGGAAGAAAGGAAGAAATGTTTCCTCTACAATTCAGGAAGCTTCTCTTCCTCCTTCCTAATTTGTTATTGTCAGGACAAGTTTGTGATATCCCTGGGAGAAAAGGTGATTGACCCATTGTTTCCTGAGAGCATGAATGATTAAGAATTTGTTGCATAGTCAACCTATGAATAACGGTTAGATATGTTAAAAATGGCTAGATTCTAGCCATTTTTAACATTATATCTAACCATTATTCATAGGTTCTGCCTTTAATCAATTTGTTTGTTTACGTATAGATTTCTTCAAAAATTGACATCATTTATATGATTTAAGTTATCTCCCACTTGCTAATCTCATTTTTATTATTTGAATATTGCTCACCTTCCTGATCGCAACTATTTCTTTACTAAGAGAAACGCTTTGTACTGATTCCTATATTGAACATGACAAGCATTTGTTCATTATTGTATAATTATGCCTCTGGTTTTGGCAAACCAGCATGTGACACACAGAACATTTCTTATCAAATACACAGGCATTTCTAGGATGAAATGAGAGTCTGCTCTTCTAGCAGAGGGACACGTTCAAAGAAGAGCGACTATTGATCCATCAGTTACATACCTGTTTAAGCTGGTAGCTAATATTTGGGTTGTCTATTTACCAAAGCAGTATATGACAGCTTCTGTCACAACTCAGTGTGGATATATTCTGCCAATATGGAGCCCAGATGCATAAGGCAATTGTTCAACTACTTTAGCATGAGGTATATACACACATACAGTAATAATATAATTGTGCAAGCAATCAACTGTTAACTTTCTGATTAGCTATCTTACCAATTATTCCTTCTGGTCTATTTTGGCTTTTGACCCTTCCCCAACCTCCATATTTATATAGCATTTTATAGGTGTTAGTGTATATTTGTGTATAAAATTTCAAAGTAGAACATCAAAATACAAATTAACATAAAAGGGAAAAGGGGAATTACAAAACAAATTAAAAGTGGCAAAACGCAAGTAGATAAATAAGTACCACTTCTGTGGGAAGGGTAACAGTGTTCCATGCACCTTGGAGTATTATCATGCTAGCCAAATGACCATGGAAGTGTCTTCAGACAATGATGGCTCCCTCTGCTAGGATAGGGGTCCCCAACCTGTGGGACATGGCCCACTAGTGGTCTGTGGTCTGTTTGCAACCAGACTGTGTGAGTGGCTGGTTGGTGCACATATGTTTGTGTGCATGCACAGCCCTACTCGCACAAGCGTCATGAGCACTCGGGGCCTCACTTGCGCGAGTGTCACAGGTGCTCTTGACCCCACTCGAGCAAAGGGGTACTTGTGCACACACATGCGTGTGTGTGCACACACCTGCCCTCCCACACACCTGCCCTCCCTGTTTCCCCCCTCTCCCCTGGGCTGCCAACCCAGAAAGGTTGGGGAACTCTGGGCTAGGATCTGGAGATGAGATCTACCCCCTAGAGTCAGACTCGACTGGACAGGACTCGACTTTTACCTTTAATAACAACAGAACAACTCTTAAGGGTAAACAAATAATCTTTAAAATAACTTAAATACTAATCAATATTCTAAACAAACTGTTTCTGCAGCCTCTTTCCAGAAGCAGCACTTGTTGTCTGTTGCTGTTTTCTCAATTCATGCATTTGTTCTTAAGATTTGGTCTTGTGAAGCCAGAATTAACCCCTTTGACTCTTTCTTCAGCTTTTCTGCTCTTAGTAATTGCCAGGTCATGTTACAGTATCTGCTTTGCCTGGTTTTTTGTTTGTTTGTTTTTGTTTTTTTGTACTCAAAACTTCGTACCCATGTAATATTTGGCTTTGCCATGTCTCTTTTATATTCTTTATTTGGTCCTTTTTGTAAACTAATTTGTTCCCTCCGGTATTCAGTGAGCCTTCCTGGTACATTAGCTTCAGTGCGTCTTCTTCACTATCCTTCAGATATTCTTCCAATGTTCTTTTTTCTTTTTTCAGCTTGCAACATTCTACACCCACCTATTTTCCTTGGGAAGTTGAATCCGTCAACATCGCTGTGTGGATGAAGGACATGATTCATTATCATTATTTTTCTGGTCTTCCTATCCAGGGTTTTCAGTTCCGCTTGAGTCTCTGTAAAGCTCTATGAGGAAGTATATAAGTCTAAATCAGCGGTTCTCAACCTATGGGTCGTGACCCCATTTGGGGTCGAATGACCGTTTCGTGGGGGTCACCGGACACCGCGGTCCACCATTTTGGTTTTTGGTTTTTTTGTGGTTTTTTTTTTTTTGTCGCACGCCGCGCATGCGCGGATCGGGCCGTCGCAGTCCACCATTTTGTTTTTCCTTTTTTCCCCGTTGTCATGCGTGCCGTGCATGCACGGATCGGGCAGTCGTGCGCGCACTGCGCATGTGCGGATCGGCCCGTCGCGGTCTGCCATTTTGTTTTTGCTTTTTTGTCGTGTGCGCGCTGCACATGCGCGGATCGGCCTGGCACGTGCGCGCGCGCGCGCACCAGGGTCATGCCGCGCATGGGCGGGGCAAGTGGGGTCTCAACCTGAAAAAGGTTGAGAACCACTGGTCTAAATGCTATTGCTATTGCCTTCAGTATGAGTTTAAAGGATGTCTAAGCTATTATTATTATCAGAAGCATAAATGAAATTGAATGAGAAAAATAAATTGTCAGATGTCATATAAGACAATCTCCTATGTTTGTGGTGAAAGCAATATACGTTAAATGTAATGTTACCTCCAACATGTCTAAAATGAAAGAAACGGGATAGATAGGATTTTCATGGCATGAAATCAGAACTAACTTCTCCTTGATTCCAAAAACCCACCCACTCTATTTAGGTGGATCTTATGAAACAAAAGAAAACATTAATATTCGAAAGGCAATTTTATTTGGTGAGTCTTCAGTTTCTCATGTGAGAAAGTCCCTTTTTCCAAGACTGCCCATTTCAGTTTTACTATGCACTTTCTTACACAGTTCAAAGAATGAAATGAAGTTTGAAAAGTTTTTGAAGAAGATTAAAGGGAGAAAACCTGTCATCAGCAGGTGGAGAAGTAATTATATCTATTGACAGTGCTACAAATAATCGGCTTGGCAAGATTATAAGAGAGCTGGCTCCTTCTTTGCATCATATCAGCCTTCTGCTTGCAATGGATGGATGCCTAATTCCACAGCAAATTGTCCTCATGCTGCATTCAAGTGGGTGGCAAGTTCTGTTGCCTGACAGTGTTTGCTTGATCTGCCAGCTGAGACAATAATAGGATAGTTAATGGAATAAAACCTAGTCATTCCATTAATCATCATTATCGCCATTAATCACCCAGCACATCTTACTTTTTGTTCAAAGGAATCATAAGTTACTTATGATCAAATTCCAATCAGAAAGAGTCTGCTGGCAGTCAATAGGCTTATCAACTTGATCGGAGATCATCTAGATAGAGTATTTATTTATTTGTTTAGGCTTGTATGCCGCTCCTCTCCAGAGACTCGGAGCGGCTAACAACATGCATATAACAACAAATTACAATAAAAAACCTAAACAAAAAAAATCTTTAAAAAAGTACAATAAAAACACCCACTCATTTATTCATCAGTCAAACCACAATTACCCCCAGGCCTGCCGGCAAAGATAAGTTTTAAGATTTTTTCGGAAGGCCGGGAGAGTAGGAGAAACGCGGACTTCAGGAGGCAGTTGGTTCCAGAGGGCGGGCGCCACAACAGAGAAAGTCCTCCCCCTAGAGCCCGCCAGACGACACTGTTTCGCTGACGGGACCGGGAGGAGTGCGACCCTGTGTGCTCTCACCGGTCGTAGGGAAGTATGTGGCAGAAGGCGGTCCCGTAAGTATCCTGGTCCCATGCCATAAAGGGCTTTATAGGTAATAACCAACACTTTGAATTGCGCTCGGAGACCAATAGGCAACCAATGCAGCATGCGGAGAGTTGGCGAAATGTGGGCACGACGTGGGAGGCCCACAATTGCTCGCGCAGCTGCATTTTGCACTAATTGTAGTCTCCAAACACTCTTCAAGGGTAGCCCCATGTAGAGAGCATTGCAGTAGTCAATCCTCGAGGTGACAAGGGCATGTGTGACTGTGAGGAGAGACTCTCAGTCCAAATAAGGACGCAACTGGTGCACCAGGCGAACCTGGACAAATGCCCCCCTCGCCACAGCCGACAAATGATGATCCAATATCAGCTGTGGATCGAGGAGGACTCCCAAGTTGTGGACCTTCTCCAAGGGGTTTATAGATTCACCCCCCAGAGTAATAGAAGGACAGATTGAAGTGTCCTTGGGAGGCATCACCCACAGCCACTCTGTCTTGTCAGGTTTGAGCCTTAATCTGTTAACGCCCATCCAGACCCTCACAGCCTCCAGACACCGGCACATCACCTCAACCGCTTCACTAATTTGACCAGGAGTGGAAATGTACAGCTGAGTATCATCAGCGTACTGATGGTATCTCACTCCGTGCTGGTGGATGATCTCACCCAGTGGCTTCATGTAAATGTTAAAAAGTAGGGGGGAGAGAACCGACCCCTGAGGCACCCCACATGGGAGTAACCTAGAGGTGGACCTCTGACCCCGCACAAACACCGACTGCGACCGACCAGAGAGATAGGAGGAGAACCACCATAACACGGTGCCCCCCACTCCCAATCCCTCCAGCCGGCGCAGAAGGATAGCATGGTCGATGGTATCGAACGCCGCTGAGAGGTCAAGAAGCACCAGGAAAGAGGACTGGCCTCTATCCCGGGCCTGCCAGAGATCATCCATCAGAGCAACCAAAGCAGTTTCGGTGGAGTAGCCGGGCCTGAACCCAGACTGCAGAGGGCCCAGATAATCGGCTTTCTTGGTAAATCAAGAAAAAGTGATTCCAAAAATCCATTGTATTACTATAGATCAGGTCTGTCTGGGCCTTCAAATGAATAGGCAAGTATCCATTGACTAAGAGAGGTGGGACAAAAAAATGCACCAAATTTAAACCTAGTATAAGAGAATGTGGGGTGCATAAGCAAGAAAGAGAAGAGTTAAGAATGAGCAGTCAGTTGAAAGAATATCTCAAAAATGATAACTGAGCCCAGATTAGAACAAATCAGAGAAAAGGGTGTTTCAAGGTATTAAAAAAGATCCCCCCCCCAATTCATACAGTAAATGAAGCAGGAAAATTCCAAGGAGAATTTCCAAGATTCTGTATTTACATCAGGTTAACATTAAAGATACCTTACAAAAATTGGTCTAGTTCTAATTTATTTGCCTTGCCACACATGTGGGTGTTGACAAAATGACTTGTTAGACAGTGAGACCACATTTCAGTGGACAACATCCCCATGGTCACATGATCAAGAATGGGGTCTGGATGCCACCTTGAGCTCATGAAAGAGAGATGAAATATAAATCCAGTAAATGAGTAATAAAAAAGACTAATTTAGCCAAGTCATGGTCATGACTTGCTGTAATGCCAAGTCAAAAATTATCTGAAGAGCCAAGATGCACAGTTAAGCCTGGAGCTTGATTTATGAAACAAAAATGTCAGTTTTATCATTCTCCCCGGTCTCATGATGAAGCATGCCAACGTATTTTGAGATTGTGTTGATAGTTGACAATCTATAGTAGATCCTCTTCATCCCCAGGATATTAAAAAGAATGAAAAAGAAAGAAAGAAAGAGGGCATTTTCATCGCCTAGGTTTGATAGTCATGTTTTCAAAATATTTCCAATTCTGAAAATAAATCCTTGGCAGGTAACATCCAATTGCCCAAATTTGCCAGTTTTCCATATTGAAAAAAATGGTTATTATTATAAATTGCCATAATTTATGTCCTCGGGTTTGAGTTGTGTTGAATTCTATGATATATAACTTGTGTAAGGACCCACCTCAGCTAACCACTCAAGAAAGCAGAACTCTTGAAATAGGCATTGTCTCAAAAGGAACTTTTATTAGGGGTCAGTGACAGTAGGGAAGTCAAGGTGAGATTTGGGGAAAACTGCTTAAACTGTATAGTTAAACTAGCAATCTTCCTCCTCCCACCAAAGCCATAGTGTCCATTTGAAATCCAGCCAATCCACAGGTGGTACAATGTTTGGGTAATTGGCACAGTTGGCGCGCATCTCAAGGCCTTCTCCTGTTTTGTTTCTCCATAGCTGTCAGCAGAATGACAGGCCCCAAACAAGAGCACATATGCAGGGAAAACAATAAGGGTTTGAGGACCTGACATCTTGTGAGCTCTTTTCAAATGTGGAAAAATACACAAGTGGGAACTAAATATATTAATTCAAAATTTAAAATCAATGCATATAGGATTTAGGCACAGAGACTGCTTTTCCTATACCCCCAATTCAATTCAATTTCAATTTATTGGATTTCTATGCCGCCCTATTCCGGGAACTCAGGGCGGCTCACAGCATCACATCTCAGTTTCAATCAGAACAGCATAGTAGTTAAGACGCTTGAGTAAGACTGGTGAGATCCAGATTCAGGTCCATCCTTAGTAGTAGAACGTCAATTTGGCTCATTCAGACAAAGAGAAAGTGACTTTGGGCCAGTCGCTCTCAGTCCACCCTACTTCCCAGGGTTGTTGTAGGGGAAAATTAGAGGAAGGAGGGCTACATGTACCAGTTTCACATTTGGAGGAAAGGAAGGATATAAATCTAATAAATGAACCAAATAAATATCTTTCTACATGCATATGCACAGAGAGAGAGAGCAAAACTATCATTACCAGAATTGAGTTTCTGCCATGAGGTGTGGGGAAAGCAACTAACCGTTCTGCTTTGCAACCAGCCCTTGGGAGAATTATGCTTTTTATGAAAAATAATAGGGGGGAAAACCTCTTTTATGTATATTATTTACAAAGTTATGCACTAAAAGAAAAAAGGGCAGCTAAGGAACTGTTGGGCTGTGTGAAAGATTGTGTGTGTGTGTGTAAGTACAAGGAAAGAGAAATTATTAAAAAGTGCAATTAAAAAAAACTTATAAAAAAATAAGGAAGGAAGAAAAGAGACAGATAAGCAGAGAAATGAAAGGCTGGATAAATTAACCAAAATTGGTCAGGAAACATGGGATGAAGTGAAAATGAAGAGAATGGTAAACAGAAAAAAATTGGTGAGAGTGATGCGACTCACACAACTACCTAAGAAAGAGAACCTGAGTAATAATCATGTTTCATTGTAGTGACAGCAAATACATGCATCCCACTTTCCATTCCCACCCCCAATATTGTCACCCATCCAAAACCTGCAGCTGAGCCAGACTTTGCAAGATGGACCTCTCATTCTCTGAATCTAGTTTGTCTTTCTTTCATACCACATACTTTTACTTGACCCAGTACTTCTCACATGCTGAGCTACATATCAGAAGAAGATTTTGAATCTAATGAGTTCAAGTCCACCATAAATTACCCTGTTCCACACCAACTTTGTGCTGGATAACAAATGGACTTGGAGTCAAAGAAAGGTTCATACATTATGCTGCACTAAGTTAATAATGCCTAATTCCAGTCAGTAAGACTGCAGCAGTACTTCAATTTGGTGGAGTTTGGGGACTGTTTTCAAGCACCGTATCATGTCAGCTGTCTGGATTATATAAGCAGTCAATAGGCACATCCACAATATAGTGCAATAAGCAATGTTAGAAAAGTGGTACAAAATACTGTTCTAAATGCAAGAAAAGGAAATATACAGATAGTCCTTTACATACGATCACAGCTGAGCCCAAAATTTCCACTGATAAGAGAGTTGTTAAGTGAATTCCCCCCCCTCCCTTGTACAACATTTGTTGGCAGAGTTCTTAAGCGAATTGCTTTAGTTTTTAAGTTAGTGACATGGTCGTTAAGTGAATCTGGCTTCCCCATTGACTTTGCTTGCCAGAAGGTCACAAAAGGTGATCACTGGACACTGCAACCGTCATAAATGCATGCCAGTTGGCAAGCATCTGAATTTTGATCATGTGACCCTGGGAATGTTGTAACACTTGTAAGTGTTAAAAATGGTCATAAGTCACTTTTTTCAGTGCCATTCTGACTTCAAATGGTCACTAAACAAAGACTAGTTAAATCTAATTTACATCAATACCGTTCATTGTACTTCTGCATCAAGTCTGTCCTTGCAAAGCAGTTTTGTTTCTTGATCTCTGTATCCTGATTCATAAATTGTATTTTGTACTTAAAAATTCTCATACTTCTAATTGAACATCTTATCAACCTCCAGCCGTGACTTTATCAATCTTCCCTTTTCTCTTGACCCATTAACTTCTCCCCAGATACGTTTGTTTGCCATTTCAGTCCTCATTCATCCAGAATGATTCCCCTTTTATCACAATTCCACCTGTCTGCTGCATTTTACTTACTTTTATGTTTCTTTTGACATACTTGATGCTCACGCCCCATAAAACAACATGAACAGACAATCTTATCCATGTGTATTTTTCCATTTTTGACAGTCACTTTTTGCAATAGACCACATACTACTATCTTCCTCCTATATTCTTATGCTTTAAAATTTCTCTATTTTACCATGTTTAATCAACATTCTATCAAGATGTATAGGTTCTCTTGTCCCAGTTTTTTATCATTTCGCAAGTTATCATCATGCAGTTCTTCACTCCATGTTCAGATACAATTGCCTTGATCTTAAATATATTAATTTTCATAACCGTGCTTCTTGCCTGATATTGCTCAATGCTCATTGCAAGTCATTCTCAACCAAACATAGCTTAGCATGTCTGCATACAAATATATGCACATTCTCATTCCCAACCAACACACCTTTAACTTCAACCCAACCCTTCCTTTTTCAACAATTTGCTAAGCATTAAATTTATTCTGATGCATGCTCTACTTTTACTTTGGTTCATTCTGTTGAAGGCTTTTTATTCAGACTCTTCTCCCTCCTCTAAAACAATTACATTTTCATCATAAGCAACATATAGGCCAGCATCATTTTCTAGAAACGAAGTTAATGTATATGGTTATATGTAGTAGTCTAAAAAAAGGATAGAAATCAACTAGGCACTGGTTGATGATAGGCAATTTCAAAATAATTATTCAAACTGGCTACAGATGGCTCTTGAAAAAGCAGCTGAGTCAGAGTTAGTGTTGGGACATGCTTAAAGAAAAGGGAAAAATCAGTTGAAAAGGCATTGACAGTAATCATTATTACTCAATTGTTATTACCTCGTTCTCATTATGTAAAATAAGCCTTAGAACTAACACAAGATTCCATGGAAAATGAAACACACAGTATGTTTCATTCTGCACAATATGCAAAACAAATAGGCAAAATCAGGTTTGAGAACCTTACTTTGAAATAATTTTTTTAAGATAGGCATGCCCAGACTTCATGGAATCAAAATGGATTTAAGAATAGTCTCATAATTTATGTGGAGGGAATCACGTGGATGCAGAAGTGAAGAGTGATTGAAGTATGGAGATCTTCCACAAAGGATTTTTTTTTTTAGGGTACTCCCATCTAATATTGGGGATTGGTGGTGATGATTCTTGGAGGGCCATGCCAGACTCAGCTGTAATTTCTCTTCTGCTCTCTCCAAGAAAGAAACAAGACTTAAGAGAGAATGAATAACAGGATGGTAGCCCTTTGAGGGAACTTAGGAAATGAATATTCTAAGGCAGTGTTTCTCAACCTTGACAATTTTAAGGCATGTGGACTTCAACTCCCAGAATTCCACAGCCAGCGTTGCTGCCTTAAAATTGTCAAGGTTGAGAAACACTGTCTAAGGATTACTAGAATTCTACTTCATAGTTATGGGGGAGTCAGAGTGGTAAAATCTTGAGTTTCTTTCTCACAATTTCCTGTTTTCCCAGGCTATTTTCCAATAGTTGCCAACTATTTTTTTCAAGGCCATCTTTGTATTTCTCTGATCACTGTTGAACCCTATGTCTTTTCCCACTGACAACTATCTACCAAGTGACCAAAGAGAGATGCTAAGGAATGACAGTCAGAAGAAGACCAATGATGGCAAAGAATATCATCTGTGGGATTTCTCTCCCATTCAAGCATCATATATTGATTATGCCTTATTAGGAATATAAGTTTCCTGCTTTTGCTGCTGCTATGCTGTTGTTTCCTAGCAAATGTTTTCAGCTTGAAATAATAGTTTCAAAATGATATATTATCTAAAGATCTGGATTTTTTTTTACATAAGTGGTAACATTTTCCAGCCCCTTCTGATTTTTCTTTTTAAGCACAGTAAACTGGAAGGAATAATGTAAAAAAATAGTCCTCAGCTATGGACCTAGAATACTTTGGCACATCTTGGCTAGGAATAGCCATGAATCCAGGAACATTGCTTGCTTCTGGGAAATTCTTACTCACAAAGTATTAAGTAAACTATGCCCAAATATGTTCTGCAGCTTGAAGTTCCACTGCCAATATGATAAATAATCTGCCTTCTTCCTATTAGGGGCTATTATCTACAACTCTAGGCTTTATTTTCTTTTGATAAGTTTTCAATTTTTTTTCAAAAAGCCTTTTTGAACAAAGAACATTGCACAACACGATAAGCAACAATGCTTTGCAGGAGCATAATGGCAAAGTTTAAGCAATAAGGCTTCTATTTTTCCAGATAATGAAAGGGGAAAAAAAATTGCAAAAGGACAACTAACCCATGTCCTTGCAAGGGCTTTTCTGAAGGTTTATAGAGAAAGAAATGGAGATCTGCTGAAAAATGATTTTGGCAAAATCCTAATTAAAATATAAAATGAACATTTTATGACCAGATCAGAACAAAGTGGATACACAAGTAGATCTGGATGGACAAACTCCAGGTGATGCAACTTCTATCTGGCAAAGCTCAGTTCTCCTTTTGGGGAAGAATCTAAGAATCTATATAGATAGATTATATAACCTAACTATCCCCATTTGAACCCATTCACAAGTTGGCATCATCTTCATGTCTTCAATACTTGTGAAGATTTTCACAAGAAAATCTAGAAGCTGCTTAAAAAAAGCAGTCTATAGAGTTAAGAAATCATTAAATGCCAACATTTTTCTCCCAGTTACTATATTCGATTTGCTTGTTTAAAGAGATCTAAGCTCTCAACGTGGTCTTGTTGCAGAATACAGGTAGTCCTCAACTTACGACCACAATTGAGCCCAAAATTTATGTTGCTAAGTGAGAAATTTGTTAAGTGAGTTTTGCCTCATTTTATGACTTCATTTGCCACATTTGTTAAGTGAATCACAGCCGTTGTTAAATTCGTAACACGGTTGTTAAATGAATCTGCCTTCCCCATTGACTTTGCTTCTCAGAAAGTCCCAAAAGGGGATCACATGACCCTGGGACACTGCAACTGTCATAAATATGAACCAGTTGTCAAGCATCCAAATGTAAATCACACCACCATGGGGATGCTACAACAGTCTTAAGTGTGAAAAATGGTCATAAGTCGCTTTTTTCAGTACCATTGTAACTTCAAATGGTCACTAAATGAACTATTGTAAGTTGATGACTATCTGTATAGACCAGTGGTTCTCAACCTTTTTCAGGTTGAGACCCCACTTGCGCCACCCATGCGCGGCATGACCCCGACCTGCGCCGCGCATGCATGCGCAACGGGCCAATCCGCGCATGTGTGTGCGACGGGCCGATCCGCGCATGCGCGCGCAATGGGCCAATCTGCGCATGCGTGGCATGCGCACGATGGCCCGATCCGCGCATGCGCAGTATGACGGGCCGATCCGCGAATGCATGGTGTGCGCGTGATGGTCCGAACCGCGCATGCACGGCGCGCGTGCGACGGGCAAAAAAAATAGCGGACCGCGGTGTCCGGCAACCCCCATGAAACGGTCGTTCGACCCCAAATGGGGTCGTGACCCATAGGTTGAGAACTGCTGGTATAGACATTTTCAACATTTGATAGACACATTGATTATAACAATGGGGAACCATCATCATGGTCATCATCATCATGAAAGTGTGCATAAATGACTTCTTTAGAACTCTTCATCAAGTAAAATAAAGCAGGGAATGGAGAAAAAGTAAGAAAATCCACCTAAATTAGGCCAAATATATGTCATGAAGTCTGAAAGCCCTAGTTGGAAACTGTAGATAACATTTAGTAGTCGTTGTAAATAGCATTGATATTAATATATACCTAGTATTGAAGACGAAACAACAAAGGTGGTTCCCTATAGCTCTGAAGACCCTTTAGTTCCCAATCTGTCTTCTACTATGGCCTAATTATTTTACTTTTTCTTATTCTTCCCTTTTAATGTTTTTCGAAATTATTGGTGCTTCAGTGTCAGGCATTTTCACATCTAATTCATTTAGTTTGCAAAAGTGCTGGGATATAAATGATGAAATGAGCTAAATGTAAAACATAAAAGGGTTTATTATATATAAAGAATATATGGGGTTTCCTGGGGGGGTAGCATATTTTCAAGACAGTTTACAAACAGTATCAACGGTAACACCAAGTTCTAAGCTAAGATTATTTGGTTTTTTAAAAAAGTACATAAGAATAAATAGGAACAATTTGAACGAACAGCTGGTTGAATGACTATATTTTCGTCTGGCATTCCAAAGATAGCCATGTTGGCAGTAGGGCAGATTTTCTAGGACAGATTTTTCACAAGCTGAACACCGGTACTAAATAGGGTTATCTCTGGTTTTCATCTGCCTTATTAGCTCAGATGATGGGGGCATTAGAAGATTCTCCAAAGATTTTTCTTTCTTTAGAAGCCAACAAGAGGTGGGGTGGGGTGACCATTTTAGTACAATAAAAAATAAAAGGAGGTTTGACTACTTCAAGTAGAGGGAAAAACTAAGCTTAGATTAAACCCAAAATCTGCACATCCACGCAGAGTTTAGGAATGGGAAGATTTTTTTTTTAAAAGCATGAATCTTTCTTGCCAATTCTTGAATCTAGAAGATGATGGAAAGAAGGCCGGGAGAGAATGTATCACATATCCATTTCTGGCATGAAAAGCAAAACTAGACCCGTGTTTAATGCCTCAGCCTGTTGGTGCCACATGAAAATAATTTCTTTGCAAAAAAGATTAAAAGTTGAAAATTATGTATAAGACTGCACTGAACATTCTTCTTCTCAAAAAGCTTAGAGATGAAAGGGAGATCTTTTTTCCTCACAGTTATTGCAAGTAATTATCTCAGGTTCATTTATTTACTTTAAAAAAATAATGAGCCTGACCATCTTATATATGAACTCTACACAGCAAAAAAAGATTAAAATAGTAGTGTTTTAATGTGGATGATGGAAGTGGTGGTAGTAGTTGACAAGACAATAGAAACAAAAGAGATGCAGAAAATCTCAAAATACAAAGATCTGCAAATAGAAATAGAATGATAGCAAAAGAAAGCAAAGATAATGCCAATAGTGATGGGCACCTAGGGTGCAATCCCAAAACAACTAGAATACCCCTTGACCATCAGTCAATTGTAAATGGCAGTTTTACCTGGAACAGCTTACATCCTTCAATGATACCTTTAACACCATCAAACAACATCTGCCTGTCCCATGTTCTTGGTAAGGACTCGATCGGTGGATAAAAATACCAAATCCAGTCTAAACATCTGGCTGACTGTGTGATGAACAATAACAATAACAGATGAACAATAATACTAATAACTCTTGCAAGAAATATCATTTACCTTCAAGCAAAAACTGCTGGGACTAAGTCATAGAAAATGAAGAAGCTAAGTTGTCTGGGTCTTTATAATTCAAACAGACAGGCACCTGTCACATAACACCTGTCGCATAACACCCAGAGTTAACAATTGTCCATAAGAAAAACAAAAAAGTCTGGCTAGTGGACCTAGCAGTACCTGGAGACAGCAGACTAGAAGAGAAAGAATTGGAGAAGATAACAAAATTCAAAGACCTGCAAATAGAAATAGAACAACTGTGGCAAAAGCAAACAAAGGTAGTACCAATAGCAACAGGCACTTTGGGTGCAATCCCAAAACAACTGGAGCATCACCTGAACACCATTGGCATTGACAAATTCACCATCAGTCAATTGCAAAAGGTGGCTTTACTGGGTACAGTTTCCATTCTGTGATGATATCTGTAACACCATCAAACATCCATATCTACCTATCTCAGGTCATTGGGAAGGACTCAACAGGCAGACAAAATTGCTAAATCCTGCATGAATATGCGATGAACCATAATAATAATAATAATAATAATAATAATAATAATAATATGATTATAAATGAAGCAAACTGACATTTGTTTAAAAGCTGACATCATTTAATTCATATCCACTCCTGGTGGGGTGGTAGAGTCTATAGGAAATAGGTGGCCTGATGTGAAACCAGGTCTTGTGGCATGCAGGTTTATAAAAGTAATAACTAGGAAGTTCTGCTCTGCTGTTTAAGTTAGTCTTGACTCCTGGCAACTACAGATCTATACAGCATTCTCTCAATCAACTTCCGTCTTTTACTTAGGGCCAAGAGAAACCAACCCAGTTGGTTTCCACACCTAATGAAGGATTAGAATTCATAGTTTCTCATTCTTTAATCACTATATCAAACTGTCTCTCTGCGGTCTATAAAAGGGGGATAATAATTTTGCCCTACTTCATGAAAATATTGTAAGAAACACAGTAATGTATAAGATATTGTGTGTTGCTGCGGGGTTTCATATGTCTAAGATATTATCTATAACAGTGTTTCTCAACATCAGCAGAGAGAGAGAGAGAGAGAGAGAACTAACATTAAAAGAAATACTGTTTGCCTACCAAAATTTTGATAATTTTGTAAGCACTATTCCACTGCTTTTCAGAATGTGCTGATGTTGTTATTTTTATAGGCTAATTAACTGCCATTTATGCTATAATTGAAAAAAAATCTGCCTTATGTATAATCTGAAAGGCTACTTTCTTGATCTACAATTTTTTTTATTAAGAACAACAATGAAAACCAAAACTTTTCCTAGTTTTTCCTAATTAAGAGGATTGAAAGATGTATTAATGCTATTTTTAATGAAGCCCCAGCAGATTTTGTAGTTTGTAATCACAGAAGCCAGGAAGTGACATCACTAGTTTTGGGAGGGAACATACGTAAATTATGCTTATATTTTCCCAAGAGAGAGATTTACTGTAGTTCTCCTTTGCCTCCAGATAAAAATACAGAAGAGGCAGAGAATGACATATTGCTCTGGATATATTAATTTCTGCTTTTATCTTTTTCCTCTGGACTTTGCTCATGTTTGAATGGCAACTGTATACAAGGAGAATATATTTTAAATTGTTGTTTTTGGAAAATTGGTTCCATGTTCACTGTTGAGCCCTCTGGGAAATTGAGAAGCAGGGCAGGTCATGAAAGCAAAAGTGTGGAGGAAATCAGTCAGTTGGCTGTTCTGAGTTTTGTTTTGTTTTTGTTTTTTAAAAAAACCTCTCTTGTCCTTTTTTCATATGCAACTAAAATACTCCTTCCTCCTCTATTTTCTCCAATAACCCATGTGGAGACTTGAGCTGAGACAGAATGACTGACCCAAAGTCACCCTACCAGGTTTTCATTTCTAAGGCAGAACTAGAACTCACCATCTCCTGGATTCTAAAAATGGTGACCTCTGCCATTTCTGTCTATGGTACTTCTGCAACTTTCCCTACCATCTCAGTCCATCAGTTGGACCACTGCTGTTTTGTTTATGCCTCGTTGCTGTTTTGCTTACTGAACACACAATACCAACCTTTTGTCCTGGGACTGTGTTATGAGTATGTTTCAGACAACATCTAAGATAGCGTGGATGCTAAATAAATCTCTGAGAACGCTGACAAGGACCTTTGAATTGTGCAGGTAACCAATCAAAATGAAGAGAGTGGAGACACCTCCATTCTGCTGACTTACAGCTCCGAATTCTGAGAATGGAGTTAGCAGTAAACAGAGTCACAAGGCAACATTCTGATCCAAACTATGCAAGTCACTGCTCTCTGCCCATAATGTTAGGACTACTTGTTTCCATGCAGTAGAAATGTAGTTTTGGTGTACTCCTGTTAATGATTCCTGTAAGCCCCATCTTACCGTTTTACATCTTACTCTTTGCTCTGCTGCACAAAGGAGCGCTAATGAGCAAGGAATGCTCTACATTTCAAATCCACTAAGGTCTAGAAACTTGAGCCATTACTTCAAATTCTTTTTGGTGTTTGTTATGAGTAAGAGGGAACGCTAACATGCAGCTAAGTTTGACAATTAAACATGTATCAGCTAGCATCTTTCCTGATTGCTTATTTGCTTCCTTGGAGAATGAGAGGATTTCCAGTTAGGTCAAAACAGCTAGTAAAGACCGGTACTAGGAGTGAAAGCTGATCTGTTCAGAAGGAATCTTATTTTGAATGGCCTTTTGAAATGTACTTAATCTCTGCTTTGTTAGTCGAACCCTTCAGATGTGGGGTTTGTATAACAGGACTGTGTTCACATCCACTGGAGCGTGATCCCTCAAAGGCAACGTTGTGATGCTGGCTGTGGATTCAGCAGGGGGCACTCCTTCCTATAAATCAGAACCAAATCCTTCCCCCCCCCCCTGTGTTGTATATACAGCGAAGGTTCTGTGCTTGAAGTGGATTCATCCATCTGATACTGGGATTCATTATTGCCATGGGTAATTGGGAGCCACCACAGGCCTCATTTCCAATTGTTGCTATTTTACCTTCTCTAAATTCCATTTGAAGATAGGTTTTCCTTTTTATAACCTTAGATGGCCAATTTATTTGGGTTAATTCAGACACATTTTGTGCTCTTAAGAGCCCTGCACAGTTCATGCTGTGTAAGTTACCCATTTTGGTGGTATGCAAGAAAAATCAGGGTGAAAACGCCTTGCAAATGCTTTCTTTATAGAACAAATATGTAAAATAGTACTTGTAATATTAAGCAGCTCAGTCATCTCCATGGATTTTCAGCACCTAACACAAATCTTTTTAAAAACAAATTAAAGGAGTAAGTAATAATCTCATCACTTCTCTCAATTCCCACTCTTTGTATCCCCAAATCTTTTCCTTTTTCTCTAAAATGGGAAATATAATGCATGCAGAGACGGTGACAAATCTTGGACTAGTTTATTTTTGTGTGTTGTGCTGCTGATTTATGCTTAAAATAATGAACTTGGTAGAAGCTTATGAAGGTCCACCATGCATGTCATGTGTACTCTAGGGGGATAAGAGGTTTGTTTTCAGTGACAATTTGGGAGCTACGAAGATTATTTATTTAAATATTATTGTATAGGTTTTTCTCTACAGAGCTCAGGCTGGCAAATAGGGGTATCCCCTTATTAACCTTAAACAATTAATTAAGTGCAGCTGAAAAAGAAGCCTTATTTGAATCTTCTACCAACAATTAAATTAACTTAGTAGGATAAAATTCTGGAGCACATCCTTACCTGAACAGCTTGGGTGAATTTTAATACTGAAACAAAAGTACTTGGTGCAGTCCCACTCCTGTCTGATAAATTCAATTAAATGCATATAAAATATTTTTAAAAAATCAACTGTAACTAGTCCAAACCAAAACTTCTTTGTACCTGAAAGAGAATGAAAATTTGGACTTTAGACTGGCCCTAATTCTTACTTACTACTAGTATATTCTAATGCCCAGATAGGTGGCATCAGCATTAAACCTGGTTAATACTTGGAGAACTACCAGATGTTCCAGGGTTGTAGGTTAAAGTGCCATAAAGCATTCTAGAAGAAAGCAACAAAAAGCTACTTCCATATCACCATCAAGACTACTATGTGGATGAACCTATAAAATCTCCAGGAATCTACTAGAACTTGAAGGACTCTGAGGCTTAGGAAGCTTCTCACACAACAGCTGGACTAGACAAGACACTCATGCATCCTTTAAAGGGTTTTTGTTCTGTTTTGTCGAAATGTCATGGTTTATGTGACATGCTGAGCCATAGAATCTGATCTGCAAATTCCAATGGCTTGGGGTGACACACCATGCTGCATCAAAACCAAGCTAATGAAACAATGGCTTGATACACGGTTCATCATTTGTTTGCACTGGGTATTGTGTGGAACACAGTGTGGAACACTGAATGCCCTTTTTATGATTGCAAAATATATCTGGGAATTACATAAGAACTTGATATACGATCATCTTCAGGTTAGGTATTTTATGCTAATAGTATGCCAATTATTGGCCTGTCACAGAACTGATCTTGAGGAGATATCTGGGAGGAGGTTTTGAAGTATTTCTAGCAGGATTACCCAATTCTGTAATAGCTTTGTTCCCTATGCTATCCATCTGGTAAACTCACAAGATTCGTTTTCCTCACCATGCACATTTATACATAACCCAAACTAGACATTGCTTCTTTGTGTCATATAATATATGTGGGTATATGCATAATTCTATATTTATTTATTTATTTTTGTCATCATCATCATCATCATAATAATAATAATAATAAAGTTGGAAGGGACCTTGGAGGTCATCGAGTCCAACCCCCTGCTCAGGCAGGAAACCCTACACCAGTGATGGCGAACCTTTTAGAGACTGAGTGCCCAAACTGCAACCCAAGACCCACTTATGCATCATCGGGTGCCGGGTGGGTGTGGCCCATTGGATGGGTGTGGCCCATTGGGTGGGCATGGCTGTGGTGGTAACAGCAGACTGGGTGGGACTAAAAAGTTCAATCAATCAATTCCAACTTTGCAAGATCTTTTTTTTCCCCTCGAGAAGTTGAAATTGACTGATTGATTGAACCTTTTTTTTTTTACATGGCGGTGGATGCCTAAAGCGAAAAGGTTTTGTAAAACCCAGCTGAAGGCCTAGGACTGGGGCAACGGCATGCGTGCCCACAGAGAGGGCTCTAAGTGCCACCTCTGCCACCCGTGCCATAGGTTTGCCACCACTGCCCTACACCATTTCGGACAAATGGTTGTCCAGTCTCTTCTTAAAAGCTTCCACTGTTGGAGCATTCACTGCTTCTGGAGGCAGGTTGTTCCATTGGTTAATTGTTCTAACTGTCAGGAAGTTTCTCCTTAGTTCTAGGTTGCTTCTCTCCTTGATTAGTTTCCATCCGTTGCTTCTTGTCCTGCCTTCAGGCGCTTTGGAGAATAGCTTGACTCCCTCTTCTTTGTGGCAGCCCCTGAGATATTGGAACACTGCTATCATGTCCCCCCTCGTCCTTCTCTTCGTTAAACTAGACATACCCAATTCCAGCAACCATTCCTTATATGTTTTAGCCTCCAGTCCCCTAATCATCTTTGTTGCTCTTCTCTGTACTCTTTCTAGAGTCTCAGCATCTTTTTTACATCATGGTGACCAAAACTGGATGCAGTATTCCAAGTGTGGCCTTACCAAGGCATTGTAAAGTGGTATTAACATTTCATGTGATCTTGATTCTATCCCTCTGTTAATGCAGCCCAGCACTATGTTGGCTTTTTTGGCAGCTGCAGCACACTGCTGGCTCATATTTAGGTGATGGTCCACTAGGACTCCGAGGTCCCTCTCACAGTTACTACTATTGAGCAAGGTACCACTTATACTATATCTTTACATTTGGTTTTTCTTGCCTAAATGTAGAACCTTACTTTTTTCACCATTGAATTTCATTTTGTTAGATAGCGCCCAGTGTTCAAGTCTGTCCAGGTCCTCCTGTATCTTAAGCCTGTCTTCTGGAGTGTTGGCTATTCCTGCCAGCTTGGTGTAGTGTGTAGAGGAGGTGGTGACCCTTTGAGAGCTGAATGCAACGACATTTCATTTTAATGTATGCCTATTAGTGTACATTCAAAGTGATAATAAAGCTATTATATTCTATTCTATTTCTACACTATATTCTGTTCTATTCTATTCTATTCTATTCTGTTCTGTTCTGTTCTGTTCTGTTCTGTTCTGTTCTATTCTATTCTATTCTATTCTATTCTATTCTATTCTATTCTATTCTATTCTATTACATTACATTACATTACATTACATTACATTACATTACATTACATTACATTACATTACATTCATATCCATATTGTCTTTTGTCTGTGGCAAGAGTGGGCAAATATTTCCTAGATGGAAGCCACCCTCGACCTCTGAGGAGAGGCAAGCATCCCAGTCGTGGACCAAGAATGGGTCGAGCCAAGATTGCCTGAGGATGTTTGAGTTCTGAGTGGCATTTTCTTTGTCATTGTAAGCTATGTTAAGCTCAGTTTTCATATGTTCCCTCAAAATGGTGGGAAAGAATGTTGTGGACTTTTAGGCTTAGCAGGCACAAAACATTTTGAGAAGTGGTGCTCAGCTTGCTCATCGTTGCTCAGTGATGTTACTCAAAGGACTGATCCTGAGCGAGAGGGTTAGCCTAAGCAGGCTTTTGCAAAAGCCTTGCAAAAATGGAAGCCTTGACTTTCACTGTCAGGTTTGAAAAGCTTTCCTAGTGCTGTACAAAAAAAAACCAGTTTCTAAACTGCTTATATTGGAATAAATGTGCCAGCCAGTCTCTAACATGCTCCAGGTAGTCCTCGACCTATGGCCATAATTGAGTCCATAATTTCAGCCATAAGTCATGACGGTCAAAAGCAGGGTCATTTCACGACTGTCTGATTCTATTATATACATACATAAAAGGCACCACAGACAGGATCAGCAAGATCCTTCACAAACATAATATCAAAACAGCATTCTGCACAAACAGAAAAATATCCACCATCCTAAGAAACCCTAAAGACAAAATTGAATTAGAAAATCAAGGAGTATATGAAATCCCATGTACTGCCTGCTCCACCACATACATTGGACAAACCAACAGAAGAATAAGTGCACGCATTGAAGAACACAAAAACTCAGTCAAAAAAGAGGAACCAACTTCTTCCCTGGTCCAACACTTCAAAGCCACAGGACATGAAATTGATTTCAAAAAGACCAGAACTATCGCCAAAACTGAACACTTTAATAACAGAATAATCAGAGAAGCCATCGAGATAGAAAAACGCCCACACAGCATGAACAAACGAGATGATACCTCCCGCCTACCAGCCATTTGGAAACCCGCCCTTATTGACAGACGAGTCCATAGCACGGGGAATGACACCAGACCTACACTCACAAAAACCACACCGGATGTCACCACCACACATCCAGGCAAAAAGCAAACCCAAACCCACACTGATGAGGAGGCACGACCACAAATCAGAAGCCAGACCACAGCTCCATCATTAGCCACCTTAAACCCCTCCAATCCATACACGAAGCAAACTGACACCCACCATGAAGATGAGGCACGACCACGAACGCAAAGCCAAACAGCTATACAGTTCACCATCTCTAATCCCCTTGTAACACTGACTAACCTGAGCACAACAAAGCCCCCACCCAAACAGAACACTCCCCCATCCAATCAGAGCACAGCCAACCCCCCATCCAATCAGAGCACAGCCAAGCCCCTAACCAATCAGAACACACCTCCACCCAATCAGAACACAGCTGAGCTCCCAGCCAATCAGTTCAAACCCCCACTGGCAGTTAAAAGGAAGAAACAGCTAAAATCTCACATTGCTCCTAGAAGCAGAAGCCGAAAGCACCAGCCTGAAGATGACGAATGAGACTTCGTCGAAACGTCGCCAAGACACTTCAAATTCTACGTGGGAGAAAACCCGTCTTTTGTGTGTGTGTATATATATATATATATATATATATATATATATATATATATATATATATATATATATATATATATATATATATATATATATATATATATATATATATATATATATATATATATATATATATATTAGCTATATATATATTGTAGCAATATTGTATATATATATATTGTAGCAGTTGTTAAGTAAATGTAAAGCAATTGTAAAGCAATTGCTGTGATGGTGAAGTGAACCCATTGTTTGCTATGGGACCTTTATTCCCAGAAACTGGAAGTAAATGCCAGTTTATGGAACAAATATTGTATATTGTAGCCATGCAACTGCAGGACATTGCAAAGGGCCATAAATATGGGCCATTTGTCAAGCACAAAAATCCAGGCATGTGATTGTGGGAGGTCCTTTTTCAGTGTCCATCATAACTTTGAACAGTTGCTAAGGATTACCTATACTGGGTTTGCCTATACTGGGTTTGTTGCTTCAGTACCAAACAGTATCATGTATTGCTCTAATTTCTACAACACCAAAGTGATATTCCACCTTACAGTATTTCCCATGACAGGCCATGATAACAGGATAAACATTGGCTAATCCCAAGAAAGCTATTGTCCAGCTATGAATTTTGGATTTCTCTCTCTCCATGAACCCACATAGCTATGATCACATTTGATTTGCATTAATGCCAGGTTGCACCACTTTAGAATCTAATCATAAATTTGCCAAAGGCTTCTGGGGTGAAGAAATGCAGACTAATGGAAAAACCAGAGAGACCTGGCTTACAAAAAAAAAAAAAAGGTAGATGAGCTAAAGCAGATACTGCCTGGTGGAATTATCATTACTATTTAAAAAAAAGGTGGGGGGTAGGGGAGGTTAGGAAAAATGCTATATTGTTGATATGCTGTAAACCTGAAGCTGAGCTTTCCTTCCTTCCTTTTATTTTTGAAGGCAAGCTTGTCCAAATAACTAAAAATAGGGTCCTAATCATATTTCAGCACTGTCAGTACCCATTTCTGATGTCACCATCTGTCTTTTTTTTTTTTAACCCATTACATTGCAAGGAATGTGCAGCATGCAAGGAATCACACGTTCCCTCTAATCCTGTGTCCTTTTGACTCACGCTCAATCCCACTTCACATATGGCACTGTTTGGTTTGGTTTTGCTATGCATAGAGCGAAGCTACCCAGAGAAAGCTGTAACCTAGCAGGCACTGCCCCAGTAATTGAGACTGGAACATAACTGAATCCAAATCAGTCTTCTCAGGAAATAAGATGGAGGGATACTATTGCAAGCTGGCACAGAGTCACTCTCACAGCCTGATATGTTAAATAAAGCTTGCCTGCAGATTGTGTCTATGAAATTAAAGCAAATCTTTATCTGTACAATTAAATCAAAACAAATCTGTTTTGTGCAATGAATAGAATTTAGCAAACTTTGTATCTTGGTGGGGTTTTTTTTTTTTGAAGTGTTACATATATGTATGGTTTTGTTTGCACATAACTCAAAGAGAGTCAGGGTAACATCATGGCTAAGGCTGTGTTATCTATGTTAGTTAGTACGTAGTGATTAGGAGCAGAAAGAACCATAAGTTCTAAATCATTCTCAGCCACAGAAGCTTTCTTTGAGTCTTTGGGTTAGACCAGGGGTAGACCCTGTCTGACCTACCTCCTAGAGTTGTTGTTGTGGGGCAAAACAGGCAAAGGGGATGCTATATATGCTACCTTTAGCTCCTGAGTGCTAGGTGGCCATGAATCTAATATGTTAGTGATGTAAACTCTGGGTGTTTAATAAGCCCCATTGCTGGAGACACATAAGGAGTATCAAAAGCTAACTTTGCTGACTGGATTTATATAACACAATAAGCCATCATGTAGTCCAGGGTTTCTCAACTTCAGCAATTCTGAGATGTGCAGATTTCAACTCCTAGAATTCCATGCATCTTTAGCTTCCTGAGGTAGAGAAAAACTGATTTAGCCAACCAGAGGTCTAGTGCAAAAACAGCCTGAATTTGAAAAGATCCTGGTTAAATGGGATCAGAAAAAGGAAATCAATATTTTCATGTCCAGTGAATATAGACCGGTGATGGTGAACCTATGACACGCATGTCAAAAATGACACATCACACCATTTTTTGGGTGAAATGCCAGGCGTCCAAACCTTTGGAATTCATGCAAGAACAGGGTGTGCTTTCCTCTCTTTTTGAAAGCTGAAAGGCCAGGCAAGAGCATTTTCCAAAGTTTTCAGGTCTCATGTAATACAGAACTGCCTCAGATAGGCATTTCAAAAAGTATTTACAATGATTTAAGTATTTATTTATTATATAATAAATTTATATAATAAATATAAAGAAATGAGGAGGTGATAAGCTGCCTGGGAAAGCCAAGGGAAATCATCAAAATAATTAAAAAACAAAAATTAGAATATTCCGGACATGTGATGCGACACCCAGAAAAATATGGCATACTCCATTTAATCCTCCAGGGAAAGTTTGAAGGCAAATGAGGTCCAGACAGAAGAAGAACATCGTGGCTTCAAAATCTAAGGGACTGGTTTGGACAAAACTCAGCAGCACTTTTTTGTGCGGCTGCTGATAAAAACAGGGTCACCAACATGATCGCCAACGTCCGATAACGGATATGGCACAAGAAGAAGAAGATAACAAATTTAAATAATTTAATTTATTGTTTCTCTTTTGTCCAGGGGAAGAAGGCCGGGGTGACATGCCAGCTGAGTCATGCTAGGGATCCATATATTTCTCTTTGACAGGTATTAATCAGCTGACTTATTTCTGAGTCTTTGGGAATTATACACAATATTCCCCTTAAGGGAATTTGGGGCTTCCTCCTTAGGTAAAAGAATACCTTGAGAATTTTGAGCCATACAAAAGTACTGTATTCCAATAAAGCGTATTATATGGGTCACTTCTTTGGAATGAAATTTGAAGCCAATGTTTCTCTTCATCCCTCTTCAGACAACACCTGGGAGGTCATCTGAGGGAAGCTATTCAGAGATAGTTTAAGATGATAATATAAGGATAAGTTATGGATTTGTATTTTATCTATGCTTCTAAAGCAGTGGTTCTCAACCTTTTTCAGGTTGAGACCCCACTTGCGCCGCCCATGCGTGCCGCGACCCCAACCCCGACCTGGGTGCACGCGCAGGCGCGCGCGCACGCAATGGGGCGATCTGTGCATGCACGGCGCGCGCGCAATGAAAAAAATAAAAAAAAATTAAAAAACCAAAATGGTGGACTGCGACGGGCCGATCCGTGCATGCGCGGCGCGCGCGCGACAAAAACAAAAAATTAAACAAATTAAAAAATTAAAAAAACAAAATGGCAGACCGCGACGGGCCGATCCGCACATGCGTGGCACACGCACGATGAAAAAAAAATTAAAAAAATCAAAACAAAATCAAAACAAAAAAAACAAAATGGCAGACCGCGACGGGCCGATCCGCGCATGCGTGGCGCACGCACGACGAAAAAAAAATTAAAAAAAATCAAAACAAAATCAAAACAAAAAAAACAAAATGGCAGACTGTGACGGGCCAATCCGCGCATGCGCAGCGCGCGCACGACAGGCCGATCTACGCATGCGCGGCGCGTGCGCGATGAAAAAAAATAAAAAAATCAAAACAAAAAAACAAAAATGGCGGACTGGGACGGCCCGATCCGCGCATGCGCGGTGCGCGTGCGACGACCTGAACCGCGCATGCGCTGCGCGCGTGCGATGAAAAAAAAATTAAAAAAATAAAAAAACAAAAAAAGCAAAATGGCGGACCGTGACGGGCTGATCCGCGCATGCACGGCATGCGCGTGATGGCCCAAACTGTGCATGTGCGGCGCGCGCGCGACAAAAAAAATGGCGGACCGCGGTGTCCGGCGACCCCCGCGAAATGGTCGTTCGACCCCAAATGGGGTCGCGACCCATAGGTTGAGAACCGCTGTTCTAAAGTCATCAACCAAACATATATTTGGTTTGATGGAGGTTCAGAGCGGTTTGACTTGTTATTTAGAATAGAATAAAAGAGTTGGAAGGGACCTTGGAGGTCTTCTAGTTCAATCCCCTGCTCAGGCAGGAAACCCTATACCAGTGATGGCAAATCTTTTAGAGACCGAGTGCCCAAACTGCAACCCAAAACCCTCTTATGTATCGTCGGGTGCCGGGTGGGCGTGGCCCACTGGGTGATTGTGGCCCATTGGGTGGGTGTGGCTGTGGTGGTAAAGGCAGACTGGGTGGGACTAAAAAGTTCAATAAATCAATTCCAACACTGTGAGATCTTCTTTTTTCCTGCGAGAAGTTGAAATTGATTGATTGACTTTTTTTTTTTTGCACATGGCCGCAGAGACCTAAAGCGAAAAGGTTTTATAAAACCCAGCTGAAGGCCTAGGACTGGGGCGACGGCGCACTTGCCAACAGAGAGGGCTCTGCATGCCACCAGTGGCACGCGTGCCATAGGTTCGCCATATATATATACCATTTCAGTCAAATTGTTGTCCAGTCTCTTCTTAAAAACTTCCAGTGTTGGAACATTCACAACTTCTGGAAGCAGGTTGTTCCACTGATTAATTGTTCTAACTGTCAGGAAATTTCTTCTTAGTTCTAGGTTGCTTCTTTCCTTGATTAGTTTCCATCCATTGCTTCTTGTCCTGCCCTCAGGTGCTTTGGAGAATAGCTTGATATATCAATTTAAATTTCAAAGAACTCCATGACAGAAGTAAATTTGTCTTCGTAGATTTTCCTTTTTAAGAATTTCCAAGAAGCTGCTTCTTTTTCCTTAAAGAAAAAAAAATATTAAAATATTTTTAATTTTTTTTAAAAAATATTATTTTTTTAAAAATGCCCACAAAAAGCAGTGAGTTAATCCCCTTCCCCGAGTTAATCGGATGAACTGGTACCACTAATACATTCAATACAAGAGGACTAATATGTTTTTGTATATACAGTATGTTCCTATCTGCAGGCTGAAATCCTCTTTGGAGGCCTGGTTGAATATTCAACAACCAAAATAAATGTAGTTGTTGTAAATCCAAGGCAACTTCCTGATAAATCTAACCCAATTCCTGATGATACGTATATGGGAAAGAGAAAAAAAATCTTTATTATATTTATTTATTTATAATGTTTTTTAAAGTACATCATAAACTTCAGTTTACTTTGTTTTTTTAAGTCCTTGGTTTTTAATTTTGTTACTCAATTTCATTTTATTGCTTGTGCTTTAATAAAAATTATGGGCAGGTACTGATATTTAAGTACTTTTACAAAAAAAAGAGAAGAGAACAAAATGTGTTTATTTTCACAATAGGAGCCTACATAAAATTAGCAGCTATGCAGTATGCTAATAAGAGGGGCATTTTTTTTTCTTCTGTTGTGATATCTTGAGATTGTCTATACTGTAACCTCAACCTCAACCTGCATGTTCCTTTGTTTGTTTACTGTGGTAAAGCACTAGCATGAATCAGTGCAGTTTCTGGACTTGGTAACCAGTCTGTTCATCTAGGTAACTATCATAAAAGTGTCTATAATTCATCCACTGTGGTCTTGAAGGGCTTCAAGGCAAGTAATGAAGAGGTAACTAAAGCAAGTCAAACAGCAAATAAAATTAATTAATATATCTAAATCCAGAGCAAACAATGTATAAAATTGTATTGTTTTTCCATATATTACATTATATATTATATTATATTATGTTACGTTACGTTACGTTACGTTACGTTACGTTACGTTATGTTATGTTATTTACTTAAACTTATATGCCGCCCTTCTCCTAGGATCCAGGGAGGCTTACAAAAACAATACAATAAAATAATACAATTATACAGCATACAAGCACATTCAACTCACAGTCGCTGATGGAGGGACATTCCTAGGCCCAGGGGCAGAGCACAGCTCATACGCCCCAAGCCTGTCAGCATAAATGCGTCTTCAACAATTTCCGGAAAGCTAGGAGGGAGGAAGCAGTACGAACCTCTGAGGGAAGCTGGTTCCAGAGGGCTGGGGCAGCAACAGAGAAGGCCCTAGCCCTAGGCCCCGCAGATGACATTGTCTAACAGACGGGACCCGTAGGAGGCCAACCCTATTATATTATATTATATTATATTATATTATATTATATTATATTATATTATATTATATTATATTATATTATATTATATTATATTATATTATATTATATTATATTATATTATATTATATTATATTATATTATATTATATTATATTATATTATATTATATTATATTATATTATATTATATTATATTATATTATATTATATTATATTATATTATATTATATTATATTATATTATATTATATTATATTATATTATATTATATTATATTATATTATATTATATTATATTATATTATATTATATTATATTATATTATATTATATTATATTATATTATATTATATTATATTATATTATATTATATTATATTATATTATATTATATTATATTATATTATATTATATTATATTATATTATATTATATTATATTATATTATATTATATTATTATGTTGTATTATATTATGTTATATTATATTATATTATGTGATATTTAACTATCCAACTACATCTTTTCCGTAGTCTTTGAAAGATTATGCTGTATTTTAAACATCATTTATAAGCAGAGAGAAGAACTTATGCATAAATATATTGTGTAAGTGAATATGCATTTTTTTAAATGAAAATCTCATATAAATCCACCAGTTTACAAGTGACTCAGAAACTGAACTGATTCAAATAGTTTAGACACTTCTATGTAGCAGATTGTTTTTTAAAAAGCAGAAAAAACAAGTTTATATTTTTTTGGCTATACTTGTTACAGCTTTGCTATAAGGAGTAGGCATGCTAACTTTCATACTACTATATATACTTGTAAATACTTCCTCTTTGTAGTTTTTGATTTATTAATTTACTGCTTTAGATTCATATCCCGTCTTTCTTCCACGAGCTCAAAGCACCATACAAATGTAATGTTCTGTTCTCCAATTTTTCTTTACAGTAACATCCCTGTGAGGTAGTTTAGAATGAGTAATAGTGAATGACCTATTCAAAGCTCTGCAGTGACTTTTCATGGCTGAGAGAAACTTTAACCTGGGTCTCCTGTGTCATAGTTCAATAGCTTAACCATTATAGCTTTAAATCCAAGAAAATCAGTCATGGTATAATATGACTGCTTATTTTGTGTACAATTTTAAAAGCCACTTTTCTACTTATAAACAGACATCTTACTTCATCAAATTGGATAAATTTGTTCTATTTAACTTTGACTTTAAGACACTGGGGATTTAAAAGATAATTATTCACTGAACAAGATTTAAGATTTTCAACCCATCTTCCAGAAAATGGTGGTTGTCGAAAAACTTGTTTGGGAAGCAAAATATTAGAAAAGAATAATACTAATAAAAAATAATCTAGATAGAATGTATATGTGTATGTATGTATATATGTGTAAGTGTATATATGTGTGTGTAAGTGTATATACACACACACAAAATCTGTATAGAAATAAAGTAATTGAAGATGTTAAGTTGTCTTAGTCTGAAGCTCAATACTTCTGTTGTTGTGACAAGAATTTTGAGAAGCAAATCTGTCTGTTTCTCAGATCAAAAGCTTCTGACAACTTTTAATACACAGTTTAGTTAGGGCTCTCAATCTATTACTTTTCAGCAGCTTTTTGGGCAGCAGCAAGGTGTTCTCCTATTCTCTTCTTATGTTTTGTTTTGGACGATGCACATTCTCTTTCTGTAAGGAGACATCTTGCTAAATTCTGAATGTCTATTTTGCTCTGAGGTATCCTGTTTTATAAAAAAAAAGTTCTCCAATTGCCAGTGATTGCTTGCTTGACATTTCCAAACTTATTCAACAATTAGGCCAATTCTTATAAAGCACCACTTTTTGGATTAGGCCAAATCTTCCAATCTGCTTTCCAGGCGAGATTTCCTGTCCAAGATCATGTGGCAGGAAAGACTGGGATGAGGAAAGAGGTCAGTCCTAGGCCTGCTGAGGGAGCCAGAGAAATTTGGCTGTACAGCAGCCCTGACTTCCACTGTTCATTCTACCATGGAGGAGAGATGGAGACGTCATCTCTAAACACAGACGATTTTGAAGAATAATACAGGAGTTGTCCCTCACAGACCTCATAAAACCGAGCCTATGCCTACACTTACCGTGTTCTTCAATATTTGGAAATGGATGGCTTGTTACAGTAATATATCTCACAAGTCTTTTATTGTTTTTTGTCAGCTCCTTGAATGAACAGGAACCATAGGATTCAATCTTTGCAACCTAGAGCTACCGGCAATTCTCTCCTTGGGTCCCAAATGTCTATTCTCCCCATGATAGGGATGAGGAAGAAGAACATGATCTATTCTGAAATAGCGTTTATCTTTACAGTTTGTTTGTTCTCTTAATTGCTGGCTTCACCATTGATAATGTAATCCACCTAAGACTGTACCTAACATTGTCCTAATTCTCCTTCTCCCTCTCCTTCACCCTATCACTCCAGTCTTGTTTTGTTAACTAGCACTACTTCCAGCTTGTTTCTTGGCTCATTGCCTGTTATAATTTCGGTAATCCTATCTGACCTGAGACCAAAATATTGTTTGCTGTAGGATACAGTATAAAGATATTTTTGATAGTCCAACATGGATTACGGTGCTCATTTCCAGTTGTAATTGATTGTTAAAGTAGTAGTAGTAGTTGTTGTTGTTACAAATGTAATGACTCCAGTTTTTAAGCTGACTGGCTTATTTAAGATTTTCCAGTTTGTGTGGTTGTTTTTAATTCTGCACTCAGCCTAAGGTAGGGAATTATGTATTTGAATATTTAGAATGAATATGCAATGTTTTCCTCCAAATATATAGTGTATCTGTTATTACCAGTTGTGTTTTTCTTAGAGAGACAGAACAGATTCTAAGCACTGGTCTGTACAACCAGGTTGCTTGGCAGAAGTGCAGGCCATTAATCATTTACCAATGGCAGGAATGCATGAGTTCCTCCCTCTATCAGTTACCAGCTCTCTTCCATCTGTGCATGAAAAGTAGCCTTTTCTGACTTGCTGCCCATTCAAGCAGCAAGGCAAATAATGTGATAACATCAGGGGGAAAAATGAAAATATTGGCATTTTATTGGTAACAATAAACAATAAAATATTTTCCTTGTTAAAATCAGGTTAGGTTTCTTTCAATGACAGTTATTGGGTGCCCTGGTTTTATTCATACCTGCCACCAATTTGTGAATAGCCAGCTGCAAATTATTCTCAGCCCTCTTTAGTATAGTAGATCTTGAAGACAGAAAGGTTAATAACTCCTGCTGTGAAGCATTGCCGTTGAAGCTGCCTTCAATCTTTTTTATAAGACAAATATTCACAGTATAAAATTTCTGTGCGTTTGTTTGTGTGTGTGTGTGTTCTGGTTTCCAACCATTTTTACCCTAATATGCACAGCAATGGCTCAGGGGTAGCTGTTGAGTCTGTGGGAATAATAATATTTCATTCTAATTTTGGGACACAGAAAATTCTGTCTCAATTTTTTTAATATAAAGTTACCTTATTCTTCCTATTCTGGATTTATCAACAGTTGGCTCCCTTACATTTCCAAGCACAATGTCTCAATACTAGAGAATCTGATAATGCCTGATGGAACTTAATCTCTTTAAATAAACAAGGAAGCAGGGTAATAAATTTCTTCAGATTGGAAAGTTTCTTGAGAAATAACACTGGAAAACTTGCACTTATGAGCTCCATTGGTTTCCTTTGATTTCTCTCCCCCACTCCTTTTGCCTTAGGGTGTAACTTGTAATATTTTTTTCTTATTTTTTTTATTTTAAAAGGGACTCCACAAAATTTTATTAATCAGGCAAGTTTAATGATAGTCCTGTGCATTACATGGGAGATTGCACGCTCAGTCTTAAAAAGATAAGAAGGCAAAACACTTTCATTGAAGTGTCATTTCATTTTTTTTTTTCAGAAAATGAAGACAAAATCTAAAATATATAACATTCCTTTCAAATTACAAGAAAGTGAACAAAACGTATAGTAGGTTTCATATGCTGCCCCTTTTATTTGTGGCATGATTTGGAGCTAAAGATAGAGAACAGCACCTCATCACTATCATTGTCAAGATTTTATTCTCCAGCTCAGATCTCTCTCTTTTGTTTTCTGCTTTGGCCATTCTTACCTAATCCCCATGTTTCTAATGTATCTTTGACAGCTTTTTTATTTCTAATTTTTCACTTTGCTGAAAAGGCTTTTTCTTATGACAAAAAATAGCTCAGATATTTGCTGTTTCCCCTTAAAAGGAACAATTGTTGCATAAACTTTAATTTAATGAACATCGCTGAACATTCAGTTTTATAATCTAAGAACATTACAGAGTAGTTTTGTGACTTGTCAGTTCAATTGATAAAATAGCAATAGGTGTTTTTATTTTATTTATTTTTTAAAAAAAATCTAAATAACCAGCCTAGTAATGTCAATTAGCTATTCATTTATCAAAGCAAGGATTTTTAGGATCAGTTACGATGTTTGGAAATAATATAGATAACGCAAAGCAAAACTGTAATCCAACTGCATGCTTTACATGAACAGCTAAGTCTGCAGTAAAGTATTTAGTTTCTTCTTGCTTAGAATGAGCCGTTTGTATGATGGCTCTCTAGACTCTAGAGCCACCAAATGTCTCAAAAGCCCCACTGAATAGCATGCAACTTCAGTCAATGTGCACTCTCAAAATTCAAGAAGCGTTTTAAGGACGGGGGGGGGATCTTTAAAGAGTTATGCTACTACCCACATGCAAGCAACTCATGACTATTGACAGTTCATCAAGCATATGTGATAGGTTCTGAATCAGCCCAGGGCTCCTACCCCTTCTTCTGGCCTCTTTTTGACATTTCTTTCTGCTCTAGTGCTTCTCCTAGCTGATTCAGGAAATCTGATTGGAGGAAGGCTGCATAAATACATTTGGAAGTAAATCAATGAGTAAATGACTATGTGTGTGGCATAGAAGGAGCAGCCAGTGAAACCATTTACATGATGTTTGGGAACACTTCTGAGCAGAGTTCTTGCACTAAAAATAAGCCACAAGATTATGTCCCCACTGACCTGCATGCTGAAACTCACCCCACTGCTTGAATGGAAAGTGGGGAGCCCCATTCTGGCCCTGGAGCACTGTGGGCTAAAGCTTTCAATCATCCTCTGCAAAACTTTTACCCCATTAGCTTACCTGTGACAGCTTCTACTGAATATTTTAAAGTTTAATTAAACAAGTGATTTGTTTCAAATGAGCTCATTCTGTTCCCACACGCCACCTCTTCATTTTAAAATATATAACTCCCTCACTCTTATCAGATTATTGAAAACTCTGAGCCTCTTGAGAGAGCTACTGTTACATAACTGAATGCCACACACACACACATACAGAGGCACAGAGGGAGAGAGCAAGACTATTAACAGTGTTATAATTAAAGCCATAGATGATATAGTATAGTATAATGGCAAACCTAGCACAGATTTTGCCTAACCCTAATTTATTTACATCATTGTCAGTCTGCACCTCTGCCACACTCACTAAGACTCCTAGCAGTCATTCGAACATCGTGTCATCATTAGGCATTTAAAACAAACCAGCAGGAATTAAATATTTAACAGCTCTATTGGGTTACACAGCAAGAAACAAAAACAAGAACTCCTAAAGTCAACTTTCAGGTTAGTTCTGCACTAGTTGCAGCAGAGGTATGGTCATGGATTTGTTTTGGCTGCTTAGTCAGGGTTTTTAACAGAACACTTGATTTGGGATGTATCTGTTCTATGAATTATCATAAAAAATCTCATATCGTCTTTATTTCTCTTCTTCCTCTCATTTAAATATGCTGACTTTTCCCCCCCTTTTTCTTTCTCTCTGGAAAGAGGAAAAACAGAGAACTACAGAAGAGGTTAACATATTAAAAGTCATTGTTGTTAATAATTTAAACATTTCTGTAAAATAAATCAGTGGGTTATACTACATTTCAACATTACTATAATCAATTGAAATTAAAAGCCTTTTGATTATGTTCCTTAAAGGCCATACATGATAGATGTTTGCTTCAAAAAAAGCAGAGCTTTCCTGGGAAACTTGCTTCTAAATGGAAGATGGAGCATAACTTTCTGCAAAGAATTGATAGATTCCATTCTATCATGTGCATTCTTTTTTTCACACTACACAGAAATTTGGTTGGGTTGTATCTGCATCTTCAATAAATCTGATAATTGCCAGGTGAGATAATAGATCTATGCATATTATGTAATAAATATGCTGAGAAGAAGTTTCTTCTAAAAGCTAGTTACAGTTGATCAATTGTGGTAGGTCAGATGTCCATGCATTTGTGCTTAGATAGAAGGGGGGGAGAGAGAGAGAGAAATGAGAGAGAGAGAGAGAGAGAGAGAGAGAGAGAGAGAGAGAGAGAGAGAGAGAGAGAGAGAGAGAGAGAGAGAGAGAGAGAGAGAGAGAGAGAGAGAGAGAGAGAGAGAGAGAGAGAATTCATTATATTTTAGGAGCTGATTCAACATGAAAAAACATCTTTTCACTTTTCCATTGATTTTCCCAAAAGTTGAAGATGAACAGTGGAATGTGGCAGCTGATTCTCTTGAAAACAATGCACCTGAGATAGTAACAAAAGTTCTCTTTGCAGTATTATGTTCATACCTAAATTTCAATTCTTGTTGCAAGCATTAAGTGTTGGGTATCCACAAGAGAAACTGCTGGCATTCAAAGTATTGTATGCAAATGCATTAATGACATAGAACTAAGAGAAAGTAAGAATGAAGGAAACGGCAGCTACCTAAGTGATCAGGCATGGTAGCACAAGATACAGCAAGAGAGACACGAAGAAATAAAATAAATATGCTTCATTAATAACAAAATATATTGCTTCATCTATCTGGCTTTTTAGTCTGTTTTAGGTCTTAAAATAGTTATAGGAATATAATGTTCAATCTTTTATGGTGTAGGATTGTGAAAAGCATATGCTTAATTATCATTGAACATTGTTCTTGATGTGATTGCAATTATTAACTGATTGGTTTTAATGCCCAAAGTTCTTCTGTTTTGATATGTGGTTTGATCAATCTTGGCCTCAAAATTCTCATCTATATATCACTAAAACTCTTGATGTCATGACCTTTAAGTGGACAAAACAGTGCATCATAGGATAACAATTTTTGAATCAAGATACTTCACATGACTAACCTACAGAATGCATCCAAATTCCAGGGCCCTTGACTCCTGAGGGAATTAAATGTAGGAAAATTGTGACTACTTCAATACTAATGGGAGAGGAAGGAAGGAAGGAAGGAAGGAAGGAAGGAAGGAAGGAAGGAAGGAAGGAAGGAAGGAAGGAAGGAAGGAAGGAAGGAAGGAAGATTTTCTATGCTCTTTGCCACATTCCCACAAGGGAATGTGAATAGGAAATCTGGTAGAAAATCAGAAGTCGCTCCTACCCACCCTTGGTTATTCTACTTTTCTTTTTAGGTAAAGAAATATCTCAGAAACGATGGCCCAATTTGACACAGGTAATCTGTTTCCTTCTATAGCTGAACCAGAGATTAGTAAATTCCAAGCAATGCCAGTATATAATTTAATGCTGGCATTTCCCGTAACAAAAAGGTGAGTATTGTTGTTCAAAGTCTAATCACATGCATGTATAAACTTAATTATCTCACCTTTCCAATTCCTAACAATACTTTCCTTCAGATAAACCTTTGCCCCAGATGAAAGCAGTTTCTTTTAATCCTGGTGCTGATTTTCCAACATGCATGATAAAGCACAAACATTGATATGGACAGATGACTGATGGATAAGTGATATGAATATAAACACTACAGGATGGGAAATGATGTGGCTGCACTTAATAGTGCTGTGCTATTTGTGCAGCCACTGTTAAGTCAAAAAAAAAACAAACCCAAACCCTCTATTAAAAGTTTTTTTTTCTGCATACTGAAAATGCCACCTGGTTAATGTCTTCAACCACTTTTTATCTTTTAAATACCAAGGTCACTTGGATATCAATTCCAAGTGTCAGTTTACTTAATTCTATCAAGATGGCATTCTTTAGAACATTGTTTTTTTTATTTTAGAGAATTTTTTTTCCTTTGGAACAGCTTTGATTTCAATTTCTGTACATGACAGACGATCCTGAGAAATATTCTAGAGCATGACATTGATACTCTGAATGACCTCACCTAGAATTACATTCCCACAATGTTGCAAGTTACCAAGGAACATTTTGTACTAGACTAGAGTCTTTCATGACCCATTCTTAACATCCTTATTATTCCCTGATAAATGTCTTTGTCCCCCTTTGATTACTATTGTTCTTAAACCATTCCTAAGTCTCATAATTTCCAAGGTTTTAGCTGAATCTAGAATGTCTTTTCTCTAAAGTTAGGAGGGTTTTAGAGATGGCCTTCCTAATATGGCTATCCATCAATTTTTGTGTTGGCATACCTCTCTCTCTCCCTCACACACATACACACACGCACACACACACACACACACAAACACAAAGACTCACACACATGTACCATGATAAAAGGTTTTGCAAGACATTTGTTACAGAAAGTTGAGGTGTTTAGAGGTAGTCTGTGTATTGCTTTCTGCCTTGATACCTGGGAACTTAAGGTATGAGAGTACCTATGTGGAGTTGGACTTAGTTGCCCTGATGTACTCCTTGCTGGCTAGATAGAAGATATTAGGATCGAAAAAAATTTATTCTTGATTTCAAATGCTGCCCTAAAGATATGGAGAAGAACAGTTATGGCAAGAAGCTGAGAATTCTTAGCTGGGATCCTTAGAAGACTCACTGTGTAGATTATAGAAACATAGCTGTAGAATTCATTTGTTGAATTATCTCAGTAATCCTTATTGTAGCTATGCTGGGGATCTTGGTATGGAATGTTAAAAATATGAGCTAAGAAATTAGTTATTCATCCAAAAGCTGAGATATGACTGGAAGCTTTAGGGAGCTTTTAAGTGTGGGACCTTCAGAGAGTATTTCATCCAAGTTATGATGCCTAGCCACTACACAACTGTTGATTTTTTAAATCCTTTTTGCAATAACATTGTGAATTATTTTAACAGTGTTATTGTTATTGTCAGGGCTTTTTTTGTCATAGAACGCCCAGAACAGAATTCCAGCACCTTTTTTGGATGGAACCTTGTAGGGTAGGCAAGGCAGGTTGTATGACATGTGTGAGTTCCGGCACCTTTTTTTTTTTTTTACAAAAAAAGCACTGGTTATTGTTATTATTAGTCCTATGTTTGTTTTCACATTAATGCGCAGACTACTTCTTGAAACATTAGTGGACCTGGATTCTGTTAAACTAGGTTAGGATTAGTTTCAAGATTAGTTTCCTTTATCTCTTCACATATGATTCTGTTATTTCTCAAATTATGTGATTTCAAACTTAAACTACATAAACACTCACAAATTCTGTTTTTCACTTTTTTTGCCTTTGTTTCCAAGTGTAATATTTTAAAGGTTGTTCATTTGTTTTCTGAATTTTTCATTTTGATTAAATAACAAACATATAATTCCAAAGTAATTAATATGGAGGTACATGATGATTACATGATAGTACTGGTTATCAAAGGATTACAGCTAAGAGGTTTAATATTCTCCAGCTGATCCCACCGCAAATTAATCTTCCCTGACCTCTAATGTTCTTTGTTATGTCACCAAAGTATCACTTTAGATGTGTCATCCTTTACTTGTCTAAATAAAAAAATAAACAGTTCCTGGAATACCAAGATAATATTATCAGGGGAAAGTACAACTTGGCATATTTAGCATGACTGCTAAAATATGTGATGGATCCAGAAAATTCTTGTAAGAGTTGAACTTAAATACATGTGGCAAAAGGTAGACTGACACTCCAATATTAGTAGCTGGGGGGGGGGGTGAAGGGAAAACAAGACTATCAAGTATTAGAATAGCTCCAAAGGTTCTAAGCTCCTATTCTCAGTAAAAAGAAAGGATGCAATTAAATAACAGTCAGTTATATTGAAGTTGCAGTAAATGCTATTGTACGGATGAAAACAGAAGATGTAATTCTGCTTTTAAGTGATTAGCACATCCTATACATGATTGTTCAAAATCAAATCACTATTTATTTGAGCCTTAGTGATTTCAGTAGGTTTGCTCTAAGTAGAACAGAATCTGGCTCTTTCCCATTAGTGCGAGGATAAGGTAAGCATGCAAGTTTCTCTGGGTTATACCTAATGATTGTTTGTTTCCAGCAGCTCATTCAGTTCACTTAGCACTTCAGGTTGCCTCCACACCATCTGTAGACTGTATTTTCTTGCATAAATTTACTTCCCACAGACATGATCAAGCTGCCCTAAAAACAGATAGGCAGATTCCATTGGGAGATGGATGGTTGTCTTTTATTCATGTATGAATAGGAAAAAAATTGGGTAACTCTGGATAAAACCTTGTGGGAAAGCTTTTTTCCTATACTCTGCAACACTTAGAACATACTTTCAACAAAAATCAGGCTGTACTGTAATGTATTATGCAACTTTCCACAGTAGTTTTCCTAACGTCAAATATTTACTGTCTATTGCACACAGCCCTTGTTGGTAATGACTTCTATCAGATTTTAACGTCTGTGTTAAAGTCATTTTGACAAAAAACTACTAAGTGATGAATCATGTCTGTACAAAAGAAAAACAGTTCCTTTGTGCTGTCTCAGATTGGAGCCTCTCACTGTGCTTATAAGATGTCACTAGGTAGATTTGGCCACCTGTCTTTGTAAAATATAATCAGATTTGCTCCCATGAGCTCACTCTATTTATTCTCTCATTTTAGCTTGCACTTTTAAAAACTTTCATAAGATTTGCATTTTAAACACATGTTTTAATGTATATTTTAAGAGTGCATTCTTATTCTTATCTACTTGGAAATAATTCAGTGAGATTTGCGCCCACATTAAGCGTTATGAAACTACAATCAAAATATATGTCCTTTCTAGTTTTTCCCCCCTCAAAATAGGCACTTCTAAATTATTTTTCCTCCAGATATGATTTTCTATATTTTGATACATTTTTAAATACAAAACTAGACTCGAACATTTGAGATGTGTGAAAAATGGTGGATAACTGAGTTTCAGGAGCTGTTTTGATTTAGGAGGTGTGAATAGCTCTGTTCCAAGTGGATTTCATACTATTTAAATTTCCCAGGTATATGCTCTATGTAGCACTGATTTTCACTGTGTGTTGTATGTGTGTGTTAGATACTCTTGTGGATAATTTGGACTAAAAAGCATATAAAACAAAATTGACTGGTATTACATTTATTTATCCAAGATATTTGTTTATTTAAATTATAATCCATAAATTGTTGGATTATTGTATTATGCTCGCTATTGTCAGCTTCCAAGAGTCTTCTATGAGTGTGGCAGAATATAAATTTGATTAATAAATAATTATACATATTTATACTTTTCAGCAATTTCACAAGTTGGTTCCAAAACATATAATATAACATTAGCATTATAAATTATAATAATAACATCATTATAAAAATCTACAATTTAAAACAACAGATAAAACTAAAATATATTGTTTGCTAGGAATTTGCCAGTGTCTTAAATTTGAAGGGCAAAATATTTAGTGCACATGGGGATATGCTGATAGCACTTCAATGAGATAATTTGGGATTCCCATAATTGGTGTACAATCCTATGAAATGAAATGCATTTGCTTTCAGATCTGAGCAGGTGTTGAGATGAATAGTTTACGAACTGTATATCCAGAGCAATGTACTGTATATGAAGACCAATTCACAAAGCAGCAAGGACAGGAATAGGAATCTAAGATATCAGTTTAGCTTTCTATATCATATCATGTTAATGCATCCAAAGATTAAGAATGACAGCTACGGTCTTCTCATTTACCAGTCTTCAATATTACACAACTATTTTAAAATGGGCAGGAACTGTTACCAAAACAAACTATCAGAAAGTATAAAAATAAAAGAAACTCACATAACCTTTGGCTGAAAAGTGATAGGAATTCTAAAGAACTCATTTGGCTGTGCATTTCTAGGAAAAGATACAGTTGCTTTAGTTTAAGGTATTCCCAACAGGTGTTCTGAATCCCATTTTACCCTCCAGATCTGGATCTCTGCGTAGCCCTGAATTTAAGTAATGTGTGATTAAAAGTGTACCACTGCAAAGGTTTTTATATAAATAGTCACTTACAGTGCATCACAACGGGGAGAGAGGAGCCTATAACATGATGCATGCAAGTCTTCAAGTAAAAGTTATTGTTCTTCATGATTTAAGGATGAGTGCCTATATTTTGTAGTTTGGGAAGGATTTCTTTCTTGAATTTCTTTCTTTTTCCTTTTTTATTCCTTTAGAATGGAATAGAGTAACAGAGTTGGAAGGGTCCTTGGAAGTCATCTAGTCTAACACCCTGCTCAAGGCAGAAAACCCTATACCATTTCAGACAAATGGTTGTCCAGTCTCTTCTTAAAAACTTCCAGTGTTGGAGCATTCACAGCTTCTGGAGGCAGGTTGTTCCACTGATTAATTGTTCTAACTGTCAGGAAATTTCTTTTTAGCTCCAGGTTGCTTCTCTCCTTGATTAGTTTCCATCCATTGCTTTTTGTCCTGCTTTCAGGTGCTTTGGAGAATAGCTTGACTCCCTCTTCTTTGAAGAAACCCCTGAGATATTGGAACACTGCTATCATGTCCCCCTTAGTCCTTTTCTTCATTAAACTACTAGACTTACCCAATTCCAGCAACAATTCTTTATATGTTTTAGCCTCCAGTCCCATAATCAGGGCTTTTTTTGTCATAGAACGCCCAGAACGGAGTTCCGGCACCTTTTTGGGATGGAACCTTGTAGGGTAGGCAAGGTGGGTTGTATGATATGTGTTAGTTCCAGCACTTTTTTTTTTACAAAAAAAAAGCACTGTCCATAATCATCTTTGTTCCTCTTCTCTGCACTCTTTCTAGATTCTCAATATCTTTTTTATATTGTGGTGACCAAAACTGTATGCAGTATTCCAAGTGTGGCCTTACCAAGGCATTGTAAAGTGGTATTAACACTTCATGTGGTCTTGATTCTATCCCTCTGTTAATGCAGCCTAGCACTGTGTTTGCTTTTTTGGCAGCTGCAGCACACTGCTGGCTCATATTTAAGTGATTGTTCATTAGGATTCCAAGATCCCTCTCACAGTTACTACTATTGAACAAGGTACCACCTATACTTTAAGTTTGTGTTAAGTTTGTATTACTATTAATTAATCTTCTTAAAAGTGTCCAGAGTCCTAATGACTAGCTTTCCAATCAACATTTAAGCTGATGAAGATCTTCTCATTGTGACTTAGAATATCACAAGATAACATGATCCCCATCTTGCATATTATGTTTAAAAGGTCCCCTTTGTCTGGATTTCTCTTCACCCAATGCCCGATTGAAGTAACAGAATGATCTTCGGTTCTGTACTGCTTTTATAAAATTCAGGTTTTGTAGGGTCTGTGTTTGTGTGTTGGTATCTATCCATATCTATGTTTGAACCAGGGGGAAAAGAGGGGCTAGACCCATTATATCTGAAGATGCCAATATTGCTTCATAGATGGCCATGCAAGGTTTCATTTGATTAAAGAGAGTATAAAAGAGTACTGTAAAAACTCTTACAGTACTTCTTAAAAAATATTTTGAAAGTCAGCTTTCTTATTAGCCACTATCTGCTGTACTTAATATGAAGCCCAGAGTTGATCTATGAGGGAAATGGGTGGCCTCTAAATATAATACATAAATATTTAAATATGATATAAAACAAAGAAAAGAAGAAAGTATGATGTTGGACCAATAGTTCATCCTTCCCAATAAGGTGGCAATCCTACCCTTCTATTCCAAACAGAATATTATGATCAGTCAGTTGCTTTAACTTGAGCAACAGTTCTTAAGACTGAGCTATAAATAACACAGAATACATAATCATTTGGTGGTTTATTCAAAACTCCATAACAAAATCTCATTAAAATAAGAGTTGGGTTGATGAATTATGTCTTTTTAAGGAGCAAGCAAAAAGCACATACTTTACTAATCAATTTATTCCATTATTTTTTTATTCCCATTATAATTTTATCAGTCTACAGCTGTAGGAGTATAAACTGGTTTATTTGTTAGAATAATTATGAAACATTTTACTGCTCTGCTTGTCTTTGTTATTTTACACACTGACAACCTTAATGTGCAAGCACTTTCGGCCAGTAAAAGAAGGACTTAAATCATTCCTGTTGACATGCATGTATCGAAATTAGGAAATGTGAAGGAAAATTGGCTAAGAACATAGGCCATCTTTCTTTATTAGGAATGGTCCAAAGAGGTTAAAACCACTGAGATACTCAAGTTTTCTTTCGCCAAAAGCTCAAAAGTTTTTAAAATAAAACTAAACTTGTACTTCTGACTTCATTCAAATAAAAGCACAGCTGGAAATGTTAAGAAAGAATAGCAAATTCATTCTTGCCAGAAGTGAGGATAAAGGTGTTTCTTCAGCTGGTTTGCTACAGGTTCCTATCTGAAAGTAGATTCCCTGAACAGATTTGTGTTACAAGAGTAACTTTCCTTTATAATTAATTAATTGATTACTTGGTAGATACATTATGTATAATGCCATCACTTAAACAGTGTGCATTACAGCCTCATTTCAGACTCTTAGTGCCTGGGGATTAAGTGCATAGCTCAGTTTTGTTGCTGGAGGAAAAACAGGCCAGAACAAAAAATCTGGAAATGTAGTAGAGGAAATAAGAAAAAAATGCTTTATTTTTTTGCTATGCTTTTAATGTCTGCACTACCAAAGGTCATTTGCTCTCTATATGCAATCATTCTTTATCACCATACAAAGCAAAATAAAAGAATCAAAGAATAAGATGAAGAAGACAGAGCATACAATATATGCCTAACGAGCATGTAATGAAAACATAACTCAGAAAAGCCCAAAACATTAAACCAATGCTCTATCTAAAATATGGAAGGACTGGAAATGAAAGAAGTCATTGTCTATTTACCCTGTTATTTCACAGAACAGAAAAGACAAATTTAAATTCAAAATACATTTAGAAGTATCTTCTTAAGAGCCTTGATTACACTCTGTTGAACATCCATGTTTTCAAACTGAAAAATCAGAAAGAGGAGTAAAGTTATTCTTCAGCTTGTAAAGCATATAAAGCATATAGCACAGTGGAGGAAGGCCCAAACAGAGACTGAGTGACACCAAAGCTGGCTTGTTTGAATAGAGAAAACCAAGAAACTTCCCAAGAGACCAAAAGGATTTCAGTAAACAAAGTCAGTGGGCAAACATATGGCAAATTAGTATCTGTATAAGTGCAAGTGAATACATGATTGTACCAGGACTAAATATTCACTTGGTTTCTACTCAATTTCCAGTACTGAAGCAAAGTAGGAGTAGTGAAAAGCTACATAAAATATAAGAGAAATGCAAATTTTCAGTTTCCCCACCAATCAATTAGAACTGAAGAAGCTTCTTGGATGGAAAACAAAACTTTTTCAAAGGAAAAACCCCAAGAAAGTCAGGTTGCCTTTTGGAAAAAAAAGCACATTTGGGACAACCATAACATGGGTGATCGAGAATCTCCATAGACTTTCTGATGTAATGAAACTCAAGATTATGCAGCTAGAAAGGGTGAATTTATGTAATCCAAGGCTACTTGAGGAACAGATAAAATCACCCCCTTAGGAATCACCAGGCACTCTTGGAATATAAAAGTAGGGTTAGTGAGTGAAGAGAGTATAAAATATGGTCTTGATTGACTGTCAGAAATGGTGTAAGTTCTCCTCCTTGGGTGGGGGGCTGGACTAGATAACCTACATGGTCCTTTACAACTCTGTTTTTCTGCTTCTGATTCAGAAGGAAGATCAGATACCAAGGCAATGATTAGATAATCTAGACTGAGCCTACACCAAATAGAGATTTGCAAAAGTGCCTCAGATAGCACACATATACATATCCAACTTGCAGGATGCTAAAAGACAAGGAATGGAAGCACATTCAGATTTAAAATATTCTATTACTGTTCTAATAAAAGTATCTTTACCCTCACATAGTTTCCTAGTCTACTCTATCTTAAAGGGGTTAATAGGCCAGAGGCCTGTCATCATGTTTGCTTCATTTTTATTTATTTATACTGTTTAACTCCAATGACTCTGGGAAGTTCACAAAAAACATAAAAACTATGAAATTATTCAAAGGTTCATCAAAAAAAGGCCTCCTTAAAAAAAAAAAAGACAAAAGGTGGCTAAATCAGGCATCACCTAAACACACACAGTTCATCAGAAGGGGGACATCCTAGCCAAAACCCTGGGTGAAGATCAAATTTTCACTGAAATACCGCTAGAGAGGGAGGAATCTTGGGAGAAACCTCATACTTGCTTTTCATGCTTACAGATCTCAAATTGTATAATATACTATTATACAATAGTATAAACTATATTCCTATATGTTATTTATACCAGTTCTAACCCAGTGGTGGGATTCAGATATGTGAACAACCAGTTCTCTGTATGGATGCTGCTTCCAGAAGTCCATTCTGGGCCTGGACAAAAAAAATTAGCTACTGCCGAAATGGTGCGAACCGGCTGAATCCCATCACTGTTCTAACCCCATCCTTTCTGTTCCATTAGCGAAAGGATAAGGTCTTCAGGGAAACTGTGTAGCTAGGTGCTCTCATAATGTCTGGCAGAACTGGAAGTCCTGCTTAGTCATAGACAAAACTAAACACTCAGGTCATTCATTAGTTTCCCTGCAGACATCTCTTAACATGGGGGAAACGTCACTATCTCTCTTCCCTGTATACATTTACAGAAAGCTTGAATAGCAAACTACTTGTTACTCTACCGAATGGTTTCAAAACCTAAGTGAATGCAAAACTTTAACTCTGAGGATATCTTTCCCCGTTGTTTCCCCTTATTTAATCCCAGTGGAAGGGCATGGACTGTCTGGACTGAGTTTTCATTGAGCCAGTGGAGAGAGTCTTTTCTCAATTGTCATGGGAGAGTTTCTGATTAGTGTGTCAGCAGAGAAGATTCCACCTTCCACCATCTAAATGGAACCCAATCCCACTATACTAATCCAACGAAATGGCTCTAGTCCAGATCAGGATCCCTGTGAGTACTATTAAAAGAAGAATGAAAACTACACATTCTGTGACTAACATAGCTTGTTACTGACAGTCTGTTCAGATACTAATAGAAAGTGAGCATGTGGTATGAGGAGAATGGAACAATGAGAAGTCAGCTGTATGAGTAGAAACATGATTGTGTAATATATGCAGCATTTTTATATTTTTTCAGTCTTTATTTTTCCTAAGTAGCAAAATAATCAGCTTTGAATTTATTTATCAATTAGCCCTTGAGCCATATCAAAGTGCAAAGTTTCAGAAACAAGTTATTACTAAAATTTGATAAAAGCAATTTAAAATGGAATTGGAATAAAATAAAATAAAATGAAATTGGTATAAAATATAGTCTAAAATGAAATTGGAATAGAATAAAAATATATGTCGGTGTCACCCCTGCAATCTACCCCAATCAGTCCCACATATGCAGATCTCAATGGACCATTTTGCTTAAGTACTGTGTTGTGTTAAATGTTATTTTCAAATTCTGGCTGCACATAAGGTAAGTTGTTTTGATATGGGGATCCCAATGGGTCATTTGTTTGGTATATAGACCAAAGTACCTGTCTCTCTCCCTCTTATACAGGCAACAATTGAATAGGATGTGAGCCAGGTCTTCTACCTCTGGCGCTCCGCAAATGCAGAGATGTTCATTATACCGGTAGGGTATAGCAAAATAATCACCACTGAGTAGCAAAATAATCAGCACTGCCCAACATCTAGCTTTGATTTTACAATGCAGCACAGCTCCACAGAATGTGCATATGTCTATTACCTGCCTTCTTTATATACTTCACAAGCTGAAAAGTAACTTTACTCCTCTTTCTGATTTTTCAGTTTGAAAATATGGCTGTTCAACAATCTGTAATCAAGGCTCTTAAGAAGATACTTCTAAATGTATTTTGAATTTAAATTTGTCTTTTCTGTTCTGTGAAATAACAGGGTAAACAGACAAGGACTTCTTTCATTTCCAATCTTTCCATTCTTTAGACAGAGCAATGGTTTAATGTTTTGGGGGTTTCTGGGTTATGCTTTTATTATATGATCACCCGCCTTATTCGAGAAATGTAATGAGGCAATTAGTTGATGTCCATTATCTAGTTTTTAAGCCTCTTGAGTTTTCTCAACTTGTTCATTCAACTTGTTTTTTATATAAGATAAATAAATTCAAGAACATCAGACAATAACTGAATAATGCCTTTTGACTGATGATGTTAAACATTCTTCATCTGGAAACCACTTATAATTTAGTTATATAAATAACATTTATGAAGCAGTTGGGGAAATCAATTATTTATGTACATGTTATGAAATGTGATTTATACAGTAAATATAATGTGTGGCACTCTTTTTGCATGCCTTACTACAGATTATTCTTGCAAATATCTGTTTCACTTTTTTTAACTGTTCATCCTCCTGAAGAAGCCCAGAGATAGCAAAAGTAGTTAATTTCCCTCATTCCCTTCCAATGTGACTGACCTATATTAACCTGGCTATTTAATACGACTGGTTTCACCTTTCCAGAACAAAAGACACAGAAGTTCACTCCCTTGTCCCACTTTCTTATACTTGCTTTGAGCTCTAACTTGTTTGAAAGAATGGAATAGGTTATTGTTCTTCCCTAATGATGCTTCTCAGAGCTGATCAGGTTAACTATGGGTAGCAGCTGGAGTTTAATTTGTGAGTATGCAGTTGTCATGTTACTTGCTGGGAGTGAGGAAGGAAGGAAGAAATGTAATTTTACCAAATTTTATTATGATCGTTGCACTTGTTTTCAACTGAAGAATGTTGGAGAGAACATTGACAGCAAACCCCTAACAAATTTAGTTGCAATGGGTTGGTTGCCTTCTTTGATTATCCAATATTCATCATTCTATCTTCTGACATAAATTGATATCGAAGAATATAGTTCTTGTTCAAATGTTGATGTCATTGATAAAACCAAAATCCTAAATTTTCCTATGATCCCTAAAAGTCAACTAAATAAGAAAAGAGATTGCCTTGACTAATAGTGAACTTGTTGGTATAATTTCATCCCAGTTTGTCTAAATTTCAAAGTAGCTGCAACAGATGGAAACATTTGGCTGGCCTTGTGTGGACTTGGAAGCTGAACATAATTACTCTTGGTTGGTATTTGGGTAGGAGCCTTCCAAGAAACACCATACTGTTAACCTGGAAAAAACATTCTGGAAAAAGGCAGTGGCAAACCCTTTCTGTTTGGCTGCCAATAAAATGATACAGATGGGCATAACTTGAAGAAAATTAGTTTTTATACAACCTTAGCTAAACTGCAGATGGGTTGTTTGGTTGTTTTGAGAATGTCAATATAATAGTAGCAGTGATAACAGAACTTTTTTAAGAAGGTAGTTATAGAAACATTGTCATTGAACAGTACCAAAATCCAGTGAAATGGACAAAGCTGATAGACTTCTTCCTCAACCCTGTTTAAATGGTACCACTTCTGAATATTTTTATTTCTTTACATTCTTTTATGTTCCTTTTAAATGCTGAAATATAGTTGCAAATGAAGTAGCATAACTCCACAGATCAGAGCTAATAATGAAGAACTGTGTAATGATATATATGAAATGACTCAGTTGTCCTTGTAATATAAGAAATGTAACATTGCATCACCTCCCAGCTCATAGCTGTCAACTGTTCAGATCAGAGAGGGGGGAAAGGAACTACAGACTAGAGCAGAACCTATGGCATGCATGCCAGAGGAGGCGTGCAGAGGCCTCTCTGTGGACACGTGCACTGTTGCCCCAGCCCCACCTCCCACTGTAGTCCCCTCCTCACCAGCAGCCCCCCCCAGAAGAGAATCGCCCTCAGGCACAGCCTGCATGGAACAGCACAGACATGGAAGCCAGACAGCAGGGACAAGACTCCGCTCTCATGCCCCGTCACATGCAGATGATGCTGCGGGGCATGGGCGGAGGGCGTGGTCACCATGGCAGTAGGTGGCCCTGTGGGTGGGCAGGGTGAGTGGAGTGGGAGTGGAGTGGGCGGGGCAGGGGGCAGAGCGGGGTTAGGGGTTTTGGGCACTCAGTGTCTAAAAGGTCCATCATCACTGAACTAGAGATATGACCCAGTTAGATCCATTTCAAGTGTCCCCAAAACTCCAGTATCATTTAGCTGCTCTGTAAATATTTATTCATCTTACAGAAATTTGAAGAAAACAGTTTCCCCTTAAAAGAACAAAAGGCCCTCAGTTGAAAAGAAAAACTCCACCTGTAATTAATGTGCTCATGAATAAGTGTATATTTCAAAACTCTTTTATTTGCAACATGTAGAACAGGCATGTCAAACTCGCGACGTCACGTAACATCTTTCTAATGTTATTCCTATTTACTTCCTGCTAATATGTTTTTATTTCTTTGAACTAGATAGGATCTCATAATATATAGATTCTGCTAATTTACAATTAATAAGAAAATGCAGAAGACATATGATACAATAATATGAATAAAACAGCCCCTGTCCCTAATATGATTTTTTTACAGAAGAGGCTAAACATGATGAAGTAGAATATGTTTCTTGGTATGGGACTTGAACAATGTGGATATTTGACAAATAAATAAAGTTGTGACACCCTCTCCCATTAAACCGACAGGTTTGACAGGAAATCATAGGTCAACATCTGGTATAACAAAACATATATTTCTCTACATCAGTGTTTCTCAACCTTGACAATTTTAAGGCATGTGGACTTCAACTCCCAGAATTCCACAGCCAGTGTTTCTCAAGGTTGAGAAACACTGCTCTACATCAAGCAGTCCAACAACTATTGATCCTCAAAACCTGGGACCCAAACCCTGTCCATAGAGCTATAGAGCTCTATGGAGGCATAGAGCTGTACCATTTATTCAGTTATTTTAGAATAGAAATGTATTGTAGGAAGTCAGCACCCCTTCCCACCCCTCCCCAAAATGAAATATTTTGGGGGATATTAAAAGAGGCAAGATAGAATATTTCTCCTAAAGGAGAAATGGAGGAAAAAATCTTAACAAAAGCAGAAAGCAGCCCCAGTCTTCCTGCTATAGAAAAAAGCCTCAAGCAAAAAGGCCAGTCGTTAAGAGATTTTGAATGGATATTCAGAAAGACTGGGCTAATCTACTCATAAACATAACACCTTCAGCCCCCACAGCTGATGGGATTAAGAATTTACATTCCCCCACCCAAATTCTAAGGACAGGACATGACTTTCATGACATAATAGGATTAACCCACTACCACTGACACAAGGTTCAAGCTACATTGCACAGCCCCCTGGAGCGTCTCAATCAGAAAGTATAAAAACCCACCCACTCTCAACTCCATGTGTCAGCTGACCTAGAACTGCATGCTGTTGTTGGTTCTGCTCATCAATAAACAAGAATCTTTCCTAAGCAGCTAGCCTCCATTTTAATTCCAGGACCTGATTTTTCTTTCAGCAGTATATTTTTTAAATATAGGGCCTTTCGAAATGGACCAAAATGAGTCTGTCACACTGTATGAAGTCCAGGCCATTCTTCCTTGAATAGATTGAATGGGATATGCCAAGTCTATGACTCAGTGTGCCATGGGATATTTTCTCCTTTTCTCTATTTATCCTTGGATTATTCCCCAGTGGTAAATGTTAATTATAAAAAGCAGTCTGTGTGGCCTTCCAAGGTGACTTGAAGGAAACAGATTTGAAGTTTACTGCAAGGGTTGCCGAAAAGATCAGTTTAGGGAGAGGGGGGAAAAAAAGATAAAGTGTTGAGTGATGATTGTGGAAAAACAACATGTAAGAAAATAGCAAGTTGAGAAGGTGTCTGACGAAAGCAAATGGCTCATAATCAACTGAACAGAAAGAAGAGCCCAGCTCACTTCCTGCTGAGCCTTACACAGTAGTAATGAAGATAAAGTACATGAGTTTTTGGCTAGCAGCATCATATCATGAAAGCCAAAAAAGATAGGAGATGGTTTACTATCAGTGTACCACTGAACAAATGCTCCCTCTCAGATGCTATGTAAACTGAGATAGCTAAGGCTGAGAACTAGCCAAAGGCCACCCATGGTTTTCATAGCAATCAGAATTTGAACCCGGGTTTTCTAATTCTTTACAACACTATATCCACTCAATCATGCTGGATATGTTCATGGTCCTGAAAACAATAGAATTTTTTCCCCCAGATTTCTACTAGTTCTACATACAGAAGTATTGTCTTCATTTTTACATAAATATTTTCCTCCACATATAGGCCACACCAAGTTTTACAGTTTACATAAAATATTGAAAGTTCTTAGTGCTTATATCTGTTATTAACTCAGTGAAAATGTCTGTCAAACAGTTGCAGATGGTCTTCCAAATGTGAACTATCGTTTCCAACAACCACTGGAAATCATAGTTGCTGAGTCAGAAGCCACTTTTTAAAAATCATACTTGGTGCTTTTATATGCATGCCCTGTTGAATCCGTTTCTGCTAAACCTCCCAAATTACTAAAATCATTTGGATTAGAAGCTCTGCGGAATGTGGCTGATACAAAAACCTTTCTCTTAGAATCTAGTCCATCGACAATTAGCCTTGCTTAATGTACCAGCTACAGAATAGAATGCTATAGTACATTGTGACCGAGGGCATTGTGACTGAGGTCCCTATGGGGTTAATTTGTTCACATATCTTTTCCTCTAAGGCCAAGGATCTTCTTTATAACAAGTGAAAGACAAATATTCCCAGAGAGAGGCAGATTAAAAGCAGCTGTAATATGGCTGTGCAAACTTTTTTTCCCCTCTTTTAGATTATGATCCTGGGTGTAATGATGAAGAAGAAAGAAAGCTGAACAAGGCAGATTTTGATATGCACATCCTGTTAAAGACATAATCATCATCTCCTCTTTTCACAACAGGTGCATTTCTCACATGGCATAACCAGGAAAGAACTCCATCATTTATCCATCTTATTTTTTTCAAGTAAAAGAAAAGAAATGAAATGAGAACAGACAATTTTTGTTGTTCCAGGGAGTGGAGCTAGGGCGGGTGGGGGAATTTGCTCATTTTTTGGTTTTCCAAGATCAGAAAAAGAACCTTTGATTTCCTTTCTTGATGATTCCACATTGCACTCCGTCATGCCGGCAGAAATATTTGGCAATTATACAGTTAATAGTTATCTAATGTACTTTTAATGTCATTTTCCATTGGTTTTCTCAATGATAAAACAATTACATATAGTAGCACATACTAAATCTTCAGCATTAGTACAAGCCAGTATTATAACACCAATACATGAAGTCCCTTCAATATTGTACAGTTTGCATAGGTGGATGCAACAATAGTTAGTGGTATGAAGATATTAGATTGGTCATGCCTCTATTGAAGGCTGCTGTTGTTGCTTAATCAACAGAGCAGTGCCTTCTTCAGCCTTTATTATCTTATTTCTTATTCCTTAACCACTATCCTGGTAGTATTTTGACATGTCTGTTGCTTATCCTGTGTTGCCCAGCTACAGTGTAGGGGAAGCTTTTATATACAGGCAGGAAGAATCAAAGGCTTTATTCACACAATAAAACCTTTCCAACACAGGTTTCTGCTTTTATTCTGTTTTGGGGTGTTTGTTTGTTTTTGTTACCACTTTGAAAAAAAAGCTCTAAAATTACCATTTACTTCACATGCATAGGAGCATTACTGTACATTCAATTCCTGATTCAGACAGCATTACTTACGAAAAACTTTGTGTTAATTTGCCAAACTATATTATATTTCCCCAGTCGTCTCACTTCAACGCTAACAATATCTTTTCTTATGTGGAATGCCTTAAGATTTGAAATTTTGAGTGGATTAAATAACAAATTTGTGTTTTTATTAATCCCCTCAAAATTTCAAATCTTAAGGCATTCCACATAAGAAAAGATATTGTTAGAGTTGAAGTGAGATGACTGTGGAAAATAGTACATGGCTAGAATATTAACTTCAGAAACAAAATATTACATTTTGTTCGATATTTTAGCAGGGGGTATCAAAATGGAATAAATCATGGTAGAGATTCATATATAATTACACAGAACATAAAGTCATATATTGAACATCCATCAACAAACTTTTGATTTGTGTCACTACTATTTAGATATCAGACAATCATAAAAATGAAGGGACAGGAAAATTTAGTTTCTGTTATGTTAGTTTGAACCAAATGTTCACATAAGCTTGTCTTCTCTATAACAAATACTTCTCTCCCACTCCCCCCCCCCCATATGAAGTTGTCTGTTCCTTCTCAAACTGTCCATTGTCCTGACAATTTTTTTAAAATATAAAAAGATCAATGGTTTTTTAATGTGGAAAGTTTATGGACCAGTGTCTCCCTCCATTTAGCCAATTCCCATTTTAAATTTCGTGAAGATTTATTACTGATGGATTTTTGCCCTAGTGATGTGTTATATAACTTTTTATTACAGACAGGATATAATCACTAGTTGGAAATCTATTTTTGTTTTGTTTCCTGTATATCTAAAGAAGTTTTATTTGGTGTTACATTGACTTCTTCTAATAGGCATTATGCTTTACTATGATATTCACTTCCCACTCAAGAAGTCGTCATTGGGCATACTCAAATCCTTGTCCTTTGTCTCAATGCTCCTTAGATTTCAAATATTTACCCATTAAGTATACACCATAACCATTACAACAACAACAACAGTAGCAGCAGCAACAGCAGGGAGGAGGAGGAGGAGGAGGGCATACAGTCAAAATTGAGAAGACGGAAACAGACAGCAAATGCCATCTCTGGGAAAAAAAACTGAAGAAACAATGGCCTTCTAGGCAGTCGCTGCAAGAAAACAGCACAGAATCTAATCAGAAACAATAATGGGGCCATAAAATAGACAAAGTAATTGAAAATTAAGATAAATGATAGATAGATAGATAGATAGATAGATAGATAGATAGATAGATAGATAGATAGATAGATAGATAGATAGATAGATAGATAGATATTGTAAAAAGTATAACTGCAGTATAGCAGTTAAAAATGTCAAGGTGTAACCAATCAGACCGATCTGTCTGAAAAACTTCCTGTATATATATTCCCTTGACTCAGCTGACAAAGAGGGGAGGAGAGCCTGTGGCCTGGTGGTTAAATCACTGCCTAGTATGTAAAACTGCCCAGATTCGAATCCCATAAAGGGTATGGCTAACTGAAGAGAGCAGAATGAGCTTGAAATGGCCATCTTAGTCTCCCAATTTAATTCTTTACCTCTATGTCAAAAAAAGAAAAATTTGAATTGATAGATAGATAGATAGATAGATAGATAGATAGATAGATAGATAGATAGATAGATAGATAGATAGATAGATAGATAGATAGATAGATATAAAGAAAGAAAGAAAAAAAGACTGGAAACACAAGGAATTTGTCTCTGAGAAAAAAGGATAGTTTGACAGTGTTGTGGGAATTAGTTGTTTAGCAGAGTGATAGCGTGGGGGTAAAAACTGTCCTTGTGTCTAGTCATTTTGACGTGCAATGCCCTATAGTGTCATCTTGATGAGAGAAATTGAAACAGTTTATGTCCAGGATGTGAGGGGTCTGCAGATATTTTCACAGCCCTCTTTCTGCCTCCTGCAGCATACAGTTCCTCAATGGAAGGCAGGCTGGTTGCAATTGTTTTTCTGCAGTTCTAACTATCCATTGAAGTCTGTGTCAGTCCTGTTTGGTTTGAAGAAGCTAAAGTTCTCTGGGACTTTAAAATTCAAACTGACAAGCATCTTCCACATGACACCCCAGACTTAATTGTCTATAAGAAACACACATACATACACACAAAAAGTATGGATACAGTGGCAGTACCTGGAGACAGAAGAAAAGAAGAGGAAAAAACTGAAGAAAAACAAAGACCTGCAGATAGAAGTAAAATTATCGTGGCAAAAAAAGCAAAGATACTACCACTAACAACAGATGTCTTGGGTGCAATATAGAAAACCACTTGGACACTGAACAAGTTGTATCAAATGCTAGCCCTCTGGGGGATGAAATTATACAGTTCTGATTCCTTTCATAGTACAATCAGTATTTCTGTGATATTAGCATGCTTCAGCTCAAAACCAATGTATGCAGAATTACGGTATATAAATTGCTGCAGTTGTGATGAATTTAATCACTACATTTGTGAGCTTAGCAAAGATCACTTCTCCTTCAGTAGCAAACATTTTTACTGTATGCATTCGGAGGTTATATATTGTTCGAACAGTCCATTAAACAGCTTAAATAAGCCTTGTGGTTTTTCCTCAGCAGTGTTTTTCTCTTCATTTCAAAGAAATATTCTGCTTGACAAAGTCCTATATTCTTCTGCCTAATTACAAATATCAATCCCTATGTCTGTAGTGTAGAGGAATCTTGGAATCAGGCTGCTTTAAACTAATGTGTTGACAGAGATTTAATGGAGCTCTTTCTCTCTGTGTGTATCAGTATATGAATATATGTGTTCTTTTTTCCCTTTTCTTTCTTTTCTTTTCATTTCTTTCAAATTTATATGCCATCCATTTTATTTTCAAGTGGCTCTGGGTGGCTTACAATATCATAAATAACAATATCAACGATCAAAAGTTTAAAAAACATTTTAAAATATTGGGCAATAAAAATTAAAACACTAAAATTGACAACAAACTAGATAAAAAGGACAAATGCATTAACTGAAGAGGATTGTCATCTTTTAGTAGTAGTAGTAGTAGTAGTAGTAGTAGTAGTAGTAGTAGTAGTAATAATAATAATAATAATAAGAAGAAGAAGAAGAAGAAGAAGAAGAAGGTTGGAAGGGACCTTGGAGGTCATCTAGTCCAACCCCCTGCTCAGGCAGGAAACCCTATACCATTTCTGAAAAGTGGCTGTCCAGTTTCTTCTTTAAAACTTCCAATGTTGGCGCATTCACCGCTTCTGGAGGCAGGTTGTTCCACTGATTAATTATTCTAACTGTCAGGAAATTTCTTTTTAGCTCCAAGTTGCTTCTCTCCTTGATTAGTTTCCATCCATTGCTTCTTGTCCTGCTTTCAGGTGCTTTGGAGAACAGCTTGACTCCCTCTTCTTTGTAGAAACCCCTGAGATATTGGAACACTGCTATCATGTCTCCCCCTAGTCCTTCTCTTCGTTAAACTAGACATACCCAATTCCAGCAACCGTTCCTTATATGTTTTAACCTCCAGTCCCCTAATCATCTTTGTTGCTCTTTTCTGTATTCTTTCTAGAGTCTCAACATCTTTTTTACATCGTGGTGACCAAAACTGGATGCAGTATTCCAAGTGTGGCCTTATCAAGGCATTGTAAAGTGGTATTAATACTTCACGTGATCTTGATTCTATCCCTCTGTTAATGCAGCCTAGCACTGTGTTGGCTTGTTTGGCAGCTGCAGCACATGCTGGCTCATATTTAAGTGATTGTCCACTAGGACTCTGAGGTCCCTCTCACAGTTACTACTATAGAGCAAGGTACCCCCTATACTATACTTGTACATTTGGTTTTTCTTGCCTAAATGTGGAACCTTACTTTTTCACCATTGAATTTTATTTTGTTAGATAGCGCCCAGTGTTCAAGTCTGTCCAGATCCTTCTGTATCTTATGCCTGTCTTCTGGAGTGTTGGCTATTCCTGCCAGCTTGGTGTCATCTGCAAATTTGATGAGTTCTCCATCATTTATAGTGTGAAACCAGAAATGGTTCTTCTTATATTCTGACCCTTTTTTTCCCATCTTGTTTATCCATGCAGAAAAATATACATATTCAAATATTTTGTTGAGAAATAACTACAATTACAGCTCTTCCTCAGCAATGAGAAGTATTAATATTTCCAGCAGAAATAAAAATGGACATGACTGAAATGACCCCAGTTAATGTAACATGAGCTATTCAGTTAATCCTATTTCCTAGGTTCATATAACACTTTAAACAATACATTAACCACATGGTCTGGGTATGTACAATACATTAACCCCAAGTTTACTAAATTAGAATTAGACTAGAATAGAGCTGGAAGGGGCCTTGGAGGTCTTCTAGTCCAGCCTCTGCTCAAGCAGGAGAACCTATACCATCCTAGACAAGTGACTGTCTAGCCTCTTCTTAAAAATCTCCAGTGATGGAGCGCCATGATTTCTGGAGGCAAGCTGTTCCACTGGTTAGTTGTCCTCACTGTCAGGAAGTTTCTCTTTAATTCCAGGTTGTTTCTCTCTTTGATCAGCTTCCAACCATTCTCAGTCAATTGTCTGACTTCACATAGCTCACTTAACCACCTCCATTACCATAGTGGCAAGTTTTCCACAACTGACCTATTGTATTTGCTAAACTAGCCAAGATTTACACTTCGGAGAATAATTTTCACATTCACAATAGGGTTCCCTACTACCACACAATTTATCACTAGGGCTAGATTAAATTTGTAAGGGCCATATTAGATGCCAATAATATTCCAATACACCTAATAAACCTTATTTCAGCTAGAAATAAAGTAGGAAAGAGAAACCTAACTTCCTCTTTTCCCATTTGCTGAAATCCTAACAGTAATCACACAGAGAGACCAGCAATTATTATTTACATTTTAAAAGATGCAGTTATATAGGATTTTGCTGTGATTCATCATGCCTCTCCTAATTTAACAATATTCAGCGTTCTCTGTAGGAACTTCTGAACAAGTCTGCTGATTATCTTTCTTGAATGAATTTGAACCTCTGAGCTTCCTAGAATGTATATTGTGGAGAACTTGAGAAGTGAGAGCTATTTAGTACAGTTTGGAAATAGAAGCACTCACAATTTTAAACAGTTTGCTCTTATATTTCATGTATTCAATCATTTATCCATAAATATATAACATAACTCCCTAATCTTATTTGCACTGGGTAAAGGGAGGCACCATATTTTGCAACAGGAAAAATAGGCTCAAATTAATTAGCCAATTAACTTTATGGGATTTTATCTCTAAATACCTCTGGGGACCCTAAATGGGTTCCTCTGGTCAGCCTTGTCACCCAAACAACTAAGAAATCCTTGCATATTTTTTTCTAATTGCTTTAATATAAAGCAAAAACAAGATCACTCTACATAGTAGTAAAAGAAAGCTATTGAGAAAGTTGTGAGGAGACTAGTTTGTGCCTTGTCATCACTTGGAGGTGAGCAAATTAACTGGGGAACAAGATTGTTGGGTCATTCTTCATGTGTAAATTCACTCTGACACGTAAGGATTATAATAAGGACATGCAGTTCTGAAGCAGATATGTTCTGAAAACTGGCCATTTTTTCTAGATTTGTAACCCTGGGGTGGAAAGCCATCACAGGGCAAACTGATTTTTCATTTATTTCATTTGCTATTATTAAAATGAGCCATGAATAAATGTAGCTAATGAAAGAATGTGATGTGCTACAATGCAATGAACATACTCTCTTCGTTGTAGGTGACCATTTAGCAAGTGCCCCATGTTTGGTATTCATATTCTTCCCTTTTTAATGTGTCAGGGTACAAAAAGTCTACAGTATGATTAATCTTTCTGATTATTTTCTTAAGATCTCTCATTTACATATGAGGGATATTGTCATTCTGTGCTTCTAATGCTAATTCAGAAGCCTTTGAAAGATTAATGTTCTTTTATTTTATTCCACTTAGTTTTGAGTAAAAGATTAGAATAGTGCAGGCAAAAATATACTGTACACTGTGATATTTGTGGAAGAAAAAGTTGTACTTTGAAGAAGCTTGTTTGAAACAGTAATGATAATTGTGTATATTGGTGTTGAAGAAGACTTTTGTATGCTGGCGCAGTGGCTAGAATGCAGTACTGCAGGTTAATTCTGCCAACTGCCAGCAGTTCAACCCTGATCAGCTCAAGGTTGACTCAGCCTTCCATCCTGTAAAATGAGGACCCAGATTGTTGGGGGGGGGAATATGCTGATTCTGTAAACCACCCAGAGAGTGATGTGAAGCACTGTGAAGTAGTATATAAGTTTAAGTGCTATTGCTATTGCTATTGCTATAATGAGCAACCCAAAAAACTAACAAATGAATAATTGAACAAATAAAGCCAGAGTTCTCATTCAAGGCACAAATCACCAGGCTCAAATTACCATATACTTCAGACACAGAATACAGACACCTAGCTTTCTGAAGAAGGCTCTAATGCTGGAAAAGGTAGAAGGAAAGAGAAGACAAAGGCAAGTGAATGGACTCAGTTACAATGGCAATAAGTGCACCATTAAAAGATCTGAAAGACCACGTTGGAGATACATCAACTTGGTTTATCTATGTTATTAAGAGTCAGTAACAAATTGATAGCACATAATCAGTCAGTTTTAAGTGGTATTTTTTTTCAACAGAGAGAAGATTTTCTTAAAAATACTAAATACAGCATGCGACTATAAAAGATTATTTTAGATCTACAGAAAAAAATATTTATAATTATTAAAATGTTAATAGACTAGAAACTTAATCCAGAAGAGGCAAAACAGAAGCAGATAAGAATTGAATTATTATAATTATTATATAAGGAGGTATGTTACACATAGTATGGAAAGAAAGAAAGAAAGAAGAAAGAGAGAGAGAGAGAGAGAAAGAAAGAAAGAAAGAAAGAAAGAAAGAAAGAAAGAAAGAAAGAAAGAAAGAAAGAAAGAAAGAAAGAAAGAAAGAAAGAAAGACTCTACATTTAATAGCTGTGTGTATTTCATTAGGTGCAAGCTTTCTTAACCTGGAAATTTCAAGGCCATCTTTTAGCACAGTTAATAAAAGTTTTAAAAAGCTCATGCTCTAAATCAAATCATGCTAAATTGCCTACTGTCTCCCCATCCTATTTCCTGTAGTTAAAAATGCAGTATCAGATTGAGGCCAGGTGTATAATGGAACATAATCCCCCTAGTTGTTAACTGAGACTCTGGCAAAACAGTTGTAGCTTTAAAATAATTGCATTATTTCAGACCCACAAAGCTGTCAGTCAGGGGATCCATTTCCCCAAGGCTAAGACAGGCAAGTAAAACCAGTTCCTTGGAAACTCTTCTTTCACTCTCTCAGCATGTCATTCTGTGATATTTCTTCTATTGTCACCTTTAAAATCTTGCATACTTCATTGGCAGGCAGAAGTAAAAAAAAAAAAATTAAATCAAATGTCAGCCTTGAAGTGGGAAGTTAATTGGAAATGCATTCTTTACCACTCTCACTCACCGTGCAGCTATTGCAGTGTGAATGTTGATAGACTTTCTTCTCAAAAAAAGGCAGAAAAACAAATGATCAGCTTTTCCTGAAAGAAATAGAGAGAAAACATATTTCCAGATGCTTCTGATGACTGCTATTTTGGCAAGGGTTATATAATTCTTTGAGTCTGAAATTTAAGAATTTTAAGCTTTGTTTCATTTGTGCCCAGCATTATGGGAATCACTTCTTTAATTTATTTGCCTTAGGATTAAAAATGTCTTTTACTTTTACACTTTATTATATATAAGTATTGCACTTCAAAGAACTCTCAGGTCAATCACAGAACAGTGGAAATGACTGTAATAATTATAATCGATGCTAATCATCTGTACAAACTCAGTGCTATGATGACTCAAAAATATTTAGGATTTTGGGTAAAGGCTTAGGAACAATTGGTGTATTACTTGATATGGATTACCACCATTTATGAGGAAGGAAGGAAGGAAGGAAGGAAGGAAGGAAGGAAGGAAGGAAGGAAGGAAGGAAGATAGGAAGGAAGGAAGATAGGAAGGAAGGAAGATAGGAAGGAAGGAAGACAGGAAGGAAGATACTTTTCCTACAAAAGAAATATATTTATTACTGCAAAAGATTTGGGATAAAGGTAAGTTCAGTGTCTGAAAGTTACTGCAACCATCTTTCTCAAAGATAAGATTTCATATTAGCCTTACAGGAAGCCACAACCAAAGACCTAAGGCATATCCAGAATAGCTAAGAAGCTAACAACCTAAGAAACAGAAATTTATAATCCTAATTCCAGATACGATCATTAATCCTGGGCATGGAAAATTAGATAGCCCCAGTCCTTTTTTTCTAAAAAAAAAAAAAAAAAAGGTGCCGGAACTCACACACATCATATAACCCGCCTTGCCTATCCTACAAGGGTCCATCCAAAAAAGGTGCCGGAACTCCGTTCTGGGCGTTCTATGAGAAAAAAAGCCCTGGATAGCCCTGAATCTATAGCTACAGCAGTTCCTCAGTCAAAATGTCACAACTCTAGAAATAGTTACACCAGCAATGTGAAATAAATCATGTCAAGTGTCAGAGTTCTTTTACATATGTTGTTTTTCAGTGTGTATGATATTATAGCCTGTTTACACAAAACAATAAAGGAAGTCAGCTCCAAACCAATTATAACTCTTTCCCAGGTTTGGCAGAACACAATGACATTAACTAAGTCAAATGCCAGCATTTGAGAGAATAAAGAAAGGTACTGCAGAAGATAAGTGATAGAACAGGAGACACCTGGAGTGCTGCTAAGTGAAAAGTGAGGAATGAATCTGAATACAAGAAAGAGCTCAGGTTCAAGCAAACATTGTCATTTTTTTGAGTATCCTCGGAATCCGGGCTACCAGTCCTATCTAAAATGATCTGGTTCCTTTGGAGAAAGATGGCCTTGAAGAGCATTTTATCAACCACTTCAAAGAGTTTGTGGAGCATCTAGAGGATAACATTCAGCTCAGAATGAATCTGAAGAGCTTTAACTGGAAAAGTCCTAGTGAGGTACAGAGCCCGTATCTTGCAAGATTATCTGGAATGAGTTGAACTGATTGTCCTGAGAATATGGACAGAATTCAGAGATATCAGAGATCAGATATCAAGACACTTGCAGCCTAGGTCCCTTGTTTTTCCTGTTTCCCCCTGCTTGGGAAAAACTTCCAAAGAGATGAGAAGAGCCTGGATTTGGGTAGGTGAATGTTTCCATAGGAGTACTGTAATTCTGTCTGTCATGAAATGAAAAAGTCCCTCTCCTCAAGAAAATATCACTCAACTTGGCCAGGGTCCCAACCTTCCTTTTTTGGAGAGCGGTTTAAAGAGTGGAGGAGCTGGGATTGCAGAAAACTCTGTAGGAAACCAATTATCTGACTTTTCAATCGGGCATCAGAACCAGGTACAGAATTAAATCCATACCAATTGCTCTTGAACAGCAGTAGGCAATTGTGGCCCCTTTAAGATCTGTGGACTTCAATTGTCAGAATTCCTGAGAATTTATGACCTGTGGACTTCAACTGCCAGAATTTGACCCCTTTGACCTGTGGATCTCAACTCCCAGAATTCCTGGATTTCATGCTGGCTCAGGAATTCTGGGAGTTGAAATCCACAGGTCATAAAGGGCCATAGTTGCCCACCCGGCTCTTGAAAAGGACCTGTAGTGGAACTGAGATAGGGGAAGTGTGGCCTTTTTGTTCTCTTTAATCTCTCAGTGACCTTTGATATTATCAATCATAGTAATTTTGGGAACCATCTGAGGGTTAATGAGGGGGTACCGGCTTGCAGTAATTCTCCTTCCTGTGTGGGCGGTTTTAGTTGATGGCAATGAGCGGAAGGAGTGAAAGTTTGAGTAATAGTGCAATCCTCTGTGGGGTGCCACAAGAGTTGACACTTTTATCCCTTTTACTTTGTATCTGCATGAACTGGGGGAAGATGATCTGTTGTCATGGATCTGGTCCTGTTAGTGTACTGATTAATGTATAGTCACCGTGATGCAAAAAAGATGCTGAGACTCTAGAAAGAGTACAGAGAAGAGCAACAAAGATGATTAGGGGACTAGAGGCTAAAGCATATAAGGAACGGTTGCTGGAATTGGGTATGTCTAGTTCAGCGGTTCTCAACCTGCGGGTCGCGACCCCATTTGGGGTCAAACGACCATTTCACGGGGGTCGCCAAACACCGCAGTCCGCCATTTTTTTTTGTCGGCCATTTTTTTGGGTCTGCCATTTTTTCCCCTTTGCGATGCGGGCCATCACGTTGCGCATGCACGATGCGGGCACGGCATTTTTTTTTGTCGGACATTTTTTTTGGGGTCGGACATTTTTTTTTGGTTTGCCATTTTTTCCCCTTTGCGATGCGGGCCGTCGCACCACACATGCGCGATGCGGGCCCGCCATTATTTTTTTTTGGTCGGCCATTTTTTTTATTTTATTTTTTTTTGGTCCGCCATTTTTTTCCCCTTTGCGATGCAGGCGGTCGCGCCATGCATGCGCAATGCGGGCCCACCATTTTTTGGGGGGTTGGCCATTTTTTTGGGGGTCCGCCATTTTTTCCCCTTTGCGATGCGGGCCGTCGTGCCGCGCATGCGCGATGTGCCCATTGTGCCGCACATGCGCGATGCGCCCGTCGCCGAGCCGCGCTTGCATGATGCGGGCCAGGGTCGAGCCCCGGAAAAGGTTGAGAACCGCTGGTCTAGTTTAATGAAGAGAAGGACAAGAGGGGACATGATAGCAGTGTTCCAATATCTCAGGGGCTGCCACAAAGAAGAGGGAGTCAAGTTATTTTCCAAGGCGCCTGAAGGCAGGACAAGAAGCAACGGGTGGAAACTAACCAAAGAGACAAGCAATCTAGAATTAAGGAGAAACTTCCTGACAGTTAGAACAGTTAACCAGTGGAACAACCTGCCTCCAGAAGCAGTGAATGCTCCAACACTGGAAGTTTTCAAGAAGAGACTGGACAGCCATTTGTCTGAAATGGTATAGGGTTTCCTGCCTAAGCAGAGGGTTGGACTAGATGACCTCCAAGGTCCTTTCCAATTTTACTACTACTACTACTACTATACTACTACTACTACTACTATTATTATTATTATTATTATTAACTGCTTTGTTCACTAAAGCAAGTTACGTGATGTAACACTGATGATATTCAGTTTTATACCGAGTTCCAAGCCATACAATCCCAGCAAGGCAGAGTGATTCCAGGATAATCTTTGTTTGGCTCTCAATACGGCCATGCTTCCTTATTTGGAACTGGATCAGTCTGGGTACCGTACTCAATAAACAGCTGCTGCTCAAATGGTAACTGGCAGCTATACCTGGAGTAGTCTTTACACAGTTCCATTCTGTGTACCAGTTACGGGCTTCCCTGGATCAGGAGGTTTTACTCACTATCATTCTTCCCTTTGATCACCTCCTATTTAAATTACTGCAAAAATTACTGTTTATATGTTGGCAGGTAGAAATAATTTTGCTATTTTATCACAATTTCCAAATATATCAGCATATAATAAAATTGATTTTTTTTTTGCAAAAGATAGCCTATACAAAAGTTTTCCTCTCTTCTTAAGAAAGAAAAACTTAAGGTATAGAAGAAATTTTAGAAAGCAGATGCATAAAATGATTTCCTGAAAAATATGGGGTTTCTGAGATTTTTATTCACTTTTCCAAAGGCCCATTGAACTAACTAATTTGAAAAACGGGGGAAATGACAGATAAATCTTGAGCTGGGATTGATTCCACCAGACATGATAAGTTAGTTGTTTGCTTTCAAACATTGAAATGGGAACAACTAAAACAAACATTTGTCTTTCAGCTTAGAATTATATAGCATGTGGATTTGGAATTAGACACCTCAAAATCCTCCTCTTTCCTCATTTCCCCCCTCTGACATGTGGAGGATCCTACAAATTGATTTCTCAGATATTCTCCTTCCTTTCCCATCTTTTATCTAACTAGGCAATTTATTTTGTATAAGAGTAGCAAAGCAGCAAAGCTTGAAGAAATTATAAACAAGAAAAATGTGTTTGTTCCACACAATAGTTTTGCCGTCCAGTGGGGTTCCTGCTTCCCTCTCAGCATAAAGAAAAGCATCCTGCTTTGCTCAGAAATGCTTCACAAACATCTTCCTTTGCCATGATTAAAGTGGCTGCTCTATTGCCACTTAATATTAACATTATTACAATGCAGAAAGATCCTTTTACAGGCAGGATGGAATTTCTTTCAGTATGAGTGCTTAAATTGCATCTATGAGTCTGGTACCTTGATAGAGATGGAAGGATTCAGGAAGATCACCAGGATTGGACTCAATCATGAATCTTCTGAATCTTGGACTCGGTTATAGAAGCTGGTTGGTGATGTAAACACACATGTCCAAGCACTAACTTAATGCCAGCTGTTGCCTTTGTGAATTATTATTGCTTTCCTTACAATGCCAAGCTAGTATAGTTGCTGTATGGCGAAAAGGCACCTGGAAAATATAAACAACCAGTGGTCATATATCTATGGATAAAGATAAACCCTAACCCTTCAGCCAACAGAGATCATTTGAATAACAGTGCAATTTGCCACACCTCTCATCCTAATAATTGTTTCTTTGTTTACTTTATTTTTATAAATACCGTAACTCAGGATGGTGACCGACACATACAATAATCCTCCCTCTTCCTATTTTCCCCACAACAACTAACCTGTGAGGTGGGTTGGGCTGAGAAAGAGCAACAATCAAGTGCAGGAATGCAGGAGTCCAGGCAGTTCAAATGTACATAAGAGTTTATTGTAAGTTAACGCCAGTGCTTTTTTTGTCATAGAATGCACCGGAACAGAGTTCCGGCACCTTTTTTCGACAGATTTTCTAAGTTTTAAAAGTAACTATTGAAAATTTGATGTTTGGTCTACGTGGACTTGAATTGCCCTGTCGAGCGTAGCTGGTCGGCGGCAAAATCATTAAAATGGTGCATGCGGGCTGCTTGTGTGTCTAGTCCAATGCATGCGTACTTCGTCCATGCTAGTTGTGATGGCACTGCTCGGCTTGTGATTGGTCATGTGGTCACGCGCTGAGTGCTTACTGCGTGTGGCGACCATTATGTTTCATTACACAACTGACATGTATGGGTGTGTGTACAGTAATTGACTACATGCGAAAGGCAAATAATTTCTTTATTTTAAAAAATCGTTGGTGAATTGAAAATCTTTTTTAAATTTTTAGTGTAAAAGTGTGACCCCAAATTTAAAAATGAAAAAAAAATTACTAATTACTTCTCAACCACCGGTCCTGCTAAAAACTGAATATATAATTTTTTTAATAAAAGATTAACAAGATTTGAGTTCCGGCACCCTTTTTCGTACAAAAAAGGCACTGGTTAACGCTCTTTACAAGAGTCTGAACTACTAATAGTCAAAGCAAATTAGGGGCACATGGAATGGAATTCAAGATGGGCGGGACTTGGCTCTCTTGTGGGCACAAAGGGACTCATGACTGATGATGCATTTGACCCCTCCCTCGGGTTCAGCCTGGTCATCTCCCACACTGTCTACTACAAAATCACTCAGCTGGCTTTCATGCCTCAGGTGGGACCAGATCTCACCATTTCCTAAGTCATTCCTTGATTCCTTGCTCTCCATAAACAGCTTATCAGTAACTCTGATTGCTAGGTCAAATGTCTTAACATGTTTTTTTCGTCCCAGCCATTTAATGATGGGATTTCACAATCGCTCTTGTGCAAGTTAAAAGTAGTAACATTTTCTTTCTTTTTAAAAACAGCTTATGATATATAAAAAAAGTCAAAGGCAAGAGAATTGTCTTAAAATATATGAGCACTAGAAACAGCAAGCGCATTACATGTAGTCCTCAGCTTACAACCACAGTTAAGCCCAAAATTTCCATTGCCAAGCGAGGCAGTTGTTAAATGAATTCTGTCTCATTTTACAACCTTTTTGCCACAATTGTTAAGTGAGTCACTGCAGTTGTTAAGTTAGTAACATGGTTGTTAAGTGAATCTGGTTTCCCCATTGATTTTGCTTGTCAGAAGGTCCCCAAAGGTGATCAAATGACCGGGGGACACTGCAACCCTCATAAATAGGAGTCAGTTGCTAAGCATCTGAATTTCGGTCACTTGTCTATGGGGATGCTGCAACAGTGTGAAAAGCGGTCATAAGTCACTCTTTCCAGTGCCATTATGACTTCAAATGGTCACTAAATGAGCTGTTGTAAGTCAAGGACTACTTGTACTGCGGAACCTCAGTTATCCCATTCATTTAAACTGATAGCTTGTTGTTTTCCAAGCATCTATACCCACTTGAGGACAGTTAATTAAAGTTAAGAACATTCTTCTCAGTTTACAGGTACACCAAGTTAACTGAATTGAAAACAGTCCATCTAACATATTAGAGAGTGCTTATATTTCCCTGAACCCAGGGTCCTGTGTCAAATAAGACACCCTAAACTTATCAGTGATCCTGTACTATTGTGTCTTTGTAGAGATCATGTTTAATAGGTCATGTTCAAAAACAGCTTGTGCTATGTGCAGTTTTTGAAAATATATTCAGCATGGATTTGGATCGAATTCCTGATTCTGTCTGGAATTTAAAAACGTACGCTTTCATACTTGAAATGGTGGGATTCTCTTGCCTTTTCAAAATTGTAACTTCCCTAATTCAGGCTGGAAATAGGCATGTGCCAATTTACAAGCAATATAATTTTTTTAATATATATATATATATTAATACTATTTTAAATATTAACAATTTAAAAGGAGATGCAGGCAGACGTAGAATAGATTTCTCTCTTGCTCATCTCAGCTTACCTTAGTGCACTGGATTAGATAACCATCAGACTGGCAGATTTTCAGATAGAGAAGCTGTCCCTGTAAAGTAAAACAAATGCTGGTAAATGCTTCCTAAAGAATCATCAGATTACGGGGAAGCAGCAATAAATCTGATAGATTTCTCTGTGGTGTATGTTCCAAAACAGGACCACAAATTAAAACCAGCTAAAAGTACAGGTAATCTTCTACTTTTTGACCATAACTGGGAGCAGAATTTCCATTGTTGGTGCAGTTGTAAAGTAAATCTTCACACGACAGGCCCAATTTTATGACCATTTTTACCCCTGTCGTTAAATGAATAATATGGTTAAGTGAACCGTGTAGTTGTTAAGCAACTTCAGCTTCCCCAACTGACTTTGGTTCTTGGAATCTGGCTGGGAAAGTCACAAATCATGTGACTGTAAGATGCTGCAACCATTGTAATTGCAAGCCAGTTGCCAAGTGCCTGAATTGTGATTGCATGAGCTCAGTGATTGTGCAACTGTCGTATCTTCGAGAATAGGCCATAAGTCACTTTTTGTGATACCATCATAACTTGTAATCCATAGGTGGAGGTAACAGCAGCTGTGGTGGCGCAATGGTTAGAATGCAGTATTGCAGGCTAACTCTGGCCAATGTCAGGAGTTCGATCCTGACTGAATCAAGGGTGATTCAGCCTTCCATCCTTCCGAGGTTGGTAAAATGAGGACCCAGATTGTTGGGTGCAATAGGCTGACATTGTAAATTGCTCAGAAAGGGCTGTAAACCACTATGGAGTTGTATATACATCTAAGTGGTATTGCTATTACTATATAGGAGGAGAAGATCCTTACGATTACCTGGCACAGTACTAAAGATAAGAGTGGAGGACAATGATGTTTAGATAGACAAATCCCCTACCTCAATGAGGGTCTAAGGCCCATCAGCTATCCTCTCCTGATTTAGCCCTTCTGCTGAGACAATTTACTAGGGTGTGGCCACTATGGAGCCACAGGTGAGAGGTGAATGCCAGGTGGTGACCAAAAGTGAATGAACAACCCTAAAATTGGTGCAGTAAGTCCCTCCACCACAGGTGCTACCTATACATTCCTCTCCTATAATAGCTAATGGTTAAAAGACATATATACCTATCACACTGTTTCCTTTTGGGGTTCCCTTTTGTTATCAGTATGCCTGTTATATCTATTACTTCTGGTTATAATAATTTAAGAAAGGTTTTGACAAGTTTGACAGTTATTAATTCCATATTATTCTGTTTTTCATCTTTGATTGTGGAATGTTCATTGTTATGAGCCCATACGAAATACAGAGATATGTTAAATAAACAAATAAATAAATATTTTAAACAGTAATCATAGTTAAATCTAATTAAATAACATTCACTATAACACGCTTTTTGAACTTGCAAATCATTCTGTTTCTCCATGTTTATAGTATGATTGATTGATTGATTGATCGATCGATTGATTATATGCCATCAGGTCTAAGTTGACTTTTAGCAATCATATAGATAAAATATCTCCAGGATAAATTTGGTTCTTATGGTTTTCCAATGGTCCATCCATTTATTTTAACTGAACTATCCACCCTGTTGCTAGTCTGGATGGTTAGATCTTTGTATACTGTAATACTGAAATAGGATAATTTGAACTTGGTTATTTGTACTTTGAGGGAGAATTCTAGGTAGATCTATTGACTGTATGATAAATTTGTTTGTTTTCTTGGCTATCCATAATATTTTCAGGAATTTTCTCCAACCTTAAAGTTCAGTGGTATTAATACTCTTTCTATCCTACTGCTTCATAAATGACCTTTTGATGTTCATATGTTTTCTTTCATTATCTTGTTGTTTTAGTTTGTAAAGGAGACATTATCAACTATAGAATAATACCTGTAAACAGTCTTACCTTCTGAACAATGGGAATTCAAGAAGAAATACTTAGGTCACAAATATATTCTTGCATTTGCTATCTATACTTTTGCCGGCAGGCCTGGGGCAGCTAACACCTTGCCCCTAGCCAGTGTATGTTTGTGTGTAAGTTTGTGGAATGATTGGTTTCTTTTTTAACTTAAGGGTTTTTATATTTATGTATTTTATTGTAATTTCTATCATGTTGTAAGCCGCCCTGAGTTCTCCGGAATAGGGCGGCATAGAAATTTAATAATAATAATAATAATAATAATAATAATAATAATAATAATAATAATAATAATAATAATAATAATAATAATAATAATAATAATAATAATAAAGATCCTACAAGTTCTTCTGAACAAAGCAACTTTTTTTTTCATTAGGTACAGTCTGTTGAAATTAATGGTGGTAAGAAGAAATAATTGAGTTGGGTGTGTGTGAAATGTGATTTTACTGTTTTTTCTACCTTTCAGGTTAAGAACACAATATAAGGGTCATCTGTGAAGAGTTGAAAGTGAACTCAATGCGTTGCTATAGCACTGTTCAGGTTGCTTTTTTTTTTTTTTTTTGCCCAGAACAGACAAAGCACGTATTAAGGAGTAGGCATTGCTTATTGAATAAATATATTGATTTTTTCTGCAGCATAGCCCACACTGAAGTTTTCTCTTGACATTTAAAGGATAAGGAAACACATCACTGTTTAAATCATTTAATGTGCCTGAAGAAGAGAATAGTCTTATCCTTATTTATCAGAATGAAATTTCCAAGCTTAATTTCACAGGAGGCAACTATTATTCACACTGAATTATATTGCTATAACTATTTTCCTATTTACTTTTACTTTAATGATCCTTACTGATAATTTCTTCATCATACTGGACTGTATTTCAGTCTTTTACAGGTAAATTACCTATGATATTTTATCTGAACAAATGAAATATACATAGGTATGGGCAAAAACCTTCTACTTCTGTGGGATCTCTCTATTACTCTCATTCTTTCTCTTTATCTGATCACCCAGGCCTGAAGTCTCCTAATCCTTGCAATGTTTTCAAACAATTGGCCTGTCAAATAAAAAGATCTTATTTTCTCTTCTCCCTACAAAGAAAAAAGTATAAATAATGGAATGCTTATACAATAACACACACACACACACACACACACACACACACACATTAGCAAGAGCTTCACTGCCAGAATTGGATAAGGATCAAATTATACAGGTAGCTGATTGAAATGGGAGCGTTTTACTCGGATTTTACCACCGCAAATTAGATTGTGATCATTCTCATCTTTTGGTACAGTATCTTCTTTGTCTAAACTCCTTCAAATGCTAAATTTCTTTGTGCAGGAGATGCTTTCAGGAAGGAGCATTGAAGCATGCCCTGCAGATAAAACTACCACATTCTGCAGTATGTATAAAATGAGCTAAATGTGATAGAACTAATCATAATTTCACACTGAAGAATCTAATTTTCTTGCTTTTCAATCCAGTGCTGCAGAAGGGAGTGGTAGAGATATCTGCCTGGTTTCATGAGGAAAGTGTCCAGCTGAACATATCTTTCCAAATTATGATTGTACATTGGGCAGCTGGGCAAATAATGGTAGTTGGTGGGAATCCCATTGCGAAGGTTTTTTTGCTTGTCTACAAATCCTGCATCAAAGAATAGGCTATGTTTTATTTTCCGGCATCATAAGACTTTGTCATGCAGTGGCTTAACAGGACTGCTGCCAAGTAGCTTCCAGGGCGTTATAAATGTGAGGCTTTCTTTATGCTGTCAGTGGTGTTGGCAATACTTGGGGGAAACTTTCAGATCAGATCACCTAGAGTGATCTAACAGAACAATTAGTGGTTTTACTTTCATTTCCATATGTTCCTGCCAGTTTAATATTTCCAATCAAAATAACCAATAAGCCAGGTTTGCATGCTCTGAATTAAAATCATGAATAAGAGAAGTGGGTTATTTTTATTTGTTGTTTATTTGTGCCTTCCTTTTTATTGGTTCTTTCTTGGATTTCTTCATTTTTAATGCCTGCTACATTTCTTTAAAACAGAGGCAAATGTTTAGGATATAGCAAACTGCATGTAATCAGCAATGGCTTACACCTCATCATCCATTGCCAAAAGTAAATATATAGGTTTACTAAAGGCATTTTGATTGCAAGTTTGCTGTAGTGATTAAGATACCAGGTTAGCAACCAGGAGGCTGGGAGTTCTAGTCCTGCCTCAGGGACAAAGCCAGCAAGGTGATCTTGGACCAGGCCCTCTCCCCCCCCCTCTCTCTCTCTCAGTCCTAAGAAGGAAGCAATGGCATTTCTGAAAAATCTTGCCAAGAAAACTGCAGGGATCTATCCAGGCAGTTGCCAGGAATCAAGATCAACTTGAAGGTATGCATGTGCATGTCTGTGCATGCACACACGTATATCATTTTAGGTCAAGCAATAAATTTTGGTGGTAATTATTTTTTCTTACATTGGAAGCAATTGATAACAAGAATGTCAATTAAACACAGAGAATTTGTTGTGGGGAGAAAGATTTGTTCCATTACGTTCAATGTCACTGTCAAAGTATTGTCTCTATACTAGAGAAATAATGTATAATGGAAGAGAACAATGCAACAAATTGCCTAGAAATCTAAAAAGCCACTCTTGGCTTTATAACCCAGGCCTCACCTGTTTTCAGAAATTACAATCAAATATTAGGAATTTGAAAAGAAAAAGCATTTATATTCATGAATCATTATGGCAATAAAAGACTGACATTCCTTCAAATGGGTGTTAAATCATGGGAGAGACGGAGTCTGGTCTTGAGACTGTTATCTGGGCTGAGTTTGACCCCGTGACTCCCAAGGACGTGGACAGGTTGCTTGGGGGACTTAGGGCGACCACTTGTTCATTGGACCCGTGCCCCTCCTGGCTGGTGTTGGCATCCCGGGAGGTGGTACGAGGCTGGTTCCAGGCAATTATTAATGCTTCTTTGAGTGAGGGTGTCTTTCCTGCCACCTTGAAAGAGGCAGTAGTGAGGCCCCTCCTTAAGAAGCCTACCCTGGATCCAGCTGTTTTATCAAATTATCGTCCTGTCTCCAACCTTCGCTTTCTTGCGAAGGTTGTCGAGAGCGTGGTTGCCCGACAGTTCCCGTGGCACCTGGAGGAATTGTTATACTTAGATCCACACCAGTCGGGCTTCAGGCCTGGCTACAGCACGGAAACAGCATTGGTCACGTTGGTGGATGACCTCTGGTGGGCCCAGGACAGAGGTTGTTCCTCTGCTCTGGTGCTATTGGACCTCTCGGCGGCTTTTGATACCATCGATCATGGTATCATGCTGCAACAGTTGGAGGGGTTAGGTATAGGGGGCACTGTTTTGCGGTGGTTCTCCTCCTTCCTCTCCGGCCAGATGCAGTCTGTGTTGACAGGGGGTCAGAGGTCGACCCCGAGACCCCTCGTATGTGGGGTACCTCAGGGGTCAGTCCTCTCGCCCCTACTGTTCAACATTTATGTAAAACCGCTGGGTGAGATCATCCGTGGTTTTGGTGTGGAGTACCATCTGTACGCTGATGATACTCAGTTGTACATTTCCATGCCGAACCACCCCAACGATGCTCTTGCCATGCTGACCCAGTGCCTGGAGGCTGTGCGGGTCTGGATGGGGAAGAATGGACTCAAGCTCAACCCTTCCAAGACCGAGTGGCTGTGGCTACCGTCGTCCCGGTTTAGTCAATTGATTCCTTCGTTGTCCATTGGGGGCGAAACAGTGGCCCCCGCGGAAAGGGTTCGCAATTTGGGAGTCCTTCTGGACTCACGGCTGTCTTTAGAGGACCATCTGACGGCCGTGGCCGGGAGGATGTTCTATCAGGTTCACCTGGTGCGCCAGTTGCGTCCCTTCCTAGACCGGGACTCACTATGCACAGTTACTCATGCCTTCGTCACTTCCAGGCTGGACTACTGTAATGCTCTCTACATGGGGCTCCCCTTGAGGTGCACCCAGAGGCTTCAGCTGGCCCAGAATGCGGCCGCGCGGGTAGTGACCGGAGCATCATGGCGCTCCCATGTAACACCGCTCCTGCGCGAGCTGCACTGGTTGCCGGTGGCCTCCCGGGTGCGTTTCAAGGTGTTAGTGACCATCTTTAAAGCGCTTCATGGCATCGGACCCGGATATTTACAGGACCACCTTCTGCCAGCAAATACCTCCCGCCGTCCGGTACGCTCCCACAGAGTCGGTCTCCTCAGGGTGCCGTCGGCCAGACAATGTCGGCCGGTGACCCCCAAGGGGAGGGCCTTCTCTGTGGGAGCTCCAACGCTTTGGAATGAGCTCCCCCCCGAACTCCGTACGATGACGGAATTGCGCTCCTTCCATCAAGAATTAAAAATATATCTTTTTCGACAAGCCGGCCTGGGATAGTAGCTCCGGTACCAACAAGGCCATAATTGTTTTAGGGGATTGTTGCTTTTAAGATAATGTATTGGGTTTTAAATGATTCTGGGCCAAATTGTTTAATCTATTTTTAATCATTTTACTTTTTGTATGTTGATGTTTTTAATTGGGCTGTACACTGCCCCGAGTCCTTCAGGAGGGGGGCGGTATAGAAATTGCAAAAAATAAAATAAATAAAATAAATAAAAGTGTCTAGGGGAGACTATGTTATCAATAGTTACAGTAGATGGTCATTCTTGTTCAGTTGAGCAGATGTAAATTGCCATCTGTCACAGCAAAGGGGGGCGGAACCTTTGGAAAGTCGTAATACAGTAGCCTGATTGCAACTTGTAAGACAGCTGAGCTAGGAGCTTGGTGTCTACTTACAGTGGAACAAAAAATCAATACAAAAATAGTGAAAACTTTGCTCTTTCTTGTTCCCTTAGAGACAAAAATAAACAAATGGTGATGCAATAAAAAATTGCTAAAGCATTAATCTAAGACACAATTATTTGCTGCAGATTGAGTCATGTATACTGTAACTTGCTTTTGGTGACACAGAAAGCAAATGATTAATTTAGATGATTTCTTATTTATCTTATTATCTTTCAGGTAATATAATGGAGCAAAAAAGGTACAGTTGTCACAGGGTGACTCTGCCTACACAGAGAATACAGCTGTAATTGTTAATATACATAATTTTAGATATATTATGTGAATGGACACATACATTTAATAAATAAATACATTTAATAAATAAATATATTTAATAAATAACTAAATTAAAAAAATCTCTTCTTTTTAAAAAAAACTTTATTTTTTAAATGTGATGTGATGTGAAATAAATTAGTGGCCCAAAGACTATTCTGGAACATGGGTGATATGGAAAAAAGCCTTAAGCTATCTATCAACTGAAATGAGAAGGTCAAATAAAGTCGGGGCTGTAACCCTGTCATTGAATCTTAAATTCAGATTTCCATATTGATTGTCAGTGTTCACTAAATGACACAGATGGTGACATCAGTGTAGTGAAACATAGCCAGTGCACATTATGTCTCCTAGGAATGAATGACACTGCTATGTCTAGAGAGAAATCCAGCTACTTGAAAAAGAGTTCATAGCGATATAGAAATATGTGAGGCAAACATTAACAGTTCTGACTAAGAGATGGGGCACTCTCAGAGATAAGTATGTTCTCTAGAGTATTTTAAATGAAAAGGACTTATCTTGCCATTTTCTCCATCTTCTTCTTTGGCTGGACAGAGGCTTTCTCATTATTTCCAAATTAAGTGTGGAATGATTAAAATATTGCAGTATATCACTATGAAGATGACCTAATGAAAATGTTAATGTTCAAAGAGGTTATTTCAGTGCAAGTGCTCATATGCAGAAGAGAGCTAAATCGGCATAAAATAACCCACAAAGTCAAGAGGCACTGAACAAATTGATCCCAAATAAATAGAAATTGAAATATATCAATTTATTTAATTCAGCTGCCGTCCAATTCCTGATTGACTTTGGGGACTCACAATAAAGCAAAGAAAATAAAGTACAACATGAATAAGAAAAGAACATAAATATAGAATAAAGACAAATAAAAAACAAGATGGTGAATCCAGACAACAACATAGGAAATGTATACAGTGGTAAACATAGAGTGTCCCACAAAAGCCCCCAGCATCCTAGCCCAGAGCCTTGGGAAGTCTCCCAGGGGATATCTCATTCCAGAGGTCAGGCACTACAGTAGAAAAGGCTCACTTCCTGGTTCCCCAAAGGCAACTGTGTTTAACTGAAGGAAGCCTAAGCACCTTGGCTCTGTCAGATCATATTGGTTAAGCAGACATTATAGGAAATAAGCAATCCCTCAGATAACAAGGTAATCATAATCTTAATCAAGTTGGAAGGACATTGGAGGTCATCTAATCCAACCCCCTGCTCAGGCAGGAAGCTCTATACCATTTCAGACAAAAGGTCCTGTACACAATTAAGAGAAATTAGAAAAGCTGCCATACACTCATCAAGAGACAGGGATATGTTGTTTTTGTCCAATTCTACAGACCCTGCATAAAATTTAGCCATATATACATATACATATACATATACATATACATATACATATACATATACATATACATATACATATACATATACATATACATATACATATACATATACATATACATATACATATACATATACATATACATATACATATACATATACATATACATATACATATACATATATGATTGTATATATATATATGATTGTATATATATATATATGATTGTATATATATATATATATATATATATATATGATTGTGTGTGTATATATATATATATATACGCGTAAAATTTGAAGTGTCTTGGAAGATGGCTAAATATATAGATAATATATATATAAGGGATTATCCTTGTGTTCTATATCCTATTTAAAAAAAACCTAGTGCCAATAAAGCCCCTTAAGAAAGGCCATATAATTAATGTCTAACCTTCCGAAGATGAATCCAAGAAGATTCATAAGAAACTATTAATAACACTAAGCTCAGCTTTAATCAATATTTTTTTTTAAAAAAAAAACCTCGACCCTCATCTCTAGTTTCATGTCCTGCATCAAGTGACAAAATGCCATTGGGAATTCTTGGAAGGTGGCTCTTAAGAATTTGGATGAGTCTGTGAATTAGGATTTGACTCAAGATTCACCATGTAGAATTTGTGCTTGGGGTTATTCCTCAAAAGGCTTTAAGCCATTGGAAGAAAATTGGTATGTCTGGAGCAAAATAAAATGGCTTAAAGGCCATAATAAAGGACCAGTGGATTAATTAATATAAAAAAAGAATACTGTGCTGGGAATTTATAGAATGAATTTAGCATCCTTATTATGGGGCCCAGTAGAATATAAAATAATCCCTTGATTATGTAAAGCTTTGAATCTATTCAATTTGTATTCCATAAATTGACCAAAAGTGCTCTATGGGTCTTTTTTAGAAAAACCAATATAATTGGTTTTGAATGTTTACATATTCATATGTAAGGTTTTATTTGTCAATGGCCTGTAGTACTCATCTGTGAACTATTTCTGTCTTAAAGCAAATTACCATGTCATCCATATACTGAAAGACTGGTAGCTATTTGTTCACAGTGTTAAGTAAGTGGATCTCCTAACTGGTAAATTTCTGGATTACAGAGTAAATAGAGAGGTAAACCAATGGCTGGCCAAAATAACCATTGTATTAATCTTGTGACCTATTCTGAAAAAAGTTCATTGATGGAGATTTTTAATTAATGCTAGTAGACAATGATCAATTGAAAAGTTGCTTGGTTTATCCCAGAACACATTGGATGGATATACTGATAATGACTGCTGGATTTGCTTTGTTCACAACAAAGAACCAGACATACAAGTACTCCCACTCCATCTCTGTGAATTTTGATTGTGGATATACATACTCTATAATATGTTTGTTTTGGTTTTGAATTATCTAGGATTTTGCAATTGAAATAGCCACATCATAAATGTAACAAGACAAAATAATTTCGGCAATGACAGTTATTGAATTATTGTATGAAGGATAGTTTGACAGTCAATACACACTTGGATTATAATCCACAAAAAAGTATGTATATCTGATGATGATTTATTTTTAACCTTTAAAATAGTAGTGTTTCCACTCTTTGCATATTTCCATCCCAAGTTTCAAAGTAACCTTAGATGGATGGTATAATGCAGCTGACGGAAAAAACTCAATGCATATACCAAAGAACTTAATGAATTGAGATTTAGGAGATTAATTCAAAACAGATGACATTATATTAGGAAGATTATGGTTGTTCTCATTTCAAAATACAAAAGAAATATAATGAATCAAGATAAGGATGAGAACAAATAGAAGAGGAAACATTTGCCAATCCTATAGGCAAGAATTTCCTGCTTATTTCAGTGGGGATTACTCCCATAGAAGCGGTATGAGAAATAAAGGGGAGTAATTAAATACAAAGGAACAGCAGCATAGGCAATTTTAAAAGAGAACGAGAGAGCACATTATCACTTCTATTTTCATAACTATGTTGAGTGCAACTTGGATGACTTCCAAAGGGGATTTAGGCCACTTTAGGGAGAACAAGACTATGAAAGGTTCAAGACCATAATAATTGTCTGTTACCTCAAGTATGATAGAAGTAACTCAAGACAAAGATGCTATTGTGGATGCTGTGGTCATCATGCCCTGCTTGTGAGCATTTAGCTATCCCTAGTAGGAAGAGAATGCTATATTAAATAAAGATTTGATCAAAGAAAGTTTCCTTTATGTTCTTACAGACTAGAAAGTAACACAAAAGAGGTCCTTGACACAAGGCTCTTACAATTCAGTTTTCAGGTGAGGGGGGGAGGGAGAGAGAGAGAGATGGTAGTTGTGTTAGAAACTGCATCACAGATTCTGAACAGTATGTATACTTCCCACTGGTATCTTTTTTGATTAGCATAAAACTATTCCCAGTTCACACATAGGTTTAGAAAACTGAGTAAACTCAAATTAAAATAGAACCAATATTTTTATCCCTCATCCTACTTAAACATATTTGCATGATGTGGTATAAATAATTAGCATGAGAGAGAAACAGAGATAGAAAAGAAATCAAATTGATCATTTATTTGCATGTTTCTTGCTTTGCCTTCTTTTTAGATTCCCAGAAAACCAAGTATAAGACATATGTTGTTTTTCAGAAGTTAAATACAGTCCTGCTTCTATTTGTATTAATAAAATCAGGAAAATGATAGTTGATTTCCAAGTACCATTCAAATGCTTAGTTTATATATCCAATATTGCTGCATAATGTCTTCAATATTCAGTACTGAAGTTAGAGACATTCCAAATTCTTCAGACCGAGATTAGTTGTTATTGTGGATGATTGAAATTTCTTTCAATTTCACTTAGCATAAAAACCCAAACTGACTTCAGCAGACCTGGGCCAACGATAGTCATTGCCAGTTCAGAGAGCAGACATCAGGTGTTAGGAACTTACAGTGGGGAAAGTTTAGAATCTACACATGAAAAGGGAATACTATCATGCACTATACACTACTTCTTCTGAGGATGAAAAATGCTTTTGGCCAATTCAGCATCACACTGCATTGCAAACAATGGTTTATGATCCAGCAGCCGAAGATGACTTTCTCTCTTTTTGTCAAACTCTTCTCTAAATAATGAACAAGAGCTCTATCCCTTTTCCAGCATCAGATCTGACAGATCCTGAAGATTCGGCATAACAAATACAAAACAATAAGTAGCATTTAAAATGTGGCAAGATTCAATCAAAGGCTAGGAAACTCTGCAGTTTTGAATGAAAAAGTAAACCATCTACTTAAATATCACTGGAAGTAAAATAAGAAAAAATGCTTGCATTTTCCTGAAATAATGATCAGTAGATCAAAATCGGGAGACCAGGAATTTTTTTTTTTCCTATTAACTGATAGGAACACTTTTTTAAAAAAAAAAAGAAAAGAAAGAAAAGTTCTTTGCAATTCACAAGTTATATCCAGGAGCTCTAGAAAAGAAAAGAGAAACTAAAACTCATCAATGCCCTTTAAAAAGTTAGGCAGAGCGATTTATTACTTAAACCTCTAAAAATTCAAAACATTAGATATGATCAAGCAAGACTGATTACCATATATTTGTACATTCTTTTAAATATATTTGATGTAAATTGCAAATAATTTTCATGTAAAATTATTTATATGCTGCCAATGTACAAAGAGAGAACTATTTCTTTCAAAGACAGTTGTGTCTCTGTCTGATCAAGTATTTTGGAATGAGATCATCCAGAATTCTGGTGAAGCTCTACTTCTAAATTATAGGTAATCCTCATAAATACACTTCCAAGAAATATTAAAATCAGATTCCTAAGAATAATTTAAGAATTAATATATTATTACTATATTATATTATTATATTATATATATACTATATTATTATATATTATTATATTACTATATTATTATATTAACACATTAACTGTGTTAAGCAAAGTCTGCCAAATTACCATTGGAAAAACAAAATATAGATTATTACGCTACTGAGTAAACATAATAAGTTACAGTATAAAATGCTGTAACATGAAATGGTAAATTCTGTGCACACTTTTAAAAACAGCTACTTAATACTGAACAGGGATAGCTAATAGATTACTTATTTTGGTATAGTGAACCTATATTAAAAGTGAAAGTTTAAGGGAATTTATAAAAGATAAGCTTTTTTTAAAAAGTAAATACATCATCAAAATAAGAAAACAAAAAGGAACAAGCATGTATATCATTATATATTACATTACATTATATATTATATTGTATCATATCGTATCATATCGTACCAATATATTTCAACCAGGCCAACTAAGTGATACTATTAAGGTATTGTCCCAGGGTTTGGAGGCTATGAGGGCTTAAATGTGGAGAAACAGACTCAGGCTCCACTCTCAAGACCAAGTTGCTTTGGATATTTGGAGCACGCAAGATCAGAGTTGTTCCATCTTTAATTCTGAACAGTGCCCCACTTGGCTCTTTGGAAATGATGAGCAATTTGAGAATCCTCTGGACTCACAGCTCCTGCTTGAGGAGCAGGTGGCAGCAAGGGTCAGAAAGACCTTCCCACAAATTCATCTTGTGCACCAACTTATGGACAAGAAGAACCTTTGAACAGTCACTCATACTTTGGTCACTTGGTGAAGGGTATTTAGTTCAGGCAAGTCTAGATTTTAATTGGATAATTGTGGGGTATATTTTTTTACTTTGCTTTACTTTGCTATGACTACAAATTTTAATTAAACTAAACTAAACTCAGCATATTCCATTGTGATAAGGATAGTGTATGGCCACCTTTCGGAGATATTAACTCACAATTTCTAGAAATACCAGGCAAAGAAAGACAAACTCTTCAAACATCTCAAAAATACCAACCTGTAGAAATATGTAGTTATCATGCTATCTACCCAGAAACTAACAGTTATTTTATAGGCTTCAAACCCCAGATTAGTTTATGATGAACAAGTATACAGGGCAGTTTACAACCAGTTACAACATAATTTATAAAAAAAAGTCAAATGTCATTTTTAACCCCTATAAAGTACTATCATTACTTAAGTCTAATTTTTTGTAGGAAAAGAAGTATAAAATCTCAGCTATTTCTAAACGCAGAGTTGTCATATGTGTCAAAAACCAAACCATAGAAACAAAAAACAATAATATCTCAAAACTATAATTTTCCTGAAATAATGATCAGTAGATCAAAATTGGGAGACCAGGAAACTTTTTTTTCCCTATTAACTGATAGGAACACTTTTAAAAGAAAAGTTAAATTTCTTTCAGAAGTAGTTAAGGGTTCTGCTTTTAATAATTTAATCCTTTTGTTACCAGCATGTTTATAAATCAGAATCTCTGTTGCATTGATCAATAATGATCTAGATATGCACAAATAGGAATCTATCTTGTATGAACTTTAATTCACTTAGCTTAATACTTGTATCAAGTACTTGTATCAACAGTCCTGAATCACTTCGCTCAACACTGCTACAATGACTAGTTAGAAAATGAGTCTGATTGCATTAATTACATTCCTAGTTGATTCAAATGCAAGAGATCCTCTCCTATTCTATTTCTATTCTATCCTCTCCTACACTTCTATTTCTTTTCACCTTAAGATTTGGCAACATTTGGGGGACATTTTGGCCCTTTCCTCCAATTTACACATATGCTTGGAAATAATAAAAAGCCTGTAGTATAAGCAAATGGAACCAGTTTGAACCAAGATGAGTATGTGTGGTAATATAGATGAACAATAAAAATAAATAGACCCTACGCCTATTAGATCAACAACATGGGGTAAAGGATGATGGAGATAGTTCAAATGAACACACAAGCAATTAGATCAAAATAGTTGCAACCGTTGCATTTGATGCCAAGTCAAACTTCAAGAGTTCAATTAGTATTTGTTCAGCCCCTAAGTGCACTGATCTTAACAGAAGGAAGAGCCAGAAGGGATACTGTGCTGTGGTCTATTTGCCAAGAGGCCAACATGAGCAATGGGTTTCCACCACAGTTTGAGAAAGATCTATTTCAATGGAGAAAATTCATGCCAAAGAGAAGAAGTAGCAAAAACATAGATCGTACTTATCTCTGGTAGCAGTGGCACAACATATAGAAGGTTCGTTAAAATATACTGAAAGTCTTTAAAAAAAGAAAGAAAGAAAGAATGTGTAGGAAGTAGGATGGGAAGAGAGCATCATGAACATGTATCTGTTTTTCACATGAAAAATCCTGAGCTCACTTCCTAGAACTTCCCAGATTCAGTGCTGGCAACTGAAAAAGACTCTTCACTAAAATCCTGGAAAGCCAAAAATTTCAAGTCAGTGCAAATAATGCTGACAAGTCCTCTGGCTTTATGTAAGGCAACTTCTTACATTACAAACACTAAGCCTGAACATTATACCCCTATTAGTGGGTTCAGAATGTGTGCCTTTCCAGATGTTGCCAAATTACAATTCCAAGATGCATCAGTCAGCATGGCCAATGATGGAAGATGCTGGATTTAGTAGCATCAGGAAGGCTTCACATTTGCATATGTGCATCACTTAGCATATTCTTGCTGTATTGATAATGTAATTCAGAAATTAAAAATGTAAAAAAAAGTCTTTGACAATGTCATAGTGATATGTTTTCCCTCAGTACTGATTATAGTATTGAAGTTTCTGGGCAGCACCCGCTGCCAGCAGAAGCCTTAACATAGCAGCCCCCATCCTAAGATTATATCCTTCATTTTCTCTCAGCCAAGAAATACTGCCGAGAAGACAGATGGTGAAGAATGCAAATGTTCAAGAGCAACATAAGGCATATTTATCAGAATTCTCAAAAGTAAAGACCACGTTTTCTAGAACTACCATATAAAACATAGAAGACTGTATCTTGGCTTACATATCAAAACAGGCACAGTTAGTCCTTGACTTACAACAGTTCACTCAGTGACCATTCAAAGTTACAATTGCACTGAAAAAAATGACTTATGACTGTTTTTCGCACTTATGACCATTGCAGCATCCCTCATGGTCATATGATCAAAATTTAGACACTTTCAATTAACTTATATTAATAACAGCTGCACGGTCCCAGGGTCATGTGATCACTTTCTGTGACCTTCTAACCAGAAAAGTCAGCAGGGAAGCTGGATTCACTTAACAACCGTGTTACTAACTTAACAACTGCAGTGATTCACTTAACAACTGTGGCATGAAAGATCATAAAATGGGCAAAAATTCACCTAACAACTGTCTCACTTAGCAACATAAATTTTGTGCTCAATTGTGGTCATAAGTTGAGGACTACCTGTACAAATTCAAGAAAATCTTGCATTCCAGACAAAGACAATTTTTTAACATTACTTATTTATTTATTTATTTTGTTCGGACTTATATACTGCTCCTCTCCGAAGACTCGGAGCGGCTCACAACATATATATAAAACAGCAATTTCAACTAAGTCCAAGCAAAAACATTAAAAAATAAAACCCCACACATTCATCAATCACACCACAATCAACAATCATCCCCAGGCCTGCCGGCAGAGGTAGGTTTTAAAATTCTTTTGGAAGGCCGGGAGAGTGGAAGAAACACGGACTTCAGGAGGCAGTTGGTTCCAGAGGGCGGGCGCCACAACAGAGAAAGCCCTCCCCCTAGGGCCCGCCAGACGACATTGTTTCGCTGACGGGACCCGGAGAAGGCCGACCCTGTGCGCTCTCACCGGTCGTAGGGAAGTATGTGGCAGAAGACAGTCCCGTAAGTATCCAGGTCCAATGCCATAAAGGGCTTTATAGGTAATGACCAACACTTTGAATTGCGCTCAGAGACCGATAGGCACCCAATGCAGCATGCGGAGAGTTGGCGAAATGTGGGCATGACGTGGAAGGCCCACAATTGCTCGTGCAGCTGCATTTTGCACTAATTGTAGTCTCCGAACACTCTTCAAGGGTAGCCCCATGTAGAGAGCATTGCAGTAGTCGATCCTCGAGGTGACAAGGGCATGTGTGACTGTGAGGAGAGACTCCCGATCCAAATAAGGGCACAACTGGTGCACTAGGCGAACCTGGGCAAATGCCCCCCTCGCCACAGCCGATAAATGATGTTCCAATGTCAGCTGTGGATCAAGGAGGACACCCAAGTTGCGGACCTTCTCCGAGGGGTTTATAGATTCACCCCCCAGAGTAATGGAAGGACAGATTGAAGTGTCCTTGGGTCGTGGTTGAGCCTTAATCTGTTAACGCCCATCCAGACCCTCACAGCCTCCAGACACCGGCACATCACCTCAACCGCTTCACTGATTTGGCCAGGAATGGAGATGTACAGCTGAGTATCATCAGCGTACTGATGGTATCTCACTCCGTGCCGGTGGATGATCTCACCCAGTGGCTTCATGTAAATGTTAAAAACATTTACATCAGCAGCCAAAACCATCTCAAAGCATATCTTGCTATGAACAAAATCTTGCATTTTTCTCAATAAAATCCAAGTCAATCAAGAAACAAACTGTGTGACATTCAACTCTTTTCACATATAAATACAGAAAGGGGAAGGGAGAAATTAGCATCATGCTTGTTCTGGTTTCAGCATCCAAAAATTCAAGTAAAAGACATGAAAGACTCCTTTGAGTAAACAAATTGTACATTCTTCTTCTTCTTCTGCCATATCCGTTATCGTACATTGGCGATCATGTTGGCAATCCAGTTTTTATCAGCAGCCACATGAAAAAGTGCTGCTGAGTTTTGTCCAAACCAATCCCTTAGATTTTGAAGCCACGATGTTCTTCTTCTGCCTGGACCTTGTTTGCCTTCAATCTTTCCCTGGAGGATTAAATGGAGTATGCAGTATTTTTCTGGGTGTCGCATCACATGTCCGAAATATTCTAATTTTCGTTTTTTAATTGTTTTGATGATTTCCCTTGGCTTTCCCAGGCGGCTTATCGTCTCATTTCTGATCTTGAAATTGTACATAGTAAGCTCTTTTCAAGTGAATATAGATTGACAAAAAGTAGAATCCTGAATCGCTTGCATGCTATATGAGGGCACACCACTCTGTGAGTGTAGGCTGCATTTCAGAGGTTTAGTTGATAACACAAGATTTTTTCAGGGCAAGAGCAATCACATTTCTCCGTATGTTCACTAAACAGCATATGCTACACGAAAAAATGGTAGGGAATTTAAAGCAGAGCCAGGCTCCCTTGACATCAACACTATAGTTGTATTAAGAGTGGCTTTTACACCTGCCTTTGCTTTGAACTGTCTAGGGCACAGTTCTGCATGATTCATCATCTTTTCTAAGCCTTTTATACTGTGGACTATTTCAGCAACATCAGAAGGAGTCAAAATAATGAAGAAAAAGTAAAACAGAAAATATCAACTCCTTGGACTATAAATTACACACAGGGAGAGATACATATCATAGAATCACAGGGCTGAAAGAAACCTTGAAGATTTTCTAGTCCAGCCCTCTGCCCAAAGCAGCAGTCCTTATACTCTCCTAGACAAATGGCTGTCCAATCTCTTCGTTATAACCTCCAGTGATGGAGCGAGCTATTCCATTGCTTAATGGTTTTATTGTCAGGAAATTCCTTCTTATTTCCATGTTGGATCTCCCTCTGACAGGTTCCATCCATTGCTTCTTGTCCGACCCTTAGGTGCTATGGAGAATATATTGATGCCCTCTTCCCTGTAGCAGCCCTTCAAGACAACTGGAAGACTGCTATACCTAGTTACTTTAGCTGTTCTTCATAGATTTAGCCTCCAGCTTTATTTTGGTGTAATCTCATTCTTCCAATTGATGGGCACTCAGCTATCTGAGTTCAATACTATTGCAATTAAGATTATTATTTTGTGCAAATTTCCCTTTGATCATCTCTACAAGCAAGGTCACTTGCAAAGAAGCTCATTATGAGGGCAAAAATTAGAAAGAGAGCAGACTGATTGATTTATTGAGCTTCATTAATGCTGATGCAATACCATTGTAAAGAGCACTGAAGTGAAATAGCCAATGCAGTAATTTAAAAAGCCAGGAATATAAACACAGTAATACCGCAAGTATATTCAGTTTTCTTCTTCGTTGTATTATATTTGTCCTTTATTATGATTATTGTGATGATTTTTGTTGGAACTGCCCACGTGTTGACTTCAATGATAATTTAGGTTCTTTGCAATTCACAAGTTATATCCAGGAGCTCTAGAAAAGAAAAGAGAAACTAAAACTCATCAATGCCCTTTAAAAAGTTAGGCAGAGTGATTTATTACTTAAACCTCTAAAAATTCAAAACATTAGATATGATCAAGCAAGACTGATTACCATATATATGTACATTCTTTTAAATATATTAGATGTAAATTGCAAATAATTTTCATGTAAAATTATTTATATGCTGCCAATGTACAAAGAGAGAACTATTTCTTTCAAAGACAGTTAGTTGTGTCTCTGTCTGATCAAGTATTTTGGAATGAGATCATCCAGAATTCTGGTGAAGCTCTACTTCTAAATTATAGGTAATCCTCATAAATACACTTCCAAGAAATATTAAAATCAGATTCCTAAGAATAATTTAAGAATCAATATATTATTACTATATTATATTATTATATTATATATATTATATTATTATATTACTATATTATTATATTAACACATTAACTGTGTTAAGCAAAGTCTGCCAAATTACCATTGGAAAAACAAAATATAGATTATTATGCTACTGAGTAAACATAATAAGTTACAGTATAAAATGCTGTAACATGAAATGGTAAATTCTGTGCACACTTTTAAAAACAGCTACTTAATACTGAACAGGGACAGCTAATAGATTACTTATTTTGGTATAGTAAACCTATATTAAAAGTGAAAGTTTAAGGGAATTTATAAAAGATAAGCTTTTTTAAAAAAAGTAAATACATCATCAAAATAAGAAAACTAAAAGGAACAAGCATGTATATCATTATATATTACCGGTACATTACATTATTTATTTATTTGTTTGTTTGTTTGTTTGTTTGTTTGGGCTTGTATGCCGCTCCTCTCCGGAGACTCGGAGCGGCTAACAACATATATAAAAACAATAAATTAAAATGCTTATCTGTTTTTACTGCATTGAACAGAGCTTAGTCCTGGTTACATAAAAATAATTATTTAGATTTATGATTACCCAATCCAAAAGTTTCTGGGTGGCTTTACAACATTGGAGTATACAATTAAAGTAGATAAAAACATGACAAGGAACCATAACAATCAAGAAGCATCAAGGAGATCCAATAAACATATTAACCCAGACATGGTAACAGACCAGGTCTTAAGGGCCTTTCAAGAACACTAGGAGAATGGGCACCATGTGTATCTTGGGAGAGTAGGATGCTGAGGACATATATTGCAACCATCACACCTAAAAGGTATGTGTTATTTATCAAGATTATAGGACCCAATTATTAGAATCTAGCTTGTAGTATCATGAAGTCTAATGAGACACAACTTAGCTTAATATCCTTCTTTATATCATATCTAACCAGATACTAACCAGATACCAACTGCTGATATAATCTACATGAAAAGACAGTAACTGTGAATCCAGTCATAGAACGTATTTATAAGAAATTTGCTCTTTCTACTTCATTTCTGTTTCCATTTGGCATTACACAACCTAGCACTGGCTTCTTTTAAAATCTGTACAACATTCCAAAAATTTAGAAATTAGAAGTGCCAAATAACAATGATAATCTTACTGCCTTTTACAATAATTCTTAAAGGCTTGTGGCATAAACCTTCATGGAGTAGAATACACTTCATTAGATAAATGAATTCTAATTGCACATAACTGTAGTGATGTGGAGGGATGCATTACAGGTAATCCTTGACTTACAACCACAATGGAGTTCATAATTTCTGTTGCTAAGCAAGACAGTTGTTAAGGGAGTTGTGCCCCATTTTACAACGCTTTTGCCACTGTTAGGTGAATCATTTGGTTATTAAGTGAATCTGGCTTCCCCCAATGGTGTTATATCGTACCAATATATTTCAACCAGGCCAACTAAGTGATACTATTAAGGTATTGTCCCAGGATCTAGAGGCTATGAGGGCTTAAATGTGGAGAAACAGACTCAGGCTCCACTCTCAAGATCAAGTTGCTTTGGATATTTGGAGCACGCAAGATCAGAGTTGTTCCATCTTTAATTCTGAACAGTGCCCCACTTGGCTCTTTGGAAATGATGAGCAATTTGAGAATCCTCTGGACTCACAGCTCCTGCTTGAGGAGCAGGTGGCAGCAAAGGTCAGAAAGACCTTCCCACAAATTCATCTTGTGCACCAACTTATGGACAAGAAGAACCTTTGAACAGTCACTCATACTTTGGTCACTTGGTGAAGGGTGTTTAGTTCAGGCAAGACTAGATTTTAATTGGATAATTGTGGGGTATATTTTTTTACTTTGCTTTACTTTGCTATGACTACAAATTTTAATTAAACTAAACTAAACTCAGCATATTCCGTTGTGATAAGGATAGTGTATGGCCACCTTTCGGAGATATTAACTCACAATTTCTAGAAATACCAGGCAAAGAAAGGCAAACTCTTCAAACATCTCAAAAATATCAACCTGTAGAAATATGTAGTTATCATGCTATCTACCCAGAAACTAACAGTTATATTATTTTATAGGCTTCAAACCCCAGATTAGTTTATGATGAACAAGTATACAGGGCAGTTCACAACCAGTTACAACATAATTTATATAAAAAAAGTCAAATGTCATTTTTAACCCCTATAAGGTACTATCATTACTTAAGTCTACATTTTTTGTAGGAAAAGAAGTATAAAATCTCAGCTATTTCTAAACGCAGAGTTGTCATATGTGTCAAAAACCAAACCATAGAAACAAAAAGCAATAATATCTCAAACTATAATTTGTGACTTGCAAAACGGCAAAGAGAGGCTGTTTTCCACATGCTTGTTCCTTTGGTATTTACCGGTAGCAAATCGTTTTAAACTGTTGTGCTCAATATCCTTGCTGATTAAGTAAGTAATTGAAAGACCAGAAAGTATGCCACGGACTCTGTGATCTCAGAAAACTTTCTTTACCATTAGTGAAGCTCTTGCAAAGCAAAGAAGGGATGATACGTTGTACCCAATGCCTGATTGAAGCATCATGGAAATAAGGAGCACATACAGTTTTATCTCCTTTTTTTTTTTTAGCTGGCAAGATGATGGCACTAATAACAGCAGTACTGTCAGGGTGGGGCACTCATACTCAGCATTGCTGGATTGAAAGTTTTCTTAACTTTCCTGACACGTATCTTTGCTTTAAATCCTGGGAAAATATTGCTTTTTTTTCTTTGAATCATATTGCACATATAATTCAGTCATTTATTTATTTCATGGATTTACTATGAAATAATATCTCAGTGGTTTATGTGAAAGACCCAAATTAAAAAATTCAGGGTAATATGTAGTACTGGAGACAATTAAAACAGAATTATTTCCCCTCCAAATCCAATTAATCAACAAGAATTATTTTAAAAATCAAATAAAAATTACACCATTTGGTGTAGTAGTTAAGATGCTGGCCTAGAAACCAGGAGACCGTGAGTTCCATTCCCGCCTCAAGCATGAAAGCCAGCCGAATTAGGGCCAATTGCTCTCTCTTATCCCAACCCACCTTACAAGTTTGTTGTTGTGGGGAAAAAAGAGGAGGAAGTAGTATTACGAATGTTTGCTGCTTTCAGTTATTTATAAAGTAACAAAGCAAGATAAAAATCTAATAAGTAAGCATTTGCTTCTAAGTTTTAACTTATGATGTACACCAGCATCAAGGGTGATGGTGGGAAACAGATTGAAAAGCACGCCCTGCTCTCACATGCCTTTCAGAGGAGCTAGAGGCCATGTTAGAACAGACCCATCCCGCACAACTCCCAGAGGGTCCAGAGGCCAGGCAAGAACATATCACATACCAAAAATGACATGGTGGTCACTTGTGACATGTATCTCATAGGATTACCATCACTGTCCTAGAGGAAAAAATAGGATATAAACCTAATAACTACCTCTGGTTGCCCTATGGATTCCAATGGCTTTTTTCAGAAATAAATGTAAACAATAGCAATAGATTGCCCACCCCCCCTTCGAGGGGACAGGGCAACAGCATCTGGGAAGGATGGTCTTTACAAAAGCATCCTTTAGCACAGGCATGTCAAACTGCCGGCCCATGGGCCGGATGCGACACGCTAAAACCGCGTCCACCCCAATACGTCGCGCGATGTCACGTGACATCGTGAGTTTGACATGCCTGCTTTAGCACATGGGTATCAAACTCAATCACGTCACGTGATGTATCGTGATATATCATTTTTTTACTTTGTGGAGCTGGGGTGGGCTTGGCCTGCGTGTGATGCATGCAGCCTGTGGGCTGCCAGTTTGACACCCCTACTCTAACAGATCCAGCCATTTTTCCTGATCATGTCCATGAGTGACAACCTAAAGCTAGGGCCCTAAGCTTTGGAGGCTAAGTGTATTTGGCCCCCAAAGGTTAGGGCCCTAGCTTTAGGCTGTCACTTTTTGCCTTTAGTTCAGCTGGGCTATCACCAGACTGAAATATAACGCATGATAAACATTATTTCTAATGTCGTATTAGTCACTGCAAGCTTCTTTCTTCTTCCACCTCATGCAAAACCGAGACTTCAGCTGTCCAGAATAAATAAAGAGAAGACATAAAATGTTTACCAATGAAGTGTTAGCAATATGAAAGATTTCATCTCTGAAATGTTGCCTGGCCTGGGAGAGGCAAGGGCTAGGGAAACCACCAGAAGGGCTTGCATTTTATAAAATCTATAATAGGTAATGAAGATTACAGTGTTGGGGTTTTTTTTGTTTACTAGAAACTCCAATTGTAGGGGACTCTACACTAGTAAAAAGCTGTTAAGGAAATACAGTCCTGATGCAACTTCTTGAAATGTTGTTGAGTTGAGGATCGAGAAGCAAACAGCATTAAGCTACTGAATGTATTTTATTTTTCAACTGTTATAAAACAGTTGAACGTCCAGCAAATTCAAAAAGCACGATCAGCTATCCCTAAAAGAAGTACAGTTGTATAAGCAACTGTGCCACTAACCTCGGTAATAACTTGTAGGGTTGGGTTTTTTTTAAAAAAAGCAACAAACAAACAAACAGTAAGATATAAAAAGTGCAAGAATATTCATTTCTTTATTTAGAAATAATAAAATAAGACATAATATATATAAAAATCTGTACAGTCCATGAATTGTGCAGTACATTAGGAAGACTTTGATACAAAAGGCTGCAAATAAGGAAATCATAAGGGAGAAGGATTGTCAATGCCTATAGTTTTGTTCACTTTACAAACAGCTGCAGGACAGAAATCCTTTTATGAGAAGGGGGGAAAAAAGGAGTTCTCTCAGGTTGCCCACGGAATGGCAACCATGCAGCCTTCTGCTACTTGAAAACAGTTAACAGCAGCCAACTTTTTTTCCCCCCAAAAGACGTTACAGTACTTCTCAGTTTTACCTTGTAATTCCCCCACACATACAAAAAAGGACATAAGAGGACAAAAATAACCACTTCAGAACCCTTTGTCTTTGCCAAAAGCATGTGCAAGACATTGAAGAGCAACGGTGGTTTCACTATGTCTTAACCCCCAACCAAAATAAACAGCTTACTGATTTTTTATTTATTTATTTAATCTTGCACACCAGACTACAGATGAGTAGCAACAGCTATTCATCCTCTCTCTCTCTCTCTCTCTCTCTCAAGCGTGCCTTGCGTAAAACAGATCCGTATATGAAGGGCCCCCATTCAAGTATTTTTGGCTTTCTTTTTCAGGGAACAGGAAAATTACTGTTTGCTCCTGACCTCATGTTTGCACCTTGGCGACTTGGTGAGTGAGCAATTCACATTCCAGCAAAATCAGTAGGAAATTTCCCATCAGTGTAAGTGGTCAATGATTGCATCACAGGTCCATATTATCTCAACTCTTTGAACAACTGCCCTTTATGATTAGGAATAATTGCTCTCATTATAAAAACAACTCATTTGTGTATCTTCAGAAGGATCATGGGACCCAGACTACATCTCCTCAGGCATGCTTTTGTTTGATTTGAAAAATAATTATAGAGACATGTTAGGGCCATTAGGTACCATGATGTAAGAACTTTCTTTGGAGCAGATCCCCTCCCCCTCCCTTACATACATACATACATACACACACATATACAAGGAAAGACAAAGGGTTACTTGAAGAAAAAATATAATCCAAGAAGGAGTGCAACTGATTATTCACTCTCATCAAGTCTCCAGCAATCTGACATGAAAAAATGCCAATAGCAAGGGGAAAAAAAACACAAGGTTAAACATCCATGCCTAAATAAATAACAAAAAAAAACTCATTGCATTAGAAACCCCATAAGGCTTGCAAATATTTGCTAAAAACCATGCTAACCAGTAGCATCGTAGGTTCTAAATGATGCCAACTTGACCTTGTCGCCTGTCATTTTTTCTTTTTTCTTTAAAATGGACTTCTATTTACATTTGGCTTTAAATATAAAAAATACTTGATAAACTTTATAAAAATGTACATTATTTGTTTTTAAAAATTTGAAAACATAAAACCCTGCATCTTGGAAATCTCAACTCTGCGACGGAAAAGAACATTATGGTTTTTAGAAAAATCCCTTTCTGAGTGTGTTTGTTTTAAAAATATATTCCACACTTTGTCAACCCACCTTTCCACTTAATGCCTCAAGTTCTGCAGGTGGGAACTTTGTGCATTTTGGAGTAGCTTCCTCCTCACTTTGTTTAACGTATTACTAAATACTCTTTGGTTTGCACTTTATTTTTCCTTTGCAAAAATATATCAGAATAGCAGCACAAATCACCTTCAATCGCTTTTCATTTATTTCCCTGACTAGGCTCCAGTCAGGTTGCCATGCAGATTTAACTCTCTCCATTAAGCATTGCTGTTTTCTTAGAGTTAGCCTCAGTCTATGGTATAGAAACAATATTTGGATAAAGAGGAAAAGCAAAAACCAAACAAAATTGTCCATAGTTAACAATTTCTCAAGCTTCAAATCCATCTACTCTGCTTAAATTCCATCCTGTCTGGGAAAATGCCATTGTATCCAGACAGAGCAATCGGGACACCCAAACCTCACTGGAGTGTGTCTTAGTCAATAGTACTAGACCCAAAACAAGCTATTTTTAATGGCATACAGTGAGATTCAATACTGTAAAAGAATCTGGAGCGTGATCCCTTCATGATACCCTTCTTCTTGGCCTTTTGAGAGGACTCTAAGGGGGCAGATAAATGGGTACACTTGATCTTAGAGGCACAGATAAGTGTTACATATTCTTGGACAGGGACCCAAAAATACCATGAAAGTCATGGTTCAAAACTTTGGTAGAGCTACTTGCACCCACTGATCACTCTAAGATGTATCAGTCGTTAAACCTCAAACAAGGGAAATCTTTTACAGTATTGTTCACTTCAAATGTATGTTCTCTTGAGTAGAAAATAACAGCGCAGTCATTCTCTGTTCTCCTATTCTGGTAATGAGAAGTTATGCCAAAAAACACACAAAACCACTGCACAGTGAACCTTGCATCAGATTATTCCATGTCCATTTCTTCTCTCTCGAGACCCTGTGGCAACTGTGCTCCCAGTACTTAAGCTAACCTATATGACTGAACGAATGCTTTGCCAATCTCTAACAAATGTAACTTAGACAGAGCATAACCCTACCTTTAGCTACATGTAAGGGTTCATTTCCTCTAAATGCCAGTCTGCTTCCATTATAGGCTTACATCCTAGAACTTACTTTGGAATGTATGCATGGCTTAACATGCAATTTTGTGCCAGTTTTCTGCTGTTTAACAAACAAGAAAGAACAGGTGTTTGCTTTCCTTGACTCAACTTTTTCTTTAAAAAAATCAGAAGCTTCTCTATCTACTACCTATAGCTAGATTTGTTACCTGTCATAATCAAGCAACCCTTGGCGGTGGTATTTCTCTGAACCAGGGCAATGGAGAAAAAAGACTGTTCATTGTACTCTAAACTTGACTTTTGGAATAAGGTGCGGTAAAAAAAAAAAAAAAAGAAATACACACGTGAAGGACCTGAAGGGGAGGAAAAAGAGTCTGAAAGCAGCCTGTTCTGTTTAAATAAGAAGTCCACTGTGCAAAAGTGTGCATCTTTTTTTTTTCTTTGGTATTCACTTAGGTAGTTTGGAAATCAAAATATATATTGGGTAAAATGAATCTCATGCCATTTCCAAGCACTATTTAAAAAAAAACTTGCTATAGGCTACTACATGACCTTGTGTTACATAAGAATTTTCCTGTAACTGGATAGTCGGGAGAGAAATTGATTCTAAGTACTGAGCTACTGGCCTCAACAGACATGATTTCCCAGTTCGTCAGTCACTTGATTGATGGACAGGGCTTTAAAATAAACAAATTCAAGACAGGGGGGGGTCTCCTCCTTTTTCTTTGTTTGAAAGGATATATAGAAATATATATATATATATATATATAAAATCATTACAGTTTGTGTTCAAGTAGTTAGCAGCAACTTTTTAAGAGAAAAACGAACAAGGCAAATGCTTGCCTTTGTTATGCCATTAAAAATGTTCTTGTTCCCAAAGGAGAAGCATTTGGGGAGGAAAAACAATGGATAACAAACAATAAGAGCTCAATCAAAGCTTGCCTGCAAGTTCAAGTTTTGTAAAAAAATATATACATAATTTATTCTACAACATATGTGCCTTCTAGCAATCAATAGACATAGTGCTTCAGGTTCCAAGTTCACGCCTTGCTGTACCTACTCTGAAGACAGCGCTTGAAAACCAGCTCAGGTTGACTCCTTAGGGCTGCTTGCCCATCTCTGTCCAACAGTACCATCAGCTGAAAACCTGTTTGCAGCCACTTCTCAATGCAGCATGCCCGTTATGGTGAGATACATTTTAAACATTGCAGAAAGTGTTCTCCCCACCCCAGTCATATTTCAGACTCTCGCCTTAAAGGTCTTGGTTCTAGGGGCACACCTGCTTGGCTAAGATGGTCCATCTCTGGATGAGTATCCGTACTTGTGCTCTCAGGCACCCCATTGTCACTGTCCTCTTCTTCTTTACCCGCAAGGGCAACTTCATTCTCATAGCAAAATGAATTTGTATTCGAGAGGATATATTTTTTCTCAGCTAAGTCTCTGGCACTGCAAAGGGGCGTGTTCGGCACTTCGTATGTTTTGTGGAACCTTGAGTAATCCACTTTGTAATAGTTCTTTTCTTCAAACAGGACCGGCTCGTAGCGATGGCCCCAAAGGATTTCATTTGCTAGATACGAACTACGGCACTGAGTGGTCATAGCTGTGGCTTCCACCATGCCTTCTAATATCACTACGATTTCAAAATCTGCATTGTCCATATCTTGCTTGCTTAAGTCATATAAAGGGCTCTCTTCATCTATTTCGTGGACAATTGTAATGGGCGAGACCAAAAATATACGATCTATCCCGCTGTCAAACCCAACATTGATGTCTATTTGATCTAGAGGGATGTACTCTCCTTCAGTGGTGATTCGGGATTTGAGGAGCTGAGCTCTCACGTGCGCCTCCACCAAGTGGCTTTTGCGCAGGTTACCAACCCGCCACATCAAGCACAGTTTCCCATCTCTCATGGCGACTACCGCATTGTTACTGAAGATGAGAGTTTCGTTTCTCTTTTTGGGTTTTGCCATCTTAGCCATGACAGCGCCGATGATGAAGGCATCAATGATGCAGCCAACTATTGATTGGAAAACCACCATGAAGACTGCAATAGGGCACTCATCTGTGACACACCTGAAGCCATAGCCGATTGTAGTCTGCGTTTCAATGGAGAACAGAAAGGCTGCAGTAAAGCTGCGCACCTCAGACACACAAGGTTTCTCCACTTCCTCTAGGTCCCCGTGCAATAAGGCAATCAACCAAAATACACAACCAAAGAAGAGCCAGGAGAGGATGAAAGCCAGACAGAAGATAAGCAACATCCATCTCCAACGGATGTCAACGCAAGTGGTAAAGATGTCTGCTAGGTATCGCTGACCTTTTTCACCCACATTAATGAACTGGACGTTGCAGTGGCCATCTTTCTTGACAAACCGACTCCTGCATTGTTGCCTGGTGTGTACTTTGCTCTTCCCATTCCCAAAGCCGTTGGCCACTGCCATAGTTGCTAGCTTCATACCATCCTCTTCCGAGGAAACGATGCTGTAGCGGTTGGTTCGCACGCTGCCCATCGCTTCCGATGTGGACTCTGGTGCTTCTGCTTTCGAAAACAGTCTGAGTTTCTGCAGAACTCTTTGGAGAAACAGTTTTGAATGTTCTTTGAACACACTCAGATGAAAAAAAATGAGGGAGAAGCTGGTGCCTCCATCAACCCTTGACTATGCCAAGGAGAACCTTCTGATATTCAGAACTAATCAGCTACCAGGAAGAGACATGACCTGTAATAAGAGGGAAAAAAGAATCAGCAAATGCTAGAAACAGCTCTTCTTCTCCCCCCCCTTTTTTTTTAATTTCCTGGCATACTCAATTCTGTTTAGTCAAGGAGCACATAATTTATTCAGTGGTAACTTAGCATAGCTGTAGACTCAAACTCTCCTGAAAAAAGAAAATCATCATCAAATATCTTGAGTATGGTATCTATGTCTTTGAAACATACACAGATCGAATGTTTATATTTTTTTTAAAGTATCATAATGGTATTATTCTAAAATTATATATGTCTCAGAAAGTGTTAGAGATGCCATCTAATTCCTGTTTGCAAAACAAGACAGCAAGCCTTTTGAAATCATTCAGCAATGGGATTATTCTGATAGCATTTTGGCACTGGAGGTTCAGCTTGTCAGATCTGGCTTAAGACTGCTAGAAACCTTTCAAGTGATATCAAAGAGAATTCGTTCTTAAAGACCAAATATTACACTGTAACCCATATCCCTTGCCAAGTTTTCTGCTTTCACACATAGCTGAGATTTTGGAATAGAAAACTCTTTAAGTTTCTTATTTTAATGCATTTTCAGCAGATTAAGTTTCCTTTTGGAAGTTTTTTTCTTAAAAAGTATTAGAAAGCAATAATTGAATATTATTTTTGTTATTTTCATGAAGCTCTATTTTGATTGTGAAAGCAAAGTAGTTTCATGGTAGCCATTTTAATGGAATGAAAACTACAACGTGTATTGGAAGTGCAGTCAATAGTTAATGGAAACCTGAACAAGACCCAAGAATAACTTTATGAAGGTAAGGTTATATCTTCTAATTATTAAGCCCAGGGCTTTTTTTCTCATAGAGCGCCCAGAACAGAGTTCCGGCACCTTTTTTGGATAGAACCTTGTAGGGTAGGCAAGGCGGGTTGTATGACGTGTGTGAGTTACGGCACTTTTTTTTTTTTTTAGAAAAAAAGCACTGATTAAGCCAATGAGTATAAGTATGTATCCTTTGTTGTCCATGCAAAGATGGACGGATGGATGGATGGATGGATGGGTAGATGATAGATAGATAGATAGATAGATAGATAGATAGATAGATAGATAGATAGATAGATAGATAGATAGATAGATAGATAGATAGATAAAATATTGGGATTAACAGATGCAAAGCATTTAATGAGCAAGATTAAGAATAGCCCTGATTTTATCTTATTAGTGACATACAACAATTAAGGACTCTGATTGGGATCCCTGTTCTAATCCAAGCCACAAGATATAACCAACCAATTAGCAGTTAATCTGCATCACATTGCCTGCGTATTTTAAAAAAACTGCTTCTTCTTTGATGACGTATGCCTTTAATTCTTCCCAAGCAATGCTGTTAATTAAAATATCCTTCAACCAAAACAGAATTCTACAAGACAAGTGTGCATTCTTGAACCTGAAGAGCAAAAGAGCTGTTTCCCCCCAAAAATGATTGACAAATCATGAGCAACTAGCTGAACAGTACGCATACATTCATGCATATACTATATATATAATAAGCATTCAGCAAGTATGCTTAGTAGGTTAAGTACGCTTAGTAAGCAAGTCTGGTCACAATCTATTTCACAACTATCATGAGTTACGACAGTAAGCATTATGGTCGTGACTGAAGGACTACCTGTGTTGAATACAATATACTCAAAAGTAAATTTCATTGTTTTCAGGTTTGGTTAAGAGTGGGTGGGTGTTCTTGACATCACATGTTGCAAACATAAAACTCATAATTTTAAGCATAGTTATTCAGAGGTAAAAACCCACTGGGCATATCAGGACTCCTATGCAGGCTTATTCAGAAGTAGAGTATTTCCAGTGTATGGGACTGCAGCTTTCTAAATACTGAAACCACAATAAATGTTCAGTTTTCTACCTTAGTGAAATACATCCATTTCACACTTTCCATAAAAGTCCAAAGATTGAAAAATGCAGCAGGTGACAATGCATCAGTAGTGCTGCATCAGTTTTTTTTATTCTTTATTGCAGCTTCTTATTCAGAGCCCTCTGTCTATAGTTATACCGAAGGCACCTTCTTAATGCGGTACCTGAGAAAGGAGCAATGTGAAATTCCACATAGAGACTTAAATGAAGGGGGGGAAAATCACTGATTTAAAAGTGAAATATCAAAGCTTTTCCAATGTGGAATAGTGGTTAAAGTGCTGTACTACAACTGGGAAGAGCCAAGCTCCAGTCTAAGTTCATTGTGAACATTTATTGGATGACCTTGAGCCAGTGACTTTCTCTCAGCCCAATCTATTCCAAAGAGTTGCTGTGGAGATGAAATGAAAGGAGATCTTCATGTAAGCTGCCTTGAGCTCCTGAGGAAAGGCAGGATATCAAATAAATTACACAGAGTAACAATGTGTGTGCCATAATATCAGTTTATCCCATACTTTTTAGTAATCTAGAACCTTAACAGGGGAAGGGAATTTTCTTAAGATATTACGGCCATCTAATCACACTGTACAATTTGTATGTTATACAAACTTTTGTTTAATTTTCTGGATTCCATCTGAATATATTATGCACTTTAGAAATATTTCTTTCTAAATAGCTGAATGAGGAAAATATAAAGCAGAGGGATAGCAGAACTCTATTCCTGGTTTTTGATTTGTAACTTCCTGAAATGTGACATCTGCAAGCTTTTTCCTTCGTTACCTTCTGACAACTTCCAATAACCCACCGTTTCTCAAATGCACATTAGTTCTCAGTTTGTAAAATAGAGAGAGAGTGGGGCAGAAGAATCCTTGGATTTAAAGGGGGAAAAATTGCATGGGACATAGGCTGTCTATATAAGATTTTACAAAGCCAAATTGGATCTATGGGCATTTGATCAAATCCGAATTCAAATCACTGTGAGCATTATATATTTGGAAGCAAAGCCTCCACAGAGGTCAGATAAAGTGACCCTTAAAGAAAAAAAAAACCATGGACTATAACTCTCCATAATGCTCTGAGACCTCATCTAGAATTTTGGAAAATGAAGGCTTGGCACATCACAGTTTATTAAAGTCTTGGCTATCCTCTTTCAGCAATTTACATTCCTTTAAGCAGCAAGAAAAAGGCATGGGGTCAGAGGTTAACAATTACATTCAATCTCCAGATAAGGAGAGCAGCATATTAGGAATTTGGCTTCTAATACCAATCCAAGCAGAATCGGGCTCTGGAAATATTTAGAAGATACATTTTTGCAGATACGCCACATATATACAAGCAAACTCCTTCAATGTCATATGCAGCAATCCTCTTCCAAATGCACAAAATGGATATAAAAAATTGGTGGAAAATACTCTGCAAAGTGCTTTATAAGAAACTGTTTCTAACAACAGAATAGTCATTTCTTAGCTGCAGAAATATTCCTTCCCCTTTCTCTTCTATCACAGATGCACATTCCTTTCAGCCATGTAGCCACATTAGCCCTGTTATCCAAAATAGGTATCAAGCATCATGCCTGACAGTGCATTTTCCTCATATAGCTACAAATATTTACCAAAGACACATGTCATCAGACATCTTGAGAACACTGAAAGCTCGTGTGTCCCTCAAGCCCACCTGTCTCTCTTTTGTCCTGCCCACCACCAGACATCCCACACTCCACCTGGAGAAAACATCAACTGAATTGTGAGTCTCCATGCTACAGAACTACACCACAGAGATGGTCCTTTCACATCCCAAGAATAATAAAAAAAAAATGTCTGGGACTAGCCTCATGGATCAGCTTGGTGCCTTTTCTTAAGTAAGCCCTTCTACAGAAAAGGAAAGCAATTCTTTTGTTTAACCAAACCCACCCACCCACCCCCCAGACTTTGGAAGTAGGTGTTGACAGTTGGGGGGGCATCAAGAAAAAGGGGTACAGCTGAAGGGTTCTAAATCTAAATCAACTATACAGAGGCAGCTTTGGAGCAAAAAGCACACAGAGAGGCTGATGAGATAATTTAGTTGCTAAAAGGACTGGGGGAGGGAAGGGGAAGGAGGAACAGTTAATGAGCATATAGCAGTTTATTTCCCAGTTGCCAGCATTCACCTCTACTGAGGCTGTTCAAGGCACCCATGTTGCTAAGTGAAGTTAACTGCTCCTTGCCTGTGCCTTGAGTAAACAGAATGGCTCTGAACGAGAGTTCAAATCAATCCTTTTCTTCTTCTAAGTCTCCAGACTCTTTGCCGTCTCCCAGCACTGTCTCTTCATCCCATCTCCATTCTGTTTTTTCCCCCTCCTAATGACACAATCAAAGCATTTTAAAAACAAAAACGCCAGCAATGTTGGCAAGAGATATGATGGTCACACACCTAGCCAGCTTGCTTGCAGAAGATGAGAAGGTATTTCCAGAGGATGACGAAGTATTTACAAGTGACAGCATCACCGATAAGCCACTTTTGTAGATGGAAATATATGAAAAGGACTGAATATGGTATATAGCACATGCATGCAGCTATATACCCATATGCCCAGAGAGAGGTTGACCCAGCACAATAGGCAAAGCAGAAATACTGGGTTCAGGAGAACACGATAAGAAGAGGTTTGAATTGCTCACAGTAGTTAAAGCTGCTTGAAGCTGATCTCAACTAAACCTTCCAAGAATAATCTATTTTCAGATGACAAAATCTGTAACGGGCTATATAGCATAACAAAAAGTATTTCATCTAAATGGGGAAAAAGAATCATAATGAATCAAGTTAATGTGATGCAATCTCATCTCTCTCAAGCTGTAAAACTCTCATCGGCTTTTTTTTTTTTTTTTGCTTCCAGTTCTTGGCACCTATAATAACATCTCTGTCTCCCTCCGTCTCTCTCTCAATCAAAAAAAGGCAAAAACCCACTCAAGGCTTTGGTGCATGCTGAACAAGAACAGTCAACATGTGTTTTTTAGGTTGTTGTGGAAAATAGAACTGGGCAAACCTAAGGGCTTAGATGCTATGACCTTTTCCTGAGTCACAGCAGTTTTTTTTTTTTTTTTTGTAACCACGGGCAGAAAAAAAGGAAATAGCAAAAAATAAGAGAGCCCCTAATAACTAGCAGCTTTCTTTGCTAACTTCTATGCAGAGCAATACCGCAAAGTCGGCTTCGTGCAGTGAAACCTAAGAGCATAAATCACCCCGATTACGAACGAAACTACCTGGAACTATTTTACCAATTATCCCAAGGAGCCATTCATGCAGCCGCTAAAGGGAAGAGGCGCCAGTGAAAACTTGCTCTGCTTCTAATCAATCACAACCTTTTTTTTTTTCTTCTCCCCGACACTCACAAATACTGTTGTGGGGTTGGAATTCTGCATCGACTCTCCACAGTCCCAAAGTATTTGCCCGGCTTTCGAGGTTCTACTTCTTTCTGCTTTTAGGAAAAGACAATTAGGTGTTTTGCAGAAAAGAATCTGTTCCTTACCTGCGGATGAGTTTCAAGCTACGCAATGAATGGCTATTATGAACAAGAGCGTAAGATCCACACAAGCATGCCGAAGGTCCGCTAGCTAGCTGCTGCAACCCTTGCAAATGAACCAACTGAATAAGCTACTGCCCGAAGGACCCATGTGATTTTTAATACCGGCTCATGTGTCTCCACCCCCGGACCTCTTGAAACCAATGAGAATCGCGGGGCTGGCTTGCGGAGCCTGAGGCTGACTTGTAGCGACTCCGCCGAGGGAGTCTTGCCGAGGGAAGCGAGAGGGATGGAGCGGGAAGGGAGGGGGGGAAGAGAGAGAGAGAGAGAGAACGACGGTGCTAAAAGGGAAAAGGTGCAATTGACTCTGGGCAGCTCTCCGCTTCCTTCAGTTGCGCCGAAGTCTTCGCGGGAACCCGCCGCAACTCTGCAAGAACGCAAAGGGGTTTGCGCCGACCGCAAAGTATACGAAGGAGGCGCGAGTTTATCTACGCTGCCGGGTGCGGTGCGGAGCGGAAAGGAAAGGGGAAAATAAAATGGGTACCCTACACCTCAGGAACCAGGCTCCGCCTCGTCCCCAGTATTTCTGAGGCTTGAAATCCTGCAATTGCTACCCTGGGACGGATTTTTGCGAAGCAGATGTCGGGGAACGTGAGGAGAGGAGAGGAGAGGGGAGGGAAGGCTGTCCGGGTGCTGCTTATTCGCTGAGGCCCCGCCGTCTGCGGGAAGGAAATGTGGCTCTGATGGGGCGAGGACCGGAGGACCGGCATCAAGAGAAGAAATAGAGGAGGGGGGAGGGGAGGGAATTTTATGTGGAGTAGGCAGGAGGAGGGAAAAAAACAACAATGTAGGCTTGGTTTATTCAGCCACCGTCCTCCGTGGACGGCCGGGGGCTCCATCCAACGAAGCTGGATGGAGGGGTCACCAATTGTACACCGAAGAATGGAGAGATTGCGATGAGGCAGATGTGGGAAGAAGAGTTATGTTGAGGTCCGGTCGTGGAAAAGAGGCCTGCCGGGGATTCACAGGTTGACCCTGCGAGGAGTTTGTGCCTAGAAGCTTCCACCACAATACAGCAGGTGCAGTCTGCCGTCGAGTAATGTAACGGTAGGGGGAAAAATAGCATCCTATTGAAATTGAACTTGCTAAAAAAAGGGGGGGGCTTAGTATTAAGCATGCAAAGATGAGGTGGTGAACCGGAATAAAGGAACGGATCCGATTAGGAAGAGAGCTTAGGGAAAATGGGGGGGCAGGTTGAGCCTTCTAAAGGAGGGGGATTGAGAAGGTGTGAAAAGGTGATTGGCCGAATAAAGGATCTTGAGGGAAGCAATAAAAATCGAAGAAGTTGAAAACGGAGCAGAAAAAGCTGGAAGAAGCGAAGATGAAATAGTGGTGTGGGAGTTCACACAAAGATTTAGATTTAGCAGATTTCGACTTTCAAAAGCCGCGAGGCGGGTTTGCTTTTGCAGCTTGTAGGCAAGGAAATTTATGTACGCTCTTTTTACCGCCGTCAAATTATGAACGGGGTCATTTAAGTTGATTACGGCTCATTACGTGTCGTCGTTACGTGCTAAAAGTGTCGACTTTTAGCGACGGCGTATTCTCCGTGCCTGAGTTAGTGTACAAATAATCATTCTCATCAAAGTTATCTGGGACTAAAGGAGTCGGTTCGCCAGTTAAAAGTCTCCGCCACTCACATCAGCGTTCACTGAATGAAATCACAACTTTCCGCCACTCAAATCAGCGTTCGCTGTATGAAATCACAACTCTCCGCCACTTAAATCAGTGTTTGTGTACAGTATAAAGTCACACGCGTCGGCCTTCAAACCAGTGGCTGCTGTTCGAAAACACACCTTCCTGCCAACTAAATCAGTGAACGTCTAAAATAATCTCTCAAGCAGGAAAAAAAAAAAAAAAAACCCTGCTCCAATAAAGTTCTCAAATCACTCAACTCCGAGACGACGAGCCCTCACCTCTGCTTATGGCGTCTATTGGCCTATTCATCCCGCCCCTCTGCCTCAAGGACCAATCAGGAGGCAGCAAGGGAGCAGCTTTATCCTCCTCTTCCCTGCGGAATTCATTGCCGGCCGCCGAAGCTCCCTCGAAATGCCGGGGCCGATGGGGTCATTTTGATTCCTGGAGAACGGAGCGTAGCTGGGGCTTTCCTAGTCTATGGGGAAAGTCGGAGATGAAGGGCAGAAATGTAGGTAGAGAGAAGGAGAGATGGTTGAAGCAAGGAGGGCATTGCTTGGGAAATGAAAAAAATTTAAACGGCTGTTTAATTTTAATCAGCCAGCCAGCTGCTGAGGTTAGGCTTGTTGGCCTTAAGAGAAGGGAGCAAGAAAAAAAAAAAAAAGCATCTATATTTGAGCAGTTCAAATTGCTATTTTGTAATTAGAGCCCCTAAAAATCATCTACGGATAAGCAGGCCAGTGAAAGGCATTATTGAAAAGAACTCAAATTCCTTTGTGTGCTCCTTGTAAAATCTTTTTTTTTTTTTTGCATAACACCCGATTGCATATTACAAAGGGTAACAAAACTTAGGGCAAAGTTACCTGTGATTTTAAATATCTACGGTTTGGAGGGAGGGATTTAAAGTTGCCCCTTTTAACTTGAAAGGGAAACAAAATGCTGATGAATTTTTTTAAAAAAGGACAAACAGTTATTTCTCCTCTTGTTCTTCCAGCAAGTTAAGGGGAGGGAACTCCATCCTTCCTCCAAAACAAAAAATGCCTTGAATTCTAATGTTTCTCAAGATAGAGCATACATACAGTATATGCAAGAAAAGAGAGTGGATAGACATTCCCTCTGGCACCCCAACAGTGAATTACTTCGAGACTGCAATATGGTGCTGCTTCAAGGCACAACCTGAGCAGTCCCTGCCTGTTTAATTACCCTCTCCCCAGGTCATGCAGACAATAAGAATAACTAGTTTCCCTTCTGTCTATATATGTGGTTTGGTGAGGCTGATGTCCAGTTCTCCATGCTCTCCGATGGGAGAAGGCAAGTGAATAGGAAGAAGTCATGTTTTGTTTCAAAGAAACTGCCTGCAGTTCACCTAAAGGCCAGCATTTGTAGTGTTGAGTAGAAGCTCCATTCAGGTGGATGGTCCATGTTTTTAACGCAAGGAGCCCAGTAGACAGCATAGCTCAGAAACTGAGCAGAAGCAGGTATTCAGGCTCTCTCAGCAGACCAGTCTACCCAGGGAACTTGCTGCTAACTCTTGATTGAATGCATTTCAGACTTTCTGCAGAAAGAGCTGGTCAATTCACAACAGTACAGTTAGCACTGGGGTTTGTTTTGTTTTTTCTTATTGTTCAATCCTGCTTTGTTTATTCTGGGCAAAGAAGGTTGTGTAAATGATGGTACCAATTATCTCTGTTGGCTCACTTGCCTCAGCCCTGCTGAATGCGTTCTCCCCTTTGTATATTTTTTTTCCAAGCAGGAGGAAGTGCAAGTGAGTAAAAGCTTCTCAAACTTAGAGGAATAACAGCCAAGTGCTTGACTGATCACATAATCCTCTATTACCCTCCCCCCCCTTTCAAAATTGGGTGTGTTGTGTGTACAACATGCTGGGCTAAAATAATTAATTTGTGGCTCAGCCTAAGGGACTGAGTTCATTCAGTAAGCTTTGGATAACATACTAAGTGGTTACAGCCTCTGGGAAGTGTTGAGAATTAAGTTGAGCAAGAAAGATCATTAAGCAGAACCATTTTCTTTCTTTCCTTTTTTTTTAAAAAAAGTGGCAATGAGTCTTCCATTAGTAGAGTAGTCCTGAAGGGGAGGATCCAAATGCCAGGAAGACTACTTCCTCTAGTCTATAGTATGAACTTATGCAAAGCAAGAGGATGGGGATTGGGGCCTAATCTTACCTGCTAGGTTGGATGAGCAAATGAAAGATGGATAGAGTTCTCTGGCCCAAAGGATAAGGCTTAACAGCTAGAGAAATTGACAGAAAACAGTTGGATGAATTGATGGAGTCATCAGCAAGTATATCTGAGTCAGCACCTGGGCTGGAATAAGATTTCTTCCTTTTAAAAACATTTTACAGTCAGATTTTCATTTTGGATGTACATTATTGGCCCATTGTTCTCCAGAAATACATATCAAAATTTAGTACCAGTATATGTGTGCTAGGACAGGTAAGTGTGTGTGTGTGTTCTCTCCAAACCATGGTTCACAGTCTTCACAGATTGTGAATACAATTTAACTGCCTCAACTCACCAATGGGCTGTTCTTCCTTTAAACCTAAAGCAGCAGCTCTAAGTACAGATAGTCCTCGACTTATGATCACAACTGAACCTCAAATTTCCATTCCTAAGCAAGGTTAACTGAGGGCTTTACCCTATATTATGACCTTTTTGCCACAGTTGTAAAGTGAATCACTGCAGTTGTTTAGTGAATCATGCGGTCATTAAGCAAATCTGGCTTCCCCCATTGACTTTGCTTGTCAGAAAGCAACAGGGAAAGTTTACAAATGGTGATCACCTGGCCCCAGAACAGTGCAAGTTGCCATAAACACAGGCCAGTTGTCAAGCGCCTGAATTTTGAACACATGATCCTGGGGATGCTGTAATGGTTTGTAAGTGTGGAAGCTGGTCATAAGGTACTTTTTTTAGTGCCTTTGTAACTTTGAAGGGTCACTAAATGAATGGTTGTAACTCGAGGACCTGTTTACTTTTCTTCATCTTTGTTTGACATTAATTTGAAAGATACTAGCCTTTACATGGAAAAGTTTTCATTATGTAATATTACTCAATTTTGTCCAATAGTCTGTCAAGACGGAGTGGCTTTGTGTTCAGAGTTCTTAGTTCTTCGAGCATTGCCATCTTTGGTCATGTATTGGTTTGTACTGCCTCAGACAGAGCCAGTGTGTAATCTGAGGGTCCTTCTGGACTTGCAACTCCTCAAGGAGTAAGTGTACAGTCGTGGCCAGGAGGGCCTTTGCACAACAGCAAGGTGGTCTGCCAGTTGTGCTCTTTCCTGGACCAACATGTGATCATCTTTTTTGACTTCTGACAAGCCAAATGTACAAAGAAACCAGATTCACTTAACAACTGTGTTACTAACTTAACAACTATAATGATTCACTTAACCACCTACTCTTTGAGGAGTTGCAAGTCCAGAAGAACCCTCAGGTTACACACTGGCTCTGTCTGAGGCAGTACAACCTAATATATGACCAAAGATGGTAATGCTTGAAGAACTAAGAACTCTGAACACAAAGCCACTCTATCTGGGAATGTTGGAAATGTTGGGCTCAATTGTGGTTATAAATTGATTACCTATACTGTTTCATATGTTTTAGTTTAAAACTCTGACATCAGGAGACTTCATTTGCCTGATTTTGTCATTTGCCTATCATTAGTTGGCGACATTTGGAGCACCTTCCTGTCAGCATGCCTCAGGAATCATTGATCAAAAGATGGCTCTGCAGCTATTCCTCTTTCCCTCTTAATGAGATATATTATAGTAAGAAAACCATAAAGTTGTGAGGGGAAAAATGGATAGTTAGAAAAATAAGTCATCATCCAGAGTTTCCAAAAATTGAATAAGGCAAGGCAATTGCATAATAAAAGCCTTGTTTAGGTTACAGATGAAATCATCATCTTATTGGCATTTGGGGGGGGGGAAGAGCCATAAGAAAAATGTGGCACACAGCCAAAAACTCACCCTAAATCAACAAGTTATTTCAGTGGATAATGTGTTTTATGTAATTTAAAATACTGAGTATCAGATGAAACCCCACTTAAGTTGTAGGAAAACTATTTAATTACTTTTTTATGAAGCATATCTTTCACAAATAGTGTTGTTCTGTGAATTACTAATTGGATTATTGTAGTACTGGCCAATTGCTTTATTTAATCTTGCTAGGAGCTGCCTTCTGGTGTTTTCAGAAATCATATATGGAGGGTGCAGGTAGTCCTCGGCTTAAAACTGCAATTGAGCCCCAAATTTCTGTTGCTAAGCAAGAGAGTCATTAAGTGAGCTCAATTTTATGACCTTTCTTGCCACAGTTGTTAAGTGATTCACTCCAGTTGTTAAGTTAGTAACACAGTTGTTAAGTGAATCTGGCTTCCCCATTGACTTCTCTGGTCAGAAGGTCGCAAAAGGAGATCACGTGACCCTGGGACACTGCAATCATCATAAATATGAGTCAGTTGCCAAATGTCTGGATTATGATCATGTGACACAGGGATGTACGAGGGTTATAAGTGTGAAAAATGGTTGTAAGATAGTTCTTTCAGTGCTGTTGTAACTTCCGTCACTAAATGAAAGATTGTAAGTCGAGGACTGTGTGTAAAATGGTGGCATGCTCTCTGCCTTCCTGCCATAGCTTTCCAAGAGACAGAAAGACCATCATTACCTTTCTTTAGATTAGTGATGGCAAACCTATGATACGTGTGTCAAAGGTTACCCTCCCCCAATGACATTTTGGATGACACGCAATCATTCACCAACACTCTTCTCGCATGACTTTCAGAGGCTGCATGAGAATGGGGCATGCTGTCTCATGAGCCTCCAAATATCATGTGAGGACTGGATGTGTTTTTGCATGGTTTTCGGAGGTTGCAGAGGCTGTGGAAGAGCATTCTTCAAAATCGCCTCAAGAACAGAGGCCTTGCGTTGACCTGGAGCAGCCTCGCGGACTTGTCAACAGAAAGAGAAGATCGTCTGAAGGAAAGTGGTGCACATCAGGGCATGGGGAATAGTGCAAGGCAGCCTTTTTGAGTGGCAATGGTAGTCCTACGGTAGGGCTGAAGTCAAGGACCGGGCTTCTACTTCAGGTCCAGCCTCAGCGCTGCCACTAAGTGCCATTGTTCAGAGTGGCCTAAATACCAGGGAGACAGAATGTTGTTTCTCTTTTGTTTGGTATGTGTTCCTGTGTGAGAGAAAGAGAGACAGACATGCCAGCAGAGTAAAATCATGCGCTTCTGAATTTTTGACATGCCAAGCCCAAAAAGTTTGCCATCACTCCTTTAGCTAATAATGCAATTTTATCTATGCCACAGGAAGACTATGAACACCCTAAGAGAGCATAAGTAAAAATAATCATGTAGTTGGAGAGACAGACATAATTAGAATGCAGCAAATCTATTCAATTTTGTTAAAAGAGGCGTCCAAGCAGAAGAAAGCTTGTGTGCATCAGGGCCATTCATGGCAGTCCTCCACAACAGCCCCAGTTTCTCATGTGCCCACCTCTGCTTTAGATAGGCTCTTGCTTACAGAGCTAATCTATGACAATCTAACATCCATATATTTTTTGTTATCCCATATTAATGAAATAAATAATATAGTACATAGAAATCGAAAGGTCAATTGGCTGTGCATGCCTGTATTCCTGTATTCGATTTATACATTTATACAGTTAGGCTGAAGTGCTATTATGTTTTGAAAATGCACAAACATAAATGCAGAGTAAACATCCTCTTTTATATTTTAAACTGCTGGGGCTGAATATCTGATAAAGATAATAATGAACTACTGTTCTGGCAAAACTTTTTGAAGGATTAGAAGTAGTTTTCCTACATTAATGCAGTATTTTGGAGGGCAGCTGAGGTGTTAAAAAATACCATCATTCAGTTGCATAGAATCAGGTATTGCAGAGGTCCTGGCAATGGCAATGGGTATGCTTATTTGAAGGCTTCCTGGGTTGATACTAGGATTAAGAGAAAAGATGGGCTGTTAAGTAACAGAACCCACATCAAAACTATCACAGATCATATGATTAGCTTTCAGATTTCCTTCAAGTAACTTGAACTACTGCAGCATTAGATTAGTCATGAGGAATAGATGGGAGGAAAAGATCTGGTTAACATTTGAATTTTATCAGAAAATACATGGGAATCAATTTCTTCTTTCTCTTCTTTTATACCATTGAGTATAAACATAACAGACTCAAAGAATTTGGAGCAAAGAAACAAATAAATTTATTTATCATTGAGATTTTGCACTTTGCTGGCACCAGAACCCAACAGGAGCACAGCCAAAGTGTAGTCTGTTACTTAATAGTCTGGCTACAGTGATAAATGTAGATGTGGGACAGCCAACTTGTTTAGAACAGTGAAATTTCCCAGTAGGCTTTGGACAAATCATGGGTTTGCAGCCTAATTTGTCCAGATCTTGTTAAAGATATATGAGGATAGAATTGTAATTGACTCTTGCCAATCCTCCATAACCCAAATTCCTCCTTGCATAAAAGTTAGAAGTGTGTGCTTTGTTTTCCACACAGATTTACAAGGCCAGAAACAACTCAGGACCACAGCTTCAAATGCTTGCTGTTGTTAAATCCTTAGTAAACCCATCTGTTTAAAGACAAATGTTTCCTTAATGACTAGCACACAAGGAAGTTGATGTTACATGAAAAGTTTGTTTTAAAAAACGACCTTTTCCTGTTACATTACTACCCTAAGAAAGAAGAGGTGAGATACAGTTGAAATGTTAACCCTTACTAAAGGTGAAGGTTTGTTTTCTTCTAGTTATTGGCTCAATAACTTATCATCTGTTTGCAGTGTAGAATATATGATGCATTCATCCATACTATTTTTAAAATATGTTCTATTTTCTCACTGATTTTGCTTTACAACTTGTTTAATTTCCATTCAGTCACAAATAACTTTTATGTTGATGACATATATAATAGCAATACTTTAAGAGTTAATTTCTAGTTACACAAATTACTGTGTACAAATTGATGTATTTCCCTGAAAGAAAATTGTGTATTTAATAAACAATTCCACAATCCCAAACTTTTTTTTCCTATCTAATCTGTAGCTATTACTTATTGCTTAAAGCAATAAGAGGTATTTTTAAATTTAAAGGTAAACTATTTGGAAAGAAAACTTAGCTGACCTTTCAGAAAAACCTGTTGTAATAGTTGAGAAACTGGTATTATTATTATTATTATTATTATTATTATTATTATTATTATCAACAACAACAATAACATCAACAACAGTAATAATTGGAAGGGATCTTGGAGGTCATCTAGTCCAACCCCCTGCTCAGGCAGGAAAACCTATTCAGACAAATGGCTGTCCAATCTCTTCTTTAAAACTTCCAGTGTTGGAGCATTCACAGCTTCTGGAGGCAGGTTGTTCCACTGATTAATTGTTCTCACTGTCAGGAAGTTTCTCCTTAGTTCTAAGTTGCTTCTCGCTTTGATTAGTTTCCATCCGTTGCTTCTTGTCCTGCCTTCAGGTGCTTTGGAGAATAGCTTGACTCCCTCTTCTTTGTGGCAACCCCTGAGGTATTGGAACACTGCTATCATATCACTCCTAATCTTTCTATTCATTAAACTAGACATACCCAATTCCAGCAACCGTTCCTTATATGTTTTAGCCTCCAGTCCCCTAATCATCTTCGTTGCTCTTCTCTGTATTCTTTCTAGAGTCTCAACATCTTTTTTACATTGTGTTGACCAAAATTGGATGCAGTATTCCAAGTGTGGCCTTATCAAGGTATTGTAATACATAGTGGAACAGTTGCATTCAAGATTACAGGTGGCATGTCTTCTTCCAGGATAGACCATGATCTCTCCCTCCCCACCAAATTCAGCATTTGGGCCCATGTTGAAGTTCCATTAGTCTGCTTGTGGACATCCCAGATGGGAATAGTGAAATACAAGTGTTGTTAATGAAGTCACATATTCTTAAAAACCCACCAATCAAATATAATGGTAAGCATAGTATGAACAGAATACTAACTCATCACCATGTAGCCAAAACAGAAGAACAGGTAAATTTTTTGAAAGGGGTTTCTTAATTTACTTCTGCATTACCCAAAGAAGTTAAGCCATTTAAGGTTGCAATGCAGAAAAGTCTGAAATGACTTTTCAGCAGAAAACCTGGTTGAGGGGAATATGTCTTGCCTTTGTCTCTTCCTATCTTAGAAACTTGAAGCAACAATAGAAAGTTTGTGCAACATATTTAGAGAAAGAAAGCATATATTATCCCTTTGGGATAGATGTGGATACTCTAGCTATTGTCCAGATACTTAGCCCAGCAACTGAGCAGGGATGGACAAGTAGTTCCATTCCATGCTGTTGTGTATATCATCTAGCCTCTTGACATCCACCCATGCATCACTCAGCTTGATGAGAGATGTTCTCATATACATCTGACTTGAACAGGTATCAGGGCAGAAATCCAGCAGTATGCACAACATTGATGGTAGAGTTAATTACACTTAGAAATTAATGTGTGAATTTTCATATAAGAACAGTATAACTGAACTAGCTGTAATTGTAATTCTAAGTGTTTTAGGAATTAAATTCAGTTGTTTGAATAAGGGATGGGTTAACTACATTAGTTTTCCAATCCTCAGTTCCAGGTTCACTCATCAATTTCCATTGAAAGAAAGCACTTATTCCACTATGCATATTTTTTGCTAAATACCAATATTTTTCTCTTAACACTTTAGTATTGTTTTCTGAATAATACTGCAATTTAATTCAAGTCTGAATCCTTGCTTGGCCTTTAATGCAGCTTAGTAAAAAGAGTGACCAGGTGGCCAGCTATTTTTTTTAATGCTATATTAATATACCTGGCACATAAAAGCAACACAGCATAGAGACAGGCAAAGTAAAAAGGTCACCTGCTTCATTTTTTTTTTTTTGCAGCTATAGTTAACAGCACAGGGGCAAGACTAGGCAAAGTGAAAGATAGTTGTTTGCTGACATGGTTTGATGGCTAAGGGGGATGCTAAGCATGTTCTGTTTTGAAGACAATGGCAACTTATTGATTCAGAACTACTAGATATTATGGATAAGACTTTTAGGAAAGAAAATATATACCATGTGCCAACCCTGTCTCCCCCCAGTTAATGGTTAAACAAATGGCTGGATATTGGGAACATACCCTTTACCTTCCCCAAATTGACAGAAGGAAACTGACAATTCCTGGAAGGAAAAGGGTTAAGAGCCAGCAATTTACAAATGCAACCACGTGTGAAAGTGCTTTCATCCTCTTCCTTATAAACCACAGATGTTGATTTTACACTCCTAAGAGGGTTCATAAAAGGAGTGTAGGTGGGGAGAATAGCCAGATGTTCGGTACATTTTGGTGAAATTAATATTGGGAGAGTGGTGTAAGGTAAAACCTCACCCTAATTATCCACATTATCAAAATAAAAGCTGCTTAAAATGAAATAGTGTATTTTGTGAAGCTGTCTCTTGTGGGAGGAATATCGTGTGTTGATCAGATTTCTGTTGTGCTCATCGGGAAGAAACTTTGTCTCTTTGACAGAAGGATTTGGGTTTTTTTATAAGTAGTAGGAGCAGGTAATATCTCCCGAAGAACTTATTGAGGAAAGAGGGGTGTTTTCTTGACATTCTGAACCCAAATATTCTGTAAATGGTCTCTTATAAAACATGTTGCATTCATTCCCAGCACATGCAAAGCTGGTGTGTACCCCATCTTTTCCTCTCTTATTTTCTTTTTGTTTTTAAGACTGAAATGCTTCAATAAAGAGAATTAAGGTTAGCCATTGGCTTTTTGTGTGTATAGTACTCTCTGTACCAAATTTTGTGACACCTGATGTCACATTAATGGCATTACATTTTCCAGAGTCCGTGTCCCTTTATGTACAATCAAGCAAACCGTATTTACCCTTGAATGATAACTCTGCATTTTAGCAACAATGACACCAAGTCCTATGCCTGTGAGGGAAATCACAATACAAGATGAAATGGGGCTTACATTTTTTAATGAATTATGTGTCTATTATTTTACTTAAAAGAGAACAAAATGTATTGGGGGTGAAATGTTGCCACATATCTGGGCTACTTCTGCTTGTACACATCTGCCTGTAGTCTTACATTTAGTGAAACCATTGAAAATCCAGTCAGCAAGGAATGTAACTAACAATACAACAGTTTTTAAAAAGCAGCTTTCTGAAGTGTTTCATCCTCCCTTCCTTTAAATTAACTCTTCATATTTTCTTGCTCAGGTCATTAGTGTGTCTTTTTACAATTCCCATACATAGCCTTGAAGGAATTGGCTAATTTTTCAGAAATCACATGTTTTGTTCCTTGAAGGTGTATGACAAACTCCAGTGCAGTGTTGTTCTCAAATATCCATTGTATAGTTGATTAACAAAAAAGGACCATGGATCACTGAGGAAAGCCACTATGGAAAATCAGATGGCTTCTTAGCAATTTTTTGGGCCCATAATAAACTGAATGGCTTCTCATTAGTTGCATGAGCATTGACATTTCAGAGTGTATCTGGCATTATATGAATGAAATTCTCATGGTTGTGTAATTTGTTGGTAGCAAGTTGTATTTATTAGACTGGTTCAGTAATAGCCTAACCTATCTTGGAATCTAGAATATAATAGAATAACAGAGTTGGAAGGGACCTTGGAGGTCTTCTAGTCCAACCCCCTGCTTAGACAGGAAACCACATACTGTTCTGTCTGGCCCCTCTCAGCTCATTAAAATCCACATAAATATGTCTTTAAGAGGTTTATTTAACACATTTCAAAAGGATTCACTTCAAAGCACGCTGCTGGCATTTTGCTGGCAGGAACGGCCAAGTCTCATTTATTTACATTTAGATTAAAACATGCTCTTCCCACACCTTCCAATTAACTCACTCTTTCTTTATCACATTGTCCAAGACCTCATTATTCTTCCGTAGATTTCCAAAACATCAGAAGACTGAATTCAAACGCACTGCTCCAGATATCAGGCTACTCCTTGATTAACGTTGCTCGTGACAAAGGCGTAGTCTCTCTTTTCCTTTCTAATATAGTTTCCGATACGTCACTTCCCCCCATTACTTCCTTTTTCCACTTAACTGACACCGTCGCTTATCAAACCTTCGGAATCTCGGATCAAGCCATCTATCTTCTTGATCCAAATCTGACCCCTCACTTTGCGAATCTGACCCAGACTGCCTGTAAATCTCCTCCCTTTCTGTCTCAGCTGCCGGGAGGGGAAAATACCCAGAGGGGCCTGGCTGCTCTTCCTCGGCTGCCGGGAGGGGAAAACACCCAGAGGGGTCTGGCTGCTCATCCTCATCCTCTGACACTTCCCAAGCTGGTCTAGGGACACTCACAACACATACCATTTCTGACAAATGGTTGTCCAATCTCTTCCTAAAAACTTCCAATGTTGGAGCATTCACAACTTCTGGAGGCAAGTTGTTCCACTGATTAATTCTAACTGTCAGGAAATTTCTTCTTAGTTCTAGGTTGCTTCTCTCCTTGCTTAGTTTCCATCCATTGTTTCTTGCCCTGCCCTCAAGTGCTTTGGAGAATAGCTTGACTTCCTCTTCTTTGTGGCAAACCCTGAGATACTGGAACACTGCTATCATGTCACTCCTAGTCCTTCTTTTCATTAAACTAGATCAGTGATGGTGAACTTTTTAGAGACCGAGTGCCCAAAAACTGGCCCTGCCCTATCCCAGCATCCTGCTTCGCCTCCCTGCCCACTCCACCCACCCACAGGGCCATTCACCACCTCCACGGCCCACCGCAGATCACCCAGGCAGCCCAGCAGCGCCATGGCGGCCATGCCGGCCATGCCTGCACCCCACAGCATCAACTGCATGCGATGGGGTGCGAGGGAGGAGTCTTGTCCCCGTTGCCCTGCTGCCATGTCCTTGGCTGCGCTGCTCCATGTGGGCCGCGCTCGGGGGCAACTCTCCTCTGGAGGAGCTGCTGGTGAGGAGGGGGCCATTGGGGGAGGCGGGGCTTGTGCGAAGGCGCACGTGCCCACAGAGAGGGCTCTGCGTGCCGCCTGTGGCATGCGTGCCATAGGTTCACCACCACTGAACTAGACATACCCAATTCCAGCAACTGTTCTTTATATGTTTTAACCTCCAGTCCCCTGATCTTTGCTGTTGCTCTTCTCTGCACTCTTTCTAGAATCTCAATCCTTGTGAAGGATTAAACTTTCCCATGCTACAGATCTGTCTTCTTCTGCAGGCATAAATATATGCAATCTTTGTAATCAACTGTTTATAAGTCACTACTGATTGTTGGATATCTTCTATGCTAGTCTTCATATTCTATTATCAACAAACATTGCAAAGATTTGGAGAGGTAAAGCTCCTTTTTACCAAGTGTTCAGGGAAATGGTTAAGATTCTGCATAAAAATGCCAGTCACTGCAGTATATGACTCACTGAAAAAGATGCACAGCATTATTTTGAGTCTGCAGGCTCATCTAAAGTTAAAATAATTTTAAAAGATTAGTGTTCTGTTACTATGTTTCCTCATTCTAGGTAGAACATTATCTGAGATAGTGGATTAAGAAACTATGGTTAACCATAATAAGGAGTCGATAAATCTCTTAGATGCTAAAATAATCATGTTTACTTCATGGAAAATATATCTCCAATTTTTGCGTGGTTGAGTTTTTCAGTTGTTGGGGCGTTTCCTGTTGAAAGACTTGGTGAAGATTGATATTTTCCTATTTACCTACTGTATGTTGCCATTTGTTTTTCATGGTCAGAGTTTTAAAGTAACAGTGTTGGATCCATGTAACCTGATCATTAGGGACTTATTTTCCAGGAGTAAAAATATATTGTTGGCAGGCCAAAAGAGAATTCTTGAAAGCTGTAGTTCATCTGGAGGCCACAATAAGAAGGTAGGCAGCCAAATAGAAGATGAGCACTTCTCTGTTCTATTATCTTTGATAATATCTTTATTGCACATAAGCATATATGGCTATTGCTCTGTAGCTGGGGCCAGGTTCTATAGTGAGCATCAGAAGTGGTACTTTATATTTTAGTCACAATCAATGTCATTAAATAATGGTGTTTTTCAAACTCAGATTTTAAGATGTGTGGATTTCAATTCCCCAAATCCCTCAGCATTTGAATTCTGGTTGGGGAATTTAAAAAATGGAAGTTGCCAAGATTGAAAAATACTGCTATGTATTTAATAAAGGAAGAGTTTACCTCTGAGTTTGTTGTGCATATCACTTCATGAAAAATCATGTGATTTTTTTTCAGATAATTGCCCCCCAAATACTAAAACATTTCTTCAACCACACACCGAGTATGTGCAAACGTAAATGGCTTGGTAGCATTTAGTTTCTTGAAATGGATATCCCCTTGGTGGAGTTATGTTGTGCCACAACATAGACAGCTGCTGTCTTCGGAATGTTCCTTGTAGAGGGTAACTGGTGTTAATTTTGTTGTGCATTTAGCCTTAGCCAAATAAACAATACCATCACCATGCATGCTTCTGTAGGTAAGTGTGTATGTGTGTGTGTACATACATACATACACACACATACATACACACACACACATACACACACATAAAAACAGTGGTGAAGATACGCAATTAGGATTCAAGATTTGATATCTTCATCACTATTTAGTAAAGCCTAGTACTCTGTGCATTTTTGTTTGTTTATCACATCTATACACTGCCAGAATTTAAGGCTAGTGATGGTGATGGTGATGGTGATTTATCTCAAAAAGCAGTTATTTGACAATGTAGGACAATTAAGCATATTATTTCCAGTAGATAGGTTCATGCTTCACCCTAAAACAAAACTAAACAAATTGATTCATAGTTTGAATGAATCTATGAATCCAGCTGCCATCTGCCTCTTAATGAAGGAAAAAATCCACTTAAAGCAACACCTGGAGATAGAGAGGAGAATGAATGGGATTTTATAAGGGTTGTTTAGTAGAACAGAAAAACGGATTTAAGCAGATAATTGGAATCCTGTTCAGAGCAGAGTCTGCTGACCTCTGTATCATTCTGGGCTTATACAAATGAGACTCTTGAGGTGCTTGCTACATGTCAGCTAAAACGTTGGACTGATTTCAACATTCATACAAATAACTATGTGAAATTCAGCAACTTAAGAGACATGGAGGTGGGGGCCTTCCAGTGAACCAAGTGAGAGGTTTAGGCTTTACCCTGAACATTGGTCACTCTGCTGTTCTCTTCCTTCCTTCCACTGCCCAAGGCCCTTGCTCATACTGTAGGAGGAAAACGCTCACTGTATTAATGAGTTAGCAGACAGCAGAGTTAAGACAAACTGGGAGGATCTCACTCAGAAACTTTCCCATTATTTCAACCCTTTTCAGAAGTAAATACCCTCTCTCATGAACCCTGGCTAAAAATGAGGCTGCCAGCATTTTTTAATAATGGGGTTGGGGTCATTGGCCATGCTTTCTGAGATGGATATAAACCCACATGGTATATCAGCAGCAGCATATTTCCACCCCTGACAACGGTTCTCACATATTTAAAGCTAAGCAAATTCATGTTTTCCATATGTTCTGGATTTCCCTTTCCTTCTGTCCCAGGCATGGTAGGCAATGGCAAGGGATTGTGGAAGTTACAGTATAATATAACTGGGAAACAACAGGTTATTTGGTCCCGTGCTAGGTTATCAGCAGGAGATGTCTCATGAGACTCTGCCATCTCCAATGTAAGCCTTTTGCTGCCTACTTGGCGCTTCCTGCTTCCTGCAAGCTAAGTGTTTCCTTTAGGGGACTTAAGATGAGGTACCAGATGGACCAAGTCTAAAGGGTACAAGTAAAATTAAGGTGAAGAACTATCTATTCTGACATTGATTTCCTAATTTAAATTAAACATTCAGTGAAAGAAATGGATAAAGGGATTGAAAAGCAGTATAGCTGACCAGGCAGTTAAGTATATAAGGAATATGGAGTGGCCAAAGAACAAATATATGTTGAGCAAAGAGATGTTTTTTCTCTGCTCAACATAAAAACCAGTAGGTTATAATAAATTATAATAACTACATAATTCTGGGTGAGCCTTTCAAAGGGAATTTGGATTAGGACAATCAGGTTCTCATAGTTTAGGAGAGCTGGAAGAGTTGGAAGGCACCTTGGAGGTCTTCTAATCTAGTGCTGACCATTCCAGGCAAATGTCTGTCCAGTCTCTTCTTAAAAAGCTCCAGTGATGGAGCACTTACAACTTCTAGAGGCAAGTCGTTCCACTGGTTAATTGTTCTCACTGTCAGGAAATCTCTCCTTAGTTCTAAATTGGATCTCTCCTTCATACGTTGCTTTGGGGAAGAGGTTGACAGTCCCTCAAATATTGGAAGACTATTATCATGTTACCACTAGTCGTTCTCTTTATTAAGACTAGACATATCCAGTTCCTGCAACCGTTCATCATGTTTTAGCCTCCAGCATCCTAATCATCTTTGTTGCTTTCTCTCTGCACTCTTTCAGAGTCTCGACATCTTTTTCATATCATGTGACCAAAGTTTCTGTTGTTGTTTAAATGGCATTTTCAGTGTGTATAATATTCTGAAAATTAAGAAGCAAGAAATGCGGTGAGGCATTTTTTCCACTTGCAAGCGCTTCCCAGCAATGCTTCCTTATTATGCATGACATGCTAACAGTTCCTCACCCATTAAAACCTCTATTTGTTTAAGCCACAAGGTGGCAGCCTGATGACCCCAAATATTCCACCTGCAGGAGACTGCAAGGGAACGGGGTTCAGTGAGGGCGTTTGGCTATTTGCTTGCATTCCATCCCTTTGGAAGAGTTACAGGATGAAAACCAAAACTTAGGTAAGATGGCAAATAAACTATAATGAAAACACAGCTACATTAGTGATGCACAACCTCTTGCAATATACTTAAAACTACAGGGTTGAATGGGGGTGCAAGTGAAGCTTTATCCCTGGATCTCATTTTTGTTAAGAAGGTAACCGCCAGGTTTATTTAGAAGAAGAAAGTTAATTTGGGTCTTCAAGGAGTCAGAGTTCCTTTGCAGAAAGGATCTATAAATGTTGGAGGAAGCTCAGTTTTCAATGCAGCCTGTGGATTCTGAAATGCTCAATCAGTATCGTTTTTTGGGGGGGAAAGGTTTTAATCCAAACATCCAGATACTTTAAAATAATATGGGCTGTATTTGGGGATGATAAGTATCTCCTTGCTAGCATTTCTTGGGGAATTACGTTAAAAAATTTTCAAGAACTTTTGAGTTTCAAACATTTGAGAAAAGAGTTGACAGGCCTAACTGTTTTAATATCAGTTACCATATCATGTGCTTTCTCCTCTGTGAAAGATAATAAGCTCGGACCCAGAATGAGATAGTAACAGCTCCTGGTGATGCACACTGGTCTTTTCCCTCTGATCTGGCACATCTTTCCAAAATGAAAATTACTTTATCAGCATAGTTTAAGTTCCCACTGGGTTTTTGTTGTTGATGTTGTTTTGAATCTGGGAACCATCAGAACTAAAAAGCAGTATTACTGCCTGTTTATATACTTGCAGTTATCAATGTCTTTCTAACTCCACCACTACTGTGGAGATCCAAGTACAGACAGAAAAAGGATGTAAACAGTATTGAGGCAGGCAGCTGACTTGAGCTGGCTTGTGTCCAGCTCAACTCCCTAGGCAAGAATGGAGGCAGAACTGCTTCCTTTATGCAAGGATCCCTGCTCAAATACCTGACACTTCTACTTATAGTAAACCACTTGAAGCTGAAAGCAAAGCTGGCTCCCAAAATATCAACCACAGATTTAGTTTTACATCAGCATTATAAGACTGAGGACAATATGTGAAATCCTGATGGCATTGGAGTCTGTTTTTCCCTGCTTTCATATCCTTTCCAGAACTTTGCTCAGGAGCTGTCCATCTGATATGATATGATATTTCATCTCTAGAGGTGGAACCTGATCTATGATTTGGAAGAGGCATGGTAGGATTTTGAAACCTCCATATGGATTCAACTTCATTTCAGAGAGCATTCTTCCCAGGAGCACTTTCACATATACCAGTTCTTTATGTGGTCTGGCATTTACCAAGCTGGTTAGTTTTCCATTTGGGTTACTGAACGCCTTCAACAGTTTCCACAGGACCGACAATGTCAACCTGCTATAGTAAAAACAAATGGTCTTATTTCTCTTCCCTCCCTTAAAGAATGATATAATTATAAAAAGTTATACTTTCAATCTAAAGTATTCTAAGAATCTTGATATCTTGCAGAATCTTGGGGATCACTTGCACAGCTAGTGGCATAGCAGCTATTCATTCATTCATTCATTTATTCATTCCATTTCTACATCATTCATCTCACCTAAATGATTCTTTTACCTTTATCTTTCCCAACTCCGCCTTGAAATGTGATGTTGGGTTGGGTATTTTTCTACATTAAAGAAGCATGAAGCTCTTTATGTAGGGACACTTTATGTAGGGACACCCTTAATTTAGATTTTTCTATTACTTACTATAGATAATGCTCTTCCCAAGTATTTTTTAGACATTGTGTACATACTGCATTTTCCCTCTGTTTAAATCAGGTAAAGGCAAACCATGAACCACTTACTGTATATCCCCCAAGTCCCATTTTTATGCAATCCCCTGAGATCATGCTGGCTTATTATAGATTAATAATGTTTCAGGGTTTTTTTGTTTTTTGTAACTAAGAGGTAATAAAATAGGTACAACCAACCCTTAATATGTCTATTTTATTCAAACACTCTATTACATCAATAGGTTCAGTGAAACTGATCTTCTAAGAATAAATTAGTGCTGATTTTTTTTCTCGTTTTACAATAGCTGCTACTTTCAGTTAAAAAAGAACAAAATCCATAACTACTGCAAAGGATATCAGTGGCCCACATTTTCAGTTTTCCACCCACATTTAAACACTTTTAAGGGAAGGGTAGTCATAAACAATTATTCTCATGTGTCTCCAACACCACATCTGATATTTGCCCAGAAAAATCTGTGACCTACTAATGGAAAAATACACAGTTGTAGCTAAGTAAGTATGTTTTAGTTCCTCAGCAAACTGATTAGCCAATGAGGGCTTTTCACAAGCCAGGTTTTCAAGAGTAAGTTAAAGGATGCTTGTAATGGAAATTAAGAGCCATCAACCTATACTTAAAGGAACTGGTTGGTCTGGTTTATAGATCATTTGTTGGGGTTGCAAAATAGAAAAAGAAAACAAAATGCCCTGATCTAGTTAAGTACTTGAAAATGAAAAGTAAAATAATAGATGGTCTCAACTACTGAGGAGAAAATGTTTATATATTAATTTTAAAAATCATGCTTAGCATTAATGTACCATATAAAATTCAGATAGGTAGAATCAATTTTTAATATTTTCTACAGAAATATTGAATGACTTAAAAACTGCTGTTTGAAAATACTACAAATGTAGACTTGATTATATTTGATCTTATATCCCCATATCAAATCAGTAACAGTTAAGTTATTAATGTAAAGTGCAATATATAAGGTGCTTTTGGCAAAATTAATTACTTGTTTTTCATTTTTCTGTGAAATCAGTATTTTCTCCTCATGGTTTACACGTATCCTTAGTATTTTCATTTCCAAAAAAGTCATTTTTTTAATCTGTAATTTTAAACAAGAAAAGAAAATGTATACATTGAAGAAAAGTCTAACAATTTACAAAGAAACAAAGGTTAGGATTAATTTTGCTACAGGATACAAATAACCATCTTGTCAATCTCCAAAATTATATAAACCTAGATTAATTCCAAAAGATGTCTAAATTGTAGAATAACATCTAATAATTTTTTCAAATAATTATCTCTTTGTGAACTCAGTGATAAGTTTGAATTTTCAATAAACAACTTTCAGTGTCACTATGCAGAATTTAATAATTTGTGAAAAAGATAACTGTTAACAGCTAGTTATATATTAAAAGGAATGTCAGAGTCCAATCTTAACATTTTGTCAGTAAATCTCTTCTTTCATTTGAGGATCAGGACCACTAGTATTTAAGTGAACTTGATAGCTGTTATAGTTAGTTATATAGTTCTGCAAAAGTCATTGATTGCTAAATCTGGGATTCCATTGAAATTCTGCTTAATGTTGCCAGAGCTCTGTCATATGGCAGCTCCATTGTATTTACTGGACTGGAAATTTTGATTGACTCTCCAGAAACTTCAGAATGAATAATTAAAGCATCAGCACTAAATGATCTGATTCTGATTCCCGAGGAGCAGGAAGAAGAGGAGGAGGAGGAAGAAGAGGAGGAGGAGATTTCTGGTTCTCCATTTGTTGTCTTATCACAACTTGTGTATTCTTGTTCCTTTTTATCTAAATGCTTGGCGCTACAATAAGGAGCGTAAACCTCAGTGGTTTCTTCAAATTGCAGGCAGTTTACTTTGTAGTATTTTTTCTTCAGCTGCAGCACATCGTTGAATCTGTGTCCCCAAAGGATTTCTCTAGGCACATAGGAACTCCTTGACTGATGTGATGTTCCTGTTGAATCTCCAGTGTAAACAAACGTAACTAGGATCTCAAAATTGTCCTTAGCCAGAGTTTTCCTGTCAAGATCATACAGTGGACTATCCTGGTTAATTTCATGGACAATGGTCACTGGGGTAGCAAGAATGATCTGATCATTTAGCAATTTTAAGTCTTTGTACTCCAATATCATCCTGCCCACCCTGTCTTCCACATACCTCAAGAGCTGAGCTCTCACGGTACCCTCTACCATATGATTAGGTCGAAAATCACCTATCCGCCACATCAGACAGAGTTTACCATCTCGTAAGCCAACTGTTGCATAGTAGCTAAAGCGGATAGTCTGAGCTCGCTTTCGGGCAGTGGCCATTTTTGCTAAGGCAGCTCCAATAATGAACGTGTCAATGATACAGCCTAACACAGATTGTAGAACAACTGTCAAGATTGCTGCAGAACACTCATCGGTCACACAGCGAGATCCATAGCCTATGGTGGTTTGGGTTTCCAGAGAGAATAAGAACGCCCCTGTGAAACTATTGACATTGTCCACACAGGGGGTGACTTCTTCTTCTGGCAATAAGTCTCCATGCTGGAGTGCAATGAGCCAAAAAACTAAGCCAAACAATAACCAGGATAGGATGTAAGATAAGGAAAAGATCACAAACATATGGCGCCACTTGATATCTACTAGGGTGGTGAAAATATCAGCCACATAGCTTTCCCACTCCCCGAAGATATGTTTGAAGTAAACATTGCAACTTCCATCTTTCTGAAGGAATCGCTTCTGCATTCTTTTAATCCCCACTGATGTAGTTTCCTGGTAACTCTGTGAGTGTTTGAGTTTATTTGCTTCCATGCTGATAAGTTTATCGGTGTGCTCCGCCATGCTTAGAGTTGGTATTTTGTAATTAGTTTAGGAGATATGTTGAATTATGTCAGTCATCTGTTGATCTGTTCCTCTTTTCATTTATAACCTGAGGGGAAAGAAAAACAAAGAGCAAAGGCTTGAGATTTTCAGTTGGGCCCCAGCTACATTTTTGAAGCCATGTGTGGAATCTTTACTAACTTAAGTGGGAGATTGAAACAATAAATAATTATTTTTACTCTGCACTCTTAACTCAATATATAGTGTTCAATTGAATGTCCTTTTCCAGTGATAGTGATTTATTCATTTTCTGCCCCTCTTGATCTTATTTTATGTTATCTTTAACTTGATATCTTAACTGACTGAGATGCTAAGTCAATGCTCATGGTCAAAGTATCCTTCAGCCTGAGCTTGACAACAATCCTGTGGACACAATCAGGTAATTCCCCTGGCAACTGTATGGACTTTTCTGGGATGTGTTTCCAACTCCCCAGTCTAGTTGATAGTCCTACTATTTCCTAGAGATTTCAGGTGTTAATCTCCAAAGATCCCTCCCAATGAGAAGTATGTGGAGAGTGGTCCAGACAGCAAACCATTTTCCATTGTAGCCTCTAGGTGATGGAACTGGCTTTCCCTATCTCCTTGCCTTTTGCAAAGTAGTGAAAAAACTATTATTTCTATATACCTCTAGACCAAATGATTTGTAGGTACCCACCTTTTATATGTGTGAACGTCACGATTTTTACAATTCTGATGGTGTTTTATCCATGCTTTGTTGTTTATCTCCCAGATTCTTAGTTGGTTGGGAGGTTTGCAAATATTGTAAAATAAATAGATATAAAGCAGGTCTAACCTAGCTTCCCTTCTAAACATAGAAAAGTTCATACAGGTGCTGCCACCTACTGAGATGTATTTTACCTCTGTCAGCGTCTCATGTTTTTGGTATCTCCAATGAAAAACTCAGTCCAAATCTCTCATAAAAGTATTGGATTTCCCTCAAATATATACAAAGCAGAAATATCTATTTTTTAAAATTTAAAACCAATGCACATATGTATATTTTAGAGAATAGTGTGACTGCTTTTCTTATGTGGCCGTTCACCCAAAATTAATTTATGGTTTCATTTGATCCCTGGCTTTGGTAATAGAAAACTCACGTTAGGGTTTATTTTAAATCCTAACCTCTAGATTACAATAAAAAGTATCCTTGATACTTAAAAAGATGGGAGTCAGCCATTGTGTTTCACCCCAATGTACTAAGTGCAATCTGGTTGCTAAAACACATAGCAAAAACAAATTAAGTTAATATAATTTCCCCAATTTCTTTGTTCACAAATATGATAGAAAATGTTTGAGAGGCTGTTTGTGCATCATTTTCATGTTGTTTTCGCTTCGACATTAAGTTTATATTTGTAGGGAATTTTGTTGCTTGCTACCTAGTTATATAACTTATAGTCTGAAGTAGTATAATCAGTCCTGTTACTTCAGCCGTGTATCTTTTTAGTATCATCTGTTTGTGTGCTATTTTTACCTTTTCCTTTACCTTACTTTACTTTAGTCTTTACTACTTTAACTTTACTTTACCTTACTTTGCCTTTACTTTACCTGTACTTTTACTTTACTTAACTTTCTTTTGCTACTAAAAAGTAATCTATCTGTGTTGCTACTAAAAAGTAATCTATCTGTCCTAAGAATTCATGTGGTGAGAATGATGGAAACTTGAACTCAAATCATTTGTCAGTCATAAAGTTTCCTACTTCAGTGACACATTCATAATTTTCTCTTTCTCACCTTACCCCACCCCAACCTCCTTCTGTGTTATGCTTCTTGCATACATAATTTTTACAAGCAGAGATTACAAATTTAGAGTTACCAAAAAGGTTAGTAAAACAATTAATGCTCCCCCACACTCCAATTTTTCATTGTGAAATATCTGCCCCATGAAGTGTAGTCCATCTCATTCTGGATGTGTTAAAGATCAAGAATTCCTTAGCCATTTGAACAATAATGTCAGCTGTGTGAATACACTTTTCCAAAACACTTAAAAACCTAGCATACTTTCCTTTTCTTTTCCGGGACAAAAACGAATGTGACATATGGTGGCATATCCTCAGAATGTGGCCTTCATTAAAACAACAACAACATAACTTTCTTGGTTCCAAAAATACTTCTGGAATGCAGTTATTGGAAATATTCCTAGACTTGATGTAGCTGTGGCTTTAAGCACCCCTTCCCACTTTCATTCATTGCATTTTCAAGAGCTATCATGTATAAATACAAATGTGATTTGTATTATATTGTATAATTGAATATCTTCTTAGTAACTAGAATGCAACATTTCTCACAAGTGTGGATTCAGAGGAAAACAGCTAGGAGCTGTATTCTCAGGAGAGAGGCCAAACTCTGGCAAATAGCAAGAGATCCATTTCTTCTATTACAATGAGGGCTGCCTTTAGCCAGTTCTCCAGCACCTATCTTCTGTATAGAAATCACCTTACCTGCAGCACTCACAGAGTTCTTGAAAATGAAATATGGTACTGAGAATAAAATTGTTTGACTTGGAAGCCACTCATAGTTTCAGCCATCCAAATCATAGATTTCAACTTGGCTTACGGGATATAGTCCTCAATTTATGACTGGTCCCCTAGTGACTGTTCAGAATTCCAGTAGACCTACCTGAGGGGAACTTACAACCCAGATTCAAAGTTCTGCTGGTTGGTCTCGTGACCATATTTTGGTCATTCTGTAATTGGGCTTCATTTATGACCATTGTGAGTTATGATCATGATGGATAGACTCCATGACGGTTGTAACTCAAGTACTACTTGAGTACTATGGTGGCCACTCACATCTCTCTCGAAAATGAACTCAGCATGTGAAAGATGGTAGAACATCTTTCTCTCTCTTTCACATGTACCCTAATGAGAGAGAGGAAAAATAATTTAAGGTATAAGCAGCAAAAAATGGATTGCTGGGCCCCATAGATAACTGCTTTGATTCACCTCAGCTGATGATAGGCAATTAAAATAGTAGTAGTTTTATTTGTCACATGCCTATAACTTGGTAGGATACAAAATAATACAGTATTTATTATTATAAGCATGAATAATATAGCTCACTATAACTCAATTTAAGATCACTAATAAAGTATAGTACCTGAATAGCCTATGATATCTAAAAGAATGATTAACAAGTATAAATAAAAAGAATACATAAGCCAGATTTTGAAAATCCGTAATAATAAATATTTTAACATGCTTTTTAAATTCAGACTCCCGATGTAATCCTGGTAGAAAGTTTGGCCTTCAATGAAAAAAGGCTATTTTCTATGCAGCTATTATTAATACAAGGAAGTGCAGGTTGATCATAGCAAGTGCTCTGGTTTTCTATACTATCTAAAGAAGAAAGGTATTACAGTAATGGGGTCTATTAACTACTCAGTGAAAAAGGAAAAAATGTGCCTTATTAAGTTTGTGGCCTTTGTTGTCCATGCTATAATGCTCAGATTATGAGACAAATACAAGTTAAGTTTGGACTCTTAGTAGAGAAAGGGAAATATTCTTTCATAAGATGTGAGAAACTTGGTGGAGTAGCTCCTGTGAATAGAGAATATTAATTGAAGAATTCGTTTTGTTCAAAAGGAGCAGAAGTAACAGGAGGGGAAAAGATGATATACTCCTCACTAAAACTCTCCAGGCCAGCTCAAAAATCCAAAGGAACAAACTTAGTGATGCTGTAGACAGTATCCAAGTCAGTTTAAGTTTTGTATGGCTGCCCATACAAGCACTGGGTGGTTCACAATAACAAAAACTAGTAAAGGAGGGAATGCAAACTATTGTTTGCTCAACCATGGAATAAATGTGAACAATATTTTCCAAAAGTAAACTGAAGATCTTTCAAAGAACATGATGTATCACTGATGGGCGACTTTAATTACTTTACCATCTGTGAGAGATAAACTCTGCTAAATAGGAAATTCCTAACTTGCCTTACTGACAACTTTCTTCTTCAAAGGGTTGAGGAAAGCACAAGAAGCTTGATATTAACCAGTATGGAACATGTTTATGAAATACCTATTTGCTCTAAATGAGTTTAAAACTCAAGGGTCAGATGAATTTAAACCTAGGATTCACAAGATTGCTGATAAATTGAACTTCAAGCCAAGTAGACATAGATAATTCTGGTCAGTCAAAAGTTAGATCAAGGAACAGCTACCTACTAAGTAGTATTTTGGATGGAAACAGGAAATAAATCTAATAAATATCTCCCCATTTCCCTATGTAATGGCGCTTAATCTGTCTTCTGGTCCAACTCTGCTGTCAACGTAACACATGTGATGTCCTGTTTTTATACAATATATGAAACAATATTAACCTCTCCATACAACATAGCACCAAGGACCAGAACACAATCATTTGGTGCTAATCTCTGAGGCTGCCTGTCAATGGAAGCAGAATCACTGTAACACAATGTCCCCAATTCAAACTCACAAAGGTGGGCCAGGAATATATTATGATCAATAGTACCAAAAGTTACCAAGAGATTAAAAAAGGATCAATTGAGCCATATTCCTTTTGTCTCTGTCTAACAAGTGGTTATCTGTCAGGATGAACATGACTGGCAGTGCACCTAAATGAGGCTACAATCTCGACTGAGATAATAAGTCTCCTTCAAGAACATGTGCAGCTGAATCAGGTTTGACTAGGGATATTTCTATTTGGACAATAGTTGACTATATCTGTGTGGCTTCTTGACCTTTCGACTAAGATCAAGTGTAAGAATTGACTGTCTAGATCTAGGAATGTTTCTTCAGTTGTAGACATTCCATAGTTTTATTTAAGGCTGGGAATATCAGTGAATGAATATCAGTAATTATATAGTCAATTTTTTTCTGAATCTACCCAGCTAACATAAGACAGGCTGGGATCAAGACAACATAAAATAAGCTAGGCAGTCCCAATCATCCTTCTTACATTCTCAGACCTCACAAATAAAAAGTGTTCTTAGGTAATTGCACCAAATGAGACACATCAGTGCGATTTTTCTCAAAATGTATGGCAGTTGGCATAAAGACAAGTGATTTTTATCCTCAAAATGCCTTCTGAAGAAGATTATAAATCCTTGTCTCTCTGTTTTGTTTTGTTGAATGCAGGATAGATTGCAAGTAAGATGCAGTGTACACTGAAAGTAGTCATTGCTACCTCATGTCCAGTCAGCTTCAAGATGAATCTTACACTTTGAAGAGCCTCATACAATGCTCTGAAAAACCTTTAAAAAGCCATTGCTTGCTTTAAGGAGTTGACTCACTGAAGTTAATATGACTCTTAAAGTAGCCACAACTATTTTTCACATGTAAGATCATAAAAAGACAGGTTGCTTTAATGAATAACAGAAATGCTGTGCTTGCACAAGTCCTGAAGCACTTTTTCCCAATAATTTTCAGAGTATGAAGAATGTTACTCTATTTTTACAGGAAAATAGAGTTTTCGCTGCCAAAACCCTAATAAATACTTGCATGCAATTTTTGATTAATATAATTGTGAAACTAAATGCACCAATTCAAAGAGTTTTAAAAACATCTATATATGTACTGAAGTTTTATACTCTGAGTACTCCATTATCATCTCTATTCCCTATACCCCCAGGAGTACTTTGAAGCTAGTGTACAATTTTTGCATGCGATCCTTCATTAATGGGGATTTTTTTTCAGGTGGTTTGCTTAGATACCAGTAAGAGTATTTTAGTTCTTTTAAGAGTAGATGCTCTCCTACCCTCTCCTCTTTTAATAAATTAAGAATTTTGAAACTTTTGATCCTGCTCATCCCATTTATGTCCTTAGTAGTTGTCAGAAAACATCATTTGATTAGTGCAGAGACAGCCTTAAAATAGTGGATGTCAATTTTTAATTTTTCTTTCATTGGGTGAACATTTGGTAGCATTTATTCAGAAAAGTGGGGGTTTAAGAATTGAAGGGTTTTCCTTGTGATTTTTTTTCCTTCCTGCATTGTTTAGTAAATTATCTTTAATTTGATTCTTGCTGTAAACTCCTTAAAAGAGCAAATATGCTATGAAGTTTTTCAGTTAATTCCCAGTTCAGTAAATATATAGTTTAAAAAAGATGATATTTGCTCCATAAACCCACTCATTATGTACATACTATGTACATTGTATATTTCCCCATACATAGGAGATTCTTCACACAGTTGTATCACCTAATAGATAACTAATCTATGAAGATAATGGCAGAAGTGGGCCCTAGTCAGCCATGGATAATAGAGTTAGGAAAATGAATTGCAAATTAATTATCTTAACTTTAGATAATTCTTAATATATCTTTCATAAAAGCTATCTGAAGAAAGGAAATGGAAAAGAGGGTATGATGATCATCATCTTAAAGAAAGGAAAAAGAATTTTGCGAGGTTCGTCACTAGCAAATGTCCTTGAAATATTACCCTTTAAAGGAATGCAGTCTCCACCCCTTATCTAAAGATTCTTTTGCAGATGTGTTCCATCTTCACAACTTCCCCTGTTAAGGTTGCTCTGGCCAAGCTTTTTATCAACAAAGTTTCTCTTCATGCTTAATCTTAATTTTCCTTCCTGGAAGTCCACTGTTTCCTTCTGCGGTTAATTGTCTTGGAACATAGCATTACATTCAGTTTTTGGAAATTTTTCCTTATGGACACTGATGCTCATACAGTTTGAAAGCTGCATCCAGAGAAACCATGAATAAACCAATCAAATAATAACCATTTGAACCATCTGACTTTCATTTCAGCTATGAATGGAAACAATCTTCCGGTTACAGCATTGTCACCACTTAAAAACATGGTGGCTCCAAATATTTCAACACCCTTCTCTTTTTCTCCCCTCCCCTTTGTTTCCCCTTGTTTCTTTTTTTATAATAAACCTTGCTCCAAATGTCTTTGTAGACTACATACAAATTTGATTTTGTGTATTCCTGGAAAATCCAAACCTCTAATATTGTGGGGAAAAATTATCTGCTTTTTAAGGATACACCATGCCAACATATAAAAGCTTCCCTTTTACCCTATAGTTATCCTTTTTATGAATGAAAACATTCCTAGTTTGGCATAATTTTCATTTGGTCAAAGAGATCCAACTTTTTCAGCATATTATCTTTCTCAGCTTCATATTACTTTGTTTCCAGTGCCTATAATATACTTTCTGTGGTTATATCATGGAATCTCATGATAACATTATACAGGCTCTTTCCTAATAATTAGAACAGTGCCCTTTTCACTGCAATTAGAACATGAGTAGCTATTTTCATTGAGTTTTCTGCTTTGATCCTAAGCCCTTTTTCCTGGGAAATCTGGGCAGGCATCTGAATCCCCTTAGTTTACAATATTTGACAAATTTTAGGAAAACGTAAAACAGCCTTTCTTATCTTGTGCCATTTTAATATGTATATATCCAAGTACTCTCCAATCAAATGTCAACATAGTATTAGATTAAAGATACGAGGGCACATACAAATGTGTTACTGTCGCACTGACAAATATTTAGAAAATGTAGGTGTAGGTGGTTTTCCCTTTCTCTCAGCATGTGCTCACAAATGCCTACCTTATACTTTTTTCCTTTCCATCCATGTGAGCACCTTAGTGGGGAATTCCAGTATAAGATAGACACATGGATAGAGAGGAGGAAATGAGAATATATTTTGATTATATAACAGTCAACAATAGTAGGCAGGAGATCTCAGAAAAAGTTTTATTAGAAAACCTCTTTCATCGCAAAACCTTCGTCTAATTTTCCCTGCTTGAAAAAGAGATCAATGTACACCAGTGACATTTTAGAAACATTGATAGTTGATATTCATATTTGGTAGGAGCAAAATGACACCTGGATCACAGCCTCAATGCAAAGCAATGCCTTCCTATGTCAGTATGAAATTATTAAAAAATTGGGAGACAGACATAAACAGCTCTGCACAAAAGGCTGTTCTACAGTCTTGAATATCATGCAAAGGTGTTGTCACCCATAGTGGAACATCTTGCAAATGACATTTAATCCACCCAGCCGAAACCAGATCCTATAGCAGGAACAGCCAGAACAGCAGGTGGTATTTGGCCATAGAGATTTGATAAGAAGGCATGTTTTGAAAAGTTTCTTCAGAGAACAGATTCAAGGCCACTTAGGGTCATTGCTTTCACCTGGTTGGACTGACAGTGTTCATACCTTATCTAATTCAGTATTATCTGATTGGATTTAATAATAAAAGTGGAGATTTATTATATGTTAATGGCTGCAAAGATTTTATACACATTTTATTAGACACATTTTATCCTGACCAGCTTGAGGTTAACTCAGCCTTCCATCCTTCTGAGGTCAGTAAAATGAGGACCCAGATTGTTGGGGGCCATATGATGACTCTGTAAACTGCTTAAAGAGGGCTGTAAAGCATTATGAAGCGGTATGTAAGTCTAAGTGCTATTGCTATTTGTTCAGTCACTGACTAATAAAACTTCATTCAATAAAGTGAACAGCATAAAACTATCCCCTAACAACAAGAACTATTGGTAGTCATTTGTGAGCAAAGCTTACAAATAATGTAGCAAATTTTTGTTATTTTAGAAAAAAACCCACCTTAAATATTCGACAGGTAGTGCAAATAAAAATCATCAGAGCGCCCTGGAAATTTAAATAGAAAAGGAGTAATCAGCTAGTGGTGAAAATCTCTATAGAACTGGCAATAACGAAGATCATGGTTTCTATGGCACTCATATTACAGGGCCAATATACGGTTTCATATGGGGTTTTTTGTTGGGTTTTTTTTTTTTTGCATTTCCCTCTTAGGACAGTTGTGGGGACACCATTAAACCAAGCTGTAGATCCGTGGTAGCGAACCTATGGCACAGGTGGCACGCAGAGCCCTCTCTGTGGGCATGCGCACCGTCGCCCCAGTCCTAGGCCTTCAGCTGGGTTTTATAAAACCTTTTTGCTTTAAGCCTCCACCGCCGTGTGCAAAAAAAAAAAGGTTCAATCAATCAATCAATTTCAACTTCTCGCAGGAAAAAAAAAGATCTCACAAAGTTGGAATTGATTGATTGAACTTTTTAGCCCCATCCAGTCTGCCGTTACCACCGAAGCCACGCCCACCCAATGGGCCACATCCACCCAATGAGCCATGCCCACCCAGCACCCGACGATACATAAGTGGGTTTTGGGTTGCTGTTTGGGCACTCGGTCTCTAAAAGGTTTGCCATCACTGCTATAGATTCTGAATTCCCCTGAATTGGGGAACTGTGATATGATAAAAAAACATGAAAATGATTTCAGCATTAAATTTGGCTATTTGCAATTATATAATGAGAGAAGGCAGCATTTTCTGTTTGACTTTCTATATCTAAGATCCTTTGCCTTAGTATTGATCTAGTTTGATCTGACTCTTAAGGTTAAGAGGGCATCACTGAAGAAACCATAGACCTTCAGTTTCTTTAGACTGCTATTTCACAAGATTTGTAGTTTTCTGCCAATATTAGATAGGTCAATCCACTAGGGTTGGTGTAGTTTTAACTAGTAGGTAAAGATATTTATCCAGAGATTAGATTCAAGTACTGACTCCTACTTCCCATTAAAGTAATATCTTTGGAACACAGCGGGTAACCTGGAAGATGGCTAGCCGGTCCAATTGTAGTGGTGCTTATACAGTAGTGGCCAAAATTGTGGAAACCTTTTGGGAAATGTGTGTTTTTGAGGTTCGATGGCTAATAACACGACTTCTTTTTGTACCATAAAATATCAATAGAAACATAATTTAATCAAGAATGTAACACAACATAGTTTGTTCAATTATCTGTACTGTATTCTATGAAAAGTTATAGCCAAATAACCAGAAAAAGGAAGCACAACTTGCTTAGGTTGATATCAGGTAGCTTTCCTTCATCTGATTGTAGCCAATGAGCATGAGTGTTTAGAGAACCAATCAGGTGTCATCTTGTTTTGGCAATGAGCCAATCAGATCACAGTAGGATTCAGTTATTGATGTCATATATTGAAGCTGAGAGGAGGACATTTGTCAGTGTGTGATGTGATCGCTATCAAGTTGGTTGGGGTTTTTTTTGTTCTTTCATTTAGTGAGTTGACTGGTTGCCCAGAAAGCAATGTAAAATAGTATTATTAAGTGAACAAGGCTACAGTTATAAAGAAATTAGAAGAAAAATTGGTGAAAACTTAACCAAAGGTAGCATTTCTACTGTACACTTTTCCCAAAAGGTTTCCACAATTTTGGCCACTACTGTAATTAATTGATCACAGGCAGTTACAGGCAGATCTCTGATTCCCTCTTCAGAAGAATGACTAATTAAATTATGCCTCCCACAGAATAACTTTGCATGCAAAAAATAAATAGGATTTCATTCTAAATGGAAATCATTCTCGCACTATTAGTGTATTTATAGAATTGTGTCGCATCCAAAACTGAATTTTAGAGTTCCTATCTTAGTTAGAAGTACCATTTATGGTATTAATTTTCTGTATTTTTTTTAACTACTTAACAATATTTCTAGCAATTTGAAACGGGTTAACCAAGAATTTTTTTGCTTAAAGTTCAACCAGGATGTTGATAAGAAAAACTGATATAAAATACCTTATAATATCAGAAGCTTCTAATGATGCATTGGAATATGTTATGATATTTCAGATTGTTTTTTTATCCACCAGTATTTCACTACCTGTATCTGATTCTTCCATTTGTACCACTTATTTTTATATTCTTTCATAGATAGTTAATAATATATGGGGCGGGGGGGGGGGGAGAAGGAAGAAGGAAGAGGATAGTGAAGGCCTACAAAGCTGACTACAAAATATATCTTCAGTAGTAGAGCCCAATGAAGTAAGTGAACCTATAGCCTGGTTAGGACTGGAAGTCAGGTTCAATTTGAAAAACCACTTGCATTATTAGAACTATGGGATGCCTTTAGTCTAAACCAGCAGTTTTCAACCTGTGGGTCGTGACCTCATTTGGGGTCGAACGACCATTTCACGGGGGTCGCCAAACAACGCAGTCCGCCATTTTTTCCCCTTTTCCTTAGCTGTGCTACTCTCTCTTATTCTATTGGCTTTTGAAAGCCAATAGAATAAACTCTCTTGAATAGAGTCTAATCCTATTGGCTTTCAAAAGCCAATAGGAATTGTCCAGGCTGTCTCTGCCCTGCTGAGCCCGCCAAAAGTCCCAGTCTGCAAACGGTGCTGCAAGTTGTCTGCAGCGAAGGCGAGCTGTCTGGAAGTTTCCACCCCTCCCTGCTCAGCAACTACTAAAAATGTAAGTAAAAGAGGGCCAGGGATGGGAGATGGGAGGCCGGCGGGCGCAGGGAGGGTTGCTGGTGCACGTGGGGCCCAGCGGGTGCCTTACCTCCCTTGGGCTGGGCCAGCTGGTGGCCAAGCCAGTGGTCGCCCTGCGCCATCGCTGCCCCTTGCCAGCTACGCCTCAGCTGGCACAAGGGGTGGCACCAAACATGTGCGGCGCTCCTGGGCAGGGAAATACAGGTAGTCCTTGGCTTATGACTGGTTGGGGGTTGCGGCATTAAAAAGGTTGAGAACCACTAGTCTAAACAGTATGTCATCATTAAGATTATTCTTTTCTTCAAGAAACTCAGAAATCATTGTTGTTAAATATAATGTTTAAATATTTTTCCTCCACCACCCTATTTTTTCTTCCTGGGTCCTTTACAAAAACAAAGAAATTAAGGAATAAGTTTCCATATTTAGAAATTAATGTTATTTGCTATCCAATTATCTGGCTATGCATTGATCACAATCTTGATAGCTGAACTACACATTTTGTGAAAATTATGGTTTTGAATTTGAATGAATTGAAGCTTGTTTTCTTAGATTTGGATTCAGGTGAAAAGCACTTTCTCTTACAAACTAGAAGAGATAAGCTGTACATTTAAAAAAAAATTTTTTTATCAGAATGCAGGAAAACTTTCCCACAATACCAACGTTCACTCATTAAATTTTGCCCTCTTCCGTCTGACTATGGACTTACTTGTCATTACTTATTTGAAATGTAGCCATCCAGGCCTGTTACATATGGAAGGCCTGCCTGTACATTCTTCTGAATGACATTGTCAGACTTTGGTTCCAAAGTCCTATCAAGATAGCATGTCTGACAAAGCCTTTACCACCCAACACCATGTGGGAAGGCAAGGGACAACTGCAAATAGAAAGAAGACTTATGTTCTTGCACTCAGGAAGTTATGAAAGGCCCATACTGTCAATAGGCAAACAGAAAGGGTGAATTTGCTTGTAACTCAAAAGCTGCTTTGGGTGGACTGTTACTCTTGAAAACTGGAACACAAATCATTATTATAAAATAATACTAATAAAAGGTGTGCTATTCTTATTTCCAAAAAGCCTTTTAGGCCAGAACCTAAGCAAGATACTTTCTCCTGAAACTTTCCTGTATACTTCTTGTTACCCAATTCTGAGCCTCGTTGGGTAATCCTTTGAGAGAAACGTAGTGCAGTCTGATACGACTAGAATGAATATAAAATTTTAGTCTGACCGTATATTTTTTAACCCCAATGTGGGATGCCTAGTGATCATCTAAGAAGTTTGTATATCTTAAATTGAAAAAATTGTAGTGGCAGCAAACTTCAATGATAAATCAATATTTACTTACCTAAACAGGTAAACAGAAAGACTCTGCCTGCGTCAGTGTCTCATATATTCAAACATAACTTTTCTCTAACCTATGCACTTAATATATAGTTTCTGGTTGATAGCTACCCTAAGGAGAAAAAGATCCAGAAAGATCTCTGGAAAGTATTAGTGTCACATATACACCCAGGTTTTTCTTGATCCTAGAAAACTCTTCATTAAAATTTATGTAACCATTTAAGTTTTGTTTTCCTTTTTTCCCTCTTTTGCATGAGCATGTAATTTAGGTATTTGGTTCAGGTTAACGTTCACAGAATTTCTCGGAGATGCATAAGCTAGTGGAATCTAAAGCTGGAATTAATATGAATCCTATTTTCCACATCTTATTACTAAAATGTCAATAGTCACCAGTTGTGTATTTTGGAAATTCCAGCTTCAATTACTTCCTCTCAGGGCTCCCATATAAACATTTCTTTTTTCTAGTTGTCTAGAATTCAAGTTGTTTGCGGTTATGGCCTTGGGGCAAAATGCTTGTTTAACTGTAGGCATCTGAATCTGCGGGAAAACCATAGCAGAAGGAAGGAAAGAATAAGAATGTTTGCCCAGAGATTAATTGAAAATACTATTGCTAGGCACTGAATCAATATCTTGTTTCCTGAAATAGTAAGGGTAGCATTAAAGAGCCTCAGAGAAAAGTACTCATGAGGATCTAGTAATATAAGCTACTTGGTATTTATTGAAACTGTCAAAATTAACCAAAGATTATCTCTGAGTCTGACAGCTAAAAGGTTCACCTAAAGGAGATACTAAGGTAGGACAGGGAAGAAAGTCTTCCAGCAAAGATCTAGACTAGAGCTAGAGAATTATTTCATCATGGGTCAGATCACAGGAGAAGCTCTGGCAGGCAGATGAAGAGATGTGGGGGAGGAAGAAGAGACAACTAAAAAAGAAAGATCAAGATTCCTGTTGATAGTTTTGGACCAAGAGTAGAATGGTAGATGGAACCAATGGAAGTCAGCAATTAATAAGCTGGCTTGCAGAATAAGAAATCCATAGTGTAAGGTTGAAAGAGAGAAAAAAGAGAAAAATATGGGAATATATCCATAATGATGGTGTTTTGCAAAACAGGAGAAAAACAGTTTCTCTAAATTTTACTCTCTGTAGGTCCAAGATTTGACCTCCTTACTGCTAGTGCACATTTATACTTTCTCAGTAATAAACTCATCACTTTTTCTGTTACAGTTCCCTGTTCTTCCACAGCAACTTTTAAATTAATGTTACCTTTTTTTCTCCTTGCTGACTGATTGTTTGCTTTCCCCCCCTAGTTTTTCAGTTCCAAGTATTCCATGATCTATGTTTCTTGGGATACAATTTCATTAAAGTAAACTCGGAGAAAATCACTAATGAGATTCTGATTATACAAGTTACTCAGTATTTATTACCAATGCCTTCCAGAAACCCTTAGGTCAAAAAATAGTAACAAGGGTAAACAACCAAGATTCTGTTTGGAACTGTTTCTTTCAGGGCAGATTTATTCTGGTAAATGAGTCCAATAAAGATCAGTTTGATTTGATTTCTGGGCAAGTGTCACCTCTTGAACTACTGAAGAGTAACATGCCCCAAAGAAAGCTCAAGGTTGTTTAGTACACTAAAGAACTGCTCTTTATCAGATACTAGTGGAAAGCTTCACTCTTTGGACATGACACAACATTTCTACCCCATGGATTCTTCTCTGTTATTTGCAGTTTTGTCAGTGAAACTACAGTAGGATCTTGCCATAATTTTGAATCTAAAGAGGATGGCTTTAGTTGTTTTATAGTAGAGGGTCCTACCCTCCTTTTTTTAAAATCATCCTCATTAGTTTGCTATGCAGTGGTATTGGACCATCCTTCCATAGGGGCAATTTACCTGCTTTCTCTGTGCAAAATTGAGGAAAAGAATATAACATTTGTTTATCCCACCTCTATGAAGCCCAGTTTTTTCAACACATCTATTATCATATAGGTCCCTAATTCACTCACCAGTTAGGTTGGCCAAGGAGGGAGATGTACCATCAGCACAAGTTGCTTGCTACTACGACCACTGAGGTTCACTGAAGTGGAACCAACTTGTGTCCTTCTTCATTTCCTTATTTACGTATGCACCCTATCTCCAAAAGCTACAGTACAGTTAGCCTTTCTTCCTTGAGATCTTGATTGTATGGGGTGCTAAGCAACCTTGGCTCCCACAGCTCATTGAGCATTTAGGACAAACTGGCACTTCACAATACCTCTGGCAGACATTCAGCTCTGTGCTTCCGCATTAAGTATTGGATATTTCCAAAAAAAGGGGGGGAGCATAATAGAAGGAGAGTGAGGGGAATCAGGGAAAAAGTTGCCTGCTGAAGATCAGCTACATTCTAAATCGCTGTTGTGGCTTTCCTCAATCCTTCCAACATTTTTTTTAAATGGATTATTTTCCTGTCCCCTCCCTCCCCTTAAATTTGGTTCTCATGTTCTGGTCAATTGGGTCTGTTTTAATTTTTGCTAGTATTTTAGAATTACTTTTAAAACCTATGTATACTTTTAAAAAGATAAAATAAAACAGGGACTGAGTTTTAATTGACTTTGTAATTGTGTATTTGGGCAACACTTCAAGCATCAGTTGGAGAAGAGAATGTGACTTGCAAGTGTTTGAAAAGGATATAGAAATGCAGCGTGCTAAAAATACACAGCATGCCAGCCTTTTTGGAGGCAGACAATTAAAATAATCTGTGTGTATTTTCTGTGAGGCTCCCATTCTTCATGTGATTCTCAATGGAGAGTCTCGGCAGTTCCCCTGCTTCTAATTAAAAGCGTCCTTGAGTTCAAAATTTATTTTTACACTATAAGAGAGAGATTGGGACTGGCTCAGGGCTGAGCTGAAATAGAGGAAATAGACTTGGAGAAGGAAAATTGCCCCTTCTAAAATGTTTGATTTTGATGAGATTGGACAAGAATAAAGGTGTCAATGAAAAACAGGAAGAATTGTCTTCATTTGGGTAATATATACAGCATTCTAATCTTATCATCCCTTTTTCCAGCTGGAAATATTCTTCCAAGGACATCCGTCTCAGGGATATCCTCTAGGTCTGAGTACAAGCAGAGTTGTGGCATGGCAGCACCCCAAAGCCCCTTTTCATTTAAGACACAGTTGGGCTGCCCAAGAGGGCTCATTACAAAGAGAGAGAAACAGGTTCAGAAATGGCCTTATCTCCATAAAGTCCACAAAGAGCCAGCCTCTTCATTAGGTAGAGTGAAACAACTGCCCCAGACAGCAGAGTTTGGTGTCTTGAAAGAGTCTTTGTATAATTCAGGGGTTCTCAACCTTGGCAACTTTAAGACTTGTGGACTTCAATTCACAGAATTCCTCAGCCAGCTTTGCTGGCTGAGGAATTCTGGGAGTTGAAGTCCACAAGTCTTAAAGTTGCCAAGGTTGAGAACCCCTGGTATAATTGTTTTCTTTTTTAATTTCCACAGAGATCCCTGTAAGGAAACCCACAATACTGAGACTGGGTCACTTGTGTATCTTGGGCTTAATGCTCTAATAAAAGACTATCTTTTGACAACCTAACAAATGAAGCATCATTTTGGGGTAGAAAAGAAGAATGCATGTTTAGAATATAGTAATCTAATAAAAGATGTTTGTTGTTGTTCAGTCACTAATTCAGGCCCAACTCTTATTTATTTAAGGAAATCTTATTTCATTCTTTGATAAAGTGACTAAATTAGTAGACCAGTGAAATGCTATAAGAACATAAGAACATAAGAAGAGCCATGCTGAATCAGGCCAAAGCCCATCGAGTCCAGCATTCTGTGTCACACAGTGGCCCACCAATTGTACATGGGGATCTTGAGCAGAAAGAGAAGGCAAAACCCTCCCTTTCCCTTGACCCCCAACAAATGGTACTCAAGGGAATCCTGCCTGCCTCAACCAACATAGAGGCGGCACATGGACATCCGTTTTAATAACCAAAGTTATACTATTTAATAACCAAAGTTATACTATACTAAGTATACTATTGACATAGTATACTTAGATTTCAGTAAGGCACTTGACAAAGTAGACCACAACTTACATCTTGGGAAGCTAGAAAGAGGTGGAATAAACAACATCACCACCAGATGGATCTGTAGCTGGCTGACAAACAATACTCAACGAGTAGTCCTCAATGGTACCACATCCATGGAGAGAAGTAAGCAGTGGGGTATCACAAGGCTCCATCTTAAGCCCGGTACTCTTCAATATCTTCATAAATGACTTAGATGAGGGAATAGAAGGGGAACTCATCAAATTTGCAGATGACACTAAGCTGGCAGGAATAGCCAACACCCCAGATAAGCTCAGGATCCAAAAAGATCTTGACAAACTTGAGCAATGTTCCCTATCCAACAAAATTAATTTTAATGTGGAGAAAAGCAGAGTTTTACATTTAGGCAGGAAAAAATCAAAGGTATAAGTACAGATTAGGCGAGACCTGGCAGTGTGAGGGACCCTGGAGTCCTAGTGGATGATCACTTGAATATGAGCCAGCAGTGTGCAGCAACAGCCAGAAAAGCTAATACAATCCTGGGTTGTATAAACAGAGGCATAGAATTAAGATCACGCAAAGTATTAGTACCACTTTATAAAACCCTAGTAAGACCACACCTGGAATACTGCAACCAATTTTAGTCACCATACTACAAAAAAGATGTTGAGACTTTGGAAAAAATTCAGAGAAGAGCAACTAAGATGATCAAAGGCCTGGAGACTAAAACATATGAAGAATGGCTGCAGGAATTGGGATTGGTTAAAGAAAAGAAGAAATAGGAGTGACATATTAGCAGTATTCCAGTATTTGAGGGGCTGCCACAAAGAAGAAGAGAAATTATTCTCCAAAACACCAGAAGGCAGGACAAGAAACAATGCTTGGAAACTGATCAAAGAGAGAAGCAACCTGGAATTAAGGAGAAACTTCCTAGCAGTGAGAACAATTAACCAGTGATACAGCTTGCCTTCAGAAATTGTGGGTGCTTCATCACTGGAGGTTTTTAAGAAGAGACTAGACAGTCACTTGTCTGATATAGGTTATCCTGCTTGAGCAGTGGGCTGGACTAGAACACCTCCATGGTCCCTTCCAGCTCTATTCTATTCTAAGTCTTCTCGTTTGGTGACCAAAGTATTTGAGCTTTAGCTTCAGTGTCTGCCCTTCCAAAGAACAGTCAGGGTTGATTTCCTTTAGAATTGACTGATTTGATCTCCTTGCATTCCAAGGGACTCCCAAGAGTCTTCTCCAAAAACACAATTCAAAAGCACCAATTCTTTGGCACTTTTCCTTGATAGAGGAGATGTTTTGTAGAATCGTTCCTCATCTCAGATGGGCCAGTGTGTGCTCAGCAAAGCTGGGGGATTGACCCTGAACTATTTGCTACTGCCCCAGAGCTTACCAATCCCTGCACAGATGTTTGAGTCTCCTCAAACCATCATTAGAAACTGGGCTGTGAGTTCTCGATGTCACCGCATCAACTCCTTACTTGACCACAATACTGCAAAGATTTTATATAAAAAAATATGATGCTTTAGATTTCAAAAGTCACACGGCAAGGTTAACAGTGAAGAAAAATGTGATTTTCTAAGTAAGGGATTTATGCAGACTTTCTTTTAAAGCAAAATCATTCTCTGTATAATTTAGCTGCATCTAAAGCAGCCTCTTGGCAGAGTGAGAAATAAAAAGTAACTTTAGCATGATGCTCCAAGGGAAAAGGTCTCGCTTTTAACAGATATTGCCTGTAGGCAAATGAAAGAAGGGAATCTCTGGGCTAAACAATCAGAGAAAAATGGCAAGAGGTCAAGGTCTCAGACACAGCAATTTTGTTCAGGGGGGGGCTGGGGGGGTTGCTGAAAATAAAGCAGATTCAGCAAACAAAGGTGTAATTGTAGTCAAATGGAGTACATATTACTCCCATTCATGCTAAATAATTGGTATATTTACTGAACAATTTATTTTAAGTAGGTCAATTATACCTTCACAGATTGCTTTTCAATTATTGTGAACCACATTAAGTGGTAAGTGTGGGTTTATGACACTGCTTTACAGTGTTATGTACTGCATCCTCTTTTATTGGTGGCTGAGAGGGAAGCATTCCTCTTAGCTGGCTGGCCTTCCCTCTTGTGCCCCTTCTAGCTGGGTCATCTTTTTCATACAAGCTCCTGAAATATCTTGGCAGAAATGTAAAGCAGTCCAATCAGTATTCTAATGATTTACAGCCTTCTGTCTAACAACAACAATCCTTTCAGTGTTGTTCCCCTGACTTCTCTTCCTGGATGTCTTGCTACTGCTCACCCAAAGGTTTCACAATGAACCCAGTGTTTTGCTTTGGTACTTTTAACACTGTGCACGCAACACATTCTCCCAAGACCCAGAACTAAGTTTGTTTTTGGATTGTTGTTTTTTTTCCCCCAGCCAAGGATGTAGGATACATTTTAAAGAGAGGCTTTCACAGTGAGGGAAGCCTCAACTGCTTGACCTGAACTGAGATCACCCGTCTGACTCTCCATCAAATGCTGCTTTAATCTTTCTAAATCCCAATAGAAGTTGATGCATATGTTACTTTACTTTATTTTCATTCTTTCAACTGAACTTCAGAGGAAACCCTTTCACTAAACTCTATTACTCCTTGACTTATAACTATTTGTTTAGTGGCTGCTCCAAGTTACAGCAGCACTGGAAAATGTGACTTACGACCGGTTTTCACACTTATATCCATTGCAACATTCCCAGGGTCACGTGATCAAAATTTGGGCACTTGGCAACTGACATGTATTTATGACAGTTGCATTGTCCTGGGGTCATGTGATCATGACTTCTGGCAAGCAAAGTCAATGGGGGTACCAGATAGACTTAATGGCCACATTATTCACTAAACTTCAGTGATTCATTTAATAACGGTGGTAAAAAAAAGTTGTAAAATGGGGCAAAACTCACTTGATGACTGCCTTGCTTAGCAACAGAAATTTTGGGCTCAGTTATTGTAAGTCAAGGACTAGCCATGTGTTTCCTTATTCAGAAAAATACCACGAGTCCTTATCATGGGCTTCAGTAAATCCTACCACATCTTTTAATTCTACCAAACAAATTGGTGAATAAACCCAGTCAAACATTAGTGAACTTCTCTTGAGCAAACAGGCATAGGGTTGCCATGTTAATAACAGGACAATCACTTTAGCAAATTAAACCTAATTAAATAATAATATTGGATGGCTTAAAGAGTGATCCAGTTATAACATAAACTTTTTTCAAGCTTAGGATAATACAAAAAGTTTAGAAAAGCACACTACTTCTTTCTTCTGTACTGACACAACAAACACAAACCTGAATAGAAATGACCTGGGGCAAACTCATCAAGATGGTGCTTATTTATTAATATAGCTATACACTACCAAGTGGCAGATAACAATAAATTTCAGGGCAATGCAACATAATGCAATTTGTTCTTCTCTCCATCACTCTGAGAATTAAGCATTTATTACTGTAAGAACTGAGAGGAGGAGAAAAGTACAGAAAGAAATGTACACAGAGAAATCAAAGGCATCAGAGAATAAAATTTCTACTTCATCAGGCTTTGGATCTCCAGCTATCTGAAGCACATGGGCAAGTTAATCTGACCCACCAGTCAGATTCAGATGCCTAATCTTATCATACATTTTTCCTTGAAAGTAAGTTCTCAGTAAATGATATTGTAACATTTTAGTCATCTTTCTGCTGGGGATTGGGAGAAGTGTACAGAAATAAAATGGAACGAAGTGTACAAGAAAATACAAAGAGGTCTTATAGTGTTTTTGTCATTGCAAGAAAGACTATCGTGATCTCAGGTCATTTCACTTTTTTAATTTATGAAAGTTTATGCTGCGATACATTCCTCAAACTTAAGATACCAAAATACATTACTGACCTGAGATGATACCATTTTGATAAGCCAGGTTATTTATATTTTACAGCTGAACATTGAGCAGCATATAAAATAGTTTCATGCAATAAGAAAAACACAAATTTCATTCAGAGTTCTAACTTTCAATCTCCAATGGCAAAATAATCCTTTTACATCAATTCACATATTAGAATCTCAAGTTTGAAATATATACAATTATATCATAGTCTAAAATGCCATTAAATGTTTTTCATCAAACACCGTGAAACTGAAGCTGTGTCCAAATTCTGAACCAGTTGTCGTTCTTCATTTGCAAACACACAAGCCAAATGCTTTCAAGGTTTCATATTGAAATATTGCATTCTATTCTCTTTGATATTTGTTCATGTATGGTGTGCTCATAATATTTTCCATGGAGAGTGATGTCAGTAGTGTTATGTCTACAGTCAATATGCTGTACAATTACAAGTAATATACTGAACTTTTGTGGGTAACCCCACAAAAACAGGATAGCTTTCAAAAATTCCTTCCTTCCTTCCTTCCTTCCTTCCTTCCTTCCTTCCTTCCTTCCTTCCTTCCTTCCTTCCTTCCTTCCTTCCTTCCTTCCTTCCTTCCTTCCTTCCTTCCTTCCTTCCATTTCTTTCCCCCAGAGAAAATAGTAATTCTTAGGCTCTTACCTATTTCTTTATTTTCTCCAGGAGAACTACAACAATCTTCAACATTAATTCTCAGTATTGCCTCACATCTTCATCATGAATAATTGTTTTGATGCTAGTTCGGTGTAAGAGATGGCTATTAAGTGGGGAACAGTGGGTTTAGTTCTCTACTAAGTTATATGGTTCATCTAGTGGCCTTCCAGAATCTCTTAGTCTAAATTATCACAAACAACAGGTGGGAAAATTAATGCAAACAGTATTCTGTGTGTGTTACATAGTCACTGGTTTTGTAGCAAGCAAATGGGTTATTAGGCTACCAAGTCAGCTGTTCCACCCCTCATTAATTCTGGTTTGAAACAGTTTTGCTTTATATTGTTTTCATGTCAATCTTTTTATTCCTCAAAGGCAAACATAATGACATGAGTGGGTAGATCTTATCATAAAGGCATTAAATGGGATATCTAAATACCGGTAAGACAGTAGAAATAATAACAGGGGCAATAAAATTAAGTTAAAGTAGCCTTGGAATCTGTTTATTGCCATTGAGTAATTCCTGAAAAATGTTTTGAGAAAACAAAACTTTCTTAGCCTTGTCTATAGATACAACTGACCCTTGAGAAGTTAATGTATTACAGTCTAATGTGTAATAATCTCTACAGAGTTTATTACAGGTTGTTTTTTTTTATAAAGAATTGCTGGAAGAGATCCTGCTGAACTAAATGCAGTTTCATCCAGTTTGAATGTTTCAAAATAAAGTTTAACTCTCCATTGTATAAACAGGAATGTACGTATGTACTGAATGTACGTACCATATGTATGTTGCTAGAATGCCTTAACCCATTTGATAGTACATATGTAGAATGGAAGAGGATTGTTTATTTATTTGTTTAATGTAGAACAACAGAAGAGGATGTTTCATAATAGCCCACCAACTATTCCTTCAGCCTTCCTTTTCTTCTGTCAGGTATGCAATAACATTCAAGGAAGATGGCCCATAACTTGATTTAAAATGAAGAAGTCCAGATTTTGACCTCATAAATATTCATATACTAACATTGTTTTAGTATTCCAGTGAAAGGTTACCAGAAACTGACAGTTGTCTTGGTAAGAGGGAACCAAAAATAAATGATTTTCTGTTATCTCCCTATGTGGGGAAATTTCTGATCTAGATTGTCAAAAATTAAAGAGAAAATTGATCAAGCATGACTTTCTCTTCTTATCAATTTCTACACCCGAGAAAAAAGGAACACTTTGAAAAAGATCAAATCACTAATTTAGGAATTAAATAAATCATTCTTATTGATCCTTTTTGTATCTAACATTTAGATTAACATTACTTTAGAGATAGGGGAATCGACATGTGGGTTATATAGTAGTTTGAAGTGCCAAATGGAGTTATCTGAATGGAACATCACTGGAAGATTCTAAACATGAAGGACGGCAGAAACTCCAAGTGGTTCCCTCACATAGAAGGATGAAGCACAAAATTACAAGGGTTTGTGGCACTTGCATCTCTCAGCATAACAGGGTAGCTGTCATGTTTACTGTAGTTTGACTCAGCGCAGGAAGCACAGATAACATAAAACAATTTGGAAGGAAGCCAGTAATGCTATAAGAAGGGATAAACAAGCTGGGAGCAGTGACGTCACACCGCATCCTGAGGAAAGCAGAAACAAGGAATCTTCACTCCCAGGCAAATAGTAAATGGGTGAAGTTATCTTGCAACACATTGTTAGCAAACATTCCTGAAGAACTCTGCCATCTCTCTACTTCATTGCAGGCCAATCTGAAAGCTTGAAGCACAAATGTCAACAAGTGAAATAAAACCACACCATGATATTGCTATTAATCTGGGCCTAACTACTATGCTTTTCAAATCAGAATTTTGTTTCTCTTTGTTCTTACCCACCTAACACCCTTCTAAGAACATTGTTCTCCACGCACGCCCTGAATTGTTTATGAAGACTTCAATAACCTCAAAGCCCATTTCCCATTCAAAAACAAAACAAAGAAACACAAAACATGCTCAACCTCAGGTTGTTGTTGTTTTGCTTAATAATGGGCAGGGATGAAGCATTATTGCATGGAGATCCAGGGATGAAGCATTATTGCATGGAGATCTTGTTGTCCATCAAGAAGGCAAATGCATTCTTTGAGGACACAAAAATTGTGATAAGCATGATAGCCTAGTTTTAAAGAAAGGCTTTATTTGTCAGTGATATTTCTGATCAGATTTTCTGATTTGTCAGTGATATTTCTGATTGACATATCTTGTCACCTTTCTTAAATTGTGTTGTTGAAGGAGAGCATTTTTCTATGATACTTGAGTGTTAATCAGTGTTGTAAGTATCTAAATTCTCCATGGTAGGGGGAAATATTTTCTAGGAAATGTTTTCTAGGAGTGCTAGACTTGGTTTCAAAAAAGGTTCATTTAAACCAAGAAAGAGAGGTATATCCTACTTCTAACTATATTGGGTGTATTAAAGATTTTCCACTATTCTGCCAAGAAGGGTTTGACATAGCTGTAATGTTTACTTGTTTTTATAATTTTGGCGGAGGAGGGATGCCTACTTCATTGAAGCTCCATAGTTGTCTGCAGGTTGTCTCTGTTTGCTTCTGGCAACAGGACAGACATAGACTTGAGGCTGGCATTGCTATTCCCTTGCAACACTTGTCGATATCAATAGTGATCGATTATTTATTCCCTCCTGTACCATTTTAGGCCCTTCCTCTTTGCTAGCTATGTGTCAACTTGGTTACTTTTAAAGATGGCTTTAATGCTCTTTCAGAAGAGTGCTAGGCCCTTCTTCAGAAACAGCCCAACTCACAGGTGCCATAGACAGAGCAAGGTCCCTGCAACCTTTTGACTACAAGCACCCACTTACTCTAACCCCTATTTTGCCTGGACCACATTAAAGCAAGTGATTGATAATTAATTTACCACTGGCTGGAGGAGAGATAAAGGCAAGGAAATCCATCAATTGCTTTCCTTAATTTGACTCCCATTAAAGTGGACAGAACCAGTCATTGGCCAGAGGCAAAATAATGCTCAGGTATCAATAGAGAACATTTTATATCAACTTCCAAGATTGTAGATCTGATCTAGCTGGTTCTGCTTATAATTATTATTCTCATTGTAGTAGTGTGCCTAAATTCCCAAAACTATCCCTACCCTACCTCATAAGCTTGGAATAAAACTGATTTCTAGTAAACTGTAGAAACTGGCTCTCACATCACATCAAAATCTGTTACCTAAAAAGGGACATTTTTGTTGTTCATAATGGATTTAGTGACCCGATTTTAAATCATCCTCAGAACCAATTACTGATTATATATAATTTCAGAGGACATCTCATTCAATATTCAATAACATTTGACACCACTATTGAAATTGTATTACTCCAGTCATTGGAGTTGTTTAAAATGACAAGTCGTTACCATGGTGAGGATATTTTTCACAATAGTTCAAAATACTTTGGAACGAATGTTCCACCTGTAGATCTGCATTCCATAAGTTGCTTAAAAGGTTTGATTCCATCACTGATTATTACTTTTGCAATCACACAACTTTACTAAACCTAAATAAATAAAATGGAAGACAATCTTCATTCAGCATTTATGAATATGCTTTTATGGATAAAATGAAGAAAGAACAATTGCTCATATTCTCTCACGGAACACAGAAGGAATTGTGTACCCTGCCATTTTAAGATTCCTAAAGTCTAAAAGAAACAGACTGAATTTGTTTTCATCCATTTTATTGTGCTTTGCAACTTATCAGGAAATAACGAATGGACAATTAGGTCACTAGTTTTCTGAAAAACTGGCTTGCATTGCAGAGAAAAGATCAGAATGAAATTGCAGGATTGCCCAAAAGTGAAAAGAACTGAAGTTATTTACCTATTCTTGCCTACATATTTGCACACATCACATAAATCATGAGATGACTGAACACATTATTCTTTTAACTGCTGAATGAACTGTTGAGTTTTTGAAATGAAGATATAATCAGGAAACTAGCTTAGACTAGCTTAGTTCCTATGGATTCTGGAGTGAATTTTTTTTCTGTCAAAATTCAATATAGGACAAGATTATGTGCAGGGCAACAGATACATATAGTTACTTCACACTAAAATGCCTAATGTATGGAGCTGGTGATTGATGGTTGTCCCTCCTCCAAGTTTTTGTCTTATCCATTATGTTAATTCACGACATATTGCCACACAATTAAGCATATTGAAGTACATGCTAGAGCTCTCATGAGCTGACAGATTTAAACCTGCAGGCAGCATTGTGGGGTATTGCAGAAATAAGTTCTCTAATTTTCCACAATTTTCCGTTTCTGCAGCCTAAATGTCTGTGCAGTCAAATGAAGCATAATTAAACCTCAAAATGGCCAGCCCCTATATATATATTGCACCACAGAACAATTGGGAAGCTGAACTACTACAAACAGATCTGTCTAGAAATAAGCTATATACAAGGAATTTCGGATAGTTATGTTTAGTGCAAATCAGGAGACCCAGATTGGAAAAAGTTCTACATTCAGAGAACAGAATGTTAAATCAGGACCGGGCTTTTTTTTTTTTTTTTAGTTCCCCATTCATACTGTCAGGTTGCTCTGCTGGAAGACAGCTCCAACCTAGAAGTAAGGAGAAATTACAGTGAGAATAATTGATCAATGGAATTAGTTTGCCTCCTGGAATTGTGGACAACTATATGACTGGGATGTTATAAGGTCTCTTTCCATGAATGGGGGGGGGGTTGGGCTAGAAGACCTCCAAGTTCCCTTCCAGTCCTATGATTCTATGTTCTATGAAGTACAGGCCACCATATTCTGGAGGACAGGAATGGATGACTTCCTCTATTTACTTCCAGCCTACCACAAATGCAATATCTGCATGAGTTTTTCTGCTCTACTATGAAAACAGTGATTTCCAGATGATGTTCACCCCAACTTGGGCAGAATTTTTTAAAGATAGAATTCAGTCAACATCAGCCTGCAGTAGGAACTGCTCAAAATGAGTGTGAATATGTCCTAAGCATCTTCTTTTCAAATGATAAAAATTACAGTCAAATGGAAGTTTTCATTTTGCAATCAAATATTGGAAGCAGCAGCCATTTCAGGTATAGGAAGAAAGACATGTTTTCTGATAAAGGAAGCTGAATGTAGCAAGACAATATGGGTTCTTTCATAGGAGAGAGCTTATCTGTTTTTCCTATATTTTGCAATAAAATGCATTAGGCCTTCCTGCTTTTAAATAGAAAAGCAAATGCTCCATGCCTGGAAATACTCCCAAATAATTCATGCTAAAATTACTATTCCATACTAGCAGTCAAATATGCTTCACATGCTGTCCTCATTTATACCTAGATTTAAATTCATGATGAAGAATACTCCTAATTCTATACTGCGTTTTTCTTTCCACACAATGCAAATGACACCAAAACCTGCCCTAAATGTGCAAAACTGAGGCCACCCAAGTGTCAGATCTATGTCACTTTAAGGTTCCATGCACTATTAACTATGGTAGAAGAGTTGTTTTCCAGTGTCTTTACCCATTTTTCTTTCACCTGAAAAAAAATGACCATAGAGTCTATTTTTTTATTTAATTTTCCCTCCCTTGGTTCTAGAGGATGGAAAAGAACAACTTCGGTATAGACCAGAGGTCCTCAACCTTGGCAACTTTAAGACTTGTGGACTTCAACTCCCAGAATTCCTCAGCCAGCAAAGCTGGCTGAGGAATTCTGGGAATTGAAGTCCACAAGTCTTAAAGTTGCCACGGTTGAGGACCCTGGTATAGAGAAATGTCTTCTTTCTTCTGAGCAATGGTGAATGATAGAAAAGGACTTTGTAAAAACTGGAACATCCATGAAATAATGACAAAGAAAGCCATGTTCTGGATCTTTCCACTATCAGCTTTCCCGGGTAGACCAGAGAGGAAACAAGATCAGATGAGCTAATTCTACTTTATTTTAAGGAAACATTAACAGAATCATGCAGGTCTGAAAATACAATTCTCCCACTCTGTTTTACAGTCTGAGAAGTCAGAGGGGGTGTCTTCTGAGTCTCTCTCCACTCATTTTACAAGTGTAGACTATGCCCTCTCTTATCTGACTAGACAGCCTCTCTTCACCTCATTTCTCAAGGTCTTTCTCACATACCATTATAGCCTCACAGATAAAGAGTGCTTGGCAAAATCTTTTCATCAGAAAAGAAGTTTTCAACGGGAAGATTTGAACAATCTGAATGATCTCCGGACACTTTCCTGGAATTTTAAATGTTAGTTGCCTTTTTTGAAAAACTTCAATCCTGTAAATTCTTTCCTGGAAACAAAGCCCATGAATGTGATGAGAACTAATTGCAGAATTATCAGAGATACAATATCCAGCTGCCAAAATCCAGGCAACTGCCAGATGGCATCAAAGAGATAAAAAGTGCTAAATTTTTGTCATCTTCTCCTGGTTTACTAGGTTTTTGCAATCCACATTTTTTTTATTTGTTATTCCACGGTTCTACAATGGTCTTATATTCATACAAGTGATGACATGATTGCAATTTTAATGAATTACATAGTTTCTTCCTAGTAACTGGAAAACAGGTTCCTTAAAAATCTTATCAATATTTATTGTATAATAAAATAATAGCAGCTAGCAACTGCTAAATATTGTACATATTTATGTACATTGGGAAAAAATATTGGTTGAAATACCAGCTAGATATATGAATCTCAGATAAATTATCAATAATTTGTATGTTTTGAATTTTACAAATAATCCTTAATTTATGACTGTTCATTTAAAAGTAGTCCAAAGTTACAATGGCCTTGAAAAAAAAGTAATTTATGGCCCATCCTTGAAGTCACAACCTTTTGCAGTCACATGATCACAATTCAGGTGCTTGGCAACTGGCTCACATTTACAGTGGCTGCCGTGTCTTGTGGCCACATGATTATGATTTGCAATTTCCCAGTTGGCTTCTGACAAGCAAAGTCAATTGGTGAAGCTGGATTCACTTAATAATCTCATGATTCACTTAACGGATGTGGTAAAAATGATTGTAAAATTGGGTTCTATCGTGTGATGACTCGCTAAGTGACCAGCAACTGAAATTCTTGTCCCAATTGTGGGCATACGTCAAGGGCTATCCTGTACTTCAGATCTTGAGTTTCAATTTTTTCAAAAGCAGCAGAGTAAGGAAAAAAACCGTTCATTTTCAGGAAACATTATGTTTCTACTTCTTGAGGCTTTCCCATCTCTTTCTTCTTTCATCCAGGGGAAACCAGAATAAGATGTTTGCATAGCTCTTCATAAACTTTACCATAAAACTACCCAGATGAAAATGTTGTCCATATAATTGCCAATAAAAACAGATTCACATTTAATGTAGAAGTAAGTAATCTAGATTCAATAAATTCTGAAGTGACAGGTAATAGGCAAAAGGGCAGGTAAGCAGTTGAGAAATAGGAAGAAAACAATTATCTCTTCAAGTTAAGAGTAGAAAATCAGGCTAAAGATGACATGGAGCTCTGAAAATTCCCTCTTCCTCAGTAGGTTTATAAAATCATGGGTTGATGGTGCTCAGTTAGCTACCATTAGGTTTAATCTAATCCCCTCTGCTTAATGAAAACTTTAAACTATGTGACAAACCAGCTTGGAAGGTTTTATCCTAACATAGTTTATAAATCATATAACAAACAAAAATAACTAGATTGCAAAAGCCACGTACAAATATTCCATATTGGTTTTTACATTTGTTCAATTTTATGATCAATTAGTCAACATTTCACATGTACAAATAGGAAAATGGTGGGAGATATATTTAATTGTGAACTCTAATTTTTGAAACTTCATGTCAACTTGAGATAAAATAGTGTTTGTGCTACATGTAAGTGATGACATTCAGTTTAGCAATCTATTAACTACAAAAAATTAATCTTGAAAAAATAAGAATGACAAAATCACTGTATTAATGCATCAATGGTTAAGGGTGATAGATAAAATCATAAAAGCATAGGTGTAATACAATTATTCCAAAACACTGTCAAAAACTATTATAGAGGAACTGGACAAAACATTTCCAATGTTTTGAGGAATAGAACTAGTTTTATATGAGTTTTCTTCTGTAGCATTGGAAACAAAGTAATATGAGCCACAGGAATCCTACTGGATATTACTGGGGTCTTGGATGGATATTAGGTAGAATATTGTTTATTTTCTCTTTTAAATGTGCTCTTTACAGTCTTTTTGACCTTACAGTTGTGTTTGGTCACATGACCTTTGTATGAGTTGCAGCTTCTGTTGGTCAAGAACTCTAATTTTGATTGTACAGGTAGTCCTCAACTCACAACCATTTGTTTAGTGACTGTTAGAAGTTACAACAGCACTGAAAAAGTGACTTATGACTGGATTTCACACTTACAACCATTGGAGCATCCCTGTGGTTACATGGTCGAAATTCAGATGCTTGGCAACTGGCTCATATTTACGACAGTTGCAGTGTCCCGAGATCATGTCATTACCTTCTGTGAACCTCTGAGAAGCAAAGTCAATGGGAAAGTCAGATTTACTCAACAACTGTGTTACTAACCTAACAGCTGCAATGATTCACTTAACAAAAATGGCAAGAAAGATTGTAAAATGGAGCAAAATTCATTTAACTGTCTTGCTTAGTAACAGAAATTTTGGGCTCATTTGTGGTCTAAGTTGAGGACTACCTGTAACAGTTTAGTAAAATTTAACAATGCAACCTAGGCTTAAACTACACTGCTCAAAACTCAATGGATGTATATCATTGTTAGCAAATAATACAGAGTTTACAGAGCTACTTATAGAACTATTCTTGCACTATAAAATTTAAGGGCTTTGTTTTCATTTTAACTATGACATATTTCTGTTTTATTCAAAATGTCCCAAAAATTGCATTTACATTATACGCATTTTCTCCAAGTAATATTAAAAATATACATTAGAATTACATTTTTGAATCAAGAATTGGTCATAGCCTAGAGAAAACAACCCCACCCATTGAAAGCTAATATATCAGTGGAAGGTGATTTTTGATATGGGAGAGACAGTTTTTAAAAATGTTCTCAAAATGTCATAGCAGGTTAAGTACATCTTTTATTGAAGAAATGGGAATTTGGACCTTATTAAATTTAATCTTTCCTATAAATGCAGTTGTATTACATAATAAAACAGTGCAAAGAAAATCACCTTGGCAGAGAACCATCTGTATCGTTTTCTGAAGTTATAATACAGATTCAGTTTGTTTCAACAAATAAATGAGAACTGAATTACTCCTGGGCCCAACAGAGTTTTGGGGGCATTGGTTTTGTTTTTTTAAGCTCTGACAACTGTTTTAAGAATAGGCGCTATCCTTTCAGCACCACAACAGCACATCACAGATTAAGATAAACAGAATGCAAACGCATGCATAATAATATACATCTAAAGTCCTTTTTAGAAAATGAAAAAGCAAATTCTTCATGTTTTGAAGAGACTGGTATGTAAAATGCAGCACAGTGAGTCTCAGAATATTTGGACAATATTATTTTATAAATCAACTTCTGCAGGTGTACCTTGATAAACATCAGCATCAGTAATAATAATAAGGCTATAATCACATGTATGACATGAAGAAAACTGCCTTTCTACAGGGTTTTGTACATGCATGTATGGCATCAAAGCACCAAAATCTGTCATCTTTTCTGCATGATTCAATATTCAAACTGAATTTACCAATCAGACAGAAGTAGACCAGTAAGACTTAAAAGCTTTGAGCGCCTTCAAATTAAGTTCAAACACCATGTGTCGAATTTTTTTCATCAACCATATAGAAGTGTTTTCTCATTGTCCTGTTTTTTTTTATTTTTGCCAATCTAGCTTGCAGCCTCCATATGTCCCAGTGGTGTGCCATCTGAGAACTGTTTGACATCAAGCAAGGTCAGCAAAGTACTGAGAGATAGCTGAACAATGAAACTACAAAGTACAATAAATGGAAATGGAGAATACATCCTCTAATTCCCCTATTACATTCCATATTTGTGTCACATAAAAAGTTGACATCTCTATTTACTGAATATATTTTCCTGTAAGGGATAGTCTAGTACATTATAACTCGCATGAGTCAGACAAAGCAACAATCTCTTGGCCATTTCAAGGAATATCTTAAGTACCAAACTGATGCCCTCACCCCATCCCACTCCATCCCCATCACCAATTGGTGATTCCTCAACTAACTCTGGCTTTCATCTCTGGAGCACCATCATCACACATTTCCAAATCAAGCACTGATAGATGACATGGGACAATTTTATCCAGTCACAGAAAAAGAAAATTGAGATGAATTAACAAATAAATCCCAAGCTACCATAAAAGGGACAAACCAAAGCCGAGGGAAGCAAAAATACCAGCAATGTCAATGTCTACATGTCTGCTCAAACATGCCCATGAATTTCAAGATGTAACCTTAGATGCATGTATACAGGATTGCAGAGAAGACAAAGTAGAAGAAAGGGACGAGGAACAAAAAGAAATATTTTCCCATGGTCATTTAAAAAAAAACATTGTATCATGCAAGCTTCTCTGAAAGGGAATTCCCAAGATAAGGATTCTGCCTAGTTTCTAGGGTTTGTTGGGAAGGCCAGGCAGGCTACTAAAGCAATCACTATTTGGGCCAGTTTACAGGGATGCAGAATTCTTTCAGGATCCCATTTACATTAAGACCAGATTCAGAGAAGAGTAGCAACTGTTCTAGCTGCTTGAAACTCAGCAAGCTTTCCCTCCTATGATCAATTTGTATTCTGCACTAGGTGAAGTTTCCAGTGTTCAAAAGCTCTCCCACATTCATTGTTCAACATCCAAACAAGTTTTATCTATCGATGGAGAGGTTCTAATAGTATATCTGCCACAGGTAGTAAAAGATGCTTTAGCCTGTCAGGGTAGCTAATGTCTCCACAGATCATACTCCAGTCAATCTGCTACATCTCAATCCATAAATAGCCTCTGTAGCTTTCAGATACAGTCTACACTCTACTACTATTAATTACTCTCACTACTATGTTACCTTCAGGCCCAGAATCTGTCTAAATATAAGCCTTTTAGATTTCTTACATGATTAAATAAAATGCAGCTGATAAAAACAGTGGGAGTAGCTGAGAAGTTATCGGCCAATATGAAACATCACCAGTTCAAAAGTATATGCTATGCTGGCATGACTTGGTATTCAGCTATAATTTCAAGGGAGATACATACAGGACAGAACAGTGCATTACTGACTGACACAGGGCAGTTAGATACTGTAGATCTAATCTATGTTTCATTTTCCTCTTCTATTTTTGACAGCCTTGTCACCAGATATCATGGAACATGTTTGACAAGTTTGTCTGAAAGATATTTTAAAGGATGTGTTGAAAGATGGGCAAATATTATCAAAGAATGAATGAATGAGAAAAATTTGCAGTGCCATGTATGATGTCAAGAAGGATTTTTCTATCAATGATAATATATATATATATATATATATTATATCCATGTTTACTTATTTGAAGGGCTTGGGGTCTCCCCATTTTGCAAGTATGTGTGCACAAGGGATATATTTTTCATGGGGCACAAATTTTTATAGGTAAATGGTTGCTATTAATAGGACAGCTTTTCATCAGCTGGACAAAATAATCTGTTTTGTCCAGGTTATATGATCCTCCATGAAATCCAGAGTATCACAATCAAGGTTGCTTCTGCTAAATTAACATGGCTGTGTGCTTTCCAGGCAAGCTTGTTTAAAGCACTAAATACTTCCAAACAGCTTTAGAGGTTCAAATTTTGGCATACTCTATTATATCATACATTAAATAAATCTTTCAGGCTGAAGATTTTGCCAAGTTTTTGTCTTCCATATAAGGGAATATCCAATTCAAAGGGCAGTCATCTCATTTTATAGTCATTTTATCAAGTTAGTTTCAAAAAATAATACATGACTACCACTAAATTTAAAATGAAATGCAGGGGACTACCTTCAGTGTTTCAGAGTTATGAACTCTGTTTCTGAAATAAAGCATTTCTGTCCATTTTCTCAGTGTTGCTCAATATGAGGAAGACATTTTGTGCCTGGCCTTATATGGCTTAACTGGTGAGATCATCTTACAAGCCATTTGTTAGATAAGGCTGCACCTGCTTGTCAAATCACCAGCATTCAAACAGCTAAATATACCCAGGCAAAGAAGCTAATGGGGAGTCCCATTTCTGGGGTCTTGATTAGCTCATTGTTTACATCAGTCTTCCCCAATCTTGGCAGACTTCTGATTCTAATTCTGGAAAATCTAGTTTGACACATTGCAAGGTTTTCCAAGTTAAGGACTTACTAAGTCATCCCTAGCTGATGGGATTCATTTTTCAAAATCTCATTTTTGTGGATAGTATGATTTGAGGGATTTTAAGAAACAGGAGGACATGTTTGAATGGCTTGCAAAAACATCTAATGGATATCAAATACATATTATTAAAAAGTCACTACAGTAGTCTGTCCCAATGGAAATCTGTGTTTGCTTACAGAGATGAGGGTTCAAATAAATGAGTGGTGGTGTTAATTTTCCAAAGCTTGAAGCTGTATTTTGCAATAATCCTAGTAAAATCCATTTACAAGTATAGTTACTATTCACTGTCTGGGACAAAACATTATTTAAAAGGAATAATTAGGAAAGAGACGAAGAGGCACTACCTTGTTTTCCTATTATTTGACAAAATTATTTCTCTTTGTATATAGAATGCGAGGAAGTAAGGACTTGAATTATTCTTGCTTCTTTCAAAAAAAAAGGAGTTGATTCTCTCCTTGGTGTTGTGAAATCAGTAGATTCAATCCTAGTGTAACTGAAGCATCTGGATAACCAGTGGTGGGGAGAGTGTTTTGTACTAGAATAGCTCTCTCCAATCTGGCGCCATCCAGATGTCTTGGACTCAGCGCTCAGAATTCCCAGCCACTGTGGCTGCTGTGGCTGAGAATCTGGACAAAGTAATCCAATGCAGCTGCAGGGCAAAAGGTTGAGGAAGGCTAGGTTAGACATAACCTTGGCCTCCTCCAGCAAATCGGTGCTCACAGCCTCGATGTTACTGGTAGCAGTTAAAGTGTATGCTTGCCTTAAAAGCAGCTAGGCCCTGCAGGGAACATAAGAGCAATATGATCTCAGTTTGCAGTCTAACACAGGCCTTGTCTATCCATGTGGCTGGGAGAAGTCCTAGGATCTTGAGGCAATTATCTTATTGATCTTCCATAGACTGAGCTCCCTGTGCTATTTTTTGACTACAAAGTGTGGGGTTCTTTTGACTGTAAACAGTGCTAAGGCCATAGTTATTTCACCAGTAGCCCACTTTTATAGCCACAAGATGCTTCCTCAATTGAAAATGGCAAGTTCTGGTAGCTATAGAAGCGATCACATTTCCCATCTGGAGGAAAGCAAGACCCACAGAAGATAGATGCTGCAAAGTGAACTAAGCCAAGATTTTCTGTTTTGTTTTTTTCTCCTTACAACCATTCTTTTAGTGGTTATTCAAAGTTACAACGGCACTGAAAAAAGTGACTTGTGACTGTTTTTCACACTTAAGACCATTGCAGCATCCCCATGGTCATGTGATCAAAATTCAGACTCTTGGCAACTGGCTTGTATTTATGTCAGTTGCAATGCCCGGGAGTCATGTGATCACAAGCAAAGTCAATGTGGAAGCTAAATTCACTTAACAACCATGTTGACAATTGCAGTGATTTACTTAACAACTATGGCAAGAAAGGTCGTAAAATGGGAAACTCACTTAACAATTGTCTTGCTTAGCAATGGAAATGTTGGGTTCAGTTGTGCTCATAAATCAAAGATTATTTGTATAGGAAGCTTACCTTAGGACCGATGTCTTTTTTTTTCTTTTTAGGTATCAGGATACAATGCTATTATTTCTAACAAAAAATGGCTGGATGGGACATGGGTTCACTAAAAAAAGGTCTGAGGATAAGATGAGGTTTGGGGGTTTTCAGGATATCTACTCCTGATTTAAGTGTTACCTTATTTTGCTATATGTATAAACTGGGTCACTGATAGGAAAAAGGACAATATTAAAATTTAAAGAAAGAATTCGTGTAGCAAGATCAAGCACTTATACTGTATAGGTGACCCCTTACCAATATGGTCTATATCTCTGCTCATAATTCTGTATGGACCATGATATTAGTGTTACAGTTTCAATGGTGTTGATACTTCATCACCTTATGACTAACCATAAGGGGCCATAAATTAAGCATCTGCCTTTCTTTATCCATCACTCTGCCTACTCTTTGCCTAAGGGATGGCTGCTCTGAGGTTACTTCATTCTGTTCTTCTTCTTCTTCTTCTTCTTCTTCTTCTTCTTCTTCTTCTTCTTCTTCTTCTTCTTCTTCTTCTTCTTCTTCTTCTTCTTCTTCTTCTTCTTCTTCTTCTTCTTTGGCACACATGCATGGAATATACCCTTTCTTTACTCTTCTGGTAGGATGTGGTTGGCTAAGTCCTAAGCTTTGCCTATTCCTAGAACATATTTCCTTTCAGTGAACCTCCCTTCTGTTCCAGTTATAAAACCTGTTCTGCTCAGCCTTGCTAAGATTGAATTCCTGCTCTCAGAAATGCTCATAAGTACGCACCAAGTGCTTCTGCCTCAGGCACCTAGAAAGCTGTGACCAGAAATATGAGTAGAGAAGAAAAGAAGACTTAAGGGGCGGGGGGAAGCACTGAAAACAATTGAAAATAATCCATTCTCCATCATGCTTTGCTTCAGACTAGCTCCCCAAAGGAATGGACACCTAGATCATGTCTACAACCTGTCTCAGAGTTTTATTGCATCTTTTTTGTTACTGTGAAAATGAGCTATAGCCTACAAAGATCTTCTCTCCTTGCCTGCCCTGATGGTATTTAGGAGAGGACAAACAAGAGTGAATAATAACGAAGCTTTACCCTTATTTGAAGAAGCAATGGCTTTTCAAACTTTCCATAATTATGGTAGTGATGACTTTTAAGTGGGAAAATCTGACTGTTTTATTATACTTTGTCTCATTCTGACATGTGCAGCAATTTAAGAATAAAAGCCATTTCAAAAGAGAAGGTTGCTTAGAAATCTGTCTAGGAAGCCTGTCTAGAAATCTTTCCATCTCACTTAGGAGTCTTAATATCCCTAATTCGTTTATTTTCAAATGGTCTCCTGAAAAAGCCTTCCTTGGAAATTTCTCAGAAATGTCAATCCGAAGACCAGCAAGGGCAAGGAAATGTCCATTGACCATGACCAGCTGCGTCCCATCTGTCAGGGTGGAAAAGGTGGGGGCAGATGTTATTCTGATGCACAAAAGCTGAGTGCTGCATGGTGCACAAGGGATTACATCATCATCTGCCGCAAATGATGATGTAATCGGCAGCATGCCATGCCTAGCTCCTCCTCCACTGAAGTTGACTAGTTCAGCAATGTGCAACATGAGGAACATAGTCTGTGGGTTCTGGCAATGATGAAGCCCAACAAAGTAGGCTATAAGAACTCAGCATGCACAGTGAAAGAAAACCAAGAAGCTTAAATAATACTCAGATGTTTTGAGGCAGACTTGTTGGAATTCCTAGATAAGCAAGTAACTGCAGAAAGACTTCTATAGAAGGTAGGAAATCAAAAAGTCAAGATAGGATAGAATGTCAATGGAGATTCTGCTAATGTACTTTGCTTGGGGAAGGGTCATCATTCTGAACATGTTATGAAGGAGATCCCTGAAAATATATTTTAATGCAATACCGAAAAACCTGTGGGCTTTCTAGTTGTTGCTGAACTACGACTCCCAGCAGGCCCAACCAGGAGGAAAAACTGCTGAAAGCTTTAGATCAACCTTCCCTTGAAGAGTACGAGCTCTATAAATGTTGCTCTCAGTAATTATTTGCCATTTGTGCTTGAAAAGTCACCCTATGACTAAGTCATATAACTGAACAGAAGCTGTGGGTCAGCCTCTCCAAATGAAAATAGAACATACTTATGTGCTTCACAGTATTACTCAAATAAAAATACTGCTATGGAAAGCATGTAGTAGTATCATGTCAGAGCAAAGATACAACGCAATGGCACTATACACAAAGACACTATTCATATAATAGATGAAGAATGCTCTAGCAATTCTTATTTACTGTAATTCCATATTAATTCTACTGTATTACTAACCGTTATTGCTACCAGTGGAGTTTTCCTTCAGAGTTCTTAATCACCATTGACCTTTACCTTGACCTCTTTGTGAATACCTATCTTCTGGGACCATTTCTCCTCAGATATCCTCCTCCTTATCCTCCAAATAAGCATAAACCTGGGGAAGAATGTTTCTTTTGAGTCTTTCCTGGAGGGGCTGTATTTATTATTCAACCCAACCAAAGAAAGAATGAGAGAGTTCACAAGCAGTGGAACATTTTTTGTCCTTGGAAAAATACCTATAGAGGAACACATATGGAAAATGTTAGGGTGCCATTAAGATCCCTCCCTCCCTCTCTCCTTCCTTCGCTCAAAACTCCTGTTTTAGCATCAAATCAAATTCAATGTGATTGCTTCTCTTTTGTTAGATTAGATTTCCTGTGCGCTCCTGATTATGAATCTTTTAAAACCCATGTGGATTTCATATACCAATAGTTCTCAAATGAGGCAGTCTGAGAATATTGATTTCTAGGGGCGAAACACATTCTTTACAATCAGGTTTTTCAGGGCTACTCTCTTTCTTCCCCACACACTCTGAACCTATAGCTGCTTTTGTACATAGGGCCCAATTGGCTAAAACTACAGAGGCTAAGATAGCTAAATAATAACTTCAGGTTTTACTGCCAGGCAACTGTGATTTCTCCTTCTGTATTTCTTTTCGGCTAAGCCATTTATCTTCTTCTTACTCCTGGGATAATGTTAACACTCGATTGATCCCCTAGTTGTGTCTCTGTTTTTATACAGAATATCAACAGAAAAAGAAAAACGCATTGGTCTTCCATCCAATTTATAGATGTAATAGTCTCAACAATATGGAATATAGAGCTACTTACTGTGCTTTCTTCACTCCCTCATGCCCGCAATCATGGAAGTGACCATAAAGAAAGCGGAGACTGAGTTAAGAACAAACCAGTTCGAAAGCCACAGCGTTCACAAATCCCAGTTAAACATTTACCCCAATTTGGAGCAGCATTCTCATTCCAGGAATCTGCTTAGCTCGTTGCTGGCATCTCAAGAATCAGGTGACAAGCAGTCCATTTGCTTGCTGCTATGCCCACCCCATCAAAAGTGTGCTGAAACTTGCACAGAAGGAGACATTCAGGCTAGGACTGCAACAACAGCAAGAAGGAGGAAGATTTTTTTAAAAATATATTCAGAATACAAATATTTGCAGTCAAGGCTGGTTTGGTATTGCCTATTGAACTGTTGCTAAGAGACAAAGACATTTATTTAGGGGGGGAAAAACCCAAACCCTATCTTTTTTTTGTCAGTCTTCTGTTCCTTTGTTTACCCTAAGTTTGAGTGGAAATTTCCAGAGCGATAAGGGGCTATTAAGGAGAATTGTGCATTGAATGGGACTGCCTACACATCAGGAGAAATAGTTAGTAATAAGAGGGGTTCCTAAGCACCACACAACATTTTTCAATTATCTGGTAGTTTTGAAATGTTCATTATAATGTATACTCTGGCTATGGGTAGTCCTCGATTTACAACAGTTCATTTAGTGACCATTCAAAGTTACAACGGCATTGGAAATAGTGACTTACGACCGGTTTTCACACTTAAACCATTGCAGCATCCCCATGGTCATGTGATCAAAATTCAGATGCCTGGCAACTGGTTCATATTGGTGAAAGTTGTGGCGTCTGACCTTCTGACAAGCAAAGTCAATGGGGAAGCCCAATTCACTTAAACAACCATATTACTAACTGAACAATTGCACTGATTCACTTAACAACTGTGGCAAAAAAAGGTCATAAATGGGGCAAAAATCACTTAACAACTGTCTTGCTTAGCAATGGAAATTTTGGGCTCAGCTGTGGTGATAAGTCGAAGACTTGTGGTACTGAAATGTTCGTTATAATGTATACTGCAGCTATATCCCTATAAATACAATTTAAGTAGGGTGCAGAACTCTTTTGAACACACCAGCTAAAACTCTTCCATTCCAGCAAAGAGGTGGTGCAAGCAACACCTCTCACTTAATTTTCTATCAGAAGCTGATGAAGACATCACTTGATTTCATAAGAAGGGCCAGTGTGAAATTAGGTGAGGTTGCAAATAGGTTTGCTTGGCCTTTGCCTTTCCTGGTTTATAGAAATGGTCAGAAGACGACTGGACAAAGATGTATGGTGGAAAGCAATTATAATTGGCCATTGAGTTTATTTGTCCATTCTCCATGGAGAATTTTTGGAGTCTGGGATGTCCAGGGGATTTGGTAAAAAAATAAAATAAAATCAAGGTGTCAGCTGAGATGAAGGAATGAATAATTGTATCATTGTAGTTACCATCTTGATTTTTTTTTTTTTAACCATACCCTACATATATCCGTCCACTATTGACTCTGAGTGGCATTATCCAACAGTAAGGTATGAAAGAGAGGAATGGGTTATGGCAGAGGCAGGGAACTTTTCCATTCTTTGAAATCTTGCTATTATTTCGTCTAGGTTTGCCCCTATCAGGTTACTTTTCAAGCTGAGATATTTCCATCCTGTCTACACCTTTTGTTTTCTCTAGGGCATTTCTGGGGTTTTTTTTTTAACATCCTTGCCACTGATGAAAACTCTGTAGAGCTTAGAAAGTTGCCTTTGTGCAGGCTGAAACTTGAGAGCATTTGAATCCCTCTGAGTAACAGAACTGGAGGCCATGCTAGTGAAAAACCTATTCCTGTTTGTCCCTTAACAAAGGCATATTATTTTCTAGTCAAAGTCTACAACCATCAGATGTTTTTCTCTCTGTTGCAGCCACTGTTTTGCCACTTACTCTAAAGCTTTGGGTTAACTTTCCAACATATGGAAGTTGATTCCCACCTCTCTGACACCCCCCACCCACCCCATTATACTTCCCTGGTTTATATATATTTAGACCAGACAGGGCTCAACACGAGTGCATGTCTGTTTAATATTTGGGACTCTTGAGGAATGCACTGGCCGTCATTGCTGGCCCTGATGGAATGTGTGGCTGTGTCTCATGTGGGCAGCCTGAGTCAATACTTTCAACATTAAAACAAGTCATAATTAAAATATGCATGCTCTATAAAGGTTTTAATTACCATAAGGTGCCGGGTGCCTCTCCCTGGCAACATTGCGCCTGTAGGAAAGACGAGGCTGCACCACTACAAAGGCAACGCTAGCAACGACGCACGCAAGATATAAAAAGAAAAGACAATTGTATTGGAGCAAGGAAAATGGGAGAAAAATATCTCACAGACGAACGTCTTCATTTTGCAAGCCGGGGCTTCCTGCATGTGCATACAACACCATGCCTGGAAATTAAAACAGTTGCTTTGGGGTCTAGCTGCCAATCAGAGTTACTACATCTTCACTTGAAGATTTTTTTTTTCTCCCTTCTGGCTCTATTGTCTTTCCTACTATGGTTACGAATGAGTCAGGCCTCTGTTCTCCCCTTGAAAGACTTCTTCAGAGCAACTTGCTTAAATTTAGGAAGCAGATCAGAAGGAAGCCTGAAGTCCTGAGAGCGGTCATATCCTCAGAGAGTTCCTTAATGAGCTTTCCCTGAAATTTTAGTTTCTCTGAGTAACAGCTGTATGGATCCGCTTTGAGAATTGAGAGGTATTGCCCTAAAAACAAAGAATCTTAAACCTTCAGAATCTTAATCCTTCCCTCCTGTGCCATTTTCCCAGTGCACATCTATCCCTCAAGTTCTCTTAACCTGCTTTGTGCTAAACAGACCCCTCCTAGTCAGACTGAAATTTCAGTGAATACAGGAGGAAGATCATAGTTCTGGGTCTGCTATGACTGTTCAGTCTTTTTCTTTTTTTTCTGTTCTCATTCACTCAGGCTGGTCCCAATTCCTGGGTATCCCCATTGGGCTTTTCCCCAGAGCTGCTGCCTGATGTTTTTGACCTGCAGAGCAATGTTCAGCGTAACACTGTTCACAAAAGCTTTCAACATGCTTTCTGAAAAGTGCAATGGCATCACTTGGATGGATTTATACATTTACTTATGTACCAATCTATCACCTTTTTATCCTACTTTGTCAGCCTTGTGGGGCAGAAGAAACCAAGAAATAGACTCCATGAAAGTCTAAAAACTATTTTTATTTAGACTGGATACATTACCAGAATGTTGTAACGGTGCTTCTGCATCTCTCTCTATTATATGCATGTGAATTGAGAGGGTAGCTATTTGAGGCATTTTCATAATCCCCCCTCCACTTTGGTCTAATTCATTGTCTTGACAATATATCTTCCTTCTCCCATCAGTCTTCTCTCTCTACTCTACACATTACTTTCAGACAGGGCTTTTTTTGTCATAGAACGCCCAGAACGGAGTTCTGGCACCTTTTTTGGATGGAACCTTATAGGGTAGGCAAGGCAGGTTGTATGATGTGTGTGAGTTCTGGCACCTTTTTTTTTTTTTAAGAAAAAAAGCACTGCTTTCAGAGGACATCAGCTATAAAAAATATCTTAAGAATATCCTAAGGGCAGTTATCAGCCAGTGTTGCTTTTACTGTCCATAAAACTGAGTTAGATCTCAATATTTCAGTTTCTGAAGACTGTAAATAGCATCATTTCTTCACTTGCCTCTGGTTGAATTTATAACTTGAATTTCAACCAGGAAGCCAACCTTGCGGGGAGGGGGGAGAGCATTACTAAAATTGTTCCTTGTTTTACAAAAAAAAAATCATATCAGTTAGACACTCCCCTCCCTTTTTTGCAGAAAACAGAAGGTGGGTTCAGAATAAAGGTGAAATAGAACGTAGTTATCTGTGGCGGAATGTAGTCTGGAGTCCCAGAAGAGACTTTCCAGAGGGCAAAGAGGCAGCAAAGCTTGGAATGTTTGGTAGACAGGAAGAAGGCAAAGACGGCCCCTTCCTAGCAGTTTACAGAGTATACCAATAGCCTTGGAACTAGTTGCTTTACTCTGGCAAGATTTCTGTCTATAGGTGAACAACAATAAACTATTCAGAAGTACCTCTATATGTCATTCTTGATCCTTGATCCTGGCATTATATTGCATTATATGCATCCCTTGCTATTGGATATTAAAGTTGGCCAAAGAAAAGCCAACCAAAAGTAGGATTGGGAGCAAAACACTCTGTGCTCTTAAAGTGTTGCTGCTGCTGCACTTATCAAGTGTTTCTGCCTGCACTTACAGAGTCCCTATCCAGATAGCATAAATCTGAAAATCAGGATGATTTTCAGCCATACTCATATAGATGGGTTTGTTGTTTTAGAAATGGCTAGTATATATTACTGTGTAAAAGAAAAAGTTGAGGCTGTAATGTTATTATTTTCTACTGTGCTTAAAAAGAGTCAGAGTCAATGCTTCCCCCACCTTTTCTTATCCTACACTTTCTCCTCTTCCCTTTTTCCTCCCCTATTTTTTCATTAGTTTCATTTTCCTTTGTATTTTACATTCTGATAAACTAATAAAAAATGAATCGAGACTGGGCCAATTTAATAAGTTTGATTGAAATGTAGCCGAATGCTCTCTTGTAGACTTTGACATGAGTAGGAATGGTATGATCACTTCAACTTAACCCCAGTTGTCTCTTCTATGATGTGAGGACCAAGTCTGTGATTTATAATGTTCTAATTATAACAAAGCCATCCATGCCCACCCATATTCACTTCTCCACTACTCTTTGTAATCTCAGAGTTCTGGGTTAATTTACTCTGGAAATCACTGTTAGGTTAAGTAAAAGGATGAACCATTTATCTCATGGCCTTAATCAGACACAAAAGGTGCCCTATAATGTTATCAACGGAGCAAACAATTTATTTGAAACAAATCTGAAGCAATGCGGATGTGCTGGTTTCATGAATCAAGGTCTGAACATGAGGACTGAGATTGAATATAGCTATTAGAATGAAGTGCCAAAGGGAAACATCTCCGAAATTTCTTTGATTATTGTCAATATTATAACTGCCTGATAAACCCTTGCAAAGCAACACTAATAAATTCATTCTATGTGTTCATGTTATCTCGGCCTAGTCATAGGCCTTCAGAGGCCTATAAAAATCAACAAAGCATAACAAATGTTATGTAGGTTCACAACTGTGAACCACCAGGCTGAATCCAAATGTTTGAATGTTTCTGAAATCCCAAGGAAACTGGGAAGTTTGCAAAAGTCTTTAAAACATGTACTTATATATAGATTAACATGTGTTTGGCCTTGTTTTTATGGAGATAACTCCTCCTGGTTTTCTAACATACTGCATAAAGAGGAATAAATCATGGAACCCCAACACTGCAGACCAAAGCAGCTGTGGTAGTTGTTACTTACTTAATTTGCCTATGTTAATACCTTGGGCAAATCATGCATCCTCATTACCTCTTGTTCCAGTCTTTTTATAGGTTTATTTTGGGAAAGGATTAACCATACAAAAAAAGGTAAATGTATCATTAATCTTTAGGCAACAACACATTCACTGACTCCAATAAAAGTCTTGGTTGATGCTACAAAGACTGCATATCTTCAGCATACGGCAGAAATGGCTATCCTCCAACATTTTCTACATTAATGTAATTCTGATGTGATTACTGAGTTCAGTTATTTGAAAAATATTAACATATTCTATGTTATAATATCACACTATGGCAATTAAACCAAAACATTTCTATAATCTGAATGCCTAGAGAAGCTTTTCAGAATTCAGCTCCGTTTTCAGGTATAATTCCAGATATGTAAAACTACTAATTTTTTAAAAATTGCCATATGCTCTTAAATTTTTATTGAAGTCTATTTATTCAACTTGTATAGCCACCCACTTCAAACCAGTGACTCTGGTTTCATAAAAACACTTAACCAGTTAAAACACAATACAAAAAGAAAAAATAAGATGTGTGTGTGTCTGTATGTATGTACGTCTGTTTTTAAATTTTTAAATTTTTAAATTTAAACTTTTAATTTTTATTAAATTGGGGGGGGTGAATGATGTATGTATGGGAGGGGGACATGCTTGAAGAATGTATGATAGATGAATGGACAGGCCTGCCGAGCTTGAGGGAGGCCGGGGACTGGGGGGATGCGGACTCTGGAGTCAATGAGGGTTGGAATATACCGGTCATTCAGGGAAGAGGCAGGTATGGCGGGAGCAGGAGGGTAGGCCGCACTCGGGGAACTCGGTCCTGCTGTCTCGTAGCAGTTCCTTGTTCTGGCCCTTCTGAAAAATCTTGCTCTCCCCACGATTCTGGTGATGGGTGTAGCTCGGGCCCTGGGCTCAGGCTATTGCTGCTTAACGCCAGGTTGGTTAACAATAAGGCCCCCCTCATTCATGATCTTCTCATGGATGAGGAGACCGACTTGGCGTGTGTGACTGAGACCTGGTTGGGCCCTGAGGGGGGAGTTCCCCTCACGGGCATGTGTCCATCGGGTTATCAGGTATGGCATCAGCCGCGACCCCAGGGAAGGGGGGAGGAGTGGCTATTTTGGCCCAGGAGAACTTCAGTCTACGTAGACTCACTGTTTCCGAAATTCTGGGTTGCGAGTCCATCCTTATGACGCTGGACCTAGGGGTCCAGGTGGGCTTATTGCTTACGTACCTGCCTCCCAGCTGCATGGCATCAGCCCTGCCTGTGCTACTCGAGGAGGTTGCTGGGCTGGCGGTGGAGTTCCCCAGGCTTATAGTCTTGGGGGACTTCAATCTGCCATTGCTTGGCGAATCCTCTGGATTGGCACAGGAGTTCATGGCCGCCATGACAACCATGGACCTGACCCAAGTAGTGCAGGGTCCGACGCATGAGGGTGGACACGCCCCGGATATGATTTTCCTTTCGGAGCAGTTGGGTAATGATCTGGTTTTAAGGGGCTTAGATATCTTGCCTTTGTCATGGACCGATCATTTCCTGCTTCGACTGAATTTTACGGCCCCAATCCTTCCCCGCAGGGAGGCGGAACCGATTAGGTGGTTCCGCCCCAGACGCCTGATGGATCCAATTGGCTTTCAGACAGCGCTTGGGGAATTACCGAGCTCCCTCATTCACAGTCCGGTGGAGTCCCTGTTAGTGGCATGGAATATGGCCACGAAGGGGGCTATTGACCGGATTGCGCCTTTGCGACCTCTCCATGGTGCTGGCCCCAGGAGGTCTCCTTGGTTTACTGAGGAGCTCAGGGGGATGAAGCACCATAAGAGACGTCTAGAGAAGCGATGGAGACAAAGTAAGTCTGGATCTGACCGAACCAGATTGAGCTCATTTATTAAAGCCTATCTGAAGGCGATTAAGGCGGCAAGATCTTTGTATCTTTCTGCTTTGATCGCATCTGCAGAATCTCATCCGGCCGCCCTGTTCAGGGTGACCCGATCCCTCATTAACCCGAGGGGTCTGGGGCCTCCCTTGCAGGGTAGTGCCGAGGACTTTAATAACTGTTTCGCAGACATAGTGGCTCAGATCCGGGCCGACCTAGACTCCAATTGTGTAGCAGAGTCGACTGATAATGATTCAGTCGAGGGGACAGGGCCATGTTCTTGTCCGGTCATCTGGGGTGAGTTTGAGGCTGTTTTGCCTGAGGAAGTGGACAGGGCCATTGGATCTGTAAGTTCTGCCACCTGTTTGTTGGACCCGTGTCCCTCCTGGCTGGTTTCGGCCAGTAGGGTGGTGACACGTACCTGGATCCAGGAGATTGTCAACGCTTCTTTGAGGGAGGGGTCCTTTCTGGCTCCCTTAAAGGAGTCACTTGTGTGCCCCCTCCTCAAGAAGCCTTCCCTGGATCCAGTAATTTTGACCAACTATCATCCGGTCTCCAACCTTCCCTTTGTGGGGAAGGTTGTCGAGAAGGTGGTGGCGCATCAGCTCCAGTGGTCTCTGGAGGAAGCCGATTATCTGGGCCCTCTGCAGTCGGGGTTCAGGCCCGGCTACAGCACTGAAACTGCTTTGGTCGCTCTGATGGATGATCTCTGGTGGGCCCAGGATAGAGGCCGTCCTCTGTCCTGGTGCTTCTTGACCTCTCAGCGGTGTTCGATACCATTGACCACGGTATCTTTCTGCGCTGGCTGGAGGGATTGGGAGTGGGGGACACCGTATTGCAGTGGTTCTCCTATCTCACTGGTCGGTCGCAGTTGGTGTTTGTGGGGGGCCAGAGGTCCACCTCTAAGTTACTCCCATGTGGGGTGCCTCAGGGGTCAGTTCTCTCCCCCCTACTTTTTAACATTTACATGAAGCCACTGGGTGAGATCATCCATTGACACGGAGTGAGATACCATCAGTATGCTGATAATACTCAGCTGTACATTACCACTCCTGGCCATATCAGTGAAGCGGTTGAGGTGATGTGCCGGTGTCTGGAGGCTGTGAGGGTTTGGATGGGTGTTAACAGATTAAGGCTCAACCCCGATAAGACAGAGTGGCTGTGGGTGATGCCTCCCAAGGACACTTCTATCCGTCCTTCGATTACCCTGGGGGGGTGAATCTATAAACCCCTCAGAGAAGGTTCGCAACTTGGGAGTCCTCCTTGATCCACAGCTGACATTGGATCATCATTTGTCAGCAGTGGCGAGGGGGGCATTTGCCCAGGTTCGCCTGGTGCACCAGTTGCGTCCTTACTTGGATCGGGAGTCTCTCCTCACAGTCACACATGCCCTTGTCACCTCGAGGATCGACTACTGCAACGCTCTCTACATGGGGCTACCCTTGAAGAGTGTTCGGAGACTACAATTAGTGCAAAATGCAGCTGCGCAAGCAGTTGTGGGCCTTTCATCAACTCTCCGCATGCTGCATTGGTTGCCTATTGGTCTCCGAGCCCAATTCAAGGTGTTGGTTATTACCTATAAAGCCCTTCATGGCATGGGACCAGGATACTTATGGGACCGCCTTCTGCCACATACTTGTCTACGACCGGTGAGAGCACACAGGGTCGGCCTCCTTCAGGTCCCGTCAGCGAAACAATGTCATCTGGCGGGCCCTAGGGGGAGGGCTTTCTCTGTTGTGGCGCCCGCCCTCTGGAACCAACTGCCTCCTGAAGTCCGCGTTTCTCCGACTTTCCCGGCCTTCCGAAAGAATTTTAAAACCTACCTCTGCCGGCAGGCCTGGGGATGATTGTTGATTGTGGTGTGACTGATGAGTATGTGTGGGGTTTTATTTTTAATGTTTTTTGTTCGGATTTAGATTAAATTGTTTTATATATATGTTGTGAGCCGCTCCGAGTCTTCGGAGAGGAGCAGCATACAAATCCGAATAAAATAAATAAATAAATAAATGAATACAATAAAATAAATGTATGTATGTATGTAGGTCTTTGGTTATTCGGGTTTTCTCCCATGTAAAATTGGAAGTGTCTTGGCGACGTTTCAACAAAGTCCCATTCGTCATCTTCAGGCTGGTGTTTTCAGCTTCATGATTCTAGGAGCAATGTGTGATCGTAGCTGTTTCTTCCTTTTTATTGCCAGTGGGGGTATGAACTGATTGGCTGGGAGCTTGGCTGCATTCTGATTGGGTGGAGGTGCATTCTGATTGGTTAGGGGCTTGGTTGTGCTCTGATTGGATGGGGGGTTGGCTGTGCTCTGATTGGATGGGGGAGTGTTCTGTTTGGGTGGGGCCTTAGTTGTGCTCAGGTTAGTCTGAGTTGCAGGGGGATTTGAGATGGTGAGCTGCGTTGCTGTTGTTTGGCTTCACGTTTGTGGTCGTGCCTCATCTTCATGGTGGGTGTCAGTTTGCTTCATGTATGAATTGGAGGGGTTTAAAGTGGCTAATGATGCAGCTGTGGTCTGGCTTCTGGTTTCTGGTAGTGCCTCATCATCGGTGTGGGTTTGGGTTTGCTTTTTGCATGGATTTGTGGTGGTGACATCCTGTGTGGTTTTTGTGAGTGTGGGTCTGGGGTCATTCTTTGTGTTAGGGACTCGTTTGTCAATAAGGGTGGGTTTCCAAATGGCTGGTAGGTGGGAGGTATCATCTCGTTTATTCATGCTGTGTGGGCATTTTTCTATCTCGATGGCTTCTCTGATTATTCTGTTATTAAAGTGTTCAGTTTTGGCGATAGTTCTGCTCTTTTTAAAGTCAATTTCATGTCCTGTGGCTTTAAGGTGTTGGACCAGGGAAGAAGTTGGTTCCTCTTTTTTGACTGAGTTCTTGTGTTCTTCAATGCATGCACTTATTCTTCTGTTGGTTTGTCCGATGTATGTGGTGGGGCAAGCGGTGCATGGGATTTCATATACTCCTTGATTTTCTAACTCGATTTTGTCATTGGGGTTTCTTAGGATGGTGGATATTTTTCTGTTTGTGCAGAATGCTGTCTTGATGTTGTGTTTGTGGAGGATCTTGCTGATTCTGTTTGTGGTGCCTTTTAGGTATGGGAGGAGGGCTTTGCCATTTTCTTGTTCTCTGTCTTGGATTTTAGTGGGGGTTTCTTTTTGGATTAGGTTGGAAATCTTATTTCTTTGGAATCCGTTGGATGTTAGTACATTAGTGAGAGTGTGTAGTTCAGTTTTTAGGTGTTGTTCGTCAGCTAAGCATTTTGTTCTGGAGATGAGTGTCTTGGCTACGGAGTTGATCTGTGCTGGGTGGTGGTGTGAGAGTGCGTGCAGATAGCAGTTTGTGTGTGTTTTCTTTATGTAGATGGTGTGTCCTAGGGAGCCATTGGATTTCTTGTAGACTAAGACATCCAGGAAGGGAAGTTGGTTATTAGCTTCTGTTTCCATGGTGAACTGTATTTTGGGGTGTAGGCTATTGAGGTATGTGAGGAAGTTGTCCAGTTTTTCTTTCCCATGTGGCCAGATTATGAAGGTGTTGTCTACGTATCTGAGCCAGAGTTTGGGTTTGTGATCAGATTTTTCTAGAGCTTGGGTTTCAAAGTGTTCCATATAGAGGTTTGCAATGACAGGTGAGAGGGGTATGCCATGGGTGCTCCTTCTATTTGTTTGTATTTTTCTCCATTATAGATGAAGTATGTGTTGGATAGGCAGTGGTTGGTCAGATCTAGGATGTGTTTGGGGGGTTCTATTATTATTATTATTAATTTCCTGCTGCTAGCATGAAAACATGGAGCTTAGATGGCAAAGATGCATGTGTTGATAATTGTTTCCTTTGATTATATTTTTCCATCACCAAACATCATCTCTCCCTTCTTCACAAACCTCTCTTGTCAAGATTGCTTCTAAGTTGTCATTCTATGTTTTGCATACTGAACGATTTTGTTTTGTTTTCCTTGCTGTTCTAAGTTAACATTATTTTCTAAAGGGTACAAGGAAGGTATACAGTCTTGTGAATGAATTCTGCAAAGATACTTTATGCAATGACAATATTAGACTTGATTGCTTCTTTGCAACAATTCCTACTTCTAAAAAAAAAAGTGATGGAATTGTCCTGATGTGAACCAGTTAAGCATCATCTTTTAAAAACTTTAAAAAAAACAGATAGCACCGCAAACTTCTCTTCTCCCTTCTCCCTTTCTCCCCCCCTCACCTTTTGTCTTAAGGTTTAGTTGTGATTTAGCACTGTAACTGAACTGACAGTCTATTCAGTCTATTCTATGGAAGGAAGTCTGTTCCTTTCATTAACCAGAGGCTGAAACCAGAGTTTTTCAACGCCCCACTTCAAACCTGCCATCCTGAAGAACATGACTTAGATTGGCATTTGAAAAGTCACAATGTCAAGTCAACCAGTGAAGGAGATATTGGGAAATCTTTTAAGAAACTTAAAGATATACGCTCAATTCTGAGGATGTTTCGTAAGAGACTTGCTTAGGTTATAATAATAGGTGTTCTGATGCTTACAATATTTATTTGGAGATATTTAATTCACATGCTCATTTTAAAAAAAAAAGATCTCAACCTAGGGAAAAATACTAGGCTTTTTCTCAGAATAATTATCTTCTTTTGGTGAAGAATCCAGAAAGTTACGTTTCATTGTTCTTTTTTCTGTTTTCCTCCCTTACTTTAATCCTGACTAAGGTACTCAAGGTGGTTTTCACTGAAAGACCATTGCAAAACCCACCTATTTGATGCAGATTAGTGAATTTTAAATGAAATCTTGCCCATTGTCAATTAAATGTTCCTGTCCTTTTACTGCTTTCTGATCAGCAAAGCCAGCATAATAACAATTACAATAGTTGCTTAATTGGTCAGCTTCTTTTCCATGAAAAAAGCACTGCGTGCAATAAATTCCCTTCCTTCCTTCCTTCCTTCCTTCCTTCCTTCCTTCCTTCCTTCCTTCCTTCCTTCTTTCCTTCCTTCTTCCTTCCTTCCTTCCCTCCTTCCTTCCTTCCTTCCTTCCTTAAAGGTACAGAAACTGCTGGAAATTTTCAGGGCTCATTTCAATCTTTGCTTTGATTTTGTGTATCACTTATTAAGAAAGGGTACTTCAGCAATTTTTTTAAGAAAAGAACCATTGCTCTAACTTCTCAACTGCCTTGTACTATAATTTAATGTCCTCTTCAATCCACAACCCAAATCAGAAAGTCAGAAGGAATTCAGTGTGAACCTATATCTCGCATGAGATTTTAAATGGAAAAGCCACTCCACATTTGTTCTCTTTATATATCACTTGTGATTTTACTTTGATAATGATGAAAATGTGAGTGCTTTTATGTTATTTGTTATTATTGATAACAACTATGTAAACTTCTCTAGAAGTTTTCTGAGCAATAAACATAATTAGGTAGGTGCCTTTGAACTTTACTGATCTTAGCAACTGTATAGCCAAATGATTTGTCTCCAGTGTAAATAGTCTGCAGATCTTCCACGGACCTGCTGCTTAAGAACTTCTTGTAATATAATGAGATTTTCCCCTCCTCTTTTTTCCAATCTCCCTTTCTCCCCAAATATGCCTTCAAAATATTTTCCAGAGGATTTGGAGAAACATACCGAGAGAAAAGCAAACAAATATCTAGAGGTAGACAATTCCATCATAAAGAACTTATTACTAAGAAACCCTGGTTTCTTCTGTCCACTAGCTATTTTGCTACCTTAAAAGGTTGTGCAGAACTCACATCAATGCTAATAATTTGATTCCAAATCATTTAAGGTATGGCCATAATAATTAATAGTTTGAACTGGACATAAAATTATACTGGCTGTTTATAACATTGGTGTAGTGCAGGAATTCACAAGAGATTCCACAGTTGCATGCTGGATTAGCTGAAGCTGGAGATGGGAAAAATAATTTAATCTACTCTAAATATGCAGGTTCCCATTTTGCAATTCCTCAACATATTTGTGAGTCAGAACATAGTTATGTAGCTAACAATGCATTTCTCTAAATTTTGTACTGTAGTTCACAAGTCGAGAAATTGCATAGATATTTTAGTGGGTATAGTTAAATATAAATTCCAAAAAGCCATTATAGTACAAGAAGCTGATTAGAAAAATATATGTATTAGGATTATTGTATCAAAATTTGGAACCACACTTCTAAACATATGGGAAGGAAGAGAGGAAGAAAGGACGGAAGGAAGGAAGGACGGAAGGAAGGAAGGAAGGAAGGAAGGAAGGAAGGAAGGAAGGAAGGAAGGAAGGAAGGAGGGAAGGAGGGAGGGAGGGAGGGAGCTATTTAGTGCAGAAATGAAATTAGGTTGATTTAATCTTGACCTGAATATATTATTATATTATTGCCTTAGAACTTGCACCAATGAAATGTTTGTTCCATGGCTGTAAATGAGCAATATTTTCAAAGATTTGAAAATAAAGACATTGTGACTCCAGGCAAGCTGATAGTATCATCTGCTAAAAATCTGCTAAATAATTGCACTCAGGATTGAAGCAATAAATTACATTGCTTTTTAAAGTTTTTTTAATAACAGCTGTCAAAATTCAGGTGCAAAACATCATACAAGATTGAGGGGAAACATTGCATCAGATAGGAATGCAACATTCATAAGCTAGGGAGCAAACCTTCATATTTAAAGCACATCTACATTTATGGAATTATTTTTCCCTAAATTAATCTGAATGCTTTGATTGCATTCACAAGGCTGTATGATGATTTAGTTCAATTATAGGAACTAGCTGGTGTCATTTTTTAAACAAAATGAGATATTATTCTTGGATAGATATTTAATGTTTTGTATTGGACATAGTCCTATAAGACTGACTTCTAATGCATCAGAAAGAATGAATACTGATGGAAAACATTTTAAGAATTACAAACAAGGTTCATCTTTGTTCACTCAGATATTTATGATATATGAATAAGGTAGTTAATGTTTCCAGCAAGAAATGCTAGTTGTCCATTCCACTCTAGAAATTCAGAGTAACGCAAAACTCCTTCAGTCTAATTTCAATTAAATGAATCTAACTTGATCCAAATATTCAGCATGTGAACTATTGGAACCAATACCCATCCTGGTGATTATATGTCTGAGAGAGAGAGGGGGGGGAGTGTGTGTACGAGTCTACAATAGCAAGAACTGCCCTTTTGAGCAATTGTAATATATCAGGAGCTGCTTCAGCCGGCTAGCTTCTTATTCTATCCAAAGTATCAAATTACTTTTTGAATTATTTTCTCTGCCACTTTCATCTCAGTTCATTTTCATACAGACATGTTTCACACTGCCTATTGGTGCAAGTATGCTGCCTTGTTGCACAAACTTAAATAGTGCAACTCAGCATGGATGGGTGTCAGTTCCAACTGTGATAGGAGCAACCAAGAATGACAGACATAAAAGAAAACCACTGTTTTTGTTAACTCTTCCAAATCAGGAAACATTCTACCTACCTATGAACTTTTCCTAAAGAATGCATATAGCCCTCAATGCCCATTTATTGCTCTCACAGATCTCTCTCCAAATGCAGTTACTGAATTATTTTCTTTTACATGTCTTTCTTTTAGATTTAAGAGCCATGGCAGTGCAATGGTTAGAATGCAGTATCGCAGGCTAAATTCTGCCCAATGCCAGGAGTTCAACCCTAATCAGCTCAAGGTTGACTCAGCCTTCCATTCTTCTGAGGTCAGTAAAATGAGGACCCAGATTGTTGGGGAGCCATATGCTGACTCTGTAAACCAGTGTTTCTCAACCTTGACAATTTTAAGGCATGTGGACTTCAACTCCCAGAATTCCACAGCCAGCACTGCTGTAAACCATTTAGAGAGGGCTGTAAAGCACTGTGGAGTGGTATATAAGTCTAAGTGCTATTGCTATTTATTTAAAATCAATCAATTCTGCCTTTCTGCTGCTGAGTCCAGATATGTGCACTTTGATGCCTTTCTTTGTTCATTTGCATTCAGAACATATTAGTTTCACCACAGAATAAAAGTATTAATAAAAGAGGGATTCACAGCAGATATGAAATAATTCCCAGTGTTTTTAAAACACTTCTATCCCATTTCCCCTTAATTTAAAAACACTGAGATTTTCTTAGCCTCAGCAACTTTAAGATGTGTGGACTTCAAATTCCAGAATTGCCTAGTGTTACCTAGAAAATTCTGGCAGTCCAGTTTTTAAGTTGCTGAGGTTCAGAAATATTGTTTGAAACCATGGTTCCCCAAAGTACAAAGTGAAGCTCTCTTGTGAAGGTGCAAACAGAAGTGTGAAGAATCATTTAATGATATTGCTACAATAAATCCACCTTTCCCAGTGTTTCATTGTATTGTTTTCATTGTTCATCTCTATGTCTCTGAAATTTTAGGGGAGGTATGTACATTACAGTTACCCTAAAGGGATGTGTAGGGGAAATGGTGGCTCAGCAATTAAAAAGCTGAGCTTGTCAGCTGGAAAATTAACAGCCTGGGTTCAAGATCTGAGTGCCATGCTATGGGGTGAGTTCCTGTTACTTGCCCCAGTCCCTGCCAACCTAGCAGTTCGAAAGCATGCAAATGTGAATAGATAATTACCTTCAGTGGGAAGGTAACAGCATTCTATGCCCTTCGGCATATAGTTATGCTCACCATATGACTATAGAAGCATCTTGTTGTGAGCCGCCCTGAGTCTTGGGAGAGGGGCGGCATACAAATTTAATTAAATAAATAAATAAAATAAATAAATAAATCTTCAGCCAATGCTGGCTCCCTCAGCTAAGAAACAGAGATGAGCATCGCCCCCTAAAGTCAAACACAACTGGATAGGGGAAATCTTTACTTTTAAAGGGAGGTGTGATGGCAAGAAATTTAGGAATTCCTACACTAGACTTTAGTCTTTGGCTACCCAGGTAGTCCAATTTCTCACCCAGGAATAGTTCTACTCAAAGAATCTTCAGCAAGAAAGAGTCATTCATGCCCAGTGCTGGAATATTCCACTTTCCTAGCTTGTTGTGGAACAGTACTAAAGCTTTGCTCAGCCCAGCAGGTAGAAATGTGTGATTGGAATCAGAGCCTTTCAAGTAACATTATATTCAGAATTATTACCAGGTTTAGGGTATAAGTGACCCAGGGCCTACATGAGTAGTTTCAAGATTGCCAAGCCAGCAAATAAAGTTACGTATGCAGTCTCTGGGTCACTTACTATATACCTTAAACCTGGCAACAATAACAAGCAACAACTTCCTGACATTTTATCACTCTGTGTTGGACAAAAGTTATTGCTGCTGCTTCCCACCACAGCTCCAAAAGTCCTGCAAATTCAAGCAGCATTCCAGGTGTCTGTCTGAGATGTTTTCACAACTCTCTCTTATCGTGTGGTTTTCCACAATGTTTACCCACTCATTGTCTTAATAGCAGATTTTTCCTCTGCCCTCTACAACTCTGCCCAGTCTTAGAAACAGCTGTGTAGCTAGCCACATAGGAGGACTTCATGGTTAGCTATTCTGCTTATTGTTTTCACTGGATCACCTCTTTTGTCTTCCATGATAGCAGTGGTGAGATTCAGCTGGTTCGCACCACTTCGGCAGAACTGGTAACTAATTTTTTGTTGCCCAGGCCCAGAATGGACTTCTGGAAGTGGCATCCATACACAGAACTGGTTGCTCCTATATTTGAATCCTACCACGTCATGATAGTGACGATTCCTCTAAAACGGATTTCTCTAAAGTGGTCAGTATCAACTCACATGGGTCGATGGGACCTTTCCATTATTGTTGATGTCATTATTTGTAGTATATTAGTTAAATTAATTTATTAAACTATTTTCATATAATAAATATTTGGGGGATCAATAAACAATCTGAAACATGAACTGCTCAATGAGATGAAAAGTTGGGGAGCCCTGCTCTAGAGAGTGGGAAACTGAGCATCATAAGAAATTGTCCCAAGGGTGCTTTTCCAAAAGACAACTGGACTTTCATGGTTTTTTTTTCCCTTGGAACACATTTTGCTTCTCATCTAAGAAACTTCTTCAGTCCTTCAGTCAGAACTGAAGTAGCTTCTTGGATGAGAAGCAAACTTGTTCAAGGGAAAAAAACAAGGAAGTCCATCTGCCTTTGGAAAAGCATCTTTGGAACAACCATGATCTGGATGATTGAGAATCTCCATAGACATCTTAAGAAATCCAAATTTGTTTTCATGTTTACAAGCTACTACATGAATCACAACTACTAAGGAATGTTTTATTATAATCTCAATTAGCAGATACAATCCCATATATATGGAAAGGCAGTATAGAATCTCCTGCATCCTAAGGACTGCCAGTATTCAGCTTGTCTGCGTGGGGCATGCAAACAAACAGTACTTGACAAGCTGTCCAAACTGATTTTCATAGATGAGAAAGAATGTAATTAGCAAGTGTCTTTCATTTGCTGAAAGCTGCCATTTGAGACACAACAATTTAATAGAGTAGGAAAAAGAAATAGAAAAATAACAGAGACAGGTGATTATTTCATTAACTTTGAATCTACAGCAGCATTGTCTCTCCTGGTCAACTACTTGTGCGAGAATATTACAATAAATAATATGCACATTGGAGTTGGGTTACTATTTCCATTCCATAACTGCCATATGGATAAGCCAGGTCTTGCATTTCAAAGGGTTATTGTCCTTCCCCGAATGTATCAATTCTATGTAACACCAAACTGTTTTTACAGAACCTCAGCACAGAAGTGTCTGTTATATTTTAGGCACTTAAATAAAAACCACATTTTCCATTTAAACTAATCTCCATTAAAGAGCCTTGGAACCATACAAGCCCTTGTGCTAAGTCTAATAAAGAGAAACATGTTTAGAAGTATATTAGTCTTATAACTCTGGCACTTTAATATAATGCTGGCTAGCTGTGATTATCTTCTTTCTCAGTTAAAGGGAAAGACAAAATAATTCTATTCAGATACCGGTCCAAAAATTAAATGGATGCACTGTAAATCTGCTAATGATTTTATATCGAATAAATAAATCGAATAAATAAATAAATAAATATACTCTTTATTGGTTGGATTACATAAAACTATAAATTAGAGGTAGTCCTCAGTTTATGGTCTTCATTAGGACCAGAATTTCCATTGTTAAGTGAGTGGCACCCAATTTTATGACAATTTTTGCCATGGTTTTTAAGCAAATCACTGCAGTTGTTAAGTGGAGTGGGCAGTTGTTAAGCAGAATTGGTTTCCCCTCTGGACTTTGCCTGTTGGAAGCTGGGTGGGAAGATCGCAAATGGCAATCATGTGACCCCAGGACGCTGCAACCATCATAAATACATGCCAGTTGCCAAGCACCTGAATGTGGATCACATGACCCTGGGGATGCTGCAACAGTTTCAAGTGCCAAGATGCAGATCGGGATGCAAAGCTGTCATCTCCACACCTGCATCCAACTTCAGGATCCATCCATTTCCACTATGAGGTCACAGTACGCTTACCATTTTTTCCCTCATCATGGTCAGATATGGATGCCTATTTGCATATAAAAAAAATAAACCACACCAATATTATTGCTACTAAATCTAGCCCCCCCAATACCCTTTGTTTTCTGTACCTTTTTGCCACCCTTTTCTGATTTCTCTGGATTTTTGCAGTCGATATCTTATATCCAAACTGACTTATCCTGCAACTATTCCATGCAGTTCTAAATTCTGAATTAACTCAAAAGTCAACTAAACTATGCTTATTCTGAATAAATTAGCAGCAGTCAACTTGAGGCCTCAGGAGCAAATGCATTACTTCACATACATACATATTTGACGACCTTAGAGCTTGCTCCAACCACAAAGGTTAGAAATTGGTAGCCTTTTATCATTGTATTTATTTATTATTAATTTATTTGATTTCTACAGCCGTCCATCGCAACAAATGACTCTTGTTGATAATTTTGGGTGGGATTTGCATGAAAAAGTCTAAACTAAGCCCTAAAACACACTTTGTACTATTGCTAAACTTATTCACCAATAACTCTAGAAATCACATAAAAATCTAGCACTGCTGGTATGCAATTCCACTTTCTGTGACCCCATTACAGTCCTCAGCCTCTCCCAAAATGTTAAGAACAGCTCCCCTGATCACTAACATGCTGTTCAATTCCACTATTAATGGATTTGTGTTTATATCTTAAGACAGTAGAAAGCTACCACATCTCAGCTTTGTCTGATGCTATTGTTCCCACTGTATCTACATGAAAGAGCTAATATTTTTCATTTGCATGTCTGTGAGCAATATGTTGAATGTACATTTCTAGTAAGCACAGATAAACTACATTTGATGTGATGCAATGTTGCTGGAGAACCCCTTCTCACATAGTTGTTTCCGTATTTCAGAAATATTACAAATCTTAACTTGGTGGGAGAAAATATGTTATTTCTCTGCTTCTGCAGTCTGCAGATTATTTATTTAAAAGGCTTCAACCTTACACTGAGCCGTGGTGGCACAGTGGTAAGAATGCTGTCCTGCAGGCTAATTCTGCTGACAGCCGACTGCCAGCGGTTCGGCAGTTCGATTCTCAATAGCTCAAAGTTGACTCAGCCTTCCATCCTTCCAAGGTTGGTAAAATGAAGGCCCAGATTGTTGGGGACAACATGCTGATTCTGTAAATTGCTTAGAGAGGCCTGTAAAGTACTGTGAAGTGATATATAGGTCTGAGTGCTAGTGCTATTGCTACATTAGTAAAAGAATAAATAGGAGATATATAATACATGCTTGTGTAAGTCTTTTCTGAAAGAGATGAGTTTAAGTCAAGGCTCCATGACCTCTTTAAGAGTAAGAAGCACAGCTGACCTTTTGAATGGCATGATGGCCAGATAAGATTTGGAAGGAGTGCTGCTACAAATAAGTTACACACATACACATCCGTATATAGCCATTTATGAAAATTTACTGCTCATTAAAAAGATACATTTGAAGGTAATGTTCTGTACCTATTAAACTACCAGCTCTCAAATATTGTAAACTGATATAGGAACAATATTAAATGACTTTAATATTAAACTAGATTGGTGAACGAGAAACTGAAGTGGACAGATTCATTTATCACTAGTTATGGTTAAGGCCAAACAGAAAAACATAACTCTTGTTTCATATTCATTTTATATATGTTCATATCATTTTATAAACAAGATGTGAGTACAAATGGCAAACTATCAGCCGTGCAAGGTAGGCCAGACTAAGAAATTAGTAGATCAGGTTATATATTATTATAGCAACTCTAGTACAGAATCTTGCAAGTCTGATTGACTCCCTTTCCCCCCCCCCAATCCTATTTTACCTTTGGGGCTTGCCTGAAACATTTTCTCAAGCTATTTCCTTGGTCTGGGCTCAAGCACTATTTATCTAATCAATGTCTTGGTAGTGGCTGTTCCTCCTGCCCTTAGAGGCCATTCAGTATGTCCTGTACACAGTTGTAGCATTCAGCATCAGATGAATTTAGTGAAATTATTTATATGTGAAATGAGAGGGAAACACAAGACAAGTTGCCCATTTGGAAACAATGGCCATGTATTTAGGAGATGGTAGCATAACAAACAAAGCTGGAATGCTTAAACTTCACTGGAGAGAAAACTTTCCATTCTTGATGGATAGAAGCAATCAGTGAGTTTAAGTGCAGAAACTGCTGAAGGCACCCAGATGGCAACATATAATTTACCAAGTAGATCTGCATCTCCTCTCTGTGATCAAGAATGAATGTAAATAGCATGTGCAGCTCTTCCCTATCCCCTCTCAATCATTTCTAAATGAAATAAGTATTGTCTAAAAATAGCCTCTTCATTTCCAGTTGATGCACATTCTAGGAGCTTTCTGAAATAGTTCTTTTTTTTTTTAAGGCTACTTCATGTAAGACCTCCTCCCACATGATCAAAACCAGATTTTTCACTTCATTTTGGAAGCACGTGGCTCTTGTCATGTGGCTCTGCGTGCAGCTAATCCTCGTCTCATGGGCTTTTCTCCAGCCCTTACCTTACTTTCTTTATAAAATTGAGACTTGGATTGAAATATTACGCAGTTGCGTACAGAAAGGTTGCGTAAGGCTATATAGTTTACTCCAAAATTCTGAGATTTCTGTGGGTCTCAAATTGGATCCTAACTAACTCGGCCATATTGAAGGGATGCTTTCATTTCTATTTTCTGCAGAGAGCTGCCTGTTCTCATTTATAGCACTCATTCATTCACTCATTCACTCTCTTGGGGTTCAAAGAGCTCATGATCAAGGAAGTCTTTTTTGGAGGGTCATGTGTGGCCTACCTTCTTATAGTACTTTGCTTTGTAAAAGGTTTGCATGCCCAGAGTCTTTGAGGCAAGCATCAGCCTCGTAGCAAAGCCCTGATCACACTTTCCCCTCTATATTAACTCAAAGCTTGGAGAAAAGGATTTTATTTATTTATTTTATTTATTATTCAATTTATATGCCGCCCTTCTCCTAAGACCCAGGGCAGCTCACAGCAACAATACAATAAAAAAATTAAAAACTAATTGTATTCATACAACATACAAACACAATCAGCTCACAGTCGCTGATGGAGGGACATTCCTAGGGCCCAGGGGCAGAGCACAGCTCATACGCCCCAAGCCTGTCGGCATAGATGCGTCTTCAGCAGTTTTCGGAAAGCTAGGAGGGAAGGAGCAGTACGAACCTCTGAGGGAAGCTGGTTCCAGAGGGCTGAGGCAGCAACAAAGAAGGCCCTTGTCCTAGGACCCATCAGATGACACTGTCTAATGGACGGGATTCGTAGGAGGCCAACCCTATGTGCCCTAACTGGTCACTGGGATTCATGAGGCAGAAGACGGTCCCGCAAGTATCCTGGTCCATTGCCATAAAGGGCTTTATAGGTCATAACCAACACTTTGAATTGTGTTCGGAGACCAATAGGTAGCCAGTGCAGCTCGCGGAGAGCTGGAGTGATATGAGCATGTCTTGGGAGACCCAAGACAGCTCGCGCGGCCGCATTCTGGACTACTTGTAGTCTCCGGACATTCTTCAAAGGTTGCCCCATGTAGAGAGTTTGTGCTGGTCCTGATACTTGACATCAGAATGTTCAGTAGCTCATTAAGTACTGTATTTTTCCATGTGTAAGATGCTATTTTTTCCTGCAAACACCCTCTTCAAAAATCAGGTGCGTCTTATACACGGAAAAATAATGGTAACCTCCACAGCCCAGGGTATGCCTGTGTGGGTTGCCATGCTGCCTGGTGCAGGTGTCAAGCCCCTGTGGCCTTGCCACTAACGGGAGGGGGGAGGGGGCAAGATCTTCTGCCGGCCAAACTTGTGGATTTGCTGGCTCAGCTGTTCGGCGCTCAGCAGAGTGCCGAAGAGCTGATCAGCACGGAGAGCATCTTACATACGGGTGCGTCTTATAAACAGAAAAATATGGTATTTCTGCTCTGCTTTGGACAAAAAGGACACAGAGTTCCTCTGCAGGTAGTCCTTGTCTTTCAGCCATCTGTTTAATGACCATTTGCAATTACAACGGCACTGAAAAAGTAACTATTTTTGCAGCATCCCATGGTCAGGCGATCAAAATTCGGACACTTAGCTCATATTTATGACTTTTGCAAACTTCTGACCAGCAAAGTCAATGGGGGAGGCCAAATTCACTTAACAACTGGGTTACGAACTTAACAGCTACAGCGATTCGCTTAACAACAGTGGCAAGAAAGGTCCTAAAACGAGGCAACACTCACTTAACAACTGTTTCACTTAGCAACTGAAATTTTGGGCTCCATTGTGGTCGCAAGTCAAGGAACACTTGTATTCTGGATTTACAGTCAGCCAAACTGTGTGCCACTCAGCTCAACCTCAGGAAGAGCCCCATCTCTAAATCTCTACTTCGAAGATACCAGGAAATTGTAGTTGATTTTTATTTGCTGTTGTTGCTGTTATGGTTGGTTGCAGAGGTGGGATTCAGCTGGTTTGCACCACTTCGGCAGAACCGGTAGCTAATTTTTTGTTGCCCAGGCCCAGAATAGACTTCCGGAAGCAGCATCCACACAGAGAACCAGTTGTTCACATATTTGAATCCTCCCGCTGGTTGGTTGCACAGTCAGCCAGATGTTTAGACTGGATTTAGCATTTTTATCAACCTATTGAGCCCTTCCCAAGAAGCTGTGATAGGCAGATGTTGCTTGATGATTAGTTAAAGTTATCATCCCAGGATATAAGCTGTGTAAAGTAAAGCTGTCTTTTGCAATTGACTGACGGTGATTTTATCAATGGCAAAGGTGATCAAGTGGTGCTCCAGATGTTTTGGGAGTGCGTCCTAGATACCTCTCACTATTGGTACTTTGGCTTTCTTTTGCCACAGTTATTCTTTTTGTGTTCTACTCTTGGGCTAAGCTGAATTTAAAAACTTTTCTCCCTATCCATGTAAAAGTTTAAGATAAGGCCCAAATTTCTTGTTTTGAAAGCCTTGTGAATTTTGAACAATGTATCAGGGACTGCACACCATAGCATAGTGAGTGGAAAATTGAATAAAGGCTACCTTTGATTTTGTTTATTTTATATTTAATTACATTTAATTGTCATTTAATTTATATGTAATGATAATGATTCAATTGTATAATAATTCAATTGCTGTTCCTGGTCACATATTTAAGGTTCTTTAAGATTTCACGTATTTAAAGTTTTTTCCTGTTTTAAAGTATGGTATGGACTTTTGGAGGCCTCTAGTTGCAATATCTCTGATTTACATTGTTGTATCAACCATAGGTCTAATCTGGACAAAGCTGGAATGCTAGAATTATCAACATTCTGATATCCTTTAATTTGGACCGCTGCAATTTTATTGGACATGGCTGTGTTAGAAATAATGTAAAAAATTCAGTTCATTCAAAACAAGGTGATAAACCTGCTAACTAGGATGGGCAAATTTGTGTAAAAAAGTTTTATACTATGCTGGGTTTTAGTCCACTTCTGGGTCCATTTCAGAGTACTAGTATTAATATTTGAAAATGGAAGGGTTTTTGTGCTAAGCTCTGCCTCCAAATGTGACATTTATTGTTAATTAGGCTGAGAAATACCATGTAGTTTAATACTGAATTCAAGTTTTGTTTTGGTTGTGAGCTGTTCATCAATCAAAATAAAAATATGTACCCATATACCCAAAATTGACTATAATATGTTGCAAAGATCTGATTGTTTATTAGGATCATTAAGTAAATTATTGTCACTCATATTTAGGAGTGAATTTTGGCTTTGGAAATGTCCCTGAAAGAGTCCAAATCCTTTTGGTGGCAACAATATTTATCTTTGAAAATATAGCACATGCCTAATCATCATAAACTGACACTTTTAGTTTATATCTATTCATATTTTAGCTGTTTTTAAAAATATTCTTCATTCCCTTCACCGTTTATTCTCCTAATTCAGCCTCCAACAACTTGGTGTAATCCTGAAGGATCAAAGAACACTGTAAAATTTTGGAAGCTGAAATCCAGTCCATTTAGAAAAAAATCAGATTAAAGAAAGTAGGCTTAATGCAGCAAGTCTATTGTAAATTGTCTCCTGGTATTTTGCTTTTTTTTAAAAAAAAAATGTTAGTTATACTTAACTAAAGATTCAGATATATCTCAGAAGAGAAGAATTATCTACAAAAGAGGTATTACCAACGTGCATGATTTCTTTGGAAATATCTAAAAGTTTTAGAAGCGATTTTTGAACTGGAAACTATTGAATAAAGTAGAAGGCATCCCTAGTATCCAGAACTGTGCTGTGCCAGTTCAACAACAATCTATCTACAGCGTCATCTGATTTTTACAAGGCAGTTAATGTTACACTTTGTCCCAAACATTCATCGGTTGCTGTCAAACTTTAACTGTAGCAAATATTTTTTTTAAAAAAAGTTAATAGTAAATGATAGAGAAGAAAAGCAAATGTGAATATTGAAATATTCTTGGGTGGGTTTTTTTCATGTGTTTATAGGAAACTGGATAATGTTCTTTTCCTGGGTACTTCAATTTACCGATCACTCTCTGTCTCGTGCAATTAATCCTTTGGGTTGATATGAGGATAAAATGAGGGGAGATTCTTATAAATGCTATCTTCTGCTCTCAAATAAAAGGGGAGTATAGATAGTTAGTAAGCAAATAAATATTAATCATTTATACAGATAAACAATGTTAATGTTTTGAATATTAATAACAATTGTTTAGTATTTATTGTTTTCAGTTTTATTGTATGTTGCCCTCTCATTTCTTTGTAAGATGGACAGCTGTATACATTTGACAAACAAATACAATTTTAATATTTTAAATATTAATAATAATAGTTTAGTATTTATTAATTAATTCGTTACACTGCCCTACTCACTTGTTTGTGAGAAGAGCATTTATATAAATTTGACAAAGAAGTAAATTTACATTCATTCAAATGAATTAAGGCTGCAGTTCTGTGCAACTTTGGAAGGCACCTTACGAACTATAGGATATTATGGATATTTTCTTCCATGCACAGAGTGGAGAGCCTGTAGTTAAATTCTGTACCAGCTACCGGTATTAACAAAATGCTTCCCTTCGCTATCTCTTTCAGGAACAGGCTGGAGAACCTTCAGATACTACAGGCAGATGCCTCCTTCCTGTTTGATCTTCAGCTAGTTAGTGTGGAAGCTGTAAAGTAAGGCACCAGTAAGGATGGGATTTTATTAGGGGCTGTCCAGCAGATGGGTCATTCCCACCCCCACCCCCCAATCTGCAGATAGATGGCTGTACCTCCTTCCAAAGGGCTTGCCACGGTCTCTTACAGGGCTGGCCCAGCCCGGTTATCCCAGCAGGTCAGTTTTTCCTCCAACAATAACAGGAGGGCGCCTATGGAAAGGTTCTCCACTCAATATGCTTATAGCATAGTAATAGTAGCGTAGCCTGGTTTGCTTCAGGCAGGAAGCAGTTTTTCCTTGGGCTAAGGAATACTTCTGTCTCTCCTAGGTGAGAGAGAGGGGGCAGATAGAGAAAGGGGAAGGAATAGTTAGATAGTGGATAACTAGACCAAAGGTGTCAAACTCGCCATATCACATGACGTGTTGTGACGTACCGCAACTTTTTTTCCATTGCCAGCAATGGGGTGGGTATGGTGAGTGAGTGAGAAAGAGAGAGAGAGAGAGAGAGAGAGAGAGAGAGAGAGAGAGAGAGAGAGAGAGAGAGAGAGAGAGAGAGAGAGAGAGAGAGAGAGAGAGAGAGAGAGAGAGAGAGAGAGAGAGAGAGTTCACAGGATGCTACCCTGACCATTTGAATTTTCCTATAGACCAGACAGAGACCTCTCAAATTGGAACTCACTGAGTCCATTAACAAAAAACAATGGGTGTATAAGTCCACTATTAATGAGTCTGACTGGTCACCGCCTTCCATGATGAGATCACAGCATGTGAACATACCACTTTTGGAATTCATAACATTCCCAACCAACATGCTGATTCTTCCTTCCAGTCTTTATAAATCTTCCATTTATTATGCAAAAATTTTTGAAGCATTATAGTGCTGATTTGCTCTACTTCATTTATTGTTTGTCTGCAGTTTTCCATGAATTATGGGGGCCATAAACTCACCTGGGTAACTTTCATAGTTTGCAGCTCTCCTATTTTTATGCGAACATCAGACAGTATAGAAAAGCAGATTGTCCACTGCACAGGACTCTTTGCCTTTAGAATAGGAATGAAAGCCATCTGTAAATAGAAGAAAATCTGTCCCTCAAAGATCAGAAGAATGTGTGAAAAGACATATATGAAGATGTTAACCAGAGTATCCTATATGACCCAGCAAATAAAGCTGACACTAGAAACAGTCACATCTAAAGTCAGTTTATCATAATACTCTTCCTATGAAAAGAAGAGACCTTGTTTGGTAAATCAGATAGTTGGGGGGAATGATTTCTATTGGTAATTATTTATTTATCCAAGGAACAGAAAATATATAACAACACTATTTATTTGACATTAATTGTTCATATTCTTATTTAAATTTATTGTAGCTGCCCACTCCAGTAGACTGTGGATGGCTTAAAAAAGCAGAAGCAATTAAAACAGTTGTGTTGTGGCTTCTAAAATATAAATTGTAGATATAAAATATAGATCCTTGATTTTTTTATTGTTCATTTAACAATTGTTGAAAGTTATGACAGCCTTGGAAAAAAATGATTTACAACCTATACTCAGACTTATGATGGCTACACCATTCCAAAGGTCACATGATCACAATTTGGGTGCTTGGCAACTATTTCAACTCATTGGTTGTAACATTCTGTGGTCACAGGATCATGATCTGCAACCTTTTTGCCGATTTCCAACAAAAAACACCTATTGGGGAAGTTGGATTTGTTTAACAATTGCATGATTCAGTTATTGACCACATAAAAATCATCAACTCAGATAATGACCACAACAACTGATGACAGAAATTGCAGTCCCAAATTGTGGTCATAAGATGAGTTCTATTTATACAATACTTTTCAGCCTTAATCAATGGACCATAGCAGAAATGGCCACCAGAGCATCTACTGAAGCAAATGGTGGTATCTATTTATTTATTTATTTATTAATCAAATTTCTATACCGCCCCTCTCCCGAAGGACTCGGGGCGGTGTACAGCCTAAAATTTAAAAAACATATAAATATACAAAATTTAAAATAATTAAAAATGAATTAAATAATTTGGCCGAAATCCCATTTAAAACCCAAAACATACAAAACTTAAAATCTTAAAAAATACTCAGTCCCCCTAAAACATTTTGACCCTATTGGAACCGAAGCTTCTATACCAGGCCGGCCTGTCGGAAAAGGAATGTTTTTAGTTCCCGACGGAAGGTGCGTAAATCTGTTATTATACGGAGTTCGGGGGGGAGCTCGTTCCATAACGTGGGAGCTCCCACAGAGAAGTCTCTCCCCCTGGGGGTCGCCAGCCAGCACTGTCTGGCCGACGGCTCCCTGAGGAGGCCCTCTCTGTGGGAGCGTACCGGACGGCGGGAGGTATTTGCTGGCAGTAGACGGTCCTTTAAGTATCCAGGTCCAATGCCATGGAGCACTTTAAAAGTGGTCGCTAACACCTTGAACCGCACCCGAAAGACCACCGGCAACCAGTGCAACTCACGCAGGAGTGGTGTTACGTGGGAGCGCCACGACACTCCCATCACTACCTGCGCGGCCGCATTCTGGGCAAGTTGGAGCTTCCGGATGCACCTCAAGGGGAGCCCCATGTAGAGAGCATTACAGTAGTCCAGCCTGGAGGTCACGAGGGCATGAGTGACTGTGCGTAGCGAGTCCCGGTCTAGGAAGGGACGCAACTGGCGCACCAGGTGAACCTGGTAGAACATCCTCCCGGCCACGGCTGTCAGATGGTCCTCTAAGGACAGCCGTGAGTCCAGGAGGATTCCCAAATTGCGAACCCTTCCTGTGGGAGCCACTGTTTCGCCCCAATACACAGCGATGGAATCAGCTGGCTGACGACGGTAACCACAGCCACTCGGTCTTGGAGGGGTTGAGCTTGAGTCCGTTTCTCCCCATCCATACCCGCACGGCCTCCAGGCACTGGGTCAGCACGGCAAGGGCATCGTTGGGGTGGTTTGGCGTGGAAATGTACAGCTGGGTATCATCAGCGTACTGGTGGTACTCCACGCCAAAACCACGGATGATCTCACCCAGCGGCTTTACATAAATGTTGAACAGTAGAGGCGAGAGGACCGACCCCTGAGGTACCCCACATACGAGGGGTCTCGGGGTCGACCTCTGGCCCCCTGTCAACACAGACTGCATCCAGCCAGAGAGGAAGGAGGAGAACCACTGCAAGACAGTGCCTCCTATGCCCAGCCCCTCCAACCGTTGCAGCATGATACCATGATCGATGGTATCAAAAGCCGCCGAGAGGTCCAATAGCACCAGAACAGAGGAGCAACCCCTGTCTTGGGCCCGCCAGAGATCATCCACCAACGCGACCAATGCTGTTTCCGTGCTGTAGCCAGGCCTGAAGCCCGACTGGAACGGATCGAGATATGATGATTCCTCCAGGTGCTGCGGGAACTGTCGGGCAACCACACTCTCAACAACCTAAAACAAATTTAAAATAAAAATAATTTTAAAAATATTAAAACATATCTAAAATATTGTAGAATCAAATCAAATCTTATGAGATTTCAGAAATTTCATATAGGATAAGAATACATTTGCAGAAAGTTCCTGGGATTTTTTTTTCCAAGGGTGGGATGGGAAGCTAGTTCTCTGTGATATAGTCATTAAAATCACTTCGAAAATTAGCCAGAATATTGTTCTCCTGTGTTCAATTCAAAATACACTATCCAGCGTAGCAAGTGTGAATTATTCTGATTTCAGTAAGGGAGTCAGAGAACTCTAACCAAGAGACCTGCCATGAATGAAAGCATCTTCACTAAACAATTCATTTCAAGACCAATTAGCTTAGGGTGGGTGGGGGGACTCCTTCACACATACCCATGGGTATTTCTCACATTAACAGCAGTCTTTAAGAAATTACTAATAGTAACAAGAACAAACAACATGGACACCCTCATGTTGTTTACTTCACACTTTCACACAGTCTTTGTACATATATAGACACTGCCTCTCTAAACAGGTTGCATTTAAATATGCAAGACAAACACATACTGCTGTTTTTCCTCAATCCATCTTCTATAACCAAATGGGAATACAATGCATCTGACAAATTGATTGGGAAAACAGCAGTGGCAGGAAAAATAAACACAGAAATCCTATTAAATTTTACTTGAGATTCAGCCCAAATAGTCCAGTGATTCCAAGAAGTTGGTGTTTACCAACAGTCTGAAACTTCTAGAGTTACAGGGAGTTTCTTGCAGTCTATTAACTTCCTTCTTGTTCCTGGTCAAAACTGAGTTCAATAAAAATCTTTCCAAATTATAAAGTCCAATTAATAATTTTTTACTTTAGCTCTTATATCTTTGCCACCTCATTAATAACAAAGATGAAACTAAATTCCCATGCAGCAGTAATGGTATGCTAAAAACCCAGATTTGGAGGAAGAAGAACCACTTGTTAAAACAAGAAAATGTGAATATTATTGTACTCACATTTGTAGTCAACTTCTCAGCACAAGGCCTAGAAGAGCAAATTCAGTTTTACTCAACAGCCATTAAAGAATACTGTGGTGCCCTCTTTGGTGTTACCTGAGTAGTGGCAGACACAACAAATATATTCAATTAAAAATTAAATAAAAGCTCGGAAGTCACAAGTAGAACTGAAATTTACTGGCAACGTGCAAGGAAAAAGATTATGTTTTTCACAAATATTTCTACTGAGGTTGAGAGCAGTTAGCTACCATGAAGAAGAAATAGCATTCCTCCTGACAGTGACTGGAGACTCTTGATAAATTAATAATACAGTCTTAGCTTATGGCAATATAATATTAGTATACCTTAGATGGAATCATGTGCTCCACAGAAAAGAAAACTGGAGGAGAAATTATAATAATGCAGAAGGACACAGGGAGAGGAGCATTACAATTCACACAACCACTTCATAAAGCCTATTACAACTCTGCCAACATTCATTAATTAGTAGCTTCACAATAGAAGGCCTAAATCTTACATTGCAGGTGGTTCCTCTGCAATTCTGAAGAGCCAGAATTCTTTCTCTCTTCCTTCCTTCCTTCCTTCCTTCCTTCCTTCCTTCCTTCCTTCCTTCCTTCCTTCCTTCCTTCCTTCCTTCCTTCCTTCCTTTCTTTTTCTTTCTTTCTTTCTTTCTTTCTTTCTTTCTTTCTTTCTTTCTTTCTTTCTTTACATTTTCTACTACTGTGTATATATATGGCATGCAACTTTATGTTTGCAAAGCTCCTATGCAAACCAATCAGAATGACTTCATACTGAATGGGGATAACTTAAGCTTTCTATCTCCCTCCTCCTTCATCTTAGAATTTCTTCTACTTTGTAGGTGAGAATTTTAAAAAGGAAGAAAAGAAAACCCACTCTTGACCTTTACTGAAGCTTGGAATGAGAATCTAAGCCATATTTGTCTTATTTTTAAAGAAGATGGAACAATATAATAACAATCCGTTCTACGCTATTGACAGTATTCAGCTATGTGTGCTGATAAATTTAAGGATACATCAGCAAATAAATGCAGAATATATTGAGTCTCCAAAGCCTTCCTATATAATCCCTGGATTATCTTGACTTTTGTCTTGAATTAATTTAGAATAACTAATGTTTTCTTTTCTTTTTCCTACAACTGTCCCAAACTGGCAAATTTGCAGGCTAGCTTCTTTTAATATTAGATGTCAATAGTGATCAAACCTAATCGATTTAAGAGTCATTTACCAAAATGTTGCTTGTTGCCTAATCTCATAAAAAGCTCTGTTTGGTTAAGTCAGCATACAAAAAGCTGTTAGTCCTTCCCTCACTGCTTAGCCCCGTAAGGTCCAAAAGCTTTAAAATCTGAAGGCATTTAATACTGTAATCTTTGTCTTGATCAGGGGTTCTCAACCTTGGCAACTTTAAGACTTGTGGACTTCAACTTCCAGAATTCTGGGAGTTGAAGTCCACAAGTCTTAAAGTTGCCAAGGTTGAGAACCCCTGCTCTTGATTGCTCTCAAATAATTGCAGGTTGTTGCTTTCTTGTGTGTAACAAATGATGAAATGTAGGTCATATGTCAATCTTTTTTCTTGATTAACATGGTTCAAAATGAGCTCTTCTGTCAGAAAGTTAGAAAATGCCAAGAGATCTATTTATTAGCCCAAGAGCTACATCAGCCTTTACAAAAATCAGTGGAGGCCCCACTGCATTTTAGGAGGGAATGTTAAGATTTTTTACTGAGTTTACAGTGGACATTAAGTCTCTACAAGCCTTTAGACACCTGTTTTGTCTCATTTTAAAAAAGCAAACCAACCAATCCAGGAAATGCTCCAAAACACTCCTATTTTAACCCTACCCACAAAACACATATTGGCAACTCAAGTGCAGCCCCCTGGGCCACACATTTTTCACTTCAGCTCTGTTTTATGCAAGACAAAGAGGCAATACTAGTTGATTTATAAGAAAAGTGCTATGCAAAATTTATTCCAAAACAGAGAAATTCGAAGTTCAAATTTGAAATAGCGCTGCTGTCAGACCTAAAAGTCCTTCTCACAAATTTCATATATACAGTATATGCTAAAAAAGAAATATACACCAGCAGAGCACATGCTCAGCACCATCCATGCCTTCACTGCTACATCACATGTCCTGCAAACAATTCTCTGGCCATCTATCCAGTCTGATTGGAGCTAACAAGTTTCTAATCAGCTAAGTAATACAAGCATCTTCAAATATTTTATATTGCTATTTCCCATTTTGTGTTACAGAACAGTTTTGTAGACTTTTCCTGTTCTATTCTGTAGTGATAGTGTTTGTCCTGTCTATCTATCCATCTGTATGTCCATCCATCCATCCATCCATCCATCCATCCATCCATCCATCCCTCTATCAATCCATCAACAGCATCCATCCATCCATCTACAGTATCTATCTATCTACAGTGTCTATTGGTCTGTCTATCTATCTAATTTATTTGGCCTTAACTGTGCTGGTACTTCAAACTCCATTAGCTTAGGATGGAACTCTGGTTGGGATCCAGGAGAAGAGTCTTCTCTGCACAGCACCGGCCCTTTGGAACATCCTGCCCTCCAGGATGAGGTCTATTCCCACCCTCCTGTCCTTCTGCAAGAGCCTGAAGACCTGGCCCTGCCAGTTGGCTTGGAGACCCAATGAGAGAGTACCACACGGAAGGTGGTTATTATTAGTAGCAGACCCCACCTCTCCCCTGTGCATCCTGCTTCCTCCCCACCATCTTTCAATTCATATTGATGTACTTTCATTGTTTTTTATTATTTTATTGTTTTTACTATTTTTATAATTACCATGGGTATAAGTTTATGTTTTACTGTTATAAACTGCCATAAATAGCCACATAGCAAAGAAAGAAAGAGAGAGAGAGAGAGAGAGAGAGAGAGAGAGAAAGAAAGAAAGAAAGAAAGAAAGAAAGAAAGAAAGAAAGAAAGAAAGAAAGAAAGAAAGAAAGAAAGAGCTGGAAGGGACCTTGGAGGTCTTCTAGTCCAGCCCCCTGTTCAAGCAGGAGAACCTATACCATCTCAGACAAATGACTGTCTAGTCTCTTCTTTAAAATCTCCAGTAATGGAGTACCCATGATTTCTGGAGGCAAGCTGTTTCACTGGTTAATTGGAAAGAAAGAAAGAAAGAAAGAAAGAAAGAAAGAAAGAAAGAAAGAAAGAAAGAAAGAAAGAAAGAAAGAAAGAAAGAAAGAAAGAAAAGAAAAGAAAAGAAAAGAAAAGAAAAGAAAAGAAAGAAATTCAAGCTTAGCATCAAGCCATCAAGCCTTTAATAAGAGTTTCACAAAGTATGGATTAGAAATTCTTATTCACAACCTTGCTCTCTCTCTCTCTTTTTTATACATACACATATACACAAGATGTCTGGATTGAGGGGGGGAAATCTTGGCTCTGAATATTTTTCCAAAAAAGAAATCTTGATCAAGGGAGAGACTGCACAGTACTGGAACAAAACTTTCCATTTTAATGAAATGCATTTTTCTTCTTCAGCAGAACAGGAAAGAGTGTGTTTGACAGGATATCATTTTTCACCATCTGTATAATGAAATCTTGCAATCTGGCCCAGGTGGGTTCATCCAGATAAGAACAAAGAAGTTGGAATTTGATTTTGTGAGGTTGCTGAAAGTTGAGCAGCATGATTTTTTTTCAACATTCTTCTCAAGGTGATTCCACATACATTAGCTCAACACTCTTAACATGTGATCCACTAGGAATGCACATTAGCTTTCAGCCAGTTTTTCTGGATGAGGAAACAAGCCTGAACAGTAGGTGTAATAATGCACATAGCTTAGTGGTTAAATACCCTGAGCTTATCATCTGGAAAGTGACAGTCTAGGTTGAAGACCCCTGAGTGCCACCCGATGGGATGAGCTCCCATTATTTGCCTCAGCTCCTGCCCACTTAACAGTTTGAAAGCATGCAAATGCGAGTAGATAAATAGGTACCATTTCAGTGAGAATGTAATAGCGTTCCATGCACCTCAGCATATTAGTCATGCCAATCTCATGACCATGGAAGCATCTTCAGACAATGCTGGTTCCCTCAGCTAGGAAATAAAGATGAGCACTGCCCCTAGAGTTGGACATTACTGGACAGGGAGAACCTTTTCCTTTATTTTTAGATTGCTTGAAGCAGAACTGAAATGAGGTCTCTCACTTCCCACTTCCTGCATCTTTACTCCTCCCAAAATTTATTTGACCAGGTCATATCATTGAATAAAAGTGTTTAATGTAAACCTTCAAAAGTATCTCTAACCAGGGCTGGAACTCCATCCAACACAATTCTAGTTTAGGGAAAAGTCAAAGAAAAAAAAAAGGAATCAAAGGATTTTCTTCTTTTCAAAAGTTTTGTTTATCTCTGTTTGGCTCTAATTTATTATGACTTGGTCCCTTTTGTGTTTCTGCAAACCAATCCCATATCTAACTTAGGGTTTTGTTGGGCTTTGAAATATCTTCCACTCCCTAAACTGATTTAAAAACTCCAACACCAAGCAACACCATTTTGATTGGAGCAACACTAAAATAATCGGCCACGCTACCGCCCACCACGCCCATGAGTTCATCGAAGCCTGGCACTCCACAAGCAATTCCGTCAACACACACATTGACCTACAGCCAGCCTACGAACCTCTCAGAATCCAAATCAATCACACAGCCAACCAGAGACAGCACCAACCCCCAATGAATCCACACAATCCCTTCTCCACCCCTCCCCTGGCAGTTCACCTCCCAATGACCCTGACCTCATGTAATCTCCCCATTACAAGACCCATCACCAACTTCTCACTGATGACTCACCCCTGACCCACTGATAGTTCACATCTTCCAAGAATCCTGACCTGAAGTAACCTCCCCATCACAAGTCTCTCTCCGATGACTCTGTCACAAGACCCTCACTTGACACATCCACACCTGAAGCACTTATAAACAGAAGAGCACTGACACAGACATCTCCTCCAGACATCGCTATTGAAGATGTTACCTAGCCTGGTCACGAAACATTCAGAAATCAACCCACAAGCTCTGAGAACGAGCCGTCACCCTGATTACATGTACAAATGGATATCTAATAATAAAAATGTTAATTATAAAATATATATATATATACACTTTTCTCATAACCACTTATTAGTTAACTAAAATTAGTTAATAGATATTACTAACCTTCTCAATAAATAGGAAGAAGCTTAGCCACCTGAAGTAGGAAGCTACCTAGCTAGCAGAATGTATGATCTAGCTGAACTTAATATTCCTATCTACACATTCTCTAAATATGGGGGATTGGGGGGGGATTTTGGGAAATTTCTACATAAATTCCCCTTTCTGTAGGCTGATTATTTTTTATGTTAGCATCTGGAGCTGTTAGAGCTATAAAAATAGTAATATTTTTTAAAAAAATAAACAAACATAATTTTATTCTTCCTAGACATGCCACCTATGGCTGCCTTTCTCTGTGCAAACAAAGACATTTTATACAAAATTAGAAAGTCTAATCCTTGTCCAGCGCCATTTGAAGAATTTGTGAAGATGCTAAGGGGACTGAATATGATACTTGCAGTTTTTCTCATTTCCAGCAAGAGAAACCAAGAGGCAGCATGGAGATTATCAGGACAACTGGCCACTTCATGGAATACCTTTTAGCATATCACTATTCCCTACCAAAGAGGGAAAACATTGCAGAATTGGTTGTGGAAACACAGCAGCTGAATGGAAGGTGATGATCCTGCAGTGGACTAGCATGAGCTCTGCATGTCACCAATCTCCCTCAAACGGGTCTGAATGTTTTCATAGAAGATGCTACTGCATTTTTCAGTGAAAAGCACCTCTTTCATGCCAGATTACTTTGATCCAGCCTAGCCTGCTGCAGCAATAGGTTAGCACCATTTATTGGGAGAGACTTGTCCTCATTCAATAGGTACGGTAATAGTCCATGTCAGCATCATAGCAAAGAGGCTGTGTTAAACCTTTCATAGTACTAAGAAGAAAGTTGGTTCCTCTGAAAAAGCAAAGGTATTTTTTGAACGTGTCCTTAAAATGATAAAGAAGCAGCTCATATGTTTGCTGCAATGTAGAACTGGTTGTTTTTTTTAATGCTGAGCAAGAATTGTTATAGAATGAATATTAGATCTGTTTCTCTATGCTAGAACAGGGGTCCTTAACCTTTGGGCCTTGGCCCAGTACCGGATTGCAGGCTCTTGGCCAGTGGGCCACAGAAATGGCTGGCCAGGGCATGCATGTGTGGGTGTGCATTCCCTTCACTCACGCTGGCGCCTGCAGCCCTTTTTGTGCATGTGTGCGGGCACGAATGGGGACGCTAGAATGGAGGGCATGCACAAATGGGCCACTAGCGTAGGGGTATGTGTGCGCACGGCCCATTCGTGCATGTGCGAATGGGGGCTAGCTCCCACGGGGGTGCAAAGCCATTCGTGCATGCACATGGTGCCAGCGCATGCCACATGCACGAACACAGCCGCTAGTACTGCGCCAGTAGGTGTGGCCCCATTTGCATGCATGTACGCAGTAATTTGGAAGCTGTTCTCTCCTCCAGGCCGCAAGCCCAGAAAGGTTGGAGAACTCTGTGCTAGAAAAGTATCAGTGTACAAGCATATTCATACATGGTAAACTACAAGCGTTTTCTTAACCAGAAAATAAAATTAGGTAGCATGTACATGAATGAATGTTTAAAATAGTATGACTTTCTTACTTAGAAAATACTACTTAGTAGGAAAACTAAAACAAAAAATACCTCACACTTTTTGTATGTAATGCAGGTAGTTGTCAACTTATGACCCCAAATAAGACCAGAATTTCTATTGTTAAGCAACAGCATTTAGACTTTTATACTGCTTCACAGTGCTTTACAGCCCTCTGGGTGGTTTACAGAGTCGGCATATTGTCCCCCAACAAATTTTACTGACCTCAGAAGGATGGAAAGCTGAGTCAACCTTGAGCCAGTCAGGATCGAACTCCTGGCTGTGGGAATGCAGAGTTTTTGCCTGGAGTACTGCACTCTAACCACTGCACCACCACAGCTCTTGGTGGTACAGTGGATGTATCTTGCTTGATTATAATTATATTTATTTCATTTTGTCATAATGAGGGTCACAGATGGCTTTAAATGTTTATGATTCATTGTTCACCTGGAGTTCAATAAGCAGATGGAATCCAAGTTTTGGGGAAAAAAATAAATAAAACAAATATCTAGGACCCTCAGAGGGCTAAGAAAAGCAACTGTATATGTACACAAGCAAATTCTATTTGCATTGTTCCAAAAAGCAAATATTGATAGTGTTATTAAAATAACAAGCACTGCCTCTGGTAAATAGAGGAAACTATTAATCACAATCCAGAGAGGCAAGTGCCTCAACGTTCTAAACTTTAGTTTTTATCAGATTTCAGCCCACATAAATGTATCCATTTTCCTTAAAATACATGGAAAACAGCCTACAGTACAGGAATGATATTGACACCATGTCAATATAGGTAATCCTCAACTTACAACCATTCAATTTGTGGCCATTACAACAGCACTGAAAAATGGGACTTACAACTGATTGTTGCACTTACAATTCTTGCAGCATCCCCATTATCATGTGATCAAAATTCAGATGCTTAGCAACTGGGATATATTTATAACAATTGCAGTTTGGGGAGTCTTGTGATCGCCATTTGCGACCTTCCCAGGGGGCTTCCAATAAGCAAAGTCAAAGCCAGATTTGCTGAACGGCCGTGTGATTCACTTAACAACTGCAGGGATTCGTTTAACAACCATGGTCAAAACACTAGTAAAACTGGGCATGACTCACTTAACCCCATCTTGCTTAGCAATGGAAATTGTAGCCCCAATGGTGGTTGTAAGTCAAGGACTACTTCCATGTACATTGTACACACTATTGTACATTTGTTTTGCCACACCTGCTCCAGAGCTAGCTAGTTTTAGTTTTGGGTCTCTCCAATTAATCATAAAGCTTTTTTCCATTTTTGCTGAAGTTGCTTTTTAGATCACTAGAATATATGTGGTTGATTGTGGTTGATTGTTGCATTGAATGTGTGTTTTTTAATTGGTTTTTAGATATCTTGTTTGGGTTTTTTATATTGTAATTTTCTGTTATATGTATGTTGTTAGCCGCTCCGAGTCCCCGGAGAGGAGCGGCATACAAACCCAAATAAATAAATAACCTCAATGGATCCTTACTGAAAAGCAGAGAGAAAATAAGTTTTGTCCTTTCTGCATGATGGATGCATCATCAGTTAGTAAGGGACTCCTTCAGTTCCTTCATTTTCCTGATACCTCCCTTCTGTTTTTGTGTTGATTTGAAAGACAGATGTAGAAGCTACACTTCAAAAATTCTTTATATATATATATATATAATGACTGCTGCAAATAATTCTATAAAATCTGTCCTGTGAGTGGCAGCGTAAGGACAAATAGGCATTAATGCTTTGATTAAATTCCACTGTCATTTTTTTTTGCCCAGCTGTTTACAATTAACTCCCTTTTGCTTCAATTGTGCCAAGCTCTCATCTGATTGCACATTAAGCAGGATTATAACATTAGATTTATTCAGGACCCATCACTGTGTCCTCTCAAATAACACACTCTCAGGGGTGTGAGGTGTTTAATCTTCCAGATTTATTAGAAGGATCTGCCGGCTTTAAAACCACTGATTTGCGTCATGTCTCAAAAGCTGCTTTATAAACAGGTTGAAATATCAGAGAGGAAGATTAAAAGATGGCGGAATAGCAACACAGAAAACTAAAATGAGGGAGTGACCTTTACCTCTTTGCCTTGATTACAAATTAACTCTTGGCCTAACAGGTAATAAAAAGCACTTGAAACAAACTGTTTCCAAGAATGATGAAACATTTCCTAAGATTACAGAGAACAAATACTGAAAAAAGATGGAACCAATTTTACAAATCAACATTGTACTTTCAATATTCTAAAATGCTGAAAGCAGCATACTTTGAAATTAGTACTTTGTCTCAGCCTTGGGGTTATGTAGGCTAAACAGAAGTGACTAATTCACAGTCACTCAGTACTCTGATTCAGCATTATCCGCCAACATCACAATAGTTCTTGCATGTTGTTGCGAAAATGCTAGTTCTTTGTTTTTAAAATGTCCATGCAATGCATGTTGATGACTGCTGCCAATTGTAAATTTAAATACATTAAGTATTTTGGTTGGGAAGAGGTTTCAATTTCGTTGTATCAAAAGGGTAACTATCTTCAGTTTAGATGCTAACTTAATTCATGTTACAAGACAATATTGATCATGGCTGGGCAATGGTCCAAGTTCTCATTAGAGAGTACAAAAATACAACTTGTTTCATGCTGGACTTGCAGGCTCGTTAAGCAGAAGAAATATTAAAAGCAATTGATGTATTTAAATAGAAAGCATTCTCCAAAGAGTTATATTTACAATTTAGTCTTTTTGTTAGATCTAATCTGTCAAAATCATAGAACAGTGCAGCTACCTGAGATTTAAATTCACTTTTCCAGCAAACCATGGAGCAGGCTATCAAAATGAAATCTCTCCAAAAAGACAGAGGAAGCTGTCAGTTTTCTTTTGAAAACCAATTTGTGCCTCAGAGATATGGGAGCCACACACATACTTTCTCAGTTGTATGGAAAATAAGCAACACATCTGAATGGAATTACCCTCTGAAATAGCTGCCTTTTATTTCCCCCTGCAGTTGAGGAAGTTATTAAACAGTGCTTTGGAAAATGCGTAAGAGTAGCTGCAGGTTAAGTGTCTGTTTTTTCCTCATTCAGGATACAGCAGACTAAATGGCAGTATTTGTGAATATGGCTGCTTCATGACCTACTCCCAAATATGTTGCAATTTATTATCTCTGGGACGGTACAGAATACCTTTGCTGCAATCATTTCTGAAAACTTGTAAAAAATGGAATGCTTGCCTCCTGGGAATTATAGGTATAAAAACAGAAACTATAACTGTTTATGTCTGTCTGTCTACCTATCATCTATCTAATTAGGTGCTATACTCAGTGGTGGGATTCAGCCAGTTCGCACCAGTTCTGTAGAACTGGTAGCTAATTTTTTTTATTTTTTTTAATAACAAATTTTATTGGTTTTTTAACTTTTACAAAAGAATGCTCAAGACACATCGTGGTGGTTAGGTGATCAATCATCCAAAAACAAAGTCATATAATAGCTCAAGTAAATACATTAAATGTTCCCTCTCTATTTCCCTCAAATGATATAACCTATTTAACATAATCCATTTCTACATTACATATCTATAAATCCTAATCCTGTTTCGAGCTTTATTAATTTACAATTACCATAGTCCAATTTAACCTTAGATAAATGTATTATCACTTCGGGTATTCCTTTTAAAATACTAATCCAGATATATTCTAATTCATAATCTCACAAACCATTGATTTTATCACAGATCTCTCTTATTACTTCAAATAGCATTTAAGTCTCATTCAAATAATTATCATATCTAAAAAAAGAACACACCTATTATTGCACAAAACATCGTCTTACTAACTTAACACACTCAATTAGTTGTTAAAGCTATCTGAATTTCTAAAAGCCTCTTTCATATTCTTATTCTCATTCCATTATGAAATAATTTTCATACAAATAAACATATTATTCATGAAAATACATTCTTATTCTGTTTAACATATATATTCTAATAATCACAAATTTTCAACTCTAAATCTTAATCCTTAAATCAGTCCATATTTCTCAAAACCTTTTTAATTCATTACATATAATTTTAAATTTCTCTTTTTAGTCTTATTCTGGCTTTCTTCCTACACTAAGCAGGCTTCCATAAGAAAGCCTCTCTTTCAGCAAATAGATCTCCCATTATTGCTTGTAATATCATTTGGGTCAGTAAAAGACCTCCCATCCTCTGTTTTTGATGCCTGGTTCCTATCTGCTGGATAAAACACTCAATCTTGTCCAATTTTATAATTAGGTTGTCATAATTCTCCAACAATTGTAATTTCAAATCCATTTCTATTAGTTTTGCAATTGTAGATAGTTTAGTTACAATCATTTTTTGGTCATCCAAAGTCTCCATAGGTTGTATGTAAATTAATTCTTCTTCTATTGCTTTTTGGTCTGTAGAATGATCAAATAGAGTCTGAAGGTCAGTTTGTAAATTCACAGTAAAATTTCTGTTTATTATTTCTGCAGTTCTCTCTCTTATTTGGGAACATATTTCCTCAGTAGCTTCATAAATTTTTTCCAATATAAGTTTACAGTTGAGTTGTGATTATGATTTCTCCATTTCAATAGTAACACAAACAAAAAACAGTTACAATTAAATTTCTCCACGTGATGTCCTCAGTAAACTATGAAAGTCTCTTCTAGACATCAAGAATGAGATTAGCAAACTCAGAGCTATGGAGTCTCTTTTCCGGCTTCTCATAGAGTTTTTGTTGTTTTTTTTCAAACAATAAAGATTTATCCCTTTAAAAAAGTAAGTCCAAGACATAGGAAGACACTATTCTCCAGCTTAGAAGATATAATAATAAAGTTTTATGGCAAGGATTTTTCCAGGGCCCCCAAGTAGCCAAAGTAAAAATAGTCAATAAGAAGTTTTTTTCCTTTGTTATGGAAAGCTCTTTTCCCCAGATAAACAAAGGCAGCTCTTTCAAAGCAGGGAAGTAATTCCAAAAGGCTTTTGACACGAGAGTAGTTAGGCAGAAGGAGAGAGGGAAAAATCTCACCGGGATCATCCACAATGGTTTCTTAATAATTAGATGTTCTTTTGACTTTCAGCTGGAGCAGCTAAATAACCGGCCATGTTACTGGCCAATCTTTCTGTTGGCCCTTAGGAGCTACCTCAGACCATGGAAGGAGCTGCCTCCTTCCCCTGCAATCAACAAGAGTCCTCCTCATCAGTAGTCACCCCTCCAGGGTGACTTTTCAACCCGATTAAGGGTCTACCGGCAGAGGAAAAGCAGGTAACGAAGAGAGAGAGCCTCTTCGTGTGCCTACAGCCACTGCAACCCAAACCGGAAGTCCTGGTAGCTAATTTTTTTGTTGCCCAGGCCCAGAATGGACTTCTGGAAGCAGCATCCACACAGAGAACCGGTTGTTCACATATTTGAATCCCACCACTGGTTGTATGGTTAAAGCAAAGACATTCCTGTCTGAAACCTGTAGTTTAAAGGATGAAGAAGCAAATTTAAGATCAGCAGAGCTGAATAGTAGTAGTAGTAGTAGTAGTAGTAATAGTAGTAGTAGTAGTAGTAGTTGGAAGGGACCTTGGAGGTCATCTAGTCCAACCCTAACCTCTGCTCAGGCAGGAAACCCTATACCATTTCGGACAGATGGCTGTCCAGTCTCTTCTGAAAAACTTTCAGTGTTCAATCGCTTCTGGAGGCAGGTTGTTCCACTGGTTAATTGTTCTAACTGTCAGGAAGTTTCTCCTTAGTTCTACCGGTAGGTTGCTTCTCTGTTTGGTTAGTTTCCACCCGTTGCTTCTTGTCCTGCCTTCAGGCGCTTTGGAAAATAGCTTGACTCCCTCTTCTTTGTGGCAGCCCCTAAGATATTGGAACACTGCTATCATGTCCCCCCTCGTCCTTCTCTTCATTAAACTAGACATTACCCAATTCCAGCAACCATTCCTTATATGTTTTAGCCTCCAGTTCCAGAATGATTATGGTACCAATTCCAGAGCTGTAAACTTAAAACCAGAGAGGCATCCTTGTTACAAGGTGGGACTGGACTAAGAAAAGTTCCCATCCCCAAAACATAATGTACAATCTTAGTTATTATGCATCCAAATTCAGTCACTGTCAACAGCTCATGAGTGCCTTCTATGTCAATTTTTCCATTGTTCCATTACTCAACAATGATGTCATTTTCACAGAGGTTATGCATTATCTTAAGCTTAAGGAGTCTCAGTTGCAGGTATTTTCCCTTATTTCCTGCTTGCTTTTGAGGCTATAGGCAAAAGGTCTCCCTAGATTTTGGGCTTCTGTATCTCAGTACTATTCTTCTAATAATACATATGAGGGAAATATAATACCAGTAACTGCTGCTTCACCAGCTATGGCTCTTCCTAGTTCTTCTTCCCAAAGGATTTTGAAACCTTGTCCTTAGAAAGACTACATATATTTTATCTAAGTTCTTTTCCAGAAGCTATGTTTCCTCCATATGTGGGTTGCCTATGGATATGAGATGCAAATGTCCAGGTGACTAGAGAAATGTAGAAATTCTTTGCTGCCATTTGATGGTCATTCTGGATTTTGCAACACAGTTCTAACAACCCTAAGAGGCAGTCACAAATTTTTCCTTCAAAACTATTTGAGGACATGATGGAAGGCAAGACACCATTTTTATACCCTTTGGGACTGTTGTTTTCCCATTCAGGTGGGAGGGGGAACTGTGACTCTTATCTCCATCCAGATATTGCTGAATTGAGATTCCCAGCTTCTCTCATCATTGGCTGCTCTTCCCTGTAGTTGGCCTGGAATCTGGAGAGCTAGAAGTTCACCAATATTGATGAAAAACAACAGTACTCCTTGTACAAATGGCACACCTTCTCTTTCACCCTTGCCTTATGACGAGTTGGATTGCTTAGTACGTTTGTTATCCACTGTATATATCATACATAATACAGAGTAATAATCTATAGCCCAGAAACAATTTCAAAGACCACTGGATCTTAAATCTACTTTTTATTTAATGTCCCAGTCTGGACCCATGCTCCGTGTGTGCTGGAGAGGGAAAGACAGCACGTCCTAAACTATTTAGATATGATTGCTTTCAGTGATGTTCTGTCTGAGGTGAAAAAATAGCCGAACAGAAAACAGACTTATTTATCAAACATTAAAATAACAACCTGTCTTTTATATAAATTTACTTAGAAAAAAAATAAAATGTCCAAACATAGGACTGGTAAGCAAAAAGGTATTGGACAGCTTGTTCTTCAGTTCCTTCCCTAACATTTTTTTTAAAAAATAGCTTACAAATGAGAGGCCTGCATGGAGCCATATTGCAAAATCTTCCACACAGGTTTTCCATACTGTACATTCCAGTATGCAAAGGGACCAGGAAACCCATATTGGATAGTCCATCATTACAATTTAGACAACTTGTCTGCTTTGCTCAATATTACCTTCATGGTTTGACCAGCAGTAATTCTCCATAATTTCAAACAGATTTTTTCCTAGTTCTTCTGGAATGGAAAATTATTTTATGTGTAAAAGTTCCCATCAAACCACTCCTAGGTAGTGATCCATCCATGATAAGGGTGAGATGGTAATATCCTCCAGTTTCAGATTACATAGCCACCATGATGAAACAAAAAGCAAGTCCAGTATTCCTTCCACCCATGGGGCAGACCTGTAATATGCAGCCATGAAGGGAGGCTTCCCTTAGTCCCCACCCTAAAAGTGGGACCATGAAGGTGCACCTTTTCCATTGCTGTTCCTCTTCTATGGGACAACATTCACTCTGGGATCAGATCAACACCAAATCTGTTGGTGTTTAGAAAGCCATTAAGTCCTGGAAGCTGGCTGAGGAATTCTGGGAGTTGAAGTCCACAATATTAAAGTTGTCAGGTTTGGAGACATCCTGCTCTAGATTTGCAAAACTACCTTTTCTTACTCTCTTCTCACTTCTTATTAAGGTAAACAAAGTCAAGTTCTCAATAATGCTATCTGGGAGGACCTAAGAAATTTAATCACTGTCCCTATACTTTGGAAGTTTAAGTCTAAGGAGATCTGGGCTACTGTTCAGTTAAGATTTTCCTGGATTTTTCTTCCAGCCCTAGGAGAAAGCTTGTTATGAATATTGGGACATATTGATGGACACAGACCCAAAGTCAAACAAACCAAGTATGTTTGACTTTGTTTCTTATGAAGATATTGGGGTTGTTTAATTATTCTTTGGAGTGGCTTTTTTGGGGTGGAAGAGTTCCTCTTACAGTCCTTCTGAATATTAGGCTCCGAGATCCTTCTGGAATGAGCATATATAGAGCATAAATCAAATTAAATCAATCAGTTCTGTTACCATATGGAGTGTATGTTGCTTAGACACAGTTCTTAATTGAAGCACCCTAGGCCTGAGGGTGGGATCAGGACTGGGAAAGACCTGAGACTAAAATTTATTCCCCTTTGGCTGTGTCCAATGATCAGATGAGCTGCTTCATACCAGAAGATGAGATGTTAACACTAGTTACAACATGGCCAGCTGACACACAACAGTTTCTTTTGGCCACAGCAGCTTCATATTGAAAGCATGTGATCTGTAGGTATGCAATCTGTTATATGTTTATAAACACACCAAATGCAGATGACAAAACCATCCAAAGATGTTAGCTAAATAGCCAGCAAAATAATCACCCTATCTGTAACCTGTCAAAAGAACAACAAAAATATAGGTAAAAATTTATTGTTTTAGAATATTCATAACCTACCCATCAACAAAATCATTAAAAAAAACAAGCTTATCTATTAAAATAGATTCAAGATTTGATTTAAACAAAGCTTTGTTTATATGCTATAATATAGAAATCTTTAAATGGCCTGCAATATTTATTTACTTAGTTAAATAGGCTACTTCAATTAGCAGATTCTTAAGCAGCAAACATTACTCTTGTAACAAATGCTAAAAAAAAATGCACAGTAATAATGCTAATAATCAACAACTTAATGATACATCATTAAAAACAAGATGCCTTATAAAGAAATACCACTAGTGGGAGGAAGCATCTCCCATACCTATTTTTGAACACAAAGAGACTACAGAGAAATTGTTGCAATATCTACTTCAGTTTCTTGTCTACTGCAGGACAAGAAACAATGGTTGGAAACTAATCAAAGAGAGAAGCAACCTGGAATTAAGGAGAAACTTCCTGACAGTCAGGACAATTAACCAGTGGAACAGCTTGCCTCCAGAAATTGTGGGCGCTCCATCACTGGAGATTTTTAAGAAGAGGCTAGACAATCACTTGTCTGAGATGGTATAGATTCTCTTGCTTCAGCAAGGGGGTGGACTAGAAGACCTCCAAGGTCCCTTTCAGCTCTATTCTGTTCTATTTTAGATATCCAAACTTATGTTAACTGTTTAAATCCAGTGGCTTTAAAAATAATGTATTAGGAATATTCAAATTTGGTAATTTGGGAATGGAACATTCTGGTTTGTTTGTTGTTGTTGTTTTTTGGACCACCCAACCTTCTCTGGAATTTACAATTCTGGGGGTAGTTTAGTGATTTCTGGATGCAAATTCCTCAAATCAGAAGCAGTTTGAGGGATCCCAAACACAATGATGCTTGTTCCACAATACCACAAATAGGATATTTTAAACAGCCTCCAGTATTTTAAATCACCTCCAGAATGACATGGTCCAGAAGATGCTTGGCATGGTCAGAAAACTCATGAATTCTCCAGGATATTTTCAAAGCTATTTTGAAAGTGCAGGTATTTAATTCACTGGTTTATTTATCAAAGATAAGTTAACAGGCCAAATGAGATATGATACCAAAGAGATTATCAGAGAAAAAAGTTAATGAAGAAGAAGTGGCATTTATCACCTTGCCTTTCCCTTTCTTAAAAATAATAAAATTTGGACATGAGCATAAGCTTAGTCTTTACATGGAATTCACTGGAGAAAGCAATTATGTTTGGAAGAGATAATAGTAAAAGGAAACCAGGCCATCAAAGGACATAGAACTGGACACCATCAAAGCTGAGACCAGCCAGAACCACTCAAAGAAGTAGTGCAAGATTAGAAGATGTGGAGAGACCTGACCGATGGAATTGCCAAGAGTTTGACATGACTGACAACATTGTCATCATCATCATCATCATCATCATCATCATCATCATATCATCATTGTCATCATCATCTCAATCATTGTCAAAAGTTCTGCAGAATTTAAAAATAAGCATTGCCCCCAAAATGTGTATTGGTTTTATCAAAAATGCCCACTGGAGGAATGTATCTTGTAACAGCTGAATAGAGCTCCCAGTTATACTGGCAGGATCTACATAGATCTCTAACAGTTTGTTAGCACAAGAGTGAGCAAGATTTGAGAGTTCAGAAAATGATTGAAGCCCAAAGCAATTTTAGCCTTACAATCCTATCCCGATGAGTTTTGATGAGTGATACATTTCCCTGGTTGTTTGCAATAATGTCCCAGCAGCTGACATGTCACTTACCTGTCCCTCAGCTTTCCCCATATTTGGAAGTGAAGTTGCAAGATTGTATATTGCTTCTAATAACCCTAGAAGCAGCAGGGAATCTATCAGATCTGCCACAAACTTCAAAGACCATGAAACTTTTTGAAGCTGCCTCATTCGTCTTGCTGCTTCTAAGTAGGTCCTCTCTCCCCTTTAATGTGCAAATCTGATTTGACTGAGGGTGATTTGATCACAACCACAATGGCAGTGCTTTTAAAATGGACGGAGCTTTGATCACAACATTGCAGCTACCATTTTGATGTCTTCTGAAATCACAATCACGGTTTTCTTTTCAGATTATCTTTCTAGAAAATACAGTGTATTACCAACCATATTTCCTCAAATTCAGATGGCCCTGACTTGGTTGCCTTTTCATAAAGCATTGGAGACCTGGCTCTTCTCTGGAGTGCTGAACCTAAGTTTTGAGTGAGCCTGTTGTTATGTAGTGATTGTTGCTTGTTAGGCTTTGCTCATGTGCATAGGTTTGTGGGTTTCGGTTTTGTTTTGCTTTTATTCATTATTATGCATATTGTATAGCTTGTTAGCTTCCCAGAGTCTCATGTTGATCAGGCAGCTGTAGAAATCTATTTAAGCAATCAATCAGTCAATGTATTAATTAAATTCAGTGTCTGCGTAGACATTTTTTTTTCTCTTCTGTAGTCTAAATGGCCCCAGTAGCTCAGCATATTATTGGCATCCTTAAGCAGGCCCAGAGTGACAAATTAACTAGTGATAATTTCCAGAAGTAACCCGAGTTGTGACATTATTCATCTTGTCTGAAGGATTCAACAAGCATTTGCACAAAGAAAAGTTCCATTTTTGGCAGAAAATTGTGGCTCCACTTGAATTAACTTTCAGAACTTATATTTAAGTTATATTTAAGGATTTTTTTTTATTGGTCTGCAGGATGTCTCTCCAAGTCTTGCTGGAATCAATATGCTGAAAAGCTTCAAACTCAGTTGTAATAAAAGGGACATTATTTTTAATTGTTTCCTCTCAGCATTATCACAGTGGAGCACAGGAAAAGAAAGCACTCAGAACTCAGTCCGTCGCCTTTGGATTGCTGAATTATTCCCAGTTGAGGCTGGTTAAGAGAGGCTGAGAAGAAGAGTTTGAAAACAGTTGGATCTCAAATCAACCAACATTCATTCCTTAGAGGCAGTATGTTGTGAATCATGGCAGAAAGCAGGACAAATTTCAGGATATCTGTGAAGACCGAGGTATTGAAATTAAAACAACATATTTAGAATCTAATTTATCATCCTATCTCATTGGCCAACATTTAGGTATTAGGATTGCCATGCAACCACTGTTGCCTTGATGAGCTAAGAATCTGATGGGTTGATCAGCATCCACAGCTTCCACTATTCTCAATCTGTGTATGCATGTCATACTCAATTCTGGTGTTAAGGCTTATTTGCAAGTCAGAAAGTGTGCAACCAATTCATTTATTTGCTTTCGATGGCAGGATTATTCAAAGTGTCTTGCCACATGGTAAGCCCCCTTCCCCAAAGGCCTGACTGAAATCAATCATATTGACATTACACATGAATCCACTATATCTATCCAACACACAAGCAGTCCCTCAGTATTTCCTTTCTCTATACTTCCAAAGGGACCTCCCCATCTCACTAATGTTATTTATTGGCTTGTTTTATATCCTGATTTTCCCTCAGGCAGGATGTAATACTTATCCTCCCAATTACTTTTCCCCATAACAAAATCATGAGATAGACAGAACTGAGAGTGTACCTTAAGTTATCCAGGGAACTTCCATGTTCGAAGATGGATTAGAACATAAGTCTCCCTACTCCTATCCCAACATCTCATCCACTGCATCACACTAACTGAATTCTGTCTTTGCTTTTCAAATATAGATTAAGATCTTCCCACAACAAACACACATTTCAATTTTATTTCAAGAAATGGATAATAGTTTAAGGTGAAAATCACAGGCAGCCATAGTTACAAAACCAGTTAAATAAGGAGAGCAATAGGTACAATATGTACAATCAAAGTTGATTTGTATAGCCCATGTCCACATCAACTGATAAATCCATAAATTAAAAGATGCAAGTTTCAAATTTTCTATATAATAGTGTAAAAAATCTGCAATCTCTAGCATATGGTTTCCACTTCTGGATAAGAAATAATGAATTAAAGATGGCTCCATCTGTGGCAGAATGAAAAGTCAGTGAGCAGACTGTAATTCCTCTCCAGATAAGGAGAGGACCTGAGATTGTCCACAAATGCTCCAGACCAGCGGTTCTCAACCTGTGGGTCGCGACCCCATTTGGGGTCGAACGACCATTTCACAGGGGTCGCCAAGCACCGCAGTCCGCCATTTTTTTTTGGTCGGCCATTTTTTCCCCTATCGCAATGCGGGCCATCGCGCCACGCATGCGCGATGCACCCCGTTGCACCGCGCATGCGCAGTGCGGGCCCGCCCTTTTTTTTTGGTTGGCCATTTTTATTTTATTTTTTTGGGTCGGCCATTTTTTCCCCTATCGCAATGCGGGCCATTGCTCCGCGCATGCACGATGCGCCCCGTTGCACCGCCATTTTTTTTTGGGTCGGCCATTTTTTTCCCTATCGCTATGTGCCCTGTCGGCCGCGCATGCGCGGTGCGGGCCCGCCCTTTTTTGGGGGGTCAGCCATTTTTTTGGGTCGGCCATTTTTTCCCCCTATCGCGATGTGGGCCGTCGCACCGCGCATGCGCGATGCGGGCCATCGCGCCGCGCATGTGCGATGCAGGCCGTCGCGCCACGCATGTGCGATGCGGGCCGTCGCGCCACACATGCATGATGCGGGCCGTTGCGCCGTGCATGCGTGATGCGGGCCGTTGCGCCGTGCATGCGTGATGCGGCCCGTCGTGCCGCGCATGCGCGATGCGCCCCGTTGCACTGCCATTTTTGGGGGGGTCGGCCATTTTTTCCCCTATCGCTATGCGCGCCGTCGGCCGCGCATGCACGGTGCGGGCCCGCCCTTTTTTTGGGTCGGCCATATTTTTTTTTGGGTCGGCCATTTTTTTCCCCTATCGCGATGCGGGCCGTCGCACCGCGCATGCGCAATGCGGGCCATCGCGCCGCGCATGTGCGATGCGGGCCGTCGCGCCGTGCATGTGTGATGCGCCCCGTCGCGCCGTGCCTGCGTGATGCGGGCCGGGGTCGAGCCCCGGAAAAGGTTGAGAACCACTACTCCAGACAATTATTGAGCCATGGTGGCGCAGTGGTTAGAATGCAGTATTGCAGGCTAACTTTGCTGATTGCTGGCTGCTAGCAATTCAGCAGTTAGAGCAGTGATTCTCAACCTTCCTAATGCCGCGACCCTTTAATACAGTTCCTCATCTTGTGGTGACCCCCAACCGTAAAATTATTTCTGTTGCTATTTCATAACTGTAATTTTGCTACTGTTATGAAATAATTGGTCCATTAGTGCAGGGCTTTTCAACCTTTTCACCGATTGTACCACTTTTAGAATATGGCAACATTCGAGTACCACCAGTCACCTAGCGAGGTGTCAAAAACTTGATGACCAAAAAAAATGAAAAAAAGTGATAAAGTACAGGTAGTCTTTGACTTACGACAGTTTGCTTAGTAACTGTTCAAAGTTACAATGGCACTGAAAAAAGTGACTTATGACCATTTTTCACACTTATGACCATTGCAGCATCCCCAGGGTCATGTGATTTACATTTTGATGCTTGGCAACTGATTCATATTTATGATGGTCACATTGTTCCAGGATCATGTGATCGCCTTTTGCAACCTTCTGACAAGCAACATTAATGGGGGAAACCAGATTCACTTAACAACCATGTTACTAATTTAATCTCTCTCTCCGTCTTTCTTTCTCTCTCCCTCTCCCTCTGTCTCCCTCTTTCTTTCTCCCTCTCTCTCCCTCTCTCCCCCTATCTCTCTCCCTCTCTCCCTCTTTCTTTTTCTCTCCCCCTCCCTTTCTCTCTCCCCCTCTTTCTCTCCCTCTTTCTCTCTCTCCCTCCCTCCCACTCCCTTTCTCTCTCCCTCTTTCTCTCCCTCTCTTTCTCTCTCCATTTCTCTCTCCCTCTCTTTCTCCCTTTTTCTCTCCCTCTCTCTTTCCCTCCCTCTCCCTCTCTCCCCCCTTCTATTTCTCTCCCTCCCACTTTTTCTTTCTCTCTCCCTTTCTTTTTCTCTCCCTCCCTCTCTTTCTCTCCCTCTGTCTCCCTTTCTTTCTCTCTCTCCCTCTCTCTCTCCCTCTTTCTCTCCCTCTGTCTCCCTTTCTTTCTCTCTCCCGTTCTCCCTTTCTTTCTCTCTCTCTCTCTCCCTGTCACTCTCTCTTTCTCTTTCTTCCTCTGTCTTCCTCTCTCTATTTCTCTTTTCCTCTTTCTCTCCCTCTCTCTATTTCTCCCTCCCTCTCTTCCTCTCAAAGATCCATAAAATCCTTTAAAGTTATGCTTGGGTGGAAGACTTTTTCTTTTACAGATGGGGTGGGTTGGCAGACAAGTACTCAAAAAAGGGGGGAAGTGCGCATAGGCGTCCAGTACCTAGCTTGAAGTTTGAACGACTTCTTTCTCTTGCCACCAGCTTCCAGGAGCAAAAGATATCCAGCACTGTAACCAGGCACCCTAGACTGGCCATTCCAGGGCTTCCTGCACCGGCTGACTTAGTTGTCTGCAACCTCCTGTTGTCGCTTGAGGGGGGAGAAAGGGAAACGGGCGGGAGAGATTCCTTCTTTCTCATCCGAGGAGGGAAGTTATGTTGGACCGTCGACTCTGTGTCGAGCCCTGTGGGCCCGACATTCGCAGGCAGGCGGGAACCCGCCCGCTGAGCTGCTACATCCCCATCACCCTCCATGCCAGCCGGCTCCATCGCCAGACCTCCAGCTGACAAGCGCATATTCAGGGGGTCGCCAGCTGATAGGCGCAGAAGATCGGCACCGTGGTGACCTCCCAGCCCCCCACTTCTTCAGCTGGAGCAATTGCCAGGGCTTGCATGGTCACCGGCAATGGGGAGCGCATCAGCGGCCATTGGGGACCACGCCAGTGGTTCTGTGCCACGGAGGCTTGAGGTGCGGGACGCGGAGTGGCACGGTGCCACGGAAGGCGGCAGGACAGGGGGGAGGGGTTACCTGCATCCTGCCAGCCAAACTCTGGAAGCCTGCCTGAATGAAGAATTTTAGGGGGAGTTGAAAGCGAGACAGGTTCCTAAGAATATGATTTGTGAGGCATGGAAGGCATCAGTGGTGGGCTGCCCCCCAGAGCTGGAGCAGCTGGTGCAGCCGCCCCATCCCCCCACCTGCAGCCACCCCGCCGCCTCACCACCCACCCTGCGCACCCCCTCCGGGTAGAGCGGGCCCCACAGCTCCCACAGAACCAGCCACACACCACACTGATGGCACAGAGCTTGCAGTTGCCGAGCCAGATGCCAGTGCAGGATGGCAGGAGGGCGCGGACTGCAGGCAGGTCAAGGTGGCAGCAAGCGTCGTGGGCCAGGCGCTCCAGGGCGGCCATGTAGGCACACAGGGTGTGGCAGCGGCGGTGCAGGTCTAGCACCAGCTAGGCCACCAGCTGGCCCGGCCCAAGGAAGGTCAGCCACCCACCGCGCACCACGCACACCACCTTCACACCCAGTGCCCGCCACTGCCCTCCCAGCACCACCTCTGTCACCGCCTTTCCCGCGCAGCCCCGCTGTGTCAAGCAGGCCCCACAGCTCCCACAGCAGCAGCCGCAATGCACACTGATGGCGCACGAGGTGAGCACGAGGCAGGCGAGCACATGTTTTCCATGCTTCAGTGCCAGGCTCTCCATGCTGCAGCGCGACATGGAGAGCTTGGCTGACACGGGTGAGCACGAGGCAGGAGTGCACATGGACTCCGGTTTTTTGGCAGGGCAGAATTAAGTGCTGCTCCCCACCTCCCACCCCTTGTCCTCTTTTACTTACAAGTAGGAGATGGCATAGTTGCTCAGCAGGCAGGGGTGAAAAGTTCCTGCAAACTTGCCTTTGCTGCAGACAACTTGCATGTGCAACGGTTGCGGGCTGGGTCTTTTGGCGCGCTCAGCAGTGCAGAGACAGCCATTAATGACCAGGTCTGGACAATTCCTATTGGCTTTTGAAAGCCAATAGAATAGAGTCTATTGAATAGACTCCTAATCTATTCAATAGATTAAGAGTCTATTCAATAGAGTCTATTCTATTGGCTTTCGAAAGCCAATAGAATAGAGGGAGTAGCACAGCTCACGGAAAAGTTGAAAAAAATCCATCAAAAAAAGGTGCCGGAACGCCGTTCTGAGCGTTCTATGAGAAAAAAAAGCCCTGGTCTTAGGTGACCCCTGTGAAATGGTCGTTCGACCCCCAAAGGGGTCACGACCCACAGGTTGAAAACCACTGAGTTAGAGTCTCACCAGCTCAAGGTTAACTTGGCCTTCCATCCTTCTGAGGTTGGTGGAGGGCCAAGATTGTTGGGGGCAATAGGCTGACTCTGTAAACCACTTAGAGAGGGCTGTAAAGCACTGTGAAGCGGTATATAAGTCTAAGTGCTATTGCTATTCCTCGTAAGTAAACATTGTTCCTCACAAGTACTGGGAGAGAAGGAAAAAGCCACCTCCACTCAAACTACAGTTTATGGATAGTGGATTCACACACTTCCTTTTCTAATCTCTTTTGGAAATTGCTTAACTGCTTTTCAACTATTAAAATATTTGGAGTGATAAGTATGACAGCCCCATGTAAGTTTCCTTTAATCTATGGCAAAATAAGTTGTATGGGGACCTTGGTACTTTCTGAACTTGGTTGTTTTCTTGCAGCACTTCATTACCCACACTAGGTAATATCATCAAAAGAATAATTAGCTTTAATGGCTGTAAATTTAACCATAAACCTTCTTACAACAAATGGTGAGTCCCATCCAGTTTATTTTGTTCTGCCTTCTGGTTACAAATCCTTTTGCATCCCCAGTCATAATTATAGGCAGGTTTGCTGGTTGGTCCTGAAAACATACTTTTACTCAACATTTGCTTATGCTATGCAACAACAACAAAATACTGTGAAATACATATTTCATTATAGCGCATTCTACACCTCGCTACATAATAAACACAAATATTGTTAGCGCAACTAAGAAATCAACTCCACGGGAAGGCTAAAACTCCTTTTATTGAAATCAGTTATACTCCAAGAATCTGGCAAATATCTCCAAGAATCTGATTGTGCTACACCACCTGAATTAGGGTGGCATCTGCCTAAGTTGCTTCCAAATGTTTTCTTATTGTTCTGAATTTTAAAAAATGCTTTAGTTCCTTTTTTCTAGTCAACAGTTGTTGCATATTTCTGTCAAGGTCGTCTTCTGTACTCAATACAGATATACAGAAATCAGATAGAGGCTGACTAACAAATGAATCATCCCCATAATGTCTAAGTCTTTATTTATAATGCAGATATTTATGCCCCACCTTCAACAATGCTTTTAAAGAAGTGTTTAAAATAGGTTGTATGTTAAGAATATTTGAAGCTTTTCAGACACTCAAAGAAATTCAGATCAGAATCTTCTACCAACTAGTCCTCCTCCTCCTCCTCCTCCTTCTCCTTCTCCTCCTCCTCCTCCTCCTCCTCCTCCTTCTCCTTCTCCTTCTCCTTCTCCTTCTCCTTCTCCTTCTCCTTCTCCTTCTCCTTCTCCTTCTCCTTCTCCTTCTCCTTCTCCTTCTCCTTCTCCTTCTCCTTCTCCTTCTCCTTCTCCTTCTCCTTCTCCTTCTCCTTCTCCTTCTCCTTCTCCTTCTCCTTCTCCTTCTCCTTCTCCTTCTCCTTCTCCTTCTCCTTCTTCTTCTTCTTCTTCTTCTTCTTCTTCTTCTTCTTCTTCTTCTTCTTCTTCTTCTTCTTCTTCTTCTTCTCTGTTTATATTCTCTGATTCCCAACATGCCACATCTTTTTTTCTGATATTTTTTCCAGGACAGCTATTGATTAGGGATAATGATGTTGATATTCTTGCGTTAAGCATCATGATTTTTATCCTACATCAAAGTTTCAAAACCAAACCTTTGGAAATCCAAAAATGTCACTATTTCTTGGTATCCCTACTGTACTTCAGATATTTCCCCAACTTGTTTGTTATGCCTGGCCTGCTGTTTCTTAGGCCGGTTTTCCATGAGGCACAGAGATGTCTGTCTAATAGATTTCCTGCTGATAGGTTGTGTTCAAACTGAGACCAAAAGCCACACCTAGTCTCTCCATCTTTCAAAAAACTTTGAGTTTGGCATCAAAGTCAGGCTGGCCATGTAATGGCCATATAAATTCTTTTCACTACCAACAACAGGAAAGGAACAGTACAGAAAGAAAGTTCATGTTACAATAATTCCAGAGCATTAAAAGCTCTTTTGAGTCATATTTACATTCCTTTAAAAAAAAAAAATCACAGTGTTGCTTCTATTAAGAACAAAAAGTACACCTGGATTTAAAATGAAAACTAATGGAGATGATGCACATGCACTTTTATTAATTTATTAATAGCATTGCCCTTCTATCAAGGCTAGAAAGATTATTATTATTATTATTATTATTATTATTTATTTAATTTCTATGCCGCCCTATTCCGGAGAACTCAGGGCGGCTCACAACATGATAGAAATCACAATAAATAAAATACATAAATATATAAATATAAAAATATAAAAAGATATTGGTAGTAGAAAGACTATTATACATAATGATGTTTTTTTTAAATTCCCAATGACATTGTTAAGATGGGGGAAGGAAGGAGATACTCCACCACAGCAAATTAGTTAACCCTAACCAAGAACTAGAGATCAGAAATATGAAAGTACATAAATGAAACATGAAATCACATAATTTACATGTGTCTGTGTTGCTTCAGGAAAGTGAGAACAGTGGATGAAGACTTAGCTAAAATTAAATGAATGAGTGTTGTGATTTTCTGTGGTACAAAAGAGATGGGAGAAGTGTTATTGAGATAATAAGGACATAATCAGACTGATTTTTGCTAGCATATCATCATGCAAGCAAAGAGGGCAAGCAAAGCAGAGCAGAGCAGACAGTTTTGTCTAGTGCTTTAAGGCAGCAGGATATCAACTAGGAGACTGTGACTTCTAGTCCAGCTATAGACATGAAAGCCAGCTGGGTGACTTTGGGCCAGTCATGCTTTCTCAGCCCATCTCACCTTAAGGCTTGTTGTTGTAGTAGGGAAAATAGGAGGAGGAAGGAGGTTGATATGCTCATTGCCTTTAGTTATTCGCAAAAGTAATAAAGATGGGATCAGTATTTCATACATTGTTTTTGCAAGATCATTCTGTGGTCCCACTTCCATATTTGGGACAATGAGTGATGAGGAATCTTGGAAGAGGGTTCAGAGAGGAGAAAAGTATTGACAAAAATAACAGCATAGGACAACTATTGTAGCCACTGAACGCATTTGGGGTACACATTTTATATCTAGTGCAGTTCAGATGCAGTGAAAATAAAGTCCAGTTAGTGCATCATATTCAAACAAAGATTGCAAAGATACATTCCTTTCTTCACAATGACAGCATTCCCACAGCTCTTCAATTCTTACTGTTTGAAAATGATGTGGACTTCTTTCAGATAAGGATTTTTTTTTTAAATGAACTGTTCTGTTTCTCCAAGGGAATTTTACATGGACAGCATCTTTGAATCTTCATTATTTCCTTCTTCCATTTTTATTTTTGCCATAGAAAATCCATTAAAAAGGGAAAGATGAAACAATTGGACAGTGCCTTGATCTGCCTATTTGGAAGATTCAGTGTGTGTGTGTGTGTGTGTGTGTGTGTGTGTGTGTGTGTCTGTCTGTCTGTCTGTCTGTCTCTGTCTGTGGGTGTTTATGCATGTGTTAAAAACCTTAATACCAATAAGGGGGAATATTTGTAGCTCAGTTTAAATGAACGATCCTTGGTGTTCTCTGAGCTTAGTTGCACCGATGAAACTGCAAGAAAACCACTAAGCTCAGAGAATACCAAAGCTCCCTCAAAACCTTAATAATCTGAACATGTAATGGCACAGGCATTAGTTGGAGTAAAAAAAAAAATACATCACATTCTAGAGCATAGAATATCAGAACTGGAAGGGACCTTGGAAATCTTCTTATCTATACCAGGGGTAGGCAACCTTGGCTCTTTTATGACTCGTGGACTTCAACTCCCAGAATTCCTGAGCATAACTGGTTCAGGAATTTTGGGAGTTGAAGTCCACGAGTCATAAAAGAGCCAAGGTTGCCTACCCCTGCCCCATACCATTTCAGACAGGTGGCTGTCCAGTCTCTTCTTAAAAGCCTCCAGTGATGGAGCACCCACAACTTCTGAAGGCAAGCTGTTCCCCTCTAGAATGAAATTAATCAATTAAACTGAATCTATTTATATATATTTAGGCAGCTCAGAAGGTGAAGATGTCTGCAAGAGCCTTGTGTTCCCTCAAATCTTCCGTTCAGAACATGGTTAACTTCCAAATTTTCATTCCCTTTCTATTCTCCTATCATTCTTGTGGTTTGGCATGGAAATTTCTCTTTTACAATGATGAACAGCAGATAAGAGAGAACCCAATGACAGAGTAAAACCTCAAGAAGCAGAGATAGCATGAAACATCTCTGCACCAAAGAGACCATGTATTATTCTTACCGGGGTTTTTTTCTCCTCCTGACCAAGAAACAAGGCTGGTAGCAGTGGACAGATTCCAGTCCCCATTAATCTTCCTTCCTTTCCTAAAGGAGTTTATTTTCTTATTGAAGCTTAGAACTCCTGCCTTTGATCTTTTGCCACAGCATGTTGAAGTGATGGTGCTCAGACAAGAAGCAAAGCAGGAAATGCCCTTCCTACAGAATGGGTGGGATGTAGACTTGTAACCTTTGGAGCATGGGCAAAATGGGTTTATCACAGGACCTGCCTAAAATTGGAGCTTTTTTTAAAGACAAGGATGATAATTAACACTATTGACACTTCAACAGTACTCTCATTTATATGTTCAGTTTACAACCCTTGGCTTAATTATTTCTCTAATATGTTAGGATATGTTCTCATATTCTGGCCCTTGATTCTTTTTTAAAGGGTCTTAATAACTTGATTTGTATCAGGATTGATACAAATTTTTGGTACCCTGCTACTAATAAGCTCCCCTAACCATCACCCAATCTTCACTGCCAGTGCTTAACAGTATTGCTCTCCCCTGCTTCCTTGGGACTACAAACATGTGGATGTTGGCTTTTCAATCAGTGCTCTGCTGGTTTCACCAGGTCTTTTGGGTAATCTTCTCCAAGGACAATAACAGCAGTGTTAAATTTGGGTGGAAACTGAATATTCCATTGCGGGGTAAGAAAACATCTCAGTCATCTTGCATCAATGCAAGTAGAATATCTTCTAGTCTCCCAGTCTGTTGTGTGGCTGTCAGACTTTGCTAGTCAGAAGGTCACAAAAGGTGATCACATGACCCCAAGACACTGCAACCTTCATATATGAGCCAGTTGCCAAGTATCTGAATTTTGATCACGTGACCATGGAGATGCTGCACTATAATGATCTGTGAGAATAACCATGGGAGATAGGAGAAAGAGAAGTTGTAGCCAGGGCAATGGTCAGACAAGATATCTCAGCTCACAGAAGGAATGTGGGCAGAGAAAGTATCTCAGAAGGACCCTTGCTAATTCATTGGAAGTAAAGCCAGAGGAGGGGAGAGGTGCTTTCAGATTTACAATATTCTGTTATTGTAATCTTACTGTCAAGGTTCTGATAGACACGATCAAACAAATCAGCATTCCGAAGCTTGAGAATTCCTCAAAGAACATGTTTATTGGTTACATAGTATCGGCACAGTCAAAAGTGAAACCAAGTCTGAAATTCCCTTCAAAGAGAAACAATATTACCAAGTTAAACTTCCCATCCCAATCCTATGCAATCAGCTACATTCCCCAATAGAAGAGTTTGGCAGGCTTTCTAATTAAATGCTCACGCCCCCATCTAATTGACAGAAATGACCTTGGTTCCCATGGGACAGTAAAATTTTTAGACTAGTAGAAATCCTCTGCACCCCTTCCCATTCTTGTGGCAACCTAGAACGAGCAAACAGGTTCGTTGTAGAGTTGACATTTACAATAAGAGTGTTATTCATGGTTTTGGGTTTTTTTGTTCAGACTGCCTCAAAGTTCTCCATGTTCATGAAGTTTCTGAGAAACTATGTTAATTTTATATTATTACTCTCAGGATTTGAAATTATTTTTTTAAAATGGATATATATTTGAAAGACTGAGATATCTCAAGCATGTTGCTTTGAGTGAGTGAATGTTACATGTGGGGTCTATTTATTTGCTTCTTTGTCTATTGGTTTAAACTGATGAACATAAAATAATAATTTCCAGATCAAGTACATATAAGGAAAAAACCCCAGAAAATATAAACATCATGCCCCATAAATTGTACATTTACTTAGAACAAATCCTTCTCCAGTGCAAGATAGAACAGGTAGGTCGTTACCTTTTCCCTAAAAGCCAACAGGTACCAAAGTTGAATAATGTCAGTTTTGCAAGGCAGCCCACACAAGAAAACCCAGAAGTACTAGCTCCCCCTTTGTTGTAAGTACTCTACAACATACAATATAAAGACTGTAACAGCAACTATGTAGGACATAGAAACTGAAGACTAGCAGAACGCATCCATGAACACCAACTAGCAGTCCAAACACCTGATGAAAATTCAATTTCACAACATGTGGACAGATTCAGCCATAGTTTCACTTGGGAAACTGTGAACATCCTAGAGCAAACTAAATCCAAAAACACTAGTACATTCCCGGAAACTTGTCATTCAGACAAATCAGCCATCAATAGACACATAGAGATAAACCACATTTATACACCATTCAAAAGAGGCATTAAAAAAATTAAGAAAGAAACAACAAAAAAAGATCAGAACACATCCTCTCCAGCTGTCTACACCCTGACAAACAGGAATTAATACCAGACAAACAGTCACGCAGAGAACACTAATCAAGGAACTAAGAAGGAGAAAACTACATCCCCATGAACACAGCAAGGGTAAGCTATTGTACATAAATAAGGAGCAAACCCCACACTGACTTACATTGATGATGTTACCTAGTTGGGTAATAAAATGTCTGCAAGCAAACAACCAGGGAGAGTACCAAGGATGGTATGGAAAGAGAGAAGCCATTAAAAAAAAACATGTTTGAAAATGGGCTGGATCAGATAGAGGGCTTCACAAGAAAAAAAAAAAAAGACTCCCACTGAATCTCTATGGCATTGGGAGAGGTAGTTGGGCAGGAATATGGGATGTTGCTAACTGCTTCTGCCCCTTCCTTCCACCCATCTTGCCCTGTGCTTCACAGGGCTACAATATGCATAAAAATATACAGATGCAGCACAAGGAGAGAGCAGAAGCAGAACTACCCACAGAGAGAGGCAATGCACATGCACCCACTCTGATTAGCTGTTCATGCATTTGGTCACACAGAAAACAATTCCAGGCACCTCCTATGCCCACTACTGGGAAAGTGGGTGGAAAGAATTCAAGAAGTTGTGCTCTCCCTACCTTGTCTGCCTGCTACATTTGAATGCTCCATTGTATTATTCACTTTTTTAAAAGTTTAGCGTAGTAGTAACATATTAACTAAATAGCGACTATTAACCATTCTCATCCATCAATCCAATTTATTTTCTATCGCAGCCCTTTATTGACCAATCTGGATGAAATAGTTGAGAAAGATTATTCCCAGTTCAGTATTTCCTTAAAGCAGTTTTATATAGCAGTAATTGAGAGTCGATCTTTCTTTTGTCTTTTCTCATTGCTGCTTTAATTACATATTTTAAAAGAGATTATGCTCATTAGCTGTAAGCCTAAGTGAACGAAGTATTATTCGTTCAGACAAGCCTAGGGAAGGCATTCTGGGCTTCCAACTTCTGGTACTGATGTAAGTAAAATAAATACTTGTGGTTTCCTACTTGCATGAAATGGAAGATGTCCAAGAGCTGCTGGTAAAGGGGGAAACAAAAAGAAAAGAAAGAGAGGGAGGGAGGGAAGGAAGGAAGGAAGGAAGGAAGGAAGGAAGGAAGGAAGGAAGGAAGGAAGGAAGGAAGGAAGGATCCTACTGAATGTATGCCTTTATTAGACACAACAAAGTTATTTGACATCTTGGGGTGTTAATTGTTTAAAAGGATAGGCTGCCTGAATGACACTATGCTATCCATCCAAAAAGAACTCTAAATGACTTTGTGACTCATAAGACATGGTCTGATGGTCAAAAATAAAAGGAGAAATAGAAAAAAAGGAAAAAAAATCGGTTTGGCTTGGTTTTCCCGTTCAACATATTTAGTTCTTGGACCTTTGTTCTGGCTATCCAAATGCTTTAATACTCGTGATGTAGTAGGTTATATGCTATCACCTTTAAATATATACAGACATGTGTGCAGCCGTTTTGTGAATTTGCCATGCTTAACGTGTAGAGGATTCGTTTACTACTTCACCTTCTGTTTGTCATTTATTTTTCCATTTTATAAATACTTATTGGAAATAACTTCTTGGAAGGCAGAAACCTCGTGGATTGTAAACATCAAGGAATTAAGATTGTTTAGGATACAGAGAAGTGGGAATAAACCACAGGGAAGAGAGAAAGGAAGAAACATTTAAATGGAATATGGAGGTGTATTTCAAAATTCGCAATTCTGTTGGTCTGCAGAAAATTACTTGGAGCTGAAGTGGTTGAAACTTTGCTATTTCTGCAGCTGATGATTTAATTAGGCATGTCTAAACTACAGTCAGTCTGACAAAAGACAACCACACTAAATATTAAAAAAATGTCATCAATACGGATGGTTGAACATACCACGGATCTGACCATTTGCAGTTCTGCTAGGTTCAGGACAGGAAAAAAATAACTTTCTGGGCACTCACCAAGTTGATTGCCCAACCAGACTTTTTTTTAATGGAATCATGAGATCCAAGTGGTAGCCTCCAGCATTGTTTATATTTGTGAAAGTCTCTAGGCCCCACACATATCCTTTAGCTCTTCTTTAAAAATGTAAATATTGAATGGCTACTGTCCTTTACTCTGTGCTAAGCTATGTCTTGCTGCCCATTAAAATAATAAAAATGAACAATCCAGAGACCCCCTATGGCAACTACTTTTGAGAGACAGAAATTATTCCAGAAATATACTCAAGGCTCAAAATGTTGTCCAAATATCTAGACTGAAGCATTGCCAAGACTTTTCTGGGATGGCCTCATTTTTCAAAGTGCTTTAGCTACAGCAAAGTTCTACACCACATATCCCATACCCCATGGAACTAAAACCAATCATACTTCCAAGGGGTCCTTGATGCTGTCTGAGCTTGGTTGTTTTCTTGCAGACACTTCATTACAAACTAGGTAACATCATCAGTGCTACATGTTATCTAGTTTGGTAATGAAACATCTGCAAGAAAACAACCAAGCTCTGAGAGCACCAAGGACTCCACAGTTCAACCCTGAACTACTAATATTCTCCTTTATTGAGACCAATCAGGTTAACTGCTTCACCCTGTTCCTCCCAGGAAAATTTGTCTCTGTTTTTTTTTTTCACCTCCTAGTTAAACTTTTTCTGGGTATTTATTTTTATCAATGAAGAGCTTATCCTCATCCAAATCTTAAGCCGATTAAGAATAAGAAGTCTAATAATTGAGTACCTTTGTCAATTGTCTCCTGTCTACGCAACAGGACTGGTTATTCCTTTCTCATCTAAGACCTCCATTGTGGAGTCCTCAGTGCTCTCTGAGTTTGGTTGCAGATGTTTCATTACCAAACTAGGTAAGATCATCAGTACTAGATGTTGCCATATTATCAAGCTGAGAGAGCACCAAGGACCCCACAGATTAACTCTGAGCTTACCATTCCTTCCATTGCTTACCTTGTACTAGGAGGGGCAGAGAAACCATGAGGTCACACAGTCAGCCAGATATTCAGACTAGATTTGGCATTTTTGTCCGCCTATCAAGTCCTTTCCAAGGACCTGGGATAGGCAGATTTTTGTGGTGTTAGAGGTATTGTCACCGAATGTAAGCTGTTCTGAGCAAAAGCTGCCTTTTGCAATTGATTGATGGTAAATTTGTCAATGCCGATGGTCCTCTTCTTGCCGCACTTCATCTCTAATAACAGATCATTATTTCTTTGTTTTTGAACACTGTATATTTGTGATGGTAAACACTTTTCTTTCTAGTAATTCCGCAGCTGCTGGCCCTGGTTGCTCAGCAAATAGTCTTGAGTCCTGTGACCCATTTTTCACTAGATATCCAGGAACTCCAGCATCTATCAAGCTGGTATGAGTTTCTGTAATTTATGTCTCACCTTATTTTTTATGGGAGAGACACCTCTGACTCCTCTGATGAGACCCATCCAGTATAGTTGAACCTCTGGCATAGCTCTCATCTTCTTCACAGCACAGAAGTCCCTCTACCACATCAATGTAGTGCCTAACTAGAGGCAAAGAAATGATGATGATTGATGATGATGATGATGATGATGACAATGACTTATTTGGTTGGTCCTAAATGAAGACTATTCCCTTAGGATGTAAGAGACAGAATAGTTCAGGACAGGAGACTGAGAGGGAGGAGAAAATAATGCTTTGATATGCTATTAGAAATGCATTCAGAAATAACTATAAGTACATACCATGCGAACATATAAGTCTATCGTTCAGAAAGTGATGTAGTAAATAACAACTAAAAGGAATTATTCATTTATGGGTTCATAACATTTTGGTTTCCACTCCTGCTGTGAATCATTTTTTTTTCACACTGAAAGAGAAAGGGAGAGAAGTATTTTGTCATCAAATGGTACCCTACAGGCAAAAAGTATTTGACTCCCTTTGTACAGCTTTGCTAAGTCTACCAATATAGAACCATAATACTGGTGAGTAGATTACTAAACTAGAGTTCTGCCTTTGACTATGATTGATTATGGTAGAATTAACAGTAAAGACACAAGGACTGGTAAAAAAGAAAAGAAAAGAATGTAAACATATGTTTTAAGTCTACAGATTGTAGACTTAAGGGGTGTGAATTTTGAAATTTGGGAGCCAAGCTTTTCAGTAAGGAAAACTACTGAACATGATTCATCTTCACCTAAATCAAAGCTGACTCTCCATATCAATTAGCAGGCAGAAGATATGAAGATAGTAGTTCTCTTATTATTCATCACACTACAACGATGTAACAAACATATGAAAAATATTTTCCATATCTTAAACGTCTTTGATTCCCTTCCATATGAAAATGTTTAGGGAATGAGGAGAAGGTCCTAAGAAATAACTAACCATATCAACATCTCTTGCTTTAAAATCTGAAAACGTTTCCACTGAAAAACCAACCAAAATTGAAAAGTATCTGCAACGAAAGATCTAGCAAACCTGATTAAAGCCATAAATCTCACCAGGCTATGGTGAGATTCATGGAAAATCACAGAAACTGTGTTACACTGAGGAAGTACTAAGTTATTTGAGAAAAGACAGAAATCCTATGGTATCTAATACCAATATCTGGAGATATTAAAGCCAATCTCAGCTTGCATTGGAACCATTAGAGGTGGTGTGGGTTCAGTTGGGCTAAGGGGAGTAAAGGAACATCACCCACTTTTATTTATACCCTATTGTCAGCAACAAGCAATTGGCGTTATAATCAGTTTCTGCCTCCTGCTGGCTGGAGATTCTGGAGTTGTGGTCCCAGCTCATCTCAAGGGCACAAGGTGAAAGAAGGCTGCCGGTTGGCTTGGTTTCAAAGATTAAGAGCACGGTAACAGCAACCCTGGCCTTCAAATGAGAGCCATCTGGACATGCCCTTAATCTAATCAGTTTCCTGGCAGACAGTACAGAAGGAATGCATCTAGTAGTATAACATAGTTTTGTCCCACTTCTTTCCATCAATTTTGCCCCAGATCTTTTTCCTTCTTTCATATGGTTCTTCAAGGGCCACAAGAATTTTCCATTTTCTTGGCCTGATGTATCAGCTCTTTACACGCATATCCCACTTCTCTTGCTGCACAGTTTCTTCTATTGAAATTATTCTGACCCCACTTTCTCCTTACCCCACCTCCTGGTTTTAAAGATCAATCAGCACTTTCTGCCACAAAGCTCTTCCCCTCTCCCCTGGGGAAAAAAAAACCCATGAGAACAAAATTCCCAGTGGAAAGACCACAAGGACACATTTTCCATTGAATGTACCACAACAACAGTCTTTCCATTCAATATACCACAAAGCTAATACTTTTGAGGTATCAAAATGCTAAGATGAACTCAATGTTCATCTTGGATTCATTATATCATTATATATATATATATTCGAATACATACATACATATATATATATGTATATATTCAAAAACTCAGAGGAAGGCAAAGTTTTTATTGTGTATGCACGTTTTATGTGTGGTGGGTGTATGTATTGCTTGTTTTAAATGAGTCTGTTTGTTTGTTTGTTTGTGTGTGTGTGTGTGTGTGTGTGTGTGTAAGAGCAGGAGAGAAAAAGACAGAGGATAAAATCAGGAGTTTGGTGGTGGTGAAGAAAATTTTGTGCTTGTTTTGTGAATACAACCAAAATAGCCTTAGTGAGATTTTTTTTAAAAAAAAAATTAATTAAACTGCTAAAAACTGACTCCACACCTGGAAAATCAAAATTCTTGACAGCATTTAAAGATGCTTAAGTGGCTGGGTTAGAAATGGCTGTGAAAGTATTTAACATTCATTGGCTGGAAATGCAACATGTAATAAAAACAATTTTAACATCTCCGTGGCCAAAAACCACACATACAAGTGTATATTCATACTGATGTGTGCATAAAACATCAGTATTTAGTCTGATCCAGACAACAAATGTTAGATTGCGAAACTGACTGGTGATTATATTCAAATGCACTAATACTGTAATCAGAGCAAGATAAAAAATCTCCCATGAATTAAGCTAATTTTCTGATGACCTCAGAAATCTGCCCATATATTGTTCTTCGTGACAATAAGAAAAGTTTTGCCGGTGGCCTTCTAGGATGGTGACCCCCATTTTGACCAATAACCCATGAGATGTCAGGCACAAAGAATCAGGACCATCCATAAGGTTGCAGCACAGAACATTTATTCAAGTCCCTACACAAGAATCTGGTCAATTAAGTTCAACACTAAATTGGTGCCAGATAAGAGCCAATAGAATTCAGTAGGGGTTTGACTTGGAGCACCTGTGGCAACATAAGGAATCTAAAGTGATGACATGCTTAACAGCTGTGCCTGTTCTTCTCCTACATGAGGTATCAGTAGTCTCCCATGCAAGTATTGGGCACGTCCTACCCTACCATAATATTACCAAGGTTGGTTAGGTTCTATAAACATAAGCAGGCAGTTTCTCCATGGTTGGTAGCACTAAGAATTTTAGAGACAAAGAAAGGGAAGTGTATAATTTCCTCAAATGCAGATAGGCTTTTAAAGCTACATTGATAAGTTAATTTCTCAACTATGAAACAAAAATTGACTTAAAAGAGTTTTTTTTAAAAAAGCACACGATTCTATTAATATAACCTTACAATAAGGACAGAGCTAGTACTATTGGATGTACTTTTTGTCTGGACTACCTTTGAAAGCTAACATTGCCATAGCCCATGAACATACGTTATATAGGCTCCACTCCCAGCTAGCCTGTATTATTTTTTGATTCAAATGATGCCTTTAACAACATGTTTTTGGAAAACTGCATACAAGAAACAATATCAGGGAAAGCAGCAGTTAAAATATTTATATTAAGGTGGCTGGCATTCAAAACTCTATAAAAGAGAATAAAAGACAAAGAGGATACTTCTCCAAATATCCACACCCACACCCACACCGATGATGAGGCAAGACCACAGACCAGGAGCCAGACCAGAGCTGCATCATTGGCCACTTTGAACCCCTCCAGCACTACAAAGCCCCCACCCAACCAGAACACTCCCCCAGCCAATCAGAACACAGCCAACCCCCCAGCCAATCAGAGCACAGCCAAGCCCCTAACCAATCAGAACATAGCCAAGCTCCCAGCCAATCAGTTCAAACCCCCACTGGCAGTTAAAAGGAAAAAACAGCTTAGACCACACATTGCTCCTAGAAGCAGAAGCCAAAAGCACCAGCCTGAAGATGATGAATGAGACTTCATCGAAACGTCGCCCAGACACTTCAAATTCTACGTGGGAGAAAACCCGAAGAACCAAAGACATACATACAAACACCCGCGAAAACCTCAGAAAACAAATATATATATATATTTTTATTTATTTGCAACCAGCCATTTTCAGAAGGCAAAAGTCACAACCAAAAATCACTTCAGAGACTACAAGGAAAAGAAGAAACCTTTTCAAAAATGGGGGAGGGAGGGAGATACTGTCATTTTGTCTCCTGGTAAACCCAAGAGACCAACTTTATGTGTTATTCCACGTAAGCTTTCTTATTTTTCTTCAGTGCTTGCTGGGATTTATAGCTGAAAATCAAAAAGAAAAAACAACTGTGGGAAGAATCCAGAGAAAGAAATATTTTGGGGGATATTAAAAAGGGCAGAATATTATATTTCCTCAAAGGATCTTAAAGCGGCAGAAAAGCATGCCCAGTTTTTCTTAATAGCCCCAAGTCTCCCTCCCCCATGCAGAAACCAGCTCTGTAGAAATGCAGAGGTGATAACCTTGTCAGAAAGATTGGAGCCAGGAAGCTTGGATTAGAAAGACAAAGATCCCTAGAATCAACAATCCCTCACACCAAAAAAGAATCCAACACAGGACATAGCTATCAGCCCCCCCCCCCCCGGGAAGCAGGACATGACCTTTGGGATATAATAGGATTAACCTACCACCATCAGAATACCAGAAAGGCACACTCATACTCAGGTCAAAGTTCATGCCACAGGAACAACTCCAAACAAAAGCTCAAGAAGATATAAAAACCCACCACTCCCTACTACCTGTGGTCAGCTTTCCCAGAGCCATGCTTCTGTCTGGCTTTGCTCTTCAAAACACTACAATCTTTTTTCTAAAGCAGTCTCCATTTTGTTTATTCCCAGCTTGGACTGGACCCTGATGAAGATTATTCAACAGAACAATCAGAATTTCAGTCCCTAGTACAGGGATATTCAAACCTGGCCCTTTTATGACTTGTGGACTTCAACTCCCAGAATTACTCAGCCAGGCACACTGGCTGAAGTCCACAAGTCATAAAAGGGCCAAGTTTGAAGTCCCCTGCCCTAGTATATACTTTTTGCTTGCTAGTCTGAAATAATAACAGAACCTTACTCATTACATCCTTAAGTCAATGAGAATAAAAGAAGAGAGAGTAAAAAATTACCCTACTGAACTTTTAAAAAATGCATTAGGGTATAAAGGGGATCACAAATCCCTGCTAATCTTATCAAAACTGGAATGCTAGAGATCCACAAGCAGGAATCACAGAAAGCTGTCTTTGATGAGAGCTAGCAGAGAAGAGAAGGACAGGAAATCTAGAGCAAAGGGTGGGTCCTCTGAAAGGAAGAGGAAGTCCTGTTAGTCCTGTGCAATTTCCAGATTTCTTGAAATAAGGTCGGGAAATCCAAATATTCTATCTATCTATCTATCTATCTATCTATCTATCTATCTATCTATCTATCTATCTATCTATCTATCTATCTATCTATCTATCTATCTATCTATCTATCTATCTATATCTTTATTTATAAAAATTATGTTTATTTACTTGTTTGTTTATATCCTGTCTTTATTATTTTTATAAACAACCCAAGATGGCAAACATCTCCAACAACCTTCCTCCTCCTATGTTCCCCACAATAACAACAACCTTAAAAAGTGGGTTGGGCTGAGAAAGAGTGACTAGCCCAAGGTCACATATCTCACAAGAAGTAACTCTCGATGGTATACAATGATCAAATAAAGAAATAACTCTATTTTAAAAAGTCTTATATAAAACAATCATTAATAAAATTGAAAGATACAAACCACAAGGCCCGGGAGAGATGAATATTAACCAAAATAATGGAGCTGTCTTAGAAAGTCATCACTTTCTTCTGGGACATTAATAAGGATGGAACTAACTGTGTTTGGGGTGTGTGTGTCAGAATGATCCATAAGGCAGGTGCCACAGTAAAGAAGGCCCACCTCCCAAGACCCATCAAGTGTCAGTCCCTAGTGGATGGGACCTGTAGCATGCCTGCTCTGTCAGATCTAATGGGATGGGCAAAGGTAATTGGGGAGTGGCATTCTTCAGATAACCCAATCCCATGCCAAGAAGGGTTTTAATGGTCAAAAACAGTACCTTGAATTGTACCCAGAAACAAATTGACAGCCAATGCAGCAAGATAACATGTACCTTCCTAGAAGCATACACAACTGCCTATGCCACTGCATTATCTACCAGGTGAAGCTTTTGGATACTCTTCAAGGGCATCCCTATTAGAGCACATTACAGTAGTCCAGTCTGAAGTGATTAGGACATGTAGTCCTAGACTTACAACAGTTCCTTTGGTGACCATCATGAAAAAGTGACATATGACCATTTTTCACACTTACAGCTATTACAGCATCCCCATTGGTCATCTGATTAAAATTCAGACGCTTGGCAACTGACTCATATTTATGATGGTTGCAGTGTCTCAGGGTCATGCGATCCCCTTTTACAACCTCCTGATACACAAAGTCAATGGGGAAGCCAGAGTCACTCAACAACCATGTAACGAACTTAACAACTACAGCGATTCACTTAACAATTATGCCAAGGTGATAAAATGGGGCAAAACTCACTTAACAACTGTCTAGCTTAGCAACACAAATTTGCTAACACAACTGTGGTTGTAAGTATTGGACCACCTGTACTGTAAAACACTCTTCATGGGACTCCTTCAAAATCTTACATCCATTTCTCTTGCATCCAGATCATGACCACCATCCCATAGTAAAGCTTAGATTTCTCAGCCCTTCAGTCCAGGTGGGCTAAAATGTATACCTGTAACCAGTGGTAGGATTCAAATACCTGAACAACCGGTTCTCTTATTGGATGCAGGCCTGGGCCTCTGAGGCCTAGAATTGACTTCAGGAAGTGGCATCCATGCACTTCCGACAGGCCATTCTAGGCCTGGGAGGCCTCTTCCAGGCCTCTGAGGCCTAGAACAGACTTCCAAAAGTGGCATCCATGCACTTCTGGTGGGCTGTTCTAGGTCTGGGAGGCCTCCTCCAGGCCTCCGAGGCCTAGACTGGACTTCTGGAAACATTGTGCATTCAGCCGGTTCTCTGAACTCAGCAAAATTTAGCTACCAGTTCTGCCAAACCGGTGCGAACTGGCTGAATCCCACTACTGCCTGTAACTATACAATGCAGGTGGAATTTCTCATATAACTCTATACAGCCAATGGCATGAGAGCTGCACAATAGACTTTACGACAGCAGCAAGATCTACAGTCAAATCAACAATGAGCCACAATGTTTTCTAAGACAGAAAGAAGATCTGTGAGCCAAAGTTAGATATGGAAAATAAGAGGCTAAAAACAGGCATGAAGGGGAAAAAATGGGATTGGATGTAGGAGGGGGGGAAACTTGGAGACAATTCTCTTTTGGCAAGATCCATGGAAAATAAAAGTGCAGAATAGTAAACTCCTTTAAGAATGCTCCGTGATCTCCAGCCAGCGCCAGTTTCAACTTCAGAGGCTCTACCAGAAAGGGTTTGGTTTGCATTCAATGGCTTCGCAGCATAGCACCTTGCGGCCGACCCACTTTCTTTTCCTGGAAAGACAACAGATGATATGAAATCATGGAGAAACAGCTGAGATTGAAGCTGAAGAGAAAATGCTGATAAGGATCACAGTCCATTACAAAGCTTGGATAAGGACAAGCCCTGAATGCAGGCAATGAAATTGCTGGGCAATATTTTAGAGGACTTTAGGGAGAGAAAATCAGTATAAAAGTGCCAGACTTCCTTTTTTTTAATTTGATTTTCAACAGAACTATAAAATGCATCCTACAGAAATGCTGATCCGTATCTAAATAAATATGTTACAGCCTAACACTTAGGCTGTTGTAGCCTTACAGAACTAAAGAGTTGATGGGACCTTGGAGATTTTCTAGTCCAACCCCCTGCTCAAGCAAGAGACCCTATACCATCCCGGACAAATGGTTGTCTAATCTCCAGTGATGGAGCAATCACAACTTCTGAAGGCAACTTCCATTCCACTGATTAATTGTTCTCACTGTCATGAAATTTCTCCTTAGTTCTAGGTTGCTTCTCTCCTTGATTCGTTTCCATCCATTGCTTCTTGTCCTAGCCTCAGGTGCTTTGGAGAATAGCTTGACCACAAATGGCAACCCCTTAGATATTGGAAGATTGCTATCATGTCACCCCTAGTCCTTCTTTTAATTAAACTAGACATACTCAGTTCCTGCAACCATCCATCATATGGTTTAGCCTCCTAATCACCTTTGTTGCTCTTCTATCTACTCTTTCTAGAGCAGTGTTTCTCAACCTTGACAATTTTAAGGCATGTGGACTTCAACTCCCAGAATTCCACAGCCAGCATTGCTGGCTGTGGACTTCTGGGAGTTGAAGTCCACATGCCTTAAAATTGTCAAGGTTGAGAAACACTGTTCTAGAGTTTCAACAACTTTTTTATATCCTGGCAACAAAACTGGATGATAATGATAATAAAGTCTGCAACATTTTAATAGATATTGTTATTCTCCAACATTCCAGGTGAAATGGTAAAAATATGGGTGATTATTTATAGTACCTAAAAGGTTTAGATTCAAGTTACCTGATTTTCATACCTTGACTAAAGTTATAAAGGGACCCACTTCATTTGCCTCTGGTTCAGCTGGCAGAGACACAAGATAAAGGCTTCTCAGTAAACACCTGAGCCACTCAAACATACTTTGCTCAGAAAACTGGGCAGTAATGATATTATTGGTCTTCTTACCTTGAAAACTTACCTTTTTAAAAAGAAGCTTATTTAAGAGGTATTTTGCATTTCTTGTGGGGCCTTTGTTGTTTAGAATTTGTGAAGTAGATTCTACTACCAAGATATTATCCTGAGATCACAGGATTAGAGGAAATCAGATGATCACAATAGGGTGTCTAGAGACTAATAATTCACTTTTTTAGATGGTTCCCCATCCCATAACAAATTGGCTTGTGCGCAGAGAACCAAAAAGTCATTTGCCATCTAGAATTATGTTATTGCAATGCTCTTCATAGCTATTTCAGAGAAATAATATTTGGGTTACAGAGAAAACTATTTAAGGAAAGTTTATGTCATGATAGTCTTCACAGAAGTAAAACACAATCTCTCAATCACTGCCTTTCTGATTTAACAGTTTCAGATAGGGAGAAATGGCACAACACTGACAGAAAATTTCTAAAAGTTATATTAATAAACAGTTCCAAGTTGCTGTTCCATAATTCTACAAACCACAAATTGACAAGTTATCAGGCTTACTGAGTAAGCTCCCTAAAGGGTTTTTTAAATCTTATTAAGTGCATTCTTGTCTAGAAAGATTGACCATCCTAAGGGAGCTATCTATTTGATGCAGTTTGCGATTTTGGAAGTACTGATCTAAAAAAAGCCCAATATCGTCTTCACCGCTCCTTCTATTATCAGATGCCTTTCCTATACCACTAAGGAATTTTGTGAGCAAATATTTTTTTTAATTATAAATTTTTTTTATTAAAACAATCAACATTAAACATAAGATCATATTAAGAAGCAATCATCATAGAACCTGAAGTACAACACTAAGTATTAGTCTGTTACATTTTATTTGATTGGTGTTTCTCTTATATATAGTCTATCCACTGTTTCCAGTCTATCCCATATTGTTCATTCAAGAGATCCTTCAAATATAAATTAAACAATTTTGTGCAATGCATCTGTTTCTTTATGGAGACATAGTAAATAGAACAGTTTACATAGTGAACATTGAAAACCATCAGACATTAAATGATGATACAATTCACTTATGTTATCAGCTACAAAAGTCTAATATTACTTGCTTTTACACAAACTGTACAGGTAATCCTCCACCTACGACCACAATTGAGCCTAAAATTTTTGTTACTAAGTAAGACAGCTGTTAAGCAAGTTTTGCCCCCTTTTAATACTTCCCTATTTCTAGATGAAAGAGAATGGCAAATTGGCAGGTATTTTGTAAAAAAAAAGCCTGAATAAATCCCAGCTGTTACAATACGATCAGTCCATTTCTGCACAAAATAGATGTGTGGTGCTTGCTCTAGGGAGTGTTTGATTTCACCCTAGAAGAATGTGATTTATTAAATTAGAAGACACCCCTATTGTTATTCCAAGTTCTTTTAAATGTGCTGTAAGCTTTTAATTAGCTTGCAATTTGTTATTTTAGTAACTCCTTTTCCAGTGGCTTTGAATATAGAGTGCCAGAAAGTTATATCTACAGTAGAAAGTAGACAAAAAGACAAAAAAATATGTCCACCACCTACCAAGTCATGAGACAGCATTTATTCATTCAGATGCTATTGGTGTTCATGTTTGACAATGCTCCTAGTTCATTTGTAATTTTATGAGTATTGCAAAAGCACTCATTACAGGTGGCTAAGTGAAACATTTGTTAAGTGAGTTTTGCCCCATGTGAGGACTTTTCTTGCAACAGCTGTTAAGTGAATTGCTGCAGTTGTTAAGTTAGCAACAGTTATTAAATGAATCTGGCTTCCCCCATTGTCTTGGCTTGTCAAAAGCTCACAAAAGAGGATCACATGACCCGGGTACACCACAACTGTCATGAGTCAGTTGCCCAGCATCTGAATTTTGATCACGTGACCTTGGAGATGCTGCAATGGTCATAAGTCACTTTTTTCTCAGTAATGTTGTAACTTTGAACGGTCACTAAATGAACTGTTGTAAGTTGAGGACTACCTGTAGTAGTTTGGATTTGCTTCTCAAAATATAGATGGTATAAGGGTATTTTTGTCAAGGCAGTCAGGGTGATCTGTAACAAGCTACACTTTGAGGTCAGGCTGTGCAAGAATTCCAGTACAGTACAGGAGAACAGGAGATGTTTCCAATTTTCCTTGGCAACATATGGGCATCTTCATATCCCTCTCTGGTGCAATGCTATTTAATTGGCTGCCTGTGGTGACACTATATCATTCAATAGGATTAGAAATAGACTGTGGAAATATCATCCTGTTCATGGTCATAGTCATGGTCACTTATTATCTAGGTTTTGTGTGTAATGCGTGTGGGAAGAGAAGAAAAATGCACCAGCCTCATAGAAATAGGAAAGAACAAGGGATGAGATTAACTGAAATTAGTATGGAAATGGGAAAAAGTTCTAGAGGCACTTTAAAACACACTTGTGTGATGACCCCTGGATTGGATTCAAGATGTGCATGAGATGTGATTGGATCTAGGGTGGGTATCAGGGAGAGGAGCCTTGGTGGCGCAGTGGTTAAAATGCAGTATTGCAGGCTAACTCTGCCAACTGTCAGGAGTTTGATCCTGACCGGCACAGGGTTGACTCACCTTCCACCTTCCAAGGTCAGTAAAATGAGGGCCTAGATTGGGGGAGGGGGACAATATGCAAATAATACTTGCATCGTAAACCAGTCAGAGAGTGCTGTAAAGTGCTATGGGGTGGTACATACAGTAAGGCTAAATTGCTACTGTTATTGCTATTGCCTTCAGAGGCAGTCCAGAGTCTGTCTGGATGTTATTTCAGACATGCTTGTTTTGCTAGCATATCTTTTTTCACAGGCTTTCTTTCTCTGACTGTGATGGCCCCAATGGGAAGCTTCAGCAGAAAAATGAGATTTCCCTTTAACTGAATAAGCTCAGCCATCTCAATTTGTATTTCCTTTTACTGAAGCAACATTTAAATTCTCTCCCATCTGCAATTTGAATTTCTCTCCTACCTAGAATGACCTGACCTTGCTTGCCCTTATATATCATGTCTTGAGTTTGTTTCACCTTGCTATGCCTTATTCAGTCCTGCTTTGCTTCAGCGACACCCGGCCTTGCCCAACTATTTTGCTGGATGCTAGTGATAAAGCTGGGCTTAGCCGCTGACATGACCATTGATTGGTACAAAACAAAAAAAAACTCAGCCTCTTTTTCCTGAAATCTTTACAGCTGAAAAACCCAGTATAGTATTGGTAGCCATTTCTTTGATGACAGAGAGGAGTGTCTTGAAAGCTCCTTAAAATGGAAACTTACAAAAAAGCAATATGAAAAATTAGGAATATCTGTTGCAAGATGAAACTATTTGACAAACAATGAGAAGTAATATCTAATCTAGGCCAGACATCTATGAAATCTATGTAATTCCCCCCTCCCCCCAAAAAAGACTGGAGAGGGAATTTGCACAGCTGATCCATATTCTGTAAATAACATGGCCAGGTTGCAGAAGAATCAAACTCTACTTTCAAGTTTATAGACTGAGCAACAGCCAAAACAGCCCTGACTTTCCTTTATTCATCTACTAATACACAGCAGGTGGAATACATCTAGAAGAATATTTGCTTAGAGAATAGAGGAGGAGTGTCTTTTCATTATCCATGTTCCTATACCAGAATCCAGACAGTTCTCTCAAATAAATAGACTTGTGTTTTTGCTAACAAGAAATCATGTCATTTTTACTCTGTTAGCCTTCCATTTATTTTTCCTGAGATTCAACAACAGATCACTTTTTAGAAATGAATCTTCCATTCCATTTTTGTTTACTGTTTCGTTTTTTTATTTAAGGTTTGTCATGTCCAACCCTTCTAAAACTATATCTTCATTTTTTTTCTAAAGTCTATACAAACAACCCTATATTTTTGTGTGTTTCTCCTATTATTTTAAAGTATAGTTTTCTCTAATACATGTATTACAAGCAATTATTCACAGTATAATATATTCTGGCAGACAATAACATTGTTTTCATCAATATTTGTGCATCTGTATGCATTTTCTTCATGTTAACATTTTTGTGTGTGATTTCTGATTGGCTGCAATACAACAGGGGAGGTGTCAAAAATTCAAGATGGCAGCCACAACTATGCAATTGAAGCCCTGCTCCTTTATCAAACTTAAAAAGGGATAGGATGTATATCACAGGACATATTAATGAAGAACTGGATTGTGAATTATGTAATCAATATTGGAGTAGAGACTGTGTCTTGTATTAAGCTAGCAATAAACTGCTCCAAACTAAATGGTTCCTCCTTCCTCCCCACTTCCCTATCTAGATGTTATAGATTGGAAATTTCCCCTTCTTGTTATTATTAACTCCAACATGTTTCATGAGATGGTCTGCTCTAAAAACAGATCCTTTGATGTAAAATACTAGACTATAGTAAAGGCTATAATTGACAATTACATTCAGAAGTGGTAGTGCTTAGGAATTTTAGACTATGGATTTTGTGAAGATTTTTGAAGAGCCACTGCTACCAGTAGTCTTTGATTTACAGCCACACCTGAGCCCAAAGTTTCTGTTGTTAAACAAGGCAGTTGTTGAGTTTTGCCCCATGTTATCACCTTTTCTGCCACAGTTGTTAAGCGAATCACTACAGTTGTTAAATGACTCATGCAGTCATTAAACAAATCTGGCCTCTCTCATTGACTTTGCTTGTTGGAAGCCTATTGGAAAGGTTACAAATAGTGATCAAATGACCTTAGGATGGTGCAGCTGTCATAAATACATGCCAGTTGACAAGTGCCCAAATTTTCATCACTTGACCATAGGGCTATTGCAATGGTCATAAGTGTGAAAAACGATCATGTCACACTGTTTTCAGTGCTGCTATAGCTTCAAACACGTCATGTCAAACATGCAACATCACGTGACGTTGCGCAATGTATCAGAACTTTTTCCCCATTGCTGGCAGTGGGGTGGGCACGGTTTTCTCGTGACGCGTCTGACCCACGGGCCGGCAGTAAAATGAAATTCAATGGTGAAAAAAGTAAGGTTCTACATTTAGGCAAGAAAAACCAAATGTACAGGTATAGTATAGGGGGGTACCTTGCTCAATAGTAGTAACTGTGAGAGGGATCTCGGAGTCCTAGTGAACAATCACTTAAATATGAGCCAGCAGTGTGCTGCAGCTGCCAAAAAAGCCAACTCAGTGGTAGGCTGCATTAACAGAGGGATAGAATCAAGATTACGTGAAGTATTAATACCACTTTACTATGCCTTAGTAAGGCCACACTTGGAATACTGCATCCAGTTTTGGTCACCACGATGTAAAAAAGATGCTGAGACTCTAGAAAGAGTACAGAGAAGAGCAACAAAGATGATTAGGGGACTGGAGGCTAAAACATATAAGGAATGGTTGCTGGAATTGGGTATGTCTAGTTTAATGAAGAGAAGGATGAGGGGGGACATGATAGCAACGTTCCAATATCTCAGGGGCTGCCACAAAGAAGAGGGAGTCAAGCTATTCTCCAAGGCACCTGAAGGCAGGACGAGAAGCAACGGATGGAAACTGATCAAGGAGAGAAGCAACCTAGAACTAAGGAGAAACTTCCTGACAGTTAGAACAATTAACCAGTGGAACAACCTGCCTCCAGAAGCGGTGAATGCTCCAACACTGGAAGTTTTTAAGAAGAGACTGGACAGCTATCTGTCCGAAATGGTGTACGGTTTCCTGCGTGAGCAGGGGGTTGGACTCGATGACCTCCAAGGTCCCTTTCAACATTATTATTATTATTATTATTATTATTATTATTATTATTATTATTATTATTATTGTTGTTGTTGTTGTTGTTATTATTATTGTTATTATTATTATTATTAAATGAATGACTGGAATTTGAGAACTACCTGTATTGGGAATAAGCAATGTTGTGCTGAAGAAACAAAGGGTCATTCCAAAATAAAAATGATAAACAATGTAGTTAGCATCTGCAATTCTGTATCAACCCACATGGCAGCAAGCATTATGATCTCTACCTGTCAGGTCCAGCAACTTTCACCTGGATCCGTTTGTTGTTACCTTTATCACTGCCATTTCTGGCACTGCCACTGAAGCCTTCTGGGCCTTCAAGAAGTAAGTTTACAGTGGGGTCCTGCATGTCCTCAAGAGAGGATGGGGCTCAATATTTATTTATTTATTTGTTTGTTTGTTTGTTTGTTTGTTTGTTTGTTTGTTTATTTATTCAACTTCTATGCCGCCCTTCTCCTAGGACCCAGGGCTGCTCACAATAACAATACAATAAAATTAATTACATTCATACAGCATACAATCACAGTCAACACACAGTCACTGATGGAAGGACATTCCTAGGCCCAGGGGCAGAGCGCAGTTCATACGCCCCAAGCCTGTCGGCATAAATGTGTCTTCAATAATTTCCGGAAAACTAGGAGGGAGGAAGCAGTGCGAACCTCTGTGGGAAGCTGGTTCCAGAGGGCTGGGGCAGCAACGGAGAAGGCCCTTGCCCTAGGCCCCGTCAGATGACATTGCCTAATAGACGGGACTCTAGATCATTATCCATTACCTCTAGATCCATTATCCATTACTTCCCTAGGAAATCCAATAATCAGAGAGTTGCATCTGTTGGTTAGGTACTGAAAAGTGTGAGAAGAAATCGCCTCTCCTCCTGCTAATCCTCTGTGCGTGTAAACAATTCATCTCCCTCTTTCCTTTTCATGGAGTCAATGAAAACGATATAAACATCTCTGGTTTACTTTTCTCAGACTTTCTGAACCACAAAGCAGAAAGCTTATTTCAGAAGCCAGTACATACTGTAACTTCCTTGTGATCCACAATCCAGTACAAATACAGAAACCAAATGATATTTCCAGCTAGTCAATCCAGCTCTTTAAAGAAAAAGAAATGAGGATGTCTTGGTTTTCCTGGGACAAGGTGTTGCCAAAAAATTCACCAAACAATGCCTGGGTATTTAGGAAATACTCACACTCTCAGAAAACATCTTGCAGCACTGCCAAACTCTGAAGAACTTTTTCATGCTTCAGTTCCTAAAACATAGGTCCATTAAAAGAAATTCTATAAAAAGAATATAAGTGTTAAAGATCTACTTTATGGGTTCCTGGGTCTTCCCATTCATTTCAGGATCCTGCTTTTGATAACAATAACCCACCTTTTCTACTATATTGTTCTTTCATTATTTTTTTATTATAGTAAGACATAATTGAAAATCCTATTCAAATGTTCTGTTCTGAAACAAGAGAATTCAAGGTGGTACCTGGGTCAGTAGTAGCAACTGTGAGAGGGATCTCGGAGTCCTAGTGGACAATCACTTAAATATGAGCCAGCAATGTGCTGCAGCTGCCAAAAAAGCCAACACAGTGCTTGGCTGCATTAACAGAGGGATAGAATCAAGATCATGTGATGTGTTAATACCACTTTACAATGCCTTGGTAAGGCCACACATGGAATACTGCATCCAGTTTTGGTCATCACAATGTAAAAAAGATGTTGAGTCTCCAGAAAGAGTACAGAGAAGAGCAACAAAGATGATTAGGGGACTGGAGGCTAAAACATATAAGGAACGGCTGCTGGAACTGGGTATGTCTAGTTTAATGAAGAGAAGGACGAGAGGGGACATGATAGCAGTGTTCCAATATCTCAGGGGCTGCCACAAAGAAGAGGGAGTCAAGCTATTCTCCAAAGCGCCTGAAGGCAGGACAAGAAGCAACAGATGGAAACTAACCAAGGAGAGAAGCAACCTAGAACTAAGAAGAAACTTCCTGGCAGTTAGAACAATTAACCAGTGGAACAACCTGTCTCCAGAAGTGGTGAATGCTCCAACACTTTTTAAGAAGAGACTGGACAGCCATTTATCTGAAATAGTATAGGGTTTCCTGCCTGAGCAGGAGTTGGGATTAGATGGCCTCCAAGGTCCTTTCCAACATTATTATTATTATTATTATTATTATTATTATTATTATTATTATTATTATTATTATTATTATTATTATTATTATTACTACCTGTATACAAGTACATAAAATTATATTTGTAAAAGAAAAGGGAGGGCAAGAGAGATAGATCCCTAGGACAGAATCTTTCCCTTTTTTTTTTTCTACTGATGAAGGAAACCGATGAAGGAAAAGCTATAAGTATAATTTTCCACTTGTTGTAGCTTTAATGGAAAATCTATGTGTGCCCATGCACAGATCTAATGAGAAAGAACCATGGGCCTGACTGTGCCATTACAGGTAGTCCTTAACTTACAACCATTCGTTTAGAGACCATTCAAAGTTACAACGGCCCTGAAAAAAGTGATGGTCACATGATCAAAATTCAGACAACTGGCAACTGGCTCATATTTACGATGGTTGCAAGTGTGCTGGGGTTATCTGATCACCTTGTGAGACTTTCTGACAAGCAAAGTGAATCGGGAAGCCAGATTCACTTCACAACCACAACTCCAGTGATTCACCTAGCAACAGTGGCAAGAAAGGCCATAAAATGGGGCAAAACTCACTTAACAACTATCTCACTTAGCAACAGAAAATTTGGTCTTAATTGCGGTCATAAATCAAGGACTACCTATACTACCTTACTAGTACAGTTATCATTACTCCTCTTTTTATTGTACGTACAAACAAAGACATGATTTTTGTATGTGTATAAATTAATCTGTGCAAGGAGGTCCCTGGGCACAGGTGCCACCTCCTCTTCAAGCAGGAGCCATGAGTGCAGAAAGACCTCCGAATTGTGCACTGGCTCCATCTGGAGGAATGCAACTATGGTAGGAATCAAAGATGGTGTTTCACCCAAATTAAGGGCATCAAAGCAACTCTTGTCTTGCTACAGTTGAGTCAAGGCCGATCTTTCCTAATTCAAACCCTTACATCCTCCAGATACTGAGCCAGCATCAGACCAGCAATGCTTCATCAGCCAGGAATGGGGAATGTACAACTTGGTGTCATCAGCGTACTAACACACTGTGCTGGTGGATCGCCTCTCCCAGCAGTCTCAGGTAAATGTTAAAAAGGCCTGATCCCTGAGGCATCTCACATTTCAGGGGGCTAGGGTTCAGCCTTTTATCCCCAATGCCAGTAGGAGCCTTCCACAGAGGAAGGAAGAAAACCATCTTCCTTTCCACCTACCCCTCACTCCCAATCCCTGGAGCCAGCCCAGAAGAATACTGTTTGATCATATTGAAAGCCGCCTAAAATCTCTCCAAATGGATGCACCACCTCCCATCCCAAGCCCTCCAAAGGGTTAGGGTTATGGTAAGGTCTTGGTATACAGCTTGGCCTGATCCTGACGGAAAAAGGTCCAGATAATCCACTTCATTCAGGCCTTGTGAAGGTGAGCATTGACCATCCACTCAGCTGAAAGGAAAACTTGGAGACCAGACTAAAAATTGCCTAATCATTTGTGTCCATGGACAGCATCCTAAGAAGAAAGCATATCACTACCCACCCCCTCCCAGAAAGAGGCATTAATCATTACTTGGAATAGTCAAATGTCACCTCCCGGAAGGTCTTAATCTATCTGGAGAGGCATGGGTCTAGGCCAGGGGTAGGCAACCTTGGCTCTTTTATGACTTGTGGACTTCAACTCCCAGAATTCCTGGCTCAGGAATTCTGGGTATTGAAGTCCACAAGTCATAAAAGAGCCAAGGTTGCCTACCCCTGGTCTAGGCATATATATGAGAGCTCACAGCTCCAAGGTTCTGCCCACTTCTTCAGGATTAAGATCTACCAACATACTCCCATAAAGCAGGAGGTGGCTCCATAGTATAGTTGGATTCTTGAGACATGAGATTTAAGACCTCCAGCCTTTTACCTTATGGGCTCAGCTGTCCATTCTAACTTCATTTTTTTTTTTTTTAGAAAACAATGTGGTCTCTTGTCCACTTTTCAAATACTAAATGTGACCCTTGGCCAAGAAAAAGTCACCGTTTCCCAGCTTGGAAAGATGTTTATTTATCTTCTTATTCTCATAGATCAAAATCTTCAGTTTAATTTTTAAGGCATTTATTTATTAGATTTGTTTGTCACCCATCTTGCCTCAATAAGGCAAACTGTTTGGAATACCTCTTAATTTCCATGGGAAGAAGATAATAAAATTGAAGGAATAGGTATTATGCATTGCCCTCTTGTATCTCTTAGCTCTCTTTCAAAATTTTGTGTCCTTTCAGGAAGTTGATTGATGGAACTCCTCTTTCTTCACTTGTTTTCTGATACAAGTTGTTTTTGCAAAATGTCACTTCTTTGCCCCTCTTCCTCCTCTTTCTCCTCATCCTCGTCCTCCTCTTCCTCAGAAGTAAAACACTGCTGTTTTATATTTTTTTACATCTTGAAAAATTCACTATTTTTCTCTCCAGATCTGATAAGGATAGTCCATGAATTTTATCCTACTTATCTAGGATTCTTATTGCCTCTCCCTGCTTGGCTCTAAGCAAGAGTAAGGTGGGAGGCTACACCTAAAATGAGCATAAATTATTACCGTAAATGTTGAAGCTATGCTATACATGCTGACAGAATTTAATTGTCTTACAATATCCAAAACGTCAGGCAATACAACTTGTTTTACAATCTTTCTATCTCCTCTGATTATCTCCACAGATATAAACAATGGATTGGAGGAAGGTAAAAATAGCTTGTTTGCTATAGAACAGTGATGGTGAACCTTTTAGAGACCGAGTGCCCAAACTGCAATCCAAAACCCACTTATGTACTGTCGGGTGCCGGGTGGGCGTGGCCCATTGGGTGGGTGTGGCCCATTGGGTAGATGTGACTGCAGTGGTAACATCAGACTGGGTAGGAGTAAAAGGTTCAATAAATCAATTCCAACTTTGTGAGATCATTTTTTTTCCCGCGAGAAGTTGAAATTGATTGATTGAACCTTTTTTTTTTTTTGCACATGGCGGTAGAGGCCTAAAGCGAAAAGGTTTTATAAAACCCAACTGAAGGCCTAGGACTGCGGTGACAGCGCGCGTGCCCACAGAGAGGGCTCTGTGCGCCACCTGTGGCACGCGTGCCATAGGTTCGCCACCACAGCTATAGAAAGTTCTTGTCATCTGGAGGACCCATGAACTGTCATATGTACTGCACATTAAAAACTGAGGTGAATTCAGTCTCGCTCTCTAAAAGATAGTTTCTAAACTCCACAGGTGATGATATAACACTGATTTTTGCAAAATTCTTTTAAGAGACTATGGAGCCCTTCTTTCACACTTTTTAGTGCTCCAACGCATGGATTGTACAGTGGTTTCCATCTGCAATATCTAACAGCTTTACTGGAGCTCCAGATGCTTCCTAGCAGAAAATAAAGTAAGTTAGAAAGAGAGAAGGCCATCTGCAGGTAGTCCTCGGCTTATGACCATAACTGAGTCCAAAATTTCTGTTGCTAACCAAGACATTTGCTAAGTTAGTTTTGCCCCATTTTATGACCTTTTTTGCCATGGTTGTTAAGTGAATCACAGAAGTTCTTAAGTTAGTAACATGGTTGTTAAGTGAATCAGGCTTCCCCGTTGATTTTTGCTTGTCAGAAGATCACAAAAGGTGATCACTTGACCACGGACACGGCAACTGTCATAAATATGAGTCAGTTGCCAAGCATCTGAATTTTGATCATATGACCATGGGGATGCTGCAATGGTCTTAAGTGGGGAAAAAAGGTCATATGTCACTTTTTCAGTGCCATTGTAACTTTAAACAGTCACTAAATGAACTGTTGTAACTCGAGGGCTACCTGTATATGGTACACAAGGTGAGCAGGAAGCAGCCAGCAAAATTCATGTCTCCTGTCTCAGCCCGATGGTCAAATGTTTTCTATGAACAAAACAAATATTGCACATATGGTATATTTGGAACATAAGGAAACACTTTACAAATATTTTTCTATTACCTGTAGTTAATTGGGAGATCAGCTCATCTTTCCCTTCCTTTGTTTCTGTCCCCCCTTTGGATGCAGGAGTGGGGAGGGGACATTTTCAAACCAAGAAAATTTAATGTTTATAGCAGCCTGAGATCTGGAAAACCAACTCAAGAAACACTTAATGTTTAGATCTACTTAGTGGTTGGAAAAAACAACTGCTTTAATGCACCAGTAAGTGGAAACATCAACTCCTTGTAAACAAACCTTTAGCATGAAGATATTTCTCAGTAGTGGAAAACTCGAGTTGGATGGAGGAGATTCATTTCAGAGACTGTGCAAACTGATTGAGGGCTGAAGGGATAACCGCATTTTGCCACTGGATATGACACTAATGTACCAAAATATTTTCCATACTGGTTGTTTGCTTAAGAGTAAATGTGGAAAGTATAGAATGCACGCAGATTGGATGTATGCTGTGTTTACCTCTACAGTTTCAACAAAATTAAAATAACAGAAAATGATTTTGTTAGACTTAAAAATATGGAACTGTGAATTTTGTGGGGCTATAGAGCTTAATCTTATATCCCGAGTGCTTTCTAGTTGGTGGAATATTGCCCTGGAAGGTAATTTCAAGATTAGCAATTGTAGTTTGCAGAGAATAGTTCAAGCATGCTTAGGTAAAAATGGTCTGTGGTTTTGCTTTTGAACTGTTGACTAATAAACGTTCCAATGAATTCTGGTAATGCAAAAACCAGTTATGAGTTTTAAGGGGAGAAAACTGAACAAGATTCTTAATGGGTATGTTTTGAGATAACGTTATTTTGTTAAATGATAAATTAATGAATGGGGAGAAGGAAAGAATATAGAAAAAGTGACTGGGCTATTGGGAGACCCAAGAAGAAATGAGAATGGTAACTGGTGAGCATCTGCTTAGGAAAAGGTCTGTTTTGAATATATAGTTTAAATATAAATCTATTCATATGGACATATTTATTCTTTTTTTTCATGTTAGGTGCATATTTAATTAAAATTTTTATTCTTTATGAACAAGGATTTAATTTTCATTATTACTGATAGTCATTCAGTAAAAAATTTTATGAAAGGTGAAGTGCGGAAAGTGGGACAGACCCATTTTTTGGTGCTATCGAGAGCTGATTGTGGAAAAAAATGAATATGAAAGAAAAGGAAAGAAGGAAAACAAACACAATAAAACTGGAACAGCAGCAGAAAGAGAAAGTATGAGTTCTATCCCAAAAAAATTGAAAAATAGACTAATCTCCCAGAAGAATAAATGGAAAGAGATTATAAGGGAAAAGGATATGGAAGCTATTTGGAATTACAGCACAGAATTGTGTGTTATTTTACCTGCTTTGCAAAAGCAGTTAATGCAACAACTATGCAAGTAAGAGAATCATGGCTGGGGGAAAAAAAGGGATGTGAGAAATATATATTGTGTAGGGCACATTTAGAGAAAAAGTTACAGAGGGGAAAAAAGGGTACAGAAGAAACAGAGAAAGTAGAGACTAATTTTCATGGATACTTAAAAACGTTTTGGGGTGGGGGAAGATCACTAAACAAGGATGTTTCTAGCAGACTGAACAGAACTGAAAATGACAGTGGAATGGAACTGAAGCTCAGGTCATCAGGAGAAGGTTGTCCCAAAGGTGCTTTTTCCAAAAGGCAACTGGATTTTCTTTGTTTTTTCTTTGAAAACATTTCACTTTTCATCTAAGAAGCTTCTTCAGTTCATGACTAACTAAAGAACTGAACTGAACTAAACTGAAGAAGCCTCTTAGATGAGAAGCAAAATGTTTTCAAAAAAAAGAAAAAAAACCTAAGAAATTCCAGTTTCCTTTTGGAAAAAGCACTTTTGGGACAACCATGACCTGGATGATTGAGAATCTCCACAAACTTTCTGAAGTTTCCTCCACTGCTACTGTAGATGTCCACCTAGCTGGTTCGTGGGAAAGACCCTTCTCCGGTGTGGCTCTTGGGCTGTAGAATGCACTCTCCAGTGAGATGCAGTTGCACCATTCCCCAAGTACAGGGGTAGGCAACCTTGGCTCTTTTATGACTCATGGACTTCAACTCCCAGAATTCCTGAGCCAGCTGGATGGAAACCATTGTACAATCCATGCTGGCTCAGGAATTCTGGGAATTGAAGTCCACAAGTCATAAAAGAGCCAAGGTTGCCTACTCCTGCCCTAGTATTTAGAATACATTTTTTTTCTGCCATCCTTTGAACTCCTAATTCTTTTAACCTGGGATTTTTATCTATATTTTTATTGTATTGATGTGGCTTTTTATTCACATTTTGTGTTTTCTTTACTATATCATATTGTATTATAGATATGTTGACAGATCAATTATCAGTTAACTAGAGAGGCAGATTATAAATGTAATAATAAATTAATAACATTAATCCTTCCAAGCGTTCACTTGATAACTTCAAGGGTTTCATCACAGTAAAATTTATGAAACGTTCTGTCTGCATTTTTTAGCACAAGTAAGTATAGTAATATCCAGTTGTTCATAAAGTAAGCTTTTACTAGATATCTTTGAGTCCATCACCCTTGAACCACCTGGTTTTTTCATCTGACAGGTGCTTATTGGCAAGCGTAGTCTCTTCTGGGAATGATGCATTATGGACAGTTTGCGCAACTATAAAATTTGAGATTTTTTACTTGTTACTACTGCAATTACAGTATATCAGTATAACATAAGATATAAACCCTATACTATATGCAATTTACTAGCAGCAAGGACACTATATCAGATCAAGGCAACTCACCACGGCCAATTCGCCACAGGGAAACTCAACACAGGATAATTCAACAATTTTATTTAATCATTAAAATATTTTAATTTTTGTCATTCACATTTCATTTTGTCCCTACTTTTACATCCTTTCTTTAATGATTCTGTTTTACCATTTCTTCTATATTATATCATTTTTGTCCTGTGGCAAGTTGACTATGGTGAATTGTCCCGGGACAAGTTGGCCATAGCAAGTTGGCCATGTTGAGTTGGCTGTCGCGAGTTGTCCCAGACCTTATCAGATCCATTGATGCAATATATATATAATATATATACACATATACACATAATATGTATGATCTCTCTTTTTTAATATCTCACTCCAAAGGAATCTACCTAAATAAGTTCTAGCCGAAGCATCAAAAGCACAAACAGCCCATTTGCATTTCTGCACACACTCTGATAGATATAAATCTATGTGGATGATATCACTTAGCAGTCAATTCTCCTGACAAAATCACAGCTAATCATTCTATGCCCACACTCAAATTGTCCACATTTGGAAGGGAAACTGCAGCAATCATTGTGATTCTGAAAATTTGTGAAATACACGGCATTTTCAAATTGACTTAACACATTTCTGAAGTGGTCTGAAGATTCTGCTTCTGTCCAGCATTTTGTAGACTTCATGGAGGAGGGGGAAACGATATTTCACCTGAAAACTGAGGAAAGTTATGAGAAATTTTGGCATGTTTTATTATGGATGGATGGTGCTTTTTCTTTTTATACATTAAAAAAACCTTATCAGATTCTGCTTCTGATTAGTAAGACCTCTTCTCTATGTTTCCTCTTCCTGTCTGTGTAAAATGTCATTCTAACCATAGTAGATCTGGTATAGTCAGAAAGAGGAAGTACAGTAGTAGTAACATTTGGAACAAGTCTGCCTCTTGCAACCTTGTTCCTGCTATGGCTCTTTTAGCATGAAAACACGAAGCAGAAAAACATATCCTATCAATCACATGGTTAGCAATGGTTATTACCCCCTCCTCATGAAACATGAAATTGTTATGTGCAGTGCTTTTTTCGAAAAAAAAAGAAAGGTGCCGGAACTCACACATGTCATACAACCCGCCTTGCCTATCCTACAAAGTTCCATCCCAAAAAGGTGCCGGAACTCCGCTCTGGGCGTTCTATGACAAAAAAAGCCCTGGTGATGTGGTTTCAGTAAGAGTACAATACAACTAGTCCTTGACTTACAACAAGTTTATTTAGTGAGCATTCGAAGTTACAACAGCACTGAAAACAGTTACTTATGACCGTTTTTCACACTTATGATCGTTGCAGCATCTCCATTGGTCACGTGATCAAAAATTGGGATGCTTGGCAACTGAATCATATTTATGACAGTTGCAGTGTCCCATGGATGTGTGACCCTTTAAGACCTTCTAACAAGAAAAATCAATGGGGAAGCCCGATTCACTTAACAGCCATGTTGCTAACTTAATAAATTTATTTATATTTATAATCAAATTTATATGCCGCCCTTCTCCTAGGACCCAGGGCAGCTTACACCAAATACAATAAAAATACAATAAAAATTTAAAAATTAGTTACATTCATACAAACACAATCAGCTCACAATCACTAATGGAGGGACCTTCCTAGGGCCCAGGGGCAGAGCACAGCTCATACGCCCCAAGCCTGTCGGCATAGATGTGTCTTCAGCAATTTACGGAAAGCTAGGAGGGAGGGAGCAGTACGAACCTCTGAGGGAAGCTGGTTCCAGAGGGCTGGGGCAGCAACGGAGAAGGCCCTTGCCCTAGGCCCCACCAGATGACATTGTCTAACAGACGGGACTCATAGGAAGTTAAGTGATTCACTTAACAACTGTGGCAAGAAAAGTTGTAAAATGGGGCAAAATTCACTTAACAATTGTCTCACTTAGCAACAGAAATTTTGGCTCAGTTGTGGTCATAAGTCGAGGACTGCCTATATGAACAAGCTCAATCTCTCCTCAACCTCTTTTTCTTGATTCCAAGCCCCCCCGGCATTTTATGGTTGCACCACTAAAATACAATTGCCAAATTTCAGTGTACAGATTTTGATGCATTTTTTCTCAAATGGGTGGAGGGGTCTGAACCTTGGAAATAGCAATAGCACTTATATGCCGCTTCACAGTGCTTTACAGCCCTCTCTGTGGTCTACAGAGTTGGCATATTGCCCCCAACAATCTGGGTCCTCATTTTACCGACCTCGGAAGGATGGAAGGCTGAGTCAACCTGGAGCAGGTCAGAATCGAGCTGCTGAACTGCTGGCAGCCAGCAGTCAGCAGAAGTAGCCTGCAGTGTTGCAGTACTGCACCACCACTAAATGGTAATAGTTTGCTTCCCAGAAGTCTCTGCTCCCATTTTTACACATCTAACTTTCTCCAGCATTCCACCAGCATCACCCTGAACTGGACAAAAGGGTGACCTCATCATGTCATAAATTATACTCAGTGGCAGCTGGCTAAAAGTTCAAAAGTTGCACCCTGCTGCTCTAAAAGTTCCATCTAGTGAAACCTAAGCATCATGGAGGCTATTTCCAGGGGCTTCTGAATCTTCCCCACCACTGGGTACAGTCAATTTCTTTTCTTCCTTAGAGATGAGAAAAATGGAATCTAATTTCTGCTACATGCCCAGAATTAACTGTGAAATGAAGTTATGCCACTAACTGGCCAAGTGCAGCCACCGTGAATGGAACTGAAGAGCTAAACCTTCTTAGAATGAGCAAAGAGGAAATCTAAATGGGTTAGGAAATTACACACCAATGTACCACCATGATAAAGGATAGCCCTCTATATACAGGAAATTATGCACCCTGTAATATTAAAAGGTATTTTTCCTGTATGAGTCTTACAGCTAACATCCTATGGCCATATTTGATGGTGAACATAACCATTTTCCCCCCCACCAGCTAAGTTCTTTCTTCCACCACAATCCTTTCCCGTCAATAACAAGTTGGCTTCATTCAAGGCTAGTGTTTGTGCATCTCTTAAACCATCCAACATGTTTGATTCCACACCCATGTGACCAGGGGCCACTTGCCGTTCCCACATCCCACTGGTCTTTTTCCACAACTTGTTACACATTACAACCAGTGAACTTACAACAAAGGCAAGTCTGACTAAGATCCAGTAATTAGATTAGGTAATTTCCTAGCATAAATCTCTATTTTCATAAAGGATTTTTAATAGGCTACAACAAACAATAAGGGCTGCTAAGATTCCTAAGGAAGCATGTAGTTACTTCCCCCTAATATAACCTTATCTTCACTATTCCTCCTACTCCACCTTGTGCATCATCTTACCCTTTTATGGTTAAAAATAATGCATGTATATTGGCAGAAATGCTTCTTAGTTCTGTTATTTCAAACAAAATCTTATCATTGAAAGGAGACTAATCAGAGCGCTTCTAATGTTGTTCCATAATTTGCTAATTTCAAGTTTACTAGTGATTTAGAAATCTATGAGCTATTTACTAGTACAGCTGTGCTACTAGTTTGCTAAATAAGTGTAAGAATATTCAAAAATGTACAAAATGCCTTATTAGGTTTCACTGAGTTCAGCATTCTGTTTTTCACCAATGATTAATCCATTGCTAGAGGATGGAGGTCAAACATGAGGAAAAGGCTCCTTTTCTTTTTGTCTATGGAGATTCTCAGTCATCCAGGTCATGGTTGTCCCAAAGGTGCTTTTTCAAAAGGCAACTAGATTTTCTTTGTTTTTGCTTGAAGATCTTTCACTTGTCATTCAAGAAGCTTCTTCAGTTCTGGGTTACCCTAACCCGTTCAGAACAGAAGAAGCTTCTTGGATGAGAAGCAAAACGTTTTTAAGCAAAAACAAAGGAAGTCTGGTTGCCTTTTGAAAAAGCACCTTTGGGAAAACCATGACCTGGATGACTGAGAATCTCCATAGACAAAAAGAAGAGTTTTCTCCTCGTGCTTGACCTCCATCTTCTAACAATGGATTAATCATTGTTTTAAAAAAAACAAAACAGAATGCTGAACTTCAAAGAGAAGCAAAGGAAGTCCAGTTGTTATTTTTGGAAAAAGCACCTTTGGGATGGTCTTCTTTTTATTCTCAGCATCAGTGCCCAATCACTATTCCCCAAAAGAGTTTCCTCAAGAAGCACAGAGACTGCATTTCCAGAATTCCCCAAATTAGCTTATTTGAACCTCCTGTTCAGCCTAATCAGCTGAAATAATGAAGATTCTTTATTGGATCTTCATCTTTTTCATGATTTTGGTTTTTTTAAAAAAAAAATAGAAAAAAAAGGGAGGAGGGGATATTATTATGGTCAAGATTTCCAAAAATGCACCCCATCTCACGCCTCACCTATTTTGCTGTCCTTTGCTTCATTAGGGACAACTAATAGGTGGAGATGGTGGCTGGAACAGGGGAATTTTGCTAGAAAAAAAGTACATGGAGTGGTTATTATTTATATTATTTTTATGATTCTAATATTTTTTATAAAATTTATAAATATATATATATATATATATTGTTTCGTAAATTTTATAAAAAATAATGAAGGCAGGATTAAAATATTAAATAAATAAATAAATATTCTTCACAATGGAAGCCAGTGATAAAAGCATAGAAAGACAGCAAAATAAGCCACTGTGTTTCACATACCCATCATGCAATTCTAATCATGATGAGGGAATCAGCGTCTACCAAGAACTCATTTCTGATCACTGCTTTATTGCTACCCAGATGAATCCAACAGGAGCCTAAAAGTTACACTTAAAGTTGATATCCACAGGAATCAGTTCTTGTCTGTGGCCCTAAAGAAAAATACTTGGTGTAATTACCAATGTGCCAGAATTAGAAAAAGGGAACTCTATCTTTCAAATCCTAAAAGGATCAATTCAGCAAATGCAGCCACTTAGTAAAGGAAGCTGAAAAACTCTTTGGCTCTGTGGGAGCGGTCTCTCCTAAACCCCAAATCATAAGTCTCAATAATGAATGAGAGATTAATTGAGGCTAAAGCAGAATTTGTCATTGGTTGCTCCACCCAAGCTCTTAAGAAGCTCCTTTCCTTGCCTACAAATTTCTATATGGAGCTTTGTGCAATTGCTGAGTGGCTGGCAACCATTCAGTGCAGTAAGATTTCTTGAATATATTGGTTTTGGATATCATCACTGCACACAGACTGTTTCTAATATCTGTGTGTTTTACATACCCTCCAGCTGCATTACATTATCCTATTTACTTCCATAAGTTGCTTCTAAACTCCTACATACTTTTTAACTCTGCTGAAAATACTTTCACTGGAAGCATTTCTGGAGTGACTAATTCATATTTCAGGGGGAAAAAAAGAAAAAAAAGAAAGAAACTACTGGAAACCACAAATGCCCAATAGGAGTATTTTGCAGATTGAATAGCTGATATAGCAACAGTCCCTATGGCATCGAGCAAGTAAGTCTGTAGTACTCTATTACCTCATCAACTACATACAAAAATATTATTCTCTTCTCTGTGGTATTATATCCAAAAATTATCCTAACAGGATCCCTGTCAATTAGTAGCTCAGACTTTATTTCCCTGGTTTCAAGTCTGGGTCAATGAATGGCAACATTTGCTTCAGGTATAGCAGGGAATTCTAATAATATTTGCTCACATCTTTAAAAGCTTATCAGTTTAAGATGATTGATTAAAATCCAGCTTCTTCATCAGGCCTGATACAGCAGGGGTTCTCAACCTTGGCAACTTTAAGACTTGTGGACTTCAACTAAAGTTGCCAAGGTTGAGAACCCCTGTGATACAGAAAACATCTAAATAAGTTTTGATCTGACTAAGCAGAAGAGTCAGCTAAATCCAAGCCTAGAGTTGACTTTACCAAATGAAAAAAAGAGTTACCGTCCAGAGGTACCGTCAGCAATGAAAGAGTCCAGCTGGATCAAACAGGTAGTTTTCTGAGCAGAAGGAATAATACAGGAAGTTGCTAACATCACAATTTGCTGAGTAAACCTCATGTCACTTTATACTCTGGAGGGTTGATTCTTACCCAAGTACATGATTAATTCAGAGTTGACACTATTATTCCCAAGGAGTATATTAAAAAGTTAATAAAAAAAGCTAAATGTTTCCCCTGCCAGTCATATCCAGCTACAGGGAGTGATGCTTATCTCAGTTTCCTAGCTGAGGTAACCAGCATTGTTTCCATAGTCATATGGCTGGCCTGACTATATGCCAAGAAATGAAATGCTGTTACCTTCCCACTGAAGTAGAACCTATTTATCTACTTGCATTTTGCGTGCTTTTGAATTGCTAGAAGGGCAGGAGCTGGGGTAAGAATGGGAAAGCTCACCCAATCACATGGTACTTGGGTCTTGAACTGCCAACCTTCCAATCTATAAGTCCAGCCTTTTAACTGCTTGGCCTCCGCCACCCTCTTAAGGAGTACATTAATTCTGTGCTATTTAGCCCACTGGAATTCCACTTGATGACACTTTCAACCTTTTGTCATCATTTTCATCCTCATCATTGCAACATAAGCTAAAACAACCCAAGCTCAACACACACAAAATATAACAGCATTCTAATACACATTGGGCCTCTATTAACAAATCTAGGTAGGATGCAGCCTTATGGCTAAGGCACAAAATTTAGCAATAAAAAAGTGGTTTCAGGATATTTCTCATTTAAGGAAACGTCTAGATAAGAATGATCAGGGTGGTTAGGGAGTCTTTGCTCTTTAAAGAGGAAATTAATTGAAGCACAGTTTCTCAAAGAGTTAATGTTTCAATTTTAAGGCTTTGGATTTTAACTCAGATTTTTCTGCAAAGGATGGTAGAGGTTCAGATGCAGAATTTTGTATCAAGGAATGGGTATACATGGGAAAGTTCATCAGCTTCTCTTTTTTTCTGCCAATCCAAATCTGAGTTGGTCAGAAATTCATTACAAAATCAAATGTCTTTGAGAAGTTCTTTTCTTTTGGATTTCCCCCCCCCTAAATTATAATAAAGCATCAGCAAAAATCATGTGTAGTGAAAGAAAACTCTAGTGTCCCATATATGCTGCTAGATATTCAAAACAGCATGTACAACCAATACCATAAATTTTTCCCTAATGTCTTCTAAAAGTCTTCAAAACTCTACTCATTTGATCACCATTACAGAGGCATTGTCTGAGAGAAATGCTATACATTCTCTATGCTTTATCTAGAATCAGAGGTACGTTTCAAAAACTTTTGAAGTATTTTTAGTATCTGTATAATTTGTTATGGACAAATCCACAACATGTGTTCTAACTGAACCTGGAAAACCTTAATGGCTGCCAGATGCTAGGAGGAATTTGTCAAACTGGTACTCAGTGAAAAATCAGCAGAAATTGTGGTCATTCCTGTAATTATTAGAGTTCTATCTCAACTTTTCTACAGGATTACAAGATTGGTAATGTAGGTTGTCATCATTTCATTCTCCACCTCTGAGTTCAATCTAACAGGCAGTGAGTGACCAAAGTCACCTGTGAACTTCCAGACCTGAGGATGTACTTGAATTTCAATCTCCACAGTCTCAGTTCAAATATACACCACACTAATCCTAAGTACTAATAATGTTATTCACCCAATCATAGGCCATCTTTAGGCCATCTCATAATAGCAATTGGTAGCAACTAACTAACATTGCCTCATTCAAAAGCTAAGCAGAGTGAGCCTTGTTAATGCACACATTATCTAGATCAACAGGGGTCCAGGGGTCTTGTTAATATGGGATATTTTTAAAAATCACAAAAGAAAGCATTGGCAAATTATTTTTGTTTTGTTACCAAAAGAAGTTGCTTAGTTCCCAAGAGTTCAGCTCAACTCAAGGGAGCCTTATAATCTTATGGGACTATAGCAGGGGTCTTCAAACTTGGCTCTTTTATGACTCATGGACTTCAACTCCCAGAATTCCTCAGCCAGGCATGCTGACTGAGGAATTCTTGGATTTGAAGTCCATGGATCATAAAAGGACCGAGTTTGAAGACCCCTGGACTATAGAGACAGAAATACGTTAGGTGGTTAAATTAGGATAACATTGTATTGATGGCAACTGGCTTCTTGATTGATGGATATCAAATTGGTGTCAACTCTTAGCAGCTAGACATCATGAAAACTTTTATTAGCCACATTATAATCCCCATTAGCATTAACGTTCTGAAAAATCTTCAGCTCTTTCTCTGTAGCATATTGGATGCCAGCCCACCCAACCTTCTGTATTATGTAAAACAATAAAAATTCGGAGACAGGCAGTTCTCCCTTATTTTTCCTATGGAAGAAAAATATTTTTCACTTTGAAATCTTCAATATTACTGGCATTGTTATAGGATTGCCTATCATACATATGCAGCCTATATGGGATGGTCTGATTGGCATGGGATGGGTTTATTATTATTATTATTTCGTAGCTCCTGTCCTCATCATTCATGTTTTATTTCATTAAAGCACTATGATTAATTTTCTCACTCTGCCAATAGAAGTATAACATTTTATTTGTGGGATTGCTCTGATATTTGTATGTGGATCTTCCTTCACCCATTATTCTGTGCAGGTATCCTGTCATGTTGTATATGGCCAACCTTTGTAAAGGCATGTTTATATTTATATCAGTGCAGAGATTCTGGGTCCTCTTACTGTACATTTTTTATAGTCAGTCTTCTCTTATCATTACTTCTCAACTCTTGGGATGCTGTTGTATATATAAATGTGTTTAGGCAAATGCATGAGACCTCCTCCTCCTCCTCCTCCTCCTCCTTCTCCTTCCACAGCCTGAAAAAGTTTGAAAGCCACTGTTCCAGTTTACCAAAAGCATATACACACCCATGATTATAGCCCTGCAAATGGCAGCATGGATTTACTATAAATCTCCAATCCATTCTGAAACATGACGGAAAGGCCCAGGTACTAACACAGAAACCCTCCAGATGTTAACCTGAACCTGAACCTATTTACACCTGGTCTTCTCTCAAAGGTTTTGCCATTTCAAGGATAATCCTTAACAAGTTTAGGTATTAAGTGTCTTAATTTTTTTAAATATTAAATACATTTTGTGGGGCTGGGGGGGAAGCAATCCTTCATGTAGCATGGCCCAGTTTATAAAGCAGCAATGATTAAGCCGAAGCTCAAAGGTGACACACAGTATTTTTCTGAGCCAAAAGGACTCTTATTTAAACACTTTACATTTTACAACATTCTTGTGCAAAATGTCTGACGTGTGTGTGTCTGTGTGTGTGTGTGTGTGTGTGTGTGAGAGAGAGAGAGAGAGAGAGAGAGAGAGAGAGAGAGAGAGAGAGAGAGAGAGAGAGAGAGAGAGAGAGAGAGAGAGAGAGAGAGAGAGAGAGAGAGAGAGAGATTATAAAACTGACTTCAGTTCAGCCTAAGGATTACAAAGCATGAAGGAATGGACAATTTATTACGTCAATAATCTGTGGGTTTTTAAGTCACCCTTAATCTTAAAATTCTCTCCAAAATGTTCAGAAAGAGGCATTCAGTTTTGTATTTGTGATTAGTTTATTCATTGGATGTTCTTATTTGGATTGGATTCATCCTGTTCCCACCACCACCACCACCAAACACACAGAAATACATTTTGCCCACATGACAACACCCTGGTTAGGTAGGTTAAATTAAGGGAGCGTCAGAGAGATACAAAGATGTCACATGTGGTTGTGTGGCAGTTTTAATCTGAGGTACCCTAGCCTTATTCTACTGCTGTTTATGAAGTCTGAGATCCTGCATTTAGAAGATCTAGACTATTAAAAAAAATGCTAAATTCACTTTCCAAACTTTCCGTAAATGGAAAATGGCAAATAGATGAAAAAAGGAAAAGGGAGGTGATCTGACAGATCAGTCTAATTTCTAACAAAAGCCTCGTACTGAATCCCCTTAATTTAGGAATGGGCATATATAACTGTTTCTCTTCTCCAGATCCCATTTATCATCTCAAACCTTCAGAGATTTTTTTTCCTCTGTTTTTTTTTTGCTTCCTTCCTTAGCATATCATGCTCTGCTTTGTACATCAGTGCACAGTTTTAATGTTTGGACAATATGTGTTTTTGGCACGAGATTCCCAATTTCATGGTGTTCCTGAGGAAAAGGAATGTATTCACCTGGTTTTCTGCAGCAGTTGTAGAATTTATCAGCTTGCCTAAGCCAACATCTGTTATGTATAAGAAGAAGGAGATTAAAGTTTCAAGGCTACTATCGTCTTGTGGGTATTATTAACATCCCACTTTTCCATGATGTCATTGGGCAGAGTTCAGAATATTTCCCAAATACAGGGTGGTATTGATTTCCTCAAGTAATACTTTTTGAAATGTCTAACTCGGGGGAAATCAACCCTGAGTCCGTCAGATGTTTTCTACTACAGATCCAATCTTCCTTAAACATAGGCTATAGGGCTAGTCCTTGACTTACAACAGTTCATTTAGTGACCATTTGAAGTTACAACAGCACAGAAAAAAGTGAAACTATTAAAGACACATTTATGCAGACAGGTTTGGGGCGTGTGAGCTGCACTCTGCCCCTGGGCCTTTGATTGTGATTGTGTGTGGTATGAGTGTTATAAATTATTTTGTTTTTATATAGTATTTTAAGTAGAAATTTTAACTGATCCTATGTTTTGTTTTTTTACTTGTATTATTGTTGTGAGCCGCCCTGGGTCTGAGGAGAAGAGCGGCATATAAGTCTGAACAAAATAAATTAAAAAATAAAATATGACCATTGGAGCATCCCCATGATCACATGATTTATATTTGGGTGCTTGACAACTGACTCACATATATGACGGTTTCAATGTCCTGGGGTCATGTGATCACCTTTTGCAACCTTCTGACAAGCGAAGTCAACGGGGAAACAGGTTCACTTAACCATGTTACTAATTTAACAACTGTAGTGATTCAGTTAACAAATGTGACAAGAAAAGTTTTAAAAGGGGGCAAAACTCACTTAACAAATGTCTCAGTTAGCAACATAAATCTTGGACTCAAGTAAAATCGAGGACTACCTGTATTGGCTGGGTATTATGAAAGTCTGAATCCAAAGTATTGGGAGCGAACAAGATTGCCTTAGTAGTTCCAACCCAACATTTGGGATAATAAACTTATGATCTTTTAGATACCATTGAACTCCAGTTTCCAGCAACTCTAGCCAGTATTCCTATGTGTGTTACATGCTGGGAGTTGTAGTTAAGCAACAGTTGGGAGATTAGAGATTACATCCTTCTAAGGAAAATGAAAACTCTTTTTATTTATCAGTAATTTTGTTGTCTAAACACCCACCGGCAAGAACAGTTGAAGGCAAACATAGATTGTTCACTTAGCTGGAGCTAATTTTGAAATTGAATATCCACTGGAGAGTTCACATTTGTAATACACTTCATTATTTCATACCAATATTAAATAGGGTAGTTCTGAGCAATATAATTACATAACCTGCTAGGAGTTCTATCAATTTTTAAAAAATTAATATTAATCTGATTTTTTCCTCTTGGCCAATGGAAACTGTATTTGCTATCATACTGAAAGTATAATAGGGGTGCCTTTTAATTAAATTAACGTGCCTAAATGAAGTAGGTTTTCTTAATGTCCTTTCTAATACATTATGCACTTGCTTGATTTATATTGTTACTTATTCATGAGGTTTTTTTTTTCATTTTACATTTTGGTATACTGCTTCATTCCAGAGTATCTGTCAATGGTTTTGATAGAAAAAGAAGCATAATCATTAGAAGACCTAAAACAATTAAGAATCAACTACAGGATATCTCTTCTGTAGTAAAGAGAGAAAGCTAAACTTTGCAGCACCCTAGAAGACAACATCCACTAAGCTAGGGGAAGGCAACCTTGGCACTTTTATGACTTGTGGACTTCAGCTGGCTCAGGAATTCTGAGAGTTGAAGTCCACGAGTCATAAAAGAGCCAAGGTTGCCTACCCCTGCACTAGGCTGATCTTATTCTTCAACTACCACTGAGTGCAACTGACCCCCTCAAGGAGGAGCAGAATCACCACAAGATAGTTCCCCCATTCCCAATCTTACACATAGTACAAAAGGATACTATGGTATTAAAAACCACTGAGAAATCCAGAAAGAGCAGCAGATCTTGATCTTGCTGAAGGTAATCTACCAGAGTCACCAACATGGTTTCCATCCCTATTCGTGTCTGAACCTTGACTGAAAGAAGTCTAGACAACTCACTTTCTGTAAGGCATTCTGCAGTTGAAATCCAGAAAGGGAAAGCTGGGGATAAACCCAGAAAGTTGATTAGTCAAACTGGGTTGGATTTTGAGAAAGCCGAACACCTATTTCAAGGGGTCAGCAGTACACCTTCCCCTAAATGAGGCATTGACTAACTCTTGGATCCAACGCCTCACAAAAAAGCGTTTTAAAGTGCCTTTGAGGCATGGGTCCAACACAGAGGCAATTGATGTTATTCTGTAGTAACCATTTGTTCTCCTGACTAGCAGAAGTTACAGAGTGTGATGAATCTAATGTGGATTTAGAAATTATCTAGGCATGACAAATACCAATATTGTCCATCTAAAGATCTGAAATGTATAGAACGGTTTCCAAATATTTTTCATAGACCTATTATCTTATTTGAAACTCCTCTCTAGTCTGACTTGTTCCATATGAAGATCAAGTTTTTTAAAGCAATTCAGATCAATCATTAGTAAATATGTTGTATATTATCCCAATTCAAACTTAATTTTCAAATCAAATAGCTGTCATGAAGAGGGGGAAAACCCATTCTTGGCTTATGTGTTGACTGTGTTTTGCTACATATTTTGATTCTTTAATTATGTGTTTATTTGTTTATTATATTTACTGATGTATTTACCTACAATGACAACTTGTGAATGGGGCAGTTTTACAAATTCTTTACATAAATAAATAATATCAAGTGAGTCACTCGGAATAAGTTATGTATCTAGTTGTTCTAAAATATCCATCTGCAGATGTGGAAAATACAGATGGGGAGACTGGATGGCATTCAACTGAGAAGCCTAATCAACATAAGGTTTAATAATACACAATATTAGACTGACCAGCCTTCAGTGATGAGATTGTCTCCTTAATCGAGAATTGAATATATCAGATACTTCTGCTGTAACTATTCTTGTTCATGCTAGGGAACATTTGATTTATTTTATTTTATTGCTATTTTTGCAATAAAGTTGTGCGATTAAAAAGGAACAGCTACTGCCCCCACGTACAGATAATATTAGATTCTGTCTAGCATATTGGAACACGAAGATGCAATATTGCTTCTACTTACTCCCTCATGCAGAAATCATTTTGAATTTGATCATATTTAGTCAGGCACAAATGACAGCAAGCATAGGCATCTAATACAAGTGATAAGAACAACAAGAAGCCAGTTTGGTCTAGTGGTTAAGGCACCAGGCTAGAAAGCAGGAGATCATGAATTCAAGTCCCACCTTAGCCATGAAAGCCAACTGGATGACCTTGGGCCAGTCACTCTCTCAGCCCAACCCATCTCACTAGATTGTTGTTATGGGGAAAATAGGAGAAGGAAGGTGTGTTGGATATGTCCACTGCCTTGAATTATGTGTATAAATAATAAAGTAGGTATGTAAATAAATAAAATTAAAAAGTGACAAAATGTGATGATTTCCCAAACCTCAGCCTTTCGTACTTGCATCTTAACTCTAGTATGCCATTCACATGGTTGCAATGCACAATGCAGTTGACCCTACCTGGGCAACTATGATAGCAAGACTGTACTTTAAACTAGACAATCTCTGACCTATTGGGTCATTATTTGAGAGATATTTCCTTTCCTAAACAGAGAAACAGAATGACCATAGGCAACAAAAAGGTGGGAGGAGGAGTGACTTCTGAATTCCTGCCAGCTTAACCACAGCTGGCCACCCTCCAGTAGCCAATGCGAAGATTGATCTACCTGGCCTCCAGAGAGCTAAGACAGGACCAATCTACTTGATCTCCAGCAGCCAAAGGAAGGACCGGTCTTGTAGTTGGTTTATACTTGATCTGCAGCAGCCAAAGGAAGGACCGGTCTTGTAGTTGGTTTATGGTTTAGCATATAGTATGAACCAGCGAATTGTGGATTAGCAAACCAAGGGTTTGAGGTAAGGTGAATGCAGTTACATATGAGCCCGAGAAGAGCCCCACATAATTCCTGATTTGACTGAGAAAAAGTAGAATTGTAGTCCAATAGCTGACATACAACAGGTAGAGAAAGTCTTGACATCAGCCTAACAACCTCTGCAGAGGATTTATTCAAATCATCAGAGAATGATGATGCAGTTTCTTATCAAAGCAGGTGAATAAACTTAATGGAAGTTAACCAATTAGGCTTTTAAAGCGGGGATCAGGAACAACTAACAAATGAATCAGAAAGTTACCCTGAACCGTGCAAAGAGTATTCTGAGAAAGATAAATATTCTTCTCTATTTGAGTAATGCATTTGCATTTGTTGGCTGTTTTTAGCATCGATGGGGCACAGCAATAAGAAGATTAGAGCAGACAAATAGTTTTTGGATCAAGATGAAGCAATGTAATATATAGAGAAAAATAAAGCTTTCACCACTTTGGCACAAAAGTGTATTCTTCTACTGAGTAAGAATCTAAAATTCAGTGCCATGGTGCTGTTTCATATCAAGAGTTTGTATTTTTTTTAAAGCATCATTACAAGCTGCATAGGTATTGTAGGTGTGACTAGATAAAGTTTTCTTTGTTGTGTATAGTCCATGGAAAATGTTGCTAATATCCTGTGTCAAGAGAGGCTTAACTGACCCCAATTGATCTAATTTGTCTGGCAGTGTTTTCACAAGTCTAACCCATTAAATATTCCCCTTTGCAATTTTTATAACGAATCAGTCCTTTCTTCTTCATCATCTTCTTTTTTTTCTTTTTTTTTATATGAACTGTTTTGAAACTTGGTTCAAAAAGAGAAATTCCATGACATCATCTGCAGGTGGGCCGGGGAGTGGAATTTTTGCTGTCAAGTTTTCACCATACTGAAATTTACCAAATAAGATGGTGAAAAAGACTCTTCTCTGGCAAATTTTCCCTTGGATTCTTCCTCTGGCAGATGAACAGATATTTGAATAAAAGCTGGGGTCCTCCTTCTTTACCTGGATAGTTTCTAGCATCTTGGCATTCAAAAAAATGGCAATTTTATCAGGAATATATTTTTTAGAGGCAATGGCAGTGTGCCTGGCTGAGCAGTTCCGGCACCTTTTTTGGATGGAACCTTGTAGGGTAGGCAAGGCAGGTTGTATGACGTGTGAGTTCCGGCACCTTTTTGTTTTTTTTAGAAAAAAAGCACTGTTTAGACCTAATGCTGATTCCTCTGCTCTGGATCTTGCCTATTAAACAATGCCATCTGGCAGGACTCAAATAGCACATATCTTTTACCTATCTGATGCTCCTATGTATCCATCTATTATAATGGCTTCTATCATCTTGGGTCCTTTTTCTGGGAAGACCTGTTGAGAGAACTGGAATCAAGCTCTGGACACATAAAATAAGTTCACATAGCATGTTGGGATAGGTAACAGCCAGCAGGCCATATTGTTTCTGAAGCCATTCCCAGAAGCTGTGAGAAGTTACCATCATCACTCTCAATCCCCAGAATGCTAGGATCAGAAAGCAAAAGGATAGAGAGGCATCAGTAAAATCACCTCTATTCCCTTTCCTTGGGATTTTGAGGGAAACATTATTTTGCCATTTCTGAATTCCTCATAACCTCCAACTCTTTCCAAAACTACAGAAGCCTGATTGCCTTTTGGCTGCTTTGGAGAACATCAGCAGTTTCTTAGGCTAATCAGGAATATCTGCAAAACAATTGAGCTAAATCTGGGATTTGGCTAAAGCAAACAAATACTCAAAGTAGAGCGCCTTGCTTCTATGGATTGACAAGGAGAGTTAATGACAAAGACAGTATTTGAACTCTGGGTTTCTTGCATTCACATTAATAGCCTAATCTTTCTTCCTCGACATTTCTGAAGGCAAATCAGTTGCTACATTCAAGCTAAGGATTCATTTCCAAATCTCCAATTTGGTAAAGAAAAAGCATGCAAGTGAAGTATGTATAAAAGATAAAGCATTATCAGTTTTAGACATGAAAGAAAGAGGGCTTTCAGATACCTCATAGGGGTTTTATGGGTGTTTATAATGATACATCACTGGAAGTCAAAGACCAAACTCTCCCAAAACCTTAGAAATAAAGGTTTTATTGGTTTTTCATTATCTTTAAAAGGAATCATCAGAAAAACCCTTAATTCCACAATGTATCTGTGCAGCTGCAAGCAGCCAATTAAATAATACGCAATGAGATTTCATACCTTTGTGCATTGTACTCTCACTTGGCCACATACTTCTTTCAGAGGATAGTTGCAGCTGTGATGTGGATGCTGGATTGTAACAAAAAGGGCAGCATTCTTGCAAGTGTTTCTGCCATGTGTTAAAGTGAATTAAATTTATTAAAACCAGATCCATTTTCCCATAATAGATATTCCAGACAGTTTATTCTGCTTCAGTCATTTCTCTTCTGTTATCCTGGTGGATATTAGCCACCTAACCTCACAGACCCATGACATTTTATCATTCTTGAAAGCAGAGACTTGAAAATCACTTGGAATTAAGTTTTTTTGGGTTATCTGGAGGATGGCTTCCCATGTTCTTGATGCACTCCCCTTCTGAAACAGAATTTGGGATTAAAAATTGATGTAAATGGAGACTTCCGGTGGCTCCGCCGACGTCGCTAGAGTCTCCTCTGTGAGGCTCCGTTCCCTGGGTATGTAAAGCCGCAAAAAATAGCGAACATCAGCTGTTTTTTGCGGTGAAAAATCCCCTCTTCGGGCGAAGAAGAGGTGCAGAGCATCGGGAGTAGGGTTGAGCTCCTCTAATATCCCTGAAAAAAAGCTTTCAGGGATTAAGAGTGCGAGCTCCCCATAACTCCTGAAGACGCTCCTGCCCAGAGACGCTTCTGTCATCAGACAGAAAAAGACGCCGCGACTGCCTCTGCTTTTTAAAAACAGAACACAAGAGAGACTGTTTGCAGACTGAGTGAATACAGGAGTTTTTATTGGATTGCAAGTGTTTTTTATTGTTTTCCTGGCTATGTATTTCTAATTGTTACATTTAACATAATGCATTCAAGATGGCGTATAGCTTTCACTACTTTCACTGCTAAAGGAAAGTGCTTGAAAGTGAAAGTGAATTCTCCATTTTTTTTCTTTGTTCTCGTAAGTGAAGCTGGAAAGACGGTTGTAGAAATTGGTTTAAAGCCAGAGCGATTGTTTTAAAATTTAAAATGGAGTGGAATTTACGTTTTAATGTCAAACCTATTTTGGATCGCATTGATGAATTTAAAGAAGAAAGTATTGCAATTTTGAAAGAGACTAAAATAGAAATATTAAAATTAACTAGATCCTTTTTTCTAAATGAAATTGATTTGCAATCGATTGCTGAACGCTTTATACAACAACCCAAACAAGAAGTAGACAGTATTGAGAATAAAGAGAATAATGGGAAATGGATCTTGCTTGATAAACAGTTCATTTACGGAGTGGAGGAAGAGGATTTGTTTCAGGACAGGAGGGGATGGCTATTCCTCTCAGACAAGCAGCAAGAAGAAGATTTAACTGAGAAAAAAGAGAAATTGATCCAGTTTAAGAAGCAATCTATTTATGGTGACGAGGACCAGGAAAAGCAAAGACAGAGATTTGAAATGTTACCTCAACGAAAGTCTATGGTTAAGAGAAATAGAAGACAAATGCAAAGGTTAAGAGGCTTTATGTGGACTCAAATGATATTGCAAGTAAAAAAGAGAGATTTATTACGTGGAAGGGAGGCCTCGATATGGAGATTTACCTGGCGAAAGAAAAAACCAAGAGTACGACTGAAGAAGTGAAATTTAAAATTGTATGCAAGGAATTATGGATAATTTAAAACTATGGACTGACTTAAGGACTAAGATTATGAGTAAGAAGTAAGAGAAGATGATTAACGGAAGATATAATATTAAGATTATGATTAAGATGTAAAAGAGGATGATTAACGGAAGATATAATTAAATTGAAGAAGAATGTACTTGCTTTGAAATGATCTAGGTTTGACATAAGATTGACTGAATGATGGGATAGATAAGCATTATGTGATTTGATAAGGTTGAAGGAATCTAAGTTAGAAATAGATTAAATAGATTGTATTTGTTATTTAGGTTTATTAGACATATGAGAAAGCCCAGAAGTCGATTGAAGAAGTGAAAATTTAAAATTAAGTGTAAGGAATTAAGGCCAATCTAAGATTATGGGCTGAATCAAGGACCACGTTTATGAGTAAGATGTAAGAGAGGTTTTTTAATGGAAGATATACTAAATTGATTAAGAATATATGCATATATGATGGATTGATTGTTAGATTGATGGTTTAGATATGTAAATGAAAATTAATACTCTTAACAAGATGATTTGTCTGTTTTGTTTAGTGGATTGAAATGATTTAAGGTTTGATATTAGATGGACTGATTGAGGGATTAGATATGTATTAGAATTGATAAAGTTGAATAAATGTTAAGTAGAGATTGTATTTAGTATAAAGTTTAAAATTCTTGTTAGGATTATATAATAATTTTGTTTGAAGTAGGGGGTTTTCTTTTGTTTTACCCTGTACTCACTCTGGGAAGTCGGGGGGGGGGGGGTAGGGAGGGTTTATAATTTTATATACTATGTTTTCTCAACTGCAATGGGGTTGATGCAAGGATATGTAATTATTGTTTTTAAGGGGTTGCTCGGGTGGCCTCTGGGCACCACATCTGATGGAAAGAGGAAGGAGGAGTGAAGGCTGATGTAAGTAGAAAGTTGATAAGAAGGGGGAAGAGTAGGGATAGTTGGGTGGAGTAGAAGGAGGGAGAAAGAGAAGGAGGGAGGAGAGTAGGTAGATAGTTGGTAAGTGAGGGGGGAAGGTTAGGGTTAGGGGGATGTGGTGGTGGGGGTACCGGGCAGTAATGTTAATTGTTTGGTAAATGTGGTTTATGATTATTTTCAGTTGAGTTATTATTATTAAATGTATTGAAATATGTACTAATGTTTTGTTAATGGATGATTTTGAAATATGTATTTATGTTGTGATTATGTTTATTGTTTATTTTAACACTATGATTTGATTTGAGCATTTTTCTTTTTCTGTTAAAAATTAAAAAACCAATAAAAAAAATTTAAAAAAAATTGATGTAAATGTAACTCAGGTCAAGACTTAGTTGTCTTGCTATGGAAGGAAGATTATTTAAAGTACTTTTGAAGTTATTTTGTCAAAGAAGAGACTGGACAGTCACTTCTCTGGAATGAAGGGTCCCCAATCCCCAGGCCACAACCCACAATTGGGCCATGGCCTGTTCAGAACTGGGCCCTGTGAGCACCTGGCTAGTGCACGCATGCACATGCATGCAGCTCAATTTGTATGAGCAGCAGGCTGGCACACATGCATGCACGCGCAGCAGGCCGCTGCTTATGTGTGCCGGTCACCCTCTCCCCCCCTCCACTGGGCCACTACAATTGTGGACTGCTGGTATAGGGTCTCCTGCTTGGACTGGAAGACTTCCACAATCCCATCCAACTCTGTTATTCTGATGTTTCAACATCATGTCATAGGTACTAGCACTGCAACAAGTATGAAATTAAGCAGGCATAGTTTAATCACTTAATTTAATTGAACTGATTTCTGCAGGCAGCTTTTTATTGCATCCAAAAGATTGTAAAGCACAGAGGAAAAGGAGAGCCAACTGGGCAGGCCAGAAATAATTGTGTTGCTAATTGGCATACCAAAATGACCTGGCCTCCTACCTCTGGCTAAATGGAACTGTTGGTTGCCTCTGTGAAGGCAAAAGGAGAACTGGTTATGAAGAAATGGTTATCACGAATCAAGGCGAATATACGTGTCCCAGGATAATGTTGTAGGATCCAATCTGGGTCAGTCACCAGGACCAGAGGTTTAGTTTCCCAAGCTTTCAGACTCGTGATGGAGCCCATCCTCAGGGAACTTCTCTCTAGCAGAGTGTGGGCTGTTCTCTGTGTGGTATTTATAGTGCCTGTTGTATGTGGCTCTTTAGATGTTGTTTGGGGTGTGTTGATGGCTGGCTTTTAAGTTGTTGGCTGTTCTTTCCTTGTGCTGCCCAGCCCTCACCTTCTAACTACTGGTGGTAAATCAGCATTCCTGTTGACTGACGAGAGGCCTGTTTCCCAGGCTTCAATCACTTCCCTGGCTGTTTGTGTGCCTGCTCGTCCAACAATCTTAGTAGCCGCAAAATTAAATATGTGTCCTTGTTCATTGCAATGTGAGGCTACCAATGAGTTTAAATCTCTTTGTCTGAAGAACTGATTATCTTCAGGGATATGTATTATTCAGCTGCCTAGACAGATTCAAGGTTGATTTCCTTCCTGCTATATTTTCCATTTTCTCTAATAATATTTATGAATTTATTTGCTTATATAAATTTATTGTGGCAAGTTACTTCAGAAGACTCTGGCCAGATCCAAATATTCTTAAAAAGTTCTTTAAGAATGTGAAGCAATAAATGCCAGTCTCGATGAAAAACAACTACGTCAATAAAGCATTCATAGTTTTACAAAGCACCCATCGACTAACCTTCAAAGAAACAAGTGATATATAGCCCTAATTGTACCAAAATGATATCAGTAAAGACAGACATTACATCAATTGAGTGATGATGAATGAACCAGGGCTTTCCTAATGGACTGGTTCCCAATGCTAATCAAGTTGAATCTTTTCTGACTGGACTTCTTAAAGCTCAGTGCCCACTTGATGGATCATATTTCAAAATCCAGCAATGCTAAAAATTTGATAAAAGCAAGGCTTTCGGGAGTTTTGATTATACGGTCCTGACTGCCATCTTGACAATTTGAAGTCCCCACCCTTTCCCAGTGGACATCCCTCTTCTGAAGTTTGGAAACTAGTTAGACAAGCAACAAACTTACAATCACCTTCATGGACTTGGCAATCCAGAGGTCCATGAGCTTTTTCAGATGTTTCAAACAGACTTCTAAACAGACAATATAAATCATTTCAATTAATCCTTGAACAGATTAAACATCTTCAGACAGAGAAAGAATAAAAAAAATTCCATTTAATTTAGGCCTTTCTTTATCTCCAATTATATTTTGTAATATATTTTAATAAATATTCCTAGTTCTACAGAGATGCTTAACAAGAAACAGAGAAAAAAAATACCCATTTATAAACTGATCTGAATCATGGTGACAGATAACTGAGCATACTATTAACACTTAAAAGATGAAGTTTCAATGAATGTGCTACAATAAAGAACTTTCTCATTGATGTTTCTGTTGTTAAATGCTGAATCACTCCAAGGAGATATATTCTGCCTTTTGAAAGCAAAAGATTTTGGGCAGAAAAGTCAGGCTCTACCAGACATATTTTGACTAAGCTTTACGGAGGGATCTTTTATTTTGCTTGTTGTAAATTGTTGCCTCACTTTAGTCCAATATTTTCCCCCCTCGTATTATAAAACAAAGACAGAGCAAGTTTCAAGAAATGCATTTTTTAATTATTTTGTTGCTTTAAAATAAAGAAAAATATGAAAAAGGGAAAAAATATAAAACAGACATTGCAAAAAAAGAAAAAGAAGTTGGATTGATCAGTCTTTCCTTTGTGTGGATAGAGTATCACTTCATAAGCAGAGAGACAACACCAATCATCCATTCAAGACTGTATGGAGAGCCATTTGTCTGAAATGGTATAGGGTCTTCTGCTTGAGCAGGGGGTTAAACTAGAAGACCTCCAGGATCCCTTCCAACTCTGTTATTCTGATTTTTTTTTCTTATGTACCATGCTCAGTAAATCCATAATTCTTCATACATATATATATTCCATATTTTATATTTAAAACAACCACATTCATACATTTAATCCTTTCCATATGGGAAATGTATGGTTATTGAACCAAAAAGGAATGACAGTGGGGAAAACGCATGGTTTAATTGTCCCTCCATCTTTGTATATTTCAAGCATATTTAAGTTGACAGCCAATCTCAACTTTCTTTGACATAGCCAATAAACATGGGGAAAACTTTTCTTGAGCTAATCTCAACTTAAGGTCATCAAAAGCATTCTTAACCACTGAACTGTTTATGTAGGGTATTCTAACCTCGTGTCCAAAATTCTTGCAAATAATCCAACTTTATATCCATCTTGATAATATTCTTTTGTTGTCTGTAAAAATGCTATAATTCCAATTTTGATAGGCATTCAGGAATTTTAGACGTTGAAAACGCAACTTATTAAACCAAAGATGATCTATTTTTTATTTAATTATTGACATTTCTATGCCATTCTACTCTGACCAGCTCAGAGCAGTATATACAACAAGAAGTGTACATTTAATAGTAAAATAATAGCATATTTGATTAGATACATTGCCACTCATTTCTGAAATTCCTTTTGTAATAATTCAAATGGTTTAAAAACATGTTGGGTGAGTACTAATACTATGAATTTAAAATTTAAAAATGCTTGCTGTTTTTAACCTGGAGTTATACTAAAGTGTGAGTTTATCATATCAATAAAGATCAGAATTGTACTTAATTCCAAACATCTTCCAAATATACATTGCAGCCATTAATGCTGTAAATGCTATAGAATTATGACGAAAAGAGGAACGACACTCTTGTCATGATAACAAAGGCAATCATGTAATAACCTTCTAATATGCCCATATATTTTGACCAGAAGTCAAAATATTTCCCCAGTGATTTATTCTGTCCATAAAACTTTCAAAAATAATTTATTAGTAGGCTTGAAATATTTTTAAGGTGTTAACCTTGAATCTAGATAGATGAAATAGCACAACAGACAGACAGACAATAGATAGTTCATTCTTATAAAATGAATCTCTCCCCATAAGTCACCAAGGTTTTTAATCAACTATTTATATAAATATTCATTTGAGAAAAACAATCAGAAATATTTACCTTTACAAATATCTTTATTTTCCCTGAACTGATTATTTCAAAATATTAAAAAGAACTCAAACACTAAGTGAAAACACAATTTTTACAGATTACTATAGATGTATTAGAATCTATGGAAAGTACAAGAAAGAACTACATTTGAGCAACCTGGCTTTTTTTTAATTAATTATTTCACATTAATAACATGGTATAGAATATTCATAATTATCAATAATACATAATGTATCATCAGTATAAAATAACAATTTATGTTGACTTCCAGCTACTTTATGCTCAGAATATCCTTGGGTAACCAGGTAAGGCAAGCCAACAGTTCCAATATCATTATATATAAGAGAAAAGAAGAGACATCCTTTCAAAGATTTATGGGATATTTTCATTAATGAAGAATTAATTCCATTTGTAATAGCCCTGTCCAAGAGATAAAAATACCACATTTTCACCCAATGCAAAAAAAATACAGATAATTGAAAATTTGGCAGGTGCTGCTTTTTTTCCTTCTGAAATGGCAGCTTTCTGCATGTCACTTGTGAAGATGTAGCAGCAGCAACAGCTCTGGTCACCTTAAGGAAACTTCTTAGGAAGAACTCCTTCTCCAGGACTGAGTTGAGGAATGTCAATGGGGCAAATGAAAGACCAAACAAGATCTTTCTTGGTCCTTCCTTGATGCTGCCTCTCAAGAGTTGTTCTTGGACAACAGTTTGGCCCTGTCTTTAAAGATCAGTGCCAGAGAATGACATCACTGCATCAAACCATGATTTCTCTCAAACTCTTCTGCTCAGTAAAGAAACGGCATCAGCTCCGGAACCCTCACCTCAGGGACTAATGAGGCATTAAGGAAACTGAAGGTTTCCAATGCATTATATTCCCATGCCTAAATGCCCAAGTCATTCTCCGCTGTACAATAAAGCAACCCAGGCTGTCATTGTGTGAAAAATGAATAGCAATTCCTGAGATGAATAGAAGGGAAGGAGCAAAGCTGGCTCAAACTTAAAAGACTCTGGGAACAGAATTGGTACCAAGTTGCATAAAGAGAACTGGAGAATTACTTGAGCTGCTTTGTCAATGCCTTTTTCCATATGACACCATGATGGACCCTCTCTTTCTTCTTTAATAGAATAACAGATTTGGAAAGGACTGTGGAGGTCTTCTAGTCCAAATCTCTGCCCAAGCAGGAAACTGTACCACTTCAGACAAATGGCCAATCTCTTCTTAAAAGCCTCCAGTGATGGAACACCCACAACTTCTGAAGGCAAGCCATCCCACTGATTAATTATTCTCACTGTCAGGAAATTTCTCCTTATTTCTAGGTTGGTTCTCTCCTGGATTAATTTCCATCCATCGTTTCTTGCTCTCTATTCATGTGCTTTGGAGAATAAGTTGACCCCCTCTTATTTCTGGCAGCCCCTCAAATATTGCAACACTGCTATCACATCAGGTTCCCGTGTTAAATTATTAATATGAGGTGCATACTACTACAATAACTACTAAAAATAATGTAATATATTCTGGTTGGATTTAAAGCTCCAATATCAGTGGTTTTTCCTTTTCCCTTCTTTTTCCAAGAATGAGAAGCTGATTCAGCCCCTTCAAATGAAGTAACTGCTTCAGTTCAGATCTGAGGCCACATCCTCCACAATCTGCTATCAGGAACAAGCAGGGTGCTATCAGCACTTCCAATCTGGAACGTGACTCACAGTTTCTAAGCCAAGTGTAATTTTATTCCTTGCTTAGGCTTGGGTACCAAAACAATGGTTTTTATTTTGCAATGTAAAACACAGCCAAGGATTTCCATTGATTTTGCTTCAGACCAGTTGTCCCAAAGGCACTTTTTCCAAAAAGCAACTGGACTTTCTTGGTTTTTTTTTTTTCCTTTGAAAAAAAAAGAAGAAGCTTCTTCAATTCTGAGACCTTTTTTGAGGACAACCATGGCCTGGATGATTGACAATCTTGGGCCAGTCAAAAGTTGCGAAGCTGAGGGGAGATTTGTGTCTGTGCAGAGCTTTGTACAATTATAAAGGGACATGGAAGAGAAAGAAAGAAAGAGAATAAAGACCTCTAGAAGGCATTAGGAAAGACTTGTACGTTTGTGAAATGCAGGAAACACTTCTTTATTTCATGTCATTAGAGCCATGGGGGAGATAGTTGTGGTATGACAATGCAACATCAACAAAGAAACTGTATATTCAAAGGAGTATAGGTAAGTGATTTAGTAAATAGGCAACAGCTATTGTTTAACCCTGTTGTTCCAACGCACCTATTTTACAATACTTTTATTGGGGTCTATGAATATGGTCTATGAAATACTTTTAACACTGAGAAATACATATAAATGCTGTTTTTCTCCATGTTTAGTATCAGTTCCCATATTCCTTAACATAACCTCAATATCCATCTGCTCTGAGAATTTATGGGAAGGTGGAATCCTTTCTGAGAATTTCTAGACATCTAGCAATATGGCCCCGCAAGACTGTAAAAAATATTTTAAAAATAAAGGAACTTTGTTATTTATATACATTAACATATACATGTTGTATGTATGGATCTTTGGATTGGATGTTATCATTATTATTAATTTTTATATGCAGCTGTATTGTTGTTGTGAGCCGCCCCGAGTCTTAGGAGAGGGGCGGCATAGAAATGTGATTAAATAAATAAATAAATAAATAAACAAACAAACAAACAAACAAACAAACAAACTATATTATACATTTTATGTGTGGTCCAAGACAATTCCTCTTCACACATTGTGGCCCAAGCAAGCCTCAAGGTTGGACACCCATGTTCTAGATCAGACATGTCAAACTCAAGGCCCACAGGCCAGATCTTGCCCTTGATGTGTTTAGAATATGCTGCAAGCAGACTAGTAGGAGCAGGTGATTGAGTAGTTACCTACTCGCTTCTTCGGGTGTCTTGTCAGTGGCAGCGCTAGCAGAGGACAGGCAGCAGGACCTTCTCCAATATGAGCTGGGCAGCAGCGGTAACCATAGGGGCGGGCATGGCTAAAGCTAAAGTGCCCCCTGCCTGAAAGCAGGTGGCTGGCGAGGGAAGGAAAGGAAGGGAAGGAAAGAGAAAGGACGGAAGGTGCTCGGATTGGGTGTTTCTTCAGTTCTCACCCCTCTCTACCTCGACACCTTTCCCTCCTCCTCTTCCTTCGTCTGTGCTGCACTTTCTCACAAGTAGCGGCTCACCTTGCAGACTTTTCCCCAAGGAAACACGAGACGGGAAGCTCACATGCGCCGGGCCTGGACCCAAGCTAGTCGAGAAACCCAAGTCATGTTCCTGCTGAAGTGCACACACTTCCTTTGAAGTGAGTCTTGTGTTAAGTGAGTCTTGCCCCATTTTACGACCTTTCCGGCACAGTTGTTAAATGAATCCCTGCAGTTGTAACACGGTTGCAAAGTGAATCCAGCTTCCCCATTGATTTTGCTGGTCAGAAGGTTGTAAAAGGTGATCGCATGACACACACACACCCCCGGGACACTGCAACCATCATAAATATAAGTCAGCTGCCAAGCATCCGAATTTTGATCAAGTGGCCATGTAATGGTCATAAGTGTGAAAAATGGTCATAAGCAGTGGTGGGATTCAGCCAGTTCACACCAGTTCAGCAGAACCGGTAGCTAATTTCTTGTTGCCCAGGCCCAGAGTGGACTTCCAGAAGCGGCATCCACACAGAGCACCAGTTGTTCACATATTTGAATCCCACCACTGGTCAAAAGTCACTTTTTTCAGTGCCGTTGCAACTTCAAATGGTCACCAAATAAATGGTTGTAAATCAAGGACTGCCTGTATTTGAACTTGCATTACTGTAATTGCCACCCAGCTGTGGATGACAAGATGTAGATGAAATCTGTGGTCTTTGTGTCTGAATTTTAGGGGCTGTCTACTTAGCCACCGAACACCTAGTTATGAAGATTAAAAGAGGATAAATTCACACCCATCGTTCTGTGCTGTGTTTTGACTGTGGGACAGATTCAGAATCAGAATCACAGAGTTGAAAGGGACCTTGGAGGTCATCTAGTCCAAACCCCTGCCCAAGCATTTCTGACAGATGGCAGTCCAGTCTCTTCTTGAAAGCTTCCAGTGGTGAAACTTCCACAACATCTGAAGGCAATCTGTTCCATTGCTTGATTTTTCTCACTGTCAGAAAATTTCCAGGAAAGGACCAATTTTATATTGGTTTTCCAAATAGCAAGGCATAAGTATATTTTGAATGTTATCAGCACACCTACAGGGCAATCTGACCTTCTGTAAAGGAAGTAATTCTAGCCAGTTTGTGAGAAATCTCTCTTTTTTTAAAAAAAAAAAAAAACCCTTTACATGAAAAAGCCAGGATTTTATACATTTTTGGACAAAGCAGTTTTTCTGTAATGGTTCTGACTTCTTTCGTATTATGAATCCAACCAAGAACACAGATTGTTATCCAAATCAAGCCCACGGGGACACGCGAAATAAATATAAACCATTTGCTAGGTTGCAGACATATCTGGCTATGGCCCAGACAGAATCAGGTTTTGTAGCTATGTGCCTTGCTGCCACAAACATCCCTGGTGGATTAATTCATTTTGCTGCCTTGGGCCAAAATGATAAGAGAGGCCACCCAGGCAGGCATGGACCAACTGCTGCACACCACCCAGTGTTCAGGGAACAGAAGCAAATGATCTGCTTGGGTACAATGTCAAGCATATGTGTGATGGATCGGCGGTTCACCCGATATGCTCAGAAATGAAACAACAGTTGTCTTTTTTTTCTTAATATACTGCAAGAAAACTATTGTGGTCTTTGAAAGGTCAACAAAGGTGTCCGTGTTTTACAGTTCTGGAACTGCATTGGTCAATATAGAGGTCATGCTCCAGTGGGACTACCTCTACAGGTCAAATAGGGGCAAATCTTGTTAAGAAAAAGCAAGAAGGAAATTAAATTAAAAATTAAATTGCATTGAACAAAGACGTCTGTTTTTAATTATTGCATTTGTAACCTTCCCAGCTGCCTTCTGACAAAGCCAGAGGATTTGCTTAATGACCATGTGATTCACTTAACAACCATGGTAGAATCAGGGGCTGCTCACTTAACAACCACCTTGCTTTGTAATGGAAAATAATTTCTGTTCATTGCAGTAGAACAGCGGTTCTCAACCTATGGGTCGCGACCCCATTTGGGGTCGAATGACCGTTTCGCGGGGGTCGCCGGACACCGCGGTCCGCCATTTTGTTTTTTGTTTTGTTTTTTTTGTTTTTTTGTCACGCGCGCGCTGCGCATGCGCGGTTCGGGCCGTCGCGTGCGCGCCGCGCATGCGCGGATCAGCCCATCGCGGTCTGCCATTTTTTTCCCGTTGTGCGCACGCCACGCATGCACGGTTTGGGCCGTTGCACGCGCGCCGCGCATGTGCGGATCGGCCCATCGCGTCCGCCATTTTGTTTTTTTGGTTTTTTTGCCATGCGCGCACCGCGCATGCGCAGATCGGCCCAGCGCGTGTGCGTGTGCGTGCGCACCGGGGTCGCGCCACGCATGGGCAGGGTAAGTGGGGTCTCAACCTGAAAAAGGTTGAGAACCACTGCAGTAGAACAAGAACAAAGAAGTTAAGCACAGCTATTATTTAATTTTACTTTATTGTGTGTTTTCCTTTGCATCCTTTGTGAATCTAGGCTTTTTTGCTAAGAGAGGAAAAGACCCACTGATTACAGAGCACGTGATAAAGGTTTTTTTGTTCCAGTTGTTTTAATACAGGCAGGGCTGAATTGGCTTCTCTATTGTCTTGGCTTCCTTTGGGCAGAAATGTCCCATGCAAACTTCTCAGTGATCAACCAATCAAGATTTTTGGCAAAAAGAATTTTCAACCAATCATATAAAGCCTAAAGCAGGAGTGTCCAATCTTGGCAACTGTAAGACCTGTGGACTTCAACTCCCAGAATGGGAGTTGACTGGGGAATTCTGGGAGTTGAAGTCCACAGTATTTAAAGTTGCCAAGTTTGGACACCCTTGGCAAAAAGCAATCAAAGGCAGGGTTGATTTTTCAGATACAACTTCAGACACAACTTTATTGTGATCAGTCAGTCTTTTACTGCAAGGACTGGGCTACTATGCCTTTCTTTACCATTTTTATCACTGGGGAAAACACATGGTACAGTACATGGACAATTTTAATAAAAGAGCGATAAAAATTGCCCATTGGGGAAAAAAAAGAAAAGGAACACCATTTTGCAAAATTTTACTGATTTATAAACAAAGACTGACCAGCAGGAAGATTTAGAGGCAATGGAAGAGGGGAAGATGCTGCACAGTTCAAATCTTTAATGAAGGACTGCAAATTATAGAATTTGAACTAGTGAAGGCTTTGTACTTTTATAAGTTTATGCAATCTAAGAGGTTCTTATATTTAAAAGAATCTGTCAGAATGGTATACAGGTAAATCTCGACTTACAACTCTTTGTTTAGCAACTATTCAAAGTTACAATGGCACTGAAGAAAGTAACTTGCAACTAGTCTTTGCACTCGTGACCACTGCAGCATCTTCATGGTCATATGATCAAAATTTGAGTATTTGTAACTGGCATGTATCTATAATGGTTGTGGCCTCGATGTGTGTGTGTGTGTTTGTGTGTGTGTGTGTGTGTGTGTGTGTGTGTGTGTGTGTGTGTCATATGATTGCCATTTGCAGCCTTCCCAACTGGTTTCCAACAAGCAAAGTCAAGAAGGGGGAGCCAGATTTGATTGTGCAATTCACTTAACAGATTTGATTGTGCTTAAAAAGTGAAGTAGTTCACTTAACAACTGTGGCAAAAAGAGTGTCAAATCAGGCATGACTCACTTAATAATCAACTTGCTTTGCAATGAAAATTCTGGTCCCAATTGTGGTTGTAAGACAAGGACTATCTATATAAAGTCCACCTTCCCATAGGCTCTCAGACAAGAAAAATGCATTAGTTATGGCATACCTCCACATTTGAAGTTTTACGTGATTTCCTTTCATACACACACCCCTTGAGAATATTTTCTAATTTTTATACATGGCATATTCTGTGGGGGTGCCTTTCAGTTATATTGTTCCATAGGAGACACCATGTTACCAGTTTCATCCTTATTGGGACTCATCAGATGTGGGTTGCCAGATGTTTTTCTATGGGGTTCAAATCCTCTGCAGGAAATTTAACTGATGGAATTTCAGACTGAAGGTGACAATGTATCTTAGTTTTAGGACAGCGGTTCTCAACCTGTGGGTCGCGACTCCATTTGGGGTCGAACGACCATTTCACGGGGGTCGCCAAACACCACAGTCAGCCATTTTTTCCCCATTTCCCCTCGGCTGTCGCGCGTGTGCCGCACATGCGCGATTCGGGCCGTTGCGCCGCGCATGTGCGATTTGGGCCATCAGGCCGCGCATGCACGGTTCGGGCCATCGCGCGTGCCATGCATGCGTGATTCGGGCCGTCGTGATGCGCATGCGCGGTTTGGGCCATCATGCCGCGCATGCGTGGTTCGGGCCATCGCGCCACGCATGGGCGGCGCAGGTCGGGGTCTCGGCCTGAAAAAGATTGAGAACCGCTGTTTTAGGAGCTATCCTGCACTCAGGAGACTGTCAAAGCAAAAACATCCAATGTTATCCTATGATACTGGTGGGGAGGAGGAGAAATGTGCATGGGAGTTTAGTTAGACATAATAGTACTGTAACTAGTGTGAGAACCAAGGTTTTTGAAATAAGAGATGATAAGAATTGGCAGGTTGGAGAACTGGAGGGAAAGTCTGCATTTCAAACTAATTGGAGAATGTGATTTATGACTGTAAATTAGAGGAGGGAATTGTGCTTTGATACTATGTGCTCAGAGGAAGGGAATTCAAATTTTGGCTTTGGTTATGTAAGTGTCAATGCTATGCTTCTTGAATAAAGATTACTTAAGATAAACAATGCCTCAAAGTTCTTTGAAGAGTTTCATCTGTCGGAACCATGACAGAAATGCAGTAAGGAATATCTAGAACAGGGGTGTCAAACTCAATTTCATTGAGGGTCGCATCAGCATTATGGTTGCCCCAGTGGTGGGATTCAGATATGTGAACAACTGGTGCTCTGTGTGGATGCCGCTTCCAGAAGTCCACTCTGGGCCTGGGCAACAAAAAATTAGCTACCGGTTCTGCTGAACTGGTGTGAACTGGCTGAATCCCACCACTGCTTATGACCATTTTTCACACTTACGACCCTTACAGTGCCCCATGGCAACTTGATCAACATTTGGATGCTTGGCAGCTGACTCATATTTATGATGGTTGCAGTGTCCCAGGGGGGTCATGTGATCACCTTTTGCAACCTTCTGACCAGCAAAAATCAATGGGGAAGCCGGATTCACTTTGCAACCATGTTACAACTGCAGGGATTCATTTAACAACTGTGCTGGAAAGGTCGTAAAATGGGACAAGACTCACTTAACAATGGTCTCATTTACAATGGAAATTTTGAGCTCAGTTGTGGTCATACGTCGAGGATGACCTGTCATTGGGATATTTGAGTTAATGTGAATTAAAATCGATACCGGGTCACAGTTGATGCGAGTCAAAATTCAGCTAATGCGAGCTTAGCATGCACCTTGCCCAGACCTGGGGGAAATCCTCTGGTTGCTTAGATTAGAGAAGCAAGAGGAATGCTCATTTTGAGAGGTACGGCTTGGTCCTTAATACAGTCTCTATTTCTTAGGTTCAGATTGCCAACAGTAATAAGAAAAATAGAGCTGGCTTGAACCTAATATATATCCTTGAACCAAGGATATTGTTGTGTGGGCTAATGAAGCTGAATCAATCCCAGAATATGTTCTTAGTGTGTGCTTCAATGCAACCCACAAGAGTTTCACACCATCTTCCAGGAAGGTATCAACCCCCTCCCTCCAAATTGCTGTAGCAATTGATTACTAACATGAGAGCAGTATTGTAGTATTTGATGGGCTGCCACAAAGAAGAAGGGGTCAGCTTATTTTCCAAAGCACCAGAAGGCAAGACAAGAAACAATGGATGGAAACTAATCAAGGAGAGAAGCAACCTGGAATTAAGGAGAAACTTCCTAAGAGTGAGGACAATTAACTGGTGGAACAGCTTCAAAAGTGGGTGCTTCATCAAGGGAGGCTTTTAAGAAGAGACTGGACAGCCACTTCTTTTGAAATGGTGTAGGGTCTCCTGCTTGAGCAGGGGGTTGGACTAGGGGACCTCCAAGGTCCCTTTTGATTGATTGATTACTGGGAAGTAGCCGTGTGGTCTTCACGGTCCCTGCACCCCCAGCAGAGTGACTCAGGCGTGAAATAAAGTGCAGATGTGGTTTGCAAGAAATCCCCTGTTTTGCAGCTCTGCTAATTGGTCCTAGGTGATTATCTTTACACACAATTTATCCTACTGGCAAAAGATAAGGCAGGTCTCCAGATTTACACTACTTTCTGTTGTAAAGGCTGGAATGAGGAGAGGAAGAGGAGGAGAAGGAAGAAAAACTGACTTTGCAAATTCGCTCTACTCTTAGAAATTTTGCTGTGCCTTTCACAGGAGGCCACTGTTTGTTCTTTTCTATTAATCATATTGTAGGATTCATAATAACATCATAACAACAGGGAAATGCTAGGCAACTAATATCAGTAGGAGCGAATGGGAGCCTTGGCGTCTAATTCATAATGGATTTGATTCTTTCTAAACCCACACTTGGCTATATAAACTAGGTCATTTTACTCTCCTGATAAGATGACTGTTCTACCTTTCATCACTGTTTGTTCAGTATTCCACTAACAATTTCCTAATCGTTAGCCTCCTGCATTGTGCAGTTGATTAATGAGATTAATACCTAGACTGCTTACTAGCATCTGAGTTTTTAGGCAGAAAACCTACAGCTGTAGATCTAAGATTATGTCAGAGTTCAGATGAAGAGGAATGAATCAGAGTAATGGAAATGCCCGTGAAGAAAACAGTCAGCTTGACCCCGTCAACAGGATCCCAAAGAAAGAGATGGATCAGGAAAGAGGAAGATCTCCAAGAAAAGAAATTGACTGGAATCCAGGAATAGAGTTTTTACTCTAATATTGGGGCAACATTTTGAAAGCTAAAAAAGGACTTCTTGGAAAGAGATGGAGATGGCAGAAGCCACAGATATCCATTGTCTTTCTTATCACTACAGGCCATCATTCCTCAATAGCTCATCTCTCTGGCTCCACTCTTCATACAGAGTCTTCTTCTTTCATGCATAAGTGGAACTAGAATTCGCAGTCTCCCAGTGACTGATCCAAATTGGATCCTGCAACATTATTCTGGGACACATATATTTGCTTTCATTCTTTGAATGCCCAAGTTGTTTGCAAAGCATATTCCTAATCTTCTGAATTTCTAATTCCAATATAACTTCTTACACCATCTCCATCCTCATCATCCTCTATACGTTCAAGCCATGGGTGTAATTGTCACATAAGAACCTTGATCACCGGTTCTACCTTTTAAAGAGTTTAAGATCCTTGACAAGCTCTTAAGATGGGGGGGGTGTCTATACGTATTGATCTAGGTATAATTTAAACTGGGTACCAATTGTTTCATGAAACAAAATATTTACAAGTCACAGTGATCAAGTTAGTAGGGAAAATATTTTCTTAGCTATGAAAGCCTACTGTTGCAGTCCTGTTTTCAGTCTAAGACCGGGGTAGGCAACGTTGGCTCTTTTATGACTTGTGGACTTCAATGCCCAGAATTCCTGAACCAGCCATGCTGACTCAGGAATTCTGGGAGTTGAAGTCCATGAGTCATGAAAGAGCCAAGGTTGCCTATCCCTGGTCTAAGAGAAGAAAAGGAATGGCTGTCTTAAGGAGAAATCTCTCTGCAAAAAATCTTGAGATTTCTCTTGCAACCATTTTCCAACTGGAAACCAAACTCTTTTTTAGATTTATTTTTTTTTTAGATTTTCTTTCATCCCATCTCAAGGCAGCTGAGATACCTAATATCTTTCCTCCTCCTATTTTCCCCACAACAACAACCCTTTGACGTGGGTTAGACTGAAAGAGAGTGATTGGTCCAAAGTCACCTAGACAGTTTTCATGCCTAGAATTCACAGTATCCTAGTTTCTAGCTGGTTGCCTCGTTATATATCAATTCAGGTTTTTAATAAAGTTTACATGCTATTAATGAGCCATACCTGAGCATGTCCATTGTCTATACTCTGAATTTATGTAGTATTTCTGCTTGGGCAAAGTCAAAGTTGGGCTAGCATGCCTGTCCTCGTTGCCTAACAAGTGTCCAGCCCTCCCAGAGTTAAGGATAGAGTTGCCAAAAGAGAGGAGTAAAATTTAGCCACAATACAATTGAGCCATTGCCTCAAACTAGAAAGCATTGAAACTAATGTGCAAACTTGACCATATATGTAATTAAGGGTATAAAAGAGATATACCATATATTTATTTTTATGTTAAGGTCCTTGATCTTAGTACACATCTTTCATCAATTTTCTGGAACTGTGTGTGCAAAATGCAATATACATTTGGGAAGGATTGAGTACAAAATCAATATTTGGGAAAGATGCAAAGAAAATCTATATTTTAAAGCTGATTTCCATTGTTTACTTGGGAAAGCTGCAGAGGGGGAAAAAACAGCACCTGACAGAATAAAAATTATACAAGGGATGTGTATAAAATTGGATACACTGTGGAAGCAAAGACAAACTATTTAGCTTCACCTATTTAGAATAAAAATGTTGATAGAGTGGAATAACGCAATCCACACTATCTTGTAATTGTATTTAATTGTGTTTCTTGTATCCGTTTTTTTCCCCTTAATTGACTGCAGCAGGCAACGCAATTAGGAATGGAATTGACTGCAGCAGGCTGTTTGTCACCTCTAATGCACTTTGATTCTGAAAAATGTACCATATTAAAGTCAGAAACATCTTTCGGTTCAAAATGTTCCCCAGAATTACCAAGAATGTTGCTTAAGGTGGGTGAAAGTTTTAGTCACAAAACTCTGCTGAGAAGGGCTGCACTGTGGTAAGCAGAAACAGCTATCCACTACAGGGGTTCCAAGCCAGATTTTAAAATCAAGAGGATCTATTCTGTTAGGAATTTGTCTAGCCATTAAGATTGGCCAGAGAACCCTTTCTGAAAATCTACCTTTCTGGCATATAGGAAAGACGCTTCTGCTGAATTGTCTCCAAGTACTGATATACTTTCCCAATGGACCTGCGCCTAGCCCCCGTGCTCTCCATTAATGTAATAATTGCCCATCTCAGTTGCATGACTCTGGACAGCTTGGGGGAATTACAAATGACAAAAAGAACAAACTATGGTCTTTGAACCCTTAAAATCATACAAAAAAAAACAATAAACAAAATTCACAGCTGAGGAATCTACACTCAGCACAACTATTGCATCTACTAGGTAGCCCTTGACTTCCAACAGCTCTTTTAGTAATCGTTTGAAGATACAATGGCATCGGGAAAAAATGACTTACAACCATTTTGCACACGTACGACCGTGGCAGCATCCCCAGGGTCACGTGATCAAAATTCAGCCACTTGGCAACTGACTCGTATTTATGACCGTTACCAGTGTCCTGAGTTCATGCGTTTACCTTTTGCCACCTTCTGACAAGCAAAGTCAATGGGGAAGCCAGGTTCATTTAGCAACCCTGTTCCTAACTTACGGTAACTACTGCAGTGATTCACTTAACAACTGTGCAAAAACTGTAGTAATATAGGGCAAAACTCACTTGACAAATATCTCAGTCACAGAAATTTGGGGCTCAGTTGTGGTCATAAGTCAAGGATTATCTGGTACTACAGATCCAGATTCTGGGCTGGGTGGGGCACAGCCATGTCCTTAAGGTCTTACAAATTTTTTTACAAAGATTGGTGAAAATGAAGACGGGAGCCAGTCTAATCTCTGGGGGAGATTATTTAAAAATACTTCTCAGTTCTCAATTCATTGGTATTGATAAGATATATATTTTACTCTTCAGTATTACATTTTTAATTATTTTGGTTGCCTTGAATGTGTATCTGAGAAGTGAGGTACAGGTTAAACAAAGCAAGCATTTTCTCAAGATGCCAGAGATCCCCATGATTAATAACCATTGTCATCAACCTTTTTCGGTTTGAAATAAAGTCTTTGGTTTAAATTAATCTAATAAAAAAAATCTGAGAATCTGAACAACTTTTTTTTTGTTTCAAAAGCCACAACAATAATAGGAGTAAAAAGCATAAAGAACATACTGCTAGGAAGCACTCTGTGGGGACTCAAACTCATTGTGAAAGCATTTTCATTTGCAAGGGAAAGTTGACTCATGTTTTAAACTAGGATGACCTCACAGTTTGAGTTTGGTGGTGGGATGCTTACAACAACCGTGGCATCCATGCCTGCAAATAGGTTCAATGAATATCAGGCTCTTTGAAAAGCATCAAAAAAAATACTTAAAATTAGGAGGAATTCTGAAAGTTAACTTTGCCTTGATTCAATTACACAAAGTATGTGATCGTATCTTGTGTTTAATTCAGAATATCCACAAGCCTTAAGCCATTCCTGAATCATTTTTCAAAGCACGCTCAGATCCCTAATAAAGAATATTAATATTCTTGGTGTATCTGATTCCCAGCCTCTCTCCGCTTTTCTTCCGTTAAAGCTTTTCTTTTTTCCACCACATTCTCGGGATGCTTTTCGAGTTTCTTTTGCTTTTCTTCTGTTGAGTTTGTTTTTGTGAGGTTCTGGAGGGTGCTGTTGTGATTTTGTCACCCATAGATTCATTTCTCGGCAGCCTGCTACCGATTGCATTTCCTGAACTGAAAACATCCCATAGGATGCACTCCTCTGGAATGTCTTCTCCTGGGATTTTATGGAAGGAGGAGTGGTCAGGAAGGCTGCAGATGACCTTAAAAGAAGTGAATGAATAATAGTGGCACAGTGGTTAGAATGTAGTATTGCAGGCTAACTCTGCCCACAGTCAGCAGTTCAATCCTGACCAGCTTAAGTTTGATTCCGCCTTCCATCCTTCCGAGGTCGGTAAAATGAGAACCCAGATTGTTGGGGGCAATATCCTGATGCTGTAAACTGCTTAGAGAGGGCTGTAAAGCACTATGAAGCGGTATATAAGTCTAAGTGTTCTTGCTATGCCCACCATTCAGTCAGCCTGTTATGAAGATAAGTGCAAGAACCTCACAATCCACCAATGAAGTTTTCTTTCTGCTCATATGGAAACAGTTTGTTTTCAGCTAGCTGCTGTTGGATTATTTCAGGCTATCACACCAGTTAGCAATTTGAAGGTTGTTGGTAAGCAGGTAATTGGCCTATAGTTGCCTGATGTTACCTCTTTTGCTGGATCATTCATTATCAGATAGATTTCATTGGATTTGATTTGTAATAGCAAATTCTTTTCTTTGCTTTTAGTCTTTGAATACTTGCAACAGGTAAGAAAATTTTCTTCTAGCAGTCACATTATATAAGCTATTCCAAGTAAAGCTGCCTTCTGCAATTGACTGTTGGTGATTTTGTCAATGCCAACGGTTTTGAAGTGGTGACCCAGATGTTTTGGTTGTCACCCAAGGCACCTATTACTATTAGTAGTATCTTGTTGTTGTTTTTTACCACAGTTGTTCTATTTCTATTTGCAAGTCTTTATATTTTGTGATTTTCTCCAGTTCTTCCTCTTTTCTTCTGCTGTCTCCAGATTTTGCAATGTCCACTGTCCAGACTTCTTATCAACAATTATTAAGCCTGGGGTGTTGTGGTGCAGATGCTAGTCTGTTTGTATTCTAAAGTCCAAGAAGAGGAGGAGGAGGAGATCCCAGATAAAAGCTTATTTTTACCTGAACAGGGTGACTACTTTGCTCATGCTTTATAGAAGCTGCAGTTCCATGAAATGTTAATTTGCACTGCTATTGGAGAGTTTGTCTATTTTATGCTTTGATACACTTTAACAGCTTTGTCCCATTTGGGTGGTTTGGTGACAGATGATATAGAGAAAGGGGGAGAGGGGGGGAAAGAAAGAGAGATATAGATCTGATAATATATAGATTTGCTTTCTTTTTTATTTAATTTGATTTATATGGCTGCCCAAATTGAACAAGGTCACTTTGGACGGTCTACAACAGTGATGGCGAACCTTTTAGAGACTGAGTGCCCAAACTACAACCCAAAACTCACTTATGTATCGCTGAGTGCCTGGTGGGTGTGGCCCATTGGGTGGGTGTGGCTGCGGTGGTAATGGCAGACTGGATGGGACTAAAAAGTTCAATCAATCAATTCCAACTTTGCAAGATCTTTTTTTTCCCTCGTAAAGTTGAAATTGACTGATTGACCTTTTTTTTTTCCACACGGCAGTGGAGGCCTAAAGCGAAAAGGTTTTATAAAACCCAGCTGAAGGTCTAGGACTGGGGTGACGGCGCACGTGCCCACAGAGAGGGCTCTGAGTGCCGCCTCTGGCACCCGTGCCATAGGTTCGCCACTACTGGTCTACAACAAATCAAAGATACAAAAACAAAATAAACAATTCTAGCTAAATTTGTTCTTGCTGCTGTTACTCTTAGGAAGTTGAGGATGTTCTAACAGACATTTGCTTGCCACGATAATCATGCATGAAGAAATCTCCATGGTACAGATAGGCTAACCAACTTCATCACATTTCATATAATGTCAAGGGATGGTTTAATTTTCAAGTTTGGGTATTTGGAACACCTCACCACACCCATATTATGGAAATATTTTGGAAAAATATCCCCACATATCATTAGGCAATGTCTATAATGAGCTAAAATAAATAATGGCATACTTCATCGATGTTTCTTCCAAGGAATAGACAAAAATCCCCAAATTACTTGCTCCAGTGAATCACAACTGAGAAAAAGAGAATTATTATATGTTCTCTATTCCAGATAAACCAATTTCCTTCCTTCCTTGGTCATGTCTAGTCTTGTGGTTTTTCAAGTCCCACATTCTGGCCTTATTTAAGAAAGTATTTTATTCATGGAGATTTCCATTCATTTCAACAAATTTCTTCAATGGCTGATGTCTCACCAAAGCTTGGGAATATATTATTTGTAAGGAAAAATAACTTAATCTTTATATGCCAAACCCTCTGGGCAATGAATTACTTCCTATTCAGAGTGATTCTTGTCAGCAAATATTAGTAGAAAATGTACACTGTTGATTTTAAGGAAACTAAAGTATATTTTGCTTACATTGGGGAAAAAAGAATATTTTCCACAATGTTCTTAGAATCTTGTATGAACTAATCCTGATACAAACTTCTATGAAAAGCCTCACCTCTTGCATAAAGTTGTATTTACAAATCTGAGCTTTCTATTTATAGTATATATTAACCTGCTAACATTGTTAGAAAAAAATGGAAATTCTGTGTGCCCAGGAAGAAACAGAAACAGAGAATTCAACCACCTTTAGAAACATAAATGTAATAATCTTGCTAAACAATTACCAATAAACTTTTAATTCCATGAAAACTGGATGCAGCTTACATTAAGGAATTGCCAATGGCTCTAATTAAATGAAACTTCAGTGTTCACATCCAATGCATATAGGAGAATATTTTATATGCTTGGATAATAAATAAAGGAAATAAACTTTTCTACACATGGGACTTTGTTGAAATCTGGAATTTAGAATTAACAGACACCATGATCAACATCACTTTGGATGGTTTTAAATGTAGCTTAGAAAATCAATATTTCTGGTTGATTGTTGATGGAAATCAGATGATGGATGAAATACAGCTATATTCTATCCAATCCAGATCTTCTTATGCTATGGGATGATTTCAGCATATTGACTTCTTTATAAGAACTTTCTCCAACCTTATGCCCTTCAGAAGTATTGGTGCTATAGCTCTTAGAATTTCTAGCTAGCAAAGCCAGACCTTGGATGTTTACGGAATAGCATATATCTACAGAGGCTCTATAGAGGATGGGCCTGTAACTACTCAAGCTACTGGGTTCTCAACTGGCTGTAGCTTCCAGGTGACCTTCAAGGGCAGAGTCATATAGAGAGAGTTGTAGAATGTGAAACGGAAAGGTGACCAAGGATTGAATGACGATAAACAGGGTTTACTTGTTCAGGAATGATTGTAATTAGTGCACAAGATAAAAATGGGGAAAGCCTTTTCTAGTCACAATTACCAGCTGCTTTGCATACTTCAGAGTAGAGTGCAGAACTATGAAAAGATTGGAACTGGAAAAATAAATTTAGGCATCACTAGGGAAGTCTACTGAGGAGTTTTAGAAACAGACCATCAGTGGTATATCACCAGATTGCTAGACCTCTTTTCTCCTGCATGGCTTTGAATAGTTATGATCAATTTTCAATGGAGATCATGTGCATGTAGTTCTTTGTGCTTGTTCCGTTCTTCTTCTCTGTCCTCTTGGGATTGTTTACATTCGGATTGGATTCCCTTTGAGTAGATAAAGGGGAACAAGCACTTTTAACATGAACTACAATCAGCGATATTGCCTAGTTTGAGCTGCTGCTGAAAGGCAAGGAAATGAAAGTCCTTATCGATCTTGCAATCTGCAGTTGGGAAATTAAAAAACACATACCTTTTGCTCTATATGGGATGCATCAGATGAGACACAAGTAAAATATATTTTTAATACTTTGAAAATTTTAGTTTGACACCCTCAGCTAGTCAGTCGATACCGAGTCATTTTCCAGGTACGTGAGACTATGATGTACAGTACAAGTGCTGTTTGCAAGATGTCTGGTGTGACAGCAAAATTGTGCAAAGTATTACCCATGTGCAAAATAATACTGAATCTACAGCCAGCTGACCTGACTAATAACACAGGTCAATGTAGATGTTGGGCTTCTTCTTCCTATTCCAGCCCCCCAATTTTGATTTTCTGGCTTGACAATAATTGAAAACAAAACTAAACACCAATTGATGCAGTAAGGCATGAACACGTAGCTTTATATGGATCTCCTTGAGAATAAGTACCCCTGATCGATCCTTTAAATTTTATACCCCACACAGAGTCAGAGTTGTGAGATGGACAGCTATAAAAATAAACAACTGGCTTACTTTACAAAAAAAAAAAGATGCTCCTTGTGATATTTACATTCTTTGGAATCAGTACGTGTTTAATGTTCAACAGACTGAAACCCAGATGCAGCATTCTAATCAGGATGTGTGCATGTTTAAAATTTGCACCTATCCAACAAGAATAGCATGGCATCTCTTAAAGATACCCAGTAATAACTGTCATCACCATTAACAAAATCACCATCGGTCAATTGAAAAAGATGCTCCTTGTGATATTTACATTCTTTGGAATCAGTACGTGTTTAATGTTCAACAGACTGAAACCCAGATGCAGCATCCTAATCAGGATGTGTGCATGTTTAAAATTTGCACCTATCCAACAAGAATAGCATGGCATCTCTTAAAGATACCCAGTAATAACTGTCATCAACATTAACAAAATCACCATCGGTCAATTGCAAAAGGCAACTTTGTTTAGAACAGCTTACATCCTGTCATAATACCTTTAACACCCTCAACACAACAACATCTGCCTATGTCTGGTTCTTGGGAAGGACACAATGGGTAGATAAAAATACCAAATCCAGTCTAAATATCTGGCTGACTGTGTGACAAGCCATAAGAATAAATGACCTATTCTTCCACCATTCTTGTGTGCCTATTAAACAAGTGAATGGAATGAGAATCCTAGTGAATGGCTTTCAGTTGTAACTCAATATCTTGGCTGGGTAGTTCTTGCTCCACCCGACTATATGACATGCACAAACCCTGTTTTTATGCTCTCGCTCTTTTCATTCTGTTAATGATTATAAATACCTATCTATGCTATAAATACAATGGTGCTGCTTTCTGTGTAAGTAATTGCTTTCAATGAACCATTCTAACAAATAAAGGCAATTTTTCTCTCTGTTTCAAAGTTCATAAAAATTAGGTAACCGGAATAAACAGCAATACTCTGGCCTTTTATGGTCCCACCTATTCCTTTCTCCTGCGGTTTGTGTCCAAAATACTTAAATAAGTCAACAATATAAAATTAATAATAATTTTTTTTAATGAGGATCCTATTCCAGATTTAGTTACAATGTACAAAGTGATCTCATTGCCAAATAATAAAATAATTGCCCACAACTTTAATATGATTACTAATCATTTCAGGCTCTCAGTAGTATTTTTACAAGGAACTGAAATGGAAACATTAAAACAAAGATGTCCGACTCTATATGCTTGGTGGTAATATAGGATCCTAGACTTCTGCAATTAACCTCAATATTTTGGCAAAGTGAGGGAGTGGCATTTGGATCAATGTCTGCTGCTTTCAAAATATTGTTCTGTCTCAGGAAACTTTCACACTCGTTAAAAAAAAGTCAGCACTTCAGAAGATAGCAATTTCCTTGCACAAAGTGGGGTATAATGGAAACAAATCAATAAATAGCAATGACCATCACCATAGCAGTGGTGACACAGCTCAGAATTCACTTTTCTCTTAATCATACAAAGCTCTGAAGCTGAGTCAGAGGAGCCATTTGTCACTGCTTACCATGTAGTAGATGAACCAACTCATCATTGCTGTCCTTGCCAAACAAGAATAAGGCAGCTAATCATCTTCTAGACATTCTGGGGAGATGCCAGCCTTAATAAGCTGATTATTTATAGCAGCGAAGTATCACCAGAAGGATTACGAAAACAGAACTCAAGGTCTGCAGCTTGATCTACCAACATTGACTTGATCCAGAAGGTGTTCTTGGCCTTTCCAAGACTTTCCTCCCTTTGAGGAAAAGCCTGTTCCTCAAATTCTGGACAAAGTAAATGAACTAGAAAAATCAGTGATTCTATATTTCACATGTTGGAGGACTTTGCTTTAGCAATGGTATTTATTAGAGCTGTGCATGCTTCAGAAATTATTGTAAGAAACTTCAGGCTTTGCTCAGGAGCAAAGCATCTCTTGATGATTTGTTAAAGCAGCCTGCCCAATATTTTTTCTAGCTTCTGCAGGAGCCTGGGGATTAAAAAAAAATTGTTGGTTTCAGGAGGCCAATCATTTAAACAAATACATTTTATTTGTATTTGCAGATTAATTTCTGCAAGGTTTGAAATGGTCCTAAATTGATCCATAATAAGGTTAACTGATCCATATAGGCCATTCTTATACAAAGCACTGTCATACAGAGAAAATACAAGAACAGAGATATGTCAACACAAGCACCCATTCCTGTCTGTTTTATGAAGAGGAGGAGGAGGAGGAGGAGGAGGAGGAGGAGGAGGAGGAGGAGGAGGAGGAGGAGGAGGAGGAGGAGGAGGAGGAGGAGGAGGAGGAGGAGGAGGAATGAAGAATAACTGGAAAAGAAAGGGCAACATGCTCTGGTGCAATATTACAAAAAGAGTTATAAATCACCAGGCTGCCAGTCTCTGCTGCTCAAAGTTATCTATTAAGCAGCAGTATCTGCAGACGTCTGACTTTGCAGATTACATACAGATTACCTTTACATAGATTTAAATGCTGCTTTTCATGTATTATGTTCACTGAAATTAGATTGTTAACATTAAGACTTGATGTTCCTAAAAATCTTCTAGCATGATATTTATTAAGATTGATCAGCAATAGCCCAACTATATTTTTCATTTACCCTGTGGACACTTTGAAAAAGGTCCAAAAGAAATATTTCAGGCTTGTGTCAATGCATCTCTATGCGTTAAAAAGAGCCATTACCCACCTCTTGTTTCTCCCTGACTTTGAGCAAAAATGAAGTTGTTTTTTTGAGGAATTGACACACTAATTAAACTCACAAAGCAGTCATGACTCGTGAAAAACGACTGTCCTCTTTAACGAACAGCATGGAGATGCTGGGGTTACATGAGGTCTCAAGTGCTTCCATATAATTTCCTGTTCTGTATTGCATAAATTGGCTATTACTTAAGGCAAACTAAAAAATAAATAAATTTGATCTTAGAAGTTATAATCTCCCCAAACTAGGAGAACTGTGGGACACTGTCATTGATCTCAAGATGGTCTTCTCTGAGAAATTATTTGCACAGCCAATTTTAGCTGAACTAAAAACATTAGACTGAACACTATTTCCCATGGATTAAACAGAATCCAAGCTCTTTACCATAATCTCATCAGAGTGGAGAACGTTGGGTTCATATTCAGTTACTGTTTATGAACAGCCATTACATAAGCAATTATCGCTATCTGCACTTCCAACTTCTCATATATTTCTGATTTCTCCTTTTACACTCCCCTCAATCAAGAACTTAGAGGCCTATCCCAAGATAGCATTCTCTGCAGCCCATGAATTTATCATTATAATGGGTACAACCATTCATTTGGGATGTATACTTCTTGCAAGGCGCACATTTTGTTTTCTGTATCAGCTAAACAGAAAAATAAGATGAACCATTATGAAATATCTTTGAAGATTTGCTGTTGGATATAAGGAATTCTGTCTTCAACTGATTTGGCCCAGTTCCAAAGAAACCAATGATAAGCTTATCATTAAATGATATTTAACTCATTTGCTCGCTTCCTGAAATTGCTACAGTGGGCATGCTGGCTGGGGAAGTTTTGGAATTGAAGCATCTTAAAGTTGCTAATTTGGGGAAGAACTGATCTGGACTCTTCTCCGTTTGATCCCTGAGCTGGCTGAACTTCCTGTAAGTCATAGAATGAAACCAATCAGCCCCTGATTTAAAACCCTCAATCCTACCTCCCATCCCCATTACATAGCCTCCAATACTGCTTTCCTGAACTGTTGTATTATTGAAGTGCTGCCTTCCTTTTATTTAGACTTTGATCCTATTTCACTGATTCTCAACACAGAGTCACCGTGAAGTCTGGCCTTCGGCAATCTGGAATCTATCCTAGGGCACAGGAGTCTTCAAACTTGGCCTTTTTTAATATATATATATATATTAAATTTTTTATTAGATATATATTTGTAAATGTAAACAAAGAAATTTTATGACTTCATGCTGACATGCTGGCTGAGGAATTCTGGGAGTTGAAGTCCACAAGTCATAAAAGGGCCAGGTTTGAAGACCCCTGCTTTAGAAAGTACACACATCCATATGTTTTAATATAGCAGTAAAACCTGTCCACGTTTGTTTTCATATTGCAAAATTTAATATGCCACAGCCTGTGATACAACAGTTCAGACTTTTTGGCAGGAGAGCCTAGTTTCCATTTCTCTTGGGATAGGATTTAGGGTGTGGAAAGTTTCTGCTTCCTTGGAAACTCTTCTAAAAAAGCAACTTTTCACTCCATTGAGTGTTTAAGTGTTTAAGAGGTGACTGAAATGCTGAAGGTGGGCTGGCTCTTCTAATATCACTGGCAGAGCTTGCAAGTTTCTCACTATGCAAGCTGGGAGCAGAAGTAGCCACATTTTTACAAATGTAATTTTTCTGGACTTGGCTTATCTTCCAGGTTATTCTTTCTCTCTTTTTTGTTGCTATTGTTGTTGGGCATTAAAAAAAAACCCAGTATTTTATCTATTGTTTCACAAAAAAAAACATTATTCTGCTGGTTTGTTGTCACTCAGCTGCTTCTCTTCTACAGTGATTGTTCAGTTAATTGTTCCATTCCGGTGAAGAAGTTTGGTTTTTTTTTTTTTCTCAGAGATTGGCATGCCAAGGAAACACGTCTGAGATTTGACGTCAGGAGCTGTGCTGTCTCAAAGTGTGTTTCCATCAGGAATGCTCTTGACTGGCCCCAAAAGGATTGGCCTGTTACACACTATCCATGTCTCATCTCAAGTGCAGGTTGACTGCGGGGCGTTGCACAAACTGAAGCGATGAAGGCCATTTTCAGGAGGCCTTTAAGCTGAAGGCCATTTATAATAAGAAGAGACAATATATTACTGCCCATACAACCCTAGTTGTAGGTCCTTTAAATCAGAGGTCCCTAACCTTTTGGGCACCTGGGACTGGTGCCATGGAGAAAGGTTTTTCTGCAGACTAGTCGGGGTGTGGCTTTGAATACTGCCTGCATCCCGAGGATGGAGCTTTGCTTGTTTGTGTGGCCCACTTGCTGGCATGCTGCAGACTGGTGCCAGTCCACGAACCGGGGGTTGGGAACCCCTGCTTTAAAATAGAGAAAGATAATGAAAAACACTACAGGTAGTTCTCGACTTTCAACAGTTTGTTTAGTGACTGTTCAAAGTTACAATGTCACTGGAAAAAAAAGTGACTTAAACCCGTTTTTCACAGTGACAATCTTTGCAGCATCCCCATGGTCACAGGATCAGAACTCAGCCGCTTGGTTCATACTTATGACCGTTGCTCTGTCCCAAAGTCACATGATCAGCTTTTGCAACAAGCAAAGTCAATGGGGAAGCCAGATTCACAAAACGCCCGTGTGACTAGCTTAACAACTGCAGTGATTCACTTAACAACTGTGGCAAGAAAGGTCATAAAATGGGGCAAAACTCACGTAACAAATGTCTCGCTTGACGACAGAAATTTTGGGCTCAATTGTGATCCTAAGTCGAGAACTACCTGCAATCTTTTTTCTAAAGATCTCAGTTCAAAACCCAGTTTGCATCATGCAGTAGTCATCTCTTAGCTTAAGGCTGGCTATTTATCCTGTGTCCCTAGAAAAACATCTGAGAACAAGTCTCCCAGTCGAAGAAAGTCTTTATTACATTTTATTGAAAGCTGTTGGATTTAAGTTATGTATAGCGATAAAAGAGAATATTTGTAGCTCACGGTTGAAATGTGGCGTCCTTGGTGCTCTCTGAGCTTGTTTTCTTGCAGGTGTTTCATTACCCAAACTAGGTAACATCACAATGATGTTATCTAGTTAGCTAATGAAATGTCTGCAAGAAAACAATCAAGCTCAGAGAGCACCAAGGACCTTTCAGTTCTGTACTTCTAATGGAAGTCAGATGGATTTAAATTATTACTTACCTTGTCATTCGTTGTTTGCAAACCAGACACCAAAAGCCAAAAAAAGTTATCAGGTACAGCATAAATAAACCTGGCTTTCTATGTATGCTTGGTTTTTGTTGATTTGCCACTTCTCTCTCTATAGATGCATGCCTTACCCTTGGGTAACCTTCCTTATGCAACAGATGACAAACTAACACTGAGAAGGTTAAAGAAATAACTCTTTTCCAAATGGAAATGTTTCAGATTCTTTAGCAAAACCGTAAGAAACTCATCTTAAATTTAATCTGATTTTCCTAACAGATTTTAAGTGATGATTCATGTTTTCCTGATCAAGCGAAGTAAACTAGTCCACAATATTTAGGTGTCCTCTTTTTTAAAACTGAAGTCCTATTTATTTTGCTCTCTTGTGCGATTATGAATATTAATGGCTATATTTGGAGAGAAAAAGTTATAATTCTTATATTAATAATTTACACAAAGTCATATATAGCTAGCACATATCAACAGAAAGACGGCAGTGAAGAGCTTGGCTTTTTCACCTCTTAAATGCCTTTTCCTCCCTTAATTTGAAAAAAAAATTAGTGATACCTGACATCAAATATAGTATCCTATCCTTTAAATCTATATTCATCATTCCATAAAACAGGCTGAATGTATATTTATGTACTGCACAGACAGTTTTGGCCATTTGTTAGTTTAAAATAAATAGATGCAAACATACATACATACATACATACATACATACATACATACATACATACATATTGCCCCATTAATTGACGATCCCAACTGCAAGGATTTTTGCATGAAAGTAGGCTTTGCTGCAACATTTGTTTTTATTAAAATAGCTTGTAGTCTTCAACTTACAACAGTTCATTTAGTGACTGTTCAAAGTTACAACAGCACTAAAGAAAAGTAACCTACGACTGTTTTTTACACTTAACGATCATTGTAGCATCCTGATGTTCGTGTGATCAAAATTCAGACAACTGGCTCTTATTTATGATGGTCTCCCGGGATCATGTGATCATCTTTAGCAACCTTCTGACAAGCAAAATCAATGGGGGAGCCAGATTCACTTAACAGCCGTGTTACTAACATGACTACGGTGACTCAATGAACAACAGTGACAAGAAAGGTCATAAAATGGGGCAAAACTCGCTCAATAAATGTCTCAGTTAGCAAAAGAAATTTTGGGCTGAATTGTGGTTCGTAAGTCAAGGACTACTTGTAATGTGTGGGAGGGTGATTTATTGAAGCCCATTTTATTGTATCTCATTTCAGCAAATAATTTCCCAAAAGTCTTTCAAAAGCAGCATCCTTTACAGTGTGTTAACAGAACCTTCCCGTGATTTATTTTCTTATATCCTTTTATCTGTAAAACAAGACAGGTCAAGAAAGTACAGAATTAGGTGCCATCTTCCTTTCATTGAAAAATCAGCTGAAAATTCAATGCAAGGCTTAGATATCCAAGTTTCGAAGTTCTCTGTATGTACCCTAAATGCTAAAAGAAAAATGGAAGTGACTTGCAGATAGATAATTAGGGATCTTGAAGCCGAGCCCCTGATCAAGAGAAAATTAGTTTTATGTTCCTAAGGCTTCAGGCTAATGAACTAATTTATCCAATTGATTTCAGGGGGACTTACTTGCAATCTGGATTGGAGACAATGCCTGTAGGCTCTTTTTTTTTCCCTAATATAATAAGCCCTTACTCCCAAAGATCTCAATCCAGTTAACTGTTAACTCATCACTTTTCCAGATAATTATTAACATGAACACAATTTTATTTTAGTGATCCACTACAAGGCCTTCACACATATTAATATCACCGCTATCTCCCTTTTCAGCTGGCTGGATATTTGTTGTTATACTTTTACAAATAGAGAGACAACTATTTTAAGCCCAATATCTTATTTAATTTCTGCATTTATTGGGAGAGATTCCACATGGTCAGTTCATAGAGCTATTGATCAAAAGGCATAGTGCAGCTAGTTCATCTTTTCCTCATTAATTGGTTCCTCGTGGTTAGGAAAAAATCCAGGAAAAAGTTGGCGAAACAGAGAAGGGTTATAAGTGGAAGATGCTGACATCTGGATTCTTTGTAAAATTCCATGAATGAACCACATATGCAAAGAGTGGCATGTGTGTGTGTTTCCATATGCCTTAGGTCAGATAAATTAAATTATATTATTTCACTAAGTTGAGGTGATGAATTGGACTGAGCTTCTAAGGAAAAATGCAGTGTAAATTAAAAAATAAATGCATGCTTAAGTGAACAAGCTTAAGGTACCAGGCTAGAAAGCAAGAGACGGTGAGTTCAAATCCCATCTTAACCATGAAAGACGGCTGGGTAACTTTGGGCCAGTCACTCTCTCTCAGCCCAACCTACTTCACAGGGTTGTTGTTGTGAAGAAAATAGGAGAAGGAAGATGTGTCGTATTTGTTCGCTGCCTGGAGTTATTTGTAAAAATAATAAAGGTGTGGTACAAATAAATACATAAATAAAAATAAACAAGAATATGTAAAATCTTCCCATTCACCAAAACGGCCCATGCACAGTTTCTCCACAAAAGTAAGTTTGGTATATTGGTTTAAAGATACCTGGACAGTAACTAGTCCTGTCTTAGGCATAAAGAAATTGTGAGAAAACAGCCTTACCAGAAAAGTAGACACGGAATATTTGCAGAGAACATTTCTAAACCAGAGAAAGTTGGAAGATATGAATCACATATCTGATGTCTAAGCTTGACAATATCTCTTGCGATGAATTTTGATTGCAGATTTCTATCACTTAAATGGCACCTGTAGAGTTGCATTTGGAGTGGCTTCCAGCTGTACCAGCCTGGATCGCTCTTTGAAAAGAAAAGATTGTTTCTGAAATTTAGATTTGGCTCAGAAACAAAGCCAAAAAGATTCTTCTCAGAAATACTTTTTTTTTTTTTTAACAAATTCAGTACAAGAGAGTGGAGGGGAAAACTCATTCTCTGTCTAAATAGCACCTGACAAGAACTGCACTCCACATTATTATTCAAAGCATAATTACAGAAGCCCAAAATGGTTTCTGAAAGAGCTTTGCCGTTTTAAAAGTAATGAACAGCATCAGAGCCATTTTATCACTTGGAATGATATTTATGAGCAATTCTCTGAGGAAAATGCGAGAAATATCATGCTTACAACAACATGTAGAAATGTATGAGAAACAGAAAATGAACTGTGCTATAAAAGCAGGAAAATCTTCAGGGATTTGTAATGGAGGGCTCCCTCAGAAGACGTTTAAACGCCTTTGGAGACCTCAGTAAGTCTGAATATATGGTTAACCCAAGGTCATCCCTGGATACCAAAGCAAAGCTGAAAGAAACATTATCTATATCAATCAACATTCACTTCAAGGAAAGCTGCTGAAGCATTTGGGGCAACAGAAGATGCTTAACTTACATTTATGTTACATCTAGGAAATTTAAGACACTAAAACAACATATTTTGGCTAGCTAAAATCACTAGCAGTCTTTCTAATGATTTACACAGCTGCTCATTTCCGAAATAACAAATGCATTTAATAGAATTAATGACAATAGCTGTGATTTTTTTTATTCCTTTTTGTCTTTGTACAAGTGAGTTTTTCTCCTCCAAATAAATAATTATATTATAGCTATGTTGCAAAAACCTGTATAAACACTAGATGGCAGCAAAGATATCTCTCAGTCTCTGCTGCCCTTTAATGATTATTCAGATTATTGCAGCCAGGTACGCATGCTTTATACATACTGGTAAGAATTAAGGATGGGAAAAAGGGGGGGAAACCCAGGTGGTAGAAAAAAATATTTTTATAGTCTAAAAAATCAACATATTTTGGATATGACCTTTTGCAAAGGACATAGAAAATCAAAACCATGTAAACAACTTGCACAATTTACATCTACATAAAAATGTGATAAGAAGATAAAATCCAGAGCATGATACTGTTTGTGTTACAACAAAGCAGGCATAGTTTGCAATAATATTTATTTTGCTTTTAAAATGCTGAAAATAATATAGAATAAACTAGAAATTATGCATAAAGAAGTTTTTTATAATGAAATTCTTCATCTTTTAGGGAAGAAAATGCTGAAATGAAAAAGCATCTCACTGACTCTTGAAGGTCACTAACATTTAACCAGCAAATGGTGGAGAGGCCAATTCACTCAATTAATAGAACAGAACAATTAACATAATTATTATATTGGTAATTCAATTAATAATTATAGGGTTTGAAAGACCTCTTATTATGTCACAGCGGCATATGCCATGTAACAAATATCTGGTGATTAAAAATATTTATTTTTACAAAATAATTTTTCCCCATTCCCATCTCTCGCACATGCCCACACAAGCATGTATGTTTAGGGTAGTGATGATGAGTGTTGATGGAGAAGAAAGCCTGCAGATCAGCCTTCTAGGCAGTCAAGCAGAAGATTGGCTCAGTAGCTGACATTCAGTCTGCACGCAACCTGGGCTGCATGTCCATCTGCATCAAACTGGCCAAGGAGCAGCAGCAGAAGCACCTGAAACTGCTGATCAGCTGTTTTGTAGCACACAGCTTTGGGTACACTCTATGGCTCAGCCAATGAAGCCCTGTGCTGCCAACAGCTGACCATGATCATCATCTGAGCAGGTATTTATCTAAATCTGTCTGTCATCTATCATTCTCATCTATCATTCTCATTTCTCATCTACCATTTCTCATCTATCACCTATCTATATCTATCTATCTATCTATCTATCTATCTATCATCTCATCTATCATCTATTTATCTATCATCTATCCATATCTATCTATCATCTGTCATCTATCATCTATCATTTAGTCAATTGACTCCTTTGTTGTCTGTTGGGGGTGAAACAGTGGCCCCCGCGGAAAGGGTTCGCAATTTGGGAGTCCTCCTGGATTCACGGCTGGCAGCCGTGGCCGGGAGGATGTTCTATCAGGTTCGCCTGGTACGCCAGTTGCGTCCCTTCCTAGACCGGGACTCGCTATGCACAGTTACTCATGCCTTCGTCACTTCCAGGCTGGACTATTGTAATGCTCTCTACATGGGGCTCCCCTTGAGGTGCACCCGGAGGCTTCAGCTGGCCCAGAATGCGGCCGCGCAGGTAGTGACCGGAGCGCCATGGTGCGCCCATGTAACATCGCTCCTGCGCGAGCTGCACTGGTTGCCGGTGGCCTTCCGGGTGCGTTTCAAGGTGTTAGTGACCATCTTTAAAACGCTCCATGGCATCGGACCCGGATATTTACAGGACCGCCTTCTGCCAGCAAATACCTCTCGCCGTCCGGTATGCTCCCACAGAGTCGGTCTCCTCAGGGTGCCGTCGGCCAGATAATGTTGGCTGGCGACCCCCAGGGGGAGGGCCTTCTCTGTGGGAGCTCCAACGCTTTGGAACGAGCTCCCCCCCTGAACTCCGTACGTTGACGGAATTGCATTCCTTCCGTCGAGAATTAAAGACATGTATTTCGACAAGCCGGCCTGGGATAGTAGCTCCGGTTCCAACAAGGCCATAATTGTTTTTAGGGGATTGAGTTTTAAGATTAAGCATTGGTTTTAAATGATCGGACTAAATTACTTTTAGGTAATTGGGTTTTTAAATGATTGGGCCAAATTATTTAATTTATTTTTAATAATTTTACCTTTTGTATGTTAATGTTTTTAATTGGGCTGTACACCGCCCCGAGTCCTTCGGGAGGGGGGCGGTATAAAAATCGTAAAATAAATAAATAAATAAATAAATCTATCTATCATTTATCTGTCTGTCTATCTATATCTATCATCTATTATCTATCATTCTCATCTATCATTTATCATTATTACCTATCTATATCTATCTATCTATCATCTTATCTATCATCTATTTATCTATCATCTATCCATATCTATCTATCATCTATCATCTATCTATCATCTATCATCTATCTATATATTAACATCTATCTATCATCTGTCTATATCTATCTATCTATGTCTATCAATCTACCTATCTCTATCAATCATGGATCTTTCATCTATCTATCTATCTATCTATCTATCTATCCATCCATCCATCCATCCATCCATCCATCTACTGTATTTTAATTTATTTTGTATTTATTTATTTATCAAACTTACATGGGGGAGGATGTTAGCTGGAAGTTAAGTAGCTGACAGTGAATAACCTCAGCTAGGTCTGTTGTAACTTCAAATATTCACTATGTTAAAGACTACCTGTATTTATCAAACTCTGGGGAGACTATCCACAGCCACAGGGCTGGCAATAAAAAAGGAATTTTAGAAGTATTTAAAATTTAAAACTAGAAATGACTAAGTATGTAAAGTATGAAAAGAGATATATGGTTTGCAAAAGGCCATTCAGCAAGTAAACAAATAATACACAAACAACTAACCCTAAAAATGACCTTCTCCTTCCATTTAAAAAACCAAGTTTGTAGCTGATTTTGTAGATTAGTTTGTAGTTATAGATAAGTTGTAGCTGAGTTTGTAGTTAAGAAAACTATCAGCCAGTTATCTTGCGTCAGATTTATGGTTTCAGTTTTTCATGCCATAGAATATATATACCCCTTCAGTATATAATGCTGGAATATTGTAAAGCTTAATAGCAAACAGATCAGGTACTTAGCAATAGACTAAGCACAATTAGGCCTCACATTCCAGCCACTCCTATAAATAACTTTTCATTTCCTTTCTAAGTCTGCAAGTTTCATTAGTATAGTGGAAAGATATGGAAAAAAATAAAAATATATATTTCCACACCAATCCAATCACTCAAGTCAAACATTTTGCTCATTCCAGTGAAGGAACATGAAAATAACTCACAACTGTCCACTGCCTCAACCGTTGATCCAAAAAAAACTATAGAAATGCACCTGTTAAAAACCAGAAGCACACATTTGTGTTTTATCATACAACATGCCTAACCTGTTCCAGTGAACTATTCTTCTAGACTTATTCCACTCCCAGAAGGCAAGGCAAGGCAAATAAGGACCAAACAAGATGCCTAATGATCAAATAGGATGTCTAATGAGGCCAGGAGCTAGCTTGGTATATTGCAAGACTCTGGAATCATGAACCCAGTTGATGAGAAATTCAAAAGTTGAGCACTTCTTCACATAGCATACAATTAATGTCAGGTCCCTATAAATCTCTGTCAGGATGCTGCCATTTTGAGGGAGGGGGACCCTCTGGAGCTCTCCTGTACTGTGTACTGTGCTTAGCTTTGCTTTGTTTACTCTTTGCTTTCATGTATCTTTCTGGGGAATGTAAGGGGGGGAGGGATTGCCCAAGGCCATTTGCTCCACTTCACCAGGGAAGAAATGCCTGGGGAACATCCTTTTATCACTGGCTCGATCTGGAGTTCTCACAACATTTTAACACCTCTGGATTGGTTTCTATGAACTGGGCAGTTGGGAGGGTTTTAAACTTTGGTGTGTAACCTAGTGAATGTGGGCTTTTCAGATCCTGCCTGCCTTCTCTTGCTTTCACTAACTCTTAATAAAAGTTCCTGTTGAAATGATGCCAGTTTGAAGAGTTCTGCTTTCTTGAGAGATTCAACTGAGGCAGGGCCTTACAATTAACCAATAAATTTGCTGTCAATAGTTGTGGTTACCATTGTGGAGGGCTTGAAAAGGGGATGATCCAGGAAAATAAGGTAATTCATAGCTTCTACCTAAGAAGATAATCCATGAATTAGGTATTAAGGTAGCTTCTAGATCCAGGAAAATAAGGTGATTTGTAGCTTCTAGGTAATAAGGTAACCCATAGGTTAGGTAAGAAGATAATCCATAGCTTCTAGCCATGAAATGTATACATTGCTCTCTGAGGTTCAGCAGGCTACTCAATATGAGGATACGAATAGAAGAGGGAATGGTCTGTTTGTGGGTTCTCTGTGAGCTTTACTGTGAGAAGAAAACACAGGACAAGTTGGGCTTATGATCTGAATCAGCATAGTGCTCTCTTTCCTTTTCAGCCCAAAAGCACCTTGAAGGAAAATATCCAAAATGGCTTGGGACTGTCTGTCCATTGGCTGGAGAAGCCTCTGAGAAGAGAACAGAGCAGGATCAAGGTGTGAGAGGAGAAGCCAGCAAATAAAATTTTGTGTCTGATAATCAGCCAGATCTAACCAAGTGCTGAGGGGGTGAAATATTCCAGGGGGGGGGAAATCCCTAATTCATCCCTACAGGAGAGGCACTTGGACAATAGTTTTGAATGCTGCCATCTCCTCCACTCTAAGCCCCTTGGTCATTTGGACTACAGCATACGCAGCTTCCCAACACACATATAAACACAGAGAGATATCACACAAAGCCAGAATGGAAACATACACATGGGTCAGATATATGGACCTTTCCCCATAAGCTGTCCACAGCACAAATGCGGGTTACTTTTTTACCAGAAATATCAAGGCACTATGTCACTCTATGGTCACTGTTGGAAAAGGGATTAGAAAAAATTTTAGAAGCCATCTTCACCCCCTGCCTTATTTTGTCCTTAGTTAGTGAATCCCATAAGCATGCAAGTCAGAGGTTTGAGTCCTGAAAGCTAAAACGAGCAGGATATAGCAAGTTCTCTTCTTTAAAAGCAAACTTGCAAACTACCTTTTTAAAAGGGGTTCTTCATCTTATTAACCTTTCAGTATAATCTTTACAATCTTTAATTTATTAACCTTTAGTATAATCTGACTCGTCTGCAGGCTGATTATTTAATATGACTCTGATACATAGGATGTTTGTATTTTGACAAGAAAGATAAAGAAGAATCTATAAAAACTGTCAACCTTATTATCTTCTGGTTCCTCTTCTTCAGAGAGCTTACCCTCATGGGGAGATCAGATGCAAATCTGTAAATATTGAAACCGTAACTTGGTTTCTGCTGAAAACAAACAAAAGATTAAACTAGATTGTTTTGTAGAAATATAACACAGTAGTTTACGTTAGAAGAGAGAAAAATAAACACCCTTCAACAGGCCGTTTTTAACCATTAACACAAAAGTTGGCTTCTCTTGGCAAACTCCCTGTAATTAACCCTTTTTGCATGAAGATAGTAACTAGTTCTTACTGGTCTCTCTCCAACATTATTCAGACTAGTGTTAGCCAAAATATAGCCTCTCTAAAACAAGTATCCAGTCACTTGTTTCACAAAATGTCCCATAGGTTTTATTGTCCCCTGAGCTTGTAATATTGTTCCTGTGTGTTTTCAACTTCCTAGATGTTGACTGACATATACAGTCCTTGGCCTTCTTAATATTTTCCCTTCGGTGTGACTTGACTATTTTCCTACATTTTGCTATCCACTTTAGGGATAAGCAATGCTACCGTATATAAAACACCGAAAAGGAGTAAGCAGTACTAATCCAATGAAACCAGAGGCATGAGACAAAAAGAAAAAAAAAAGAAAAGAAGGCTACTTAGCTAAAAATAGTTTTCTCCAACACATTCACTATACCTCTCTTTTCTAACCTCGAAAATCATTCTTCTTAGCATAACCAAACACAGCTTCATATTCCAAAGGTGCTTCAGTTCAAAACCAAAGAAGCTTCTTGGATGAGAAGTGAAACATCTTCAAGGAAAAACAAAGTCCAGTTGCCTTTTGAAAAAATACATTTGGGACAACCATGACCTGAATGACTGAGAATCTCCAGAAACACATGGTTTCTATATTGGTTTTTGTACTTCAAAATTTCCACCTCTTTCTTTTTCAGGATCTCATTGGCTCTATTCTACCATGACATTTTTGGGCTTGCTCTCCATTGTGATCCATTCACTCTTCATATATAACGCAGTTCTTAGTCATATGTTTTGCCATGTAGATGCAATAAGCAATCATTCATTTCATTCTCCTGTGAAAAAGGACAACCTTGACGTTTCTTGGTGTTTCATATATTAATGTTTCAGAATCATACTCTCTGTTGCATCATCTGTTGTATATAATATTCACCACAAAACATTTGGTATCATCTGCATAAAAAATATATGCTCATTCACTCTCAAACAAATACACCTCTAATGCCATTGTAATCATTCCTGACTCATTATCTGTAAATGTATTAGATAACCAGAAGGAAATCACACTTCCTTGTCTTATTCTCAGTTTATTGTTGAATCGTTGTTGAATGATTTACTAATTATTTTATTGTTTTACTTGTTACTGTTCTCATATTCAGCAATCAATTTCAACATCATATTCACATAAGACATCGCAAAATTCAAATGTATTCACTTCAGGACAGATATTTTGTAGACAAAAATTAATACAATGAACTTTCTTTTAACTTTCACACATTTCTTATTCACTTGTTAAAAAGTAAAAATCTGTTCTGCACGTCACTTGCCTAGTTTAAATATGTATTACACTTTCCAAAGTTTGCTCATTGCCACCTCTTGCAGTATTTTTACCACAATTCTGAGTATTTTGAGTCACTAAATTTTACTCTCCCAATAACAGCATTTTTATAATTTTCAGACACAGATGCACTCTTCACACAGAGATTAAACAAATCTCTCATAGGCAACCTTCAACCTCATTTTAATATTTCTCTAGTTACATCATTTACACCTGCTGCCTTAACATTTCTCAGCATTCTTACGATATCCTTTTTTATGATAACTTGTGTGGCAATCATTTTAATTCTATTCTTCAATAGAATTAAAAGATTGCTACAACAGGTTATCATAAAAGAAATCTTCAGCATTAACTAATCAATTAATTAGTTAATTATCAACATTATATCATCTTTGTGGTGTTGACATTTAGCAGCCACATTGACAGACCTTCTTCAGGATAATCTGTTCATAGCTTGGTCATTTGGTCTTCCAATAGTGCACACATTTCCACTGCAATTGAGTCCATCCATTTTAGTGCTGGCCATCTTCTTCTTTTTCACTTTCCCCAGCAACCTGGATATTTGCGCAATGTGTCCATAATGTAAGAATTTTATTTATTTATTTATTTGTTTGTTTATTTGTTTATTCATTCATTCATCATATGGCATACAATGTCAGGGAAACCTACAAATGCTAGATACAATGCAGTCCTGACAGCCTAAATTGTGAGAATCCTAGATTGATATATTCTATGATCCATTTTTTTGTTTTCTGTGCTACCCATAGTACTGTCAGAAAACCTATCCAACACCAAGTTTAAAAGCATCATTATTCTGCTTCTTCATCCCAGTTCTTCACAATGTACACCCATAGAGCATCACAGGCACAATTCTGATTTTTATAGGTATAGACATATCACAACATTGCAATATATTTCCCAAAGTCTTCATTGCCATTCTATTAAGTAATGTACTATGTAATCAGTCACTTCACCTTGTTGATCCATGTAGTTGTCTTGGTAAGATAGATAGATAGATAGATAGATAGATAGATAGATAGATAGATAGATAGATAGATAGATAGATAGATAGATAGATAGATAGATAGATAGATAGATAGATAGATAGATAGATAGATAGATAGATAGATAGATAGATAGATAGATAGATAGATAGATAGATAGATAGATAGATAGATATTCTCCACACAATCATAGGTATCTGGCAAGTAGGGAAAGTTAAGCAAAGCAGATCCGCTTTGCTTAACTTTTCCCACTTCCCAGATACCAATGATTGTTTTGTCTTCTTCTACTTGTTAGACCTAAGGCAAAAGAAGCTTTCTGTAAAAACCTTCACTTGGACAATCATTTGAAATGCTCCAGAGAGCATAAATGTATGTGAAAGAGAGAGAGAGAGAGAGAGAAGGAGAGGTAAAAAATAATTTTGTGATGGCTTTAATAGAGTAAAAAGATTCAAAATAAGGCCAATTTAGTATCGCTAAGTCTATTAGACCAAACAGAGATTCACAAGACAACAAACCTTCCTAGTTTAACCATAGCTTCAAACTCTAACATTGTGATTGTCATCACATATTAAAGAAGCTGCTCTTAGGTTATTCGTAAAAGGAGTAGCCACAAAGTTTAAAGAGCCGTCAAATTCACATTCTCATTATAGGTCGTCCTCGACTTACAACAGTTCATTTACTGACTGTTCGAAGTTACAAGGGCACTGAAAAAAAGTGACTTATGACTGTCACGTGATCAAAATTCAGATGCTTGGCAACTTAGTCATATTTATGATGATGGTTGTAGTGTCCCCAGGGGTCATGTGATCCCATTTTGGGACCTTCTGACAAGCAAAGTCAATGCCAGATTCACTTAACAACCATGTTATTAACTCAACAACTACAGTGATTCACTTAACAATGGTGGCAAGAAAGTTCGTAAAATGAACTTAAAATTCACTTAACAAACATTTCACTTAGCAACAGAAATGTTGGGCTTGCTTGTGGTTGTAAGTCAAGGACGACCTGTATCAGAAAAATAATGTGGGCGCTAAGACAATGCAATCAATCATAATAGTGCTAATAATTTACCATGGGAAATCAACATTCCTGCTCTAGCAGTAATTTATTTTGCTTCCTTGAAATGTGAGTTTAGAATTTCAGTTCTGAATGGGCAGAGGCAAATGGGGAGGTGTCACTCAGCACTTCTCATAGCGATCTCCCTTTTCCAGCTGCAGCCCATAATCTTACCATATATTTTCCTGAACAATACCATTCTTGGAGTACCTGAGAATTCAAGAGACAGTCAGAAACTAGGGAAATTCTGCTTTACATCTTTCATCACTTCATTTCCATGTTCCCCAGAAGAACATGTTAAACAAAAGCCTTTGTCTCCAACTTTATTTTTGTTCATTTTAGTAAGGTCCCTCTTCCCTCTAGTGCCTCATTCTTGCATTACTTAAATTTATATTGAAAATTCATCATGTTCCTTCAGGAACCTAAAATAAGCCAACAAAGTCAACATACGTCAGCTATGAATTGGTATGATGATTTCCCCTAGTTTGGTCTTTCTGGTTGGGATTCTGATAAGTTGTATTCTGAGCTTTTCTCTATGGATTTTATTTTATTATTGTTTTTCCATAATACGTATTCAATTTTCTACAAGGAGAAATTAACAATGTGAATTTTGCACATGTATTAAAAGGAACTCAGTACAAGTAGTATTAACCATTTGTTTAGTGGCCATTCGAAATTACAACAGCACTGAAAAAAGGGACAAAAGACTGTCTTTCATATGATCGTTACAGCATCCCACAGTCATGTGATCAAAATTCAGATGCATGCTTCTCCGTGGCAACTGGCTCATATTTATGATGATTCCAGTGTCCCTGGGACATGTGGTCATGTTTTTCAACTTTCTGACAAGCAAAATCAATGGGGAAGCAAGATTCACCTCAGAACTATGTTACTAACTTAACAATTGTAGTGATTCACTTAACAATGGGAGCAAAACGGTCGTAAAATTGAGGGAAATTCACTGAACAACTGTCTTGCTTAGCAATGGAAATTTGGGCTCAATTGTGGGCATAAGTCAAGGACTACTTGTACTACGAATAATGTACCATATATGTACCTGTGTCTTCCTTTGCATCAATTGCAGTCCGCTATGTTAGTACAGATCAGTGAGATTTTATATGAATAAATAAGGGTGTCAAAAGATTACAAAAAACAGGAAGAGAACAAAATATCCATGTTGTTGTAAGTATTTGAACTGGAACCAGGTTCAATGTACCTCATGAAGTTGTTTTTGTGCAGATCATTAGTATCAAAAGGTGATGAGAATATTAGATAGGTTGCTTTTTGCTCCTAGAGCATGATATAAATACAATGAAGAAATAAAATAAGATATCATTCTTTGGCAGCAACAATTAATATGTAGCATTTCCATTAATATGTAGTTTCATCATGAAATTATATGAGGAAATCACCTTGGAAGAAGCAGGAAGAGCCCTAGTCAGAGGAACATGCAGCTTAGCCCACAGGAGAAGGGGGATACCTTGGACAGCAAGAAAAAGAGTCCATTCAAAATTAGCTGAAGTTATTCTTGGCAGCTCACTGGAAAGTCTATCAAGGAAGTGTTTTGGACACTTAATGCAGGCACAATTGTATTTGAGGAAAATGCCAGGCTTGGGAGTTTCAAAGGCAATAAAAAATGAAGCCAACAGTAGGACAACATAATGAGATACTATCACTGATGTTCTGAACATGGGTTTGGGACTCCAAGAAGAAATTGCTCACAGAGAGTCCTGGTGAACTGTTGTTGAACAGTCAAGCCTAACCATGGGTGATGTGGAAAATTTCATCATCTTTCTAGGTTTATTCTTTGCTCCTCTTTTGGGGTTGTCTCGGTGAGAGCTTTCCAGATTAAAAGCCCCTTGTTCTTCTTCAGAAAGTTCAAAGGGTGACATAATACTAGCAATAATTTTGTATGGCGACGGTTCTACTGTGGTTACTATTATTATTCTAGCAATGAAGGTAGAAAGCAACAACAATACTGACTAGATCAGTGTTTCTCAACCTTGACAATTTTAAGGCATGTGGACTTCAACTCCCAGAATTCCACAGCCAGCGATCCTACACAGGATTTTTCAGTTTCATCAGTCCGCAATTTCCCGAAATTTGCCCTTGTTATATTTCCTTGAACATGTGTATTTTAATCCTGCAGATGGATTTCAGAAAAGAATCCTTGCAACTAATTAATGATCTTCTTGCCCAAAGGCTCTCCATTATTTCTGAATGAAAACTAAACCTGTTTTGAAATACACACGCAAAGCGCTATTTGTATTTTTCCAAGTGCACGAAATTTTTTTGCCTAGAGCACTGCTAGTGACACAAAAGGAGAAAACAAAGATTCAGGTCTAATTATACATTTTGGCTCCCTTCTACTCATTTGTTAATTAAAACATGCTTTCCAACACCACCCCAAAAGTGTATGGCATTCCAGAAATTTAACTGCATTCAATGAAGAAATCAAATATAGTTGAAGTTAATTTTCACATTCCTCATTGCAAGGTCCTAGCCAGCATTCAACAATATCCCCCCTGAAAATTACACTTCCATCAAGGTGTTAACTGTCTTTCTTTATTAACTCTGGTGACCATAATGCCATTCCCCTCATCAGTAAAATGCTATCCTCCTATTGACTGTCCCAACCTGTTTGGGGCACTCAAACTTGGCATCTTGAAGATATGTGGGTTTCAGTTCCCCAAATTTCCCATCCAGTGTGTGGATTTAGCTCCAGTAGCTACACGGGCACAACTATGAGATAAAAAGCTAAAGTTCTTCTGATGAGCTGAATGGTATTCAGACTTCACCCCTTTTCCATTCTTCTTTTCTCCGTTAACCAAGATCTCTTTCTACGAGGTCTTCTGAGATACCGGCCTATAGCTGCCAGCATACAGACTCTGACCTCTCTCTATCCACATACAAAAAAACCTAAGGACCAGTTTAGCACATATTTTTCCAGGACCGCAGGATTGTGTACAAATTTGGGTGGGATCATTCTGTCTTCAGTTTTGAAAATATGTGTTTATGGAAAAAGAGCAAAGTGCAACGGCAGCTATGAGTCTTTCTTTCATCCTTTTTTTCAAGAATTCATAGAGATCCTTAAGAGAAGCTCTTACAATGTTTTCCATTCCAGGCCTAAAGGGAAAACGGGCTGTTTAAGATCAGGTTCAAGTTAGGCATTGAATTATTGCCATTCAATGATTTTTGCACAATACCCAGGACCTTGTGGGAAAGCAACAGGATTTGGAGAGTTCTTCTCATTTTGTCATTTAATACATAGCTGATCCATCTTTCCGCAATTTATCTGGTTAAAAGGTGGTAGCTACCCCAAATGACCTACAAAATGTCAGAGGAAAACATGAACCTGTTCAAAAATCTCCTTTGTGAAGTCCTCACATAAAACCAGGACATGTGTTAAAAATGTCACCCCACTGTACATTCAAGTCATTCTTTCCCTCTCCTTTGCCCAAAATAAAAGTATTAGAATCATTGAATCACAGAGTTGGAAGGGATTGTGGAGGTCTTTTAGTCCAAGGGTCCCCAACCCCCCAGGCCATGGCTCACTAACAGGCTGCGGCCTGTTCAGAACTGGGCCACAGAAGGGGTGGGTGAGCACACATTTAGCTCTATTTGTGCGAGCAGCATGCGTGTGTGCCTGCCATTTTTATTATTATTATTATTATTATTATTATTATTTACAATTTTTATACCGCCCCCCTCCCGAAGGACTCGGGGCGGTGTACAGCCCAATTAAAACAACAACACACAAAAATTAAAATTATTAAAAATAAATTAAACAATTTGGCCGAATATTTAAAAACCCAGCTAAAAACACAATCCCCTAAAAACAGTTATGGCCATTGTTGGAGCTGGAGCTATTTGTGCAAATGAAGCTGTGCATGCACACTCGTCTGCCACTCACATGGAATCATCCCCTCTCTCCCTCCCCCCCACCAGTCTGCAAAGCCAGAAATGCTGGAGATCATTGTTCTAGTCCAACCTCGGCCCAAGGCAGGAGTCCTTATACCAGTGATGGTGAACCTTTTAGAGACCGAGTGCCCAAAAACTGGCCCCGCCCCTGTTCCACCCCCTGCCCCGCCCCTGCTCTGCCCCCACCCCACCTGCCCGCAGGGCCATTCACCACCTCTAAGGCCCACCGCAGATTGCCCAGGCAGCCCAGCAGCGCCATAGTGGCCACGCCCTCTGCCCGCACCCCGCAGCATCAACTGTGCATGTTGGGGCATGAGGGCAGAGTCTTGTCTACGTTGCCTGGCTGCCATGTCCTTGTCTGCCCTGCTCCGTATGGGCCACGCTCAGGGGCGACTCTCCTCCAGGGGGGCTGCTGGTGAGGAGGGGGTTGTGGGGGGAGGAAAGGCTGGGGCAACAGCACATGTGCCCACAGAGAGGGCTCTGAGTGCCGCCTCTGGCACGCATGCCATAGGTTCGCCACCACTGCCTTATACCATCCTAAACAAATGGTTCCCCAATGTTTTCTTGAAAACCTGGAGTGCCCAGCCAGCCAGCCAGCCAACCAATGATGGAACACAATCATGATTTGAGAACAGAAGAAATTAATCTGGCAAATTATGAAAAAAAATATGAGTTATATGAAATTCAAATGTTAAGGCTGAAATATAAAGGGAAAATGTTAATCTGTGCAAATGTTTATGTGCCATCCAGACAACAAATACATTGGGGGTGTATGTTTAATGATTTTCCACATTATACCTCTAAACTCCATAATCTGGTAATGGCAAGGAAAAGAAGCTCCACAGTAACAGTTTAAAATAAGAGATGAGATTCTAATATAATGTTTATATTTTTAATAATCACATAAAATCACATCCAGCTGAAAATGTAAGACTGATGCATTCTCTCTCTCTCTCTCTCTCTCTCTCTCTCTCTCTCTCTCTCTCTCTCTCTCTCTCTCTCTCTCTCTCTCTCTCTCTCTCTCTCTCTCTCTCAGATTGAAGAGAAATTTCTTTTTTTGAGCTGAAAAGGCCTAACCTCAGGGGAAGGGAATAATTTCCCCTTCTTTACAAATGGACATTATGCCAGAAGTAAAGCATATCAAATCACATTATATTTGCATTGGTTCCTTTTTCATCCAAATACTCCAGCAGCTTCTGGGATTCCATATATTATAGCCAGTAAAATATTTCCTGTTTCAACAAAGGACTGAAGCCTGATCCGATTCCTAGCATTGCCTGCCAGGGATGCAGTGACTTTCAGCAGTGAAAGCAGGGCAAGGAAGAAAAAAAAACATGAAAGCAGAGGAGCTGTGCTGCTTTTCTCCCCTGCATGATGACTTTCCAGGTGCGTAACATGCTTGAAGGGGGACAGAGATAAGGAGCTCAAAACAGTTACTGTTAAGCCCTTGGAAGCTCCATCTATCTTCATAGAGAGCTCTGAGCTTATATATAACTCTATGTGGTGGAAATGCAGGCTAAAGAAGAGGACAGAGTAAAGAGGTGTTTTAGGAAGGAGTCACTCCTTAGGAGGAAAAAACATGGGTCAGGCTAGTGAAGATTGAAGAGACAATCAACAAGCCAAAAAGGGAACAAAAAATCCAAAACACCTCCCCACCAGCAATCAACACTCAGATGAGCAGAGATTAACTCCAGGATTAACATCAAACCAAGAATCAAGAAGTAAACAATGCTCCAATCGAGCAATTGTCAAACAAACCAACAGTAAAACAACCCAACCAAAGTACCTCTAAGACCATTCTCACCAACACTGACAGGGCAGGTCACTAGAATATAAACTGAGAGCAAACCCCACTCCTTGCTAGCACTGATGGGCACTCATTACCTAGTTTGGGTAATGAAACAGCAAGAAAACAGCCAAGCCCAGAGAGCACTAAGGTCTCCTCACAGTGAAATCCTTATCTACTGTTTCCCAAGGGCAGGGGTAGGCAACCTTGGCTCTTTTATGACTCGTGGACTTCAACTCCCAGAGTTCCTGAGTCAGCATGGCTGGCTCAGGAACTCTGGGAGTTGAAGTCCACGAGTCATAAAAGAGCCAAGATTGCCTACCCCTGCCCAAGGGAATGCAGTCAGTCTGGTGTGATTCTTGTAAAATGGATGATCAACAAAAAAGAAACTGTTCTGGCCTAATTCGCAGAATTGTTCTGGTTCCTAGCACCTGACATTCTGTTTCCAATGATTTAATTCAACATCACTGAATTAAAGTGCAGATTTTTTTGGTTCTTGGGAAGACTCAGTGGAGTTACTGTTTTGCCCCTCAGGGGACAGAGAGTGACCTTGGTGGGGAAAATCCAATATTGGGGCCTGTTGTGTCCTGAGCCTGCAAAAGCAGGCTTGGGATGTTGTATTGGTCCCCGGGCATTCCAAAAGCTGCCCGGGACCAGACAGAGCGGTGCCAGCCTTGTGCGCATGTGCATGGTGCAAAAATGCTCTGTTTCATTGGTTGACGTTGTCCGGGTTTCTGGCCATATAAAAAGGCTTGCGTGCCTTTTGTTTTTGCTTGGGTGTTGTTAGAAGGAGAATAAAGAGTTGTTCAACATCGCCATGTGTCTTCATCATTCGCACACGAACGAAGTATACAACACTGGCGACGAAGGTGGGATCCTTTGCAAGATGAAACAAGTGTTTTAAGGACTTACCTAGAAAGTCCTGAAGAGGGGAAGACGGCGTCTGAATCAGCATTCCAGCCTGCCAATATAGCATCGCTGGAGGGTGAGATCAGCTAAAGGACCCTTTCCCCAAACAGAAGTTTGCAGAGGAGCGAGTGGTGAACGTCGTAAGAGTATGATGGCGAAGATTGGCCATTTGTCTGACTTTGATGTCTCACACCCAGAGAGATGGAATTCCTACGTAGCAAGAGTGGAGAATTACTTCAGAGTAAATCAGATTAGAGAAGACGGCTTGAAGGCTGCAACTCTTTTGTGTGTCTGTGGACAGGAAGCTTTTGAAATTGCAGAGAATCTGGTGGCCCCTGCACCTCTGGAGTCAGTAACATATACTGACTTGAAGAAACTGTTGAAGGAACATTTCTAGCCAAAGTTATCTGTTATTGCTTGGAGGCACTCATTCAAGCAGAGAGACCAGAGGCCGGGTGAATCTGCTGCATATTTTATTGCGGCCTTAAGGCGAGCAGCCAGACCTTGTGAGTTCAAGGATCTGGAAGAGAGGATGCGAGATCGCTTCGTATGCGGTTTAAGGAACAGAGACTTACAACAGAAGATTTTTGCAAAAGGAGATGTCTCTTTCCAAGACGAACTAGGAGAGGTGCCAGCTGAGGAAGCAGCAGGCAGGGCTGTGAAGGCCTTACGGCTCACCAGACACAGCTACCATCCATCAAGAGGACGCTCAAGAAGGATCAGAAGTGGATCCTGAAGAAGAGGTTGACAGAATTCACCAGCCAGCTGAGAGGAGGCAGAAGGGACATCCAGTCAAGGCCCCAGCATCTCTTCAATGCTTCGGGTGTGGAGGACGCCATAAGCGAGCTGACTGCAGGTTTTGCTCAGCCATTTGCAGGGCGTATGGCAGGCAGGGCCACATTGCATCCATCTCTTTGGGTCGCCAGAAGGTTCAACTTCAGGAGGAATTGCTTCAGAAAGGTAACAGGGGCCCAGCCAAAACAGGGTGGGTTTCTGTGCATCACGCAGGAGTATTCTAAGAAGAGGGTCACACAAGCCCCTTAAGAAGAAACTTTCCATTAACATAAGATTGCAAGGGGTTCCCCTATCAATGGAGTTGGGCACTGGGTCCGCTCTCTCAATTAACAATTAACACATTCAAAAGGATATGCAGCAGCAGTGGCCTTCGAGTTAAACTCAGGCCATCCAATCTAATACTTACTGATTTTCAGAATTCTGTGGTGTGTGTTAAGGGGGAGGCCATCCTTAGAGTACAGCATAAGGATTTTGAAGGTCCCCTAGATGTGGTGGTTGTTGGGGGTGAACATACGAGTCTTATGGGACTTGATTGGTTTGAGGCTCTGGGAATCCAGGTAACTGGGCTGCACCATTTGCAAACGTTGAGCCTTGCAGAAGTCTGTAAGGAGTTTGCAGATGTGTTTAGTTCAGAGCTAGGATCCTACAAGGGGCCTCCAATTTCTCTACGGTTAGACCCAACCATCACGCCCATTAGGGATAAGCCTAGAAGGGTAACTTTTGCCCTCAAGGGCAAGATTGATGCTGAGCTGGACAAATTGCTCCAGCAGGGCATTCTAGAACCTGTGGATTCTAGTCCATGGGAAACCCCCATAGTAACGCCTCTAAAGGCTAATGGGGACATACGTATATGTGCAGACAATAAGTGCACATTGAATAAGGCGCTGCAACAGCATGCTTATCCAGTGCCAGTAGTAAGTCACATTCTGGCCTCCCTCAAGGGGGGACGCATTTTTGCGAAGCTTGACCTGGCACAGGCCTATCAACAGTTACCTGTTGATGAGGCACTGCAAAGGCCCAGACTATTGTAACTCACAGGGGAGGCTTCAAGGTCAAGAGACTGCAATTTGGGGTAAATGTAGCCCCTGGCATATTCCAAAGTGTCATGGAGAGCACACTTCGAGGTATTCCTGGGGTCTGTCCCTATTTCGATGACTTCCTCATTGCTGAGGAATCATCTCAAAATTTAGCAGAAAGACTAAGGGCTGTCTTGCTTCATTTTCGAAAAGCAGGCCTTAAACTAAAGAAGGATAAATGTAAGATAGGAGTCATTTCTACTGACTTCTTAGGATTCAGGATAGATGCTCAAGGCATTCACCCTGCTGAAACTAAATTGCAAGCTATCCAGCAGGCCCCAAGCCCTAAGTCTAAGAGTGAGCTGCAAGCCTTCTTGGGGCTATTAATTTTTTACCATGCATTTCTCCCACATAAAGCTGCAGAGCCATTACACAGGCTCCTTGGCAATGGACTAAAGTCCATGAAAAGAGTTTCAATGAGGTTAAAGCCTTGCTCACTTCTAATGCTGTTTTAGCGCATTTCAATGAGCAACTGCCTGTTTGCATCGCATGCGATGCATCTCCTTATGGGGTGGGAGCCGTACTTAGCCATCTAAAGGTTGATGGGACACAGGTCCCTGTGGCCTATTACTCAAGGACTCTGTCTTCTGCAGAGCGAAATTACGCTCAAATTGACAGAGAAGCCTTGGCCATAGTGGCTGGCATTAAGAAATATCATGATTTCTTATATGGCCACCATGTCACGGTCTTTACTGACCATAAGCCTCTGCTGGGTTTGTTTACCACTAACAAACAGAGCCCACATATCATTTCTCCTCGTATGCTGAGATGGTCCATTTTCCTGTCAGCATATGACTATACTTTAGTTCACAAACCAGGAAAACAAATGGGTCATGCAGATGGCCTGAGCAGATTACCACTGAACCAAGCAGAGTCAGATCCTGCTCCAGCCATTAATATTCTGTCCATTCAGGAGTTGCCTGAGTCTCCCCTCAATGCTAGGGACATGGCTGCAGAAACTGCCACTGATCACACACTTACACGCATGCTGACATGGGTGTTGTCAGGATGACCTGACAAGTGCCCAGATACTGAGTTCCAAAGCTTCTGGCACAAGAAGCATGAGTTTTCCACTTTCAAGGGTTGCCTTTTATGGGGCAGCAGGGTAGTGATCCCAACCTCATTGAGGTCTAGAATCTTGATCTCTCTGCACGAGGGACATCCTGGTATAGTCAGGATGAAAGTGCTTGTGCGCAGCCATCTTTGGTGGCCTGGCCTCGATAAAGCCATCGAGGCCCAGGTGCACAGGTGCCAAGTGTGCCAACAGTCCCGGCCTGAAATGCCTCAGGCCCCAGTACATAGGTGGGAGGAAACTCAAACCACACGGTGTAGAGTGCATATAAATTATGCTGGGCCCTTTCAGGGGCAATTCTTCCTGGTTGTTGTTGATAGCCATTCCAAGTGGCTAGAGGTTGTTTCTGTTTCCTCCACTACTACTGCCAGAACCATCCAGGTGTTGAGAGGAATTTTTGCATCACAAGGTCTTCCAGATGTTCTGGTTTCAGATAATGGCCCTCAATTTACCTCTTCTGAGTTCCAGGCTTTTCTTCAGGCCAATCTGATCCGGCATGCAACATCAGCTCCCTTCCACCCATCCTCCAACGGACTGGCAGAGAGAATGGTGCGCACCACCAAACATGCCCTGAAGAAACTGACTTATGGTAACTGGCATCACAGGTTAGCACATTTCCTTCTTGCACACCACACCACACCATGCACTGCCACAGGAAAGAGCCCTGCTGAACTCCGCTGGGGTCGCCGCCTCATCACTAAGCTGGACAGATTGCACCCTGACTGGGTGGCTTCACAGGTGTCATAACCGCGGGCATCTAGGAGACTTCAGGTGGGCGATCCGGTTTGGGCAAGGAACTATGGGCCTGGACATCTCTGAGTCACAGCTGTGGTCTGCAAGGTCTCTGGGCCGTTGTCTTACGAAGTTGCCTTGGGTGACGGCTGCGTTCTTCGCAGACACATAGACCAACTGCGTTGGAGACTGGACTCTCACCCTTCCGCTCCTGGCTCTGCTCTAGGGGGGAGGAGGACCATAATATGCATTCTGGGTCACAGTTTCCCAGGACTAACAGGCCCTCACTAGCTGCTACTGAGGCTGTTTGGAATTCATCCCAAGGTTCCGCAAGTGCTCCTAACAGGAATTCACTAGATAGGGGATCATCCCACACATCCATAATTACTCCAGACAGGGAGTCACACCGGGGGATATCCACAGTATTCACATATATCAGATAGTGCTCCAGACAGGGAGACTGACCGGAGGTACCCACACAAATCACAAGCAGCAAGAGAAAAGGAATTCCATCAGGGGCGCTTGTCAAATTCTGCAATTGCTCCCAAAAGGAGGTCTCCAACAAAAGGGGTTGCCATGGAGGCAACTCCTGACTCTGGCACCTGGGGCACGTGCTTGGGGGCCACAGAGTACTGGGGCACTTCCGCTACCCAGCCCTCCCCATCTGCTGGCCTTGGGCTCGAGGGACAGTGTTCCCAAGAGGGGTCCATTGTGGACTCGGGGACTTCCACCCCTCCAAGATATGCTGGCTTAGACTTAGAGGGTCCAGCCAGCCAGCAGCTGGGTGGTCAACCGGGTATTTGGGCAGCAAAGTCCTGGCATGCCTAGCCTGGTAGGTGAGCAGGTAGGCCAGGCACCCTCACCAGGGTCACCTGGGAATTTAGGACAGCAACACCCTGGCCTGCCTAGCCTGGTAGGTGAGCAGGTGGGCCAGGCAATCTCTCCGGGCCTTAGAACGTCGCAGAGGGCCAAGTGCCCACCCAAACATCTGAGAGACTTTGTGAAGTTGCTGTCAAATCATGAGGGACCTATTCATGAGGCCCCTGAATAAGGGGAGCAACTCGTGGGTAGATTATTTTGTATTATTTTTTTTATTTCGGATACATTTATTGTATTACTAAGATTGAAGGGGGTTTGCCTGAGGGCAGACTCAAGTATTCCACACTCCTTGCATTTGATTGATGAAACTGTATGATACTCTTCCCAATGCATGGCGTACATGTGAGTGCACAAAGTATGTTCCATCTAGGGGGGAGGGGTGTTGTGTCCTGAGCCTGCAAAAGCAGGCTCGGGAGGTTGCATTGGTCCCGGGCATTCCAAAAGCTGCCCAGGACCAGACAGAGAGGCGCCAGCCTTGTGCGCATGCGCACGGCACGAAAACGCTCTGTTTCATTGGTTGACGTCCAGGTTTCTGGCCATATAAAAAGACTTGCGTGCCTTTTGTTTTTGCTTGGGTGTTGTTAGAAGGAGAATAAAAAGAGTTGTTCAACATCGCCATGTGTCTTCATCATTCGCACGCAAACGAAGTATAAAACAGGGCCTTCCTGGCAAGTGATACCCTAAAGCTTTGGCAGAAGAAAAACAATAATCTGGATCAGGAACCTCAATAAGAGGAATGAAAATAAAGCTTTTCTTTTCTTTTTTCTTCCCTTCTCAACAATCCTGTAAATATGCATGGCATTTGGGACTGGGAATAGGAGTGGAACCACCATTCATCTTGAAAAGTTCTGGAGAGACCAATGTGGTCTACCAATCCTTGAAAACTACCACCATCCTTGCAATAATACAAGAACAAATATTTATTTGTTAGATTTGTCCCACCTTTCATTCACTTAGGCCCTGATATGTATAATTTTTATGTGGGGGGAGGATGCAGAGTTATGGGTACCTGTATTATGAATGTGTCTTCAAGTCAGTCTTGACTTCTGGGGACTACAAGTCCATGCAATTTCCTTAGCAACATTCTCAAAAGTGGTTTGCCATTGCCTTTTTCCTAGGGCTGAGAAAGAGTGATGTCAGCCAGATCTCTTATGTTTGAGGCAGGACTAAAATTTATGGTTTTCCAGTTTTTAATCCAGTACCTGGTCCTCTATGGATGCCTTAAACCTTTTCTAAATCTGAAGACACTTTTTTGTTTAACTTAAACTTATCCCCCATCCCTCCCCCAAAATACCCTAAAAAGATTGGCCCCACCCACTTTGAAGTGCTGTGGGGCTCCCAAAATAATGTTGGCAGATTACGTGTAGGTTTTAGGCTCCATTTCGGCCTCCCCTGGGTTATATATTCCACCATAGAGCTAATCAGTAAACTGAAACATTTAGTCAGAAACCTCTCCCTTTGACTAGTGGGGCCATTATGCTATTCATCATGAAAACAGAAGGCTAGTAAGGAGCAGAGTCTTTGGCTGGGATGTGGAAATTTGGAAGCTCTTTGCTATAATCTGTGGTTATGACTTCCAGCTCTAACAGCAGTGCCGGGAAAGAAACTAGGGCCTCCAGAGAGCAAGAGGGCCTTTATTGTAATCTGATAATACCTTAACAGCTCACCATCTTCTCTCCATGCTAAATTAAGGGCCTCGTTTGCTTTGAAGTGGCTTGTTTGCTCTTTTTCATTTAATTCCTTCACAAGGAAGAGGCTGGGGAATTGCAGGAAGAAAAGGAAACTGATCCTGGCTTTCCCCACCTCACCCTTGTGGGCTTTGGCAAATGCAAATAGCATCCACCATTCTCAAGCTATCTGATTTGGACTGGCCAGGCTTTCTTTTGAGCTTCCAAATGGAAAGTTGTAGCATTTGGAATAATGCTGTGAAAAAGATCAAAGGCTCTTTTATCGTGGCCAAGGCCACGAGACGTGAACTGAAGTGCAAGCCTTTGGGCTATGTCGGCCAACATTTCCAAAGTTTTTTGGGGGAGTTTTGTTTTGCCTCTCAATTTTTTTTTTCTATTCAGTGAGATGATTTTGATATCACTCTCCATAGCAAGCTCAGATGTTACCATAGGATACTTCAGGGTTAGGGGCTCTTCACTTGTGTGGTGCTCCTTGTGAGAAGTTTTATATCAAATACATATTTTATTCTTTATACTGTTTCCATCTTCTCTTAAAACATTAACAGAATCCACAATGGTCTGAGAATTAGCATCTCCACTAGATAATTGACAGTCAAGCTGAAACTAAATCAATCAAGTAAAAATATCAAACAGGGGGGAAATCTTTTACTTCTTCAACCCCCCAAATAAGTTACCCCGATCTAATCCACATATCGAAAGACAAGGTCTGCAAACACAAATAGAGTTAATTAAATTAGGTATCCCAGCAGAAGTGCATGTTCCCAAGAATAAACATCATAGGCACACACACACACACACACACACACACACACACACACACACACCCCTCAGGTATCTACCTAGAATCAGCACATAGACACTTCCACACCCAGGACAAGCTTCCCTATTTAATTGTGTTGCTTTACCCCTATTTTTCTGCAGCTGCCCCTGTTTTGCTTTTAGGAATAAATATTTCTCCCTTCCCCGTAGCTGTCTGGATCTCATTTTTATTTATTCCTGTGCAAGCCCAGGCTGGAGGTGGAATCCCAAATTATTCTTCTGACATCATTGGTCAGGCAATGATGCTCTCACCCCCTTGGTGGACTAAAATGCCCTCATTAACTAGACTATTAACACGACTTGTAAGGCATACCTTAAATGCATGTTTAAGGATATGTGTGCCATCATTGGAAATGGAGAGCCGCCCACTGTTTGCCATGGAGATCGAACAAATTGGTCTCATGAAGAATGAGGCATCATGAAGAAAGACTTTATGTCCTCCTGGAGAAGCTTGAATTCTATCCTGAAACCATTCCATTGTCTCAGAAAGAATCCTGGGTGGATTGGTAAGAAGTGAGTCTGAAACCAAAGCAAAGCAGGTGGAATTCTCTCTATCTGCAAATTGGGCTCAGGATCCAAAGGGCATAGCAAGAGAATCTTTGTCCACAATATGAAGTCCCAACAAGACACCTACTGTACAGTTTCTACAGTTGATGTTACTGTAAATCATCTTATTCAGAGATCATTATAACAAGGCAACCATGTTGCAGGTTTATGAAATGCCTTCATTCTAGCAAATACATGGTAGGACACTTAGGGATCCTGAACCCAACTTTGCAGCTGGAATTCCACCTGTTTCTGACTCATTTCTTACCAATCCACCTAGGATTCTATCACATGTCTTTGTAGACACATACAGACTAATAACAAATTTGCAGTCCTGATCCCTTTTTTCCTTACTCATTGTGCACTTGTTGATGCTGTGCTTTTGTTAATGGTATAGTGTCCTTTTCAAAAATTCCGTTGTGGTTTCTTGATGGATTTCTCCCTAAGTTCAATACATAGCCAGAACAGCCTCCATGTCATTTTTTACCTTGCATAAAAATTTCACCAAAACAATAAAAAGTAACTTGTTAACGTGTGGTTGGGCTGGGCTTCAAGAGTAGTTATGCTGATTTACCCCAGAGGGTAAAAAGCAACCCCTTCAATTCTTCAAGACACTTGTGATTCTACAATCAAATTCTTTTCAGCCATTATTTCTGGGATGTGACAGTGCCAGATTTGTGTCCTGCAAGCAACGTTCTCTACTCCAACCCACAAAACACTTGCAGCTGTAGAAGCCCCTTTTGGTATTATTCTTGGTGATGAACCAGACCAGCTTCTGGACAATTCATTAAGTTCTGTCCTCCAACTCCAGCAGATGATTAAATACTTTCAAATCAATACTGCATGTGACACTGGGAGTTAGGTCAGACTGGAGTTGCCCCATTTCAGAGCATTCAATTATATGAAGGATTGTACAACCTTGTACTGTCATTCCCACACTTCCTAAATTAATGTAGGTAGTCCTCAATTTACAGTACTTCATTTAGTGACCGTTCAAAGTTACAACGGCACTGAAAAAAGTGACTCATGACCATTTATCACATTTACAACTGTTGCAGCATCCCCAGAGACACGATCCTTGGCAAGTGATTCATATTTACGATGGTTGCAATATCTTAGTGTCATGTGATCACCTTTTTTGACTTTCTGACAAGCAAAGACAATGGGGAAGCCAGATTCACTTAACAATTACTAATTTAACAACTGCAGTGATTCACTTAATCACTGTGGCGAGAAAGATCGTAAAATGGGGCAAAACTCACTTAACAAATGTCTCGCTTAACAAGAGAAATTTTAGGCTCAATTGCGATTGTATCTGTATTAGTCAATCTTATTGCTATAAACGAGGCAAAAAGAGACAACAGTGTAACAATTCCGCAAAGTTTTGAAAACTACTTATTGATGGAACTTGATTCTGAATGTTAACTATAATCTAGCTTGTTTACTACCTATAATTGTTGGCTGTTTTTCCTGTACTCAGGAGCTTCAAAAATCCCTACAATATTCACTAGAAATAATATTAAAGAAGAGAGTAGGAGTACAGGTTCTTAGAACTATAAACAAATTCCCACATTAATTTTATCAGAGTACTTGTCCCAATTCATTTCAGTTCTATTTCTCCTTTTCTAACCACATGCTAAAAAAAAAAAAAATACTGTGGGATGGATTAGAAATGTTCACACATGAATATGTGTTTGCATCTGCATTTTTCCTAGTATGGAACAGTATTAAACAATGCGTTTACTTTTCCCAGAGAAACCATTATTTTACAATTGTATTTAATCATTCTTGCATATTTTAATTTTTGCTATCTATTCTGTTACCCTGTGGTAACATTGACCTTTTTATAACACATTCTTGGTTATCTACCAAATGTTCTTCAACCAGTCCTAAAATAAGTGTTACCTGCACATTTAGTTATACATACCAACAACAACAGTACAGCTTTTTATTATGTGCTGTATCAGAGGACTATTGCGGTCTGAATTGAAAATTAACAACAGTTTTTCTTAATCAGCAGAAGACATCAGAAACTGAAATCATTACAAATTCAGGCGTTTCCAATCTGCAAACCATTTTTAAGTCCTGTTAGTTTCTCAAAGCAGCCACAGGTTCTCATATTGTTCTCGTTTGTCTTTTGCTTCTAAAGCACTGGACTCCATGAGATTAGAAATGTCAGTACATTTCCAGTTGGTAAAGGAGACCTTGCATCATGCTAAAATCAACTCCAGAAATACTCATGATTAATAAGCTTCAAAGAGGTTGAAGCTTTTACCCAATCTAAATGAAGAAAAAACAAAATTTCAAAACAATCACTATAGTTGCTGTTGTACTAGGACATATAGAGATAAAAAATTTTGCCTCACTTTTGTTTGCAACTGATCTGGAAGACTGTGTTGCAATTACCAGGAAAAGATTGCAATCAGCAATAGAAGCACTTATGATGTAAACCAAAAAAAGCTGTAATATTGTCACTTATTTATTCAATTACACCCAGCATTCTGCTCAAATAAGCACTTGGCATGGCTAAACATTTTAAGAGATGGCAAACATGCTGCTTCTTGCCACATTCACTGAATATAAGCATGATTCTTGGGATAGTCATTTATTGGCCACAATTCGGACCAGCAAATTCTTCACTAAGCAGCACAGTTGTTAAGTGAAATGCCATGTGACTGTGTCAATGACAGTTGTTAAGTGAATCACTGAGAGTTGTTAAGCATGAACACTGCGTAATCACAACCTGCAGCTTCCTGCTGGCTTCCCCTCTGACTTTGTTTGTCAGAAACCAGCTGGTGAAAATTGCAAATGGTGATCATGTGATCATGACAAACTGCAATCATCATAAATGTGCACACAGTTGCCAAGTGCTGGAATCATGATTGTGTAACCACAGTGACGCTGTGATGGCTGCAGTTTCAAGGACCAGTTCTAAGTCTTCTTTTTCAGCAGTGTCATAACTTTAAACGGTCACTGGACAAGTGGTCAATAAGCAAGGACAACCTATATTTCCAGTTTTAGTTCACTCACATTACCAGCAGAATATTTAGGTTATGTACTTGGTTACCTTCTAAACTACTATTCCAGCCAACCGTGAGAACAATGGTTTTTTGGTGTATTACATCAGGGAAAAGAAACCCTCTAAAGTTTGTACGCTCAATGGACAAAAGGTACCAATTGTATGGAATAGCTTTTCTGGCTCTCTAACTCAATGCTGCACACTGACCAGATAGGAGAGATTAGAATGCTTTGTGCTTCACAAGAAAATCCTCTTTCCCGAATCTGAGGGATTCTAAGATCACAGTCACTTTTGAATGAGAGGAGAAAGGAGAAATCCTTTTATTGGATGTTAACATTATTCATTGGTCAGCAAGAGAAGACACCACTTTGCAATGGGGGCTACTCCTGAGCAAGACGCATTTCTGCAGAGCTCTTGGATGAGTCCCATGTCCCATATATTGACCCTAAGTCATGCTTCTTGTTTACAAGTACTTTTTACAAGACACAATTACCCTTAGAAGCAGTGGTGGGATTCAGCTGGTTCGCGCCACTTCGGCAAAACCGATAGCTAATTTTTTGTTGCCCAGACCCAGAATGGACTTCCAGAAGTGGCATCCACACAGAGAACCGGTTGTTCACATATTTGAATCCCACCACTGCTTAGAAGAAAATATGTGTAGCTCACTAGATTAACACTAGACCAACAATCAAGCTGTAAACAATACCCCAGTCAAGAAACTACCAACTCAAGAAAGCTAACAGTAAGCAACAGGAGCCAGCAAGAACATTCCCACCAACACTTGACAGGGCAAGCCACTTGTTTGCAACAGAGAGCAAATCCCTCCAGCACTGAAGTTGTTACCTAGTTGGGTAATGAAATGACTGCAAGAAAACAACCAAGCTCAGAGGACACCAAGGACACCACAATTACCTTCCTAAAACATGCAGATGCCATGATGGCCTTTCATTGCTTGTGCTGAAATCTAAATAATTTTCTTCTAAACACCAGCCAATTCCAATGATGAGATTTAGGTTGACTTTTAGGTGAACATTTGATCCTAAATGCCACATACAGAGCCACTAGTTAATTTTCGGGTCACTATGTCTTCTGAACACACAGTACATTGTCAGTACCAGCTCACCTTTCTTTTGCAAGAAAAAGGATCTTGTTTATGAAGTCATGCAAGCCTGATGGTTTAGAGACCATGTAAATGGTGATTAGGTAAGATTTATCTTCTAAAAATGGTAACTATTAAGATAACTTTACATGTCCTGAACTGTTCTTTAGCAGCCAAAAAAGAAACCACTTCAGAATCTTTTAAAGGAATTACTTAGCCTTATTCCTCTGAGGGAGATTGATTTCTGTCATAATTACTAAATGTAATTTTATTTATTTATAGCACTTATATGTCACTGCAATCTAGCACTTCTTGACAGTTAACATGATGTAGAGCATGGGAAAAAGTAAAACATTCCTTGCAAGATTAAAAGGGCAAATTATAACGCCCCCCCCCCAAAGAAAGCCTAAACTAACTAAAATTAATATAAAAAAATAAAAGGCATACAAACTCTAAAAGATGGCTTGGTGCATGAAAGTTCTCTAAAACATTTCTGCTTTTAACATTTTCTGGAAAGCCTACAGGAAGAGGATCAGGAGGACTGATCCTACCATTGAGAAGCACTACCTTCTAGCAATAGCAATAGAACGTAGACTTATATACTGAATCACAGTGCTTTACAGCCCTGTCTAAGTGGCTTACAGAGTCAGCCTATGGCCCCCAATAATATGGGTCCTCATTTTACCGACCTCAGAAGGGTGGAAAGCTGAATCAACCTTGAGTCAGTGAGGATCAAACTCCTGGCGGTGAGCTGAATTGGCTTGCAATACTGCATTCTAACCACTGCACCATCACTTTGGCCCCATTCACCTCTCAGAGGTATGTAGCTATGAGCTGCTTCTCCCTGGATGATCCAATAGCTTATCTAGTTTATTAGATTTTTATCATGTCTTTATTAATATATAAGTCACTCAAGGTGGCAAATGTAGCTCATGCTCCTTCCTCCTCTTATTTTCTCCACAATAACAACCTGTGAGGTGGGTTGGGATGAAAGAGGGTGACTGGCCTGGGTTGAAACAAGCAGCCCTGAGAGTTTTCAGCTGCCAAGTCATAAAGGTCTTTATAGGTTAACACCAGCACTTTAAAATTAAACTCAGAACCTAACTGGCAATCTGGACAGGACCCACAGAATTGATATTATCTGCTCCTAATGCTGGGGGCTTGTAAGTACAAAGAACCTTTCATTCTGGACCAGCTGTAGTGCCCAAGTAGTCTTTCAGGACATCACCCTTTAAAAACCATCTCAATAGTCAATATGGGTAGTGATATAAGTATGCATCATAGTAGCTAAGTCCTCCTGCACCAGGTAAGGTGAGGAGAAGGAGCTGTGAGTTCAAGAGGATGCTTGAATTATGAACCTAGTCCTTCACCTTTGCCCATTCAGAGATAACACCAGCTTTGACTGAGGACTCTGATGAACAAATAGTAACTTGATTTTACCTGGGTTCAACTTCAGCCTTTCCTCTTCCATCTATAACGTCCAAGGGACAGGACCTCGACATCTTGGTTATGTGAAACCAAAGGCAATATGCCTTGTAACCAAAGGCAATATGTCTATTTATTTGTACATACCTTCTGATAAAGAGGATTAAAGACACTCATTCATTCTGTACAAACAGAATTCTGTACAAACAGAATCAAACTTATTGCCACGGTATCATTGTCCAGTAAGTAATACAATTTTATAACAGAAATTATAACATATAAGGAAAATTGAATATCAAATATAGAAGATGAAATAAATGCATAAATGGAATAATCAGGGTAATCAAAATATTAGAACAAAAATTAACTGGGATAGCATATTAATAAAAGTTAAATATTCAGAACTAAATTAAGGGGCAATAAAATGTTGATGTATTTTAAAAATTATAAATCAACCCTTGACACAAATTTTCACACCCATAATTAAGCTTTCATACAATCACTACAATTCATTTCATTAATACAAATTAAATAAACTGTAATAAAACTGAATTGAAAGGGTTGACCTCAACTTAAAATGTTATTAATAGTTGTAATAGTGGTTTGAAAAAACTGCAGTGTGATTGGCCAGGCCCGGTCCCCAAAATTATTCATTGATTGATTATGTGCCATCGAGTCATTTTCAACTCCCAGCAATTGCATAAATAGATTTTTGCCATGATGATCTGTCCCTAACATGTTCTTTGTGATCTCACAACGGTGCACCCAGCACCAATGTAACAGTCCATCCATCTTGCTGCTGGTCATCCTCTTCTTTCCTCCTTTCCTTCCTCCTTCCTCCCTTCCACCTTCTTTCCTTCCTTCCACCTTGCTTCCTCCTTTCCCAGCATTAGAGTCTTCTCCATGGCTGAAGTAGGATAATTTGAGCCTGGTCATTTGTTCTTAGGTGAGAATTCTGAGTTGAATGGAATTCTCTATTAGAAAAAATTAAATTGCTGCCACAGAAAACCAGGTAACCTATGATAAACGGCTTCTTGTCTAACAAAAGAAAACTAGCAAGAAAACTGTCATTTGTCCTATGCAAGGGATCAGTAGAAGAAAGATCTGCCAAAGAAAGCAGGGTAAAAGCATTGGTTTGATAGTTTCCTATGCTGCCAGGACAGATTCTTTCACACAGGGGACATTGATAAAATATGCATTCTTGAGATGGCAAAATTGATTGCTTTAATTAAAGAATACAACTAACTTTCTTTTTACTTGGAAATCACTTCTGAACTTTGTGCTTAAAGTGAAAAAAAATGAAACTTTGATTTTGGATTTTGCTGATCAGATATATTTATTGTTATAAAACTAGGTAGCATATGTGATTATGTAAAAGTAAAAAGTTGAGATTTTATGTTATTACTTTACTGAGCTAAAAAAAAAAGGTTGGAAGTTGATGCTTTTCTTTTTCTTTCCCCTTCTACTCTACACTTTTTCCTCTTTCCTTTTTCCTCCTCTGCTTTCCCATTGCTTTAATTTTTCTTTGTATTTTACATTATAAGGAATACACATTCGTTCTACAGTTTTATGTCCTCTCCTAAGATCCATTATCACCTCCTTTCTCTATCCAAAAGGCATTTCAAAGTCCTTTCTTCCTCAATTTCCTCTCCTGGATTCTCCACGATAAATTTCCAAGGCGCCTGAAGGTAGGACAAGAAGCAACGGATGGAAACTAATCAAGGAGAGAAGCAACCTAGAACTAAGGAGAAACTTCCTGACAGTTAGAACAATTAACCAATGGAACAACCTGCCTCCAGAAGCTGTGAATGCTCCAACACTGGAAGTTTTTAAGAAGAGACTGAATAGCCATTTGTCTGAAATGGTATAGAGTTTCCTGCCTGAGCAGGGGGTTGGACTCGATGACCTCCAAGGTCCCTTCCAACTTTATTATTATTATTATTATTGTTGTTGTTGTTGTTGTTGTTGTTGTTGTTGTTGTTGTTATCTCTCTCTTCTATTGACATTGGGGGAAAATGAACTTTTGCTTTTTTGGCTCGTTATCCACAAGCGAGAAGCTGAGTGATTTGGTTGTACTTGATTTCATGTAAACCATTCGCTTTGGGATCGGAAAATATTAAAGGCAGATCAGGTTGCCCATGAAAAGCAGTGGAGAGGGAGATTTCTTGGCATTTGCCTAATTGACCATGTACAGGTTGCCTGACTCTGGCTTCTGTCAAGATTATTCTGGCCAGGGGACAAGAATTACACCAGAGGTGGGCAACCTTCTGATAGCTGCTGTACAATGCTGAGAAGCAGCCCTAGAGTTGTAGCTGTTGGAAATGAGCAAAACTGGAATTTTGGTTCTCAAGAATGATCAAGGAAATGGAGCGCCTCCCTTATGAAACCAGATTGCAACGCCTTGGTCTCTTCAGCCTTGAAAGACGGCGTTTAAGGGGTGACTTGATCGAAGTGTATAAAATCATGCATGGGATAGAAAAGGTGGATAGAGAAAAATTCTTTTCTCTATCACACAATACCAGGACAAGGGGGCACTCCCTAAAGCTTATAGCTAAGAAAGTGAGGACAAATAAAGGGAAATATTTCTTCACCCAGAGGGTCGTTGATTTATGGAATTCACTTCCAGAAGGGGTCATGACAGCTGTCAGCCTTGACAGCTTCAAGGCAGGGCTAGATAGATTCATGGATGCCAAGTGTATCGGTGGTTATTAAAACGGATGTCCATGTGCCGCCTCTATGTTGGTTGAGGCAGGCAGGATTCCCTTGAGTACCATTTGTTGGGGGTCAAGGGAAAGGGAGGGTTTTGCCTTCTCTTTCTGCTCAAGATCCCCATGTACAATTGGTGGGCCACTGTGTGACACAGAATGCTGGACTCGATGGGCTTTGGCCTGATTCAGCATGGCTCTTCTTATGTTCTTATGTTTTGTCTTTTTAGGTTGATAAGTTCTAGGTTCCTCCCTTTGTTTTGTAACCATCTTTGGGGAGATTAGAAGACAGTGTTCCAGAGTTTTCTATATCAAAATAACTTTTTTTTCCTAGGTATTACAATCAGAGAAGTCTCAAAAGAATAACAAAATGGCTGGCTCAAGAATTCTGGGAGTTGAAATCCAAGAGTCATAAAAGAGCCAAGGTTGCCTACCCCTGGTCTAGTGGTTAAGGCATTAGGTTAGAAACTTGGAGACTGTGAGTTCTGGTCCCACTTTAGGCATGAAAGCCAGCTTGGGCCAGTCCCTTTCTCTCAGCCCAACCCATAGAGTTGTTGTAGTGGAGAAAATGGGAAGAAGGAGTATTAGGTATATATGCTGCCTTTAGTTATTTATAAAAATAATAAAGGTGAGATAAAAAAAGATTCTGAAATATCCTGAAATAAAATTACTTGAACATTATGATACTTTTTTATATTGTCTCCTCCATACACAAATAGACAATTCTACTGAAGCATGTGGCAACTAAGAAGATTCATGCAAACAAACTCAGTTAAACTAAACTGCAATCGTGTGTCACTACATGAAGGATTAAGTTCAGTATCATGCCCTTGGGCTTATTGACACTTAATGGATTTGACGAATGAACAGGTCCAGGGGTTGAGTTAGATTTAGATAGGCAGAAGTCATTCCTTAGAAACCAATGTTTAGACTATCTGGATCCAAATTGTAGGTGTGCATTTTAAATTAGCCAAGAATGTGTAAGGTGTTGGAGTTCAAAAGCAGCAGAATAGAGCAGGCCAAATATGGCACTGTAGGTCAGCAAAATTCTTCTCAGAGAATACTTTCATCTCATTTAGATTTTATGTCTTTGCCATTATTCAAAAACTCCAGAACTTCTGGACCTACTCTTAGAATCTTTCACAGAATTTTCATCAATAACTTGTGGCTAAACCTTTGGAGAAATTTGGTCAAAAGTTTTAGAAGCTTGGAGGATCAGGTTTACCTCTGCAGTTTGGTCCATAAACCATAGGCCTTCTCACCTGGCATTGGACCTTTTAGAAGTGACTATTAGCAAAACTAATATCTAATCCAAGCTTCACCAGTTTTATTTGGTTCAAATGTAGAACAGGGTTTATAGACTGAAAGTGTTTTTTTCAGAGTTCTCTGGTTCAGAGCACCAACAATTCTATACAACACACTCTATTATCACTAATAATTTTTAAAATCTTTCCTTCACACCCAGAAGAAATCGAATAGCTGCACTGGGATCTAGGCAATGTTGAAGTAGCACACATAATTACCGGTAAGTGTCATCCCAAGCAACTTTGTGTTGTTCCTTTAAGTCCTGAAGGCAAATAATAATACATTGTACTATTTAGGAACAATTCCATGCTACTAGTATTCTAATACAGTTCTGGCTCTTCAAAAGAAACCCCAGTCCTGTTATGACTCATTTTGAAGACTTCCAATGGCTGACACTGACATTTATAACAGGCAAGGATATTGCCTGGAGCTTTAAATGATGTTTCAGAAGGTGTGTGATTTACTTAAAAACCATTTCCAAAGCTACCTTGCACAGATATTGTATGAAGTCATCAGATATATAAAAAATGAGGCAATCTTTATCATTTTATCTTTAATCAATTATTCAATCAATCAGGATAGAGCTGGAAGGGACTTTGGAGGTCTTCTAGTCCAATCCCCTGCTTAAGCAAGAGACCCTATACAATTTGAGACAAGTGACTGTCCAGTCTCTTCTTTAAAATCTTCAGTGATGAAGCACCCACAACTTCGGAAGGCAAGCTGTTCTACTGGTTAATTGTTCTCACTGTTAGGAATCTTCTATATATTGCTTGGTATATCTCATTCAGATTCATTACTGCAACATTTTCCTTCACAAGTGAGCTGGGTAAGAGAGAAAAAGGCCTGAATCAACAGAGTACCATGAAGGAAGATGTAGGTCTTGGCAGGAGTCCTCATGACATCTAGATTGGCTCCAAATTGAATTCTGTATCTACTCAACTCATTCCCTTGATCCCTCAGAGAACAAAGTTTGTCTACCTTCTTCTGATGTTATTATGGATTGCAACTCTTTGTTAATCCAAGAAATTAGTCATTTATTCCATTTTACTGGGATAAAATATAATTCTTTTTTGTGGAATGCAATTATATCTCAGGGGATAATCATTTGGTTAAATAATAATTTTCAAAGCAATTATGCTATCATTTGTGGACTCCATCAAGCTATTTCCTTTCATTACTTTTTGCTTTCCACAGATGCTTTGAACTTTAGTAAAATTGCTTAGCTTAAAAAATCAGCTGCGTTATGTTGTAATTCTTTTCCCTCTATATCTTGGCCTGCCTTTGGAAACATTTGTTATCACTGCAAAATCCAGATGAGGACAGCATCTAAATGAAGCCTACTGAAGGTTACAAAATAATATGCAAGTTTTGGAGTCATCCAGAACTCTTCATCAAGCAAGCTGGTAAATAAAGAAAAAGAGAGAGAGAACAAAAATTGAGGTTTAAATTGTAGAGTTTCAGTTTCAAGATAAAATATGAGAGAATACTGCAGGCCTTAAAACAAACTTCTGCCAGATGTTGAGATAGTGTCATCTCACACCTAGAGTTTCAAAGGAATATTAGAAGAAGAAAAAACAATGGTTGATCTGTTTCTGAATATTTTCTTTCTTGAAAAGTAATTTTTATTGGAATTCAGCTATAATTCTAAAGTGAAATTCACAGGTTTGTTTGAAGACTCATCTCTTCAATCAAGCCGGCCTGGCCTAGATCTCCTCGGGTTTTAAATTTTTAAACAAGGCTGTTCGAGTTTTAGAATTGGGTTTTTTAACAGGTTTTTAGTAACAGCCTTGTATTTATTTAATTTAATTTAATTTTAAATATTTATTGTTTTATATGTTTTTATTGGGTTGTAAACCGCCCCGAGTCCTACGGGAGAGGGGCGGTATAGAAATTGAATAAATATATAATAATATAATATATAATAATATATATAGATGGAAAACAAATATGCAGTGAAACTAGCTTGATAATAGTAGACCATGGGTTCAAACCCATGTTTAGTATAGTTTATTAATAAGATTACTTTAATAGAGTTTAATAAGAACTATATTGTAGGCTTCATATAATACAGTAGATCATTTTAGGAATGGATTTATACTATTATAGTATAAAATTATTTTCCTTCAAAGTGGGATTGCCTAAATGATATATTTTCTCATGACACCTAATCTTGTAAACTATTTTGTGAACTTGAATAGGCCTAATAAAATAATTGTCTTAATAAACAGGGATCATTCTGTTTATTGTTTATTTGTTGGCAAGAATGCTTAGCCTACTTTTCATTGGAAAATAATCAGCAAACAAGGTACATAAAGCAAACCTATCAATGTATATAGCATTGTTTATCTAAACAAACAGCCCTTCAGCAGAGTCTGTCTTCTTTCTCCATTGGCTTATCTCAGGAGTCTTCAAACTTGACCTTTTTATGACTTGTGGACTGAGGAATTCTGGGAGTTGAAGTCCACAAGTCATAAAAGGACCAAGTATGAAGACCCCTGGCTTATCTCTACAGCCAAACTAAGATGCAAGCAATGCAAATCAGTACATTGTTGCTGATACTGACCACTAGGCCCTAATCTGAGAACCTCTTTTGATCACCTGCAGAGGGATTTGTTGCCCTGATGTATACATGACATCAATTCTTTCATTTGCAGCAAATGAAACTCACTCCATGACATCTCTCTAGTAATCTCTTTCATTTGAGGCTGAAAGCTTGCTGAAATGATACTGCTTTAGCTCGCTCGCAGAATATTAACAATGGTGTTGAGTCTCACAGATCAATAGCTCCTTGTTTTTAGAACAGAATAGTCTGATCCTTGATTGCTGTCTAGTGGTCATCCTGAGTTTTTCAGATCTGCTAGACCTACCATATTTATATGCCCAATCTTTAGAAGTAGAAACACATGCACCTAAAAATCTGTAAGTATAGATAAAAAGTAATCCTAAAATAAGAAAAATAATAGAAGTAATAGGAGCAATCCCCAAGACTGCTACTTTTCTTCAATCTTAAGTGGGACAAGTAAAACAAATGAAATTGAGTGACCTGGGAAGTTATATCAGTGTCCTGGTCACACAGAAGAAGCAACAGACACAATTTGTACTCTCTGCCAAGATATTTCTTCAAAATGGGAGTGCAACTAAGGAGACTGTAGCTCAGGGGCTTCACAAACTATTCTCACAAAGGCATATCTGCTGATACAGGGGAATAACAGAATAACTGGGTTGGAAGAGAGCCTGGAGGTCTTCTAGTCCAACCTCCTACACAAGCAGGAGATCCTATACTATTCCAGACAAGTGTCTCTCCATTTTCTTCTTTAAACCTCCAGTGATGGAATCTTTTCAACTTCTGGAGACAAGTCATTCCACTGGTTAATTATTCTCACTGTCAGAAAATTTCTCCTTAGTTCTAGGTTGCTTCTCTTCTTGATTAGTTTCCATCCATTGCTTCTTGTCCTGCCTTCAGGGGCTTTGGAGACTAGATTGACACACACACCCCTCTTCTTTGTGGCCGCCCCTTAAACATTGTAACACTGCTATCATGTCACCCCTTGTCCTTCTTTTCAATACACTAGACTAGACATACCCAATTCCTGAAACCATTCTTCATATGTTTTAGTATTTTTCAGATGCCCCCATCAAACTATGGAGATAATGTGTCTGACCTAGCCAAGGTAAATGTCCACTGAAATTTCAGAACTGGAATGGAGGAAAGATAGGACAGTGGCACACGCCCATTCCAAACTATCTGATTAAGATGACTTAAAATCACTGTCCTGTTTAAGATGATTCCTGACATTTTCAAACTCTAATGGGTAGAAAGTCTCCAAAATGAATTTCAAAGAAATAAAATAAGTATAGTGTGACTGTAAATAAATGTTAGAATAAAGTGTATTAAATAATGTTATCCTTCTGTATCATATAAAAACAAAACAATTAAATAACCCAATGGCAATTTCGGGAGAAGCTTCTGAAGCTACCTACGATCTAATAATTTCAGTTTCTAGATGACCTTCTTGGCTGCCTTATCAGACATCTTCTTATATGGGTGATCTCAGAAAGAGAGTTGCAAGCTAGACTCCCTGTTGTTTTCAAAAATGTCACCGAAGCTGCAGGTGGGAAAAAGAAAAAGCCATAGACAGGCAGGGAGCAGGCAGTGGAAAAGCGACAGAAAAATATGAAATTCCTTCTTCACGTCAGTCAACCTGCCTCTTTTCATTGGTTTCACGGATTGCTGATTTTATCTACTGAGAATAAAATGAACAGGAGGAGACACATACAACACCAAAAATAAGCTGTCACATTCTCAGCATAATATACAAGCTGCAGTCCTCAAATGCATTCACCTAGGGCAGAGGTAGGCAACGTTGGCTCTTTTATGACTCATGGACTTCAACTCCCAGGATTCCTGAGCCAGCATGGATATGCCCCATTGTTCACGTTTGTTTGGACCCTGAGTTTGTCTTCTGGAGTATTTGCTACTCCTGACAATTTGGTGTCATCTGCAAATTTGATGAGTTCCCCTTCAATTTCCTCATCTAAGTCATTGATGAAGGTATTGAAGAGTACTGGGCCTAAGACGGAACCTTGTGGTACCCCACTGCTTACTTCTCTCCATGTGGATGTAGTACCATTGAGGACTACTTGTTGAGTATGGTTTGCCAGCCAGCTACAGATCCATCTGGTGGTGATGTTGTCTGTTTCATCTTTTTCTAGCTTACAAGGAGTAGGTTGTGGTCTATTTCATCAAATGCCTTACTGAAATCTAAGTATACTATGTCCACAGCATTTCACTGGCCTGCTAGTTTAGTTACTTTATCAAAGAATAAAATAAGATTGGTTAGGCATGATCTGTTTTTAACAAACCTGTGCTGGCTACTAGTTATAACTTTGTTTGCTTCTAGTGGTTCGCAGATCTATATTTTGATTATCTTTCTAGGATCTTCCCAGGTATTGATGTTAAACTGAATGGTCTGTAGTTTCCTGGGTCCATTTTTTTCCTTTTCTTGAAGATGGGAATTGTTATGTCCTGGGCCTGTGATTGACAGAGTAGGTGCAGGAAGCTGCAGAGAGACCTGGGCAGACCACGTGGCTGCCCGGGCCAGACAGGCTGTCTTCAGCCTATTGCGCATGCGCAAAGCAGGAAAATACGTTGCATTTATTGACTGACGCTGTTCCCTGCAAAAGGGTATAAAACAGATCAGCGCCATTTTGTGTTGTTCTGTTGAAGCTTGAATAAAAAAGCAACTGTTGTTACTCCTGCCTTGTCTCAATGCCTTACCAATGCACAGAACAGAACAGGAACCTCATCAGCCCTTTTCCAATCCTCAGGTACTTCCCCGGTACTCCAGGATTTATGAAAGATGTGGTGCAATGGTTCTGAGATAACATCTGCCAGCTCCTTCAGAACTCTGGGATGTAATCTGTCAGGTCCCGGTGATCAACTGAGGTGGTCAGCGTGGCTGATAACACCAAATTATTCAGCATGCTGACAGGAATGAGGAACTGCAATAAGATTGGTAGAAGTGAAAAATAAAATGATGAATGTGTTTTAAGTAAGTAAGAATAAAAGGACTCCAAATGGGCTATGCAGCAATGAATTGCTAAGCAACAAATGAGGCATCTTGATATTACAGTCAAGATACAAGGAAGATATGTATATGACAACTATGGAAAAGTGATGGACCAATTCTCCTCTGAGACAGGGTTGTAAAGTCCAAGTTACTTTTTTTAGACAAAAAGATAAGATACAGGAGACACCAAGTTCTTCCAATAGAAGGGAATTATCAAAGGTTGAGGGCAGCCAAACTCCCTCCATATTTCTTTATAGAATTCATATTATATTACATTCATCTTTGTTATCTGTATATTGTTCCTTTACTACGTACTTTCTCAAGAAATAGGAGCATCGTGAGAGAAATCATATGAAATCGATTTTCTGGGTAATTGGTTGCAAAGAAACAGTGCAAAGGGATTTTTTTGCTCTCTTCCTTGCAGTTGTAGAAGAACAGCCATTTGGAAAGGCCCAGGTGGAACCATGTAATGAAGGAAATCTAACTTCTTAGATGGAATGTGATTAAGATGTCTGCTTCTTCCAGAAACAACATCAGTTAAGAGGAAAATGAACTGTGTGTAGTCAATTCTAGGTAGTAAACTTGCTTTTTTTTCCTGACCAGTCCTGGAAGAAATATGATCATTTAAAAGGAACGAGTCTGTCCATTCTAATCCAGAGGGAATCTATGTCTATTACCAGCACCACCAAAATAACCTGAAAGTTATTATACCCTGGAAATATTTTCCATGTGTTTAGCCATCTTAAATTTTGATGCCTGAGCCGTAAAGAGGCCTGAGAGATCCATTTCATCTCTCAAATCTCAACCCAGGCTGTGGCATCAGCCATCTTTTAATAACTAGGTTTCAAAGGCCATACAAGTCGGGCTAATGGAAAGAAGGACTTCTGCTCTAAAGCATCATTCCTCAGTCTGAATTCAGGCCTTCAGTCACAATGATTGAAATAGGTGAGAGTTGTAGACCAGGTCCCTTTGTAGAGATCTACATCTCTACGTGTAGATATGGGAATAATCATTTCCCATCACTGCAATTCTAGGTGGACTATTTCCTGACTTCCTCTGAATGTGTGTGTAGAAGCCGCATTAGATGTCAATCCGAAAATCATTTGTTCTCCTATCTGGAAATGTTATTTATTTTATTTAATCTTATAACTGAACAATTGTATTAGTTAACCGGCAATAATTATCCTGAAAGAAACAAAATTAATTCCAAGCCTAGGTTCACATTGTAGATTTCTCAGCTATACACAAACTCCCATGCTCAAGAGTGGCTGCAAAACAGTTAATTAATCTACCTGCTCTTTGCTAATGAAAAATGAATTTCACATGGCATAGGAATGAGCTGAAGAGCAATCATTTTTTGCCATTAAGTATTCATGGATCTGTCATAGCTTGGCAGCTGATTTCCATTCGAAAGCTTTGTGTCACATAATGAGAAAATCACTTTGCATCTATTCTAGCAACTTTGATAAATAGATACGAAGAATGACTTTCTTCTCTTGATCCTCAGCCACAGTATTGTTTTAATTTAAGACAAAGAAGTAAACTTGATTAGGTGAAAATTGTTAATGTCAAAAGTCAGCAATTCAGTACTTTGATTTGTTAATTGATGGCATATATTCCAGAGATTAAGAGAATATGTATCTAAAAGGTAGCCATGTACTGAAACTGGTTTTTCTTTTTTTAAAGTGACAGCATTGTTGCAGACTCCAGATTCCTGAGGTGACAATTTCAGATGTACGCAAAAGCTGAGATTGTCCCCTGCTTGCGTTTGAGTTGAGGAAGTCATTCTGGCTACATATATTCATCCCTTCTGTTTATTGAATGACAAACTTATAATTGATATAGATCCTGGATCCACTATTTGGTTCTTTGGAAGTAACAAAGAGCTTGCCAATAACTTCGTAAGACCCTGCCCAACCTGTTATTTTTAAAAAATATTCTTTTATTTAAAAAAAAATAGCAAACTAGTATGCCCTACCACACCTAGCTTCAATTGTCCATCCAACACTGCCTCTGGCATTGCCCAAGACACTCCAGAGCCATGCCTAGAAGGACAGGTAAATGTGTTTTCATTGCTTTCTTCTATGAAAGGGTTCTGTGACTGGCCACATCCATCAAGCAATTGTTTTAGGAGAATGGTACCCAAATTCCACATGTGATTGCTAAGAAAAGTTTGAGAACCCCTGTTTTAGATTGAGCCTGAAAGGCATGAAGAGGGCCACCAGAAGGCCACCAGAGCATTAAAGTTTGCACAGCTTATTCTGAAGATATCAACACTTCATACATACAATAACAGTAACTGTTACCACAGTTGTATTTCAGGACGCACTTTATACTATAGTCAAGCACAGCTAGTTAAATTCCCATGCATTTTACAGTAGGAAGATTATATCTGGAACAAAATGAAAGAGTACTTAATTATTCCCAGGAGTACTTTTTCTAATCCAATTTGTCTCACCAGGGATTGAGCATACCAACAATGATATTGATGTAAATATAAAACCTCTAACAACATTCAACATAACATTTTGATACATGAGCTCATAGATGCACACATTTATTACCTTCAATATATATAAATGAATCAGTATGTGAGTTAGCATTGATATACTGTTTTATTTCATAGAACCTTGATAAATCCACATTTCTTGCTTGGAGCAACATTCTTAAACATATATCTTTGTCTGCAATGTTTTCTATCTTTTCAGATAATGCAGGAACTCATTTTAGAGGCTTTCGAACTATAACTCTTTATGACTTGTTGTTAGTTGCAAAGTCGTGCCCGACCCATCGCAACCCTATGGACAATGTTCCTCCAGGTCTTCCTGTCCTCTACCATCTTCTGGAGTCCATTTAAGCTCACGCCTACTGCTTCAGTGACTCCATCCAGCCACCTCATTCTCTGTCATCCTCTTCTTCTATTGCCCTCAATCTTTCCCAACATTAGGTTCTTTTCTAGTGAGTCCTTCCTTTTCATTAGGTGTCCAAAGTATTTGAGTTTCAACTTCAGGATCTGGCCTTCTAAAGAGCATTTGGGGTTGATCTCTTCTAGGACTGACCGGTTTAAATGCCTTGCAGTCCAGGGGACTCGCAGGACTCTTCTCCAGCACCATTGTTCAAAGGCCTCAATTCTTTTGCGCTCAGCCTTTCTTATGGTCCAACTTTTACAGCCATACATTGCAACAGGGAAAACCATGGCCTTGACTATACGCACTTTTGTTGGCAGAGTGATGTCTCTACTTTTTAGTATGCTGTCTAGATTTGCCATAGCTCGTCTTTTAATTTCTTGGCTGCAGTCCCCATCTGCGGTGATCTTGGAGCCCAGGAAAATAAAATCTGTCACTACCTCTTTATGATTAATGTCCCCAAATACTTTTTTGATGTGTATTTGTTAAATATGTGCATTTGGGTGAAGTAGGACAGCAGTAGATATTTCTAATGCTAAGTGTAATGTATTGGCCACAACTGTTTTAAATCACTTGCTTAATGTCTGACCTACATTGCTGTATTGTTTAATAGTTGTTGTTACTGAAAGCCAGACTGGCTGTCTCCAAGCTGGTAATGAAGTTTGGGGCGGGAAACCGTTACTTTAAACCTATTGGTTGCCACCTAGAGGCTAACTGTATAAATAGCTGTGCAGCAGCCTTTAGAGCTGCTTCTTTTCTGAGTTAATAAACTTGTTGCTGTTTCAACACTCTGCCTCATTCAGTGCCTAAAGAACCGGAGATATAACACTAAGTGCATTTAGTGGGGCAATGATTCGTGGTATTTCAGTTCAGAAAGTTGCCCACAATATGAATCTTTCACATTCCTGTGCTAGTCAATACAATCAAATAATACTGGGACAATTAAAGTTCAATGCAGTTGAGACAACTGACCCATAATTGGAAAGCAGAGCACATACATCAGGAAAATCACTTAAGTCATACAGCAATAGCACTTAGACATATATACTGCTTTGCAGTGCATTACAGCTCTCTCTAAGCCAGGGATGTCACACTGCCAGCCCGTGGGTCGGATGAGTCACGCGGAAGCTGCACCCACCCCAGCTCCGGCAAGGGGAAAAAAGTCACGATACATCGCTTGATGTGGCAAGTTTAACACCCCTGCTCTAAACGGTTTACAGATTCAGCATGTGGCCCTCAACAATCTGGGCCCTCATTTTATTGACCTCAGAAGGATGGAAGGCTGAGTCAACCTTGAGCCAGTGAGATTCGAACTGCTGAACTGTTGGCAGTCGGCAGTCAGCTGAATTAGCCTGCAGGACTGCATTCTAATCACTGCACCACCACGGCACTGATTTATATGATTTTCTTTCTACTGTAGAAGAAATTAACTATGCAAAAGACATTCTAGAGAATCTCAGTTGTTGGAACTTCTTAATTTTTTTTTAAGATACCTGATAAATTCTAACAAAAGCTTCTCTAGCTATAAACAGTAGGGAAACAAGGGTATCTTTATGTTCCTTTTGTAAACTTCACAGGTGCATGCATTTATTCCATTATTTCCTGGATAATCCCTTAGATGTATAGAGCAGCGTCAGTTCTTTTCCTTAGGGAAATTTTTGTTCTTACAACTTTATGAATGTAAAGACAGAAGAGGCTCCAGGAATTTGTGGACGAGCAGAGATTTACAGCCTATCAATTCTGACACTCTAACAACACTTTAGAAGTTCTTTCTTCATGCATCACTTTCCAGTTAAAATCAGCTTTCCCCGTTGTGCTTTTCTCCATAGAGAAAAATGTGCCAATAATGTCCATGTATCTGTATTTTCCCCATGATATTTCTCAATTGGCCGACAGAGTTTCCACTGAATGTACACAGAGTGTTCCCCGGGGCAGAGACATGATGCAAAAGCAGTTCAGACAGGGGTAGGCTAACCAGCATGTTGGTTCAGTCAGAAGATACAGCATGCCAACTCCTGTTTTAAATAGCTTCCGGATGATATTTTTGCATCCCCCCCCCAAACCACATACTTGATTGGTACCATATATTTGTTCTTTAATCTGTCCATCTATCATTGTCTCAAGATCAGCAAACTAGAGTTTGAGCTCTTTTGAAATGCATCCCAGCTGTGCAGTCTTGAAAAGGCTGTGTGCCCTTTCATAAAACTCCTATCTACACTAGAATGTGAACTAACGGGCGCCATCTAGCTCAAAAGTCTTTTAAGAACAATGTGTTCGTTTTGCTGCTGGATACCGGTCAATCTGTAAAGTATCAAGTTATCCAAGGTCAGCTAACCCTCAATATTTCCTAGTAATTTTTTTTTTTACTCAGAAAATAAGATCAGCATGGTAAAATGATAGCTTCTGATTTGGAAAAAAAACAGCAGTAAAATGCATAGCTCTCAATAACAATTGGCAAATCTGATATACAGGACAAAAGAGTATTTGCAGATTTTACAACCCAAGAGCTGCTATTCATGTAATTCTGTTTGAATGTTTTGTGAGAATGGTATGTCATGGAGATGTCACAGTAATAGGTCTTCATATTACTGAATATAGGGATTTTTATCCACAGCTATACATAAGTGTATTGGTATGAAAAGCTGCTATGTTTGCGTGAATGAAAAGTGCACACAAACACAGGCAAGCCAACACAGAAATATATACACCTGGTTCAAAGAAAACCCTCTTATTTATGTCAACAATTTTTTGTGTCATGTTGGAGGACAATTTCTTTTTTGTGATTCTGAATTTTGTGTAATCATTGTTTCAAAGTTTTCAAAATTACCATTAGTGCTCTAAGATAATAGTGATGCCAGGTTCAAGGAAATAAAAAAAATGAGTAACCGTGAGTTTGCTGCCAAAACCTGGGATGTGTCCAAAACAGTTTACTTTACATTTATTGGCCACTGGAGTTTGTAATTCATGTTTAAAACAAAGCTAAGAATCTACTGTATCTATGATATTTTAGAACCTCTATCTTTGGGCATATAATTTTTATGTGTTACTAGACCAGTGGTGGCGAACCTATGGCACGAGTGCCAGAGGCGGCACTCAAAGCCCTCTCTGTGGGCACGTGTACTGTCGCCCCAGTCTTAGGCCTTCAGCTGGGTTTTATAAAACCTTTTTGCTTTAGGGCTCCACTGCTGTATGCAAAAAAAAAAAAAAAGAAGAAGGTTCAATCAATCAGTCAATTTCAACTTCTTGCGGGAAAAAAAATCTTGCAAAGTTGGAATTGATTGATTGAACCTTTTAGTTCCACCCAGTCTGCCGTTACCACCACAGCCACGCCCAGCCAATGGGCCACACCCAGTCAATGGGCCACGCCCACCTGGCACCCGACAATAATAAGTGGGTTTTGGGTTACAGTTTGGGCACTCAGTCTCTAAAAGGTTCGCCATCATTGTACTAGACCAATGGTCTCTTTTGAGGGTTCAGCTGCTGCTGTCTCTCTGCACTACATGCAGACAAACAGATAAATGTCATCATAAAATATAAGCTGTAAGAGCTAAAATCCACATGTTGTGATGTAAACGTTTCAATCCAAACTCTTTCAAGCAAACTAAAAAATAGCGATTGACACTCACTCCAACATCCCTTACATCTTCCAATCCTATTGTTTGCTAATAGTCTTGAATCTGGAAGTCAAGAAGGCTTTCTGGGCAAGAACTTCCATGCAATCTCAATTTATTTCAGGGGGGGAGAGTGGGAAGGATTCAGCAGCCAACCAGCAAAACAGACTACAGAGAAGCACAGGCTGCTTGAGGATATCAGCTGAAGAATATTGTTTCTATTTCTCCATTATGTAATGGAAAAGTTCTGCAGAGATTTCAGATTTTCTATGAAATCAGCACGTGGGGAATCAGATCTCAGCAGATCCTCACGTTATGCTCCATTTTGGTCCCAGTATTTCTTTGCTTAATTATTACAAGTCCATCAGAGATTATAAAAAGTACCAGTTGCATTTCCAGTGTACCTTTGCAACACCTTTATGCATTTTTGATAATTTCTCAGGCATTAAATATTAATGATACATTGTCGTATAAACTTAGAATTTTATGTAAACGTCAATCCAACATTGTGACATGTACAGCAAAAGGTTGAGGTTGTAATTTTTATTTATTTATTTATTGGGGGGTATTTGCACCTTTTTTTAGTTTTCTGACATTTTTTTTCCTATATTTTTCTCTTACAATGAAAATAAAATCTTTTTTTAAAAAAAGTTATGCTGCACTTTGCCAAGAATGAACTCAAGTATTTATTAATTAATTGCATCGCCCACCCTATTACTGGGATATATCCTCTGTAATGTGGCCAATGTGACTACGTTTCAAAGCTGGATTTATTTCCTCTTTTTGATCATAAACAAGGAGATTAGTCATAAGGAATTTATTTGGCTAACAGTCGGGGATAACGTGGTCTTCCTTCCTTCTGAGCATCTTGCCGATGTGCTTCAAAATATTTTAGGAAAGCATGTAAGCCCATCACATTAAGCTGAAGGTCAAACTGCACGTTCATAAGTCTTTTTTTAAAAAAAATCACATTTAGATAGCTTAGTCTCTGTTGACTGTTATACAATATGTCTCAGTTTCTGTGACTCAGTCCTTTATTGAGGATGCACTGCCTAAAACAGAGTTGGATGTCAACAAATGGAACAGTCCAGTTAATAGATTACTCATCTCATCTTCAGACACCTAGAATGATGAAGCCAAACAAATTTGCTAATTATAAAATATCTTGCTGGAAGAGCCCAACTGAACTATGTGAACTGAGGAATTCCAACTTACACTGACCCTATTGCTCCCACAGTTCATATGTGTTTGATATTTAAAGCATCTTAAACCAATTGGTTGATGTTCTTGAATTCTTGAATGTAAGCATTGACTACCTGGACTTGTCCCTACAATTTTCTTGGTAAGATTTTGGAAGCAGTTTGCCATTCCTCCTTTCTAGGGCTAAGAGAGAGAGACTGGCCCAAGGTCACTCAGCTGGCTTCATACTTCAGCCAGGACTAGAATTCACAGTCTTTCATTTTCTAGCTTGATGCCTTAATCACTACACTACAGTGACTCTCCCATGATGGTGACAAAGTCACATGAGTGACTTTGGGCCAGTCCCTCTCTCTCAGCCCAAGCCACCTTACAGGATTGTTGTTGTGGGGAAACTAAGAGGAGGAGGGATTATTAGGTATGTTCACCATCTTGAGTTACTTATAAAAATAATATAGGCAGGGTATAAATAAAATTAAATAAAATTATGTAAAATAATGCTTCCAAGAAAATGGTCTAATTTTAAAAAGTGGGAAGGTAGCATTCTTCAAAGCAAAAACACAACCTTTTCACATTCAGTTTATTTCCAGGAATGCCTCTGACCACTAGATTGTCTCATAAGTTGTAGAAAATGATGAATGTTTTATCAGAATAGAAATAGGAAGGAACACCTGACAGGAAGGATGTGACCAGAGGAATAGTGCTTAGTGTTCTGGTAAATGTCACTGGATTTGTGATGGGAAAGCTTATCTCCTAGCATCCATTTTGTGAATGTGCCCACAGCCCATTTTTAAAAAACCAAATGTTTCCTCCTTGCAATCCCAAAGACTGGACATGCTTCTAAGGCATTTCCTTCTGCTCTTCCTACAAAATTCTCCATCACATGTAGGAACAGGGAAACTGAAATATAAAACATCATAATAGCCAGACTTAAAGAAGTCCCACTGCTTTAGTTACATGGAAAATGACTGAGAAGTTAAGCCTGCCTTCCAAAGCTGAGTCTTTCCATGTGTACAGAAACTACATTTCCCAGAACTGCTAGAATTGTGATGGTATTGGCAAAGAAATGTAAGAAAACTTAGTTTTTCTGCTTATCTTTAAGGGTTGGGAGTACCCAACATGAAATTATAGCATTGCTTCCAAAGTTGGATGGCATTGCTTTGCAGTTAAAAATAATTATGTATTTTAGTTTGTATATTATGGTGGCACAGTGGTTAAAATGCCTTACTGCAGGCTAATTCTGCTGACTGCCAGCGGTTCGATTCTCACCAGCTCAAGAGTGACTCAGCCTTCCATTCTTCTGAGGTTAGTAAAATGAGGACCCAGATTGTTGAGGGCAATATGCTGACTCTGTAAACTGCTCAGAGAGGGCTATAAAGCACTATGAAGTGGTATACAAGTGCTATTGCTTTTGCTATTTTTGACATATTATTTAATATGGTTCAAAGTGATATAAGCCAACTGAAGTAAATACAGAGTAGAAATTTCTTGGTGCAACAATCCCAACAAAAGGAAAGAAGGGAGGGAGGGAGGGAGGGAGGGAGGGAAGGAAGGAAGAAGGAAGGAAGGAAGGAAGGAAGGAAGGAAGGAAGGAAGGAAGGAAGGAAGGAAGGAAGGAAGGAAGGAAGGAAGGAATGAATTCTGGATCTGCTGGATTTTTGCCAACAGGAAAAAAATCAGGAGTAATGATTGAAGCTATATTATTGTTATTGTTGCTTTTGTTATTATTATAATAAAGTTCCTTCCCTTGAAACCAGTTTTAAAGCTACATGAAGTCTGTGGGTGCTTTGGGGAGCAAGGAAAGCGTCGAATCCTCCTAGCCCCAATTCCATTCCTGTCATCCCTGTCCAATCTTGGATGAATGAACCAGCCTCAAAATCTCCCACAAAGTCTGAAACACTCTCCGTGGAACACAAACTTATAACCCTAATAAACCAAAGATATTGACTTCAAAAATCGAGTCTACTTTTGTTCCACATTTCCAGTCCCTGTCATCTAGATGTACAGCCTGTAGGCTTTGCTGAAACCACCAATCTAGTCATGTGACACAGTGAATTATTTATTTCTAAAAGGATTGTGTCAAGGGTTAAGCATCTCTTCATTATGTACTGCAATTGAGCGCCGAACAGCAAGGGAAGGAACTTAGCACATACCCAACTTTATTTTTTATTTTTCATTCATAATAAAAACACCCTTATTTTTGACCTGCTGAACCTTGGATTCAGCATCAAAGACATTTTTTTCATGCTCCCAGCTCTTTTAGGTTGCATTGTAGTCTTTAGCCTTGTTTCAGCTTTGCTGGTTTTTATTCTCTACTCTCTGTTTTTGGCAGGCTGCTCCTAGCCTTTTCTGAAGTTGCTCCCGCTGCTGCATTTTATCCTATTATATTTTTATTATGGAGGTTTTGAACTACAGTAGGCTCAATTTTCAAATTAACTTGTGAATCTACTTGTGAATCTACTCCTGCTGGGATTCGCTCATTTTTCAGAAGGAAGAGGTTTATGTTGACCAGACACCAAAGGGTCAAAAAGTGACTGCCTAGCCATTGTCCGAGTATGTTATCTTGACTGTATCCCACATAGTTATTAAAATATGTATCTAATCAGCCTCCAAGTAGCCAACACTACAATGAAGGAGGAAAAGGCTAAAGGTACAGTATATGTGCATACTTAAATTTGGATGAAGGAGGTAGCTTTTAACCAACCCTTAATTAACTTGTTGTCATAATCCAGAGTGTTAAAGAAGCAGGGCAAAGTGCAGTGATCCTGGTGAGTAGGAATTTCATTTAGCTTTAATGAGGCAGAGTAAGGAAACCTATGATCTTATGATCAGGCTGAATTAACTCCCATGGAATAGAAAGGTGAAATTTTGTGCCCGGCTGGTGCAAGGATTCTGTGAAAATCATCAGTCACTTGAAAGCTCAAGATAATGAAAGTGTAAAAATAAATTCACATACCAAAAATGAGTGAAGCTGCGATTTCATCATTTTCCCTTCAGTTGTTGTTTTCTAACTTGTAGGTTAAACAGGAAGTTTTCTGCAGGATGTGCCGGTATCCTCTGTTCGTGTTAATAACTTTAACACTTCGCTTTCCTTTTCTCCCACGATAAACTTAATGTTTCCTCCCAAGAGCTGGGCTTTCATGACAGATTTCCTGCATCAGACACAAGGACTTATTTCACTTAACCCCTTGAAACATCTATCTGCTTCTCAAGGCGCTTTATAGAAATTTGTTGCATTTATATCCTTTTTTTTTTCCAGACAATTTCTTCTTCAAAGGGGCAGTGACTTCTCCTAATCCACCATGTTCTAAAAGAAGAACGCAGGAAAAATGGCTAAAATTAGACAGACTGTGGAAGTTCCTAACGTTTCTTTGGAAAAGGTGCTAAAAACAGATTTTTCGGATACAAGAAAGTCAAGGTACCCCCTCAAAAAGCATCTCTGGGACAACCGTGATCTGGATGACTGAGAATCTCCATAGATATTTGAAGATCGTTCTATTTCTGTTTTCATCATTTATAGATTCAAGAACATAGAAAGAGAGAAAGGGAGGGAGAGAGGGAGGGATGCCCTGTTCCTCCTTACAGTATGCAACTCAAATGAATTTTCAAGATTCTTCATTATGTTCTGGCCAGGGAGCCTTCAAACAGAGCTGAGAGACAGCATCTGCCTTTTGCTACCACTGTCTGAATATCTGCAGATGTAACTGTTCAAAAATGGCTTTGTCCAGAGATTTTCCTGATCTGAGATATTGGGGCAGGGTCACCCTAACTGTGCATCAGCCTATGTGCTCTAGATAATTTCTCGTCTTCATCAGTGCATGATCACACGGGTCATGCTGGTGTGCAGAAAGCTAGCAGAACATTGTCAAATTTATTTATGCATCCCATTCGTATCTCTTCTAACATTCCAAGTAGCTCATATGCTGGATACTGGTTGGTAGCAGAATAGGAATTAATATTTTTGCCTGTCAACCAGGTTTCTCTTAATCACAATACATCTAAAGAGAATCCAAGGGCTGCAGCAGAGGTCTAATCAAATCATATGTTGTAGAAGTAGTAGACTTACTTTAGGAGAATGACCAACTCTGGGACCAGTGGTACAGAATTCTAACCGCTGTAGTCTTATCATCCTAGACACACCATGTCCTCTATGTAGGTACTTTACGCCGAGGATTATAATGATGAGGAACCAGCACCTAATAAGAACTGGTGTAAGGTTAGATTGCTAAACATTGCTCCTTTCCATTTGAAAAAAAAAACATATCACATGTGAAGTGTTTTTCTTTCTTTCAGATTCTAGAAGTTGAGTCCTGGCAACTGGACTCCTTTTCTTGTTGGTTTGAAGCATTTTGCTGCTTATCCAAGTAGCATCATCAGTCTGAGCAAGTTGGTTATGTCCTCCAGGTTAGTTTCATTTTTGTTAGGTGAGTAGGCAGAGAGCCATTAAGAGTTGTTGTTCCTAAATCCTTTCCCCTTGGCCAGTTGTTAAGTATGGCTTCCCTGGTAAAGTGGCTTTCATCTACCTGGAGACTGATGCAAGAGCAGCATAAAAATGGGGGGCAGGTTGTGTCTGAGGCTTCCATTTCTATTAAGGGAAGGACTTGCCACTTGTGGAAAGCTACATGGATACGCAGCAAAATGCTTCAAACCATCAAGAAAAGAAGTCCAGTTGCCGTGACTCAACTTCCAGACAATTCTACCTGGATGACTGACAATCTTCAACATTTCTTTCACACTGTTTTGGTTTCTTAGCATGGATTTCTATCAGGACACAGATTCTTGCGCCCTGGGACTGCCAGTTATCACTTAGCCATAGGAAATCGATATATAATAAATAAGGGCAACAAATAAAAATCTTGTAAAATGGGACAAGAATATCTACTTGGAGAGCTGACTGGAGTTTCAATTTCTACTACAAGTGACCAAAGCCTCCATAACTCCTGATGATCTTGAGTCTGTCCACATTGCCCCTCTGAGGCCTGAGTCATCATTTATGGTCTTCTTGATTCAGCCTAGCTATTCACTCCATGGGGATATGGGGAGGGGCCAAGCTTGCAAGAATAGCTCAAAAACAAACTCTGGAAACAGCGACTCATGAACTAGTCCAAGGAGGATGTTGTTTATATGTTAGATCCTGTTTTCTTCCTTGAGCAAACCGCTTCTCCTACCAGGTGCATCTCCCACGGAGGCAAGCCCTCCCTTTGCACACGGACAAACCCAGGGCAGCTTCCTGCCCCTTGTGTGTGAAAACTCAAATGCCTGGAGGCAAGCGAGGATGCAGGGTCTGGCAAAGGTTAGCTTCCCACCTGGGTGGCCCCCTCCCCCACCAAATGTAACAAAGGATCGCTCTTGTCTGTTGCATGCCACTTGCATGATGGGGTTCGGGCAGCATCTTTTGCTCTAGGTCCAGTGCTGAGTCTGGAAAGAGGAAAGACGGGGAGCTTATGTGTCCATGGAATATGGGCAGCAAATGTTTGTGTTTGAGAGCAGCAATGAGAAGGCAGCAAGCAGCCAAGCATAAGGGAAATGTCCTATTATGTAAGTAACTATCATGGGGAGTAGCAACCACCAGGCAGTGGAGGAGTTTGGGGTCAAATGAACATAAATTCTTCAATAAATTGGGCCCTTCATTCAGCTAGATTTGATAAATGTCAAGCAAAGCAAAATTCACTTCAAACATAAATTATCCATGTCACACTGCCATGTGAGACCAGGTGGGTGGATGAAAGAGTAATAAATGTTTGAGAGTGCAAAATAAAATATGCTGCTTTTCTCTTTCTTTTTCACAATCAAAAAGAGGTGTATGGTCCATTAAGCTTGCCAGTGCCATAAAACACCATTTCAGAGACATTGAGGAAAAATGTGAGAGTCAGCCTATGGCTGGCAACCTATGAAAGTCGACTGAGGACAGAGTTCTCCTAGTCACATATAAATAGAGAAAGCTGACATCCTCTTGTTACAGGTTAATGGTAATGAAAACACAAAACACACAATCGGGGTGGGGGTAGGAGGAGAAGGATGACCAACGGAAAAGACATTGTGTCTTTTTTAACATCTCTGGTTTCCTTCTCACCCACTGCAAGAATTTCCTCCCAGCCCTTAGCTTCCTCCATGTACTTTACAAGCTGATCAGACATCTGCTTCAATTGTCTTCTGAGGTTGGCCCAGATCTTCAGGTTGGTTCAGCTTTGCTGTAGGTTGCTTGGAACCAGAGTCCTTGGGTTCCTCCACAGACATTGCAAGAACAAGAGCTAGTGGACCTACTTTGTGACCTTAAGGTGATCTAATGAAGCTATTGCCCTAGGATGGATATGGAAACTAAGAATGTAGGCAACAATTGTTTCCCTCCCCCCCCAAAGTCCTTGGTCACATAGAGATATATAGCAAAAACACCTAGAATGAATTTCAGTAAGAAGTAGGAAGTCCGGACAGACTTGCTATATCTGCATATTTGCAGGTATCTCATAAAATTGACCTCATTATGTGGCCAGAAAGTATTGATGATGGAGTGTTAACCCTACAAGGCAGACCAAACTAAGAAAACAATGCCATGTAGATCAAGACTACTTTTGTTGTAACAGAATCTTGCAGGTCTGAATAGTTTCCTCCTCCCTCACTGGGGAGGGGTTTCTCTGAGACATTTTCTCAAGCTATTTTCTTGGCTTGGTCCAAGCTCCCTTATAAAGTTTGGTATATAATGTTGCCTTGATAGCAGTTCTGCCTCCTGTCCTTCAAGGCCATTCCTAATGCTCTCTAAACCAGGTTTCTGTAATTCATGCCACATTAGTAGTGGGGTGAGAAATGTATGATTCCTAGAGGAGGCTGAACTATAGCTTCCACTGTTGTACTGCTCTGTGTGTGTGTGTGTGTGTGTGTGTGTGTGTGTGTGTGTGTGTGTAGATAGATAGACAGACAGACAGACAGACAGACAGACAGACAGAGAATATATATACACAAAACAAAACAAAAAACAATTAGATTGGAAAGAAAGACAAAAGAAACAAAAACTTACTCAGAAAGAGAATACTTCCAAAACTGAAGAAAGAAAAATATTAAAGTATTTGAGTTTTTCAGAGGTGTCAAAAGGAAGCAATCTGACCTCTCAAGTCCGGGGGGAAAAAATCCAGCTCTTTGGCTCATGTGGTTCATGCACATTGAGGACATTTAGAAACATGAAACTTAAAGGTTGTGTTTAAATGACATCCTGTATCCAAAACTCTGCAAGGGACACAAACAGGAAGAATTTGGAATGAATTCTGCCCATTTTTCACATTACCCTGCAGTACTTAAACATGGAAAGAATGTCATGCTGCTCTTCTGCATTTGTTGAGGTGCCAGCTGTGGGGAAATTAGAATAACCCACACTCAGGTTTTGTTTGTTTTTCTTTGAAGGGAAAAAATAGACTTGGAATTAGTACTCGAAGAAGAAAAGCAGCATGTTCCAATTTCCATCTCCCCTCCTTGGCTCTTCTGGCAGAATACCTACTTATTATTGCTCTTAATTCTTCCTTGTACCCCAAATTTGGCACAGGCCTAGTTGATCATGCTGTGTTATATACAATTAGTAATATCAAGAGCAGGAAAGCAGTGGAAAAATATATTCCTCTGGATATGAATGGATGATAATGGCCCAGAAACTCTGTCTGGGGCTGTAAGAGAAATAATTCAGTAATATTTCTGGTCTGGAGTATTCATTATGTTTGGTGGAAGGGAATCACAAAATATATAGACTAAAGAGTATGCATCTAGAATAGAATAGAATAGAATAGAATAGAATAGAATAGAATAGAATAGAATAGAATAGAATAGAATAGAATAGAATAGAATAGAATAGAATAGAATAGAATAGAATAGAATAGAATAGAATAGAATAGAATAGAATAGAATAGAATAGAATAGAATAGAATAGAATAGAATAGAATAGAATAACCTGGGAGGTCTTCTAGTCCATCCCCCTGCTCAAACAGGAGACCTTATACCATTTCAAACAAGTGACTGCCCAGTCTCTTCTTTAAAACCTCCAGTGATGGAGCACCCACAATTTCTGAAGGCAAGCTGTTCCACTGGTTAATTGTCCTCACTGTTAGGAAGTTTCTCCTTAATTCCAGGTTGCTTCTCTCTTTGGTCAGTTTCCAGCCATTGTTTCTTGTCCTGCCCTCTGGTGCTTTGGAGAATAATTTGACCCTCTCTTCTTTGTGGTAGCCCCTCAAATACTGGAATACTGCTATCATGTCACCCCAGTTTCTTCTTTTCTTTAGACTAGCCAAACCCAAGTCCTGCAGCCATTCTTCATATGGAAAAGCATCACAATGTATAGATGTGTACATTGTAAATAGCTGCCTTGATCCATAGTGGTCTGATCATTCTCAATGGACTGAGCTGTATTCAGAAAAATAGGGAGTTATATCACTGGAAAAGCATCATCTAGAACAGAGCTCTGGTCCTGACGACCCACCCAGATTGGATCCAGAACAGAGCTGTCTCTATAACTGAACTTTTTATATAATGTGAGATCAAAATTAGCTTCACCATTTCAGGTTGATGAAGGAAAGGATAACAAAAGGGCTGTGGGTGTCTATGTATGTTATGTGTGCAAGTGTATAAACCAGAGTTCTCCAAACTTATTCGCATTAATCTTAATGTATTTTATCTTTCCAGCAAGTTTGTCTCCTTTGGAAAATCCCAAAAGCTGTAACTATGAGACATTGGCTAACCAAGCTTATTAGAAGCTTTGAACACTATGATTGATAGTGGCAGAAAATTGGAGTAATAAGAAACCTTGGAAAGGTCATAGAAAGGCAGCATATGTTTCTCTGTTTTTTCGGCTAGCATGGCCTCTCAGCTGAAGTTTGCAGGAAAAAGAAAAGAGAGATTTTTCTCTCCAGCAATCAAAGTTTTGAGCAAAGAAATGTGAAGGAGGAGCTAAGAAGCAGGGAAATTAAGAGTCAGACAAAGAGTAATCCTTGCAATTAAAGCCCCATTCTCTTTGTGGGACGTTGGTGATGTGAAAAACCCAGCTGTGATGTTCAGTATGGGCTTTAGATCTTCCATTCTAGTGGAAGGACAAATGCTGTGTAGAGAATCATGTTGGGAGGAGGAAGAATGAGTGTATTGCAATTGTAACAAGATCATTGGTTTAGGAGAATGGTCTACAAGCCTCCGCAGAATCCCAGAACAAGTCCGGCCTAAGATCTCATCATAACAAAAAAAATAAAGAAGACCTCATCAGAGCTTGGTGGCTTTCTTGCAGATGTCTCATTAGCAAACTAGATGACATCATGGGCTCACCAATGACCATCTCCTCATCATCAACCACCAAACTCAGAAAGTACCAGGGATCCCACAGTTTAACCCTGAACTACAAATTTTATCTTCTATCAAGACCTCATCATTTTCATAAGTTGTTTTTGGGAGTAGACATCTCACCATGCTTCTAACGTATCAGATATCCCGACCTAGACATTATTCTCTGCTTTATTTCTAAATTTGATGTAGGCAGAATGGACACTTCTGAGAGGAAGTTATCCTTTGCCACGCTATCAAGATGGTTAGAACCTGTAATGGTATGTGGGAAATGAACTTAGTAGACAGAAAGGATAATCTGTAAATCTGTAAGACTGGACAACCAGCATATAACAAGATGTCTCAACCCACAGAACAGGGACAGGCATAGGAAACGGGAGAAATACTTTCAGTCTTGCAAGATTCTACTAATGTAACCTAATAATTAAAATCATGTGGATGACCCTGGTTGTGCTTCTTTAAAAGGCAGCAGATAGCCTGTATTTCTCATCAATAAACATTCATTGGCCTCCTGGTTTCCTTTTATGCCTAGCAAGGTAGAACTAGTGCATGCACCCGGACTAAATCGGCACAGCAATCTAAGCCATCACAAGGATTGATTGTTTTTGACTTAATAAATGTGGTGAGCCCAGTCAAGGTGATTTAGAAGCCATAGCTTATGGACCAGTGTACTGCATGAGCAGAATTCAATTGTTGTTTAGTAAAAAAAAAAAAAAAGACTATACTTAACCCAAACTTGGCTTAACACATTGGGTGAGCCAGTTCTAGGTCTGACTATAAATGGTGGTAAATTCAAGCTCCCATCCCTCTTGCTGTTGGCCATGCATGCTGGACTGAAGTTCAATAGCTTCTTGAGAGTCCAGTTTCTTACTTAAGTAGTTCAGATGTTTTGCTTAACTGCCAGAAGTCATATTCTCCAAGTTTACCATAGTGATAAAAATAAACATCTTCTGTTCAAACTGCTTTTCAAAAACAATAATAGTAATAATAGTGGTTGTACTAATAATAGTAGATGGATCAGAAGCCCTGATTGGCCATTTTGATGTCTGAGCTGGGATATACGTAGTAACTCTGTCTGATGTGCAGAGGGAAGTTTCAAAATCATCCTCAGGGAGTGAACAAACAATTTCTACTGGTAAACAATAACACTGCGTGGTATGAAACAATTGTTCAAGCTGTTTCCCTCTACTGGAACGTGTGAGATCTCATGACCATCTCACTACAATAGCCTACCTTTCCCGAGAAACATCTAAGGGGAGGAGGAAAGAAGCTGCATCCATTCATAAAGTCAAGATCAAAAGACCCAGCGATGCATAAAATTATTTTTCTGTCAGGTCAATGCCCAGCTTTTCACGGTTGCAGGAAGGAAGGAAGATGCAACTTTCTCAGCTTGATGGAAGTCAGAGCTTATTTCCAGCAGCCCCAGGTCAAGAGGTGATGGGAAAAGGACAAGGTAACATGGAACTAAAAATAGAGCTCCCTGCGGTGGAAGAGGAGAGGAGATGCATTTAAGCACACAAGCAGAAGTGGAAGAAGGTAAAAATAAGACTCGGTGGCCTAATAGGGCTTGAGCTTGTAGCATCTGGAGCAAGTGTCTGAGTCTGCCGTTACTCCACAAGAGGAAATGAAATCTGGAAGCAGGTGAACAAACACTGATGATCACTGTGTGAAGGTGGCTTTTGCTGAATTGTCTCTGGAGTGACAAGGTGGGCATCAGCTTGCTTTCTTGGAAGTGCGAAAATGGACGTACATTAATTCACCAGCTAATTCTATCCAGGCTAGCTCTTTAAACGGGGCACAGTTTACTCTGTTTAGCTCCACGCACACCGAGGTCTCAAGGCTTCCCCCAATCCTAGGAGGACTTTGAGGGAAATCCCTAATGCAACTCCAAAGGTTGGCCCTAAGTTATTACTATTGCTCATGCAAGAGGAAGAGAAAATAATCAAATCCCTTGGGAATAATTGTATGAATTAGATTTAATGCATTTAAGGCTAATTTAATTAAAATTCATTCAGAAGCTAAATTACATTTTCTTCCTTACTGCCCAAGGTTTGATCAAATTTCTGTAGATAAAGTCTAACTTCCTTTTGAGACGTTAATTCCAAAACCAAAGTAAAGGCTGTGAACTGTAATCAGATCTTCCAAATATAAAGCAGACACTATGTGGAAAAATCACTCTGATGCTGATGGAAGCAAGAGGAATCAGTGGGTGGAGGAGGAGAGAGGGAGGAGAGCTTTTTTCTCTTTGATGCATCTGGTCAGTCTGCCTCCAAAATTACAGAAAGAGATGGTGAGCCTTGCATAAAAGGAAGGAAAATATAAGTATTTATGAAAGGATAGTTCAAAAGGGGCAATGTTAGATTGTGCAAAAGGCCCAGGAAAGCAATGCAGTAATGTTAAAGCATGTCAGCATGTGTTTTTGTGTGTTGCAGCGTGTGTATTATTAGCAAACCCATGGAGTTCTATTTTTCTTCCAGTTGCTGACTGTTGGAGAAGAATTGGTATGAAATGTTAATTAGTAAGCATGCCGCTTGCTAAGATCTTTTGAGAAGAAAATACATTGCATAATAACTTTTAAAGCCTTCCTTTGTTCAATTTTGCAATTGTTAGATAATTTGGCGTTACCGGGAAAGTTAATGTGGGGACATAACATACTCATCTGTCTTCTAAAAGCTTGTGTTTATTTTGGTGAAAATAAACAGCCTACACTTTATTGTGATGGCTTATACCAGGGGTAGACTTCATAAAAGAGCCAAGGTTGCCTACCCCTGGATACATAATGCTAATAAGCAGCAATGATATACAGATAATTCACAACTGACAGCCTTTCATTTAGTGACCATTACAACAGCGCTGAAAAAAGAAACTTATGATCCTTTTGCACACATATGACGGTTGCAGTATCCCCAAGGTCACGTCATGAAAATTTGGACCCTGGGAAATTGGCTTATATTTACGATGCTTGTGGTGTTCTGGGGTCATGTGATCACCTTTCGTGATCTTCTGACAAGCAAAATCAACAGGAAAAACAGATTCACTTTACAACTGCCTTACTCGCTTAACAACTGCAGTGATCCACTTAACAACTGTGGCAAGGAAGACCGCAAAATGGGACAAACAACTGTCTCGCTTTGCAACAGAAATTTTAGGGTCAGTTGCGATCATAGGTTGATCACTCTTTGTAAACCGAACATTTATTTAAGATAGGAGGAGGAAATATAATTGTTTTAAAGATTAATGTCATTTCACATCTGCTTTTGCACAAGGCTAGTTATATAAAGCTTAAGATCCAGAGAGTCATTTGACGTCAAGCTTAGAATTCATATAGCTTCACATCTGATAGAAGTATATCATTTCCTCTAACCGCTTTTTTTTTCCCGGCTTCCCCAAGGAAAAAGTCTCAGATAATAGTGGGAATGTCAAGAAAATGACCTGCAAATGGGGTTCTTATCTTACTGAAACTATAACTCCCATGATGTTCTCCCTTACTTTCCCTCACATAACTCTTTCAATTGTTTTTTCTATCTAGAATTTATTATAAAAACATTTAATGACATAGATCATAGAAGCTGAACCACATGTTGGAAAATTCTTGCAGACCATATTCACTTTTTTCAACTACATTTACACACTCAGCTATTTTATGATTCTGTTTTACAGCATTTACAATTTCCACATGGAAAATCTCTTATAGGATAAGCCTATTCTCTTTGTAGTTGCATCGCAGTTTCTCATGCTATTTCTTCCCAACTGGATTCGCTTTCATGGAGTCAATTTCCAACAGCATTTAGTGCATTCTGAGTATTACTGCTTTAAGGGAACAGCTTTTGGAAGTATGATGTTAAATACAGGGTAACTAATGAAGGAGAATATTTGTAGCTCAGGGTTGAAATGAGGGGTCCTTGGTGCCCTCTGAGCTTGCTTGTTTTCTTGCAGATTTTTCACTAGCCTAACTGGGTAACATCATCAGTGCTAGTGCTAGACTAGCATTGATGAAGTTACCTAGTTAGGGTAATGAAACAAGCAAGAAAACAAGCAAACTCAGAGGGCACCATGGACCCCTCATACAAGGTAACTGGCTACATGTGATCTCTTTCTTAGCCAGAAGATGGCTGTAGAACATGGGTGTCCAACCTTGACAGCTTGAAGACATGCTGGCTGGGGAATTCTGGGAGTTGAAATCCACAAGTCTTCAACTTGCCAAGATTGGACACTTCTTCTGTAAGAACTTCCATAAGCTGCATCGTTTGTAGGAAAGCCACTTAGGTCAATGGCCTTCTGGGCCAGATTTGAAAGTAGTCAGAATCAAAGGTTTCTCATGATTCTTGGGTAGGACATGGTTTTGTTGAGAGATCAGTCTTGTCCATGTAGATCAGTAAAGGAATCAGAACCCTAAATTCTCACAGAGTATCATTGAGGTGAATACTGGTAATAGTCTAGGGAAGAGGTAGAGAAGGAGGAAGGCAGAGGGGGAGAAGGTCTAGTAATGAGATGGAAAGTCTCAACTGCAGCAAACATTTTGTTGTCAATCCTCAAAGCAAATAGCTACATGCAAGGAATATTATGCAAACTGGTGCTTAACAATTAGGAACATTTTAATATATTAGCCAGATAAATTATATATACATATACATATGTATACATATAATATTTTTCTTATCTGCATACTGTAACTAAATATAAACTAGATTTTTAAATGCAAAGTTCACAAAGCACATACTGAGATCCAGATAAGGACTACTCTGCCAAATAAGCATGGGCCAAAGAAGAAAAGGTATCTGCTACTTTCCTTCATAGCCATTCTCCTAGCCATTTCCAGCTTAGCACGGTGCCAATGTCTGACTAGAGATACATCCTGCAAGGAATTCAGAAGGTTGGAAGAGACAGACCATCCAAAACTTGACAGGTTGCTCTACACTGTTGTCACTGCATATAAGAAGCAATATATGCCAACTATGGCATTATCACAATTGATGGTGATGTTATCCATTCAGTTGTGTCCGATGTTGATATGATGGCCTATGCCCTAGGATCGTGTAGGAGCTGGACGGAGCATAAGGACAAAGAAACTGCCATGAGGCCTGGAACAAAGGACCATGAGGCTTGGAAACAAAAAGCCATGAGGCTTGGAAACAACAGGAAATGAGGGAGGGGCTGATAGGTGGAGGAAAGTTGTACCATGATTTTAAAAATACTGGCCACAGGTGTAGCTTTGCCATTGGCCACAGGTGTAAGCTTTGCCATTTGCTACAGGTATAACCTTGTCATTGGCTGTTTGTAACCTTGTGATGCTTTGTGTAACCGCCCACTGTAACAGGTAATAAAAAGGGGAGGCAGCCTATTGTCTGGGTCGCTTCACCCCAAGGAACCTGCATGGCCGCATGGTCTTCCTTAATTCGGCTATCGTGAAGGATCCGCCATGAATTGGGGCACAGTTAAGTGCTTCAAATGGTGACCCCGACGTGATTCGGGTCGGTGTCGTATGACTACGACATCCCTGACACCCTCATACTCATCTCGCGCATTCGTGGCTTCTTTCACAAGAACCGACCTCCCGTGAGTATGTGGACAGAATTCTCCAAGGAACAGATAGCACATCTGGAAGGGCTTGGTGTAATTGTCAGGGCCTCAATTAAGCAACTAAACAAAATTCATAAATTGCCTTCACGTAAGGAGTTAAAAAAATTGTTAATGTTTATTTGGCATTGTCCCTCTTACCCCTTAAAGGGACCATTAAAAATTGCTGATTGGATTAAATTTGGCTTATGTGAGGAGCCTTATGCTCCTTCCCAAATTCTCCTTACATGGAAGATGGATCTTGCTTGTTTGCAGGTCCATTTTCAAGATCTGCCTTCTTCTTCTTCTTCTTCTGTAGCTATTGGTTTGGAACATAGTCATTATTATCAGGATTCTCTTTCTGTTCCTTCTGCCCTGTCTCCTGTGCATCAGGAAATTCTTCAGGCTCCTATACAGGGAGCTTTTACTTCTACTGAAGACTTAATAATTGCTTTTGCCTATCCAGTTGATCTTACTGGTGCTAACCCAGTCTTTACTCCCTTTCCTTTTAATTTGCTAAAAAATCTTAAGTCTGCTGTTTCTACTTATGGTCTTAGCAGTCCATATGTCCAGGAATTTCCTGCCTCTCTTTCTGCTACTTACACTATGATTCCTTATAATTGGAAAAGGAGAAAATACCTCCTGGCTTCCCATTGATTCAAAACTGCCTTAATAATGCCTTGTTCACTGTTAACTTTCTTAACTTGTGACAGGCTCCCCTGAGACGTCTGCAGCAGAGAGCCATTTCCTCCCCCCCTCTTCTTTTGCCCTAAAACTGCAGGTTTACTATTGATGGTTGCCAGATCTGAAGACCCTGTTTGGTGCAATCGTCGCCTGAAAAGGATGGCTGTAAATGAGATCCCATCTCCATCTGCATATGAATCTGTTTGTGTTCCCTTCTCTCTCTTATACCCCCCCGTTGTTTTGTGTAATAAACCACGGCCCCCTCCCTTTCTTATTTCTCTTTGCCAATTTTGAATTTATGTTTTCTAGTCTTGTTAATGATTTTTATTTTTATGACAATCTTTGCTGTTTTGTATTTTATGTTTCTCACCATGCTATGTTGCTGAATGCATCCAATTGCTGGATCTGTATATACATGCCAGCACAGAACAAGTGTGCTTTTCCCCTTCATGGTGTGCCTTGTGTGTTTGATAACTCTCTCTCTTTCACTTTGAATCCTTCCTTACAGGTCTCTCTTGCTTTGTGTTACCCTGCTCAAGTATGCATTAATCACACAGCTTCGTCAGTTAGTAATAACACCTTTCTAGGTATTTGGCAATCTTGTAATATAACTATCCCTTGGCAGCTAGACTATAAAACTAGATATTATAATGAGATGAACAATGGCAACAGGAAAGCATGTGCTGGTTGTGTTCCCTTGTTTGATTTTGGTGAAATTTTTGAAACTTTGTATAACGTCTCAAAAGACAATGTACTCATGTCTGATAAAGATTGGATCTTATGTGGAAAAAATGCATATTGGTCAATACCCCAGAATTGGTCTGGCATATGTACATTTCTGACAACGTACCCAATATTTCTGCCACAGTCGCTCATATGGAAAATATGGTACAAAACAATCCCTTATCACAAGGAACTGGTGCCTTGTTTGATTGGGACAGTTTGTTTTCCTGGCTACCTAATGCTGGGTGGCTCAAAAAATTGGTTTTTACTATAATAATGCTTGTAATATTTTGTGTAACAATCTGTTGCTGTGTACAATGTATTCCTCACCTATTGAACCTGTGTAAGCCTCCCTCTTCTGTCCATTTCCTGGATAAGAACCAACTACAGCCTCTGATGACTGGACAAATTCACATGGACTGGCAGAAGACAAAACCATGTCCCGTTTTCTCAGAAGAAAGACAGGACTCTTATTAAAAGAAAAAGGAGGAGATGATGATATGATGGCCTATGCCCTAGGATCGTGTAGGAGCTGGACGGAGCATAGGGACAAAGAAACTGCCATGAGGCCTGGAACAAAGGACCATGAGGCTTGGAAACAAAAGGCCATGAGGCTTGGAAACAACAGGAAATGAGGGAGGGGCTGATAGGTGGAGGAAAGTTGTACCATGATTTTAAAAATACTGGCCACAGGTGTAGCTTTGCCATTGGCCACAGGTATAAGCTTTGTCATTGGCTACAGGTATAACCTTGTCATTGGCTGTTTGTAACCTTGTGATGCTTTGTGTAACCGCCCACTGTAACAGGTAATAAAAAGGGGAGGCAGCCTTTTGTCTGGGTCGCTTCACCCCAAGGAACCTGCATGGCCGCATGGTCTTCCTTAATTCGGCTATCGTGAAGGATCCGCCATGAATTGGGGCACAGTTAAGTGCTTCAGTCCGACTCTTGGCAATTCTATGGACCAGGTTTCTCCACATCTTCTGATCTTGCACTACTTCTTTGAGGTGCTCTATGCTCTGGCTGGTGTCAGCTTTGATGGTAACCAGCCATTGTGTTCTTTGACTGCCTGGTTTCCTTTTACTACTAACTCTCCCAAATTGCTTTCTTCAGTGAATTCTCCCATATGACATGGCCAAAATAAGTGAGACTCAGTGTTGTGATTTTTCCTTCTGGTGTTATGTGCTCCAATACTTGCTTGTTAGTCACCTTTGCTATCCAAGGAATATGCAGGAGCCTCTTATCACAGCTCAAACAAGTCAATTTTCTTTCTGACAATATCACAATTATCTGCACTTTTACTGTTTTTCTACTATGCATGAAGTCATTATTATTCCTATTCTGTTGATGGGAACTTAAAGTTGCACGGACTAATGGCTCAGTACCATCTAAGAAGACTCTAAGAAGATCAAGGCGGGGGGTGGGATTCCCAGGGTCTCTAGGGAAGTCAATTAGCCACCTTAAAATCCCAACTTCTACCCATGGTTTGTATCACACTTAAAGCCCTGATCAAACAAATCTGCAATATCTAAGGTAATATCTAAGCTATCAACTGGAAGTCTGGAAATCTTTTGACAGCTACTTCCCAACCATCTTAGCTGCTTCGTAGAACTCAGTGATCTGGCAACTCTTTTACCATCTATGGCATCTCTGTTTGAAACCAGCTCCAAATATTTTCCCAGCCTTTATGATCCGCACTGATGACTGAAGCCTGCTATTTCAGCCGGACTTCTCCTTTCCCATGTTTTAAGCTTTAATCCTTCCTCTGGGGATACCAAGTTACACAAGCTCGTTCTGTTTTCTTGCTGGAGAGACGCTGGTAATTATTTAGTTGGCAAGATCACATCCAGATAATCCGATGCAGCGAGGTGGGTATCAATTACAATTTTTTTTCCAGTCTTCTTTTCCATAACTTCACTTCTTTTGTTACGTCATTTCTAATAAGTCAAATCACACGAGCTGAGGAGATTGGTGTTGTTTTGCTGTCCTGAAGTTTGTTGATTTGCCACCTACCAGGCCTTGTGAATTTGCTGGGAGCAGACGGCCTTTGTTTGCTTTACAAATTCCTTCATGCCAGTTTGAATTATTGTGGACAATGGAAAAACTACTCAGCATATTTCATTGTGCATATTCTTTCAAAAAGACACTATTCCCAATGTCTCTTCCTTAGTTATTAAATGTATACATTGCCTACATTATCCATCTTTCAGAGGGAGCCAAACTCACTAAGCTCCTATCACAACAACAGAAAAATTCTTCCAGTAAACTGGCCCACAGAAATCTCAGGTTTACGAGGTTGTTGTTGTTTAAGCCTGTGTAATACATTCAGGCATCTTTTGCTTCATTTGAACATTTCTCTATTTAAAGCAGATCACAAGTGCACTTAATTTGAGTTGATGAGAAAGTAGCTTACTGCTTGTTAATTAACAGAGACTTTCTGTGCTGCAATATTTACTCATCAGGGGTGTGTGTGTGTGTGTGTGTGTGTGTGTGTGTGTGTGTGTGTGTGTGTGTGTGTGCCAATGTAATCACACCATAATAGTTTTGTTGACCACTTCTCCCCATTTTGTGTAAGGCTAAATATTCATTGGAAGCCAAAACTGCAGATATTCATTATGCAAGAAGAAATTCTTCTCAGGAGTTGGAAACCTACTCCTTCTGTTCGGCACCCTCTCTAAGCAATTCTATCTGGGGTCTTCCATTTGCTTCTGCTCTCCTTCTACTAATGTTTCACTATGAAGGCAGTTTTTTTTAAGAGAAGAGCAGGTAGAGCTGGGGGAAGGAGTTAAAAATGTCATCAGTTTAGAGTCCTTACATTTTCACAAATGATCCAAGTCCAACCTCTCCTGCTCCTGAATTCAGCTGACCCTTATCTGATGCCAATTTAATGTTGAGGTTTAATTGACCAGATTCATGTCTTTAGGCATTAATAAATCTTCCATGCTGCAACTTAAAAGAAGGTTAGGTTTATGTGCCTGACAGTTTTTCCTAGTTGACTAACAGGACAGAAGGTCAGAATTATTGTTTTTTTCCATGCTCAGGTTCGTTTTGATTGTTCTGGAGAGAGGGTTCATGCTTCCTCATCCTCCCAAATTCAGTTTTCTTGAGTCACTTTTCAACATCTCCAAACCAAGATTGCGGTCAGAGAATTGAATTGCTTACTGGACATTCTAAGAGGGAGAGGTAAAAGAGTTTGCATTTCAAAAAACAGAAACTAAAACACAATCTTCCAAACACTTGATTGTACCAATATAATAAGAAATAGTGGAATTCACTTTCCATTTTACAAAAATGTGGCTGCCTACATTATCCATCTTCTTTATAGCCAGTTGGAATATCAGATTGCATGGGCAGCTGATAGCAAGAACAGTGGGAAGTTATGTTACACCCATTGCATTAGGTAGTTTCAAGACAGTGCTTGGCTTGAGCTGCAGAATTTGGTATTCTGGAAATATATATCAACAAGATTTTTCAAAGATAAATGTTTAAGTAGAGCTTCTAATCCTTAAGGCTGCAAAAACTTAAACTGGATAAACCGTGTCTGGCAAAGTGTCAGAAAGGGAAGGGGATGCCGATCAGAATGTGGATAATACAGGCAATATATGCATTTAATAGCCAAGGAAGAGACATTGGGAATAGTGTCTTTCTGTATTAAACAGGCATTTAAAAAAAAAAATCCCTGACACTAGATGATTGGTAAAAATGCAGAAATCAGAAAGTAAATAGATGTAATTTGGATTATCTGCACAGATTACTCTTTTTGTTTTAATTATATTTGATTTCTAAACTCTGGAACAAAGTTTCTATGCATGCTGTTTATGCATTACAGCAGTGCTTTTTTTCTAAAAAAAAAAAAAAAAGTACCAGAACTCACATACATTATACAACCCGCCTTGCCTACCCTACTCCGTTCTGGGTGTCCTATGACAAAAAAAAAAGCCCTGCATTACAGAGCCCTGAACTCTTATACCATCATAATGCATAGAATTTCGTAGAGACAGGGCATGGAATAAAGCTTATTTTTTAGTCATGTAAGTGTGCTTCATTTGATTTATGATATTGATAATTGTTACTGAGTATGTTAAAGGCCCTTCCCTTCCCAGCTAGTTCAAACAAGAATTTTATTAAATATCACTGCTGTATTTATTCTGAATTCTGTAACTATTACTTCTTTGTAAAATATTGGAATATTTTGACAAATTAAAGTTCAATATCCAGATTACAATAACCATTAACTTATTTTTAATCCATTTCATTTCATTAATAAGTTTATTCCATGTTACTATGCTTTTCCTTTTGAGGAGGTCTAGATTCATACATTAACTTGAGTCACATAGTAGGAGTTAGCAATTTTTAGGCACTTTCCCACCTCCGTTTGTGCTTACAAGATTTTACCACTAAAATTGTGCACCTTAAAAAAATTGAAGAAAAAAAGAAATGGTTATTTTTCATACTTCCTCTTCCAAGGATTTTAGCTCAATGATACATATCAAATATTATAACACTTGGTTGAAGAAAAATCCCTCAGCTGACTTATGTCTGAGCACTGGGCATATTTCAACAGTCAGCCCTGTGCAAAGAAATTTTTAGATTCCCTCGCTAGCATCCCAATGTGAGCAAATTCAAATAACAGGTGATTTGTATGAAACTACTGTCATGGCTGAGCTTGGAAGCTAAGCAGGATTCTGCTTGGTTACTTCTCTGATGGGAGACGTCAGGAAATTCCAGGCTAGACTGGGAAGTTCAAAAGTATCTTAGAGAAAGTAAATGGCAAAGTATTTCCTTACAGCTTCTAAGAAAACTGCATGGCTGTACCCATGATCTAATCAAGAGTTGGGTTTGACTTGAAGACGAGTTTGCTCTGACTTTTTACATCCAATCAGAATACATTATAAGATCTAGTACACTGGCTAGCGAACTGGACTAGGATTTTGGAGTCTATCCTCAGCCATAATAACTCACTGGATGCTCCTTCTCAACTCAAACCACATCACCAGGGTTCATCTGAAAAAGGAAATTCCCATGAAAGTTACCTTGAGCTCTTGGGAAAAAAGACAGGAGATAATTGTCCAGAATTATACATGTAGAAATCCAGCCTACTTAAACACATGGAGCTGAGAAAGAATAATCCCATAGTAATTGGTCTGGACCAGGGAGACCTGTATTCCAGTCCCATGATTCTGGACCTCATTGAGTGACTCTGAGTTAGTGCTCCTCTTTCTTAAGGAAAGTCAGAGGGTTATCATGGGGAAGATAATAGCCTCCTGGAGTTCCTAAAAAGCATAAATGTAATGATAAACCTATATTTGGTCATCATTGATATTCATGAATCTTTCCCACCAAGACTTCCTTCACTCTTCCTCACTGCATTTCAGGACTCTGCCAGTGGGAGGATGGTTATGAATGCTGGAAGAGAAAAACATGGACAAAAAGGGCAGATGCCCAATTGTCTAACAACAAAACAACAGGTATAGCCCTCTGACTTCCCCCAATTTTTTTTTTTCTGAGCACAGGCTGGTGTCTGTTCTTTTACTATCTTGGAAAAGATTGTAAGAAGACCTATCAGGTCACTATTTTCCATATTTCCCCTTATTTTTGACAGGAGGACAAGTGTTTGACTTCCAGCCAGTCCCAAATGATTTTCTTTTTTCTCTGCCAGTAAATTTCTGTGTGAATCAGGCTGTAAAATAATTCTTCTTGCTTCTTTAACTCATTTCTGAAATGAGGAAATGTATCTTTTGCTGCCGCCATGTGGTTTGTTGGTGAAGTAAGCTGATTATTGGAAACCCGGTAGGCTCTTTTCCATGGCTTTTTGGTAGCATCTGGGAAAACTTCATGAGCATGAATAACCTCGTATGGTGCATCTGATGTATTTTGGACTACTCCACTTAATTCTGAATTGCTTCACATTCCATACTGTAAGAATATAGGATATTTTGCATTCATTTGGGTCGTAATCTGTGTGTGTGTGTGTGTGTGTTTGTGTTTAGTCAGTACAAATCAATGTAACATTCAACTCTCCTCATCAACACTTCTGCTTCTGACCTTCTTGAGTCTTACAAGAAGTGTGGAATAACAGTGAAATTTTAAAATAAGATAGCCAACTTTGGTGAAATAGAATATAAAATGGATTTTCCTGATGTGTTTTAGTGTCAGATGTTTTATAGACAAAGAGGAAGAGAAAGATAGCACACATTTACGTTTAGAAAGGAAATCAGTGCCACAAAAAATGATATAAGCAACATAAGCATTAAGTTATAAGAGAGGATCACTGAAAGATGGGTGGAACATGTGTATAATTTATTATTGTTGTTGTTGTTATGGTTCATTACACAGTCTGCCAGATGTTTAAACTAGATTTGGCATTTTTCCACCTATTGTGTCCGTCCCAAAGAGATAGGCAGATGTTGCTGTTTGATGGTATTAAAGGTATCACCCCAGGATGTACATTGCTCCAAATAATGTTTCTTTTTGCAACTGACTGATGGACGCTGGCGGTATTCAAGTGGTGCTCCAGTTGCTTGGGGATTATACCCAGGACACCTATTACAATTTGCTTTGGTTTCTTTTGCCACAGTCATTCTATTGTTGTTATTATTATTAATTTAAATTTATCAACCACCAATGAACCCTAGGTGAATTGTTGTTGCTCTTGTTGTGGTAGTGGTGATGAAACAGATGAGTTGTTCCTTTTTAACCAGGCCACACACTGGATCAGAAATTATATATGCCAGATTTGGAAGGCACAATGCAGCAAACAGCCCTGGTTATCTAATATACATGTACAGAAAAATGGGGAGTTCATATTTACACTAAGAGTTTTTCATTTGGGCCACTTCTTGAAACTTTGGTGCAATCTAGACATTAGTTTTATGTAAAGTTTTGCACATGCTTCGCAATCATAGTTAGAGGGTGAGGGCATGCCCAAATGTATATATTGAACCAGGGCATTTTCTAGATGAAAAGTGAATAAGTTCTGATGATGGTTAAGTTACCAGGACAGATCTCTCTCTCTCTCTCTCTCTCTCTCTCTCTCTCTCTCTCTCTCTCTCTCTCTCTCTCTCTCTCTCTCTCTCTCTCTCTCTCTCTCTCTCTCTCCATCATTGTCATTCTCTCTCTCTCTCCCTCCCTCTCCCTCTCCCTCTCCCTCCCCCCCCCTCTCTCTCTCTCTCTCTCTCTCAACCCAACCTACCTCACAGAGTTGTTGTTATGGGGAAAAGAAGAGGAGGGAGGATTTGCCTTGAATTATTTATAAAAATAATAAAGATGAGATTAAAAAAAATCTAGAGTCAAAAGAATAAAGTAATAAGGTACACTTGTTCAAGTACATCTCATAAGCTAAGTGGATTATAAGTGTATATGAAATATAGAAAATCCTCAACTTACAGAAGTACAACAGCATTGGAAAAAGTGACTTATGGCACATGATCACATGATCAAACTTCAGACACTTGGGAACTCGCTCATATTTATGAGGTAGCAGTGTCCTGGGGTCATGTGATCCCCTTTTGCAACCGTGTGACAAGCAAAGTCAATGGATAAACCAGACTCATTTAACAACTGTGTTACTAACTTAACTGCAACAATTCCCTTAACAACTGTAGCAAGAAAGGTCATAAAATGGGTCAAAACTCATGTAACAAATGTTTCTCTTAGTGACAGAAATTTGGGGCTCCATTCCGGTCGTAAGTCAAGGACTACTTGTATTGGGCAGGTTGTGCAACAAGTTTTTAGGGGAACAGGACAGGTGATTTTGGAAGATGAATGGAAATAGTGTAGAAGCAAGATCTCCAATGAGACGGCTTCTATTGTTGCTTGTCCCAGTCCCTTCACTAACAGAAGATAAATGCTGATTTCCACATTGTGGGTGTTAAAACTGACTTTTTGTATTCGAAGGGAATAAAATTGAATTTTCTTATTCAAATGCTAAAGATACTGTACCCACTGTCTTTAAGCAAGTTCTTGCTCATGTTAGTTTTAGCAATATATCAGCTTGAGAGAGAGACTCTCGGTGAGCTGTTTCAGTGGATAATGTCTACAGGAGATGGGTGCATATTGCCTCCTGATTTTGTCAAAAAAATAAATAAATAATGCCACAGCTTTCTGAAAAACTAAAGGCAACATAAAGCCACACACTTTTCCCATTGCCTAGAGAATGAAGTAGCTGCTGCAGAGACATCCATCTTAAAATATTAACATCTGCTTTTGCAATTTCCATTGGGATTGCCAAAAACGTAGCCTAACAGTACTGTGCAAGGCTCAGTTTACAAAGCTTTTGGACAACTCCCCACTCGAGTTCAAACAAAGCTTCAATAATGTTTAACATCAATTTGCCATCTTGATTAATGTAAAATGTTAGCAGTTCATATTTGCATCAGGTGCCTCCCACGAGAAGGAATAAATGGAAAGTTAGTCTCCACTAGTTTTGGTCATCCATACAGCTATACATTCTTACACAGCCTGCAGGCTCTTCCTTTTGGGACGGGGGGGGTAGACAAAATTCCTACCAAATAACTTACACTTACGTGTACCATACCCTAGAGCAAAATATACACATCTGAATATTATTTGAAATGATACTCACCAGGCTAGAGACTAACTGAGAATATATTGGACATGCTATTACTGAAAGTAAAGTCAATATTGAAATGCTTCTTCTTCATCATGTATTAAAATGATTTAGACCAGCCCTGTCTGATTTGGAGTAGATTTACAACAAACTATTAGAACTTTAATTTAATAACCCCATCTGCCCTATTCAAGATTACCAAAGCTGAGTAATAATACTTTATCTGCTATCATGGCCTTCCGGGCAGAAAGGAAAAAAGAAAAAACAACAGAACAACAGAGTTTGGAGGTGTTCTAGATCAAGCAGGAGACGCTATACCATTTCAGGCAGATAGTTGCCCAATCTCTTCTTAAAAACATCTAGTATTGGAGCACCCACAACTTCTTGAGGCAAGTTGTTCCGTTGATTAATTGTTCTGTCAGGAAATTTCTCCTAAGTTCTAGGTTGGTTCTCTCCTTAATTCGTTTCCATCCATTGCTTTTTGTTTGGTCTTCAGGTGCTTTGGAGAATAGGTTGACCCCCTTCTTCTTTGTGGCAGCCCCTTATATATTTGAGCACTGCTATCATGTGACTCTTTTCATTAAATTAGAGATGCACAATTCCTGCAACTGTTCTTCATAAGTTTTAGCCTCCAGTCCCCCTAATCATCTTTGTTGCTCTTCTCTGAACTCTTTCTAGAGTCTCAACACCTTTTTTATATCGTGGTAGCCAAAACTGGCTGCAATATTCCAAGTGTGGTCTTACCAAGGCATTATAAAGTGATACTAACACTTCACGTAATTTTGGTTCTATTCCTCTGTTAATGCAGTCTAGGATTGTGTTGGCTTTTTTAGCAGCTGCAGCACATTGCTGGCTCATATTTAAGTCATCGTCCACTAGGAGTCTGAGAATCCCTCTCACAGTTACTACTATTAAGCCAGGTGCCATCTATTTATACCTGTGCATTTGTTTTTTTTTTCTTGCCTAAATGTAGAACCTTGCTTTTCTCACCATTAAATTTCATTTTGTTAGACAAAGCACAGTGTTCAAGTCTCTTTGCTTTTAAAGGGTGAGATCCAACATATTGGCCCTGGAAGGCTCTCCCCCCCCCCAAGACATAAAAAAATTGGCACCAAAGTGAAAATTAATGATAATTAAATTAGAGACTCCCAGGACTTTTTTTCTCATAGAACACCCAGAACAGAGTTCTGGCACCATTTTTGAATGCAACCTTGTAGGGTAGGCAAAGCGGGTTGTATAACATGTGTGAGTTCCGGCACTTTTCTTTTTTTCTTTTTCTTTTTTAGAAAAAAAGCACTGGAGACTCCTATTATGCAACAGTAGCCATCAGCAGAGTGACTTTGGGTCAGTCCCTCTGTTTCAGCCTAGGAAACAGGAGTCAAGGGCAAAATCTGAAAAATCCAAAATCTGAAAAATCTTGTCCGGAAAACTTCAGTTGCCAGTCACAAAGAGTCAAAAACTGACTCCAAGGTACACACAGCTATGTTAGCCATAGAGAAAGTGGGGCAAACAAAATCCATAGCTGAGTAGTATGGGAGAAGGAATGGCAGAACCTGAGGGTTAAATGAGGGATCTGCCTAGAATCCCTAAGTCATCACAAGCAAACTAAATCCAACCCCCTTTGAGTGCCATTGTCCCTTATCTAACTCAAACCAAGTGCTGATAGTTAATCGAGAAGATTCCTGTTCATAGGCCTTAGCAATAAATTGGTTTCATTGAACATTCATGTGTGGATCTGGTCTTTCACATTGGACAAGTAGCTATATTAGACCAGCCAAAAGAATTCAAAATCATTGCACATTTTTGCATTTCCTCCCAAATGTTTGATGATTTTTCATATTTCCAACAGTCATCAATCAATATACTTTATAGAATTAAGCAAATAATCCTTGCTTAGTGACCAATTGTTTAATAGTTATTTGAAGTTACAATAGACCCCCCCCAAAAAAGTTACTTACAACCTGGTTCTACAGTTCCAACACCTGTTACCTACACTTGGGTTCACATGACCACATTTTTGGCACTTGGCGCCAGTCACAGTGTTGCACGGTCATGTGACCACAAGTTATTATGGTTTTTGGTGGTTTGGTAGTATATGGCATTTTCAGCCATTTTCCACAAAATATACCCAGAGGGATATATTTATTTGTTTAACGACCACAGCAATCAATTAATAACCTTTGCAAAAAAAGTTATAAAAGTTATAAAATTGGGTCACGTGGGTGCCTCAGCTTAGAACCATCATGATTTACAGGAGGAATTCCGGGCTCCATTATATTTATAAGGCAAGCACTATCTCTACATACATCTTTACGCATTGAAGGTGTTTCAAAAAGCGAAAAATACAATTGAAAAAAGAGAAGTATATCATTATAGCAATTAAAAGATACAAATCTCTCTATGTCTGCAAATATTATTCAAGTATGTGTGTGTGTATTAATTTCTAATACATTTATATAACTATTGGTCTTTTTTTAACCTTCTGTATTTTGCAAAAATGATTTCTGTATTTCATTACGCTAGTCCAGGAGTAGGCAATCTTGGCTCTTTGATGACTCGTGGACTTCAACTCCCAGAATTCCTGAGCCAGCCATGCTCAGGAACTCTGGGAGTTGAAGTCCACAAGTCATAAAAGAGCCAAGATTGCCTATCCCTGCGCTAGTCAATACAAAAAGATTGATAGTGCAACATTGGAGAGATAAATGCATATCTCCATTCAGTCAATGGATTGAAGACCTGATTACACTTACCACCTATGAGCAGATTGCTTGTAGTCAGAGGTCTCATAGACTTGATGGCAGCCCCTGGGACTTTGTTGAAGCTTTGAAAAAATTCATCTGTGTGGCCCAGAAGTATAATAGAAAGGAGACAGCTTTCTTTTTGTCAAAATACAGGTCAGATTTTAATATGAATTATATTCTGATGAGCACATTTGTGATGAGAAAATATTGTAGGAAATGACTAGGCTGAGCCCAAAGATAAGGTCAAACATGCCATCAGTTTGGAGTCACTATACTTCCACAAGGGACCTAAGTCCAGGCCTCCTTGAAGTCCATTGACTCTTATCTAACACCAGTTTGCCTTGACTGTTAGTAGATCAGATTCTTGTGTAGAGGTAGCATAAAATAAACCTTAGTACTTTTGAACTCTTTCCTGGCTCCTGGTTTCTTGCACCTGACATATATGATAAATAAGTATACACAAAGGTAACCATTGGTTTGATACTTAAGTTGTTCTTCCTGTCTATAGTCCCACTTGAAATAATACAAGATCAACTTATATAATATTCTTTCATCTACTATATAGTCTTCCTGTTTTTAAGGGATGTTCATGTGTCAAAACTAACCACTGTCTTCCTTAGTATCCATGGAAGGATAGCATATTAAAATGAAGGACAAAAATGTACTGTCCATTCCAAGAAAAATATCCACAAGTAAACTGTACCATTTTGGCATACTTAAAAGATACTTAAGAGTAAGATAAATTTGGAGCAAGTGTGTACTACTTCATGAGTAAAGCAGGGCCAGAACTTTCTGAATTGACCCTTTTATGGAAAGTTAGATGATTAAAACAAAGCAAAAAAAGGTTTTGGAAAAGTATGGTCCAGTTTCTGGACTAGAACAAAACAAAATCTGTGCATGCTATCCTTCCAGTTGGTTTGAATTTGCTTTCAACCAAATTGTACTCAACACTAGAGATGATGTTGGCCCAGATGAAGACACTCATGAAAATTGAGCAACCAAAAATCACACATAGCTCACAGTTCAATCAAATAATTTATTTTAAAGATGAAATTATATCCTTAAAAAGGTTAACCAAACTTCTCATATAATCAAAAACAGTACTTCTTAATGAATCATTTGAACTATTGTGAAACTAAACCAGGTTTCAACAATTTCCATGACCATTCAGATAACAGTTTCTGATGACTAAAACTGCATGATATTCTCACGAGAATGTTCAGTTGTGTGCCCTTATTTTGTTTCAAGAGCAGGATTTGGTTTGGTTCAAATTCAGCCTCCTGAGAAACTTTGCTCTCCCTTATCTGATGCAGGGTGGGAAGAAACACAAATGAGACCAGATTTGGGGAATCGGGCTTAAATACCCTGATAGTTAGTTCCAAAAATATTTGTCACCCCATGGCCAAGCCTTCTCAAAAACATTGGCAGCAGCCTTTTGCCAGTGATGCTCCCTCCCAAGCAGACTGGCTTGAGCCAAGTAGAATGAATCATTCATTGTCTAAGAGTAGAACTGGGTGAAGGAGCTCCCAAGATGGTTGGTTCCCCAGTGTGCTCTGTGGAGCCAAGTGTCTGAGCAGATACCTAGGAATGAGCCCTCCAAAACAAAACCAAAAGACCCAGTAGTTTAAGAAAATGAAAATCCAGGCATCATCTACAACAGAGGTCCCCAACCTATGGGCCACAGCCCACTACCGGGCTCTGGCCCTTGGCCACTGGGCCGCGTAAGTGGCTAGTCAGTACACACATACATGTGCACATGCTCAACCTTTGTTTTTGTGCAGGCGCTAGCCGAGCTGCGAGCCTTGCACGGTGCTAGCAGCCCCATTTGCAGAGCACATATGCTTATGGCCCCATTTGTGCATACATGCACGCAGCCTCATTTGAGTGTGTGCGCATGCACACATAAAGGTGCCTGTCCCTCCCTTTCCCACCAGGCCGCCAACCCAGAAAGGTTGCCAATCCCTGATCTACAACATACAATGTAACAACTGTAGCAGCCACAATGTACGACAGGCAGAAGACTATAAGACTGCATCCATGAACTCCAATTGGCAATCTGAAGACACAATTAAAACTTCTTAATCTCACAGCACATGGACAGATTTAACTGGGAAACTGTGAGTATCCTAGACTAAGCCATATCCAAAATACTACGGATTTCCTGGAAGCTTCTCATTCAGACAAATCAGCCATTGTAATGGAATGTGTTGATGACCTTGAAGAATAAGGGGGAGAAATACTGCCTAGAGAATGATCAGACAAGATAGGGAGGAGCCCATAGTCACTTAACAGAGAAAGAAACTGAGGAAAGGCCCACCCCCAACCGATCAAACAGTTAAAAGTAGCCATGGGAAGTTTGTACCTTCAGACTTGCAAGATTCTGTTAAAGTAGTCTTACAATAAAGTAGATTTAGTCTAGTCATGGTTCTTGTCTTATTTGCACAAAAGGGCTGATAGCTATCAATAGACACAAGAGATAAACCACATTTACACACCATTTAAAAGAGAATAAAAATGCTAAGAAGAAAGCAAAAAAGACCAGAGCCAATGACTAGATAATCAGGGACTAACACCAGACAAACAATTCAATCAATGAGAAAATAATACTCTAATCAAGGAACTACCAAGGAGAAAATCACACCCTCACCAACATTGGCAGGGTAAGATGCTGTAAACAGGAAGTAAACCCCACAATGACTAGTACTGATTATGTTACTAGTTAGGTAATGAATCATCTGCCAGCAAACAATCAAGCTCAGAAAGCAGCAAGGACCTCACAATTCATCCCTGAGCTACAGATATTCTCTTCTATTGAAAGGTGAACATATCACTTCATGTGGCAGCTTGTTCAACTCACTGACAGCTCATGCAGCCACAATTCATAGGCATCACTCTTCCATATAAAATAGAAAGTTTAATTTCACTCAATAACTCGTTTTCTTGCATTTATATTGTCCCATTTTAGAATGGCTGCATGAAGTTTTGCATTCTTTTTTTCTCTTTTATCTGACCACCTGCTCCTTGAATATTTGCATTTATATTACATCATAACATCTGGAAATATAGAGATGGGAGTGTCCTATTTCACACATGAATCTGGGATGTACAAATGGAAAATACAAATTTTAAATTCATATTAAAATGCAAAGAATATTGCTCCTATCCCTTAGATATCTCTTCTTTGGTCAGCTTGTGAATAAAATTACCGAAAAAGCAAAATGAATTTTCTTTTATAGAAATATATTTTATTACTCTGTGGGCATTCCTAAGAGAGCATAAATTCTTATTGAACTTTATGACTTTGCCAAAGTTTTTGACCTGAAGAAATTGGCAGAGATTTTAAAGATTCAAGAGTGATGCTGTTTTTCACTCAACCTTTAGATTTACTGATGGACAATTTCTGATTCTTCTTGTTGTTCAAAAGGAAAAAAATGTACACAGTCATGCTCTATCTAGTGCATCTCTGATGGAAAAACTAATCTGACATTCAACTCTTCCATCTATACTTTGATCAAAGAAAGAGAGGTTGTATTGAGGTTTGCAGCATAAATTGAATATGGGGGGAAATGACTACAACTATAAAAGTAGGACAGGTACTATCCAAAACTTCCTTTCTTAGCTTGGGTGCCCTCCATACAGTAACTGTGGATTTCAACTTCGAGCATTCCCTACCAGCATGTTTGATAGGCACCCAGGTGAGAAGGCAGATCCGTGTCAAGAAGCCATGTTATTCTGTTTTAGCAAATACAATAAATCTTAAAAATATCTGCTCATATCATTGGCATCACTGTAGTTTGCTGACAATACCACTCAGCAGCAGAAGATTTCTTATTGATTTTGAGATTGTTTCAAGTGATGTGGATAGGTTTGAGGGAACAGAAAAGAAAGAAATTGTAATATGATGATTGCAACCTACGGTACTTATCAACAACAGCCATGGTCCATAGCATGAACTGCATATCACCCCAGAGTCTTGAATGCAATCTTGGAAAAGCAACATCCAAATTACAATTTTTCATGTGATAGAAGGGGGAATATATGTAGTATCCAGTCATCTAATTAATTATCTGTAATTGAATTTTAATCCATCTTCAATGTCAGCAGAGCAGAGCAGAACAGAGCAAAGCAGAGCAGAGCAAAACAGAACAGAACAGAACAGAACAGAATAGAATAGAATTCTTTATTAGTCAACTGTAATCAGACACACAAGGAATTTGTCTTCGGTGCATAAGTTCTCAGTGTACAGACAAAAAAGCAAAGTGATGTCAGAGATCATAAATCATAAATCAATTTATGATCTATGACTTATTACATTTCACACATCTTTATATCACACACCTATTTAAATTTTAACCTGTTCCAGCTTGTTTTAGAGTGCAGCCTCCAATAAGTCATTCAAAGGTCAAATGTGGTCTTCAACCTTCCTGGTAAGTTGAGATCAAATTGGTACACCCTTGCCTTATCTTATGCTGCAAATTGAGAAAAGAGTTGGTGAAAGAGGTAAAACTGAGATTTGGCTGTGGGCACATTAGTTTCTGGAGACTAAGAAGCATTGTTGGGTGGCAGATGACACACTATGTGCATTGTCAGAAGAGAAGATGAAGAATGTTAGCAAGACAGCATGTTGTCCTTTTTCTTCAATGTTTGACTAACTTTGACAAACTTTGACTATCTCAGTTTTATGAGACAACAGTTTTTCTCATTAATGGGAACAGAAGAGAACATCACTTCATAGCATAGAACACATTATCAACCCTCTGATTTCAGGCATACCATCTTCTATCTATCTATCTATCTATCTATCTATCTATCTATCTATCTATCTATCTATCTATCTCTTACTATCTGTCTGTCTCTATCTATCTATCTATCATTTATCTATAATCTATCTATCTCTATCTAATCTATCTATCTGTCTATCTATCTATCTATCTATCATCTGTCTATCTAATTCACTTGGTCTCAACTCACTCATTCTTTAACTTAGTAGTAGCCTATGTCTACTATTTTTAGACTCCCCAAAGTTGACTTCTAAATCAACACATCTGGAGGGCATCAGGCTGAAAAACTGTACCATATTTTTAAAAATGTTAATATAAAATAGAAGAATTGGGTTAAACCTTGGGCAAGCATAAATTTTAATAGTTCAACAATGGAAAATGATTTCCAGGAAAGTCATACGTTTCTCCTCTTTTCTATGAAGTTTTTCAAGGAATATAAGTATTTGGATTTGTGCTGTTTTAGGCCCGTGGCTTAACCTCATTCTCTAATCAGGTTTTCTTTTGCCATAAAACGATTCATTAGGTTTTTAAAAATAATCTAATGTGAAATAAAGTACAGGCATCAAAATATTCAGATTTTATTGCTTCTGGCATTGTAGCAGAGTTGATTCAAACAGATTTGCTTTATTACTTACAGCTATGGAAAAAAAACAAACCACACTTTGAAACATGTCTCATCAGACGAGACTTCTAAATGCATCTTGCCTTCTGTCATAGAAACAGAATTCTCCCATGATGCTCTAGGAACATGAAATCAGGCAAAGAGAATAGCTTTTATCTCCCTCCCAGATAAAGACCATCCATTGGGACTGGGGGGAGGGGGGGAAACTCAAAAAAGAATGGAAGATAACAGAATATCAGAATCAGAAGGATCCCTGATGGTCTTCTAGTCCTCTAAGATGACCAGAAGAGGAACAAACCTTCCCTTCCTGTAATAGACAGTGATTTTGTGAATCAGGTGTGCACAATGTTTGTCAATTGGATGGTCTCACATACTTTGGTGGCAGGTTGAGACTCATAATCTGAAAGTGAAGGAGACAGGGTCCATTTTCAAGGCACTTTCAGGGTAAAATAAGTGCCTTAAGCATCTGCATGGTTTTCCATGTTGCTCCTTAAAGTCCCCCCCCCAATACAAAATAAAGAAGCTCATCCATTGGAGGCAAAAAATCAAAGTAGTTACATAATACAGATAACATCTGTATCAGCCAAACCTCCTGCTCCATTCCTCTTGATCAGCTCTGTCTGCTCCAAATATCAGAGGAGTAATTTTTGCAGTAGGAAGTTCCATCCTGTGGGAAGCATCACTGTAATACAAGACTACCTCAAAAAGCAGCCTTTCCCTGCAGATACTCATCCTTTAATTCAGGGAGCAAGATGGAGGAAGAGAGTGGAGCCGTTGATGCGGTCTTACTGTCTGCCTCGCATTTTCCTGATCATGCAGACTTGTCCAGCACCAGAGGGCAGGACAAGAAACAATGGACGGAAACTAATCAAGGAGAGAAGCAACCTGGAATTAAGGAGAAACCTCCTACGGTATCAGTGAAGACAATTAACCAGTGGAACAGCTTCAGAAGCTGTGGGTGCTTCATTGTTGGAGGTTTTTAAGAAAAGACTGGACAGCCATCTATCTGAAATGGTATAGTCTTTCCTGCTTAAATAGAGGGTTGGACTAGAAGACCTCCAAGGTCCCTTCCAGCTCTATTCTGATTGATTGATTGATTGATTGATTGCTTTTCCATATGTTCAAGCATCTGACCAGAGGTTCCTTTCAACTGAACTACTTTAGAAGAAATCATTTAAAACAGCAGGGTCTTCTTTTTTTTAAAAAAAAAAAGATCCTTTTGGATTTCTTTCACACACGCTGATTGCTTGGCTTATAGTTGTTCCATTATATTCATCTGATTATCCGTTGTTGGCTCCACAATATTCTTCTTCCAGCTTGCCAAGGCTATCTGGCTCACCAGGATATTGTTCTACATAGTCCAAGAGCAGTTTATGTATCCTTAGATCAAATATTGTGGAGATGGGGGAGAATTCTATCAACCCTGATAATTAGAGGGTTGCATCTAAAAGGTTTTTGAAAACGTATTTTATACCGCAATCACTGACTATCAGAGCGGAAACTCAAGCTTCATTTCCCACTACACAACCCAGCTGAGCACTTAAATGCAGTAGGCATTGTGTATTTTTCACTTAAAGATTGTGTCGTCTTCACCTTACAACCATTCATTTAGTGACTGTTCAAAGTTACAAAAGCACTGAAAAAAGTGTCTTATGACTGTTTTTCACACGTACAACTGTTGCAGCTTCCCCATGGCCCTGTGATCAAAATTTGGACGCTTGGCAACTGGCTCATATTGATGGCAGTTGCAGTGTCCTGGGGTGATGAGATCCACTTTTGTGACCTTCTGATAAACAAAGTCAATGGGGAAGCCAGACTGACTTAACAACTGTATTAGTAACAACAACTGCAGTGATTCACTTAACAGCTATGGAATGAAAAGTCATAAAATGGGGCAAAATGGGGCAGTCATTTAATAACTGTCTTGCTTAACAACAAAAATTGGGAGCTCAGTTGTGGTTGCAAGTCGAGAACTTACCTGAACTTACAATCTCAAGTTGAGGACTTACCTATTCTTACAGTTAGTGCTTACGGCAGGTCTCTAAAGTGCTAAGATAGAAATCTAAATCATCATAAAGGCAGTCTACTAGTTGTTTGGCTTCACAGATGAAGTCTTACTTGGGCTTTGTCCCAAGACTTTTATCTAGGACAGTCCATCAATGCTCTCAGACCTTCTGCAGAGCTTTGAGATATATTTCATGATAACAATCAGTTGTGTATTTTATGGGATAAGGCCTACATTGTGAAGCAAAACAGGGAATTAAGGCCTTATTACACTGGAGGTGGAGAGGGATCCAATATTGTTTGTCCTGATTTTTTTTTAATTGACAGTGAATTGCTTCATATTTTTGTAAACTTCATGGATCAATTGGAAAGAGGTATCAGATCAATTGCAAAATAAAATTAAATGCAAGGAGCTTCAAATCAGTTCACAGGTCTGAGTTGATTGCTTGCTCTACTACAGATTTAGGAAACCTTCCATCCTTCCCTCAATTGATGATGATTGCTGTCTCAAGAAATATTGATCCTTTACTTGAGCAAGCCTATTTGAGATTGACAATAAGCCTCAACATCCTATTATGCAGAAAACCGTTCCAGATAACCAATAACCTAATCAAAGATCCATCAAGGAGGAAGCCACCCCTATCCCTCCACCAAGAACCAGCAACCTCCACTCTCACACTGATGATGTCTCCTAGCTGGGTAATAAAACATCGAAGTTCAGAGACTTCCCATTTTGCACCATAGTGTACAGCCATGGGATAGCAGAGCTCCGTTTCCAATGGTCAGTTTCGGCCTGCCAGGGGGACCCTAAATGGGTCTGAAGTTGCCCCAAAGAGGTGACCATAAAGGAGGGGCACTCCATTGATCACGAAATGATGGTGGTCATTTCATTTGATCTGGAGGAAGCCCGCCAACCCGACAGGAGAAAGGCTAGCTGTACATCAGCATCTAGCCCAAGCTACTTGCAGCCAAAGTCCAAGAGCACAAACCAGAACATTGGTGAACAGCGTGCTTGGAACTGGTGAGAGTATCGATCATCTCTCTTCTATCTTTTAACTGAATCCCAAAGCAAGAAAACCTCCGAAAGTGAATGGAGGGGACTACATCCCCACTCCCTCATAGACGGAAGTGGCAAATTAATACTACGGGGAAAAGAAATATATTGAAATTAAATTTAAAATACTACAGTCTGGACAAATCTAGAAACTAAAAAAACCTATTAAGACTATATCTTTAAGGGTTTTGATGAAATTGTAAAAAAATATAACAATGATAACTTTTTGCTTGAAAAAATGGAAAATAAAAACTACTGACACCTAGTGGAGAATCAGAGCACAGAATACTAACAATAATGACTCAGAAATTGGCAGGATGCCCAGGAACCAAGAATAATCTGCTCCCTTGAACTTTAAATAAACTTCAAGAAACAGCTGGGAACAAAGAAAGAGTTATGCCAGCCATTAGATTAAAAAGTGTTTGAAAGAAAAATACCTGGACTGTTGTCTAAATCTAAGAATTGTTTCTAAATAAGAAAAACTTCAGCTCTTGGCTAATCTTATAGAGGAGAATTTACAGGAAGGACTTAAGGTGGCTAAACATACTGAATTGCAACTTTGACTGATTGATAATTGACCCCTGAATAAAAAAAACTGTTGAAGGGTGGAGACAACATGGATATTGTACACCTATCAAAAAATGACGGAACACAACACTCAATATTTACTCCTGAAGGATTTAGCCTGGAAAATCGAAGACCTCCAGAAGCAATATTTCAAGGCAAGACAAATAGTTTCCAAGAGGAAATGTATGCAATGGTATGACAGATACAAGTAACAATAGATATAAACCACAAGGAAATCAAAAGCAACTTTGACAATTATAAACAAGTCTCTAACCTAAATCTACAATCAAAAAACACCCAAAAAATGATGGCGAATGAACAAACAAATCAGATAACAGAACACAGATTACAAGAACATGATCAAATCAACGAAGCTACAAATGAAAATAACTACAATTTAATACAAACAGGAAAAAATTTACAAGACTTTGATATAACAACAAAAATTGAACGGATTATAGAAATCCCAGGAGAATCATCAGAGTTTGGGAGACAGAAAGTATATATTTTATCTATTTTATCTTCTTTATTCCCAACAGTACTTACAAAAACACAGGAACAGCCAGATAAGTGGAATATATTAACTTGGAAAGCTACTCAGCAAAAGAAGAAGGCTAGAGACAGATTCAAGAGTTTTGATTCACCCTACCAGATGGAATATTACATGAGCAAACACTTATTTGAATATGGTTAAAAGAATAGAGAACTTTGAACATAAAGGGGCCCTATAACAAGAAGGATAAGAGATTTAAGTAGTATAATATGTTTGCAATGTATGAAATGTAAAAATATTGGGATGATGTAACTTTTATAAATATAAGTGAAATATAAGGTGATCAGAAATGATGTTATATGCAGATGCTATAAGACAGATAAGAAGTACAGTATTTTTATGATGCATGAAATATGAAATTATTGGGATGGTGTACTTAAAGGGAAAAATGTGGATATTTAGATGACTAGCATTGATAAAATCATGATTGATAAGAATGGAAGAGGAAATTAAGCTTAAACAAAAATCACAAAAATAGGATGCATGGTAAACTAATGACATGATTTTTATAAGAATAATATAAGCTGATTAAAAAAATGTTATACATAGATGTTATCATTATCTGTACAAATATGAAAAATGTCTATATTTAATCATTTATATATTGAAAATATTAAGAATTATATTTGTTTAAGGTTGAAGGAGAGTACAATTGGGAGAAGGAAGGATCAAATTATGGAATTATCAAAACAAATCATTATTGACTGTTAATTAATTATTATTGCTTTTTTTTTCAAATATATAAACCAAGACAACACACTGTACACCAGGCACTGGAAATTGTTATTGTAAAAAAATCAATAAAAATTTTTTTAAAAAAAATAAAGAAAGAAACATCCAATTCCAGAGGCCCTCTAAAATCCAACCAAGCTGTTTTGAAAAGATTTGAGAAAGGAGGGATAAAGACTGAGGTCATGGGAAAGAGTCTAGGAGTGAAAAGGAAAATAATGAAACAGAAAAACTGGCAGCCATATACAGTGCAGTTGGGTCAACGGATGGAGAAGACTATAAGATACATGTACTTGGTTAGGAGTAGCTGGCTAATACTTGAGCTCTGAATCTCTGGTGTAGGATTAAAACTTCATTTCCCCATCAGTTACCGGTATCAATAGAATAGAATAGAATAGAATAGAATAGAATAGAATAGAATAGAATAGAATAGAATAGAATAGAATAGAATAGAATAGAATAGAATAGAATAGAATAGAAATAGGAAGGGATCTTGGAGGTCTTCTAGTCCAGCCCCCCCGCTCAAGCAGGAGAACCTATACCATCTCAGACAAGTGACTGTCTAGCCTCTTCTTAAAAATCTCCAGTGATGGAGCACCCATGATTTCTGAAGGCAAGCTGTTCCACTGGTTAATTGTCCTCACTGTCAGGAGGTTTCTCCTTAATTCTAGGTTGCTTCTCTCTTTGATTAGTTTCCAACCATTGTTTCTTGTCCTGCCCTCTGGTGCTTTGGAGAATAACGTAACCCTCTCTTCTTTGTGGAAGCCTCTCAAGTACCGGTACTAGAATGCTGCTATCATGTCTCCCTTATTTCTTCTTTTCTTTAGAGTAGCCAGACCCAAGTCCTGCAGACATTCTTCCTTGTTTTAGTCTCTGGGCCTTTGATCATCTTAGTTGCTCTTCTCTGAATTTTTTTTCCAAACTCTCAACATCTTTTTTGTAATGTGGTGAACAATATTGGCTTTAAACAAGAGGAACTCAGAAGACCTTGAGGCCTCCCCCAATAGATCACAGAAACACACAGATATAAATTGCTCTTCACTCTGCTTTATGTAACCTTCAGGCAATTCTTGGCTATTTGATATTTGGTGAATTTAGTAGGTGGAGAGGGATGGAAATGTAAAAACAGCCAATATTATGAGGCAGAATAGTACATCACTAAAGACCTTTCAGAGCTATAGAGTTTGCCAAGTACTCCGTTTCATGCGAGATTCTCTTTTACAGGAACAGAAAGCTGTAGAGAAGCAATAACAACAGATATTGGAAGATCCTCAGACTCCAGTAACTGTTAACTGAAAAGGAATCTTCAGCCAAGCAAAGTTCCGAAGAGGGCTTTGTGTGTGTGTGTGTGTGTGTGTGTGTGTGTGTGTGTTTTACACACACTTAAAAACCCAAACAGAAGCAAAAAAAAGTTTTAAAAAACATAATTCTTTCTACTCTCGGCCTAGCCAAAGCCACAAAAACCTGGAAATGTCCAATTGATGCGTGATCTTGATATTTCCAGAGTTGCTTAAAGTTGAGAGATGTTTCCAAATCCGTGTGGAACTTTGCAAGCCCTTGTGTCTGATTGTGGTTTTTCTATTGAAAAAAAAAATCTAAATCTTTCTAAGAAGCAGATTTTCTCTTGTTTTGAGCATGCAGGGCTCAGAACCTGATCTACGGTATGATTGTGTAAAAGCCATGTTTGGAAACTCCAACCAAACCTTGTAAGAAATACTCCAAGAACTTGACAATGCTATACTGTCACATTTATCGGGGGGGGGGGAAACAACCACAGAGATCCCTGACTATATACAGCTATTCTGAGATATTGATTACTATTTATACATTGATGGGCAACTTTTCTGGGGCTGGGGCTGCAGGAAGCCTTCTGGTGAAGCAATGACATCACCAGAAGGAATACAAACGAAAATATATTATTTATTATCTTGCTGGATCTGCCGGGGACTCCCCATATGTTTGAGCAATTTGTGGGGTTTGATATGGAGATGGAAGCCTCACAGAGGGAAACCACTCCTATTTGTACCCTTATTATTCTCAATCATTCAGAAGAAACTGAATTCTTTATATCAGAATTTGGTCCTTTTTAAAAAAAGATTTTATTAAGTTTTATAGGGTTAGGGATAAAATAGGATCGGGATAGAGATTAAGGTTTAGGGTGGGGTCGGGATCAGGACTGGGATTAGGATAGGGTTGGGATCAGCATTGGGGTTATCCCCCAATAACATTTTCAATATTTAGCAAACAGACTATTGTCCAGATACATATATTCAGCTAATAATAGTTAACATAGTGATAGATAACTGTAGTAAATGTAATAAACAATAATCATAAGCAGTATCAATTAATCAATGCATATCATTCTTCTTACTAACGTGTATTCAAAATAACATATCACATTCATTTTTGGTCCTTTTAATATCACATTTCTATGCTGTGACTTCAGTTTTTTGGAAGGATATACGTGACTCTTTCCTGATATAAATCTTATTCGTGTTTACTTTCTTTTGAGTGATTAACCTATTCAGGTCAACTTATGAAGACTGGCTGGGCATCAGAAGTCAAAAAGTGGGCTCTGATTGTTGAGAGACCTACTAGTGTCTATTACTGAAGATTCAGAATGCTGGTTTGGGACCATAATAAAAATTGATTGATTGTCTATTTCTGCAGATTCAGTGCAGTCTCAGAGGGCTTCACTCACAAAACCTTACTTTCTTGAACCAAGGCATCTCCTCAGACTGGATTGCTCAAATGAGATGACACAAAGGGCTGTTAATTTTAAAAGAAGCTCTTTGCATATCTAAACCTGGAACAATATTTTCCATTAAGAATAAAGGTAGAAGAGAGAGAACTTGTCCATTAAGACTAAATAATGGATAGACATAACTGATCTGAAGGAAGGACTAATGGTGACATGATAGCAATGTACCAATATCTAAGAGGCTGCCACAAAGAAGAGGGAGTCAAGCTATTCTTTAAAGCACCTGAAGGCAGGAGAAAAAAAACAATGGATGGAAATGAATCAAGGAGAGAACCAATCTAGAACTAGAAAAAATTTCCTGACGGTTAGAACAATTAATCAGTGGAGCAATTTCCTCCAGAAGTGGTGGGTGCTCCAACACTGGAGGTTTTTAAGAAGAGATGGGACAACCATTTGTCTGAAATGGTATAGAGTCTCCTGCTTCAGCAAGAGGTTGGACTAGATGACCTCCAAGGTCCCTGCCAACTCTTATTCTATTCTGTTATCTTCTCTTCAGTTATAGTCAGTCACTTAAAATGTGTTTCTCTAAAATTTGCTTTTTTTTTTAATTTACAAAACAGGTAGACTAGTTTAAAATTCAGCATACAGGTTCAAAATTCATGTATTATAATAAAGATTTTTGTGTGTTATTTGTTTTTATTTAATAGTTGGTCATTTTGTATTCTTTTAATACACACATATTCATGTACATATATTAACCGCTATAGTGCATACATATTAGAAAAAAGGCTGAATCCATAGTCAGCCTAGGATTATACTGAAATTCAACCATTTTACATCACATATCTATTATTTGGGCATTCCAGCTAACACACACTTATATAATTTGTATAAACTGAAGCATTAACAATTGTTGCATAATTCAATGACAGCTAGATTTAAAGTTATTCTATAGGAGCCATAAAATTACTAACAGGATTCTCTTTAAGTGTTCAGAATACAGTTCTCATTGTCCAAAGTCCCAAAGCCACTGAAAGAAAAGTTTTGTAGAAACACAACTTTTGAGGAAACCTAGATCATTGCAATAGCAAAAAAAGAAAAGAAAAGAGAAACGAAAAGAAAAGAAAAGAAAAAAGAAAAGATATTTTGGAATTACTTATTTGTCAGGACCTTCAGAGGAACAACTTCTGCTTTTCTCTAATTGAATGTGCTACTTCCTTAGAACTATTGTTCATTCCTAGAACTGAATTTTCTGCCTTTGAAACAGTATTTATTATTAAGTTAGAATTTGTAAGCCCAGGATGGATTTGCAAATCAACCAAAATTTGGATATGAACATTGTCTTAGATGTTATCTTAGGAAAGCTGTCCTAAGAGTTCTGCTTTTCTGGAGCCCATAGCTATAGTTCCCAGTTGACCTATAAATAAAAACTGGGCTTAATCCCAGCTTCCTGACTTCTTCTACTGCTTGTACAAGGAGGGGAATATAAGGTCAGCAATTGAGCTCCGTCCCAGCTTAATAAACCAAGATCCTCCAAATGTAACTAAAGTTATGAGGATGAACAGCATATAAAAAGTTTTCACTTGAAATTATGGTGAGCATGCGCAAGATGGAGGACGCTTTCCTGTAGGAGCAGCTGGGCTTCTGATGGGAAATGGCTAGAGACCCCTCCCCCAGGGGTCGAGAAACATCTGGGACCCCGGGGATTTTGGCAGCGGAATATCTTAGCCTTCCAGAGACATGTCTGCTGACTCCCTCCTTGCCGAGAATGGACGAATCTGGATGATAACAGCATATGTTGGGTGATGTTAACAGCGTACCCCCCCCTTCGGCCCGCGGCCTGCGAGGAGGTGAGGAGCCTGCAGAGAGTCTGGGTGGGAGGCCACCGCGGAAGAGAGGAGTTTGGCGGCGGCTCCCTCCCTCCCCCTCCCTCCCATTATGCGAGCGGACGATCTGCGAAGGGACTGCTGAGAGGCTTCTGGCTTTGGGAGGCCACCGTGAAAGGGAACAGCTTGGCCCCTTCCTCCCTCCCTACTACCACATGAGTGAATGGCTGGGAAGGTAGCTGAGAGGCGTTGGTGTTGGGAGACCACCGCAAAAGGAAGAGTTTGGTGCCCCCCCACCATCATATGAGTTGGTAGTTTGGGAGGACAGCAGAAAACTGCAGGTGTTGAGGGAGCGGCATGGACCTGGAGGTGAGGGAAGCAACGTCGTTGAGATTGGACTGCCTGGCTCTCTAGCCAGACCCCATCGATGCACTTTATCTGACTGGCTGCGTACTCGAGAAGGACTCTTCTTGCATTGCGAGATTCCCCTCTCTCGCAATCATGGCCCTCTGTTTTACCAAGGGCCTATCTCGAGGACGGACTTTGGAGTCCTGAGAGATGGCATGTATTAAATAAGGGGCTTTGGGGTTTTTTAAACAAGTTTTTAATGAAAGTTTTAAGGGAGGGAAGGGGTGGGGAAGGGGTGTCTAGGGTGGGAGAAGGAATTGTTGGAAGGGAGCAAGAAGACAGGCCAGGCAACGGAAGGGGACGGAGTCCTGAGGGTGCGGATGGGGGGTTGATTAAAGCTAATTTAGTTCCTATTAGTACCATAAGCGGGAGGGGCAGGTATAGCGGGAGCAGGGGGCGCATCATAATAAGGGAGTGCGCACCCACTGCTTACGAGTGGTTGTGTGCTCCGACCCCCAAGGCTCAACCGGTTCTCGGGGTTATCCAGAACCACAGGGCCCTGGCTGTAGGCTGGTGCTGTGCAACGCCAGGTCTGTGGTAAATAAGGCCCCCCGCATTCAAGATTTAATTTTGGAGGGGGGAGCAGATCTGGCGGGTATAACAGAGACCTGGTTGGGACCAGAGGGCGGTGTCCCTCTGGTGGAAATGTGCCCACCGGGTTTCCTTGCATTCCACCAGCCGAGAGCTCAGGGCAGGGGTGGAGGAGTGGCGGTCGTGATTAGGAAAGATTTCAGGCCGAGGGAGGTCACTGTTCCTCAGACGGCGGGCTGTGAATCCCTCCTGGTGAAGTAGGACCTTGGGGGCCCGAGGGCGGTGTTGATTACATACTTGGCTCCCTGCCACGTATCAACCTCCCTGCCCAAGCTCCTGGACACTATCGCCGCGGTGGGTGGTTGAAGTCCCTAGGCTGATAGTTATGGGTGACTTCAACCTGCCGTCCGTGGGCGGGGTGTCCGGTGAGGCTCGGGAGTTCATGGCTTCCATGACAGCCATGGACCTGGCCCAGGTAATTCAAGGCCCCCCACACACAGGGGGGAACACGCTTGACCTGGTTTTTGTCTCTGGACAGTGGCTGAGTGGTCAGAATATAGGGGATATAGTCATTGAACCCCTGTCATGGTCTGATCACTCCTACGCCTGGACTTTCTGACTGTTGCACCCCACCGCAGGGAGGCGGAACTGGTGAGATGGTACCGCCCCAGGCGGCTGATGGAGCCCGAGCGATTCCAGGCAGAGCTTGGGCCAATTCCTGAGGTTCGGATACACGACTCGGTCGAAGAGCTGACGGCAGCCTGGGATAGGGCTGCGGCCGGCGCTCTAGACCGGGTCGTGCCTTTGCGGCCTCTGATTCGGTGTGCGTCTCGATCGGCCCCTTGGTATAATGAGGGGCTGAGAGAGATGAAACGCTGGAAAAGACGCCTAGAGAGCAGTTGGAGATTGAGCCTTGCCGAATCTGACCGAACACTGGTAAGAGACCATATTAGGTCCTACCTAGCGGCGATAAAAGCAGAGAAGTGTTCTTACTTCACTGCTCTTATCGCGTCATCAGATAACCACCCAGCCTCCTTGTTTAGGGTGACCCGCTCCCTCCATCAGGAGGTGAGAGGAGACCCCTTAGAGGGTAGAGCTGAGGATTTCGGAAAATATCTGCATGATAAAATCGCTCAGATACGGGAAGGCTTTGATTTCAACTGGGTGTGTCCGGTGGGAGAGACGGAGTCTGGTCTTGAGACTGTTATCTGGGCTGAGTTTGACCCCATGACTTCCGAGGATGTGGACAGGTTGTTTGGGGGACTTAGGGCAACCACTTGTTCATTGGACCCGTGCCCCTCCTTGTTGGTGCTGGCATCCCAGGAGGTGGTATGAGGCTGGTTCCAGGTAATTATAAATGCTTTTTTAAGCGAGGGTGTCTTCCCTGCCACCTTGAAAGAGGTGATAGTGAGGCCCCTCTTTAAGAAGCCTACCCTGGATCCAGCTGTTTTATCAAATTATCGTCCTCTCTCCAACCTTCGCTTTCTTCCGAAGGTTGTTGAGAGCGTGGTTGCCAGACAGTTCCCACGACACCTGGAGGAATCGTTATACTTGGATCCACACCAGTCGGGCTTCAGGCCTGGCTATAGCACGGAAACAGCATTGGTCACGTTGGTGGATGACCTCTGGCGGGCCCGGGACAGAGGTTGTTCCTCTGCTCTGGTGCTATTGGACCTCTCGGCAGCTTTTGATACCATCGATCATGGTATCATGCTGCAACGGTTGGAGGGGTTAGGTATAGGGGGCACTGTTTTGCGGTGGTTCGCCTCCTTCCTCTCCAGCCGGATGCAGTCTGTGTTGACAGGGGGTCAGAGGTTGACCCCGAGACTCCTTGTATGTGGGGTACCTCAGGGGTCGGTCCTCTCGCCCCTACTGTTCAACATTTATGTAAAACCGCTGGGTGAGATCATCCGTGGTTTTGGTGTGGAGTACCATCTGTACGCTGATGATACTCAGCTGTACGTTTCCATGCCAAACCACCCCAACAATGCTCTTGCCGTGCTGACCCAATGCCTGGAGGCCGTGCGGGTCTGGATGGGGAAAAACGGACTCAAGCTCAACCCTTCCAAGACCGAGTGGCTGTGGCTACCGTCGTCCCGGTTTAGTCATTTGACTCCTTTGTTGTCTGTTGGGGGCGAAACAGTGGCCCCCACGGAAAGGGTTCGCAATTTGGGAGTCCTCCTGGATTCACGGCTGTCTTTAGAGGACCATCTGGCGGCCATGGCCGGGAGGATGTTCTATCAGGTTCTCCTGGTACGCCAGTTGCGTCCCTTCCTAGACCGGGACTCGCTATGCACAGTTACTCATGCCTTCGTCACTTCCAGGCTGGACTATTGTAATGCTCTCTACATGGGGCTCCCCTTGAGGTGCACCCGGAGGCTTCAGCTGGCCCAGAATGCGGCCACCCGGGTAGTGACCGGAGCGCCATGGCGCGCCCATGTAACATCGCTCCTGCGCGAGCTGCACTGGTTGCCGGTGGCCTTCCGGGTGCGTTTCAAGGTGTTAGTGACCATCTTTAAAACGCTCCATGGCATCGGACCCGGATATTTGCAGGACCGCCTTCTGCCAGCAAATACCTCCCGCCGTCCGGTACGCTCCCACAGAGTCGGTCTCCTCAGGGTGCCGTCGGCCAGACAATGTCGGCTGGCAACCCCCAGGGGGAGGGCCTTCTCTGTGGGAGCTCCAACGCTTTGGAACGAGCTCCCCCCTGAACTCCGTACGTTGACGGAATTGCGTTCCTTCCGTCGAGAATTAAAGACATATTTATTTCGACAAGCCGGCCTGGGATAGTAGCTCCGGTTCCAACAAGGCCATAATTGTTTTTAGGGGATTGAGTTTTAAGATTAAGCATTGGTTTTAAATGATCGGACTAAATTACTTTTAGGTAATTGGGTTTTAAATGATTGGGCCAAATTATTTAATTTATTTTTAATAATTTTACCTTTTGTATGTTAATGTTTTTAATTGGGCTGTACACCGCCCCGAGTCCTTCGGGAGGGGGCGGTATAAAAATCGTTAAATAAATAAATAAATAAATAAATAAATGTGTCACCTGTGATGGTTTCTGCACACATTTAAGATAAATGTGCACCCATTCAACAATGAACCTCTACCCAAGAACAGTGTGAAATGGGACTCGATCCCATGTGCAAAGTTCATGTATTTGTGAATGAACCAATCTTTTCAGACCGGCAGTACTGACATTTACAGCTTGCTTTATTCAGAGACCTCAAATCTGGTTGTGTAAACTCATAAACAATTTAATAATTTAAATAGCCTTGGCCTTTCTAGAAGGAAAAATGGAAGGAATTAATCTACAGCTAAGACAAAATGGAAAAGCGTCAAGCACCCTAATGTTTGCTTCATCAAGAAAACCATCTGTTTGCCATTTGAACAGCAGACAAGGTGGGTTTTTTTTCCTAACCCCAAGTTTTTGGCTGCAGGTGTACAGGCTGCATTCCACCAGGATGTGCAATATAGCTTAGATCTGTTTCAATGACTTCCAGGCCATTTACAGATGAAATATGAATGAGATGCAATCATCCTTTGTCAGAAAGATAACTGGGACTTAATGGATACACCGCCAAGATAATAATGATATTTGGTTATCCGCCGTTTTTAAAGGTTTTCTATTCATAGTGAATATATTTCATTTGCATGGAGCTATTTTTTTTTATCAAACTGTGACGATGATTTCCAGATTGTTGACATCATAAATATAAACTGAAACTGGTTGTTTGTTGTTGTTTTTTTGGTTAGGCTTCAGCAATGAATTGCACCTAGAAATCCATGGGAAGTATTGCTTTCAGCAAATGCAGATGGCAAGTACTAAAGATCAATATGTAGCTTTCAGAGAATGTTCTGAAAATATTCAAAATCAGGAACAAAGTTCAACTAAGGATAATAGAAGAAAATAGGTGTTTTCCAAAAAGAAAAAAAAAACACTCCAAGGGAACTAAGACTGAAAAATAGCATAACAAAATTTGAAAAAGGTACTGTTGATAATTTAAAAGAGAAACAAGAACAAATTAGAAGGAAACAGAAGGAAAAATAAAAGCAAGAGGCAAAATAAAAAAATAATTGTTTGAGATAAAAATATGAAAAACATATTGAAAGAAAACTTTCCATCGTGTTTGCAGAATGATACTGTAGGAAGCCCACTCCCCAGAGAAAGAAATATTTTGGGGAATATTAAAAATGCAGAATATTACATTTCTCCAAAGGATCTTAAAGGTAAAAAAGCAGGCCCATTTTTTTCGTAATAGCCCCAAACAAAAACTGAGCAGGCCAGCTGTGTAGAAAGGAGGATTTGATAATCCCATTCAGCCCCATTCATGAGCAAATAGTACCTGCAGAAACCCATTGAAGACAGGATCTTTTGAAATCCCTTGCAGCAAAACTGATAGCTAACAATAGCAGAGTTATAGAATTAGAACCAGCAACCCCTCACCCAAAAAAATCCAACACAGGACATAGCCATCAGCCACAGCCCCAGGGAAGCAGAACATGACCTTTAGGACATAATAGGATTAACCCACTGCCATCAGAATACCAAAAGGGCACACTCAATATGAAAAAACCACTGAAAACTGGCAACGACCTAGGACAGGGGTAGGCAACCTCGGCTCTTTTATGACTCATGGACTTCAACTCCCAGAATTCCTGAGTCATAAAAGAGCCGAGGTTGCCTACCCCTGACCTAGGAGGTGACCATGTCCAAGATGAATTTGAGATAGATCCCAAGTGGTGGGTTCCAGTCTTGAGATTCCTTTTTTCACCTCACAGATAAAAGATTCAGGGTTGATTAGAAGATGGCAATATTTTTTCTTAATTCTCAGAAAGGATTGATCTATTAAACTACTGACCCAAACCCTTTTGAGTATCATGAATACATTATACATCTGTATGGAAATTCCACATTTGGAGAATATTCTGTCTGAGAAACAAGCAGCCTTCAGAATAGGATTTTCCACTAGAGAACAAACCTTGGTTCCAATGGAAGAGAATATTTGAAGTTCAGGGTTGAACTATGGGGTCGTTGGTGCTCTCTGAGCTTGATGGTTTTCTTGCAGAAGTTTTATTACCAAACTAGACAACATCATCATCATCAACCATCAAACTTTAGTTCTATACCATATGGTAGAAAAATGTAGATCAGGGATGTCAAACTGCCAGCTCATGGGCCGGATGCGTCATCCGGAAGCCGCGGCCACCCCATCACCAGCAATGGCAAAACAGTCCTGATACATCTCATGACATCACGTGACATCACGAGTTTGCCATGTCTGATGTAGATCCAAAGCATTTTTACATGCAACATTTGTTGATTTTGAATATACCTTGGATGCTATTTCTAGCAGAATCTTCCAGGAAAAGTTTAAGGTTTCCTTCATACTGTATTTATAGGTTGACCATGAATGCAAATTTGTCAGATGCAGCCCACAACAGAGTACTCCTATTCCATTTGTAACTCCATACTTAGTGCCACATTGGGAAGGGGGCATTTCACAAATTGTATTCCAGCTCAGCCAGGGTCAAGCACAGCTGTTTCCAGGCCCTTTGCAGTTCTGTATTAATCAGCTGCTCGCATAACTTAAGTTAGACAAAGGTACCCAAGGTTACTTTTCAGGGGTAGTCAACCTTGGCTCTTTTATGACTCGTGGACTTCAACTCCCAGAATTGATGGCTGGCTCAGGAAATCTGGGAGGTGAAGTCCACGAGTCATAAAAGAGCCAAGGTTGACTACCCCTGCTTTATATGGATGTCATGGTGATTTTATCAAAAACTCCAGTTTGCCTCAGGAGGGCTTTTTCAAAGGACAGTACTGACAATCAGCTCTTGTTTAATTACCAGATTTTTGCTCTTTGCCGAAAGCAAAAAAAAATTAGTAACTGGAACAAAGCAAACATCCATGAGAGGGTAAAAATGAATGTCTGGGGCTTGTACTCTATCCCTTATGAAGAAGAGAGTGCAAATTTAAAGTGTGCTGCAGACAATTTAGAAAGTACAAGTATTATACAGGTAGTGTTTTCCCTCAAAAGGAGATGTGCCTGCTACAATTCAAGGCTGTTCCCGACTCCACTTTTATTCTGAGTTCAGATAAGATCATCAACCCGCAATTTCATCTCAAAGCTACATTATAGCTTTAGACTGGTTTGTCCAAAATGTTACCCTTGTCTAGTAATCTCTGGTTGAAACTTAACTTTTGCCCAGTGAATCTAGCTCCATTAATAAATGTTAATGCATTTTATTCTCTTTGGTTAAAAAAAAACTTATTGGATAAACTGCCAACCTTTGGCTTATGCTATTAAGCCATGGGGATGCTGCAATGTTCGTAAGTGTGAGAAAGTGTGAAAAATGGTCTTTGATCCTTTTTTCAGTACCATTGTAATTTTGAAGTCACTAAACAAATTAAGCCCAATTAACCAGTGGGTGTTAGAGGCTTTTAAGAAGAGAGCTGACACCCATTTGTCTGGAATGGTATACAGGGTCTCCTGCTTGAGCAGGGGGCTGGACTAGAAGATCTCCAACGTCCCTTCCAGCTCTATTCTGATTCTGATTCTATCTGCAGGCTATGATCAAGCTAGGATGCTTCTTAAACAATCAGTCCACAATGCCGAATGGCAAAAACAAATCCAGTCTGTAATGATGTTAAACCCTAGAGCAGCGGTTCTCAACCTATGGGTCGCGACCCCATTTGGGGTCGAATGACTGTTTCGTGGGGGTTGCCGGACACCGCGGTCTTTTGTTTTTTTTTTGTCGCGCGCGCGCCGCGCATGCACGGATCGGCCCGTTGCGGACCGCCATTTTGTTTTTTGGTTTTTTTTTTCGTCGCACGCGCCACGCATGGGCGGGGCAAGTGGGGTCTCAACTTGAAAAAGGTTGAGAACCACTGCCCTAGAGACTGAATCCAAGTCCGCAGCTAGCAATACAGGTAGTCCTCGAGTTACGACCATGATTGAGCCCAAAATTTATGTTGCTAAGTGAAACACTTAAGTGAGTTTTCCCCATTTATGACTTTTCTTGCGACGTTTGTTGAGTGAATCGTTGCAGCTGTTAAGTTAGTAACACGGTTTCAAAGTGAATATGGCTTCCTCACTGACTTTGCTCATCAGGTCGCAAAAGCTGATCACATGACCTTGGGACACTGCAACCATCATAATTTTGATCACGTGACCATGGGGATGTTGCAACAGTCGTGTGAAAGATGGCCATAATAAGGTGACCAACTTTTTTACAGTGAAAAGGAGGACACAAATGAATTGAAGAAAAAAATATTGTAAAAACTGGCTTGGCCCATGGAAGGTCAACCACCTGCCGCGCCCCCGCCCACAGCTGCCCCGCCAGCACCGCTGCCCTGCCATGTAGAGCGGGCCCCGTGGCTCCCAAAGCACCAGCCGCACCAGCTCCAGCCCTGGGGGGCAACCCATCGACACACCCCGCCTGCAGCTGCCCCGCCAGCACCACTGCCTACCCTGCGCAGCCCCGTGTAGAGGGCCCCGCGGTTCCCACAGCACGGTATCTTCGGAACTAACTAGGAGTTAGTTGTTGGGTAGCAGGCAGGGGTGCTAAGTTCCTGCCAATTCGCCTTCACTGCAGACAACTTGCATGTGCAAAGTTTGCCGGTTGGGTGTTTGGCACGCTCAGCAGCAATTCCTATTGGCTTTCGAAAGCCAATAGGGGGAGTAGCACAGCTCATGCAAAAGTTGAAAAAAACACCATCAAAAAAAGCTGCCAGAACGCTGTTCTGAGCATTCTATGAGGGGGAAAAAAGCCCTGCAGATTAGTCTTCAAATATTAAAAAGGAGGACATGTAAGAGGACACTTTTCGAGGGAGGACAGAACTTACAAAAGGAGGACTGGTCACCTTAGCCATAAGCCACTTTTTTCAGTGCTGTCCTAACTTTGAACGGTCACTAAATGAACTGTTTTAAGTCATGGACTACTTGTATACCGCTTCATAGTGCTTTCCAGCTCTCTCTCCAAGCAATTTGCAGAGTCAGCCTATTGCCTCCAACAATAGACCTGCATATTTTGACATTTTGAAAGTGCCCAATGTTCTTTCAGACTTTCTTGACAGCTTCGTGTGATCTGTGGATGCCCTTATGGCTCAGGGGCAGTCAGAATAATTGTACATAATTTTTGGTGGATTCAACTTTTCTATTTTACCATGTACCTTGTTGACCTTCTTACTTTTTCTACTGGGTTTTAAGCTGCTGGACATGGGCCATCATCACATGATCCTTCTCTATTTACAGCTCTACTATGGTCATTGCAATTATGCAGTGAAGAAATGTAAATTGGATGAATTGTAATTCATGGAAGTTCACCACATGAGTCTCTGTAAACGTATTCTGAAATGTACACAATTTTTTCATTATAATGTGGAATCTTTTTTTTTAAAAAAGAACATTTCATTAACCAGAAAACTCGTCTTTCCACTGTAGGAAATAATACGGAGATGAATTACACTAATTTATGTGTTCCCGCTGGTATTGGTCTTTAAAGTAGTGTAAAAACCTGGGAAAAGAGTTTTTTTCCCCCGGCAAATAAAATTTTATTGCCTAGCCACAAACTATGCTAAGCCTTTATTTTCTGTCTAAGGCTGTATGCTGATCCAATGGTTGTCTTACTCAAAGAATCGGGAAGTTAAATTAAAACTGACTGTACCTGGTGCAATATGAAAACAACTATTAAGAAACTAAAATATACAACACACACACACACACACACACACACACATACATTCTGAAGACATCATATATCATAGCACTCAAGTTATTGTGAGAAAGTATCAAAAGGGTTGATTCCAGCGGTGGGATTCAGCTGGTTCGTACCGGTTTAGTAGAACTGGTAGCTAAATTTTGTTGAGTTCGGAGAACCAGCTGAACCCATGCTGCTTCTGGAAGTCCATTCTAGGCCTTGGAGGCTTGGAGGAGGCTTCCCAGGCCTAGAACAGCCCACAGGAAGTGTATGGATGTCACTTCTGGAAGTCCATTCTACGCCTCAGAGGCCCAGGCTTGCATCCATGCAGAGAACCAGATGTTCAGGTAATTGAATCCCACCACTGGTTGATTCTACTTCATCTGATAGGGTTTCAAAATAATGGGTGGCAAAATCTAAGTTAGGTCAATATTTAAAGGCAATTGTTTCAAGAAATGCACATGTATTATAATTAGAAATGTGCATTTCTTGAAACAATTGTTCACAAGCTGTACCACTGGTTAATTATTCTCACTGTTACGAAGTTTCTCCTTAATTCCAGGTTGCTTCTCTTGATTAGTTAGTTTCCATCATTTCTTATCCTGCCCTCTGGTGCTTTGGAAAATAAAGTTGACCCCCTCCACATAATGTAGCAGAGCAAATGCCATGAGGTCAAAGGAACTGCCTGCAGAACTCAGAGACAGGATTATTGCAAGGCACAGATCTCCAATGAAACAGAAGGATGCACAGAAGGATCCTAAGAGCACAGTGGTCTCCATAACTCTCAAATGAAAGAAATTTGGCATAACCAAGACTATTCTAAGAGCTGGTCACCTGGTCAAACTGGGTAATTGGGGGAGAAGGGCTTTTGTAAAAGTGGTGACCAAGAACCCGATGGCCACTCTGACTGAGCTCCTGAGATGCTGTGTGGAGATGGGACAGAGTTCCAGGAGGACAACCATCACTGCAGCCCTCCACCAATCTGGGTTTTATGGCAGAGTGGCTAGACAGAAGCATCTCCTCAGTGCAAAAGACATGAAAGCCTGCTTGGACTCTACAAAAAAGCACCTGAAGGACTCTCTGACTGTGAGGAACAAGATTCACTTGTCTGATGAAACCAAGATTGAACTGTTTGGCCTCAATTCTAAACATTATGTCTGGAGGAAACCAGGCACCACTCATCACCTGCCCAGTATTATCCCAACAGTGAAGCATGGTGGTGGCAGCATCATACTGTGGGAATGTTTTTCAGCAGCAGGGGCTGGGAGACTGGTCAGGGTTGAGGGAAACCTGAACCGAGCAAAGAACAGGGATATCCTCAATGAAAACCTGTTCCACAACACTCAGGACCTCAGACTGGGCCAAAGGCTCACTTTCCAACATGACACCAATCCTAAGCACACAGCCAAAACACAGGAGTGCCTTGGAGACAACTCTGTGAATATCTGATGTTGTAAACTGAGATTTGCACTAAAGATTTTGTTATTGAACTATTGATTAACCCAGTCAACACGTTGCTTTTTAAATACTCAAATGTAAAATTGGAAAATTAATAAAATGTTATTTTAAAAGGCTTTAATGTTATGGTTAAACATTATCATCTCTTGATGCACAGAAAGCCAGGGATTTGCACTTCAACAGACACAAACTGAGATGCAGAATATGTGGGCCAGAACATACACACACATAACAGTGACTAGATATATTTGTGCATTGACAAACAGCAAATACTATAGTCAGTGCTTTTTTTCTATTAAAAAAAAAAGTGCCAGAACTCACACGTCATACAACCCGCCTTGCCTATCCTACAAGATTCCATCTCAGAAAGGTGCCAGAACTCTGTTCTGGGTGTTCTATGAGGGAAAAAAAGCCCTGATTATAGTTCACAAAATATTACATTATTCGAGAATCGAGATTTCAGTTTCAAGAAGGAAGATGTTATCAATTAAGAGAAACTGTTTTAGTCTCATAGAATCATGACTAAAATTACTCATAATTAGATGAAGTTTCATTGTTGAATGGATTTATTCTATCTCTTATTTTATTTTAGACTCTTCAACTCGTGTCTGGTATTAATTAGACATAGAAAAATAGTTTTGTGACATAAGAACGGTTATTTAATTTTCCTATTTTGAAAAGAAAACATTGACCAATAAATATTAGTCAATGTTTAAAAAAGAAAATGCTGCAACTCATCCCCACATTATTTCCTTCAGTGGAAAGATAAATTTTCTAGTTAAAGAAATGTTCCTTTAAAACAAAAGAAAACAAAAGACTTTCCACATTATAGGGGGGGGGGAAATCACACAAACATAATTTCTAAGGCCTTTTCTGAGGTTTGCCTGGAGACTGTATGAAAATCAGAATCCATAAAAATATTTCCTTCATTCCCTAAATAAATGCACACCAGGTTGACTTTAATTCATTGGTTGCTTTCCCAAACAAATTGTGTGTGATGAGCAACCTCAGTGGAAGAATTCGGAACATTTAGAAAAAAGGAACCCCAAAGTAATTAAGAGGCTGGAAAGAAGAACTTGGATTCTTTTATTTTTAATGGAGGAATGAGTTATGCTATCATGGTCTACATTTGAAAGTAGGAAATCATCAAATAGTGTAGCATGAGATGACAAAAGCAATACCCTGTAGAGAAGAAATTCAATAGCCTCTCAGTTCAAGTAAGAGGGCAACACGGGGTGTGTGTGTTTATGTGTGTGCCTCAAAGTCACTCCTTTCCTTTCATAGTTCCAAGCAATACTCAAAATGGCCATTCCTGCTTCATAAGCTTCTGGGATACACAATCCGAAGTTGGACACACAGCTTTATTATGAATATCCAGTGTAGGGTTTATTAGCTTGCTATCATGCTTGGAAAAATGTTCTGGTGTTAATGATAGGATTTTCCTTCATGCATCAGTCTCTGCCAGCTACTTCCTGCTTAGAAATTAGATGGGTTTCAAGAGTCATACATATTCTGTTGTGCACTGTGCACAATTATTAGGCGAGTATTTTGACCATATCATTTTCATGCATATTTTCCATCTCCAAGCTGTATAAACTTGAATGCTGGTGGATATAAGCATGTGTATAAGATACATATTTGTGTAATTAGGCAGAGTGTGGCCTAAGGAGATCAACACCCTATATCAAGGTGTGCATAATTATTAGGCAGCTTCTTTTTTTCAGGCAAAATGGGCCAAAAAAGAGAGTTTAAATGACTGTGAAAAGTCAAAAATTGTAAAAAGTCTTGACATTGCTAAAATATTGGGGCATGATCACAGAACCATCAAACGTTTTGTTGCAAATAATCAAGAGAGTCACAAGAGGAAAAAAGACATACATTAACTGCCAAAGATTTGAGAAGAATCAAATGGGAGGCTACCAGGAACCCATTATCCTCCAGTGCTGTCATATTCCAGAACTGCAACCTACCTGGAGTGTCCAGAGGTACAAGGTGTTCAGTACTCAGAGATATGGCCAAGATAAGGAAGGCTGAAACCCGACCACCACTGAACAAGATACGTAAGTTTAAACAGCAAGACTGGGCTAAGAAATATCTGAAGACAGATTTTTCAAAGATTTTATGGACTGATGAGACGAGAGTGACTCTTGACGGACCAGATGGATGGGCCCATGGCTGCATCAGTAACAGGCACAGAATTCTACCTCAACTCAGATGCCAGCACTGTGGCGGTGGAGTACTGATATGGGCTGGTATTATTATTAAAGATGAGCTAGGTCAGTGGTTCTCAACCTATGGGTCGCGACCCCATTTGGGGTCGAACGACCGTTTCGCGGGGGTCGCCTAACACTGCGGTCCGCCATTTTGTTTTTGTTTTTTTAAATTTTTTTTCATTGTGCGAGTGCTGCGCGTGCGCGGTTCGGGCCGTCGCACGTGCGCCGCGAATGCGCGGACCGGCCTGTCGCGGTCCGCCATTTTTTTTTGTTTTTTTTAATTTTGGGGGGGGGTTGGTTATTTTTTGTCGCGTGTGCGTGCGCGCGCGCAACAGGCCGATCCGCGCATGCGCAGCGCACGACGAAAAAAAATAAAAAATTTTAAAAAAAATTAAAAAAACAAAATGGCGGACCGCACCGGCCCGATCTGTGCATGCGCGGCACGCGCGCCGGCCCAAACCACGCATGCGCAGCGCGCACACGTTGAAAAAAGAAACAAAAAAAACAAAATGGTGGACCGCGGGTCGGGGTCACGGCGCACATGGGCGGTGCAAGTGGGGTCTCAACCTGAAAAAGTTGAACCACTGAGCTAGGTGGACCTTTTCAGGTTGAAGATGGACTCAAAATCAAAACCTACTGCCAGTTTTTAGAAGACACTTTCTTCAAGCAATGGTACAGGAAAAAGTCTGCATCTTTCAAGAAGACCATGATTTTTATGCAGGACAATGCTCCATTACATGCATCTAAGTACTCCACTGTGTGGTTAGCCCAGGCGTCTTCAAACCTGGCCCTTTTATGACTTGAGATTTCAACTCCCAGAATTCCTCAGCCAGCATGCCTGGCTGAGGAATTCTGGGAGTTGAAGTCCACAAGTCATAAAAGGGCCAAGTTTGAAGATCCCTGGCTAGCTAATAAAGGCTTTAAAGATGAAAAAATAATGACTTTGCCCCCTTCTCACCTAAACCCTATTGAGAACTTGTGGCCCTTTCTTAAATGGGAGATTTATGGTGAAGGAAAACAGTGTCTGAACAGTGTCTGGGAGGCTGTGGTTGCTGCTACACAAAACATTGATCGTCAACAGATCAAGAAACTGACAGACTCCATGAATGGAAGGCTTATAACTGTTATTGAAAAGAAGGGTGGCTATACTGGTCACCCAAATTTTTTTAAAATGTCAGAAATGTTTATTTGTACATTTTAAGTTGTTTATTATTCTCACTTTTAAGAGATGCAAATAAATGAGATGGGCAAATTTTCATTTTTCGTTGAGTAATAATTCTGCACACTAATAGTTGCCCAATAATTATGCACACATATTCTCCTAAGAAAGCCAAAATCTCACTTTTACTTTCTTAAACATTCAGGTTTGAGGTTTATTAACATTTTGGATTGACTGAGAGCACTGTAGTTGTTCAATAAGAAAATTAATCCTCCAAAATACAATTTGCCTAATAACTGTGTACAATGTAGAACGTATGCCGTTATGGCAAATTTTTTCAACAGTTTTAGAGGGGAAAAATCCAGATCACCAGCTTGCATACAGCCATGCCCCAAATCCACATAACCATTAAAAATAATTATTCCAAAGTAACTAAACAAACCTAAGACAGCTGAGAATGCTGAAATTAAAGATCAGTCACAGCAGCCATGATTCAAGCTCTGTTAACATTTACTAGAACAGCTGAATTTTACTAATATAGCCCTGCCGAACCCAGAAACATTTTCAAATATTGAAAGACTTGAAAATATCAGCAGATGAAGGGCTCATTTTTCCATATAAAACACATAATGGGTATCTGTGTCAGTTTATTTACGACAGCCTAAAAAATGAAGGTTCTGTAACAACTTCAAGCAGGATGATCAATTTCAGAACACTCTGGAGGTACAAGTCAATGTGAGTGTGTGTGTGTGTAGTACACACACATACATACATACATACATGTGAATGGGTGATGTCTTCTTTTCTGTAATTTAAGCCCATTATTTCTTACCCTATTTTCCAGAGACAACCTGATCAGTTATTTCTTTTCCATTTTTACCTATCATCCTTTAGAAAACAGACGTGAATTCAGACTGCATTTCAAGTGCTGTGAACATTTTAGGGGAATTATACTCACTGACATGATATGAGAACTTTTAAATAACAAAGACAAGCAAAGATTTAAATCTGGAATAGAAAATACAGATGTTAGGCACGTTTCATTCTATAACTGTGCTAGGGTTTGTGTACCTGCCAAGAGATGAATTATATTTGGACAGACCTGACAAAAGAGCTCACAAACACCACATTCTAATTCCTAAAACAAAACATGAGGCGTGTAGTGTTATTCTTTCCAGTCAGACTTAGTGCAGACATCACTGGCATGGTCCAACTACTGGAAACCAATGGGAATATTAATATTGCCTATTAAGCCCAATTTGATCTCATGAATCCAGCCTGCCTGTCACCACAGCACTCCGATAAAGGTGTTCCGAGGTCAAGAGGATGTAATATCAATGGGGCTTCACTATTCCAAGAAAAAAAAAAGGCAGCAAAACAATCTCTGGCAAGCGTCAAATCAATTTATAGGAAACCCCAAAAGTAGGTTTTAAATGACATGTTTTTCAAAGTGAGAATAGATGCTGGAACTAGTTCTAAAAACTGACTGGCTGAGCTTTAGCTGCAGCTGAAGACAATCAATCACAGCACTGAGAATCAACTGGGGGGGGGGGGAGAGAAGGTAACCAGACATGTAAAATAGTTACAAACCATTCTCAGCTTTGAAAAAAATACAACAAAAGGGAAGGATCTTAGTGTTTTATCTGCAGTTAAACATCTTCTAAATCACTTCCAGTGGACTGCTGCAAAAAAAAGACCAGCTACGCTATAAAATACGGAATGCTGGAAAGCAGGATGAAAATGTATTTGACAAAAACCCACTTTATCAATACTAATGTATTGGTCTTCTCCAATTTGATGCTCTCCAGATGTGTGGGATGTCGATTACATATTGGCCAGCACACCTGCAAGACACTGGATAGGGGATGGATGCATTCCTACTATACCCACAACCTCCATTGGGAGTGAACAAACATTACCACTTGAACCATTGGGAAGAATTAATATTGTCAGGAGGAAATGGAAATGCTTTTTGAACAAAAAAATTGCTGTGGGAATAGCTGAACTGCAGTTATTTTCATCAGATAAGACCCGATCTTATTTATGAAACAACCCTAATAAAAAATAGTGTATCATGAAGTAAGAGACACACCCAAATTTCCGTTTCCATATGTTAAACACAAAATCTACGGCAACCATGCCTGAATGAAAAATCAAGTAGTTTCAGCCCTACCAGTGTGTTTTTGCTGTTGCTCGTATTAGATGAGGGAAATAATGCTTATTAAGTAATCCCTATTCTATCTTTTGTTTTCAGACTAGTCTAATGTGTGCCAGAGATATAGGTGAGTCTTCTTCAGGAAGGAGTAAGGAAAAAAATAATTCATGTAGGTGAGAAAGAAGACCACTATGGGACACCTGAGAGTCCAAAGCAAGCTCAGTGTACTCAGAACAATCTAAAACTAGTAAAACTTTCCTCATTTCTTGATTTTTCCCCCCCTTTTGTGAAACCCGTATCTCAACGCCTCCTCAGTCCCACTTTCCTTTGTGAAGCCTTTTGTTCATTTAAAGGCACATGACTTTCTATCAAGCCAATATGGACAGAGCTCTTCCTTGGTTGGCCATGATTTAGAGCAGGGGTGTCAAACTGCTGGCCTATGGGCCGGATGCGTCACCAGGAAACCGCGCCCACCCCTTTGCCGGCAATGGGGAAAAAAGCTCCGATATGTCATGTGACGTCACCTGACGTCGCGAGTTTGACATGTCTGATTTAGAGAATCATCATAATTTAAGCAACAATCGAACGTCGAAAGCTGCTTTTGATTTTTCACTAACTTTTAAATACACCATTTCCACTGTTAATCCCACAGATCCTGATACTGAGATAGAATCTTAATCCTAAAGGTGTAATTGTTTATAGAAACTGCAGTTTTAAAGCAAACCACTGGAATAATCTCATCCAACAAATCATTTTCTTTTTTTTTTCTTTCTGCATCCTCCTGATGTCTTGCCAAAACAGTCTTCAGATATATCCTAGGGAATTATGTAGTTTTCCTCATACATTGTTGGAGTAACATACAAACCAAACTCTTATTTCAATTTCAATTAGTCATCCATGTCATAAATGGACCATGCCATCTCCTCTTCCTTTTCCTCGCAAAGCACTATAAATACTCTTTTTTGTAACTTCACTGTTTTAGCTGTCATTATTGTCCACTGTCTCACATAAAAACAAAAACAAGAATTCTATTAAAAATCAAGCGCTTAACATAAATATTAAAATAATAGTAAGGACAAAATATAACTCTATATCAAACTTCATAACTACCGTAGCACCTATTACCATAAACAAAAGAAATCTCATTTGACAGTAAATTAAGTATGGCTAGTTGAGAGGCTGGTTAGCGAGCCCTAAAATATCATCATTTAAATCACTCGTTGTTGTTGTTGTATTTTTTTGTTTATGGTTGACAATCTTATTAAAATTCATTTCACTAATCAGTTCATTCTATATCACTATGAATACCAAAGAACCCTTTAAAAAAGCCTTCAAGGGAAGGAGATTAGGATTTTACAAAAATAAAATAAAAGGAAAATGGCCACCAGTTAAGTTCTCCTCTGGCTTTCCTGTGATGAAGGCCGTCCTACCATGACCCCCTCTTCCTTAATCCCACCAGTCCATCAAAGGGTAAAATAAGGTACAAGTCCATTTTTCAGTTTTCCAGGATGAGTTTGACAAAAGAAGCCACATCTGTTTCTTTGGATTCATGAAAGGAAAAGAAGGGGTGTTGCTAAAAAAAAGAAAAGAAAGAAAGAAAAAGAAAGCGATGAGTGGAAGATGACAAAATTTCCCAATAAAAATCCGTATTTTTTAATTTGTTTGTTTGCATCCTGTCTTTATTATTTTAACAAATAACTCAAGATAGTGAATATATCCAATATATCCTCCTCCTCCTATTTTCCCCAGTGAGATGGGTTGGGCTGAGAGAGAATGACTGACCCAAAGTTACCCAAGCTGGCTTTCATGGCTAAAGCAGGATTTTAACTCAGTCTCCCCCTTTCTAGCCTGGAGCTGTAAGCACCACACCAAACTGGCTTAAATTTCTAGGGAAATACCGGTACTTCTTGAGTGCCATGACAGAACCTTATTCACCTCATGACCAGTTTGCAGGCTTTCCGTTGAGGTTTTTTTTTTACTCTTCAGCATAGTGACTGGGTGCTTAGTCTGCATTGGTCTTGCACCCCAATGCAAGTATTGTTTCTTGAGGGCACAAAGACACAACTGCTTCTCTACTGCCCTTAGCCTACTGAGATTATAACCTCCACCCGTTGTTTCCTGCTCATCAAAAGATCTTATGCTTAATGTTGATTACTTTAATAATGAAAAAGCAGACTGAATTTTTACCCCAGGTTAATGAATCTCTACCTCAGGATCTTTTGCTAGGGATCATAAAAGATAAAACACAACAGACATATAGTTGAGGCTGGAAGTGAGGAGTAAAGAATATTTACCAAACCAGATGTTTACAAAGATTAATACCTAGTGTTATATGTTGTGTTCTATGATGATTGATTATTAATATGATCTTATGTTTAATGTTTAACTACTACCTCAGGACCTATTGTTAGGGACCATAGAGAATAAAAAATGTAACAGGTGTATAATAGAGGACTGAAACGAGGAGTGAAAAATGTTTACCAAACCAGACGTTTACAAAGAATAATATGTAGTGTTGTATGTCAGATGTTATGATGTTTGACGCATACAAAGATTTTATGTACAATGCTGATTGTTTTAATAAAGGAATTTTTATATTAAAAAAAACGCAGATTAATAAATTAATGTCAAGGCATATTGCAATAAAATCTTTCAAGGACGTCAAAAAAAAAAGTAGCATTTCCTGATTTCTGCTGCCTCAGGCAGTGTTGTTCATTTTGCCTGCTATACTTTATTTCATTATAAGTGAAGTCCTCAAAACTAATTGGCTGCTGGCCACTGTTATTGCTGCCCATGTATTTATTTTTTGTGGTTTCCTAGACCAATGAAACACTAGAGTTAATACAGCAACAACTCAAACAGGTTCACTGGCAAATACAGAAAGGCTGTGCTGTTTGTTTGTTTGTTTGTTTATAATACAACTTCATATCTCTTTTTTAAAGAACACTGAACTATAATGAAGTCACTGGAAAGTCTTGATAAGCTACCAAAAAAAAATTAGGTACCTCAGTATATATATTGAAAACTGTGGCAATAATAAAAAGCGGAGCTCATATTTTCCATTTGTGTGCGTGAGCGTTATGTGCGTTTATAGATTTCAATTTATAGACAAGCAGAAGCAAAAATGACTTGGATTAGAAACCTACTAATTCATCTATCCCTGATGCTAATTTATAAAACATCATATCAAACAACTCCAGCATTTGAAGCTAAATCCTTCCTTCCTTCCTTCCTTCCTTCCTTCCTTCCTTCCTTCCTTCCTTCCTTCCTTCCTTCCTTCCTCATTCAGTGATTTCAAAACTGTACCTGAGTGTTCTTCATTCAGATGAATATATGTGGGCAAACAACAAGGGAGAGCTAGGGGCAAGCTCAGACATGGTCCTTACAGGCACCAACAGCTCTATAACTGACATTTCTTTTGATTATGTAAAGGCTAAAGCAGAGCACAGAAATATTGGGATGGCACTATTCTACTTGCCTCCTCAGGTCTGTTCAAAAGTATGAGAGAAACCTAAGTTACACTTGAACTCAAGAAGATAAACTCACCATTAGCTCGGGATATGTAGGTCTTTCTGTGGAATTTTTCTTCAAGCTTTGAAAGAAAAAGAAAAATATGTATTATTTTATGTTCAGTATATAAGCAATAGACAAAGGCCAATCTAACCCAACAAAAGCTACAGATAGGTCTTTCTAAAGCCGAATGGATAGAGAATATGCTTAAAACCAAACTAATATGTCCTTAACAATATAAATAAATTCCAAAAAAACCCCTCAAATAAAGTAGGAGGATTAAAAGGCTTTGCTATTTTAATATAGAATGTTGGGCTATAAACGTTTTTAAAAACCAATCATATTATTTTGCACAAATTCAACAGCACCATAAATATAAGTTCTGATGCATATCCCCTCTGACCTTAATTTTGAAGCATCAGCAGCATATGTGCAGTAACCACATCTCACAAGCGCAGGAGTAAGGCAGAATTATATGAGTGAAATTAAATTCCACATGTGAAATCTAATTTGTATCTGGCTGAAGTACAAGTAAGTGGAATAAATGTAGCTTCTTTAAGCAGCAATGGTCTGTACCTTTGAGTTTACAAATTCAAGAGTAAGACAGAATAACATTAATGTAATTTACAATCTCATATAAAAAGAGGTTAAAGAAAACTTTAAAAGTATCCTGTGATGGCACATTGTATCCATACATATTAAATATGATTTACCATATTCATTTGATTTTATATCGGACGCAACAAGGTTTTGCTCATTTTTGTTCCTTTTAAACAAAATCTAACGTAGAAAGTAGCTCCCCAGGTAACAGTATACAAGCTACTCATACATTTTAATTTTGTTTACTGTATTAGAATAAAGGAATAGAATAGAATAGAATAGAATAGAATAGAATAGAATAGAATAGAATAGAATAGAATAGAATAGAATAGAATAGAATAGAATAGGAATAGGACAGAACAGAATCTGGAAGGGACCTTGGAGGTCTTTAAGTCCAGCCCCCCACTCAAGCAGGAGAACCTATACCATCTCAGACAAGTGACTGTCTAGTCTCTTCTTAAAAACCTCCAGTGATGGAGCACCCACGGATTTCTGGAGGCAAGCTGTTCCACTAGTTAATTGTCCTCACTGTTAGGAGGTTTCTCCTTAATTCCAGGTTTTATTTATTTATTTATTTATTATTTAAACTTCTATGCCGCCCTTCTAAGACCCAGGGCGGCTTACAATAACAATACAATAAAATTAATTACATTCATACAGCATACAAACACAGTCAACAGTCGCTGATGGAGGGACAATGGAGGTTGTTTCTCTCTTTGATCAGTTTCCAACCATTGTTTCTTGTCCTGCCCTCTGGTGCTTTGGAGAATAACGTGACTGTCTTTTTTGTGGCAGCCTCTCAAATACTAGAATACTGCTATATTACCCCTATTTCTTCTTTTCTTTAGACTAGCCAAACCCAAGTCCTGCAGCCGTTCTTCATATGTTTTAGTCTCCAGGCCTTTAATCAATCTTAGTTGCTCTTCTCTAAACTTTTTTTTCCCAAGGTCTCAACATCTTTTTTGTAGTATGGTGACCAAAATTGGTTGCAGTATTCCAGGTGTGGTCTCACTAGGGCAGGGGTAGGCAACCTTGGCTCTTTTATGACTCATGGACTTCAACTCCCAGAATTCCTGAGCCAGCATGGTTCAGCATGGAAACCTCTATTTCCCCTCAGCATGGCTGGCTCAGGAATTCTGGGAGTTGAAGTCCACGAGTCATAAAAGAGCCATTGTTGCCTACCCCTGCACTAGGGTTTTATAAAGCGGTACTAATACTTCGCGTGGTCTTGATTCTATGCCTCCGTTTATAAAACCCAGGAAAAAAGAAAACTTTTAAAAAGTTCCTTCTGAATTTACAATGGCAACTGCTTGAACCTTCTGAAAATTAAATTGATTTTTAAAAAGGAATTCCGTTCTGCTTTCAAAACTGGCCTTTCAACAGAGGTCAATATAATTCACAGCATGGCAAAAAAATTTAAAAAACCAGTTTCATTTTTTTAATGGCTGCTTTCATGATAATATCGTCCTTATGTTTTCATGCTATAAATAATATGTGGAAATTTCTAATAAAGCTTGGCTTCTGCTTTATATACTTGGTGAACGTTTTACTGTGTAGTTTTATGAGTTTTCAAGTTTGACCAAAAACAGCTTTAAATGTAAAAGAGAAATTATACCAGTTATTTATTCCTTTAACAAACAAATGTCAAACATTTTTAAAAAACCAAAAATGCTGCTATTCACTCATCTATGAGTAGACAACTAATGCTGAAAAAATTTCTGGCTCGTTTAAAATTTTCAATATGGCAACCAGAATCTCATTTTCCCAATTTACTGGTAAATATTTTTAGAGTTGGATTTTTTTTACATCCAAAATATGTAATTCAGAAAATAAGGACACCCTTTTATTTTATACCATACATTCTGGCTTTAAATGGATACCCTCCCTTACCTTCCACACCAAGACTATTCATAATTCAAATATGATACATTTATATGGTGTGGAACTTGGTTATACAGAAGTGAATTAGATATGTTAACATTGTTTGAGTTTCTCTTAAGGCCATCGGTGTAGCCACATATCCATCGAGGGGGGAAAATACAGAAAAGGCCTAGAATTTGAATCCTATAGAAGACATATATTAAGGCTTTGATTTTTGTGACTACAATATATGACTTCAGTTTGTCCTGGAATAACAAGACTATTAACTTCTCAAATTGTGCCTATGAGCCTTCTTAGAATAAGCCAAATCCTGAATAAGGGATTAGTACCTGAAGAACTAACATTCAAATTCTAGGTAAAAACAACAATTCAAGTGCTATTAATACCTGCTGATATTTGTGAAGATAAAAGAAAATGAGCAGCTTTAATATCTTTGTATTTTCTGTGTGTTTAATACTGTATCAGCAAAGTCAGAATAAACAGTGATAAAATGGTATAAGCACCAGATGGCTTAACATCTTATACAAAATGAACAGAATAGATTCTGAGTTAAAATATCTATACATATGAGTTATTTTAACATTACTGACAAAAGATGCTCAAGATACCCTGAGGTATCCCAAATTTTAAAAATGAAAACAAGAGCCATATTTGACTCCATGTAAACCCAAAATAGAATAGATTGAGAAAATTTCAATTTCTGATAAACTGTAGCAGGATGGATTGCTCTAATTAGTTCACAATGTTTTATTATGATCAATCTCTTAATACAGAGCTTGAGTATACCATTATGTGCTCAAAAGTAATTCTGGATGCTTGTAAAATTCATTTGGATCTAACGACTGATCACTCTGCCTTAAATCAGAGTAATCCTTGTGACTAGGTTACCATTGCTTGTTCAATTCTTTTACAAAAAGAATCTGTAATCACTGATTCTTGCTGTTTACAATTTCCTATCCATTGAAATAAGAAAATATTTTGCAGTTGTCTTAAGAACTACAATTGTGTTTAATAAAAAAGATTTGATGCATTAATCTCTTATACATCACAACAGCCAGCTTCACCAAATTCAGGAAAGGGTCACATTATTTCTTGCTATCATCTTTCATCTTTCTGAATGAAGCCCTCAGCCTATCTACTTGTAATATTCATCACAATATCCGTATTTTTTAAACACAGAATCAAAATTTTAAAAAAATATTTGTACCATTTTTATGAACATTGATATTCATATGCTCAATTACCTAACATCAACATAACTTTCAAATAAATTTAATGCTGGGGCTAAGGAGCAGGGAGAGAAAACAAGATTACATCGAACTACAGCAGATTTTATTTCTTTCGTTCCCTAGTAATATTCTTTGTTGCAAACTTTATCCTATTTAAAAATGATTGCAATTATTTATCTAAGTTTCCTCATGAAATAAAATGTTGAAGTAGATCTCTATTTTTATGATATTCAAGTTAGGAAGGGCTAACCCCTCTATTTAGATAGACAATGTCATAGTTGGGTTGAGGATCTGGAATGAACGGTAGTTATTGCATTGTCCTAATTTTAGGAAAAGACTATACAAGCAGTCCTCGACTTACAACCACAGTTAAGCCCAAAATTTATGTTGCTAAACAAGACATTAAGTGAATTTTGCCCCACTTTACGACCTTTATTGCCACAATTGTTAAGTGAATCACTGCAGTTGTTAAGTTAGGAATATGCTTGTTAAGTGAATCTGGCTTCCCCATTGACTTTGCTTATAGGAAGGTCACAAAAGGTGATCACTTGACCCGGGGACACTGCAACCTTCACCAATATGAATCAGTTGTCAAGCATCAAAATTTTGATCACATGACCATGGAGAAGCTGCAATGGTCATAAGTGTAAAAAACGGTCGTAAGTCATTTTTTTCAGTGCCGTTAACTTTGAACTGTCACTAACCAAACTGTTGTAAGTTGAGGACTACCTATACATGAAATGAAAGAGTAGATCTTTGAAAAGTCACTTGATTGGCACATAATGTATGCTTTGATTTTGGAGTTGCAGTTGATTGAGATCATAGACATCTAGCAATACTAAATAGAAAGGTCATCTAGTCTCTTCTTTTCCCTGCATGTCTTTCACAAATGCTGCAGATAATATGGATCACCATTTACTTGAGTTTCTCGAGGATGAGTTCCAGTTCCCATCCTATATTCATAAACTCAATGATGTTCAAATTAAAACCCTTTGACTTACCTACTACAGCCATTATGCGTTTACCATTATTACCAGGGAGCAAAGTGGCATCGCTTAGTCACACAGCTTCTCCTACCGTTGATAATCATGGCTGAACTGTGGCCCATATATCTGCGTGAGCTTAAATGGACTCCAGAAGATGGTAGAGGACAGGAAGACCTGGAGGAACGTTGTCCATGGGGTCGCGATGGGTCGGACACGACTTTGCAATTAACAACAACAACAACTCTTATGAGACGGAATCCTGATTGCACAATGTTCTAGCTTCCAGGGCAGATTATATAAGCAGGTCTGCTTATAACAGGTGTTCATGCCCAGCAATTAAGGTTATCAGGGTTGACAGTAAGCAAAGTCTTCAGAACTTTAACTCCACAGTGAGTTTACAATTACACTTTCATGTGTATAATGGATAAAAAGAAATTAGGACTGCAGGCTATGCTTAGGATGGAAAGTGAAGACAAGCTTTATGACCTACGTTCTGTAAAAGAACTAATGGATCTTTGAAAATTGCAGTTCCAAAGATGCCTTGCAGAAAACAGGTACAAACCTGACACATGCTTGTCTTCAAATATTTCACTATGTGCTGAGCTGATGTATTCATTACTGACTCTAAAATACAATGCAGGTTTGCTTTCCACATTTAATTTGTTTAACCAACTGATCAAATATGGAGTTTGTTATTATTGATGCTTGTGAAAAATCCTCCTTTCTGAAAATAGCTTTACTACAATGACTGGCTGGGAACATTTGATGGCTATGGGGCTGTGAGATGAATAGGTGAAAGACTGTTTTATTTCAGTCTCTTTCCACAAAAAAGAATAGCTTTGAAGACAGGATATGATAGCCACTCTCTTCCTGGCAGGGTATTTATGGGGAAGATGCTTGGAGCAACTTGAAAAAGATCCTGACACATACAAGTGTGTTCAAGGAGGGGAAGGAGGCATATTATGAGAAAGCAAAGTGTGATCATCAGCTCCAGAAAACACACACCCTCTGCTGGGATTTAGCAAGCCCGGAAGAAATGAAGGATGCTTGCTGAACGGGTACTTCCTGATAATCTCTTGCTGCTTCATCACAGGGCTCAGGTGTACGGAAGTGCTTCTGCTGTGTAATAACAAAAGCCGATGATTCACAAATTCACACATACACATGTTGCCTCGGCTTATCAAAACTGACAGGAGAGACACCGTGCGTGGACAATATGGATTATTTTTAAAATCTGCATTGAATCCTATCCAAGTTCGTCCTGAAAACACGTTAATATAGACCAATGCTATATGGTTAATGTTTTTTGTAGGATTTAACATTTTTAAGTCTAAAAACTTTGTGTTTTTTACTTAATGAACTACGATTAACAAACATTACCAAGTTTGTTACAAGAATTAGTATAAATTCAAGATGCATAGAGGGAAAAAAGATATAGAAAATGCAAAAATAAATCTACTAAAAAGTAAAGAGACAATCTTCTGTACTTGTACAGATTTACTGTACTTATACAAATTTAAAGTATTGCTGTATTATGATCTATTGCCATTGAAGTAAATCATAAATATCCTTCCAAATTTAATAGTTGTGATTCCTGCTTCTGATGTCTGATATTTTTAACTTTACATGATTCTTTTTAGTGGGGCAATTTAAGAAGCCTTGTTAATCCACATCTCAATTATTACATTATCTAGTTTACCTATGTTAGGTAATTATTATTTTAGCTGCTAAAATCAAACAGATAAAAAGTTCCTTATTTTTAAGTTTCAGATTTGGTCCTGTCAAGAAAAACAGTAAGCCTCACACTAGGGAGCATTCAGTCCTTTTTATTTATTTATATTTATTTAATTTATTTGCCGCCCCTCATTTTGAAACAACTCTGGGGGGCTTACAATATTGAAAAAATTGAAATAAAAAGTCAATATTTCTAAAACAAAACTGGTGACTACACTCAAAATAGAATTAGAATTAAAAGATGAGGAGGGAGGGAGCAGGATGTGTGTGTGGGGGGGAGGAATGGCATTGTCTCTTAATTCAACAACACTCTCCAATATTATATTCCCTCATTAGGGCCCCAAGCCATCTGGCACAGCCAAGTCTTTAGGCTGTTGCAGAAGATCAGAAGGTGGGAGCCAATCTGACCTCAAGATTTTAGCAATGGTACTTAATATTGGAAAATATAATTTTGATATATCTGTGCCAATCTGACTGGAATCAAGTGCCAGTGATATATAATCTACTACTGAGATTCCTGCACTGACTCTGAGATGAATCCACCCAGTTTCCATAATTCATAATTTATCTTCTCTGTTTATATCCATGTTTATAGAATTGATAAAGACTTCCTGCACAGAGCTTGTAGGACAAGAGAAATGGCCATCAAGAGGAAGAAGGAAATATAGAAGCCCACTGAAAATGCGAGCAATAGCCCTTAAGAGTTATATACCGCTCCACAATGCTTTACAGTAGCCCACTACCAGGTGGTGGCCTTCTGGCCACTGGGCTGTGGGACAGGCTGGCCAATGTGCACACATGTGCGCGCACTCACCCCCACTTGCACTAGCGCTGTGGCTACAGTGAAAATGGGATGCCACATGGCAAAAACGGGGTGCTGTGCGATGAAAACAGGGCACAGCGTGGCAAAAACAGGGCAGGGCTAGTGTCATGCAGGCACTACCACTGTTTGTGGCGCACGCATGCTCGTGGCCCCGTTTGCATACGTGCATGTAAAATGTTTCCCCTCCCTTTCCCTCCAGTCCGCCAACCGAGAAAGGTTGGGGATCTCTGCTTTACAGCACTCTCTGAGTGACTTATAATGTCAGCATATTGCCCCCCAACAATCTGGATCCTCATTTTACCAACGACAGAAGGATGGAAGGCTGAGTCAACCTTGAGCGGTCAGGATCGAAGTCCAGGCTATGGGCAGAGTTTTCCTCCAATACTGCATTCTAACCATTGTACCACTATGGCTCTTATATTTGCAAAATCTCTTACTTTAATCTCTTCTTAGGAACCGTATCCTTACTGCTAACTCCAACACTCATTCAAGCCAGATGAGCTTTGTTGATATCTTTATATTACAGTGATTTAGGGTAGAAAAAGGGGCCAAGTGTATCTAAATCAGTCATCTATAACCTGAAATCCCTCAGATCTTGTTGAAACCCCAATTCTCAGAATTCCCAACTGCTATGCTTGATCAGGTAGCAAATGTGAGACCAGGCCAAAAATACTCAGCTGATGCAGAAATACAAAGAGGGGTCAGACAGGGATGTGTTCTATCTCCACTGTTGTTCAATATCTACTCTGAGTCAATCTTCAATGAGGCACTGGAGAACATTGATGCTGGCATCAAAGTAAATGGTGTTTGGATCAACAATTTAAGATATGTTGACGATACAGTTCTGCTTGCCAGTAAGCATGAAGACTTTCAGCTTCTCATCAACAGAGCCCAAATGCTGGAGGTGCGGAGACGGGGAGGCTACCTACTTCCACATATGGTGGACATGCAGAAAAATCAAAGCATTCTGGAGGAAGATATGGTGGACACTCCAAACCATTTTCAAAAAGAGTATAGAATTTCTACCTCAGGCTTTTCTGTTAGGGATCACAAAGGATATCACTACCTCAGAGACAACTTTATTTTTGAACTTAATTACAGCAGCAAGATTATTGGTGGGACAGTACTGGAAGAATCCGGAAATACCGCCTATTGAAGAATGGACTGTGAAAGTAACAAATCTGGCGGAAATGGCAAAAATATCAGCATATTTGAAAAGTCGCTCCAATGAACAATTTGTGACGGACTGGAAACAGTGGATAGACTATATCCAAGAGAGACACCAATCAAACAGAATGCAGCTGGCGTTCAGCTAAGGATCGAGGGGAGGAGGGATGAAGGGTTAACAAATCAAAGGTTTACAAAAACTAACACCCAATGTTGAATGTATATGTTCTATAACTAATGCCTCTTAACATAACCTTATGACTAACGTTGTTTGCTTTAATATTGTTAAAGTAGACTGAATCTCTACCTCAGGATATGAAACTTTTACCTCAGGATCTCGGGTTGGGGACCAAAAAAGATTGCACTAGTAATGGGATGAAGTCAACTCAGAAGCGCAAACGCACAATATGCGATAGACTAGATACAGTAGATAGATCATACATAGGAGAAACACCAATCAAACAAAATGTATTCGGAGTATACTTGAAGGTGTAAGGGAGGAGGGAAGAACGTTTACTAAAACAGATGTTTACAAAGATTAATACCTAATGTTGTATGCTATGTTCTAGGATGATTGCTTAGCAATAGGATCTTATGTTTAATGTTGATCACATTAATATGGAAACGGATAGGGGAAACACCAATCAAAATAAAATGTAACAGGAGTATAGTTGAGGCTAGACACGAGGAGTGGGGAAAAAGGCTTACTAACTCAGACGTTTTCAAAGACTAATACTTAGTATTGTATACCAGGGGTCAGGATGATTGCTGCATAACATGTTTTTATGTTCAATGTTAATTGTTTTAATAAAAGAATTTTTATATTAAAAAAAAAAAAAAAACAGAGTCACAGAAATATCTGAAAAATACAGCTTGAAGCTTAACACCTCAAAAACCAAGATCATGGTTGTCAGCAAACATCCCGTTAATTTACTACCAATAAATTTGGAAAGAATACCATTAGAAAAAGTTGAAAGGATCATGTACCTCGGTTCTAATTTACATGAAAGTTGGGACATGACCACTGAAGTAAAGACAAGGATAGAGAAAGCTCGAATAGCATTCTTCAAAATGAAAAAGGTCTTCTGCAGTCACGACATAAGCCTAAGATTGAAAATCAGGCTTCTCAGATGTTATATTTTTTCTATCCTGCTCTATGGAGTAGAGAGTTGGTCTCTGACAGAAGGCCACCTGAAGAGACTAGAAGCATTTGAAATGTGGATTTACAGGCGGCTGTTACTATAAGCTAAGTTGACAAGATCAGAAATGAGGAGGTGATAAGCTGCCTGGCAAAGTCAAGGGAAATCATCAAAACAATTAAAAAACTAAAGTTAGAATATTTCGGACATGTGATGTGACACCAAGAAAAATACGGCATACTCCAGGGAAAGATTGAAGGCAAATGAGGTCCAGGCAAAAGAAGAACATCATGGCTTCAAAATCTAAAGGACTGGTTTGGACAAAACTCAGCACTTTTTCATGTGGCTGCTGATAAAAACAGGATCGCCAACGTCCGATAACGGATAGAGGAGGAGGAGGAGGAGGAGGAGGAGGAGGAGGAGGAGGAGGAGGAGGAGGAGGAGGAGGAGGAGGAGGAGGAGGAGGAGATGCTTGATGGGAATTTTGGGAGATACAGGTTTACAACATTTGTAGAGTGCTACATTGGAGAAGGTGGTGTTAACAAATGGACCTCAATTTTTCTTTCTAATCTGCATTGATATAATATCACAGAAACCTTTGTAAGACCACAAAATAAGCCAGTGTTGGTAATACATGTTCGTGGGCTTCAGGGGAAATACCACCTTCCTGATAAGTTTCTATGGGAGCCTTTTTTTATTATTAAAAGGCTGAAAATTTTGTAAAAACACCAAATTTCTGATGTTCTTGTCTTAAATCTCATGAGATTTCAAATAATGCTGGCAATATTTTGTAAGCTCTAGTGATCTCTCTAGATGTTTTATTTTAGTGTTCACACTACACATCTGCAGCAATCTCAGATATTTTAATAGGCTCCTGAATATACTCTGGAAACAATTGTTCTGGACAAAGATAAACAAGGAAAAAGAAATAAAACGAAATGAAGTTAATACATTATTGTTTTTCATACTGTGACACACAAAAATTGGAGCAACCACCACATTACTAACTATTTGAACAGATTTGAGCTATACTATGAAAAAACTAGCCATCAAGCTTTTTATTTTTCCATTCTCAGTGAAAGGGCTGCTCTGCAGTTCCAGATGAATGCTTCCAAACAGATATAAATGCCTCCAAACCAACACGAGGAATATTGCCAAGTATTGTTTGACAAAAAGAAAAGAGCAGAATTCCATTTAATGTCACTCTTATGAGCAAACATCAGAAATGAAAGAACTACATTGCTTTCTCCACATTAATTTTGATTCCCTGGCCCGATTTCTCACCACAATTTTATCTTTGAGGGTTTCTTCCCACCCCCCAAAAATGGCTTAAAAGTCTGAGAAACCATCTTAGTTCCTCCATAATCTTCTGGGAGGTCAATATGACATATTTCCTGAAAGCCACTGTAAATAGTCCTTTAGGAAAAGTTCACTGAGACACATGGGTTAGCTCAGGAAGACGGCAGTGGAAGTAAAGCCAGTTTGTGTAAAGGACAATCTTACTGTACCTTGCCCATTTCCTTTGAGGGCTTCTGCCTGTTTTCAAAACAATGGGATTACTTTTATAGAAAGCTTCAGGGTGGTTCTTTCATAGCCATGGATGAATGTCTACTAAAAAATCCACTTCCAAACACCACAAAAAAAAAACCCAAAAAAATTCAGACTGGAAAAAATGTTTTCTTTCTTTTTTTAGAATTGTATTTATTTATAAATCAATCAGAAGCTAATCTTGCAAAGATTGGGTATAATATGTCACCTTCCAAGATCGACAGGATAACATAATTAACACCCACTATCGTTGCAATCTTATTGTGGCCACCGCATTATTTAGAGATTTTGCAAAGTAATTTCATTCTAGGCAAAGGACATAATTTTGTCTAGGCTCAGAGAACATATATTTAAAAAATATGAAAGAACTTTATGAGAATAAGTCTCTGCAGAAAATAATTACAACAAATCTGACAGGCCTAAACATAAACCAGCACAGACACAACAATAGTCATAAATCGACCCACAACTCTAGGGAGAAATGTGTTAATCAGGATTTCAGAAGAAGCCCAAGTTAGAGAGACCAGCTCATTATTTTAGCACAATGGTTTTAACCCTACTTTCTCTTCTGCCAATGCTTTGCCTTCTAAGTGGGAAATTTAAAAAAATACATAACTACTTTTGATATAAGAAACCAACTATTTCCTTCTCTCCCTCTGTGTCTTCTACTTCCTTTTGTTGTTCTTTCTCCTATTATTTTAATCTCATTCTCACTCCATCTTAACATTTGTAGACCTTTTTTATGTTCTTCACCTCAAAGTATTTTGGTAGTATCTCCTTTTTCCTAAATTCAAATCCATTGAACTTAAAACTTACAGTCACTATTTACAGGCAATGATCACAGGCCACAGAGATTGGAATTCACATGTTCTGCCTAGTTACATCTTCCCCATTAATTCCAGGCCAATCCAATCTGAACTCTCAACTACTGATTCTTGCTGAGGACCATTTTGTCCTTGGCAAACAAGAAAATAGAAGACTTTGTATGATACCCAAGCTTTAAGGATACTGAAACCTGATATGCCAAAAACAGTTCTGAAACACTGAGATGTTTGAGATTTTGTATTTCATAACATTTATGTTTTTCTTTTGTTTGTTTGGCAATGTTTATTACAAGGTTAGAAGTAATTCAGAACGAATACTCATTATTCAATACTTTAGCATTTTTTAAACATGAGTTATCACTCCATGCAAGTTTTGTTTTATATTTCTAGTTTCTGAGCAAGTGTCAACATTTATTTTGATTTTATTTACATATATTTCATGTTTCTAGACTGCTCATCTCCCTCAAAAGTAGAATAGCAAATGATAAGTTCATTAGAAATATCTGCCAGGTATACTTCTAATGAACATATTTAATAAACATATTGAGGGAGGTAAAGATGGAGAGCTTGGAATTCTTCCAACATCTTGACTAGCGGCAGTCATAGGAGATGTCTGTATTTTCTTCAGTATAACAAAGTACAGGTAGTCCCCAACCTAAAACTAAACATTTGTTTAATAATAACAACAACAACAACTTTATTGTCACTTTGAATGTACACCAATCAGCATACATCAAAATGAAATTTCATTGCATACAGCTCTCAAAGGATCACCACCTCCGATATACACTCCTTGTTCGTGGGCAGCTCAAATTTCAGAACGTCCATTTTAGTCTCTAGGGAGCGAACGATGGCAAACAAGACAGATGGAAACGGAGCTCCATGTTGATTAGCCCTCAAATTAGCTTGTATTCCCGCACAACAACTTCGCCTCCTTTCCTTTTTCTGATCCTGTCTCTTCCACCTTCTCCTTAAAAACGGTTTAGTGACTGTTCTATGTCACTGGAAAAAGTGACTTATGACCATTTTTCACATTTACAACTGTTACAAGCATCCTATAGTCATGTGATCAAAAACTCAATGTTTGGCAACTGGCATGTATTTATGAGGGTTGCAATGTGACCTTCTGATAAGCAAAGTCAATGGGGAAGCCAGATTCACTTCACAACCATATTATTAACTTAAAACCTGTAGTGATTCACTTAGCAACTGGGTCAAGAATGATTGCAAAATGGGGCAAAATTCACTTAACAACTGTCTTGCTTAGCAACTGAAATTTTGGGCTCAGTTATGGTTGTAAGTCAAGGACCATCTGTGTTTTTTCTTTCTTTGTGTGTTTGGGGACAAGTGCATATGTGTGACTCCTAGATTTTTACTCTTTCCTTGGGTTGGGACTGACAGGTTGCAAATGTTACACTGTGTCACCTAAAAAGTGGGGACAGAAATAAGCATTAAGCAGAATTCCAAAATGCTGCACAACTATATTGGGAATTGTTTTTCACACAACCCTGGGCAAGTCCAGCCAGTTTCAAACAAAATCTTTCTTTTGTTGGCTTCCCATCGCAAATCTGTTTGCATTCTGTTGTTTTCAGAGAGTTATTTTGCTGATGGACAGACAGAGCCTTTAGCAGAGACATGTCCAACACAAGGCCTGCGGGCCAGATCCATCCCACGATGGGCCCAGCTTTGGCCCACAGGACCGCCCCAGACACGGCGAGGCAGAGGATAAGGGGTGGCGCCACGCCGTGATCCCTGCATGGTCAGCCCCCACCATCCAACCTCAACGAGCCTCCTGCCTGCCACCCCACCCATGACGGCCCCAGCAAATGGGAAGGATAGGACGTCCCTGTCCTGATGGGTTTGTTTTCCTATGCTGTGCTAACAAACCCATCAGGACAAGAGTCAACAGTCCATCTGCACTTAAAAGACAAAGGCCACTCTTTCGGAGACAGCAAAGTCCACATTTTGGACGGAGAGGATCGCTGGTTTGAAAGAGGGGTCAAAGAGGCCATCTATGTCAAAATTGAACAGCCCTCTCTTAAGATACGATATCATCTATCTCCAGTCTACAACACAGTCCTTTCAACAGTTCCAAGAAGGCTCCACACCCATTTGAACTACTCAGGTGACCCTCAAGACACAGATGAGCCTCCAAGTAGCATTAACGACTCACTAAAAGAATGCAAATGAACAGCTGTCTGCAAGGAATATAAATCCTTCCATTCCCCACCACCCAGTCAGAGCTGAAGAAGCTTCTTGGATAAGAAGCGAAAGGTCTTCAAAGAAAAACAAGAAAGTCCAGCTGCCCCTTGAAAAACATCGTTGGGATAACTATGACCTAGATCACTTAGAATCTCCATAGAAACTTCAACATGGTTATTAGGACTAATTATGTACAATAAATGTTTGAGAATCAGAGACCATTAGTGCTGTGCCCAGAAACATTTTAATTCATGTTTCATTTTTTAAAGAAGCATTGTGGGACTTAGAAACAAGAATGCATGTAGCTGAGATTCAAATTATGTCTTTACTACCTTCCTGAACAGCTACTGCAAGTCCTGTTCCAATATTTCTGTTGACAGCCTGATTGGGATGCAGTTAGAAAACAATTCATAAGCAACTGGGGTTTTTTTCCCCTTGCCAATTTCTCCTTTCATGAAAAATAACTCATTTTAGAGATAATTGAGGCATCCTCTCCGTTTGGGATTCCAGGGCATTTTGGAAGCAACTGCCTGGTGTTACGCTGCATTTATCTCTGGTCAGCATGTCAGGATGCACCTATATGCCCCCAGTAATATGTGAGCAAATTCAAAGGTTAATGAAGCTATATCTGACTTCTCCATGATTCAGGGAGAATGTTCTTACCACTGTGAGGTAAAATCAACAAATTCAGCTGAAAACTTGTCTCCAGGGAGCTGTGGTGATGGTTCTTCCACTACCTGTTTGAGCTGCTGGAACGGCGTCCTCCAGGAGTCATATGGAAACCGCAAGATTGCTAATTCAATCTAGGTCCAAAAACAAAAGATAGGGAGACATCAAGACATCTTCCGGTGACTCTTCACTCCCTCCCCCTCCCATTGTCTCCCCAAAGAAAAATATGAAAAGATACACAAACTCAATCCAATGTTGTTGCATGCTGCCACCTGCAGGCTGAGAGCAGAAATTACAACTTCCTTTTTATGATTTCTGCCGGAGGCTGTGCTTGTCCCCCCTCCCTCTTCCATTTTTCCTTGGAAACACTGGGTTCATTTGGTGCCTCTGAGGCACAGCCTGTGCAAGTCTCTGGAGACAGCATGTCTCTGGGAATATTTCAAAGCTGCAGTTCTTCTGGTTTGTGCAACGTATCCACAGCTTCTGTAGAAGACACAGGGTGCCAGGGGAGAGTGTGCTTTTCTCCCTTTGCCCAGCCTATGAGGGCTGTTGCAACAAAAGGGGAGTGATAATTTCCCAGAGAATTATTCATACTTGCTAGACGAAACCTTAATGTTAATCTTGAATGCTTTTTTCTCTCCTGCAGGCATGGTGCTAATGAAACAGAGAGAAAGAGAGAGAGAGAGAGAGAGAGAGAGAGAGAGAGAGAGAGAGAGAGAGAGAGAGAGAGAGAGAGAGAGAGAGAGAGAGAGAGAGAGGGAGGGAGGGAGGGAGGGAGGGAGGGAGGGAGGGAGGGAGGGAGGGAGAGAGATCCACTGATCTTCTTTGTAAAGGTGCATAAAAAGAGTTTCTTTCTGTCCCATTTTATACTCAACAAAATCAAGGCAAGAGTTATCTTGAGTATCTTTCTCACACTTTCTCCTTTCTTGGGACTGTCTAAACTCTTAGAAGGTCAGGTCCCTCTTTAAAAGCTCACTCTCCTTTTCTCCTTAGTGCACGGGTGTCAAATTCGCGACATCATGTGATGTGTCGCAACATCACAACTTTTTTCCCATTGCCGGCAATAGGGTGGATGCGGTTTTGGCATGACGCATCTGGCCCATGGGTCGGCAGTTTGACACCCCTGCCTTAGTGGCTCTCTCATCCCTTCTCCAAGGTCAGTGACTTTACAGCAGCGGTTCTCAACCTATGGGTCGCGACCCCATTTGGGATCGAATGACCGTTTTGCGGGGGTCGCCAGACACCGCGGTCCGCCATTTTGTTTTTTTTGTTTTTGTCGCACGCATGCCGCGCGCATACCGCGCATGCGCAGATCGGCCCGTCGCGCGCGCCACGCATGCGCACATCAGCCCGTCGCAGTCCGCCATTTTGGTTTTTTTAATTTTTTTTTATTATTATTATTTTTTTCGTCGCGTGCACGCCGTGCATGCGCGGATCGGCCCGTCGCGCGCGCGCCCGGGTCGGGGTCGCAGCGCGCATGGGCGGCGCAAGTGGGGTCTCAACCTGAAAAAGGTTGAGAACCACTGCTTTACAGTGACTTGCTAACAGAACACAATCAATTTACTCAAGAACCTTCAATGCAATTTCCCCCTTTTTGAACCGATACATTTAGGCTATAGACCTCCTTAATTTAAATGCAGTTAAACCCATTTCAGATTACAAGGATTTTGAATTGCAAAGGTCAGTAAAATAGAATTAATAATAAAATTAATCCTGGCATCATTCCTTAGTAACGTATTCTTACCATTGTAATCCCCAGACTCCAAATATCGGATTTTACACTGTATCCCTTTTGGTTTAGTTCCGGGTTGATTCTTTCAGGCTTGAATGGGGAGTAAAAAAGAGAGAGAGAGAGAAATTACATTGATATATAGTTAGTTTTAACTTTCCACTCAGGGAATGGAAGAATGTTCTACTTCTGCTATGAGAAAAGTAACAGCCCAAACTGTTACTAAATCAAGTTAAACTGGTCCTGGTTCTATACAATATGCTTTGAATCAAAGGCACAGTAACCAAATTGTATTATGACCTAGTAAGCAACAGGACAGGAGAGGGTTAGTTTTACAAAAGCCAGGTTAATTATAAACAGCAATTTGTATCCCTTTCTAGGATACAAGGACACCAAGCCATGCCCACAGATGTCTGACTGGCCAATGTAATGAAGCCTTTGTAATCAGCAGCGTTGACCAGCAACAGATAACCCAGTCAAAAATAGGGCACTTCTAAAACCCTGACTAATCGGTTTTTAAAAAGAAGTTGAAAATAAAGTGCAATTTTGCACTGTACACTACTTCTCCATACTGTTCTGTTTGTTTCTTAACTCAACTTCAGTCTGGATTGCATAGACTGTGGCACCACAAGAACTGATTAGTCATTGTTCTGCTTCTTACCTATCCCATCCATGAAAGGAAAAGTATACTTTGATGACTGGGTTCAGTGTGGACTGGTCTACGAATTCCTGTTTTTGCTCCTCCCAACCTTTGCACAAATAGACATATTCATCCCTCTCCATATTACCTTTGACATTAACGAAGACATTATTTTTTATTTTCCCCCCCTTAGGCTACAATAATCAAAGTAATAGGGAGAAGGTTGTTCTTTTAGGCTGCAAAAACCTTGCAGCAAAGAATAATTGAGATTCACAGAAACAAAATTAACAATGTACTTTTGCAAATTAAAGTTGTTTTAAAAATAAAGCAAAAAGAAACTCTCCAGGACTGTGGGCAGGATTAGGAAAGCAAGAGGTGCATACTTCACCCAGATAAGGCAAAAACTGAAAGGATGCCCACTGGGAGATGTAAGAGTTGAAGGGATCCTAAGGATAATTCATTGAGGTACAGTTCATTATTGAATCAACTGAAAAATGATTAAAGAAAAAGCAAGCCACCAACACCTGCCAATCAAAACAGAAGACGGTTGTCCAGAGTAGTGATTGAAGGCTGGAAGATAGTAAGCATGCCAGCTGCTGAAGCCAATTAGAGCTGGGGCTGCTACAGAAATGGAATAAAGCATGGAGTTCATCATCTTTCAACAGCCTAAGTTAGACATGGTAAAAAAAACAATAGTTTTGAATTGCAACTAGAAGAAATAGATATGAGGTGCATTTGTAATTGGCTGGCAATGGGAAGAAGACATCATTTGTTCCTATGCTTCGGAAGTTGTGATTGGCCCATACTAACAATGGGCCAATGGGAAAGTTCAGTTTAAAGAATGGCATAATAAGGTTTCCATGATAGTACTCATTGATGGAATTCTGGCAATCAGAGAACATGCCCTCCTTGGCACTAATTGTCCATGCCCACTGATGTTTGGCTCAACAATGTCAAATGTTTCTTGGTGGAAGGGAGCTGTGGTGGTGCAGTGGTTAGAATGCAGTATTGCAGGCTAACTCTGCCCACTGTCAGGAGTTCAATCCTGATCGGCTGAAGGTTGACTAAGCCTTTCATCCTTATGAGGTCGGTAAAATGAGGACCCAGATTATTGGGGGCAATGTGCTGACATTTGTAAACTGCTCAGAGAGTGCGGTAAAGCACTGTGGAACGATATATAAGCCTAAGTGCTATTGCTATCAGATACCAGGCAGAAGTGGGTAAGATCTTGCATTCCCCCAACTCATGATTTTTGACCAGTTAATGTGACAATGTGCTGCCAGAATGACTGGTACAAAACAATGATTGCCGTAGTGGGTGACTGGGTAAAATGTTCTGTGAAAAAAGCTTGAGGTAAAGATCTATTCACAGGCTAATAAAGATTCAGGAGATGGTTTGGTAAAGCCAGATGGAAGGTCTCCCATCATTTGCCTCTTCACCACTTTATAGGACAATCATTAAGAGAAAGTAGAATAAGTCTCTACTCTAAGAAATTCCAGAAGATAAAGGTGTTCCGTTATGATCAGTTCTGGAAACTCTTGTACAATATACAAATTAGTTTCAGTTCAATAAATCTTGTTAACAAAACTGTGTGAGAATCTTGCTTCTAGTTTGAAGCTGGTGCCAATCTTAACAAAACACGTAGCACAACTCCAATCTTACATGTTCTCCAGTTTGAGGGTATTTCTTTAAAAAGGCAACCAAAAATGATGTTGTCTTCCTTAATGCAATAGCATGCAAGCGTTTCAAAGCCAATAATCACATCTTGCTAGTACAAAAAAACAGCAGCTTGCAAAGACTCCTCAAAAGGGAAGAAATCACAGATGGCAGCCAAAACAACAGTGTTAATATTCTGAAGCCCTGCAGGCTTGGAAAATTTCTCAGCAGAGCATCCTCCCCGACAGGTTTATGCATTTTGCTTAATTGTGATGGAGAAGATCCTTGCAGATTTGCATGTAATCTCAGTAAGTTTATTATAGTATTAAGATGGCATGACAAGCCATGTATGACCCATAGAAGGCAGCCGAGACAGTGACAAATTCATTTCTGCTCAAAATTCACAATTGGCTCAGTGTATGCAAGCTGAAAGAGTTCCAGCAAAAGCACAGGAATCTCCAGCCAAATGTAGGAAAGTAGATGTATTTCTATAAGAAATGAACTTGATGCTTACATGGTACTAATAGTTCTAGTAGTAACGCATCAGCATATGCATATAATATTAAGATATTGGGAGGGAAGTTCTTACGAACATAGGAAAAAAATCAAGAAAAGGGAAACTAGGAGACTTGCAAAACAGTATTTAATTAGTTTCATCTGAACTACAGCTTAGTCAGATCAGACTGCTTCCCTGTTTCCTCAGACAATAGTGGATTATGCAACTTCCTTTCCCCAAGGAATATGAGATTCTCCAAGTTTGCTCTTAGTTAAAAAAAAATTAACATTATTTGGATATACTTGTACAACTTTGAATTATACCTAATGTCCGAGTCTCATGAGACTCTCAGATAGTTTTTTACTAAGAGGTTCAAGACAGTTTACTTCCAATTAAGTATGCACTGCAGATTGCATATATGCTGCATCTCATTTTCATTTTATAAGTATCAGGTTTCAACTATTTTTGGCTGACCTTAATTGCCAGAGGAGAAGTTGTAATTACCAGTCCCAGTGTGAACTATTAATGTACATACCTAGCTCCAGACATTCCCTTCAGGAAGGCTATAAGAGTGCTACACCACTGCCCAAAGGCAACTACTGCACTGTACTGCAACAGAATCCAACACACCTCATCTGAGCCAGTCTAACTTGATGAAAAGGTTGGGCTGGGAGCATAAATGTTAAATGCTCTTTAGGATTTTAAAGCTACACAGAGCACTATGCCATGATAGAGCATAGCGTTTGGTCTCCCTGTGTTCAAGTGTCTCCAAAGGAACGGTCAAGAGTTCCAATCCAGCTGTTTCACTGCCTCTGAAAAGGAAAGGCTGGGGAATAGTCAGCTTGTCTGTGCATAGTCAAAGATTCTCATTCTGGTTTGAATAACACATCAAATTATTCTTTCTGCTTAAAGTGAATGTGTGCAGGTGGCTCCTTATCTCCAGTATTCTTACTGCAGCAGCTTCTATCTGAGTCTTTCATGTAATCCTTGAGAAGTGCTTAAAACATTTCCTTGAATGTGAAACCAATGAAGTCCTATGGCTGGATGTATGGCAGGAAAGCAGCACACCAGCCAGCCACAATAGTTTCCAACATGTTTTGCAAACCCTATCTCTATGGTGGTTCTGAATAATAACAAGTCTTCTTCCTAGTTTTGAAGACTGGGAATTGACAGTTCCAAGTAACCCCTTCCTCTGTCTCCAATTTCAGTGCTAGTATGAAAATTGGTTAGGAGAGCATGGAACCAAAGACTGATGGCAATAACTTGGTTTTTCGAGTATACATTTAGAGGTTCATTGTATCATAACTAGTTGTAACGGATCTTAATGTTACACACTGCAGAAAACTGTATTCTGAAACAGGTCATTATGAACTTGGTCAACATCACTGGCTGGAAACCGGCATTACGAAGCCACATTCTCTAAAGTCATCTTGTGAGACTCTCTTTCAGATCCTCCCATTGACAGAATGTGATAAGTTCTGATCTGAGACACAATCTTTTAAGTCATGGCACCTTAGAGCAAAACAGCTACTCTAAAACGTTGCTTCATTTCACAAGATAAGCATAAAGTCATTTTAACAAGTTTTCACCAAGCCAAATCTTTAGACCTTTATTCCTCTACTGCTTTTCTACTATTTGTGCTGTTTCTATGGTGTTTTGTTGCTATTCAGATGCAAAGCAACCTTGAATACATCAGAAATGTAGAATAATATGTTCGTATGTAGGTCTTTGGTTATTCGGGTTTTCTCCCGCGTAAAATTGGAAGTGTCTTGGCGACGTTTCGACGAAGTCCCATTCATCATTTTCAGGCTGGTGTTTTCGGCTTCGTGCTTCGTCGCCAAGACACTTCCAATTTTACGCGGGAGAAAACCCGAATAACCAAAGACCTACATACAAACACTCGCGAAAACCTCAGAAAACAAATATGTTCATATATACATACATACATACAAACTTCTTTTTACAACCCTGTAATCCCCTTAATACACACACACACACACACACACACACACACAAGGGGTCACGAAGAGTCAGACATGACTTAGTGACTGAACAATACATACAGTATGTATGTATGTATGTATATATGTACGTATATGTATATAGACAATATGTATATATGTATGTATGTGTTACACATACACATATATATTTCTGAAATATAATAAAACAAAGCAAATATCTGTTAGTGTGCATAAAAAGTGATGTGACAGTTTCCCCTGAAGGTTTCACGATTCACTGCACTTACTGCCATATACGGTTTGCAGCCAGCATCCATTGTCTTAGCCACAGAATCAACGAGGTACCCACTAATTCCAAAGTCACACATTTTCACCTGTCCTTGTGTATTAATCAGTACATTGGAAGGCTTCACATCTGCAAAATAAATTACAGTGGAAAGTCATTGCTTGCAAGCACTCCTTTTTTTCTCCTAGTTGCAGATTACGGTGAAAAAGGAAGCAGGCTAACATGGGTTGTCACCAGCAGAGGGCACCCACAGCAATACACCATTTATTTGTTGGCTTAAAGTAAAAGGATCTACACACAAAATGTGGTTGCGCGCGCGCACACACACACACACACAAATGTATTTTTCCATAGACTGTAGTCTGGCATTTATTCCAACCAATAATTCTATTAATTTACACTGAGGAAACAGCTAATGGAATTCAAACAGAAGGGCAAATGCTTTTAGAATGAAAAACCTAAGAATTGGCACTGAGAAGACTACTTTCTTTCAAAGTTTCTTCTCTCCACAGAGCAAAATGAAACCTGGTTAATTGTTGATATTTATTTGACTGATCAATTTATACCTTGCATTCAAGAGCTCGAGATGGCAAACACACACACACACATACACACACTATCTATGGAGATGCTCAGTCATCCAGGTCAGTTATCCCAAAGATGCTTTTTTCATGAGACAACTGGACTTTCTTGTTTTTCTTTGAAGATGTTTTGCTTCTCATCCAAGAAGCTTCTTCAACTCTGACTGGATGATGGGGAATGGAAGGATTTATATTCCTTGCAGACAGCTGCTAATTTGAATTCTTTTAGCTAGTTGTTAGTGCCACCTGGAGGCTCATCTGTGTCTTCAGGGTCACCTGAGTAGTTCAAATGGGTGCGGAGCCTTCTTGGAACTGTTGAAAGGACTGTGTTGTAGATTGATGATGTTGGATCCCTCCCCCTCTGTTGAGAGAGGGTGTTCAACTTGACAAAGATGGTCAAAATTAGAAACCGCAATTGGGGCCAGCAATTCATTCACTAAGTGTGCTGTCACTAAACATATCACACGGTGGCTTGTAATTCACTTCCTCTTTGATCATTAAGTGCCACAGTCATTAAGCAAAAAAAAATCACGTGACTGCAATGTACAATTTTATATCCAGCTCCTTCATTAACTCTGCTTGTCACAAGCCAGTTGTGGACCCTGCAAATGACAATCATATGATTGCAGGATGCTGCAAGAGTCATTAATGGGCCTGGAGACTCCATTCGGAGCCAATCAAGTGGCTTGTTTGATTCTGTAGTCAATGAGGTGGGGGTCGGGAGAGTTAAATTATAAATTTTTGTGAACTTTTAATGTTGTATGCCATCTGGAGTCACTATGTGTGAGCTGGGAGGCTATGTAAATTTGTTTAATATATAAATAAAATGCAAGGATTGGTTGCAGCGCTATTTTTTTACAGTGCTGTTTTACAGGTTGCAGTACTATTATATTGTAACTTCGAGCTAAATAAGGCAATTGGTAAGTCAGGACTACCTATATCAGCGGTTCTCAACCTATTTCAGGTTGTGACCCTGACCTGCGCCGCGCATGCGTGGTGCGACCCCGGCCTGCACTGCGCATGCGCGGCACGACGGTCCACATCGCGCATGCGCGGTGCAACGGCCCGCATTGCGCATGTGTGGCGCAACGACCCGCATTGCGCATGTGCGGCGCAACGACCTGCATTGCGCATGCACAACATGCATGCAACGGCCCGCATCGCGCATGCATGGTGCTACCCCGCGCATGCGCGGTGCTGCCCCCTGCGCCGGCCGAGGGGAAAAGGGGGGAAAATGGCGGACTGCGATGTCTGGCGACCCCCGTGAAATGGTCGTTTGACCCCAAATGGGGTCGCGACCCATAGGTTGAGAACCACTGACCTATATAATCATGACGGCACAGTGGTTTGAATGCAGTATTGCAGGCTAATTCAGCTCACTCCCAGGAGTTCGATCCTGACCGGCTCCAGGTTGACTCAATATTCCATCCTTCCGAGGTGGATAAAATGAGGACACAGATTGTTGGGGGGCAATATGCAAATTTTGTAAATCGCTGTAGAGAAGGCTGTAAAGCACTATGGAGCGGTACAGAAGTCTAAGTGCTACTGCTATATAAGCATCGTGAACATGCTTGAGGCCTTCTTTTCTATATAAGCACTAATTTGAGATCATGGCAGTCACGAAGCTTAGTCTACCCATTTTGGATTCACCATCTATTACAGCATTCAGACAGAACGGCAAGTGAGACTAAGTGTATTTCCTGTAGTTTAAAGCAAGATATGAAAACATCCACCAACACCTTATTGTGAAAACAAACAGGACCTCTGATTAGCACTAAGGTACGGGAGCATTTCACAGAGCTTTGAGGTGAAAGCTGGCTCTTGACTTGATAACAAGCCACTCATCAAGCTACTGCAATGAAAAATCTCTCCGTCCTGGATGTCTATGAACTGCAGCGAGGCAGGATTTCCAGTCACAATCCAGAGGACAGCATGTGACATTTCAGTTGTATTGCTGATTACTCAAGTCATATGAACCAGTTTGTCCCCTAAGTCGGAAGAAACTTGGGCTGACTTTAGTTGCTCTCTATAGCCCAATCCCTGCTGCTGAGAAAAGTCCCCCTGAACCTTAAGATGAGAGAAAAGCACTACAGACAAGCAAGAAGGCCCTGAATACGTGGTTCTGCCAGCGGGACTGGGGACCCCACAGTGGGGTGGAGCCCATTAAGTGACTGGTATGAGTGTGTGTTGTTGCCGGCATGGACGGGGTTATTATTTTATTATTTTTATTGTTTTTATTTCTTTTATATTATGTTTTTAATCTCCTGTAAGCCGCTTTGAGCGAGTAGGAGGCAATATAAATTATTTGAAAAAAGAAAGAAAAAAAGAAAGAAAAAAAGAAAGAAAGAAAGAAAGAGAGAGAGAAAGAGAGAAAGAAAGAAAGAAAGAAAGAAAGAAAGAAAGAAAGAAAGAAAGAAAGAAAGAAAGAAAGAAAGAAGGAAAGAAAGAGAACCATTATTCCAAACGATATAATACAAAGTAGTCACCTTAAAATAACAGCATGGCATTCCACTGCCTATCCAAAAGCTTTAGGTTAAAAAAAAATCTGGGAAAACAGGAAGTTACTATTATGCAAAAGCACTATTGCCCAGTGCGCTAGGGCTGCAGTGACATCCCCACAGGGAAGGGGGATGAATTAAAATGTTTGGCTGGGGTTTTTCTTTATTGTTCACTTTGAACCCACGGCAGTTAAATGAAATATTTTGTTTCTTTAAAACAAACAAAAATCATGGCATTGTAAAGCTGAATGTCGATGATATGATCCAAGAATCATTGGAAGGCAAAGGAAGAAAAAAAATGGGGGGGGAGGAGAGACAAATAACTGTGGGTCCTGGATCAAGTTAACACAGATCTTTGATCAAAAAATCCTGCCACCTCTTTCACAGCTGAGAAATATGTGAGAATTGCACCACGCTGGTGCTTACTTACCTCGGTGAATTACAGAGAGTTTACTATGTAGATGTTCTAATGCTTTTACAATCTGAAACACACAACAGAGAGACAGAGAGACTTGAGCTGTAGCTGCTGAAGCAGAAATATTTATTTCAGGGCACAATTTCACCCACCCCCCACCCCCATTTCAACACTTAACCTCAGGTAGAGACAGTCTGGGGTTGGGCATTTTGGTAATTAACCAGCAGAAGAATGCTGAGCCTGCAGTCTAATACCAACATAATAAAACATGATTCATGCCCAAAACCTTTAGCAGTGTGACCAAGTGAAAGATATAATGAACCCCTTTCTTCCAAGGGTCAGACTCTATTCCTCCTTTCCCCCATAATGGGGGGAAATTTTTGATTGGAATTCCAGTCCTCTCCCAATGGATCAAAATATTTTTACAGCAAGGATCTAGCCTGATTATTTTTCCCCTGCAGAACAGAAAGAATTGGAGGATGAAGAGTGTGTTGGTTACTAAGCACGGTAAGTTAAAAAAAATCCCCCTATCTCATGATAAAATAATGTGCACCTCCTATTGTACAGGTAGTCCTCGACTTACAACAGTTTGCTTAGTGACCGAAGTTACAACGGCACTGCAAAAAGTGACATATGACTATTTTTCACACTTATGACCCACTGCAGCTTTTCCATGGTCGTCACGTGATCAAAATTCAGACGCTTGGCCACTGACTCGCATTTATGACGGCTGCAGGGTCCCCGGGTCACGTGATCTCCTTTTGTGACCTTCTGACAAGCGAAGTCAATGAGGAAACCAGATTCACTTAACAACCTTGTTACTCATATAACAACTGCAGTGATTCCCTTAACAAATGTGGCAGGAAAAGTTGTAAAATGGGGCTCAGCTATGGTCATAAGTTGAGGACTACCTCTACAAACGCCAAAAAAAAAATGTCAAAAGGTTAAACAGATTTTTGTCTCTACATTGGTCCTGACCCTTTCCTTTAATGAGAATGGTTTCTTCCCTACCACTGTTGTCAAAAATACTGCCCACCACTTCCATCAATGTATTCCAGGAAACTTTTAAGGGACAGTAACTATATAATAATTTGGTACACCTGCTTTTACTGCAGACCATTTCCAAGTGATTTTTTTTTTTTTAATTGAGGCAGTTTGTCTGCAAACTTGACTCAAAGTGGATCAGGCTGCACCCGGAACCCTTTCTCCTACCTCAAGGGTTTAAGAGACTGCAGATTGCAGACAGATAGACTAATAAAATCAAATAATGTCATTTCCCTCCATGCTCCTTAGAGCAGCGGTTCTCAACCTTTTCTGGGCCACGACCCTGAGCTGTGCTGCGCATGCACGGCGTGACCCTGACCTGCACCGTCCATGCGCGATGGCCCGCATTGCACATGCGCGACGGCCCGCATCACGCATGCGCGGTGCTGCCCCCTACGCCGGCCGAGGGGAAAAGGGGAAAAAATGGCGGACTGCGTTGTTTGGCGACCCCCGCGAAATGGTCGTTCGACCCCAAATGGGTTCGCGACCCACAGGTTGAGAACCGCTGCCTTAGAGGAAAGAGGAAAGAAAAAGAGGAAGTCTAGCTCTGTGATTGACAGCTCCGGCTTCCAACCTAGAGCTGCTTTTTTTTTCTCACTTTCATCCCCAGTGCTTTTGGAAAAGGTATAAGAATCTTAACTGGAGTCAGCTAAGCAAAACATAAATACAATTCTTTTTTTTTTTAGGCTTTTATTTTTTGATTTGGGGTTTAATTTTTACTTTTACAAAACAAATAGGAATGCCTTCATATTTCACAAAACTCTGCCCCAAAATATACAAATTACAAATAATCCTTTTTTTAAAATGTCTCGGAATATCAAGGCATTTAACGCAGAAAACCTTAACACCTGGCAGGCAATTTTCTGTACAAAGATTCTGCCTTGGATTTGAACCAAAGTGGTTCATGCCTGAAGCAGGTAAAGTAAGGCCAAATCAAGTTTTATCTTCAATATCTAACCTACTAATTAAAAGAAACAATCTCTTAAAAAGCACCGTACACGTGATCACCATTTAGTAACAACAGCAACTGGGACTGCCAGAACTGCTGTTGCTAAGCAGTGTGGTCATACTGTTTTGTTTTATTTTTTCTGACTTACAACCACACTGATGTTAAATCATTTTTTGGAAGAGAATTACAATTTTTAAGAAGTAGAGCACTTACAGAGACAGCTATTTTCCCTAGAATATCCTCAGGAATTGTTAAACCTCTGTCAATGACTTGCTTGTAGAATTTGTCCAGTGAGGTATCCATCAATTCCATACAAATCCACACATCACCCTAGACAAATGGGAGTTGGTGAAGGGGGAACACATTAAGTGATCATGAGCTTTGACCAGTTTCGATCACCAAAACGTATCCTTACCAAAACACATATGCACTGCCTCCAAAGCTTTCTTGTCAACTAATATTAGATTTTTAATAAGGCCTTCTACCACATACAACAGACTTTAGAGCAGGGGTTCCCTTGGGGGTGCGAGACGATATTCCAGGGGGTGCAAAAACTTGGGTTTTCAAAAGTATATGCATAATTCGTTGCCATTATTTCAAACTTTTGTAAGGGGTGTGAGAATAAGAAGCGTTCCAGGGGTGTGGGGTATAGAAAAAGTTGGGAACCACTGCTTTAGAGTGACCTGTGGGTGCTGGAATGTGTTAAAGGTTCCTTTCCTGTTGTGTGGAATGTGAATTGTTTAGATTGACTGATTGAAAAAATGAGCAATAGAAGTGTGGAGAAAAGGCACCAGAAATTAGATAATAGTACAAAGAGAAACTTTGAACTATGGTGCTGGAGAAGATTCCTGCAAGTCCCTTGGACTGCAAGGTGTTCAAACCGGTCAATCCTAGAAGAGATCAACCCCGACTGCTCTTTAGAAGGCCAGATCCTGAAGTTGAAACTCAAATACTTTGACCACCTAATGAGAAGGAAGGTCTCACTGGAGAAGAGCCTAATGCTGAGAAAGATTGAGGGCAAAAGAAGAAAGGGATAACAGAGAATGAGGTGGCTGAAGCAGTAGGCATGAGCTTAAAGGGACTCCAGAAAATGGTAGAGGACAGGAAGACCTGAAGGAACGTTGTCCATGGGGTCGCGATGGGTCGGACATGACTTCACAATTAACAACAACAACGAGAAAATACATCATTTACAAACTGCTCCTCAGGCAGAAACTGTTTGATCAATAACATTCAACTAGAGAGAGGTCTACCTTTTAAACCACTGTTTAACTTGATTGTTTCTGAAAAGGATGAAAGATACAGAAAGAAGGTTCTGCTGGCTATTTGGGGGGGGGTTAAGATTTTGCTATTTTAAAAGTCTAGCATCATAGTCTGATACACTAAGACAGCCATAGTTAATGCAGTCCAACAAATATCAGAGATGCCAACAACGTAACTTCTTTAGTGAGATGATTTGGGATTACACATCCTTCCAATACCTCTTCTGCTGTTTTTCATTGTTGGATGAAAACACATACTATTCCACTGAGCTTTTCATCTCCTAGGTCAAATGAAATTTTTGTTGTTCAGAACTTTCTGTCCATGCCTGGGTTTTTTGTATATACTGAAGATATTTTGTATCAACTGAATTGTCTCCTGGGGTCGCACTGTAGCAACTGGTTGTGCCCAATTTGAAAATGATTTAAAGAAGAGCTTTCGACTTTATGTGACCACGGCAAGCTCTCTGCTAGTTATTAAAGCAGTCCATCTTTTTTTCACAAGAAGGCACAAGCCCCCTTCTGAATAATCTTTAGCAATTGCAGACTGAAGTATTTTGGTTGTTCTAATCCCAGACAAACCTTATTGCATTCTTTGACCAAGTGAAAAAATTAGTGGACCAGAGGATTGCTGTGGATATAATTTATTTGGACTTCAGTAAGGCATTTGATAAAGTAGATTACTACTATTCGATAAGATAGAAAAATGTGGGTTAGACAGCATCACCATCAGATGGATTCGTAGCTGGCTGACCGGCCGTACTCAGCGTGTGGTCCTCAATAGAACTGCATCTACATGGAGGGAAGTGTATAGTGGGGTGCCCCAGGGCTCTGTTCTAGGCCCAGTGCTCTTCAACATCTTCATCAATGATTTGGACAAGGGGATAGATGGGGAACTCATCAAATTTGCAGATGACACCAAGCTGGCAGGAATAGTCAACACTCCAGAAGACAGGCTTAAGATACAGGAGGATCTGGACTGACTTGAACACTGGGCGCTATCTAACAAAATGAAATTCAGTGGTGAAAAAAGTAAGGTTCTACATTTAGGCAAGAAAAAACAAATGTACAGGTATAGTATAGGTGACACCTTGCTCAATAGTAGTAACTGTGAGAGGGATCTCGGAGTCCTAGTGGACAATCACTTAAATATGAGCCAGCAGTGTGCTGCAGCTGCCAAAAAAAGCCAACACAGTGCTGGGCTGCATTAATAGAGGGATAGAATCAAGATCACGTGAAGTATTAATACCACTTTACAATGCCTTGGTAAGGCCACACTTGGAATACTGCATCCAGTTTTGGTCACCACGATATAAAAAAGATGCTGAGACTCTAGAAATAGTACAGAGAAGAGCAACAAAGATGATTAGGAGACTGGAGGCTAAAGCATATAAGGAACGGTTGCTGGAATTGGGTATGTCTAGTTTAATGAAGAGAAGGACGAGGGGGGACATGATAGCAGTATTCCAATATCTCAGGGGCTGCCACAAAGTAGAGGGAGTCAAGCTATTCTCCAAAGCGCCTAAAGGCAGGACAAGAAGCAATGGATGGAAACTGATCAAGGAGAGAAGCAACTTAGAACTAAGGAGAAACTTCCTGACAGTTAGAACAATTAACCAATGGAACAACCTGCCTCCAGAAGCGGTGAATACTCCAACACTGGAAGTTTTTAAGAAGAGACTGGACAGCCATTTGTCCAAAATGGTATAGGGTTTCCTGCCTGAGCAGGGCTTGGACTAGATGACCTCCAAGGTCCTTTCCAACTTTATTATTATTATTATTATTATTATTATTATTATTATTATTATTATTATTATTATTATTATTATTATTATTATTAAGGATGGGACTGAATTTGAGGAACTGAAATCCATGCATTATTTGGTTTCACGATCCAATCAGTTGCCAAATGAAGGACAAACTAGGAACAGCCCAATAGGTTGCCCACTCCCAGGTTAAATGACCATCCAGGTTATTTAGTATAATTTTCTGTGTCCTAGGTAAAAGTGTGAGAAGGTCATAAGTCCTACCTCCCGAAACAGCGCACCATAGAACGTGACAGTGAAATGACAGTCTACTGTTCTCATAGAGATGTCCAAGTCCATCAATAGCCTCTTCTGTTCCTGGCTATTCACTGTTGCTCGGATTCGCTGGAAAACAGAGCCAGTTTAAAAGTTCGCTCTTCCTATTCTTAAACACGGATACTTTATCAGACAACCACCTGGCAGTCACAAAAGCTAGAAAAATCAGAACGATGACATTCCCTCAAAGAGATCTTACCAGATGCAAACCTTCTCTTCCTGATTTTATTGGATGGGCAGAATCAACCAAAGAGATAGTTTCAGACATGTCCAGGCCATCAGCCATGTAGGGGCTTAAACACGGTAACTAACGTTTGAATCACACTGCAAAACTAACTGGCAGCCAATGCTGTTTTCACAGCAGTCACATTACATTGGTAGACCTAGGAGTTTGGCTTATTTTATCAAGCAAATTTAACCAGTTATTTTTTTCTAATGGCTCATCTCTTTTACTGCAGGACAAAGAGAAACAAATACCTGCTGGCCCACCCATCAGAAGTAGGAAGCCTTCAAATTAGGTTAGTTTAAAGATGGCAGCCACAAAAGTTCAAGCCAGCCAACACTGTAGTTTGGGAGTCTTTAATCCCCCAGCATCCTTTGACAAAACTCAGTGCTTTTATGGCTTTAAACAAGAAGGCTGCAGTGCTCGGCACACTTACCCGTGGTGGTGGGGAGATTAACTTCTTTGAAATCCAGTTTAATTTACTACTGAGTGCATAAACGTAAGCATAGGCTACAAGTGCCCCATAACAGATACTCCAATATGAAGCTTTTTTTTAAAAAAAAAGTCTCTTTGTGCCTTTGTGAAATGGAGATAATAACACTTACCTACCTCACAGGCATAATTTATGTCTGGGAGCACTGTGAGATCCTCAGATATGAGGATGATCATTATTACCTAAGTGCTTTTCTGCCTTTCCCCCCCCTCAGCCCCCCCCCATTTATTTATTTTTGCTTTTTTGGATCGTCTATCATTAATAAGGCAACAATGGCAGAGCACTGGGTGAAGAGGGACCACAGAAAGAGCACCAGATTTAGGAATGCATTCTTCACCTGCCCCAGTCCAACACAGCTCTTTGTATGCATGGCAGTTTTGATGCACTCTGCCAGGATTCTCCCATTAGTCTTCATGGGAAAGATAGGTGCGTGTGTGTGCGTAGATTAGCTACTGAATTCTTGCTATCAATGCCTTGATTGAGTGGGCATTCATACTTCTCCAGTCTCTATGGTCACCCAGGACAAGCAAGTCTTTGTTGACAACTGTGTCTTCCATAGCCAATGAGGTTATGCCAACAAGTTAAACCATGATTTGACTCTATAGCTGGATATTACCAGAATATTAAGGGATTGCACTATGGTTTAGCAGTAACTCAAATTAAATAATATATTTGTATTGGCCTAGTAATCAAAATAGCTGCACCTAATGCAACCGATAGGCAGTTTGGCACTCCATAGAAAATTTATATTCCATGTTATTGTAATTGCTTTAAAAACAAGTTTTAGTCTGTTCCCCAAAGGCATACCTAACCATTCTCACAGCTTTTAGAAAGGAAATGAGTCATAATCAATTGTATTTTGTATGCTAATCAGTTTCAGTAAAATCTGCCATCAATATATGTGCAGGAAATTCCTGTAATACAGTGGAAAAGTAAGTGACAAATCTTTCTTTCTCTTTCTGTTTTAAATTTTCGTATTTAAAATATTGCTTATCTTTATTCAGATGACAATCAATCCCAAAATGTTAATTTGGATCATCCACTGGCAACTTTATTAACAAAGGAAACAGTTACAAAAAGTCATATATTTTATGAGCTTTTATGAAATTTGGTTTGCTAGTACTTGATATAAACATAATCATTATTGCATGGAGTGAAATTATTTAATCATATGATCTGTATGGGTGATTACCTATCATGAATTCATATTAAAACAAAAAAAATATGATCTTCAATGACTGTAATGATATTCAATGGGTATAATAGCCATAGTAAATTCTGAATGTTATTGAATGTGAGACTATAATATATGAAACATATGATTGTAAAGGCATATTACAAAGATGTGGACTAAGTAGACATTCTAAGACAGTCGGATATTTTTAATTTTTGCAAATAACATTTTTTTTACTCTCCACACTGTCCGTCCATACTGTGTGTGTGTGTTGTGTGTGCGTGCGCGCGCGCGCGCACAAACGTGAACTTTAAACCAAGGTCTGAAGTTGATTTAGGAACTTAGCATAGTCCAGCTGTGGTTATTCTGAGGTTTTTACAATAAAACCAGATATTACAAGGAAAGACCAAAACCCAGTAAAAAAAAACTTACTGTTAGTCCTTGCTTAACAATCCTAATTGGGAATGGAATTTCCATAGTTAACTGAAGTGATTGTTAGATCAAACATCACATAACCATCCCACTCAACAATGATGGTCCTAGTAGTCCCTGTTGTAGTCCATAAGCCCTGCAATCATGTGATATCATGGGCTTTATGGACCACATTGCTTCGCAATAGAAATTCCAGTCCCAATTACCATTGTTAAGCGAGGACTGCCTGTACACACACTCATACACGTATAAAATTTCCTCACATTTTGATAAAGAATCGGCATGGAGAGATTCAAGTTGTTCTAAACAGGAAAGTAAATATCACAGAACTCTTGAGCCAAGCTAAGAAAAAAAAACGTTTTTTCCAATATATGCAGGCAAACGCTTAGAAAAAACCCAAGCACAATAATAGTTATATGTTATATGTCAATTGGTTAGCTAAAGTTAGTTATAGTTATATGTCAATTGGTAAGAAGAAGAATCATTTCTCAGGCTCAATCCCGTATGACAATCGATCACAGAAGGGAGAAAGAATATAAATGAACATTTGATTTTTAAATATAGAAATAGGACTTATGGAACATAATGCAGATACTGGATCAATTTTTATAAATGACTGCATGTGCGTGAATACAGACAACTTACAACTCACCAATGTACAAATAAGCCAGACTCTATTTATTTGGGGCTTTCAAAACTGAATGAAATTTGATCATTACACTTGTTCCTGGCAGTTCACAATATGGCCTGATCTCATCCACCTTACTGTTTCGAAATCCTGAAGAACAGCTGGGGTGAATTTGGATGGTTAATGCACACCAAGAGAGAATCTTACTCTACCTTCACTGCCATTATTTGCCCGCTGGGCATATGTCGCATCATCTCTACCACCCCATATGCACCACGTCCTAATTCTGATATTGGCGCCAGGTCATCGGCTTTAACTTCAAAGTTCTAGGAAGAAATAAAGCCAAGAAAACAAAACAGAAATTAAAAGGCAGATCTCCATTCCAATTCAGGCAAAGTAATTCTACATTTTCTTGGACATTGTTTCCCTAAAGGGAAAGAATTAAACACCTGATCTTCAGACACTAAATAGTTTTGCTTTTGCCTGCCTAATCTTTTGCACAGGGTTTTTTCCCCCCTTTCACTAGATTAGAGAAGTGATTTATACAAGAGATATTCTCTCTTTGGAACTCAAAAGGATAGTAGTTCATTGTCATCCCTCTCCCATTTTCCCAGATCACTTCAGATGTAACTCAGCGCCAGATTCACCACCGGTGAGAAATACAAGTGGAGGGGCATTGTGGATAAGCACTCTGGATCATGGGCAGGTGTGAGGATACTGGAGGGGGAGAAATATCACAGGCAAGGGGTAGGCAGGCACTGCAAAGTGCAGTTGAAAAAGCAGCAGGAACAGGAACAACTTTCAATTTCCCAATGGCTTTCCCATTGATTTTGCTTACAGGAAGTCGTCAGAAAACATTGGAAAACACAATCATTTGACTATGACTTGCTGTAATGTCATAACTGCAAGGTGGGCACTGAGCATCGCCATCATGTTGCTGTGGTGGCACTGAGAAAGCCAGAGCTCTGAGAACTATTTTTAAGTCCCCATTATCATCTCGATTGTAACTATGAATGGTTGCTGAATGAGTGTCTACCTATATTGATGGTCTGAAAGGAAAGTTAATTCAACGCCCACATCATTTTAAAATGATAAAGCTTTTTGAATGTTGGATTTAACAGATAAAAGATACAATAAATAAAAATGTAAATAATAAGACTGAGAAATAAAATTACATACATACAGAGAGAGAGAGAGAGAGAGAGAGAGAGAGAGAGAGAGAGAGAGAGAGAGAGAGAGAGAGAGAGAGAGAGAGAGAGAGAGAGATTTAAGACTACTACATTAATCCCTATTCATTTTTTCATTAATTTCCATCTTAGTCCTCTCAACAAGCATACATGCCCACCATATTTTATCTTCACTATACCTTGTCTCCAATATTAATGCATGCTTTGGAATCCAAATCTCTAGGTGGCCTGTGAAATTAAGAAAAAAAATGAGAAAATGATCTGATTTGCACTTAAATTCTCCCCTATGAATACCTGTATAGAAAAATGCATTAATCTAGTCAGAGAAGAAATGCTGATTTGGACAGATCTTTTAAAAAAATGATCAAGAGAGTTTGAAAATTAATACATTTTTAAATTGTATACTTTAAAAATACAACTCTTTTAAGAAACTACTTACGCATGTGAGTTTTCTATCAAGTAATTTTTAAAATATGAATGTAAGATTAGAGTTTGCCATTAATCAGCAATCACAAGAAGTTTTATAACTGTCTCAAGTTTTAAAAAATATTTTTAATTATCATATAATAATGATCAATAAAACTTTGAACTTTTTTAAAATGTTAAGAACTTTAAAAAAAATAGCAACAGCAGCAACAACTATACAAAAGCAGCAATTATATTATTCAAAGGACCCCCAAAGTATAGTTTGGGAACAGACATAAATATATTTTAAGCCTAAGAAAATATCTTAAGTGTTAAACACTTACTTAATTGATCTCTTCCATTCTTTATATTACAGGTAAATTACTTTATTGATCAGTTAAAAAAATGGAAACACGAACCATTTTTAAATATTCTTCACAATTCAGTTTGGTGGTTAGTAATTTGGTCTCTTTTCATAGACCACCTTTTGAATAATATTATTCAAAATATTATTCTGAAGATTTTCCCGTTCTTCAAAAGCCTCAAAAAGACAAATTTAGATCTGTTATCTCAATGAAGCATCCCGCAAATGACCCAAGGACCATTTTAATTATAGAAATAAAACGGGTGGGTGGGATGAAAACATCTTTCCCCTCTTTTTTCATTTCTGCAGGTATACAAGCTTATGCCTATTTAAAATTAATAAAGGTCTCAAAATGGAGAAAACTCTATGGCAGGGGTTCTCAACCTTGGCAACTTTAAGACTTGTGGACTTCAACTCCCAGAATTCCTCAGCCAGCAAAGCTGGCTGAGGAATTCTGGGAGTTGAAGTCCACAAGTCTTAAAGTTGCCAAGGTTGAGAACCCCTGCTCTATGGAATATCTGGGTTGGGAGGCTGGTAGCGAACTAGACCTATTCCTAGAGGAAACTTGCAACCTAGAAGACCTGAAGGCAAGAGAAAGATAATGGATGGAAACTTATCAAAGTAAGGTCCAACCTACAATTAAGGAGAAATTTCCTGACGGTAGAACCATCAGTGGAATAGCTTGCCTTCAGAAGTTGTGGGTGCATCACTAGAGGCTTTTAAGAAGAGACTGTACAGCCACTTGTCTGGAATGGTTTAGGATCCCATGCTTGAGCAGGGGGTTGGACTAGAAGACCTCCAAGGTCCCTTCCAACTATTCTGTATTGTATTTCCTGACTTCTGTACAATGCAAACAAAAATCTATGGAGTGCCTGTCTTCTGTATGGATGGCATGTACATAGTAGCCAGCTGTTGGGGAAAATTTACTGATGCACTTCTGGCACTTCCAAAATAGAACCCTCAAAGCCATACAGCCTATTCAGATGACTTTTTTAAATCACACCTTTATTACTTTATCAGTCATTCAAGGTACCAGGCTAGAAACTGGGAAACCATGTGAGTTCTAGTCCTGCCTTAGCAGGAAAACCAGCTGGGTGAGCTTGGGTCAGTCTCTCTCTCTTTCTCACTAAAATATTCTACCTCTGGAATGTTTGGCATGAGATATGTGTACATGAGGAGATGCGTCTTGAATTATGTTCAATTCTGATTTGACACCAGATCTGAAATGAACTTCAGAAATACTAGTGTCCAGTTATCAGTATCCAAATTCCAATTCCCATTTAATTAGCCATATTATTAATGCTATAACCTCTCTTCCATGCAAAGTAACCATTCCTCTAACTCCAACAAATATACACGGATCATTTCAATGGATAGCAATTGTCTTTTCATTTGCCTCCTCTGAGCTCTCATAGTGAAGTAAAGGTAAAGGTTTTCCTGTCCGACCATGTCTGACTCTAGGGTGTGGTGATCATCTCTGTTTCTTGGCCAAGGAAGCCAATGTTGTCCAAAGATGTTTTTCGTGGTCATGTGGCCAGCATGGCTATACACCAAAGACTTATAGAATGCTGTTACCTTCCTATCGAAGTGGTACTATTCACATTTGCATGCTTTCAAACTGCTAGGTGAGCAAGGAATGGGAGCTCACCCCATTGCGTGGCCAGGGCTGTCAGCTTTCCAGCTGACAAGCTCAGCATCTTTAACCACTGAGCTCCTATAGTATTGTGGTTAAAAGAATAAATAATTCCTCTAACTGAAGCATTTCTCAAATATTTTGCTCACCATAAAAGACCCACATATTATGTTTGGCCTTGATTTGTTATATACTGTTGAAGTTAGAGTTCATTAAGGCTCTTTTCTGCTAACCATCTGTTTTATTTTAATTGTTCACCTAAAGAGATATACTGTAACTTTTCAATTTTGCTCATTTAATCTGATCTGATGAATTACATGGACAAGTAGGCCTACCTGGAAAATACCTTATTTTTCTTGCCCTTATCCATGACAGGAATAGCTACAAGTAAACTGAGCACTAATAAATCCCTTCTTTTACAAAGGGTCAGCAATGTTTCTTTTTAAAAGGACTCCTATACTTAAGTCAACTATAACTTAACACAGAAAAAAATCAGAAGATGCTAACGAATGAAGGCGAACACACATATCCTAGGATAATGTTGCAGGATCCAATCTGGGTTGGTCACCCAGACAAGAGGTTTTGTCTTCCAAGCTTTTGGACTCATGCTGGAGCCCATCTTCAGGCAACCTCTCTCTAGCAGAATGTGTGCTGTTCGCTGCAGTGTGAGGCTACCAATGAGTTCGGGTCTCCTCGTCTGACCGCTCACTTGTGTTCTTGCAATCTGGTGGTTAGCTTCTTCCCCGTCTGTTTTAGATAGTTCTACATCAGAATACTATATGACAGGGTGATAACCCACTGTAGTACCCAGGAAGCCAAACAGCTGGGAGCAGGTACCTATGTGAACAATTCAAGCAGAATGGGTATACACAATCATTTGTCACAAGATGTCTGTGCAACATGGTGGGGAGAGAAAGGAAGAAACAAGGTACAAGACCAACCACATGGCACACCCTGTCATACATCAAAAACATTTTGGAAGCTGTAGAATGCAGGTTCCGAGATCTGCAGGTGGGTATCGCACACCGCCCAGAGGCTACCATACAAGGACAAATTAATGCATTGCAAAGATTGCTTGGAGGTGGGAGATACTTCCAATGTAATCTACCAAATCCCCTGCATGGATTGCCCCTGTGACTATGTAGGACAGACTGGGAGGAAGCTAACCATCAGATTACAAGAACACAAGCAAGCGGTCAGACGAGGAGACCCGAACTCATTGGTAGCCTCACACTGCAGCAAACAAGGACACACATTCAACTTTGCAGCAACCAAGATTGTTGGACGAGCAGGCACAAAAACAGCCAGGGAAGTGATTGAGGCCTGAGAAACAGGCCCCTCATCAGTCAACAGGAGTGCTGATTTACCACCAGCCTATCAAGTACTTAGAAGGCGAGGGCTGGGCAGCATAAGCAAAGGACAACCAAGGACTTAAAAGCCAGCCGTCAACATACCCTAATCAACATCTAAAAAGCCACTTACAACAGGCACTGTGAATACCACACACAGAACAGCATACATTCTGCTAGAGAGAGGTTGCCTGAAGATGGGCTCCAGCATGGGTTTGAAAGCTCAGAAGAGAAAACCTCTGGTCCCAATGACTGACTTGGATCCTGCAGAAGATGTGAAGCTGAATTCCTCAACGTAATCCAAACTCCATGTGCCCATGAATTTTCAACTTCTGATATCAACAGAAACTTGCTTATGGTATTTCATTTCTTAAATTGTTCATTTTTAAAAATAAATAAATAAAAGGCTGCTTAAATAACTCAGAACTCCTAAATAGCAATACTGAAAAATATATTCACCATCTGTTTTAAACTAGCATTAGAATAGTTTTTAACTTCCATGAATATTTCAGAGCTAAATTCTGATACTGGGGTAAATATGAAACAGCTATCAATCATCATTACTCCCTACCTAGTTCCCAATCAGCAGCTGCTAGTAATGTGAAGTGGGGAAATCTGCATCACAACCTGCAGTGAATTCTAGCAGATATTCCACAGAACTGGAATGGACCAGTTTTTAGATATTACCGTCACATTACACGAGGGAGTAATAAATGACAGCCTGCACACACATGCACACATTCATACATATATGCAGACACAGCTTGTGTCAGTAGCCTTTACGTGTTAGAATAATAGGTTAGGATTAACAGCAGGGAAGATTAAAGACCCCCTCAAATTTTCCTGACCTAACTGACTTATTAATGTTGCTGATGTTGATTTTATTTAGTGCCCTATATCTGCAAGACATATTGATTATAGTGTAGAAAACTAGGGCAGTGAGTGTTAGTTTATGGTCAGAAAGGACACTGTCACTGAAACTTGAAGAAAAAGAAACTTTAAAAAATAGACTGTTAGGGGCTATCAAAACGCTAAGACAGGCTTAAGGAGGCAAGAGGCATGAGGGTAGAAACAACAGTATACTCTTGTGATGGGTCACATCAAACAACCAGAAGTGTAACATGTGAACACTGGAACAACTATACACACGACACCTTATTTACAGTGGGAAGCCCCTGTAAATCTGTATCAAAGCATTATTTTTACATAGACTTCATAAATAATCTCGTCCACCTCAATTTATCTATTGATCATTCTACAGTAGCCTTAAATCTTCCCCATTCTCAAACTGGTAACTTCTTCCCTACCACTGGCATATTTAATGTTTACTGGTGAGACAGCCAGAGCTGAGTTGCTATAATTTCCAGACATTTATCAATGACATAGGTACGGCCAACCGAAAGCTAAAGAACGGAGAAAAGAAATAGTTCTGCTTTAGGAAATTGGTCACAAGAGAACGTTTAGCCTTAAGAAGTTCTTCTATTGGTTGCCAGAGCAGTATCAGGTTCTTGGTGGAGACTGTACTTCTGTTGGTGTTTTGAATGTTTTGTTATCAATTGAAAGAAGAGGGGAAAAGAAGACGATACTGTATGAAGTCTTAGGAACTGCATCCAAAAGACCCTATAAGCTAAAACAGTTCTTTTTGAAAGGAAATACAGCAGACACAGTCAAGAGCAAGTGGGAAAAAGGTTGTTATCCTGTTATCTAACAAATTTGTCAAGGTATCCTCAATTAATCATTAATCCAGCAAATGTCAAGGCTCCAAGTCACTCTCCATGACCCTGCACACTAGGCAAACATTATCTTTTTCCTGGAAGCAGTGGAAAGGATTTTAAGGACTTTCCAGGCCCCAGCAGACTACAGAGCTAACTGAAGACATAACCCAGAAAGCAAGAGACAAGAGGCGAAGAGAAACTTTGTTTTTCTCCTGTTGATTGTTGCGGATCAAGTAAGGAAATATTGTCTGACATTTTCATCTACCTCACAGTCTTGAAATGAATGAAAACTCCACAACTGAGAAGTCAAAAAGTTCCAAGTACGGACCTTGTTAGAATGCAATGTAAAAGTAATTCAAAAACCGCTACTTCAACATCACAGTTTAATGAGTCCCAATATCCTAAAACAGGGGTTCTCAACCTTGGCAACTTTAAGACTTGTGGACTTCAACTCCCAGAATTCCTCAGCCAGCAAAGCTGGTTGAGGAATTCTGGGAGTTGAAGTCCACAAGTCTTAAAGTTACCAAGGTTGAGAACCCGTCCTAAAATGTGATGCAGAAGCTAGCACTCACCAACTATACTGTGATTTCCCACACACAAACACACACACGCAAACTTAAAGATTATTTCCCTGTGCATTATTTTCTGCTGCTTTTTAATCTACCAGTTTGCCTATTTTGAAAAAAAATCAGTATTGATAAAGGAGGATATTTGTAACTCCGAGTTGAAATGAGGGGAGAACACCAAGGACCCTTCAAAAATATATACCGTATGTACTAGATATATAGGTAACTATAGATTTGTAATTTACAGCTAAAATTATGTATCATACCTTTTAAAAACACTTTTTATGTGTTTTTTCTTTTCTTTCATAATACATGCATGTATGCATACATTTTTTATGGTTTCTCTGTCATTATTTTAAAAGTAATAAAAATAAATTTTAAAAAATAATAAAGAAAGAGCAAGGTCACTTTCAGACAGATCTTACAACTTCCTACTTTCTCTACAGCAGCGGTTCTGAACCTGTGGGTCGCAACCCCATTTGGGGTCGAACGACCATTTCACAGGGGGTCGCCAAACAACACAGTCCACCATTTTTCCCCCTTTTCCTTAGCTGTGCTACTCCCTCTTATTCTACTGGCTTTTGAAAGCCAACAGAATAGACTCTCTTGAATAGAGTCTAATTCTATTGGCTTTCAAAAGCCAATAGGAATTGTCCAGGCTGTCTCTGCCCTGCTGAGCCCGCCAAAAGTCCCAGTCTGCAAACGGTGCTGCAAGTTGTCTGCAGCGAAGGCGAGCTGTCTAGAAGTTTCCACCCCTCCCTGCTGAGCAACTACTAAAAATGTAAGTAAAAGAGGGCCAGGGGTGGGGGGTGGGAGGCCGGCGGGCGCAGGGAGGGTTGCTGGCGTGCGTGGGGCCCGGCGGGTGCCTTACTTCCCTTGGGCTGGGCCAGCTGGTGGCCCAGCCGGTGGTCGCCCTGCACCGTCGCTGCCCCTTGCCAGCTACGCCTTGGCCGGCGCAGGGGGCGGCACCACGCATGTGCGGCGCTCCCGGGCAGGAAAGTCCTCGACTTACGACCGGTTGGGAAGTCCTCGGCTTACGACCGGTCGGGAAGTCCTCGACTTACAACCGGTTGGGAAGTCCTCGACTTACGACCGGTTGGGGGGTCACGGCATTAAAAAGGTTGAGAACCACTGCTCTACAGGCATAAATGATAAGTCCGAGAGGACCTTTAAAGCATGGAAGAACTCTGTCTGGGGAAGTGCTATCCCATTCTGAGAGAAAGATCATTTCTAAGATGCGACCTCACAGTTAGTCCCTCAATAATTAAGTTCATGGCTGCTATGAACCCCCAAGCTACCTCTGAATCCGCACCTAAAGAAGGCAAACTGAAGTCCCCAATGTCCTAAGTTCTGGAAACTTTACTGTCAAACTGGTCACAGCATCAAGCAGCTCACGTACGGCAGCCTCTTTATAGCATGAAGGCTGATACACCAGCAGCAGTCCTAGCTGATCTCAAGAGCTCAACTTCATGAGCAGGATCTTATATCTGGTTTCGGCAGAAGCAGTAGCCCCAGAAGCCACTGGAGTCCCTCAAATGACAATCACAACACCTCTGCCCCTACCCAGAGATGCCTGCCAAACAAAACATTGGTGGGCACACTTCCAAGAGGGGCACCCCACCTCAGCCCCATGTCCTGCAAGGTTCATGTAATATATGCAAGGTAGGCATGCACAACTAGATTGTAGATGAGGGAAACTTTATTACAAGCCAAGCATGCATTCAGGACCAACAGTCAGAAACTAGGGCAATTAGGGCTAAAGGGCAGAGAGAGCATGGCAACATCTGACTATACAGCTCCAGTTGATCCTTGATCAAGCACAGGAGACAGGCAACTTCACCTATTGGATCATCCAAATGGTCACGCCAAACCATTCTTAATCCGTGGATTCCTGAAACTCTGAACAGTTCTGAAAAACGTCCAGCCAGTTATCAAACCTCTGCCACCTCCACAAACTTACAGCAACCTACGGTCTAATAAGCCCATAACTCCTATGAGCCTATCCTAAAGATGTCAGGACAGACTCATAGGAGTTAAGGGCTTATTAACATCTTTTCCAGATCTCAGTACCATCATCCAGCTTTTGCAGGGAACATAACACTAATTCCGTGCAACATAAGCCCACTGAATTAGCACATACCTCCTTAGTTCTCATCAAAAGTTCTCTTTGCTCTCACTTTTAATCAAACACAGCACTTGCAACAAAGGAGAGCTGATAAGCCACTCTAGCAGTCACTCTTCAGGTCTGTTAGAATCTGCTGAAACTCATGGAATTAAGAGGGGATTGAGATTGAATTGCTCCAGCCCTTTTCTCTCCCTGTGTCCCGCACCCATCCCACCATAACAATATTAAGGTATACATACGTTGAGCTTGTCTGTGGTTGTTCAAATGCTTCTTTAGGAATTTTCAAGCCTGGATTTTTCTTCTTGCCTGAGAAAATGTTTAAAAATGCATTAATTTTTTTTATTAAGGTTTAGCCTCGTCTTGCAAAGTCTGCCCTAGACATCAATCATTTTTCTTGAGGAATACTTGAGAGTAAACGATTCAGCATATACGGTCCTTTACTAAAACTTACTTTCTGCCTTAGTAAATCCTAATATATTTAGGAATCTATCTGCAATACAGCAATCTCAATACTGTATTCAGGATGGCAGAATGACCCACCATAACCCACCATTTCTTAGAAAGACTCAACAGAAACCCAAGCCTTACAACGATCTGGAGAAAATGAGACCCTGACAGCGTGCACAGATGATGTGAGTGGAAAACCTGAAAACCCAAATGGATGCCTTCAAAGAAAAGAGCTTTTGCGCAGAGCCTTTTAGTAGCTTGGGATCTCTCACCCTAATCCTTCCTGACCCTAATGTATTTAAACATCTAGGATGCCACAAAGAAACCAAATTACACATTTTATTTAAAACTGTATGAATGGAATTTATTCCAAGCACAAAAAATGGAAATCTTTATTAGTCAAGATTGATTGGCTTGCATCGAAAGTGTGAGGCTCCAATAATACTCAAGTTAATGCTTCCATAAATCTATTTTACTCAAAGAGCGTAAAAAGAAGCTACTAGGTGACTTCCAATTACTTTAAATTTGAACACAGATAGCCCAGAAGCCAAAAAAGATAAACAAGGCAATTTCAGCAAGCAGAACTACCAAAATTGTCTTTTTGCATCCTGCTGTGATTCTACAAGTAGAAGAAAGGACAATTTATTTGGTTTAACACTGAAAAACCTCTGGCCACCAGTTTGGACATCTATGCCTTCATCGTTTTATATATGGCAACAGGCTTCCTTCTGTGACAGTAAGCACAATATTAAAGGCACAGCATGCAAATGTTGCTGAGTAACCCAACAGGCAAATGGCAGGAGCAATATCTGACCCTATCAGTTAAAGCAGAGATCCCCAACCTTTTGGGCACCAGGGACCAGTTCTGTGGAGAAAGGTTTTTCCACGGACCAGAGAGTGTGTGGTTTTGTGTGCTGCCTGCATCCCATGGATGGGGCTTTGCTTGTTTGTGCGGACTGGTTGCTGGCATGCTGCGGCCCCAGTACCAGTCCACAGACCTGGGTTAAAGAACTTAGTTTCTTGGTGAAGTCTAAGAAGAGGCCATTGCCCCTCCCTTATGGAACATCCTTGCCACAGAGGTGATGTTAGCCCCCCCCCCACTCCCCTGGTCTTCCAGAAGAGCATGAAGACCTGGCTCTGTCAACTCACATGGGGGTGGTTGGTACCTTGAAGGCCCTCCCTCTGCATTTTCACTTACCTTTTTACCTTTGTTTTTCCTTGTTCCTCGTCTTTCTTTTAAGTCTATTTTAATGGTATCTCTTTGTATGGTTTTGTGATCTTTACTTTTTTTATCCATTTTGAATGAATCCATCATCATCATCATGAATCTTTACTTATAACCTGCCCACAGTCACTTGGAAAGTGAGATGGGCAGTGTCTAGATTTGATTAAGTAAATAAATTTTAAGAAGGGTTCTCAAGCCTGCCCCTTTCCCAGGACAGAGCTGTCTTTTACTTTTCCCTTAATAGCTCTTGCACATCTTTGTCGAGGTTAACTCCATATTATTCTACAGCAGTTTCCATCCCTTTTTAGAGTTAAAAATGCAAAAAATATATACAGGTCATTCTCGACTTATGACCACAAATTTCTGTTGCTAAACAAGACAGTTGTTAAGTAAGCTTTATCCAATTTTAAAACCTTTCTTACCACAGTTGTTAAGTGAATCATTGCAGTTCTCAAGTTAGTAACACGTTTATTAAGTGAATCTGGCTTCCCTCATTGACTTTCCTTGTTGGAAGGTCACAAAAGGTGATCATATGACCCCAGGATACTGTAACGGTCATAAATATGAGTCAGTTGCCAAGCATCTGAATTTTGATCCCATGACTGGGGATGCTGCAATGGTCATTAGTGTGAAAAACAATCATAAAACATTTTTTTTCAGTGCCATTGTAACTGTGAACAGTCATTAAAAGAATGGTTGTAAGTCAAGGACTATCTGTAACAAAACAATGGATCTCGGAGTCCTAGTGGACCATCACTTAAATATGAGCCAGCAGTGTGCTGCAGCTGCCAAAACAGCCAACACAGTGCTGGGCTGCATTAACAGAGGGATAGAGTCAAGATCACGTGAAGTCTTAATACCACTTTACAATGCCTTAGTAAGGCCACACTTGGAATACTGCATCCAGTTTTGGTCACCATGATGTAAAAAAGATGTTAAGACTCTAGAAAGAGTACAGAGAAGAGCAACAAAGATGATTAGGGGACTGGAGGCTAAAACATATAAGGAACGGTTGCTGGAATTGGGTATGTCCAGTTTAATGAAGAGAAGGACGAGGGGGGACATGATAGCAGTGTTCCAATATCTCAGAGGCTGCCACAAAGAAGAGGGAGTCAAGCTATTCTCCAAAGCGCCTGAAGGCAGGACAAGAAGCAACTGATAGAAACTAATCAAGGAGAGAAGCAACCTAGAACTAAGGAGAAACTTCCTGACAGTTAGAACAATTAACCAGTGGAACAACCTGCCTCCAGAAGCGGTGAATGCTCCGACACTGGAAGTTTTTAAGCAGAGGCTGGAGAGCCATTTTTCCGAAATGGTATAGGGTTTCCTGCCTGAGAAGGGGATTGTACTAGATGACCTCCAAGGTCCCTTCCAACATCATCATCATCATCATTATTACAATACAAAATAATAACAAATGTTACAAGAAAAGAAAAAAAAACTAAGAGCATCATGAACAAAACATCCAAGCTCAGCCAAGATGGGGGTTCCCTGCTTCCTCTCAGGGCTTTCTTAGTAAGCCAAGTTTTAACTTCTATTCTGAAAATATAAATTGGGGGCTAGTCTGATCTTGGATAACAAGCATTTCCTAAATATAGGCAACTCTGTTTCCATATTCTGGTGTTCTGGGTAGCAGCTACCAGACATCCATTAATTGGCAGCAAAGAGTTACACAAAAGCAAACAATTAAAAAATTTTTTTTTAAATTACTCAGGTGTACTAGATCAACTGGCTAAGTATCCTAGAAGACCTGTAATCATGATTTTACTGGCGGTGGCTTTTAAGGGGAAAAATAATAGGAGCTATTTGAGAAGTACAATCTATACAAGTAGATCACTCTCTTCCAACAGTTTTGGGGAACATAGTTAAAATGTCAACCATGATTGTCAGGGCTGTTTCTTCTTACTACTCAGTATACTATATTGTTTCCAATATTATAGTATCTCAAGAGATATAGAATACATAAAATGCATCAGAAAAATAATAAACTGTTAAAAACATGCACAGGAAGAAGGAGAGGAAAATGAAAACAAAACAAAACTGATCAAGGGCCGTCACCTGATAGTGTGGCAATAAATCTCTCTCAATAAACACACATGCAGGAGCTTAGCTGTCAAGGCCCTGGTTCAGCTTCCCATAGATAAGCTTGTTTCTTTTTTAGGCAGATGTGAGGAAAAACTCTTACAGTGATGATCAGTCACTGCAGAATCTGGGAATCTAGCCATATTTATACATCAGTTCAAGAGTGCAAAATACAGCTGTTCTCAACCTGTGGGTCGCGAGCCCATTTGGGGTCGAACGACCATTTCACGGGGGTCACCAAGCACCGCAGTCCGCCATTTTTTTTGGGTCGGCCATTTTTTTCCTTATCGTAATGCGGGCCATCGCGCCACACATGCGCGATGCGCCCCGTCGCGCCGCGCATGTATGATGCGCCCCGTCGCGCTGTGCATGCACGGTGTGGGCCCGCCATTTTTTTTCTTTTGGTCAGCCATTTTGGGGGGGGGGGTTGTTCATTTTTTTTTTGGTCAACCATTTTTTTCCCCTATCGCGATGCGGGCCGTCGCGCCGCGCATGCGCGATGCGGGCCGTTGTGCCGCGCATGCGCGATGCACCCCATCGTGCCGCACATGCACAATGCACCCCATCGCGCCGCGTATGCGCGATGCGGGCCGGGGTCGAGCCCCGGAAAAGGTTGAGAACCGCTGCTCTACATCTTATTCGTAAGTAAAAGTCCACTCATTTTTCAGCTCTGGAGGCTAACAGCACCTGCAGTGTCTTAACAATGATGCTTTTTCCCCCCACTTTAGCCAACTTCAACCTCTCTGGTTCCATGTTACAGGTATTCCTTGACTTACCACAATTGAGTCCAAAATTTCCATTGCTAAGCCAAGACAGTTATCAAGTGAATTTTGCCCCATTTCATGACCTTTCTTTCCACTGTTGTTAAGGGAATTACTGAAGTTGTTAAAGTTAGTAACATGGTTAATTAAGTGAATCTGGCTTCCCCATTGACTTTGCTGTCAGAAGGTTGCAAAAAATGGTCGTATGACCCTAGGATAGTGCAACTGTCATAAAAACAAGCCAGTTGTCAAGTGTCCAGATTTTGATCACCTGACTGTGGGGATGCTGCAACGGTCATATGAAAAATAGATATGTCACTTTTTTCAGTGCCACTGTAATTCTGAACGGTCACTAAATGAATGATTGTAAGTCAAGGACTAACTGTATGGTATTTAGTGCCATTTATATCATAAGCAAAACCCTGAATCTGACTCAGTGGATTGACAGGCCTTCACGGCATTTATTTCAATACAGGCAGCACATTTACACATCAGCAACCAATTGCTACATTTTTCATGAGCTTCTAGACCAGGGGTAGGCAACCTTGGCTCTTTTATGACTCGTGGACTTCAACTCCCAGAATTCCCGAGCCAGCTATAAAAGAGCCAAGGTTGCCTACCCCTGTAATCTAGACCAAGTGCAAACACACTATAGTACCTAAGCATAAGGTTACCCATGAGTGGATAAGGCTGATATGCACAAAACATGATTAGTAATTTCCAAATAAAGCCAGTAATAAGCACTCCTGGTCACAAAAATAAATTGAGCCTCAATACCTGAAACCATGTACATACTGGGAACATACAACCATCATATTCTCACTATTTCCAATTGATAAAAGGCCTCCATTTTGTAAAGATTCAAACTTCTACTCATCACTGCATTCAAACCCTGGTTCAGAACATGTAAAATGCTGCTTCAAATGTCAGCAAAAAAAAAAAATCAGACCTGAGTGTTCGCAGTGCACTTAATGAAACTTAATCCCAAAATTCTCAATCCCACCCTTTGTGATTTTATATACAGATGTAGCACTGAAAGAAAACAATACTGGGGTATCACACCCTATAACTGCTAACTCCAGAGTTATACTTTCTCATTGTGAAAGCATGCTCATTGGGAGAAAGATAACCCAAAATCTCTCCAACTCTAAAGATCCTTCAAAATTTAAAGCCCCAACTAACATAGGCTAATATATAGGACACGATACACCCTTTAATCTCAGACTAAGAGATAAGTAGCCTTGATATTGGTAAAGTGACCGCTGATAAAGTGACCGCTGATAAAGTGACCTCTGATGAAGTTTGGCCTCAGGACATGATTGTCCAACTACAGGGAAATATCACCCACTCTGGAATCTGGTGGATTCTTAAATGGGAGATTTTCTACAAGCCAGAATTGTTGGCCTTATTTATATCCTACATGATTCTCTTACTATAGTTTTACAATGTAAGTAGTACTGGCCTACATGATTTTGGCTTCCTACTCTGGTATACCTTGAAGAGCTCACAATACCTCTCCTGAGGAATAGATGATAAGATAGGTTTGCTGTCTATGTCTAAATAAGCTGCTTTCCAATGTCTGTAATAGGATTGTCTAATCCAGTGAGTCTCTTAGACCTGCATTAGCTGAATCTGCAAGACTTATTGCATTCCTTCGGCTCTCATTTCAAACATTTACACCCTTAGACTAAACAAGAGCCACTGAGGAAAGGTGCTTTCTGGCCAAATCTTCAGATCCCCACTCACATAAAATAAACTGAGAAACAAAACAGCCATTTGTCTTTCAGACGAATCTGGCACAGGTCTGGGCCTCACAAATGTATTTTTCCTCTCAGATCACTAAAGACCTGAATGGAGCTTCAATTCTTCTGAAATAAAGCAAATAACAGTCTAGTCAATCTCATTTATAGTAGTTCTGGCATATCATCTTCTGACACCTGAAATGAATGACATGTGCAGGGTTTTGGGCAATACAATCTTCTCATGCTACTGAATTACATTGTTTTCATGTATTGAGTTGCTTTTTTAAGTTAAACTCCTTTATGAAGCCATTCTTTATGAGGCCCAAACATTAAGTCCCTTTCAAACAAACTACCTCTGTGGGGTGATTAAGGTACCAGACTAAAAACCAGAAGACTGTGTAATCCTGTCTTAGACACAAAACAAGCTGGGTGCTCTTCAGCCAGCCATTCTCTTTCAGCCCTAAAGAGAAGGTAATGGCAAACTACGTTTAAAATCTTGCCAAGAAAACTGACAGTGATAGAGAAATATGACACATATATCAAGGGTGACACACGATATTCTGGGTGACATGCCAGCATTCACCAACATCCAACAACAACTATTCTCAAAATTACATCCCCTTCTTGTGCAATTTTCTGGGGCTACATGAGAATGGGGCCCTGAAATAAAAAGTGATCTACGCAGCCTCCAAATCCTCAAGAAGTTTCACAAGAAGGTCATACTCACATGTGGCCTCAGGAACTTCTGAATATTGAGACGCCCATGAAAACAAGACATGCTTTTGCATGGTTTTTGGAGGCTGCAAAGACCATGGAAGAGCTTTCTCCCAAACCGTTTCAAGAACAAAGGGCCTCGTTGACCCAGAGCAGCCTAGGGTGGGCCACAAGGAGAACACACCTTGGAGAGCAGTGTGAGGTAGGCTTTTTGAGTGGCAGCAGTAATTCATGGCGGGCTAGATGGGAGTGATGGTAGAGAACTGTTTCTCTTTTGTTTGGAAGTGTGATACGCCTGCAGAGTCAAGTTAGGCATTGTCTGAATTTTTGACACACCAAGGCCAAAACATTCTCCATCACTGGTCTAGGCAGTCTCGAAGATTCAACACTGACTTCAAAGCTCCCCCCTCCCCAGAAAAAAAGCACAACGTAAAGTTGAAAGGCTGCCCAGGTTGCCTTGTCCAACCTTTTGGAACTGAGGAACATATCCAGAATTTTGAGGTGTTATGAATGGCTGCTGTGGGGAATAGCCAATTATAAAGCATCAATTTATCATGATGTCATCCCTCTGGAACCATTCTACTCAAACAGGGCATTCCTTTTTTTTTTTTAAAGGCAAATAGACACTTGGCTGCAACAGTCCCTCATTTTTATTTCATAGGGGGGTCTGCTTGGTGCTAAAGAGAAATGATGTTGGAAGTTGGCATTCTGCTTTGCAGCATAATAGTTTTCCGTTATCTATGATTAACAAGAGCATCAGGGAGCCTGGAGACTGAAAAGGAGAAAGTCTACAGCTGTGACAGTGGTTGGCAAGCCATACTGGGATTTATAAAGATGATGGAACACAGTTGGCCCTAAGCTAAGCACTTCATTTTTAACCTGGCATGGTTCAAATGCTGCTACTCGTTTAGCTCTCAGTCTTGCACAATATATATTAAATTTGCCGGAGAGGAGAGCAAAGACAAGACAGCTAAGTGTCACAGGAGACTTAAAACATAAGAACAGACCTGTTAGACTAGGTCAAGGCCCATCTTATCCAGTACTGTGTTGTATCTCACCTTCCTGGAGTAAATATCCATCAGGTATTTGCAAGCAGAGTCCTCTCATGGTTGTTTATTTATTTATTTTATTAAATTTCTATACCGCCCCTCTCCCGAAGGACTCGGGGCGGTGTACAGCCTAAAATTTAAAAAACATTTGTTCCCCTGCAAATGGTGTGTTGCCACCAACTTGAAGGTAACGAAGAGTCTGAATTTACATAATTCCATTTCAAAGCCATCCAAGTTAGGGGCATCACCATCTCTCACTGTAATGAATGTGAGGGAAGTCAGAGCCCCAGAGAAGGAAATATTAAAAAGGCAGAAAAATATATTTCCTCAAAAAGGATTTTAAAAAGCAGAAGCCAACCCTGCCCCCAAATCTCTCTATCCCAAACAGGAGTCAGCCCTATACAAATGCAAATGTAAAACCATCAGAAAGTTGGAGCCAGAAAACTCAAGACAAAGAGACTTAAAATCTGCATACCCCACCCAAACTCTAGGAGTCATTAGCCCCATCACCAAGGAAGCAGGATATGATAATAGGATTAAACCACAGATACCAAGGCCTAGAAAAACACTCAGATTCAGTTCAAAGTTCATGCCACAGGAACAGGAAACTATTCCAAACAAAAGGCTAGAGAGGGTATAAAAACCTACTGCCCATGTGCTCAGGCCCTTCTTTTCTCTGGTCTTTCCTGCAAGAACCATCTGTCTGGCTCTTCAATAAACTGCAACCTTCTTCCCAAAACAGTTGCCATGTTGTTTATTTGTCCCCGGCTTGGATGAACCAGGATGAAGACTTTTCTTTCCACAAATGCCAGATTAAGATTAATTAGGCTCTGTGCAAATGTAGTTTCTAGCAAATAACCTTCCTTAAGCAACCTCTCATTCTAATGCTTGGAGAAAGCAACAAAATATTTTCTCAGTCTACTTTTTCCTCCTCTTCATTTTGTCCATGCACCCAATGCTCTATGCACATATCTATTCAGCTATCCTCAAAGGCCTGGGGGTACTGGGCAATTTGGAGATTTTCCCCATTCACTCAGACTGCGAGACACTATCCCCGCTAACAAATGAGTGACCACACTCAGTTGGGCAGCTAAAGCATTGGCTATACTAATGAAGCATTCTTGTATCTTATTTTCAATTTTTTAAAATATGTTTTTATTTTATTTCCAAAGTTAAAATACAAAGTAGAAAAAAGAGAAAAAAAGAAAATACAAAACAAAAAAAATATATACATAAAAACAAAGTAACAAAGATACATATAGATCAGTGGTTCTCAACCTTTTTCAGGTTGAGACCCCACTTGCCCCGCCCATGCGCGCCGCGACCCTGATCTGGGTGCGCGCATGCGCGCGCGCCGGGCCAATCTGTGCCTGCATGGGGCGCACGCGCCGAAAAAAATAAAATTAAAAAAATTTTAAAAAACCAAAATGGCGGACCGCGACGGGCGGATCCACGCATGCGCGGTGTGCGCGTGACAGGCCGATCCGCGCATGCGTGGCGCGCGCCAAAAAAAAACAAAATAAAAAAATTTTAAAAAAAACACAAAATGGCGGACCGCGACGGGCGGATCTGCGCATGCGCTGTGCGCGTACGCGATGGGCCGATCCACGCATGCGCGGCGCGCGCACGCCGAAAAAAAAATAAAAAAATTTCAAAAAAACCAAAATGGCGGACCGCGACGGGCGGATTCGCGCATGCGTGGCATGCGCACGCGACGGGCTGATCCGCGAATGCGTGGCGCATGCACACCGAAAAAAATCAAAAAAATCAAAAAATCAAAAAAAATTAAAAAAAAACCCAAAATGGCGGACCGCGATGGGCGGATCCGCGCATGCGTGGTGCGTGCATGCGACAGGCTGATCCACGCATGCGCGACGCGCGCGGCCCGAAAACAAATAAAAAAATAAAAAATTCAAAAAAAAACAAAATGGCGGACCGCGGTGTCCGGCGACCCCCGCGAAACGGTCGTTCGACCCCAAATGGGGTCGCGACCCATAGGTTGAGAACCACTGATATAGATTGTCCTCCTTGGTTGAATTCTGCTAAATGTATTTCAACAATAATAGTTTCCCCCATTGTAAAACAGGTCCACAATTTAAACAAAACAGTCAACAGGTAACTCCAACAAGAAGATAAACTTCAAAGCCCTCTGTTAATGGTTTATTATTGTATTTAACATTATTGTATTTAACTCAACATTAAGAAAACCAACATCATGGCATCCGGCCCTCTCAATTCCTGGCAAACAGATGGGGAAGAAATGGAGGTAGTGACAGTTTTTATCATCCTGGGCTCCAAGATCACCGCAGATGGGGACTGCAGCCAAGAAATTAAAAGACGCTTGCTCCTGGGGAGGAAAGCTATGGCAAATCTAGACAGCATACTAAAAAGCAGAGACATCACTCTGCCAACAGAAATACGTATAGTCAAGTCCATGGTTTTCCCAGTTGCAATGTATGGCTGTGAAAGTTGGACCATAAGAAAAGCTGGGCAGAAAAGACTTGAGGCCTTTGAATTATGGTGCTGCAAGTCCCCTGGACTGCAAGGCAATCAAACCGGTCAGTCCTAGAGGAGATCAACCCTGACTGCTCTTTAGAAGGCCAGATCCTAAGTTGAAACTCAAATACTTTGGCCACCTAATGAGAAGGAAGGACTCACTGGAGAAGAGCATAATGCTGGGAAAGATTGAGGGCACTAGAAGAAGGGGACGACAGAGAATGAAGTGACTGGATGAAGCAATAGGCGTGAGCTTAAATGAACTCCAGAAGATGGTAGAGGACAGGAAGGCCTGGAGGAACGTTGTCCATGGGGTCGCAATGGGTCGGACATGACTTCGCAACTAACAACAACAACGTTGTATTTAATTTGTAGAAAGCTCTCAAACGGCTAGCAAACTACCATAAGCTCACTGCAATCATTATCTCTGATCTGTCCAAGATCAAATATCCTTGATTGATTCTTATTTTCATTTTTGAAAGACATTACATTATAATCTCCATCCCTGCCAACACTACTATACTCCTTGTCCTTGCTCTAAAACTGCTCCTACGTTCCAGATAAAGGAGGAGGGAACAAACACAGAGATTTAAAAAAAAAAAATCCCAAGTATTCACTGTTCAAATTATAGCTTAAATCATATAGCTTAAATCATTGTATTATTATTTTAAATGATTTATATATTTTTGTACTTGTATTTCTGCTGTAAGCCGCCCTGAGTCTGGGGAGAAGGGCGGCATATAAGTCAAAATAAATAAACAAATAAATACTAGTAGGCCCATAAGAATAATATGGAATTATCACCTTTGCTGTAAATCTGCAATTTATTTGAGAACACAACCAGATTATTAGAGGGAAAGGCTGTACATTTTCAAACTAAAAATACAGTACCATGATGAGCAAGATGCCTTTTGACAAAGAAAGGGGATTTTGGCAACCCATCAACCAATTCAGGTGCATATCTGGGCCTGCTTATCACTGCCCTTGTTGGATGTTTATCTCTGGCCTACCTACATCACTGGCTGCATTTGCAGACTACCAGACAAAACAGAGAGGAAACAGTTAACATGGAAAGAGGGTTACAGAGCCAGAGAGGGACAAAAAGAGCAAGATTTATGGAACACTTTAGAAAAAAGGCTAAGCTAGCACAATGTTTTATGATTAAGGCAAAGTTGAACTGCATAGTGACCCTTGGTATTATTGTAAAAGCATCTAGCTCTTCACTTGATCTTACATGCATTCCAAGAGGTTATAAAACATCAACAGATTGCCATAAGCTCTTAGAAGTATAAGGCCAAATTAATTCTTATAAAGCTTACTGCTAGGGGACAGGAACATTAAACTGATCTCAGGTGTATTGTAGCATTTCAAACCAGAAAGCTAGCTGGCCAAACAAGTAACAACCTTTCTCATGCTATAGGGTTCAAAGAAATCTTTGTCTTGGGGGGGGGGTGTTACTGAAGATTGGGTAGTGACCTTGGTCTGTATGTCCTACATTTGCCTAAGGAAGAAAGGCAAAAGGGAGGACTTTACAACATTAAAAAGAGATTGCGGCTTCACTGTGTTACTAAAGGGTGCTGCTGCTTGCAGTCTCTAGGAAGACTTTTTCTCATCCTAGATGTTTACCTAGTACGCTGCTAGAATCAGTTCTGTTTTTAATACAGATCTCCTCCTTCTGAAGTCTATAACTCACACTGGCTTCCATTACAGCTCCTAGCAACTTCCAGAACATAGCACTGCTACTGTTGTTCTGGAGGACATTGGTTAGTTACACGATTCATTCATATTCTTTGTTATTGCAGACTGCTGGGCAGAACAGAGTAGGATGCTGCTACTAAGCATTATCCATGTAATTCTTATAATTAGGTTATAAAGGGCTGCCTTTGAACAATCAAGGTTTGAGCCTCAAGAACGTCTGTCTTGGCCAACTGAGAGCTCTTCCATCTGAATGTGCCATGACATGAAACGTAGAAACCAACAAGCAAAACAGCTCCATGAAAAATTAGCTTATCAGGGACATTAGGTCAAATCAGAATACAGGGGTATTCAAACATGCAATTATCTAGATATGGAGTATGCAACTACAGTCAAAAAGGACAGTGTCACACCTGATTCTGGAAGATGTAGTTTGGATGTTTAAAGAAATGTTACAGTAATGACCCTGCTTCTTAGAAAGCAGAGGGGAGGAAAACCATCAACCTAATTTCAACTTTCTCTTTCACTTCAGTCCAGACAATGAAGTCAGACTTTACAATTTTCTGCTTAGCAAACACTAAAGCTAAAGTACAATTGTAGGCAAAATTACAGGTGTGCATTCCCCGTGGGCATGTGAAGTTCCTTGCCCTAATGAAATAAGACCACGACTGTACATAGCTTTTTCTGGTTTTAAGCAAAAATTCTATCAGGAAGTTGTTGCAAAATGTCTTCTGAAAGACATCAGATTGGGGGGGAGAGAATAACAGAGTTGGAAGGAACTTTGAAGGTCTTCTATCTAGTCCAACTACCTGCTCGAACAGGAGACCCTATACCATTTTAGACAAATGGTTGTTCAATCTCTTCTTAAAAACCTCCAGTGAAGGAGCACCCAGAACTTCTGAAGGCAAGCCGTTCCACCAGTTGATTGTTCTGTCAGATACCATATCAAGAAGCAATCTATTAAGATGTATTTCTGTCTCCAAAGACAATAGAATCTAGTTTATTAAATCAGAAGATTGCCTACAAAGCTGTTGTTGTATTAATCATTGAAAACAGAAGTAATAATATATTAAGAACATAAGAAGAGCCATGCTGAATCAGGCCAAAGCCCATCGAGTCCAGCATTCTGTGTCACACAGTGGCCCACCAATTGTACATGGGGATCTTGAGCAGAAAGAGAAGGCAAAACCCTCCCTTTCCCTTGACCCCCAACAAATGGTACTCAAGGGAATCCTGCCTGCCTCAACCAACATAGAGGCGGCACATGGACATCCGTTTTAATAACCACCGATACACTTTGCATCCATGAATCTATCTAGCCCTGCCTTGAAGCTGTCAAGGCTGACAGCTGTCACGACCCCTTCTGGAAGTGAATTCCATAAATCAACGACCCTCTGGGTGAAGAAATATTTCCCTTTATTTGTCCTCACTTTCTTAGCTATGAGCTTTAGGGAGTGCCCCCTTGTCCTGGTATTGTGTAATAGAGAAAAGAATTTTTCTCTATCCACCTTTTCTATCCCATGCATGATTTTGTACACTTCGATCAAGTCACCCCTTAAACGCCATCTTTCAAGGCTGAAGAGACCAAGGCGTTGCAATCTGGTTTCATAAGGGAGGCGCTCCATTTCCTTGATCATTCTTGTTGCCCTTTTTTGCACCTTTTCCAGTTCCATTATATCCTTCTTGAGGTGCGGTGACCAGAACTGTACACAGTACTCCAAGAGTGGTCTCACCATCAATTTGTACAGAGGCAATACAACACTTGCTGACTTATTTTCGATTCCCTTCCTAATCATGCCAAGCATGGAATTTGCTTTTTTTACTGCTGCTGCGCATTGGGTTGACATCTTCATTGAGCTGTCCACCAAAACCCCAAGATCCCTTTCTTGGGTTGTCTCAGAAAGTTTGGTCCCCATCAGTTGGTAAGTATAATTGGGGTTCTTTGCCCCGATGTGCATATCTTTGCACTTGTTTAGGTTAAAATGCATTTGCCACTTTGTTGCCCACTCACACAATTTCGAGAGATCCTGGAGGATAAGTGCTGGGAAGGCAAGCAAAATTAAAATTACAGACATGTGTTAATAAGAATTGAAATAGTATGGATCCAATAAGGAAAGTGCAAGATTTTTATATACAGTTCAGTTTGTAGCTTTGTATTTTATCATTACATTCTGTTTTGTATAGAGCTGCAAAAATCCTGAAAACCACCAGAAGGCAGCAAACAATTAGATTTTTTCTATATCTTTCTGCTACTATACTTTGATTGTCTAAATTTCTGCAGTTTGAATCCAATAACAGTTTCACACTGTGGAAATGGCACTGTTGCTTATATCTAAAAATACTAGCATACATAGAAAATCTATATGTATTCAATGTGCAAGAGTATGAAGAGTGATATCGTAAAAGAGAATATTGTATGCAAAAATGAAGCTAAATGCTCTAATTAAATCATCCTCTAAAAGTGGAGTGGGCAACCTTTATGAACTGTGGACTTCAACTTACAGAATTCCTGACCATGCTGGGGGTTGAAGTCCATAGGTCGTAAAGGGGCCATAGTTGCCAACCCCTGCTCTAAAGTTAGAGAGCTGAATTCCCCTTGTGGCAATCTATACAAAAGTAGATCTAAATCTAGTAAGACACAATTTTAAAAATACCGTAATTTCAATAGCAATCACAAATCTCCATCCATTGTTTAGATAATAATCTGATTCGCAATGGAGAACCAACTGTCTGTTTTCTTACATTATCCATATTAACCTTCAATCTTCTGAGTTCTTACTGTGTGATGTTAAAAAATGACCACTGAAGTAAAATTCCATTGTTTGGTATTCAACGTGCTTGAAAATGCCACAGTAGAAACACAAGAGTTATGTGTGAAATCCTCTCATTTGCCTTGTTAAATAATTCCTAACCAAGTTAAGATAAAACTCAGAGTCATGTTCTTTGGGACTGAACATTATCTACATAAACTGTTCAAGGTAGTGTGAGATATGGGGAGGTATCCCTCTTCTTTGGAGAAATTTATACCACAAGATATGGCCTTAGGCTCTTGGACAGAAATGGTTTAAACAGAAGAAAAGCCATCACCCAGCAAAGAGCAGAAGGCTTGAGTTTCAGATTAAATTCCAGACATCCCCAAGTGTATGTATATGTGGGCAGGGGAACAGCTCCCCCAAAGTCTAGAATGTAGCATCTAGCCAGTGCAGACTATATTCGGTTAGAAACTATGGGTTACGGTGGCTTTCTGTTTTACAATATACAGACCAGGGATCTGACAAAGGTTGCATTGTTGGGGCAACCAACAGTATCACCTATCAAGGGAAATTAACAATCTATGGCATTCAACTGGAATTACTCCCCGGTTCTACCACCCCTTTATCCCATTTTACTATGTGAGGCAGAAATGGAGGAGAGGTCAGACTCAAAATTCTTTCTTTCTTCACAAATACTCATTCTGCTAAGACTTGTGGGATTTGAGTGTAGTATCTGAAAAGTTAACTTTGTGCATTCTTAACGTAAATAGTTTGTTATTGTGATTATTTGCAACTACCAGTGCTATCATTAAGGAATTTGGTCTTCTTTCCATCCAACTGTCCATTCATCAGCTCTAATAGAAAAAACCTTTTCTATCCTCTGCTATCATTTTAATCAATGTTCTGATTTGCTTAAAGTCCAATGACAAAACTGTTCTAATGCCAAAGAATGTGTATGTTAAGGAGGAGGTCAATAGATGTTTCCCTTAACCCATCCCCTTCACCTGAGCACGGGTTGCAAGTCACAATTGCTACTTCCTGACATTCAACTAATCTCACCCCAACATATGTTGTTGTAAGGCCTCCAGTGTCTTTTAAAAACCCACAAGTGTAAACCAGCTATACAAAAACTCCACTCTTTCAATTTAAGCCAGGAAATCCTGCAGAGGTGACTTGTTCCATTAATCATTCAGTCCCAGAAGAGAATGGCTATCACCAAATAGTGTAATTCCTCCCACTTCAACAGATGTCATATTGTGGCAATTCCAATCAAGGATTCCATTTCCTGGTTCAAATGAGCTACTTTTTGGGTGGCTGCACCATTCTTACTAGCCCAGGTTCAGTCATTTGATGCTCCACATACCTGAGTGAGATCTTTTAAGCTAACATGGACAACATAAAATGTGGCCTTTTTTTCCCTATTCCCTTGAAGAGAGAAAAAAATATATAAGGATATGTCTATCTGTCTTTCTGTCTGTGTGAGAGGGAGGGAGGGAAAACATAGAAGTACTTACCGGTAACTTAAGGCAGGGATCTTCAAACTTGGCCTGGAAACTGGCTGAGGAATTCTGGGAGTTGAAGTCCATGAGTCATAAAAGGGCCAAGTTTGAAGACCCCTGATTTAAGGGGTCAGCTCGTTACTTTGCCTATTTTGCCTATCTTGTTTTCTGTACCGCCCCCTAAGTCACATATTTCACTTTGCTTGAATTCCTCATCTTTTTCTTTTGATATTAAAAAGAAAGCTTTTAATACTGACTCAGGTCAGTGAGTGTTGGTCCAATAAAGTAAACCAGCACTAATCTAGACAACACTCAGAGACATCCAAAAACCCAAACAACCCAGATTCTCATGTCAGTGAAAGGTAAAAGGTCAGCTGACTTTGAACAGGGGGTTTTCTTTGTATTTTCAAAGATGGCAGATATCTAAACTTAGCAGTTGACAGCTGTAGGAAAAAAGAAATGTAAGCAGGTTCAAAGTAAAAGAAAACAGTTTTGTATAGTGTAAAAAGACAAGCATGATAGTATGCTGTGTACATCAGTGTGTTGGAAGTAGGAACTTCCTTTGTCATCATCAAATTAGTTGAAGTTAGACTGCTTTTTTTAAATTAATGCCAGGATAGGAAAGAGAGACATATTTTATTGGCCCTGAATATGAATATTCAACTTCTCCATCAAAGTGATTATGGCTCTTCTCTAGAAAACAGCCATCGAGTCAGAAGCATAGGATGAGAGGCACATTTGAAATTTTGAGAGCATATGGTGGACGGATTCCCAAAGGATCCACCATGATAGATACAACTAGTCTTAAAATTCATATTCATCGGAAATTAGAATTAGCTTCCAGGATACTTCAGCCCCTCAGTGAATCCTCTATGGGAATAAGAGGCATTATTGCAAAATAAATGATACTAGATATTGCTGTCTTGCTTTGCTTTGCAGGACATCACGTTGTACTAATTTCTTTTTCTTAAAACAATGGTTTTTTTCTTTAAAAAAAAAGTTAAATGGGTCAGACAGCCTATAGTAGGCACAAAGAGAGGCACTTGGGAACTCATTGGTATGCCCACTGACTCAATGATTCCGGCATTTAGTCAGCACTTTTTAAACCACAACAGCAAGTCTCCTCACTGCTTGTGAGTTCTAAATGGTTACACCTGCAGTCTGACGAAAGGTAGCAAGAAAGCAAGTAAACTAAAATCCCTCAGAAAGTTTATTCCAATGCATACTGCACACACACACACACACAGACACACACACAGACACACACACACACACACCAAAGCAAATCAAGTATTTGTAAAGAAGAAAATGAAGAAACAAAAGACTTTAGGGCAATTCCTACTACCAGGTAAAGCAAGAAACTTAAGAGAATCCAAAATTTAAGGGATGAAAGGGAGAAGCTAATTTCTCAAAACTTTCTTCTGCCTGGCAAATGCTAAGGATAAAGGCATATTAATACCTGGAATGAAAATGGGAGAGGGTGATCAATGCACTAGACGTATCTACCGCATTAAACAATGGTGGCCTTTTGTGGGTGGGTGTTTGCCTTCAAGTCATTCTTGACTCTCAGCTGGGTTCATGCCTAAGGCAGGACTAAAGTTCATGGCCTCCTTGTTTCTAGCCCATTGACTTTACTCTAAACTGGTCCATGGTGGCCTTATCTTCCTCTTAAAGAATTAATGGGCCCCATTTAGCTTTCTTATCTATTCATACAAATGACTCAGGAAGCAGAAGCTGAGTAGGAGCCAGGTCTGGTTAGGACAGGGGTAGGCAACTTTGGCTCTTTTATGATTCGTGGACTTCAACTCCCAGAATTCCTGAGCCAGCATGGCTCAGCTTGGAAACTCTCCCTTTCCCCTCAGCATGGCTGGCTCAGGAATTTGGGGAGTTGAAGTCCACGAGTCATAAAAGAGCCAAGGTTGCCTACCCCTGGGTTAGGACAATATGTGAATGATAAACCATTAGGAAATAGCACTAGAGCTGTAGGTTATACTGGGAAGTTAAAAAAAAAAAGGAAGGCAGCAGTGAATCATTTCTGTATTAATATCAGGAAAGCTGCAATGTAATGAGTCAGTCAAGTTCAATTTGAAGTGTTTATCACTGCCCTGACAGTGGAAGAAAACTTTCCCCCTAGTATTTCTGGCATAGAGTTAGCAACAAGTGTAGTTGTAGTTGAGCAAACACTGGTTTGCTCAAGGCTGTCTGGCTGTCCAACAGAAGTGGCTGAAAATGTAGAAACGATCAGCAAATATCCTTAGGAAGAAATCTCATTTCTGAGCAACATTGTTTGGTAACAAGCATGCTGCTAAGTCACATGGAATCACCGTGTAGGAGCTGTATGGCCATATAAATTTGTTTTATAAATAAATAAATGCTGGTAAATGCTGTTTTCACACACACACACACACACACACACACACACACACACACACACACACACACACACACGATGCTGAAAAACAAATAAGGAAGCATGATTCACAGTTTGAGTTTATGAGAATACCTAGAAAGGAAGCTAATCAGGGCTAAACAAATCAAGTTAAACTAACGATGGCCTGGATACCTCATTTGTTTAGTTCTTCCTGGCTTTTTCCTCCTCCTTCCATTTCTCTTTTCTTTCTGTGTAAAGCTGAGCATCAGAACTTTTGTTTTAAATCCCTTTTGGCAAAATCAAAAGATCACCTCAAAAAATAATACTGAAAAGAAGTACAGAATGTGATAGACATTTACAGACGAACAAGTGACAGGTACATGTACAAGTAGTCCTTGGCTTAGGATTACAATTGGGACCCGAATTTCCACTGGTAAGCAAGGCAGTTATTAAGTGAACCATGCCCAATTTTATGACTTTTTTTGCTACTGTTGTTAAATGAATCACTGCAGTTGTTAAGTGAATCATACGGTTGTTAAGTGAATCCGATTCTTCCCCCCCTTCCCCCAGACTTGTCAGAAGCTGACTGAGAAGATCATAAAAGGCAATCCCGTGATTCCAGGATGTTGCAACAAAAGTGTATTTACATGCCAGTTGCCAAGCACCCAAAATTTTGATTGCATGGCTGTGGAAATGCCTACTACGGTTATCAGTGTGAAGACTGTAGTAAGTCACTTTTTTCAGTGCTGTGCCAATTTCAAACAGGTGCTAAACAAATGGTTGTAAAAGTTGGAGACAACGTGCATAAAAATGAGTGTTCAATTTAAAAAAAAACTTTCTAGCAGTAAAATACCTGCAGTGATGCAGCATGCTTTTTAAGCGCCACTGAAATCAACGAGACATTGTGATCTCTTCCCCGGAATTCAGTGAATGGATCCAATCCAGCAAATGGATCTAAATGTACTTATTTAGAGACTTCCTTCCCAACATAATCTGAATTGTGTGTCGTGGCTTCCCTGTTTGTCTCACCATTTTTAGAGCAGTCCAAATTCCAGAGAAGCAAAGGAGCGTTGGCTTACCTGAACACCTTTTTTCAGCATGATGATGAAGAAGTTTCATCTTAGTCTGATTGGACAGGAGGACTGAAATAACCCATTGGTGAATTCTTCAGTCATCATGCTGGAGAAGGAGCTGTACTACCTAAAGCACTGCAGGTCACAGAGCCAAGCAAAATGACTGAAGTATTTCCAAACAGTAGTTCTTCCTGTCACGTTGAACAGTGGCTGTGTTTAATTCCAACAGCATGTCTGACAACAGTCCCAAATTCTACTAAAACATAATACATTTGTTACTAGGGAAAGTTTGGCTCTTCTGGTTATCTTAAGCCATTCTGCAAAAACAGTTGCGTTTAACATTTTCATGTCACCTTTGAATGAAATCCGGCCTTCGGGGGAAACTGCCAGAGGCATGAATGACTAAATATTGGGCGCATTTCCACACCCACCACTTACACATGGCAGTCAAGAGCACGTGGGAGGATCTTTCATTTCTTTGGCATAAAGAAAGGAGTGCATTTGTTAAAAAGAAAAAAAAGAAAGAAAAAAGAAACGGCATGCATTTCATGGAACAGGCAAAGTTCACAAAAAAAATAAATAAATCTTCAAGCTGCGAGAAAGCAGTACATAGTGATTCATCAGGTACTATATTGTACCATACAGAATTTGCTCAAAAATTTCTTTTTAAGTACATCCTTCAAATAAATTCACACATTCCATTCAACTACAGAAGCTGGCATATGCCAATGGATGATCAAACGGAGTCGTAGATGGCAAAAGCAGATGCTTTGAATGGTGAAGGCTATAGGCAAGGACCTTCCAAAATTACAATGGTGCTGTAACCCACAGAAGTATCTGATTTGGCTGCCCAGGACCTCTTGAGAAGTATAGAGGAAGATGAAGTTATCTGCTTCCTTTTCTAGAACTGTCCCAGAAAATTCCGTTTTTCTTATTGCCTTTACTGACTTAACTAAAGAAACATTCCTTGGCCCATTTCCACCCCTACCAGTTTTGAGATATGTTTTTCTAGTGAGATCTAAGGAGAAAGTTCCTCTAGTGTCCCAGCAGCATCTAGATTCTCTCTTTTATTTTAGGGACCAGTAAGGTGAAACCTGCAGATTTCTCTTCTGCCACCAGCCAGGGTCCATTTTCCCATCTAGCTTGAATACTATTTTCAATATTCTTTTTATTTTAAAAGTACATGGGAAGCTAGCTTCTTGGAAAGCCAAATACTGATGTTCCAGTCACCTTTTTATCTACAAGAATATCTCACTTCTTTACTTTCTGATGTCTAGATACTTTGTAGCTAGCCACTGTTGCAATTATTTTGTGAAAAGGGGCACTGTCTTACCTGAATGCCTTTTCTCAGCACAGAGATGGAGAATCCACCAATGGGTTTTCTCTGTCTGCCTGCTCTTGAGACCAAGTTAGCCAAACTTGACACGCCTCCTGTTGCTAGAACCCAGTCTTGATGACACCAATGGGACATACAAAAGCCTCACTGTCCCAATGGGTGGGAAATAGACGAGGCTGGCTCCACATCCCCGGAAACCACCTGCTGAAGGACCCTCTGACCAAAGGAGGTGTCCGCGGAAGCAAAGCGGTCAATCTTATAATGGCACACAAACGGGGAGGGCGAAGATCATGTTGCAGCCCTACAAATCTCCTCGATGGATGCCTGAGTGGTCCATGCTACAGAGGTCGCAGCGCTGCCAGTGGAGTGGGCTATGATATGACTTGGAGCTGGCAGTGAAGAAGACTGGTACGCCTCCACGATACAAGCCCTGATCCACCTACCTATGGTGGAGGCAGACACCTTCTGGCCTAGAGAAGCCAGGAGGAAGGAGACGAAGAGACACTCGGACTTGCAAAAAGACGCCGTGCGCTTGATGTATCGTCGTAGCGCCCTGCGGACATCCAGTGTGTGCCAGTGCCAATCCAAGTCATGGGAAGGATTGGGACAGAAATCTGGCAAAATAATTTCCTGGAAGAGCGAATTGACCTTGGGCACAAATGTGGGATCCAACCGAAGGACCACCCGGTCCCGGTGGAAAATACAAAGATCATCCCTGATCGATAGAGCCGCCAGCTCAGAAATGCGCCTGGCTGACATGATAACAATCAGGAAGGCGAGCTTGTGGGATAAGGACATCAAAGCTATAGTAGTGACCGGCTCAAACGGCGGTCTAGTGAGTGCGAGTAGAATTCGGGGCAACTCCCAAGAGGGATACCTGTGTACAATGGGTGGCTTGGTGTTGCTGGCGCCCTTGAGAAAGGCGCGTATTCTGGGATCGTGAGCCAGAGGGATCAAATTGGCACCAGTAAGTAGGGTTGATAGGGCCGCCACCTGTCTACGGATGGTCGCAGGGGCTAGGCCTCTATCCAGACCATCAAGAAGGTAGTCAATGATCTGAGGGATTGTCAATTCCGAGATGTCCAGCTGCCGCCTTCCGCACCAATGGCAAAAATTCCTCCATGTGGAGTCATATATGCGATTGGTCGCCGGCCTGCGAGAGGCCTGAATCACGGAAATCGCTCTGGCTGAGAACAACTCCTGGGTCATGATTCTGTGCCAGGCGGCTAACTGTAGTCACTGAGGTTCCGGGTGCCGGAGAACCCCCTGGTGAAGGGACACGCAATCCGGGGGGATCTTCCATGGGGGAGAATGGGAGACATTCACCATGTCGGCGAACCAGGATCTCCGAGGCCAGCATGGAGCCACGAAGATTACCTCCGCTCGCTCCTGCAGCAGCTTGCGAATTGTCGCCGGGATCAGTAGGAGAGGAAGGAAGGCGTAGAGTAGCCCCTCCGGCCATGGAGTTCACAGGGCATCTGTCCCCTCCGCCCCTGGGGAGTGAAAGCGGGAAAAGTACCTCAGGAGCTGAGTATTCTTCGGCGAAGCAAACAAATCGAGGACCGGTTGACCGAACCATTGTGACATCTCGGCAAAGAGATACGAATACAGACTCCATTCCGAGTGAACTACAGTGGATCGGCTCAGGAAGTCCGCTTGCCGGTTCTTCTCCCCTGAAATGTGTTCGGCCCTGAGAGAGGACAGGTTGGATTCTGTCCAGGAGCCCAGTAACTGGGCCTCGGACATGAGGGACTTGGACCGGGTTCCCCCTTGTCAGTTCACGTGGGCCTTTGCCGCCACATTGTCCGTAAGGACTAATATGTGTCGTCTCGTAACCTGGTTGTGGAAGTGGTGAAGAGCTAGGTGTATGGTTCTGAGTTCCAGCCAGTTGATATTATGTCTCAAATCTGCATGGGACCAACGGCCCTGTGCAAACTGAGACTGGAGGTGAGCCCCCCAACCAAACAGACCGGCGTCCGTTGTAATTGTAAGATGGTCGGGCTCCTTGAACAGTGACCCCCTGGCTACTGCTTATGAGAACCACCAGCGAAGGGACCTCAGAGCTTGGACCGGAAGCCTTACCTGTCGGCTGGATGAGCTGATGCTCAACCACTGGAAGGGGAATAGGAACCATTGAAGGCGTCGTAAGTGGAGTCTGGCCCAGGGTACTATGGCTATCCAAGAGACCATCTTCCCCAGGAGTTGGGAAAGTCGGGCCAGTGAGACAGTGCGGTCTTTGTACAGTGAGCCAGGTCTCTGATGCTGTCCAGATGCTCCTGGGAGAGATAGACCCTGCAATCTACGGTGTCTATGATGGCCCCCAGGTGGAGGAGTCGAGTCGAGGGAACCGTCTGGCTCTTCTGAAAGTTCACTGAGAACCCGTGCTATTGAAGGACCTGGATCGCTAAGTTCAGGTCTAACTGGGCTGCCCAGAGGGAGGACGATTGAATAAGAATGTTGTCGAGGTAGCACTGAACGCGTGCCAGTACCTTCCATAAATGTGCGGCCAGCACAGCCAGGAACTTGGTGAACACCCTGGGAGCAGAGGAAAGACCGAACGGGAGGGCCCTGTACTGGAAGTGACAGCCCATGTAGCAGAACCTGAGGAACCGCCGGTCGGGAAGGATGGGGATGTGGAGATACGCTTCTGTGAGGTATATAGCCGTCAGGAAGTCTCCTTTTCTGACGCTTCCTAAGATGGACTGGAGTGTTTGCATCTTGAATCTTTTGTATGCAATGTGGTAATTCAGGCCCTTGAGGTCTAGAATTGCCCTCCATCCCCCCAAGGCTTTGGTGACCACGAAGAGGGTGGAATAGAATCCCCTTCCCTTCTGATCCGGCGGCACCGGTTCTATGGCCTGTATATCCAGAAGATGACGAATGGCGTCTTGCATAAGACCCCGTTTGATTGACAGGGGACAGGAGATGAAATGGCCCGGAGGACTGGACACAAATTTGAGGGACAGGTCGAATTGAATGGTTTGTAAGACCCAGGCGTCTGTGGTGGTGAGTTCCCACTGATGGAAGAAAAAGGATAGTCTGCCGCCTATGGGAGGGATGGTCCGAGAGTCACTTGGACCTCTTGAAGGGACGACCACCCCCTCAAAATGGCCATTTGCACTGATTTTGTTGTCTGGGCCTAAAGCCTGGTCTGTCATATAGACGGTCCTGTCTGGGCGTGAAGGGGTGGGAGGGTTGGGCAGCTCCCGAGCCCAATGCTGGCCAAAAGGGCTGCCTACGGCCATAAGGAGTGGCACGTCTATTGGCTCTTTTATTGAGATGGGCCATGACCTTCCACTTGTCCTTATTCTCCACTAAATATGGATTTAGGGCCTCCCCAAATAGATGGCCTCCATGGTAGGGGGTCGTTGCTAGACGCCATTTGGACTTGGCGTCGGCCTGCCAGTGCTTGAGACATGGCATCCATCTTGCCGTGACATTGGCAGCTAAGGATCTGGATGCAAAGTTGGCCGACTGTAGGGTTCTGTCCGACGCATATTCTGTCGCTGCAACCAGTTTGCTTAAAACTTGATGGGTCCGTACGTCCTCTGGAGGGAGCCTGGCCTGAAAATTGGCAAAGCCACAGGAGGGAGGTCCTGACAAAAGGAGCATTGGCTTACCTGAACGCCTTTTCTCAGCTTGATGATGAAGAATCCACCAATGGGTTATTTCAGTCCTCCTGCCCAATCAGACTAAGATGTCAAGTTGTCACGCCTCCTCATTATCTGGTACTTCCAGTTTCATCGACGGTGGAGCCAATGACAACCGATGGACGTGGTGACTCTCAAGCAGGTTTAAGAAAAATAAGAAGGAACAAGAATCCAACTCGGCCCTAACTGACCGTGAAGTAAGGGAGGGCGTGGATTCTTCATCATCATGCTGAGAAAAGGTGTTCAGGTAAGCCAACGCTCCTTCTCCAGCATGATGACTGAAGAATCCACCAATGGGACGTACCAAAGACCCCTGAGTCCCTACGGGTGGGGGTCAGTTGGGACCGAGTCCCCAGATGGTGTAACTACTTGTTGTAAAATGCGTCTGCCAAAAGCGGCATCGGCTGATGCAAATTTATCCAACCGATAGTGTCGAATAAATGGAGAAGGCGAAGACCATGTCGCCGCTCTGCAAATGTCCTCTATGGACGCCTGGGTAGCCCCTGCCACAGTAGTTGCAGCACTACGGGTCACGTGAGCCGGAACTGGCAATTCGAGAGACCTGTAAGCGCTAGCGATACAGGCCCTGATCCACCTGCCAATTGTGGAAGCAGACACCTTTTGGCCAATTGAAGAAGGATGAAAGGAGACGAACAGGGCTTCCCACCTACGGAAGGCCGTTGTGGGCTTGATATAACATCATAAGGCTTTTCTCACGTCCAGGCAATGCCACTGCCGTTCCAGGTCATGTGACGGCCATGGGCAGAAGTCCGGAAGAACGACCTCCTGTGCCCTGTGGAACACCGTATTAATCTTAGGGATAAAGGCAGGGTCCAATCTGAGGACAACTCTGTCCTCATGAAAGGTACACAGGTCCCTTCTGATTGACAAAGCCGCCAGTTCCGAAATGCGCCTGGCTGAGGTAACCGCGATCAGAAAGGAAACCTTCAGTGAAAGGTGTCGTAATGAACAAGTCCTAAGAGGTTCAAACAGGGCTGAAGTTAGTGCCTGTAGAACCCGGGGAATATCCCAAGAAGGGTATCTATGAACCACTGGGGGTCTGCTATTGGAGACTCCCTTGATGAAGGATCTGATGGCAGGGTGACTGGACAAGGAATCCAAGGAATCCCAGAACAACACCGAAGAAAGGGCTGCTAGCTGCCTGCGGATAGTATTGGGAGCCAACCCTTTCTTAACACCCTGCATTAAATAATCAAGAACAATGGGAATGGTTATCCTTGATAGACTCACATGACGCTTGTCACACCAACGACAGAAATGCCTCCACGTGTGGTCGTAGATACGGTTGGTCGAAGGATGCCTGGCAGCCTGGATCATATTGATCGCCTCTGCTGAATATGACTCCCTGGTCAGTGTGCAGCGTTCAAGTGCCAGGCGGTCAATTGAAGCCATTGGGGATCCAGGTGTAGAAGGACCCCCTGCGTCAATCGTATCTTGTTGTCTGGAATCCTCCATGGAGTGGAGGCAGATAGACTTATCAGGTCCGCAAACTATGGTCTCCTTGGCCAATGGGGAGCGATGAAGATCACTTCCACCTGCTCCTCCAGAATCTTCTGGATAACTGCGGGAAGTAGAGGCAACGGGGGGAAAGCATACAAAAGGCCTCGCGGCCACCTGCTGTGTGGGGCATCCGCCCCCTCAGTTCCCTGTGACGGGAAGCAAGAGAATAACCTGGGCAGGTAAGTGTTGCACGGCGAGGCAAACAGGTCCACCAGCGGGCGGACAAAGCAGACCGAGATTTCCTCGAAGATATCCAGATGTAACATCCACTCCGAGTAGTCCACTGTCGACCTGCTGAGAGTCTGCCTGCCGATTTGCCTCCCCCGAGATATGCTCGGCTTTGATGGAGAGCAGGTTTTTCTCTGCCCATGTGCCCAATGCTCGAGCCTCTGTCATGAGGGACTTGGACCGGGTGCCCCCTTGCCAGTTCACGTGGGCTTTCGCGGCTACGTTGTCCGTTAGGACTAGCACATGTCGCCCTTTGACTAGTGCCTGGAAATGCCTTAAAGCCAAGTGTATCGCTCTGAGCTCCAACCAATTGATATTGTGGATCAGATCAGATTGCGACCACCGACCCTGAGCCATCTGGTTTAAGAGGTGGGCTCCCCAACCGAAGAGACTCGCGTCTGTGGTCACGCAAATACGATTGGGTTCCTTGAACAGAGTGCCTCTGCGAATGGCGGGGGATCCCCACCAGCCCAGGGATAGACGCACCTGACGAGGGACGCGTACCCGTTGGCTGGACATGTTGGAATGCTGTCTCTGGTACGGCAGCATGAACCATTGAAGGGCCCGGGCATGTAGATGGGCCCATGGGACTATGGCTATGCATGAAATCAATTTCCCCAGGAGCTGGGACAGAGTGGCTAGAGACACCTTCCTGCTCCTGCATACCCTGAGCACCAGGTCCCTGATGCTCTGGACTCTGTCGTCCGACAAATACACGTGACAGGAGTCCGTGTCTATCACTGCGCCTAGGTGTAACAGGCGGGTTGAAGGGGTCGTCTGACTTTTCTTGAGATTGATCAGAAATCCGTGTTCCTGAAGGACTCTGAGAGTGAGAGCCAGATCTGACTGGGCCAGCGAGGGGGATGGAGACTGTATCAGAATGTCGTCCAGATAGTACTGGACTCTTACGGGGACTAGCCGTAGATGTGCTGCCAGTACCGCCAGGATCTTGGTAAAGACCCTGGGGGCTGAGGAAAGACCAAATGGAAGTGCCCTGTACTGGAAGTGGCAGGTTAGATAGCAGAACCGCAGATACCTGTGATGTTCCGGGCAAATTGGAATATGAAGGTATGCTTCCTTCAGGTCTATTGACATAAGGAAGTCCCCTCTCCTGATGCTGCCCAGAATAGAGTGCAGCGTCTGCATCTTGAACTTCCTGTATTGTAAGTGGAAGTTCAGGCCCTTGAGATCTAGGATAGCCCTCCATCCCCCGAAGCTTTTGGGACTACGAATAGGATGGAGTAAAATCCCAGCCCCACCTGATTGAGGGGAACCTCCTCTATGGCTTTGATGTTGAGGAGGTGACGAATGGCGTCTTCCATGAGTCCTCTTTTTACGACGTTTCTCATTGTCGGACAGGACACGAAGTGGTCGGGGGAGGTAGACCGGAACTCCAGAGCCAGGCCTTGTTTTATCGTGGCCAGAACCCAGGAGTCCGAGGTCGTGTTTTCCCATTGATGGAAGAATAGAGCTAGCCTTTCACCAATGGGAGGATCTCCTTCCGAGTCACTTACCACGGCGGAAGGGGCGACCCCCTCTGCCGCAGAAGGAAGACTTATGCTGGGGCTGATATCTGGGCTTGTCCCTGTAGCTAGGTCTATCAAAGGGGCGCTCCGTCTTGGGAACTGAGGGTCGGAAGGACTGCGCCTGTTCTGTAGAAGAACCAGTCCGAAAGGACTGACGGCAACCATAGGGGGTAAAACGCCTGTTAAATTTCTTGGTGACGTGAGAAATCACCTTTTGCTTTTGCTTATTCTCAATAAAAAAGGGTGTTAATGCGTCACCAAATAGCTTACCCCCAGTGAAGGGAGGCGTAGCGGCGCGCCACTTATGCTTGCTCTCGGCCCTCCAATTTTTAAGCCAGAGCAGCCTCCTAGTAACTACATTGGAAGCAATGGCGCGGGCAGAATGTTTGACTGAGAAGAGGGAGACATCTGCCATATATTCAGAAGTGGCTATGAGTTTGGTTAGGTCCTGGTGGATCCTAACCTCTTCCAGGGGAACCCTATCCTGCAATTGTCTAAGCCAACTAATAGAGATCCTGCGAAAAAGGAGGTGGCCGTAGCCGCCTTTGCGGCCCAAGCCGATACCAAGTGGACCTTGTGCAATGAAAGGTCAGACTTTTTGTCTTCTGCCTTAAGGGTGTCAGAAACATCGGCCAGGAGGCTCGCTGTGGAGAAAAGCGGAACCAAAGACTCATCTACTTTGGGCACCTTCAGTAGATCCGACAGGGTCTTAGCCATGTCTACAATCTTCCGTTCTTACGCCGCCTGAGAAGGCTGAGCTGCCGGGGATTCCCACTGTCCCTGAATGTTTTTCAGGAACAGTGGGGGGCATGGAATTTGGAGATGTTTCACTACCGGTTCAGCAAATAGCGGATCCATGTCCTGATCTGAGGAAGGCTGGGGAACAGGACCCGCATCAGATTTAATCTTAACTGATGAACAAGCCCTGTATAGCAAGGAAGGGAAGACAGACGGATTGAAAAGTTCCGCCATTGGCTGAGGATCGTGAGTAGGCTCCTCACAATCAGACCAACGATCCCCACCGTCGTCATAGTCTGAGACAATTGAAGACTCAGAATCTGGAGAATGGGACGGGGAAATCATACCTGAGCGATCCAACGCAGGTCTTGCAGTGATGGCCGGCGAGGAAGGTCCAGGAACAGGAACCGTCTGCTGTTGACCTGCAGAAGTCATGGCCTGTAACTCCGCTTTGGAAATCAAGTTGTGGAGCTGGTCTGAAAAGGACGACTCTAGCGGAGGCCGTGACCCCGCAGTCGAAGGTGTGAAGGCAACCACCGGCGCCGGTGACGGCCCGGGCAACCCCAGATCCTCCCCAAACAGGGGAGGTCTTACCTCACCACAGATCTGAGCTGGGATCTGCTGAAGAGTAGAAGATGACCAGGCTCCCGAAGAAGGAAGATGAGCCCCCAACTCGGGTGTTGCGTGGACCGGGGGCATAATACTATGGTCTGCTGATGATCTCTGGGCCCATGAGAATTGCTTCTCTAGGGCTTTGTGCATCCGGTTGGCCTGTTTGTCGCTTGCCTTGCCAGCCTTTCTGCCGTTCTTGGATTTGGACTTGGCCTTACCACCGGGTGCTTCAGGGCCTGAACAGCTGGTGTGACAACTTCGTCAGTTTCCAAAGGCTGAGGCTCAGTGGGTTCTGCCATGGTATTGAGAATGGTCCGGACGAGACTCCGAGACTAACTCTTTTCTACAAGAGGCGCGGTAGACCCCGCGCAGGGGACCGCACGTGGATTAGTGTCGACTGGATCACTGGCAAACCAGACTCACGCTGCGCACTTAAGCGCACGTCACCTAGGCCCAAGGAGTCCGTCCACTTGGCCTGACGTCAAAGTGACGAAGTCACACGTGTCTCACTGTAGTGGCAATGGTCAGGATCTTGCAACCAGTAGATGCAGAAAAGGCCAGAACCAGGCAAGCTGAGGTGAGCAGAAGTCAAGACCAGTGTGTCAGCAGCGCTTGCTCACTAAAATAATTATTCCAGCTGAGATAGTCAATCTGAAAGCAGAACTCACAAACAATCGCAGATCAAGGCAACGTGAAAGAAGCACAACTTGAAATCCAAATACAATGCTGATAAATACCTATATCCCCAGTTAAGGCCTTACTGAGTAGGTAATTAGGCCTAGGAACCTTAAGGGAATCCCAAAATGGCGACTGAGAGATCTGGGTGTTTCCCGCAGTAATTGAGGCCAATAAAATGGCAGCTGCTAGGGGTCCAGAAAGGGTGGGGGGAGGAAGGCTATCAGCAGAGAAACAGGTAAGGTGGTCAATACAGCACTAAAAACTGTTTGCCCGTTAATGAATGGGAGACGCTAGAACAACTCAGGCTTCTCCAACTCAAGCTTTAATGTCCCTGCGGTAATGGCGCGACGCGCCTTCGCTCCGCTGTTCTAAAAGGGCCCTGTTGCCCTGCAGCAAGCGATCAACCAAGAGAGAGAGGAAACTGAGTCCTCCGAAGCTCACCGCAATAAACAGCTCAGCAAGAAAAAAAAACCCTCGCAACACGAACGGATTCAAAATGGCGGCCGCAAGGCTTCTTCCAGGCCGATCCGAGCCGAAAGGAAGTCACGCGGTTGTAAAATGGCGGCCGCGTGCAAACCATGCAGCAGAGAAACCTCCCCCTCACACAGAATGGCAATCGCCCTAACGCAGCAGCCTGTGGAGTTTGGGAGTAAAAATAACAATATCCCTACCCTCCTAGATCCCAGGAAAGGGAAAACAGTGTAAAGGCTACAAGCCTCGAAGAAAGAGGGAAGGTGGGGGGGGAATTAGTTATAAAGAGTTCTCACTAAAACAGACAAGCAAAAATAGAGAGAAAGAGAAGGAAAACTCCACCAAAGGCAGAGCAAAAACAGCTAATTCTCCTAGATAGCAGAAGAATCCATCAAGGAATGAAATCACCTAGTCCAACCTGCATCCAAGAAGACAGAGTCAGTTCTCATGTCCTCATGGGTGAAGACTAAGATGAAAACTGGGAGCACCAGATAATGAGGAGGCGTGACAACTTGACATCTTAGTCTGATTGGGCAGGAGGACTGAAATAACCCATTGGTGGATTCTTCAGTCATCATGCTGGAGAAAAGGAAGTGCACGTGGCCGTTTTAATCACCCACGCACCCGCCTGATGAGTTTTGCAGAAGGTCAGATCCCATTTTCTATCCTCTGACTTAAATGCCTCGGCCATGTCCCCAGAGACTGCGGACGAGGACACAAGAGGAGTCCAGGCTTCATCCACCTTTGGTACTTCAAGAGCATCAGACAGATCTGGTGAAGTACTAAACACATTTTTATCTGTTCCTCCCATGGAGGGGAATCGTTGGTGTGCAAGGGAATGCCAAAGGGGGAGCCACTAACCTGAGGGGAAGTGAGTGAGGAAAGGAAAATCCATCAATGGATATCTAATCTACAAAACAAATATTCAGGGTCTCTTGAAACCTGAGCCAAACCTGACACATCTTCAAGAGCTTGAGACCAAGTCAAGACTGGGTTCTCCTAGCAACAGGGGGCTTGTCAAGTTTGGCTAACTTGGTCTCAAGAGCAGGCAGACAGAGAAAACCCATTGGTGGATTCTCCATCTCCTGTGCTGGAGAATGCTCCTGCAGTGTTTCCCAAATGTATATACTCTGTTAGTCCTCAACTTACAGCCATTCATTTAGTGAATAAAGTTACAATGGCATTGAAAAAAGTGACTTATGTTTTTCACACTTATGACAATTGCGGCATCCCCGTGGCCATGTGATCAAAATTTGGACACTTGGCAACTGGCAACAGGGAAGCTGGATACACTTAACAACCATCTTACTAACTTAATAATTGCTGAGAAAAGTCGTAAATTGGAGCAAAACTCACATAACTGTCTTGTTAAGCAATGGAAATTTTAGGCTCAATTTGGTCATAAGTCAAAGACTACCTGTAATACAATCCTACATATTCAAAGGTTCCCCCAAACTTAAGGAAACCAATCCTCTGCTTGAAGTTGACCTAATTTCTCAGCCAATACGGATCAGGATCAAATTTGTTATTGGAGAGCAGACTGAAATAAAGTGACAAAGAAGAGGAGGAAGAGAGACTACTGGATTTTTTTGTAGGTATGGGCTACTGTTGTATTCCATAGCTTCCTTTATTTCACAATGTACTTCTGCAACAGAATATAACAGTGGTGGCGAACCTGCGACACTCGGAGCACTCTCTGTGGGCACACGTGCCATTGCCCCAGCCTTGCCTCCTCCCGTGACCCCCTCCTCACCAGCAGTCCCCCGGAGGAAAATCACCCCCGAGCGTGGCCCACAGCTAAGGACATGGCAGCCAGGCAGTGTAGACAAGACTCTGCCCTCACACCCCATCACGCACAGTTGATGCTGCGAGGCACGGGCAGAGGTCATGGCCACAATGGTGCTGGTGGGCTGCCTGGGCGATCTGCGACAGGCCCTGGAGGTGGTGAGTGGCCCTGCGGGCAGGTGATACAGAGCATGAACTGACCAGCAAGGGCTGGGGTAGTCACTTCTGAACAAGGTGGGCTAGCAAGAGCCCCAGATGGCTACTTTTCAGTGCAGGTGAACTGGGGGTTACTGAGTCTAGGGGATGCTGGATCTTGTACTCTGTAGCAGGGAGCCTTGGGAGAAAAAGTGGTAGGAGAGACGCACGAAAGTAATTTGCAACCGACTCTGCTAGCTTCCTCATTGATTTTGCTTGTGAAAGATTGCAGTGGACTCATGTGATGGTAGCTCACTGCGACATCCTAACTGCAAGTCAGAGATCTGAATGCCCTGATCCCAAATACAAGGGATGCAACTTTGTAAGTCCCACTTGTTCATCTCCATTGCAATTTTGAACAGTTGCTGAGCCAGTACAATAACTGTAACTAGAGGATTACCTGTAAATATTTATTTAGTTATCATCCCACCAAGCCTGCCCTTTATTGCCCTGCTGGTCAGAATCTATAAAATACCTTGTTGAAAGAAATGATGTTTCTCCTACTTTTGTATTTCACTAGTTCCCTAGGAGGATCCACTCCCACCCATCCCCCTTGGGCACCCATCCCCCTTGGGCTCTGCTTTCCACCTGGCCATCTCTTTGGTTATCATATTGATATATTTTTGTTGTGTTCTGTTTCATCGTCTGTTTTATTGTTCTATTTTACTTATGTTCTGTTTACACCCCTTTCACTTTCTTCCTTTGTATTATCGTAAGCCACCCAGAGAAGCCCCATGGTGAGATAGGGGACAAATAAATTAAACAAATAAGCAACAGCAGTAATAATAATTCTAATGTTATAGCTGAACTGTTAAGAGGATCCTTTAGCTCTCTAAGGATGCAATTCTTCTGATCCAGAGATTGAAACACATTCAAAGTCAACAGATATTCCCTGACCACAATCCTATCAACTTCAAATTTGAATCCTGTCTTTGTCCTGCTGTGGTTGAAGCAGGTGAAAAAGCTTGAAATTTAGGTAGGAGATGGCCCAGTGGTGGGATTCAAATATGTGAACAACCAGTTTTCTGTGTGGATGCCGCTTCCGGAAGTCCATTCTGGGCCTGGGCAACAAAAAATTAGCTACCCATTCTGCCGAACTGGTGCGAACTGGCTGAATCCCACCACTGAGATTGTTGTTCCCAACCTTAGTGGCTCCCGTGGTCAGAAAGCTTGTTATCCTCTACATAAAAATATTACATTCTCCATTTTTTCTCTCTCAAGGAGTTGCTGAGCTTACCTTGAAAATAAAGTCATTCTAAGTTTGATTTCACAGGTAGTCCTCAACTTACAACAGTTTGTTTAGTGATCGAAGTTACAATGGCACTGAAAAAAGTTACTCATGACCATTTTTCATATTGACAACTATTGCGGCATCCTCATGGTCACGTGATCAAAATTCAAATGTTTATATTTATTACAGTTGTTGTTTCCCAGAATCATGTGATCACCTTTTGCGACTTTCTGACAAGCAAAATCAATGGGGGAGCCAGATTCGCTAAACAACCCTAACTTAACAACTGCAGTGATTCACTTAACAACGTGGCAAGAAAGGTTGTGGGCAAAACTCACTTAACAACTGTCTCACTTAACAACAGAAATTGTGGGATCCGTAGTGGTCATAAATCCTGGACTACCTGTATTTGCAGCATTAGCCAGATGGCTAATAAATGTTATGATTGGTTCATCCCTCTAGCTTGGATTGGGAAATTGGGTTGGCAATTGCAAACCAAGTACCACATTGCCTATCTGCTCAGCACCAGCAGGTAGGTAACCTTTTCCTTTTATCTCCCATGGCACCAGGAACATTGTCATGTCAGCAGCATCTTAAGGGCCAGGAGCTCGCCTCCTGTTACTACCGTATTACGTCTACTGAAATTGCCACCAATTGAATGGGCAGGAAGGGTGCCAGAGGGAGAGCATCACACTGAAGATGGCTGATAAATTAAGAGACAATCCCACCTCCCCCCCACATCCTACTCGCTCCCTCCCCATCATCTTTTAATTATAATTTTAACTTCGATTGCAATTCAGTTTTTTTATCATTATAAAAAATATTTGTTTTGTGGTTTTCCTGCTTGTATTACTGTAAGCCACCCAGTCACTTTGAAACAAGATAGGTGGCAAATAAATAAATCAATCAAACTGGCAAATAAATAAATAAATACAGAACCTACTTAGGAACTGATTTTGCCCCATCACATCAGCTTGTCCCACTTGTTCAGGTAGGGAAGGTATACTACAAATCCTGCTATTGAAAGAATTTCGACTGGTGGAGTCTAGGAAGAAGAGGGCCTTTTCTGCTGCTGCCCCAATTTCCCTGTGGAAAATTCCTGCCCTTGAAGGTGAGGAAAGCCTTCAATCTGTTGCCATTCCGCAAAGGGGGCAAAACCTGGCTGTGTAGCCTTCTGGGGGGGCACACCGGGGCCACAAAACCAAGGGGCTGTTGGGTCTTATAAGAAACCTCCCCCCCAACCGTATTAACAACTGCTAACCTCCCCATCTTAGAACTCTCCATCTTTTGTAATTTTATAATGTAATTTTATGTTTTTTAAATTTTTTAATCTTAAATTATTCTAGTTTCAATGCTTAATTTTATTGATTAAATTGTACACCGCCCAGAGCCCCTCTCTGAGGGAGACAGGAGGTTAAGAAGTATGAAATATAAAGAGATAATAGATAGACAGACAGACAGACGGACGGACGGACGGACGGATGGACAGACGGACAGATAGACAACCCGGTAGGTAGGTAGGTAGACAGAAAGACAGACAGACAGATCTGGGAATGAAAAGAACTCAACATTTTTAATGCTTGTCTCAGAGCCAATTGTCAGTAATACAGTTCACTGAGTTTCATACTCAGAAAATCACAGAAGAACCACTATCAGTACCATCAGAAATTCAGATTAATTCGTTCTAGAAACCCCTGGGTGTATCAAAAACGCTTTTGACGTTTCCAGACATTCCTTCTATATATTCCATAGACAGGTTATGCAATGCTTGACTTCTCACCCTGGTGCCCTGAAAAAATTGAGTACTATAAAAAAAATTGCCTCCACATTATGATCTTCCAAATTGTTGCACAGAGTTGGAGTTGCATGGAATTGCAAAAACAAGACTGATTGTTCTGATAAAAAATGTTCTCCACCACCAGAAAAAGTTATCTGAACAGTGGAGTACAGGCCTGGTCCCGTCAGCTCCTGGGCAGTAAAGAATAAATGGGAAAACAACATAATGGCCAAACAGAGGATTGTAGGCAGGCAGCTCGCACACACACAACCTTCTTCCTGTGCCAAAAAAGAGGTGTTATTCATAGATGTGGTTTAGGGACATCTTTACAGAAGGTTTGCATTGCAAACTGCTTCAATCAGAAACAAACTTTAATTAAACAAAAAAAGGGTATATTATGACTCAGACGAAAATTGTTTTGAAGAACAAGAAGGAACTAAATATACTATTCAACAGTGTTCATCTTTTCAAACAAGAGACAATAAATTTTATTGTCCTGAAACCATAGACAATCTGGTGCCCTCCAAATGTTTTGAATTGCAGCTCTATAAACTCCTGAATCACAGCCATATCATTCAAAATACTGTATATAGAGGCAACTAAGTTGTGTAGTCTCTAGAAAATGAAAGCTTTTCTTACAGTTATTTAAACAACAGCCATTTCATAAAGATACTCACAGAATCTCTATTACCAAATGTTTTCAGGAAACTAGGGAATCCTTAAATATCAAAAATCATTGCTCTTCAAGTATTTTAAATTTTTAAAGCTAAAATAACCAGGTAAGGTGGCATAGTGGCTTAGTGGTTAAAACGCTGGGCTGTTGACTGGAAGGTGGGCAGTTTGAGACCCAAGTACACCATAGTGTACCCAAGTCACTGCTTAGTCACTTTTGCAAGAAGAAGAAGAATCTCCAATGAACATCAAAGGCATCTTAGAAAAGTAGCAGATGAACTGATTCAACATACAGGGCAAAAGCAAAAGTTTTCACTCATTTCAAAGGTAGAACTGAAACAGGATTTTCAAACAAAATATCGCAAAACTTTCTTCTCCTTCACTCGATGATGATGATGATGACTGAAGGGGCGTTGTCTTACCTGGCCCCATTCGTGGATTCTACATTCCCTACATGCTGGAGAAAAATTAGTGTACAGTATCTGTTCAGACCAGGGATTTGGGCCAAGGATGGGTTAATTAGTATATAATACAATAATTCGGTGTAACAGCTGCTTCTTCTGATTTTTTCTGATCTTAACATGCTACTAGCTATTTAAGCCAGGGATGAGCACAGAACGGACACATGGATAGTTCTTGACTTAACAACCACCATTCAAAGTTATAACAGGATCAGAAAAAAGTTACAAGCTAGCCTTGTAGTTATGGTGGTTGCTTCATCCCCTGCAGTCACATAATCATATTTCAGACATTTGGCAACCTCCTCATATTTACGATCAGCTGCAGTACTCTGCAGTCTTGTGATCATGTTTTGCAACATTTTTTTGTTGCCATTTTCCAGATAAGTTGGATTTGGACTTATGACCATGTGATTCAATTAACAACCATGTGATTCACTTAAGGACCATGACTTAAAAATCATAAAAATCAAATCTATGATGACTCGACTTACAATCACCAATACCTTATGACCAAAAGTGTTATACTCTGGTCAGAAAGATATATTCACGCACAATGTTATGACTGCCTGCAAGCAGCTTTGCTTCAGCAACAGAGGCACTCAGCAAGTGAACTGTAGTCAGTCAACAGGCAAGCTGTCAGGTGAAGCACAGTTCATTAAGAATACAGGTAGTCCTCAACATACAACCATTCGTTTAGTCACCCTTTGAAATTACAACAGCACTGAAAACAGTGACTTGTGACCTTTTTTCATACTTATGACCCTTGCAGCTTCCCCATCTTCACGTTGACCAACTTGACAGCTGGCGTGTATTTATGATGGTAGCAGTGTCCCAAGATCATGTGATCACCTTTTGTGACCTTTTGACAAGCAAAGTCAATGGGGAAGCCAGAGTCACTTAACCTTGTTAGTAATTTAGTAACTGCAGCGATTCATTTAACAATTGTTGCAGGAAAAGTCATAAAATGGAGCAAAATTCCCTTAACTGTCTTGCTTAGCAACAAAAAATTGGGGCTCAATTGTGGTCATCATCAGCTTTTTTCATCAGCTACTGCTACTATTCTACTCCCAAAACACACCCACACATTTTTTTCCCCTCTATTTATCTAGAGAAAACATCCAGGGTCTTCTGGGCATCACAAAACATGTACAATAACCTCTGCCGTGGGTCAACTCTTGCATCAATGCCTATAAAAATCAGCCATAAGGGTATATGCTGGGATAGTATTCCCCAGTGGAGCATAAATCACACTTGCATTTCCTTTCCAGCCCAGCCCAATGGCAACAATTATTTCTCATCCCCCAAATATGGTTTCTCTAACTGCTTATCGCAAACAAGGAAACCCACAAGAATTCCACTATAAAATTTGTGGGAAGACTCTGAAACTTTTAGTTTCACTGGAAACCATCTTGTCTAATTTAGTGGTTGCTTACGTTTTTTAACCCTTGTGGCTAGAGATATAAAGGGGGAGGGAGAGGGAGAGAATAATGAGAGGAAACACCATTTCTCCTGGTTTTTTTCCTTCTCCATTTTTTCCTTAAGAAATGGAAAAAACTGAAAAACATTGGAAAGAATAATAATAAATGCCAGCAGTAAGTTTCCTTTTATCCTAATAGATGACACAACACACAAGGTTCATAAATTGCTATCCTATATATTTTCTAGAGCTTCAACAGTTCTTAGACACAGAGGGCAAATAGTATAGAAAAACTGCCTAATGCAAAATCAATATACATTTCTGTCACACACGTACATATCCTGGGGCACTGCCATGTTCTTCAAAAAAAAAGGAAGGAGCGTTGTCTTACCTGAATGCCTTTTCTCAGCATGATGATGTAGAATACACCGGTGGGTAATTATAGCCTTCCTGCTCAGCTAGACTAAGTCAGAACTTTAGCCACGCCTCCTTCAGGGAGTGTCCTCCAGTTTTGACGAGGCGAAGCATCCATGACGAAGTCTGACTCAATGGCTCCAGAACAAAAACAAACAAAGACACCTGCCTAGACTGTTAGAGGAGGGTGTGGATTCTACATCATCATGCTGAGAAAAGACGTTCAGGTAAGACAATGCCCCTTCTCCAGCATGATGCCTGTAGAATCCACCGGTGGGACATACCAAAGCCCAACATGTCCCTATGGGTGGGAGTCTAGGCTAGTGTCTCCCGAGAAGAAACGACCTGCTGCAGCACTCTTCTGCCAAACGAGGCATCTGCTGCGGCAAATCTGTCAATTTTATAATGTTTGACAAAGGAAGAGGGGGAAGACCAGGTCGCCGCCCTACAAATCTCCTCCACGGAGGCCTGAGTGAACCAGGCTGCAGAGGTGTCAGCACTCCCTGTAGAGTGAGCCGTAATGTTTGAGGGTACCGGGAGTGATAATGGCGGTACAGGCCCTGATCCACCTGCCAATGGTCGACAAAGAAACCTTCTGACCCATGGACGATGGCTGAAAGGAAACGAATAACGCCTCCAATTTGCGGAAGGCCAACGTCCTTTTGACATAATGGAGCAGGGCTCTGCGAACGTCCAATGTATGCCATCGTCTCTCCAGATGACGGGAAGGACGCGGACAAAAGTTGGGAAGGACGAGCTCCTGCGATCTGTGAAACCAAGTATTAACCTTTGGAACAAAGGAAGGATCCAAACGTAGGATGACCTTATCCTCAGAAAAGGTACATAAGTCCTTACGAACTGAAAGAGCGGCTAACTGCAAGATTCTCCTAGCTGAACTAATAGCCACCAGAAAGGCTACCTTCAGAGAAAGGTAGCGAAGTGAACAAGAACCCAGGGGCTCGAATGGCGGCGAAGTTAAAGCCTGCAGAACTTTGGGCAGGTCCCAGGACAGGAAGCGATGGACTACAGGTGGCCTTACTGTAACAGACCCTTTCAAAAAAGCACTTACGGCTGGGTGTTGTGATAAAGGAGCAAGATTATCGCAAGAAAGGACCCTTTGTAAGGCCACCACCTGTCTGCGGATGGTGTTGAGCGCCAGACCTTTATTCATGCCCTCCAAGAGGTACTCCTGGATGTTAGGGATAGTGACAGAGAGGGGTGCCTGTTTATGCTTGCTGCACCAGGTGGAGAAGTTCCTCCACGTAGCGTCATATATTCGATTGGTGGAAGGACGTCTTGAAGACTGGATGATCGAAATAACCCCCTCCGAATAGGATTGTCTAATTAGACCCTCCCGCTCAAGTGCCATGCGGCTAGTTGGAGCCACTGAGGGTCCGGATGTTGAAGGTTCCCCTGACTGAGAGACACTCGGTGCAGGGGGATCTTCCACGCTGACGAGAGCGATAGGTCTGCAAACCACGGGTGCCGTGGCCAATGCGGAACAATTAATATTATCTCCGCCCCTTCCAGTAATAGTTTGCGGATTGTTGCTTGCAGCAATGGGAGCGGAGGGAAGGCATAAAGCAGCCCTTGCAGCCATTTGCACCTTAGAGCATCCGTTCCCTCCGCTCCCCTTGTTGGAAACCTGGAAAAGAACCAGGGAAGCTGGGCATTCGCCAGAGACGCGAAGAGATCCAGGTGAGGGTGGCCGAACCTGTCCGAGATCTCCTCGAACAGAGCCAGATCCAGCCTCCACTCTGAGTGATCTACTGTGACTCTGCTGACCGAATCCGCTTGACGATTCGCTTCCCCTGAGATATGTTCCGCCTTGATGGAACCTAGGATTGACTCCGTCCACAGACCCAGATCTCGGGCCTCCTGCATGAGTGCCGCCGATCTTGTCCCTCCCTGTTTGTTCACGTGGGCCTTGGCTGCCATGTTGTCCGTTAGCACTAGGACGTGACAATCCGCTAGAAGGGAAGAAAAGTGAAGGAGAGCCAAATGTATGGCCCTGAGCTCGAGCTAATTTATATTGTGTTTTAAGTCCTGTTTTGACCACCTGCCCTGTGCAAGATGTGTTTGAAGGTGAGCCCCCCCCAGCCAAACAGACTGGCGTCCGTGGTCACTGTAATTCTGGCTGGTTCTTTGAAGAGTGTCCTTTTGGACATTGCTGACGAGGCCCACCACAGGAGAGATAGAAGGGTTTGCTGAGGGACCCTGACCTTTCTTGAGGACGCGCTGAGGTTCTGTTTTTGGAAGGGAAGAAGGAACCATTGTAGACTTCTGGAGTGAAGTCTGGCCCAGGGAACGATCCCCATGCATGAAACCATCTTTCCCAGGAGCTGGGACAGCTGCACGAGAGGGACCAATCTTTGTCTGGATAATCTGGTAAAGGTACCCAGACTGTGGGGGGAGAACCCAAGGACGCAGATCCTACTGCCAGAGATGGGAAACCGACCCTTGCTCTGTACTGGTGCAATGACAGTCACAGTCAGACAAATCCCTAAATTTGTCTGCAAGGCCAAGTGACTAAAGGTCACAACTAATCACAACAGGTGGTATGAAAGTCCCCTATTTCCAGAAAGAAAATACACCAGCTAAAGTTCTTACTCTGAAATTTCTGGCAATAAGACACCCTTCAAACACGTAAGTGATAGACTTTCATGTTTTAGAGGATTAATCCTTAAGCTCTTTCCCCCCGGTAGGGCTTACTCAGCAGGCACTGTGACGGAAACAGATGTGCATCCTGATTCAACTAGGCCCTTCGACTCGCCTGTGTGAAAGTCCGGCCACACCCAAGAACAAAATGGCAGCCCCGCCTCCTAAAATGGCAGCCGCGCCTGTGAAGTGGCCTCCGCACCTGCTCCAAAATGGCGGTCGCGCCTGTGCTCAAATGACGGCCGCGACTCTCACACGCGGCCAACAGCGGCCGCAACCTCCGATGCCCGCAATCGGGCCAAAAAACCAGTGGGGAAACTGTTATGGAGCCCACCACCCCTTACAGGGCAACCAGGGCCGCTTCCCCCCACTCCGAGGCACTTTCACTTTGTTGTAGCAGCAGTGCTGCTATCCAGAACGCCTGCTTCGTCCGTCTAATGAAAAGGCGAAAGGAAAAAAACCTCCTCAGGGATGCTCCTGTAAGGGAGCCGGTTCGCCGATCGTCTCTCGGGCAGCAGATATCCAATGAGGGAAAGATTCCCTCAGCAATCCTATGGCCCGAGCCTCTCAGGCTCTTAGGCCCAAAGGCCTCTCCAATGGCAGCCAATCTCGTTCTGACCAAATTTGACCAATTTGTAATCAATTAATCCGAATTGTAATCAATATTGTAAATTTAGAGCTGTACGAAATCAAATAAATTCACTAAAGCACAAATTACTCTGACTAGGCCTAACTAACTAAGGAGCCTCCAAATTTTGCTGCTGCTGAGCTGTAGACTAAATCAAAACTGGAGGACACTCCCTGAAGGAGGCGTGGCTAAAGTTCTGACTTAGTCTAGCTGAGCAGGAAGGCTATAATTACCCACCGGTGGATTCTACAGACATCATGCTGGAGAAGATTCAATTTCACACTGTACTCTAGAAAGGGTACAGAGAAGAGCAACAAAGATGATTAGGGGACTGGAGGCTAAAGCATATAAGGAAAAGCTGCTGGAATTGGGTATGTCTAGTTTAATGAAGAGGAGGACGAGGGGGGACATGATAGCAGTATTCCAATATCTCAGGGGCTGCCACAAAGAAGAGGGAGTCAAGCTATTTTCCAAGATGCCTGAAGGCAGGATAAGAAGCAACGGTGGAAACTAATCAAGGAAAGAATCAAGGAGAGAACTAAGGAGAAACGTCCTGACAGTTAGAACAATTAACCAGTGGAACAACCTGCCTCCAAAAGCGGTGAATGCTCCAACACTGGAAGTTTTTAAGAAGAGACTGGACAGCCATTGGTCCGAAAACTTGAACAGGGGGGTTGGACTTGATGACCTCCAATGTCCCTTCCATTTTTTTTATTGTTGTTGTTGTTGTCGTTATTATTATTATTATGGTTTTACTTGTAAGTCTGCCTATTGTGGATTTTTTTTTATTTAGAGATCAGGGCTCTATTCTTCAGTAGGCCTCAAAGGGGAAAACATGCCCAAAGAAATAGCAGAAGAAAGCATTTAGAATATTTTAAATAAACTGAAATGAATTCAATTAGAAAATGTCACTATGGTCTCACTTAAGTGTACTTTTGCACATAATTAAAAAATCGAGGATTGTAGAGTAAATCAATCATGCTGCAATCACACATTGCTCCTAGAAGCACGAAGCCGAAAGCACCAGCCTGAAGATGACGAATGAGACTTCGTCGATACGTCGCCAAGACACTTCAAATTCTACGTGGGAGAAAACCCGAAGAACCAAAGACCTACATACAAACACCCGCGAAAACCTCAGAAAATATACATATTCCTACTCCTTTTATTCTGTTCACATCTGCTTCATATAGATTCAGCTGTCCTATTCCTATATGTGTGTGTGTGTGTGTGTGTGTGTGTGTGTGTGTGTGTGTGTGTGTGTGTGTGTGTGTGTAGGTCTTTGGTTCTTCAGGTTTTCTCCCACGTAGAATTTGAAGTGTCTTGGCGACGTTTCGACGAAGTCTCATTCGTCATCTTCAGCCTGGTGCTTTCGGCTTCTGCTTCTAGGAGCAATGTGAGATTTTAGCTGTTTCTTCCTTTTAACTGCCACTGTCTATCCAACACATACTTCATCTATAACGGACAAAAATACAAACAAATAGAAGGAGCACCCATGGGATCACCCCTCTCACCTGTCATTGCAAACCTCTACATGGAACACTTTGAAACCCAAGCCCTAGAAAAATCTGATCACAAACCCAAACTCTGGCTCAGATACGTAGATGACACCTTCGTAATCTGGCCACATGGGAAAGAAAAACTGGACAACTTCCTCACACACCTCAACAGCCTACACCCCAAAATACAGTTCACCATGGAAACAGAAGCTAATAACCAACTTCCCTTCCTGGATGTCTTAGTCTACAAGAAATCCAATGGGTCCCTAGGACACACCATCTACCAGAAGAAAACACACACAAACCGCTATCTGCACGCACTGTCACACCACCACCCAGCACAGATCAACTCCGTAGCCAAGACACTCATCTCAAGAACCAAATGCCTAGCTGATGAACAACACCTAAAAACCGAACTACACACTCTCACTAATGTACTTACATCCAACAGATTCCCAAGAATTGGGTGGGGCCCCAAAAACGGCAAAGCCCTCCTCCCATACATAAAAGGCACCACAGACAGAATCAGCAAGATCCTGCACAAACTTAACATTAAAACAGCATTCTGCACAAAAAGAAAAATATCCACCATCCTAAGAAACCCCAAAGACAAAATTGAGTTAGAAAATCAAGGAGTATATGAAATCCCATGTACTGCTTGCCCCACCACATACATCAGACAAACCAACAGAAGAATAAGTGCACACATTGAAAAACACAAAAACCAAGTCAAAAAAGAGGAACCAACTTCTTCCCTGGTCCAACACCTCAAAGCCACAGGACATGAAATTGATTTCAAAAAGACCAGAACTATCGCCAAAACTGAACACTTTAATAACAGAATAATCAGAGAAGCCATTGAGATAGAAAAACGCCCTCACAGCATGAACAAACGAGATGATACCTCCCGCCTACCAGCCATTTGGAAACCCACCCTCATTGACAAACAAGTCCATAACACCAGACCTACACTCACAAAAACCACACAGGATGTCACCACCACACATCCAGGCAAAAAGCAAACCCAAACCCACACCGATGATGAGGCACGACCACAAACCAGAAGCCAGACCACAGCTGCATCATTAGCCACCTTAAACCCCTCCAATCCATACATGAAGCAAACTGACACCCACCATGAAGATGAGGCACGACCACAAACGCGAAGCCAAACGGCTATGCAGCTCACCATCTCTAATCCCCCTGTAACTCAGACTAACCTGAGCACAACTAAGCCCCCACCCAAACAGAACACTCCCCCAGCCAATCAGAGCACAGCCAAGCCCCATACTAATCAGAACACACCTCCACCCAATCAGATCACAGCCGAACTCCCAGCCAATCAGTTCAAACCCCCACTGGCAGTTAAAAGGAAGAAACAGCTAAAATCTCACATTGCTGCTAGAAGCACGAAGCTGAAAGCACCAGCCTGAAGATGACGAATGGGACTTCGTCAAAACGTCGCCAAGACACTTCAAATTCTACGTGGGAGAAAACCCGAAGAACCAAAGACCTACATATATATACATATATACATATATACATATATACATATATACATATATGTGTCTGTGTGTGTATTTGTTTTCTGAGGTTTTCGCAGGTGTTTGTATGTAGGTCTTTGGTCGCCAAGACACTTCAAATTCTACGTGGGAGAAAACCCGAAGAACCAAAGACCTACATATACATATATATATATATATATACCGTGTTTCCCCTAAAGCAAGACAGGGTCACACTTTCTTTTTATCCCCAAAAGCCCCACTATGTCTTACTTTCGGGGTACGGCTTATATTGATTGGAAAACAATTGTCAGTTTTATTTTAAGTATTTTAAGTATATTAAGTATTTTAAGTATTTAAGTATTTTAAGCAGGAGGCGGAAGTGGGCAGGAGTAATATGTCTTACTTTCGTGGTACGGCTTATATTAGCCGACCCCCTGAAAACCCCGATACGTCTTACAATCGGGGGTGTCTTACTATCGGGGAAACACGGTATATATATATATATATATATATATATATATATATATATATATATATATATATATATATATATATATATATATATATATATATAATTTTGCCATCAATTCCAAATTTCTACAAATGTTAATTTTAATTTGCAACCAAGCATTTTCTATTTTTTAAATTTCTGATTGTTCCCTTTCCATCCCTATATATCCTTCAGAATTACGTATTTAAAAAACAGAACAATGTAGATAGAATTAATTGCATGCACGCAAACTTTATTTTTAAAAGAATAATTTATCAGAAAGATGCCAAATATAAACTGTAGGCAAGCGTACCTATGAATTCTGCCACAAGTGCTGTGGCTAGGTAGGGGGACAAGAAATGCAGGAAGGCAAATGACAAAAACAAGGTTGTGCCCGTTTTGTAAGCATGTTGTGACACTGCACCAATAAAGATGAGGGGCGGAGCTTGCTCATTTTGTCTTTTGCTGAAAACTTCCAGTCCTGGGGATTCCTTTGACAGATAACAATGAAACCTTTGATTTCAATTATTTATTGCCACTTTGTATTTTAATAATGTTTTGTAATGTTTTTTTTCTCATGAACACGGAAATATTCAAGAATTAATTTGGACATGAAACACCCGAAACTCAATTCAAACTAGGTCTGTATTGGCTTTTTTGAAAGCTGCAGCACACTGCTGGCTAATATTTAAGTGGTGGCCCACCAGGACACCTAAACCCTTCTCCCAGCCACTACTATCAAGCCAGGTACTGTCTATCTAGCCTATACTCGTGCATTTGTTTTTTCTTGCCTAAGTGCAGGGCCTTACTTTTCTCATCACAGAGCTGAATCTTGTTGGATACAGCCCAATACTGAAGTCTGTCAAGAGCCTTCTGAATCTTAAAGTTGCCATGGTTGAGAAACACTGTTCTAGATGAATGTCCCTCAAATTCCACTTTTGGGCTCTGAATAAGTTCTGACTGCCCTAATCACCAAGCAATTGCACCATACCTCTCCCTCATTTGCTGCTGCCTACATAGGTTCTAAACCACCAAAGAACAACTCATACAGCTGAGGTTGATGAATTCAGCCCAGTCTCCTTTTGCCTACAGCAATTCTTAATCTACAGAAGTTAAAGGGACCTTGCAGACTCAAAAGACATTCTGGCTATTGCTATCAAAACTCAGTTTAGTAAACAAAGAAAGATCCAGCAATCACTTCTTGCAATAAAATATAGTTAAGTACAGCTTATCAACTATATGCTATATGGCATGGGTGTAAAACTGCCAGCCCACGGGCTGGATGCCTCATGCCGAAACCATGCCCACCCCATTGCAGGCAATGGAGAAAAAGTCACCATACGTCACAACATGTCATGTGACATTGGGAGTTTGACAACTCCTGGTATATGGCCTTTGGAGCTCAAGGTAACACACATGGATCTCCACTCATTTTGTTCTCATAGCAGTAAATGGGTGTGACAGGTTGAAGAGTAAATAGCAATCACTTCCAATCAATCAATCAACTTCAGAATTGAGTGGAGGCTCAAACCTAATTTTTCCTAATTGTAGTCCAACAACTTAATGTTCTACAAACACACCTGCACACACACATAAGAATAACAATACTAATAGCTTCCAAGCAAGTTTCACCACTGCTTTAAAATCCAATTTCAATTTGCCTCAATTACACTGAGAAAATTTTTCACCTGAATATAATGGTAATAGTGTTTCATTACTTGTAAAAATACAATATCTTAAACTACCTTGGCTGATCAAACTTTTATCTGGAGGAAAAAATATCAATAATATATATATATATATATATATCCTTTATAATTTGACATTCTAATGCTGCATTAAATTTCTAAAATTTTTCTATGTAAGGCTTTTATCTACACAAATATGTTAATATTAATAATAATTTATATTCATGCGCAGGCACACACACACACATCCTCATCCCTTCTTTTTTTCCAAAGTATAAAATAAACATATCTGAGTGTTTACCTCAGCAGAGACTTTAAGGAAATTTTATGTTATGATTACCATATACGCATGCAGGACTTGGCTACAAATTTCGTTTCCACAAACATCTGCAGGCTTAGAGAGAGAAAAATAGCAAGACGTTGAAAATGAAAAGGGGCGTTGTCTTACCTGAACGCCTTTTCTCAGCATGGTGGTGTAGAATCCACTTGATTGGGTTATTTCAGCCTTCCTGCTCAGAGAGACTAAGTCAGAGCTTTAGTCATGCCTCCCTTTAGGTGTGTCTTCCCAGTTTTGACGAGGCGAAGGATCCTGACAAAGTCTGATGCAATGATTCCAAAATACAAAAAAAGTGACAATACACAAGCCTAGACCTATATCCAAGGGAGGGTGTGGATTCTACACCACCATGCTGAGAAAAGGCGTTCAGGTAAGACAATGCCCCTTCTCCAGCATGGTGGATGTAGAATCCACTTGATTGGGACATACCAAAGCCCCCCATGTCCCTGAGGGAGGGAAGGTCTAGGCTGGTGTCTCCCTAGAGGAAACAACCTGTTGGAGAACCCTTCTGCCAAATGCGGCATCTGCTGCAGCAAACCTATCAATCTTATGGTGTGTAATAAAAGATGATGGAGACGACCAAGATGCCACCCTGCAAACCTCCTCCACAGAAGCCTGGGTAGACCAGGCCGCAGAGGCTGCTGCGCTGCGCGTGGAGTGAGCCGTGATACGAGCCGGGACCGGAAGTGACTGGGACGCGTAGGCCCTAGCAATGCAAGCCCTGATCCATCTGCCAATGGTGGAAGAAGAGACCTTCCTACCCGTGGCGGACAGCTGAAAGGACACAAACAAGGCCTCCGACTTACGAAAGGTCAAAGTACGCTTGATGTAAAGGCGCAGAGCCCTGCGCACATCTAGCTTGTGCCACTGACGTTCCAGACGGTGAGAAGGATTTGGACAGAAACTAGGCAAAATTAGGTCCAATGACCTGTGAAACCCGGTGTTCACCTTGGGAATAAAGGAGGGGTCTAATCTAAGGACCACCCTGTCCTCATGGAAGGTACAGAGATCATCTCTGACTGAGAGGGCGGCCAATTCCGAAATCCTTCTGGCCGAAGTGATTGCAACTAAAAAAGCAACCTTCAAGGAGAGAAAATGCAGAGAGCAAGAATTGAGAGGCTCGAAAAAAGCAGTGGTCAAGGCCTGCAACACAGTAGGTAAATCCCAAGATGGGTATCTATGTACTGTGGGAGGACCAGAATTGGCCACCCCCTTAAGAAAAGCGGAGATAGCTGGATGGTGTGAGAGCGGACCCAAATTGTCACAGCTAAGAACCGTGGACAAGGCCGCAACCTGCCGACGGATGGTGTTAGTGGACAAGCCCTTGGAAATGCCCTCCAGCAAATAATCTAAAATATTAGGGACCATAACCGAAAGAGGATCCAATTTGTGTGAGCTGCACCACTGGCAGAAGTTCCTCCAAGTGGCGTCATATACCCGGTTCATGGAAGGACGTCTAGAGGCCTGGATCATGGAAATCACCCCCGAGGAATAGGCCTGCCTGGCTAGACTCTCCCGCTCAAGTGCCAAGCGGCTAATTGAAGCCACTGGGGGTCTGGGTGCTGGAGCTCCCCCTGGCTGAGAGCTACTCGGTCCGGAGGAAACCTTCACGGAGGAGACAGGGACAGATCCACTAGATCTGCAAACCACGGGCGTCACGGCCAATAAGGAGCAATCAGTATTACTTCCGCCTGCTCCAGGATCAGCCTGCGGATGGTGGCCTGTAACAGCGGAAGAGGAGGGAAGGCATAAAGCAGACCCTCCGTCCACTTGCACCGGAGGGCGTCCGTCCCCTCTGCCCCCCTTGTCGGATATCTGGTGAAGAATCTGGGGAGCTGGGCGTTGGACGGGGAGGCAAACAGATCCAGGCATGGCCTGCCGAACCTGCTTGCGATCATCTCGAACAGCCTCGGATCCAGGTGCCACTCTGAGTGGTCCACAGTCGCCCTGCTCAGGGAATCTGCCTGTCGGTTGGCCTCTCCTGAAATGTGCTCTGCTCTGATTGAGCCCAAGTTGGCCTCTGCCCATAAACCTAGTTCCATGGCCTCCTGCAGGAGAGCCCAAGAATGTGTCCCTCCCTGTTTGTTGACATGAGCCTTGGCTGCCACGTTGTCCGTCAGGACCAACACGTGTTTCCCTGACACTAGGGAGGAGAAACGAAGGAGAGCCAAATGAATCACCCTGAGTTCCAGCCTGTTTATGTTTTGTTTGAGGTCCATCCTGGACCATCGTCCGTGCCAAATGGTTCTGGAGGTGGGCCCCCCAGCCAAACAGACTGGCATCTGTGGTCAGGACGAGCCTGGAGGGCTCCTTGAAGATGGTACCCTTGGACATGGCTGCGGACATGAGATACTAATTTCCGGATGCTGACCCGGCGCTCCAGGGAGAGGTAGACCTTGCAAATGAAGGAGCCTTTTGTGGGGACTGTGTGGCTTTTTTTGAAATTCACAGAAAAACCGTGATCCTGTAGGACCTGAATGGTGGTAGCCAGGTCTGACCTCGCTAATTGGAGGGACCGGGACTGGACCAGGATGTCGTCCAGGTAGCACTATATGCGCACTGGCTTCATCCTCAGGTGAGCTGCCAACACTGCCAGGACCTTGGTAAAAACCCTTGGAGCCGAAGACAGGCCAAACGGAAGAGCCCTGTATTGATAATGCCGGTGTGCGTAACAGAATCGCAGGAACCTGCGATGCTCCTGGGAAATTGGGATATGGAGGTAAGCCTCCGTGAGATCTATTGAGGAGAGAAAATCTCCCTTCCTGATGCCGGCCAGAATGGATTTTAGGGTCTGCATTTTGAACCTTCTGTAAACTAGAAACCGGTTCAGGCCTTTTAGGTCCAGTATTGCCCTCCATCCTCCTGATGATTTGGGGACCACGAACAGGATGGAGTAGAAACCTTTGCCAATTTGATCCCCAGGGACTGCCTCTATGGCCCTGATTTCTGGAAGGTGAGTGATGGCAGTGGTGACCAATTGTGCTTTTGAGGGGTTTCGCGATACCGGACAGAGTAGGAAGCGATCGTGGGGAAGCGACTGAAACTCGAGAGCCAGACCCCATCTGATGGTGTCCCTGACCCAAGAGTCGGTGGTGGTCTGCTCCCAGACCTGGTAAAACTGTTCCAGTCGCCCCCCAATCGGAATGTTCCCTATAACGTCACTTGGAATGCCTATGGGGCGACCTGAGCCTCTGAAGGAACGTCTGGACTGTGACTGACCCCTGGCTCCACTGTTCGGGCTCCTGTTGTCGATCCTGCCGCTGGGGAAAGGATCGGGAGTTTCTGGGCCAATCCCAGGACTGCCCTGCCCGAAAGGGCTGTCGCCATTCCCAAGAGCCAGCAGGGCGGAAGGACTGCCTGCGGAACTCCTGCTGAGGCCGCCTGTCAGTCTTCTTGGAGGGGTGAACCATGACTTTATGCTTGTCCTTACCCTCGACCACGAAGGGATCAAGGATTGGGTCAAACAGATCCTTGCCGGCGTACTTGGAAGTGGAGAGATGCCATTTTGCCTTTAGGTCAGTCTTCCATTGCCTCAACCACAGTAGTCTGCAAGAGGCCAATGTGGCGGCAATGGATCTGGCCGAGCACTTGGCCGAATGGAGAGATGCATCGGCCATGTACTGGGAGGCAGCCACTAGTTTAACTACAGTCTGATGAACTCTGACCTGATCGGGGGGAACTGAGGCCTGAAGGTCACGAAGCCACATGATGTCAGCCCTGGCGAAAAAAGAGGCAGAAGTTGTGGCCTTTATGGCCAACCCCGAGGCCTGATGAGCTCGTCTGAAGGAGAACTCGAACTTCTTGTCTTCTGCCTTGAGAGCCTCTGCTGTGTCGCCTGGGGAGGCGGAAGTAGAGAACAGAGAAAGTAAAGGGGAATCCACCGAAGGAACCTCCAATAAGGCAGCAAAGGAAGGAGAAACATTATACAGTTTTTTTTCCATACTACTTTCCTTTGGAGTGGATGCCAGGGAGAACCACTGAGACTCCACTGCATCCCGAAAAACCAGAGGACAAGGAATCTGCTTTTGCTCGGTTACCTTTGCTGCAAATAAAGGGTTCACCTCCTGTGTGGCGGAGGTGGAAGGCCTCTCCTCCTGAACTGAAGTCAGGTTGGTAGTAGTGCGGGCCTTCAGAAGAAGGGATTTGAATAGGGAGGGGTCAAATAGACCCGAGGTGGAGGCCTGTTCTGGTGCAGCCTCCTCATCCTCTGACATGGGCGTGTGAGCTATGGCCATGTCCACTGACTCCACCTCCCCCAATTGAGAGGAGGATTCAGAGATATCTGAACCTGCACCTCCCAGCTGAAGAGGGGAACTGGGAGAAGGAGGCAATTGTTGAGAAGGGACTTGGGAGCTCCTAGAGGAGAACATGAATTGAATGAAGGCGTGGTGCGTGAATGCCTGAAATTGGCTCTGAGACCACATGTCCCCCTGGACCCTGGGATCAGTCCCAACCACCGTTGGAACATGAGCAACCTCAGGGCTCTGATGGATGGAAGAGGATGAGGAGTGGGGAGGGCCTACCTGTTCGGTTACCCCCAGAGGAGAACTAATCCGAGAGGCTTCTTGCACAGGTGCTAAGGGAGGCTCCAGGATGGAAGCATCCAGTGGGGCAGGGGGAACCGTTTCAGCCCCACTGGATAGGAGCCGCTGTGCCTTGGAGAATTCCCTCTCCAGTGCCTGATGTCTCCTCGAGGCCTCTCGCTCGGCTGTTTTAGAGGTCTCCTTAGTAGTCAAATGCTTGGTTTGGGCCTTTTTCTTCCCCCCTGCTTCCAATTCAGTGGATCTCCACTTTTGCTGCGCAGTGGGTGCACCAGAGACCTGAGATGCCGAAGGCGAAGAGCTGTCTGCCATTGCAATCTAGATAGATCTGACAAAGGGTATCTAGAGGTGGGGGGAACTCAGGCACACAGATCAAGGTCAGAGATGGAGCGCAACCAATCCTCACACTGAGCCTTGGCAAATGGCAGGACAGTCAGACAGCAGACTACTCCTGTCCAATTAGGCCAGGTGATTAAAGGCCACTACTAACAATAAAAGGTGGTCAAACAAATCCCCACTCCAAGGAACAGGTCTGAGGGCCTGTAACCAGTACCAATCCACTAACGAATACTGTAATAATAGGCTTAACAGATATAATCACATATATACGACTGCCCTGCTAGTCTCGGGCCTAGTAAGCAACCAGAATTCCGGCCTAGCCAGCCTTAACCCACTGGAGATCAAAAGGTGTCCGCCTATACCACTCCAGCAGTTGACTGAAAATCTGAAGAAACAATCCCCCCGTTCAGACCTGTCAGCACAAGTCAAGGCAAATTGCAGGGATAGAATGCGGCCTAGTAGGCCTAAACTCTAGGCCCCAAAATGGCGTCCGCCTGTGGGCCTCCCAAAATGGCGACCACCTGTCGGCCACGCGGTCAAAATGGCGGCCGCAACTCCTTGATCACCCCACAACGATCCCTAACGACGAAGGAAGGATTTGGGGCCTGAACCTGTAGAACGGAGTCGCCCGCCTTTCTTCCCCTCCCCCAGCAGCGAGGGAAACCTGCGGTTAGAGGCTCTGCCGAAATCAGGAGGAACGCCGTCAGCAGCCCTCGTGCCAGCTCCTCAGCAAGTAATCGGCAAGGAAAGTCGTAGTCAGCGAGGACCGCGCTCGCGTGAAGCAGCTCGGATCGGGCAATGAAGTACCCGAGAGTCCGGCTTGAAAGGCCTTGAAGGAGCCTGCAGGCTTGAAGGAGGAGGGGTGGGGTAGGGTAGAGCCCCTTCCAGAGCTCACGGAGCTCTGATCCTCAAGAAAAGGACCGAGTCCTTACCTAGTGGCCAAAGCAAAAAAAACCCTATCAATTTTAGTAATTTGGAAAAAAATTTAGTCTAAAAAACCTAATTAGTCTATCTAAAAGGAAAAAAACTCTGGAGCCAATACAACCTGCGTTCTGCTGAGCCTAAGACTAAGTCAAAACTGGGAAGACACACTCAAAGGGAGGCGTGACTAAAGCTCTGACTTAGTCTCTCTGAGCAGGAAGGCTGAAATAACGCAATCAAGTGGATTCTACATCCACCATGCTGGAGAAGGGGCTAGCAGTATTTGGTAGTAGTTTTAATTACACTCTTGATTACTTTTTAGTTGATGTTGTAATGCTGATTTCTAAAAATGAGTGCACTTTTAAAGCATTCCAAAAATTACTAAATCACAAAGCTGTCTAATTTTAGAAAGAAATGCAATACCATCTGCTATGCTTTCAGGGTTAGGTTAGTGGCTTGGGGCATGGATGAAAAAGAAGAATCTATGTTCCCCCAAAACCCTCTTTGAAGTTCTGTGGAAACAGACCTCTTGTTGTCTGGGACATTATGACTTTACATTAGTAATCTGGTTAGTTAGGAAAGTGACCTCTGGCTTTGCTCCCGACCAAGCAAGAATTAATACATTTCCTCTGGTCTCCCTATACATGGCTTCCATTCCAAATTCTGCTTCCAGGACAAAAAGTCACCTTAGAAAGAAATGCTAATTGCAAATAGTAAAGCATTCTATAATTCTCCAATTACAGCTGCTGGTCCTTACAATTCTCAGTAATAAGGGCTTTAAATTTAAAAAGGACAGTACAGTAATTTTGCCAATACATTGCAAATATGTTTATTTGCAAAACCTGAAGGACCATCTCATCCCAGTTACATTGAGCCATCCTACTAGTCTATTTTTTTTTTCATTCAAGTGAACAGATGTCATCTACTAAACGTAAAGCAATGTACTATGTATTATCCAAATGAGGCCACGTTAATAATAATAAAAAAAATTGGAAGGGACCTTGGAGGTCATCTAGTCCAACCCCCTGCTCAGGCAGGAAACCCTATACCATTTCGGACAAATGGCTGTCCAGTCTCTTCTTAAAAACTTCCAGTGTTGGAGCATTCACTGCTTCTGGAGGCAGGTTGTTCCACTGGTTAATTGTTCTAACTGTCAGGAAGTTTCTCCTTAGTTCTAGTTTGCTTCTCTCTTTGGTTAGTTTCCATCCATTGCTTCTTGTCCTGCCTTCAGGCGCCTTGGAAAGTAGTTGTCAATGAAGTGTTTCTCCTTAGCTAAAATCTGTAACCAAACCTTGTTATAGGTTATAGTACTGGTACTTACCTGAATACTAATTTAGTGTGTTGTCCAAACTCAGATTAATTATTAGTTTTATTAATGGTTAACCAGCAATTTATTGGAATTCCATGAAAACAGTTCACAGTACATAAGTGTTTATAAAATGAAGCCACCACAAAATGAAGCTTCTCCTGCTTTGTTCTTTATCCCATGTGGGTTCATGAGAACTTCCTTTTGAAATAAGAAGGTTGGGGAGCCCTGATTAACTGAGCCTGGTGGCACATTGGTTAGAATGCAGTATTGCAGGCCAATTCTGCCAATTGCCAGCAGTTCGATTCTCACTGGCTCAAGGTTGACTTAGCCTTCCATCCTTATAAGGTTGATAAAATGAGGACCCAGATTGTTGGGAGCAAAATGCTGACTCTGTAAACTACTTAGAGAGGACTGTAAAGCACCGTGAAGCGGTATATAAGTCTGAGTGCTATTGCTATTGCTATTGACTTAACAACTGTGCAATTCACAACTACTGTGATTCATTTAAAATCCACTGCAAAAAAAGATCATAAAATTGTGTGCAACTCACATAACAACCATTTGCTTAGTAGTGGAAGTTCTGGTCCAAATTGTGGTAGTAAGTTGAGGACTACCTAGATTTCCTGCAGAATTGGAACCTTGAAACTGTCAAAGCCAACCTTTGCAGGACAGAGAAGGCTTAGCTTCTCTCAATACTTGTCAGAAGCCCCTGGGAAACTCGCAAATGGCGATCACACGACCCCAGGATACTGCAACTGTCATAAATGCATGCCGGTTGTCAATCATCTGAATTTTGATCACATGACTGGAGATGCTGGGACAAGCATAAGTGCAAGAACCAGTTATAAATCACTTTTTCCAGTGCCGTGGTAGCTTTGAATGGCCATTAAAATGAATGGTTTTAAGTCAAGGACTGCCTGTAAATAAACCAGGAAGTGATGGTCAGCACAAAGATAGAGAAATGCTATTGCATCATTGCCCATGGTGTGCTGGGTTGTGTGGTATGCATTTATTGTCTTTAATTGTGGTCAACCTAAAACCACACTTAATGCATTATGCAAACACTGTCATTGTGCAAATATTATGCAAACATTGTCATCAAATTATGGCTACCTTGGAGTATTGTTTGCCAGGACAAAACAGGAAGACCAAGAAACAATAAATATCTAAAGTGTTTGGAAGCGACTTATAGTCTATTCAACAATATTTTCATGTATTTTTATTATACTAAAAATGAACTGAAATTTAATTTTACACAAATTACCATTATTATTTTTTTACATAAACAGGAGTAAAAAACTAATAATTCTCCCCTAAAGGGAGAACTAGGTAGGCTAAGCCTTAGGTCGGCCAATTCACTTCACCAGAACGTCTCCAGCCTCACCGAAATCCACTGAAGATGTCAATGCATTAATATGTCAAACTACATTCTTAAGGGTTTTGTGGATAAGTAGAAATACTGGTGTAATCCTGCCCATATCTAGCCTGAATTACTGTATTATTGCATTTAATGGGGCTTCTTCCAAGCAAGTGGGTAAGAAGTTGGAGACTCAGTTTTTCAGTTCAAAAGGATTCTCTTAAAAAGAAATGCCAGCAATTTCCACTTCACATATTTTGTAATGATAATTTAGGAAGGCAGCTTTTTACAAACTTGCCTTCTGGGGACACTTCTCATTTGAAGGACAGGAAAGGGGGAAGATCTCATAGTTGGCTTCACAGCTTTTATTTATTTTATTATTTATTTCTATCCTACCTTTTTGTAAGTAACTCAAGGAGGCGAACATATCATATCCAACACACTGTCTTCCTCCTATTTTCTCCACAACTCTATGAGGTGGGTTGGGCTGAGAGAGTAAATGACCTGAAGTCACCCAGTTGGCTTTTTATGTCCCTAAGGCAGGACTTGAACTCATCTTTGCCTGCTGTCCTCTCCTTCCACAATCTCAACCTGAGCCCCTTTAAGATGTGTGAACTTCAAGGATCTACTGGAAGTGGAAGCTTTCTGAGGACAGAAAAAGTTCCACTTGGCTACCAAAGGAATTGGACTACCCTGGATAAAAACCGTTAAGAATGTCCAGTGATCATCCAATATTTGCAAGACTGAATTCCAGCATAATTAAGCAAATAGAGGAGGGTTGTAAATCATGCTGGATGCCAGTCCCCACTAAGCCTTTCTTGTAAAAGAAATGAACCTCCATGGAACTCTTTGATATCACTGTTCTGCACAGTGTTATCTATGATCAATCAGGGTCATCAGAGAAACCAAGATGGACTAGAAATCTCCTAAGGTCCCTCCCAACTGTGTTATTCTATTAATAGTCTATTATTCTGTTATTTGCTCCCTCTGCTGGCAATGCAGAAAAGCCCAATAAAAAGAGAGAAGGAGCTAAGATAATGAAGAACCAATGAGGTAAAATTGAGTTTCATTTCTCCTCCCCTCCTCTGTCTTTTTCTGTTGAAACTTCCATAAAATGAAAACATTATTTCCCCCATTCATCACTCAAAAGCCTCTCAAGTCCTCTTATAACTTCCATTTATATAAGAAAAACTCTAGACAGTAATCATATTCACATGGTTCTCACTGCAGTTCAAGTTAGGTCCTCACTAGAAGGGAAAGCACCCCAGACTGCCTTTTCCAAATTAAGTTTAAGAAAACAAGCTTGACTTGCCAAGATGTTCCAGAACAATTCGCCAACATGTTGGAAATGTAAAAAAGTACATGGAACATATTATCATTTATGGTGGACATGCCCAGTTGCGAAAAAATACTGGATTAAAATAAGAAGATGGATCGAAGAAATAATAGACCAACCCGTAGACTGGAAACCAGAGATCTTTTTGCTGGGTATTTTAAACAGAAAATATAGTAAATAAATACGGTACTTAATTCTACATATAACAACGGCAGCGAGAATAGCATATGCAGTTCTGGAAAAATGAGAATATACCATCAGAGGAAGAAGTGATAAGAAAAATCCTGGGCTGTGCTGAGGTGGACAAATTAACAAAAGAGATAAAAGAAAAGGAAGACACAGAGTACTATCTAATATGGAACAAGTGGTATGACTGGTTGGAGACTAGAAATAATAGAGGAGAATAAATGTGGAAAGGTCAAAAGTGGAAAATGTTTGTGTATAATAATGTATAGTAATAATAATATGTATTATTCTTAGTATGAAGTATAGTATGAAGGAAGAAAAATGCAAATAAGAAACAACGGGGCAACAAGGACAAATATTCTAAAGAAGAATCAGGGGGGGAAATGTAAATAATAGAAGATTACCGTTACGAAATCGCTGTTAAAAAAAAGGGAGGAATATACACTGTGTGTGTATGTGTGTTATGTTTTATTTTGTTGGTTTTAAAAAAAACTAAAAAAAAAACAAGCTTGCCTCTTCCTTGCATAAGGTACAACCCATTCCCTGCCCCACCCTCCATTAACAAATTTATTTGGACAGAGGGCTAGGAAACAAGTTATACTATGTTCAAGCAATTGCACCAAAGTACTTAATTTATGAGGAAGGTCTCTGAAGTTCAGAATGTACAAAGCAACAACTGAAAAAAAATGGTTCAGTAGGAATTATATCACTTAACAGCCTAACACAGAATTAGGGAAACATTTTGGTCGAGGTGACATAACTACATTTTACAACAGTTTGCCAAAACCTGGCATTTACCTTGTTTTTAGCAAAACTGCGTCCATAACGAACCGGTTACCTTAACAACCATGGTCTTCGCTTAACAACCATGGATTCACATAATGGCCACCACAAAGAAGTTGTAAAATTGGGTTGGTCACGTGGCTGGCCCATTTTACGACCACTGTGATCATGGTGGGAAGGCTCTACTTAAGCATTACCTGTATGTATCTTCCTCCACTAAGCTTTCTTCCCCAACACAGCCAGCAGGTTATCTTGCCAGACGTCTGAACTGCTTGCTTACTGAGGGTCACTTGGTACTGGCCAAGCAGATTTTTGTTCTAAAAGAAATGCCAGAAATTTAGCCACACCCAGGATCCATGCTATATGTTTGCCTGATCTTCTAATAACAATGAACAGTGTTTACCATAGAGCAGGGGTAGGCAACCCTGACTCTTTTATGACTCGTGGACTTCAACTCCCAGAATTCTTGAGCCAGCCATGCTGGCTCAGGAATTCTGGGAGTTGAAGTCCACGAGTCATAAAAGAGCCAAGGTTGCCTACCCTTGCCATAGAGTATTGCAATGAATTATCTTGTTGACAATAGTATTCCTGCAAATAATGAGGCACACAGGGAGGGGATTCAGAGTCCTTCAACCTAAAAAGCTCCAAGAAGTTAAGACAATAGTGGTGCTGCAAGAACCCTTAGCATCAGCACCTGGACTGGGGTTACACCTGCTGCTGTAGCATCCTTTCTTCTTTCTCTTTCATAGCATTTTATAGCCTGGCTCCACAAGCTGATTTTTTTTTGTTCTTATTTTTCTGTAAGAACAAAATTATCCTTTCCTGGAATAGAATGGTGCCAATTCCCAATTCAAATGAGTTGCTTGCTTTACAGTTAAAGTAATACACATGACAATCTATAATGCCTCACCCCATTTCAACCATAAAAGCTGGAGTATAAAAGTGGCTGTACCAGAAACATCATACATGCAAAGATGTGCCAAAATAGTTACAGAAGTCCCGACCCAGTGTTTCTCAATCTTACCAACTTTAAGAAGTATGAACTTCAACTCCCAGAATTCCCCAGCCAACATTGCTGGCTGAGGAATTCTAGGACTTGAAGTCCACATATCCTAAAGTTGCTAAGGCTGAGAAACATTGCCCTAACCAAATCTACTTTTCTTGTCTTTATCACAATCCCTGTATCCTCTTCAGCATAGTCACTTTTTACGAAGAGATTTAAAGGATCACACAGATCAGGGAGTCAAAACTTTTTATTCTTTGATCTGTTAAGAGCTTCTCATACTTACAAGTCAGGCAACCCAAAAGCATGAGTGAGAATAAAACAAGATGGCCCATGGAGAAGCCAGATGGAAAATCCCAATGGACATCACCTCAATTTTTAAAAGTCTTATCAACCATTAACATAGTAGTGGGGTAAAAACCATTACTAACAGTGGACATGCTTGATATAAAAAATATTTCAAGTTCAATTCCTAGCAATTCTAGAATCTGATAACACATGATGGAAAAAAATCATTCTTCTAACCCACAACTAAGACTGTGGAGGACCATTATCAGTCAGACTGAATTCTAGTTGTGCTGGCTAGAAAATTCTGGGAAGTAAAGTCGTAACACTTCTGGAGGATCCCATTTTGAGGAAAACTTATATATGTTGACAAATAGTTTGTCCTGTTTCAATATAGGTTCCTAAGCCTTCTTTTTTTCGTATCAATTATTTATCACTGGATTCCAACTGTAAATCTTTTGAAATTTTCAAAATTTTGTATTTTGAAATGTTACTTCTTTATTTTGGTCAGAATTATAATTATCATTTGGATATCCTGCTGATTTCATTCTCATCCTACTGTTTATTTTTTTTTAATATAAAAATTCTTTTATTAAAACAATCAACATTGAGCATAAAAACCTATTATGCAGCAATCATCATGACACCTGGTATACAATACTAAGTATTAGTCTTTGAAAACGTCTGAGTTAGTAAGCCTTTTTCCCCACTCCTCGCATCTAGCCTCAACTATACTCCTGTTACATTTTATTTTGATTGGTGTTTCCCCTATCCGTTTCAATATTAATGTGATCAACATTAAACATAAGATCCTATTGCTAAGCAATCATCCTAGAACATAGCATACAACATTAGGTATTAATCTTTGTGAACATCTGTTTTAGTAAACGTTCTCCCCTCCTCCCTTACATCTTCAAGTATACTCCGAATACATTTTGTTTGATTGGTGTTTCTCTTATATATGGTCTATCTACTGTATCTAGTCTATCGCATGTTGTGCGTTTGCGCTTCTGAATTGACTTCATCCCATTACTAGTGCAATCTTTTATGGTCCCCAACCCGAGATCCTGAGGTAAAAGTTTCATATCCTGAGGTAGAGATTCAGTCTACTTTAACAATATTAAAGCAAACAACATTAGTCATAAGGTTATGTTAAGAAGCATTAGTTATAGAACATATACATTCAACGTTGGGTGTTAGTTTTTGTAAACATTTGATGTGTTAGCCCTTCATCCCTCTTCCCATCGATCCTTAGCTGAACGCCAGCTGCATTCTGTTTGATTGGTGTCTCTCTTGGATATAGTCTATCCACTGTTTCCAGTCAGTCACAAATTGTTCATTGGAGCGGTTTTTCAAGTATGCTGATATTTTTGCCATTTCCGCCAAATTTGTTACTTTCACAGTCCATTCTTCAATAGGCGGTATTTCCGGATTCTTCCAGTACTGTCCCACCAACAATCTTGCTGCTGTAATTAAGTTCAAAAATAAATTTGTCTCTGAGGTAGTGATATCCTTTGTGATCCCTAACAGAAAAGCCTGAGGTAGAAATTCTATACGCTTTTTGAAAATAGTTTGGAGTGTCCACCATATCTTCCTCCAGAATGCTTTGATTTTTCTGCATGTCCACCATATATGAAAGTAAGTAGCCTCCCCGTCCCCGCACCTCCAGCATTTGGGCTGGGAGTCCGGGTAGATGAGTGATATTTTTTTCGGGTCTAGGTGCCATCTATAGAACATCTTGTAGAAGTTTTCCCTTAAGTGTTGCGATTTCGTGAATTCTACATTCCTCACCCAGATTTTCTCCCACGTGTCCATGGCGATAGGGTGTCCGAAGTCTTGTGCCCACTTTATCATACAGTTCTTGACTAGCTCGGTTTCAGAGTCCATTTCTATCAGAATGCTGTACACTCGTTTGATGTGCATAATCCCCTGTTCTCTAATCTGTTTAATTAGATTCTCATCGGTCTGGGAGAAGCCCTTCTTCTTGTCTTTACGCCACCTTGATTGTAGTTGTATATATGATAGCCAGTTACTTCCTATTCCTCTGTTTGCTAGCGTTGCTTGAGATTTCAAGAGGAACCCGTTTTCTTCTCCCAGTACAAGTTCACTGTAGGGCACCACTTCTTGCCCTTGGGATATGTTCATATCCCCTGTTGCGTGTCCAGGGATCGTCCAGATGGGAAGCTTGTCGTGTAGGAGGTGCTTATATTTCTTCCAGACCCATAGCAATGGGATTCGTAGTGGGTTCTCCTTGAAGTTCCTATCTGCCTTTTTGTCGTATACTAGGTATGCGTGCCAGCCGAATCGTAGACCATGCCCCTCAACATTCAGAATTCTATCATTTGTCATGTTGATCCAGTCACTCACCGCCACCAACGTTGCTGCATAGTAATATAGCTTTAGATTAGGCATTTTGAGTCCCCCTCTCTCCCTTGCGTCTTGGATGATTTTTAGTTTCACCCTCGGTCTCTTGTCGTCCCAAATAAATCTGTTGATGCCCTTCTGCCAGTTGTCCAAGTCCGCATCCTTCTTGAGTATGGGTAGCATTTGGAAGAGAAATAAAAATCTGGGTAATACATTCATCTTTACTGTCGCTATCCTGCCGAGCAGGGACAGACGTAGTGATTTCCACCTTTCCAGGTCTGCTTGTATCTTATTCCACAGGACCTCGTAGTTATTCTTGTATAATTTCGCATTTGTTGATTCTATCTCCACTCCTAAGTATTTGACTTTCTTGACTATTTCACAGCCCGTTATTCTTTCCAAGTTCCGTCTTGCTTTGTTGTCTAGGTTTTTGACTAGCATCTTTGTTTTTGGTATATTTACTTTGAAGCCTGACACCCTACCATAGTCCTCCATTATCTCCATCAATTTCCTTGCTGATTGTGCTGGTTGCGACATTGTCACCAGCAGGTCATCCGCAAAGGCACATAGTTTGTATTCTTGCTGTTTAATCTGTATGCCCTGTACATCCTCTGCCGCTCTTATTCTGTTCAGTAAAATTTCCAGTGTTAGGACAAATAGCAGGGAGGACAGCGGGCAGCCCTGTCTCGTGCCTCTCTCTATATTAAATGAGTCCGTTAAGTCTCCATTGACAATGATCTGACCTGTTTGTTTCTGGTAAATTGCCGTTATGGAGTTGAGAAACTGTACTCCCATTTTCATCTTCCGGACCAAGTTCGTCAGGAACGGCCAGTGCAGTCTGTCGAAAGCTTTTTCTGCATCCACAAACATAAGAGCGGCGGGTATCTGGTTGTGCTTTTGCAGGTATTCTATTATGTTCAGCAGCTGTCTCACATTGGTTTTCATCTGGCGTCCTTGTATAAATCCCCTTTGGTCCGGGTGTATTGTTTTTTGTAGTACAGTCATTAGTCTATTGGCCAAAATTTTTGTGAAGATTTTGTAGTCTGTGTTTAGTAGTGAGATGGGCCTGTAGTTTGCGGGCTGTGTGTTGTCTTTCCCCTCCTTTGGGATTAATGAGATGTAGGCTGTTTTCCAGGATGGTGGGACCTGGCCTCCTTCTTGAATGTTGGCAAATAGTTTTCTGAGGGGTTCTAGCATCTCCTCTTGGAGGTGTTTGTAGTAGGTCGCTGTTATCCCATCCGTCCCGGGCGATTTTCCTGCTTTCAGTTGTGTGATCGCTGAGTGTATTTCCTCTTTTGTGATTAAGGCATTCAGGGCTTCTCTTTGTGTGTCAGTAATCGCCTGTATCTTTTCGTTTTGTAGGAACTCATCTATCTCTTTGTCTTGTATCTTATCCTCGGCATATAGTTTCGAGTAGAACTCCGTGAAGGCTTTCTTGATGGTTTTTTGTCGGAATTCTTCCTTGCCTTTGTATTCTATCTTTTCAATTATGCGGGATTTCTGTTTCTTTCTTATAGTGTAGGCTAGCCAGCGGCCCGGTTTGTTGGCCTTGCAGAATGTCTTATGTTTTGCATATTGTATATTCCTTGCAACTTGGTCAGCCATCAACATGTCAAATTGCTTTCTTAAGATCTTGAGTCCTTCTTTGGTGACTTTGTCCTCTGGCCTTTTTATTAGTAGCCGCTCCCTTTTACTTATCTCATTTTCTAACTCTTTTCTTTTTTGTTCTTGTTTGCGACAGTGCCTGCTATTCATGGCTATGAGGATCCCGCACATGTACACCTTGCTGCCTTCCCAGATCGTTTCTATCGGTGTTTCGTTGTTCATATTTGTGTCGAAGAATTCCTTCATAGCTTTTTTGCATTCCGCCACATTGTTTTCATGTCTAAACAAGCTTTCATTGATTCTCCAGGACCTCCTCTGTTTCGGGCCATGTCTTAATTCCATCCTCACAGGGTTGTGGTCTGTCAGTGTCTTGGGTAGGATTTTCACCGCGTTTAGACAAGTTAGAAAGTCACTAGAAGTTAATATAAAGTCGATTCTGGAGAATGATTGATGTCTGCCAGAGAAGAAGGTGAATTCTTGTTCTTTGCCGTGCCTTTTCCGCCATACGTCTGTCAGTTCGAGGTCCTCCTTCATGTCGAAGAAGGATTTAGGCAACTTGGAGTGTTTTTGCGGGTTCGGTGCAGTTCTTTTTTTGTCTAGAGCAGTCTCTATGACCCCGTTCCAGTCGCCCATGATGATGTAAGATCTGTAGTTAAGTTGTGTTATTTTCTTGTGTAGCTTTTTGTAGAATTTGCCTTGTTGCTGATGTGGTGCATATACGCCCATTACTAGAATCTTCTTGTCTTCTTGTGTTATTTCAATTGCCAGGTATCTACCTTGGGGGTCGGACTCCATTAGCTTAGCCATTACATGTTTCTTTACGTATATAACAATCCCATTCTTTTTTCTTGGCGCCGCTGCCACAAAGTGCGTGCCTAGTTTGTAGTTGATCAGATATTTCTGGTCTGCTGTTCTGATGTGTGTTTCTTGTAGGCAGATTATATCGCTTTTACCTTGGTTTAGGTAGTGGAGAATTTTTCTTCTTTTCTGGGGGGAGTTCAGTCCGTTCACATTCCAAGTCAAATAATTAGTAGCCATCATCTGTTGCAGGATATTCTTGTGAGACCATTTCTGTTGTTTCTCCTTTTGTCTTCTTTGGTCTCGTTCCCACGATATCCGGATTGGTGCTCATATTGGTTTGTGAGGTCTTGCCTTGCTGGTCTGTACGTTTGGTAGTGAAGCCTGGTAGCCTGCCCTCTGTAGACTGTCCTGCCTCCTTGTTTTTGTTGCTCTCTGCTCTCTGCGCCCTCGCCCCTAGAGGTAGTCCATTCATTTCCTCTGCCACTGCCCTGATCTGTGCTTCTGCGCGGCTTGCTCGTTGGCCTCGATCCCTCCCGCTTTCCAGTGGTCTATCTGCTTCTTCTCTCGCGGTGGGTTGAGGGCCTCCCGACTTCAGTTCCTTTTCGAGGAAGTCTTTGGCTTTCTGGACCGAGGTCAAGTAATGTCTCTTGTTTTTATAAGAAAGTGACACTCCTGTTGGGGTTTCCCACCGGTATTGCAGTGCACGCGATCTCAGTTCTGTGGTCAGGAATTTGTAGTTCTTTCTGTCTCTCAGCATCGCCTGGGGGATCTCTTTCAGAACCTTCACCTCCTGCTCCTCTATGTAGAATGCCTTGTTATAGGAAGTGGCAGAGATGTGGTTCCGGAACCTTTGTGTTGTGAAGTGGATGACCACATCCCTTGGTTGGTGCTTGTTCACTTCCCTCCAGGCGCCCACTCTGTGGATTTTTTCGACATGCCACTCAATCTCATTGGCGCTCGTGCCCAGGAATGTTGCCAGGGCCTCTACAAAGGTCATGCGCAGTCTTCCCTGGGGTTCGTATGTTGTCTCGTTCCACCCTCTGATCCTGATTGCAAATGCCATTTGCCAGAATTGTATCATGGTGGACTGGTCTTGAACCTCTCTTTTCACCTCTGCAATCTGTCCCTCTACGCGGTTTTCCACTTCCTTCATCATCTTTTCCGTATTCTCCCTTGTTTCTTGGAGGTTTTTGTAATGTGTTTGCAATGCCTCCTTCATCTGTTCCAAATCAGTGGCCGTCGCTTTGCGCTGTTCTTCCCACTTTTTCTCCAGGTCTCCACCTTGGTCCGCCAGCATCCTCTTCATGTCTTTGTATCTTTCCTCCGTCTTCCGTTCTGTTTCTAGGCGTCCTTTCTCCGTCTTCGCGCCCATTTCTGCCAATTTTCTATCCATGCCATCCATCCGTACCACCATCGTCGCTATCGTCTCATTTAGTGTCTCAATCGTCTCTTTTAGTTCTTGGATCATGCGTGCTGTTGTGGAGTCGTGGGTTGGCGTGTGGGTCTGAGGGCATGCAGTTGGGTGGGGGGGTGTGTGGTTGGGTGGGGTGTTCCCTAGCAGATTGGAGGGCTGGGCCGGGGAGGGTGCAGCTCCCTTCAGGTCTCGCAGTTTGATTTGTTTTGTCCGTCTGGCAGCCATTTTGAGCTTCTCCTCCTGTTGGCCTGTCCACCCTTAAAGCCACCCCTTGATGCAAAGAATTGTGGGGGAGTTGTTCCTGTGCAAGATTGTCAAGTTGCTAGGATGGGTTGGATCAAATTTTTCTGTTACAAGTTAGCAAGTGTTCATGTCTCACAGTTAGTATTTTAACAGCAAAGTGGTAGATCACTAGGGGGTGTAGCTTGTTTTCAATTAAGATTTTCTGTACCGGCAGGGGTGATACAAAGATGGGAGGATCTGAGGCTTGGGATTTTTGATGATGGCCTTTTTCTCAAGATGCAGTACAACACTAGGTTGTGGTCTGGTGAAGATCCAGAAATCTGGTCCTTCCAAAAAGGGGAGGGGGTGCCTTCAGGGTTTAGGCAGTGTAGGGGTAGGGGTAGGAGCCTGTATTCTGGCAGCTCTACGTTCAGGGAGCCAGTTCAGTACCTTTGCCTTGGGTTCCTCTTCACTCCCCTCTGCCAGCCTGTTTCTTCTCTTTGCTCTTTTCTGGCTCCTTCTTGCCCCTCTTTCTCTGCCTTCTTGCCCAGGTCACTTCCTCCTGTCTTCTGTCCCCCTGTGTTTACAGATCCCCTCTGTCTTTCCCTTATTGCGTTCCAGGGTGCTTTCCAGCTTTCTTCTTTCTCCCACCTTCTTCCCTGGCAAGTCCTGCCCTCTTTTGGGTCTCTGGGGCTCCCGTTCTGCTGGGTCTGGGGCGCAGCGTGTGGGATAGCACTCACCAGTCTCTCTGTTTGAGCCTTCCCCCGCCGTCTGCTCCTTAGCTGCTTTCTGCCTTCCTGCTGGCTCAGCTCACGTCTCCCTTTGTTCTCCGCGTCTGGCTCTTACTTTTTCTTTTCCCTTTCGCTTCTCCGGCTTTCTTCTCCCCCGTTGGCTCGTCCGGGGGTCGTCTCCCAGTCTGCTGACTCTCCCGGTGGCCGCTGCTGCTGTCACCGGTGCCTTCCTCCGTCCTCTTCTCTCCGCTCCGGCCGGGTCCGTTCTGCAGCGCAGCAGCGGCCGCGCGGCCTCTTCCTTGGGCCTGTCGGCCGGCCAGCCGGCCGCCGCCGGCTTCTTCAGCCTCGTCCGCGGCTTTACCCGGTCTCTTGGCGAATTCCGCCTCGCCGGGTCCGGCCGCGTGTCTCCTACTCCTGCGCCTCCTTTCTCTGCGCCTCACTCTTCCTTTGGATCGGATTTTTGCCCAAAAAGAGAAAGCCCCGTCTCGGAGCTTTCTCTGGCTGCTTCCGATCTGCGCGACCGGAAACCGGAAGTCCGACCGGAAACCGGAAGTCCCTACTGTTTATTATCTTGACCATTTTCACAAACTGAATTATAACATGGTCCCCATAAGAGTATTATGTTTGGAGCACGGTGTTGTCACTTACAGCAAGCCAGTGGAGAAAATAGTTCTCTTTCACATAAGGAATTCAAGTTAAGCTAGTAACTCTAGGCTACTAGGAGAAAAAAAAAACTGTCCTCAGTTATGTTGTATTACATATAGTAAAATAGGCCTGATTCAAAAACGCCTTTCTGAGTTCCCAAGGATTTTCCCTAGGTTGCTGTTTATGTGTAGTCCTCGATTTGAAACAGAGAGTTAGCAACCATTTGAACTTACAATGGACCCACAAAGAGGTACCGGTACTTATGACCCAATTTCAAAGTTCAGATGTCGGGCTTAATGCGACCGTATTTGGGCACTAAGCAACTAGTCTATATTTACGTGACTATGATGCATGACTATTTCACCAATTACATCTGGTTTTCAGCAAAAAAAAAAAAAGGCCCATAGCAAATATTGGGTTCATTTAACAACAGCTACGTTTGCTTAATCACCACAGTGTATATTTTACAAGCACAATAAAGGTAATAAAATTGGGTCCAGTCATATGGTGAACCACTTTACAACCATCATGACTTATGACCATAATTGCCAATCTCAAGGTTGCAACTCAAGGACCGCATATATATGTGTGTGTCTACTCTTAAATGATTTCCAAGTTATGCATTTGATTTAGTCCGAACAGTTAAATGTTAACAGTGCAGTTGTACAATTCTCTCTCCTTGACAACAGAATAATGCCAGTTGGTTGTTAATGAAGCTGCAGATTCTCCACCACTTTCTAACTCTGACTATTGCAGAGCAATTTTCTTAAAACAGCCAGAGAAAGCCACCTCTGCTATCTTAATCCCAAGTCCTGCAGGGCTTACTTACAAAGGCTAAGTAAATTATCTTCTGACTTTTTTAAAAAAAAATCTAATAGAACAAATAAAGTATGCTCATTATTGGTGACATATGTTTTCCTCTGGATCGGCAGTGTGACTGAAGACTGTGAAAAATTTGGAAGCTTCGAATTTAAAGTCCATCCAATTTGCCTTCATTTCACCTCCACATGTGAAAGGAATGAGCAGGAGTTTCTAAGAAGATCAAAACAAATATCTCTCAGTCTATCAAGGAGATTAGACCAAAGAGGTGTAAGATTTATTCAGTAAATGCATTTTCTATTGATTTCACCCCCTTTTCCATATATTTATTCTTTCAATTTAAACACTTTGGGAAAACTCCAATGCCCAGTTGGAGAAGGCTAGAATTTGGATGGTAAAATGAACAACTAGATATTTTCAAATCTCTTTGGACATCTAAGTGGTATTCTCTGAGTAACACCATTGAGAGATAAAAAGCAAATTATAGACTGGTATAAAATGCAGTACGTTCAACATTTTTATCATAGAGAGTCTATCTAGATGAAGAAAAAAAGCATTGCCTATAGACATTTCAGCACTCACTAAAAAAAATGACAAGAGAACAGATGGACTTCTTTTGTTATTTAAATAAGGTGTCTTTTGGCTCCTTAGTCTAAAAAATATTCCTTTGATTTCTGTGGGCAATAATCAGCTTCATCAGATGCATGGAGATGAATTCTTCCAGGACATTTGTTATATATCCATCAACTGTTGGAGGAGAAGATAGAAAAGGGAAGAATAGTAAAAGGAGACATTAGAGGAAAATAAAATTTAAGGGTAACAATCAGATAAAACTATTTGTAGATGATGACTATTTAAAAAAGTCGTTGGATACGAAAGCCATTATAAATAATATGCACACGAGGGATCATATGTGTATAATGCATTTTTCTAAAAAAATTAAAAACCCTTTTTTAAATTAATGATGATTCCACTTACAGAATTGTGATCCAAACAATAGATAACAATATACATTCACAACTTGATACATGGAAAACATCACAGGGAAGTTAAAAGGCTTAAAAGAGCATTTTGTGTTTATGGCAGCCCAGAAAAAGTAATAAATAGCTAATGGAGGGGTACAGCCCTTAATGTTCAGATTTCAATTTGGTTTTAAACTCCTGGACAATTTGTCTCTCTGCTGTCGTTAAGAGATGTAATATTGCCATTTTAAAAATTTGTAAATTAACTATAGCTATGATTGTGATACCTGTTCGGGATCAGCGGTATAAACAATATATTATGCTGTTTATGTGAAGAGATAGAAGTGATTAAAAAAAAGATGTTTGTAGATGACATTTAACTATATCCTCTTGGAGGGCAATATTTGTCTGGGATGAAGCCTGAATGGCTCTCTGCCAGAAGAAAGACGGTTAGTGACGGTTAGTTGGTCTCCAGCCGCAAACTGCAGTGTCAGCAATGACAGCCAAGCATCCTTCATGCCCAACAAAGTTGGTTCAATCCTTTCTGCTTGTTCTTAGGAAACTTCACCCTCTACAGGCCGAGACCCCACCTGCGCCGCCCATGCGTGGCGCGACGGCCCGAACCACGCATGCATGGCACGTGACGGCCCGAATCACGCATGTGCGGCGCGATGGGCCAAACTGTGCATGCGCGGTGCGCATGCGACGGGCTGAATCGCGCATGCGCTGAGCGACGGGCCGAACCGCACATGTGCAGTGTGCACAACGGGCTGAACCGCGCATGCGCGGCGTGCACATGACGACCCGAACCACACATGCGCAGCGCGACGGCCCGAACCACGCATGCGCAGCGCGACGAGCCAAACCGCGCATGCGCGGCGCGCGCATGGCGGCCGAGGGTAAATGGGGAAAAAATGGCGGACTGCGGTGTCCGGCGACCCCCGCGAAACGGTCGTTCGACCCCAAATGGGGTCGCGACCCACAGGTTGAGAACCACTGCTCTACAGTCCACAGTAAGCTGGCACAAAGAGTCACCCCCATAAGATTGTTCTACCCACTCTATTACACTAATGCCGCAAAAAGGAACAAAAGTTTAGCAGCTCGCATCCTTGAGCTAAATCTATCCTTTTAGTGAACATCTGTATTATTTCAATCACAACTGATCAGTCACCATAGCATACCTGCAAGGATTATTAACATCTGATATTAGGGGAAGCAGCCTGTAATGCAGAGGTCACCAACCTTTGTTGGTTGGCAGACTGAAGGAAAAGGGAGGGGGAAGCATTTTACATCCGTGTTCGCGCGTGTGAGCACGGGGCTGCAAGCACGTACATGCCACAAACCGGGCGGAGCTAGCGTCCACATGATCCTCACTAGCTTTGCCCCATTCTTGAATGGTGCCGCCCCTTGTTTCTGCACCTCGTGGCATGGCGGCGGCTGTTTTTGCGCCTTGCAGCATGGCAGTGTCCCGTTTTTGTGCCCTGTGACGCAGCGGCGGTCCATTTTCGCACACCAAAGAACGGCAGCAACAGCCCATTTTCATGCACTGAGGCGCAGCGGTGTCCCGTTTTCACGCCCCAAGGTGAGAGACGGCAACCCCTTTTTCGTGCCCTGAGGCACAGTGGTGGCGTATTTTTGCGCCCCATGGCGCGATGTCCTGTTTTTGCGCACCACAGCAGCGGCACTAGCACAAGTAAGGGGGTGTGCACGTACACGCGCGCATACTGGCCATCCTGTCCCCCAGTGGCAAGCAGACCATGGCCCACTCCTGGGCTCACAGGTTGGGGACCCCTGCTGTAATGTATTGAGCACAGCTATGGACAAAAGTAGTCTATTATCAAATCAGATGCTACAACAGTTATGAGGTAATACAGGTAGTCCTTGACTTACAACCATTCATTTAGTAACCGTTCAAAGTTACAACAGCACTGAAAAAAGTGCCTTATGACCGGTTTTCTCACTTATGACTGTTGTAGCATCCCCATGGTCATATGAGCAAAATCCAGGCGCTTGGCAACTGATTCATATTTATGATGCTTGCCGTGTCCTGGGGTCACCTTTTGCAACCTTCTGACAACAAAGTCAATGGGGAAGTCATATTCACTTAATAACCATGTTACTAACTTAACAACTGCAGTGATTCATTTAACAACCGTGGCAAGAAGGGACATCAATGGGGCAAAACTCACTTAACTATCTTGCTTAACAATATAAATTTTGGGCTCAATTGTGGTCGTTACTCAAGGACTACCTGTAGTCATTAACCAAGAATTACTTGTATCAAAAAAACAGGTTTTTATATTTATTGGGGGGGAGGGTTCTCTTTCCTCTAACAAATTTTTCCTTAGAAGAATTGTGTCTTTCAGATTATAAACTTAAGGTTGTTATTATTGTTGTTGTTGTTTTTGTTATTATTATTTTTGTAAGCCATCATGGATCCTTTTCAGCTAGAAAGATATTGAATAAATGATATACAATCCCATTTTATGTATTCTCGAAATCCTTAAACTAATGAAAGCAAAGCCAAATGTAAAACCATAGCATTAAAGCCCTGAATATTTACAATATCTTGTCTTGTTTGAATGCTTATAATAAAGCAAGTGCTTTTCTGATGTCAGGCATGATTCAACCAGTGACCAGAAATCCTAATAATGGTGTACAGCAAACATGTCAAACACAAGGCCCGGGGGCCGGATGCGCCCCGCAAAGTAGTTTCATGTGGCCCGCGAAGCCATCCTGGAAACAGTGAGGGAATGGCCCCCTCTGCCTTGGCCCTGGCCCAGGCCAGCCAGGAGCCAATGTACAATTTTGTAGTGGCCATCTATGCAGAAACGCATTCAGTCTTAGCTCCATAAGCCCACCCCTGCATGGCCTGAGAGAAACAGTGAGGCTCCTCCTGTGGACCATGCCTTGACACTTGCCCTGGTCCCATCCCCTTCTGCCAGAGACCCTCAGATCTGTCCCACTCCTGCCCAGGCCCTCACAGGCATCCTTGACGCGAACAATGGAGAGCTGGCCACACCCACCCAGTATGCCACACCCACTCCATCCACGCCCACCCAGTAGGCCGCACCCACCCTGGCCACACCCATCTGGCACCCCGAGGGCAACTGCAATGCTGATGCAGCCCTCAATGAAATTGAGTTTGACAACCCTGGTGTACAGGTTCTGCTGACTGTAGTATTAGCTAAAAATTGCTAACTAAAAACATCGAAGACAGAAGTTACATAGGTAGTCTTTGACTTACAATCTTAATTGAGATCAGAACTTCCATTGCTAAGCACGGCGGTTGTTAAGTGACTTGTGCCCAATTTTATGACTTTTGCCACGGTAGTTAAGTGAATCACTGCAATGGTTAAGTGCAATCATTAACTAAATCTAGTTTCTCTCATTGACGTTGCTTGTCTGAAACCAGCTGGGAAGGTTGCAAATGGGATACTGCAACCATCATAAGCACACGCCAGTTGCCAAGCACTCAAATTTTGATCATGTGGTCATGGCGATGCTACAATGGCCATAAGTGCAAGTACCAAGTGTAAGTCACTTTTTTTTAGTGCCATTGTAACTTCAAACAATTGCTAAATGAATGATTGTAAATTGGGGGATATCTGTACATGATATACTATTTAAAATATGACTAACATCGTGGGCTTTTAACTAATTCTGTGTTTATTAAATACAAGATGAAATAGAAATGTAACATTTATTCATTCTAAAGATAAAGGATGCAGAAATCTTAACTGGATGTAGGTTGACATCTCTGTCTCCTAAACATCACCTGAATCAGCAGCAACCTGAGCCACAGGAAAGAGCAGCCCTAGCAGTGCTGCAATCAAAAACCTAAATGTCAGTATCCATAACTCTTATACACAATATCAATGATACAGCAATTATACTACTTTTTTCTCCACCTTTACATACCTATTTTGGAAACAGATCTTTCTTACCTCTAAAGTAAATGTATTGCCTTCATGGTTCAAATAACAATAAAAACCATTAGCCCCCCCCCCCTTCTCCCAGATACTCAACAAAAGGGAGGTTCTTGTTCCCAATAACAAGAGGTAGGGACACAACCAAGTAAAACCCATGCAATAAATATAAATCATTATACTTTCTTCAATGCAACAAATGCTCAACTAGGGTTGAGTGGATATTTTGTACTAGATTTCACAGCATTTCAATTGTCAGGTTAATTCCACATTGGAAACACATAATTCAGATACCAAGATGTGAAAGACTACTAACCTAGAAGATGCATAATATTGTATTAGGCTGGAAGGGGAAAAAAGGTGGCAATTTAATTTTAAGCTATCTTTTCCTTGTCCCTTACATCCCTCCCCTTCAAAACAGCAGGAAAATTAGGGATTCTAAAGGATCACGCTAATAAACACACTGGGATTTGTGTGTGTATCTAGGGACATATCTTCCTCACCATGCCATCTGTTTATTTATACAGTATTAAGTGTTTTATCAAGTAGGCTTTGCAGGGTCTATGACTAATCAGGAGAGCTTACAAGAATAAACTGCAGGTAAAACACAGTAATAAAACTCCAGTCAAAACAGAAATCACAAATCCATCAGACTAAACCAACCAAAACCTGCCAGAAGAAAATCTGAGAGGGCACATCAGTATTCAGTGACAGGCAGTAGCCCCTGGCTACCCGTCTCAGTTAGAAAAAAGGCAGACCTTGGTCTGGTTAATACTTTGGTGGGAGACCGCCAAGGCAGTGGACTAAATTAAGAAATAAAAAACAAGGAAAAGAATCCCAGAAGAAGGTTCAATCACTTCCGTATTTTTACTAAGAATGCTCCATGAAAAATCCAGGAAACCATCACAGGTGCAACCTGTCTCAAACACTGTTTTAGTTCTCCAGGCTTTTAATCATCTTAGTTGCTCTTCTTTGCACTTTTTCCAAAGTCTCAACTTCTTTTTTGTAATGCGGTGACCAAAACTGGATGCAGTATTCCAGGTGTAGCCTTACTAAGGCTTTATAAAGCTTGATTTTGATTCTATGCCTGTTTATATAACCAACGGTTGTATTATTTATTTATTTATTTATTTATTTATTTATCAAATTTGTATGCCGCCCCTCTCCCGAGACTCGGGGCGGCTCACAACAACAATATGGGTACACATAAAAATTATTAATAACAATAACATACAAACCAAGGATCTATACATACAACATTCAAACACACAATCAAGGATGGAAGCACATTCCTCGGCCTTTTTTGGGCTGCTGCCACACACTGCTGGCTCATATTTAAGTGATCGTCCACTAGGACCCCAAGGTCCCTCACACAGTTACTGTTTTTGAGCCAGGTTTCACCCAATCTGTACTTGTACCTTTGGTTTTTCCTGCCCAAGTGTAAAACCTTGCTTTTCTCCACATTAAATTTCATGTTGTTGGATAGGGCCCATTGTTCAAGTCTGTCAAGATCTTTTTAGATACTGATCTTGTCTTCTAGAGTGTTGGCTATTCCTGCTAGCTTAGTGTCATCTGCAAATTTGATGAGTTCCCCTTCTATTCCCTCATCTAAGTCATTTATGAAGCTATTGAAGAGTATTGGGCCTAAGACAGAACTTTGTGGTACCCCATTTTTTACTTCCCTCCATGTAGTTGTAGTACCATTAAGGACTACTCGTTGAGTATGGTTTGTCAGCCAGTTACAAAACTATCTGGTAGTGATGCTGTCTATCCCACATTTTTCTAGTTTACCAAGAAGTAAGTTGCGGTTTACTTTGATGAATGCCTTGCTCAAGTCTCAGTATACTATGTCCACAGCATTTCCCTGGTCTACTAATTTAGTCACTTTGTCAAAGAATGAAATAAGACTGGTTTGGCATGATCTGTTTTTAACAAATTCATGATGGCTTTTAGTTATAACTTTATTTGTTTCTAGATATTTTTTGATTATCTTTTCCAGTATCTTCCCAGGTATTGATGTTAGGCTATTGGTCTGTAGTTTCCTGGATCTGTTTTTTTTTCCCTTTTTTGAAGATGGGAACCACATCAGCTCTTTCACATTGGGGATTAAAATGTAGCCGTCATTTTGTCCTACCTGTTTGTGAGCAAAACAAAATGGCAAATGCCAGAGAAATTGTATCATTTTGTTGCCTTAGAGGGATCTGCATAATGCTGTAGAACAGGGGTGTCAAACTTGCAACATCACGTGATGTGTTGCGATGTATCACGACTTTTTTTCCATTGCCGGCAATGGGATGGGCGCAGTTTTAGCATGACGCATCCGGCCCGTGGGCTGGCAGTTTGATACCCGTGCTGTAGAAGCTTCTGAATGCTGCAGAAAGCTTATGCAGCAATGCAGGCATTGGTAAGGCAGCAAAACAAAGCAAGTTGTCCCCCAGCTGTGCACCACCAACACAAATGCAGCAGCCATTTTATGGGCGGGACAAAAATGGCAGGTGCTTTTGAAATCGTGCTATGCAACCGTGCAAAGAAGGAAGTCTTTCCAGCACTCTGGAAAGCCTAGGAATTCTTCATAAAGTAAATGAGGAGGAGGCTGTTTGACCTGATGGGGTGGGAATCAGGCCTAAGGCTAGGAGGGCCCGGTGGGAGTGGGAAAAGCTCTGCTGGGACCCAAGTATAGAAAGAGTCATCACAGGGGTGGGAGAAGCCTTGTGAGGGCCAGGCCAAGTAGGCCTGGGCCTGTAGTAGGCTTCCAATAGCCTCCCACACCCATTTAATGACCCGTATATTGTTTATGTTTCATTAGGGAGAGCAGAGGGGGATTATTAGGTGACACATTTTAACTAACAACTGCCATGACATGAGACCATAATGAGCAGGCTGCCTTATGGTCCTATCTCAAGGACTACCTGTATGCAGACAGTTTGGCTCTCAGCTGCCAGGAAGTAGGGACTTCATTTTGAGCAAACTACAGGCTCTGAGTGACCTTCAAAGTCAGCCCCAGATAAAGCATATGGCCATTACATAAAAAATGGAGAAAGAAATGACTGACACACACCAACAACCTCTAATGGGAAATATAAGAGAAAAAATGCAATAAGTACAATCATAGGTTTCTTCAGTACAATGGAAAATGAAAAGTTAAAACCCACGGTTTAATCCCAAGAGTGTTTTTTTTAGTAGAGAATTTACTATAGCTGCCTATGTGTTCCTTTAAGAGACTTTTCTCATCCATCCATCTAAGACTTAATTAGCCAAAAAGGGCAGAGATCAAATATACAATTAACTGAAATATGACCAAACTATCTTGACTACTCCCGCACAATTTGAAAATCTTCCATCACAATAAGGTGGCCATATAGTCAAAACATACAGCAGCATGAAGACATGTAGTCATGATACTAAAAAAGTACCTCTTACCATGGAGGCAACTATGTCACATAGTTCAGCAACAGACAAAAAATCTATGTTCATTGGACAAAGGAAGGATTTATGTATCCTCTATATGACATTTAAGCTTATAGATTTCTGTTTTGCTTTGGAAATCTGAAAGCCAGTTTCCAGAGTGAAGTCACAACCGTAATCAAACAAGCAGGCCCTTCTGTGTGGAGTTGTCTAAAGGAAAGAAATACTTCTTTTACTTAGTCAACAAATTTTATTTACCATGTAGATCAGTGGTTCTCAACCTTCCTAATGCCGCGACCCTTTAATACAGTTCCTCATGTTGTGGTGACCCCCAACCCTCCATCCAGCTGGCCGGGGAGGGGGCAGGAAGGTTGCTCCGCTGGCTCCGCCCAGCCTAGTTGGAGAAGCGCCATTACTCTCCCTCTTTCTCTCTTTCTTTCCTCTCTCTTTCTTTCTTTCCTCTCTTTCTCTTTCCTCTCTCTCTTCTCTCTCTTTCCTCTTTCTCTCTTTCCTCCCTTTCTTTCTTTCCTCTCATTTTCCTGTTTCTCTCTTTCCTCTTTCTCTTTCCTCTCTCTCTTTCTCTTTCCTCTCTCTTCTCTCTCTTTCCTCTTTCCCTTTCCTTTTTCTTTCCTCTCCGTTTCTTTCTCTCTTTCCTCTCTTTTTCTCTCTTTCCTCTCTTTCTCTTTCTCTTTCCTCTCTTTTTTTCCCTCTCTTTCTCTATTTCCTCCCTTTCTCTTTCACTCTTTCCCCTCTCTCCTTCTCTCTTTCCTCTCTTTTCCTCTCTTTCCTCTCTTTCTCTCTCTCTCTCTTATGGCAGCATCGTTGGGGGTCCCCGCTGCCCCGGCCCGGCCTCCACCGTGTCTTCAGCTGAATGGGCGGGGAGGGGGAGCAGGATGGGAGACAGCAGCAGCGGCGGCTGCTGCTTCATCGTCGGGGGTCCCCGCCACCCCCACCCTGCCCGGCCTTGTCCTCCATCCATCGATGGAGCCACGGTGGGGGCTGGTGCCACGTGGCCCACCAGCCCCTCCGCCAGCCTGTCTGCTCCCCCCCAGGCACCCCTCTTCCTCCCGGCGCCCGCCCGAGCCGCTTTGAGGGCAGCAGGAGGAAGGAGAGAAGGGCGAGAAAACCGCTGCCGCCTTCCCTGCACTGCCCAGCCTCGCCCTCCGCCCATCCGATGGAGCCGCGGTAGGAGCTGGTGCCGCATGGCCCACCAGCCCCTCCGCCAGCCCGGCTGCTCTCCCCCAGGCACCCCTCTTCCTCCCGGCACCTGCCCAAGCTGCTTTGGGGGCAGCAGGAGGAAGAAGGGGAGGAGGAAGAGGATGCCAAGGAAGCCACCGCCAGCGCTGGGCCCCAGGAGGTGGCTCTCCTCTCCTACCTTTGCTGAATCTCCTTCTTCCTTCCCGGCAGTCTGGACTCTGGCATGCCTTCCTGGCCAGCGGGTCCAGTGGTCGGGCTGGATAGGAATTGGAGCAGCTGGTCTCCCTTGGGCCGCGGCTTGTGGGAGGGCTGGCCCACTCAGCGGAGCCTCCAGTGGGCTGCTCCCAACAGGGATCCCGGGGCTTCCCCGGGCGGCTCCAAAGCCACGAGGCCCTGGCCGCGCTTCTCCCAAGGGGTGGGGCACCTGGATGCAGGGCCAATCAGGAGCCCTGCAGGAGCTAAGTCCACCTGAGAGGGAGAGAGAAGGGAAGCAAAAGTGCCTCTCTCTCTCTCTCTCTCTCTCTCTCTCTCTCTCTCTCTCTCTCTCTCTCTCTCTCTCTCTCTCTCTCTCTCTCTCTCTCTCTCTCTCTCTCTGCAAATGGCAGAGGAGGCCGTGCGGAGACGGATGCGGAGCGGTGTCTCGGTTCCTAAGACCATCGGAAATATATGTTTTCCGATGGTCTTAGTCAACCCCTGTGAAAGGGTCGTTCGGCCCCCAAAAGGGTCGCGACCCACAGGTTGAGAACCGCTGATGTAGATCAAGTCAAGACTTTTATCTACCTGATTCGCACAGGGAAAACTTTCAATCCCCCAATGGCTCCACTGTCTCTTAATTTTTATTTTTAATTTTATATTATTGTATTTCCATTGTTTACTTTTATTGTTTTATTCCTGTTATGTTTACATTTTTACTCATTTTTTTCCATTTTATTGTTGCAAGCAGCCCATAGTAGCCCCACATTGAGAAGGACAGCAAATAAATTTAACAAATAAATAAATAATAAATAAAATGCCATTTGAATTGGAAAGGACTCTTCACTTGAACATCAAAGTGTTGTCACATTTTCTATGGCAGCAGAGAGAATTCCAAGTCTTGGCCTTGGTTATGCTCATTATTACCTGAAAATAATTATTAGTGACTTATTTCAGCTAAGTACTAATTTGCAAGCACTCAGAACTAATTATCCCTTGGTGAAACAACAGAATTGGTGTTATTTCAGTATTTATCCTTTTTAACGGTTCTGTAAATGGTAATTCACATTTCATTACACCAGCAACGTGACTGAGATCACACAAAAAGCAGAGCAACTATGGTCACTGCCAACATCTTTGGGCAGAAGTTTTGTTATGTCTCCCTTGTGTCATTCTCAGGCCCTTTGGCTCAGAGGTGATCAAAATACCTGTGGAATTCCATTCTGAAGAGGTCCAATTTCAATAAGCTTTCAAGAAAAAGTGAGGTTTTTATGAATTGCTCTACAACATTTAAAAGGACTGTTCATTAAAAAGATTGAATTCACCCACTCATAGAATACAAGCCCAAACACTCACTTTAATTCTTGAGTGGCATTCAAATAATACGTTAGGTGTAAGACAGGGCACAGGACTTGCACAGTCACTTAGCAGAAGTCATGCATGCTATTTCTCATGAAGTTTTCTTTGGAATTAACGCCATGGAGATTATTCCAAATAAGCCTTTTAAACAGAACGAAAAAGTACAGGTAAATTCTCACATTCAGATAGCTGCAGATAGTACAGAGGCTATCCAAAAGTCAAAATAACAGGAAGATAAATACTAATATTAAACCATAAAGCAGATTGGTTGATTTGGGGTAAACCTAGCCATTGCAATGTATAAATCATGACTTATAGCTTAGCATGTAGTGGAAAACCAGCAAATGTGGTTTACCAATAGATCTTTGTAAACTTAATATTTATATGTTCCTCAGCCATTGACTAAAGTGATACCTCATAAATTAATTTCCTTGTGATTTAAGGCATTGCAAAGCCTCCTGATGGGCCAACTAGAATATATTCTAGTATAACCCAATTATTTAACATTCTTCCCCATGCAATGCTGTATTCAAGCTCAGTCTAGAAGAATCATAGTAATTCACAATTACAGATGCATACCCATCGTTTAAATAACTATGTCAACTAATTCAAAACACACTTAACATTAGTTCAAATATTTATCTACATCACTCTTCATTGAACCTGCATCACTTGAAGAAAATTAATTGAGCTGATCCTGAAAAGACATGAAAGTTGTATCTATAGCAACCTGTTGCAATCAAGCACTTCCCAGATGCATTGCACTGCAGTTCCCAGAATCCTGAAATAGCATCAAGTTTTCCAATGTCAGTGTATGTTCGTGGAATGATTGGTTTTTTGTTTTTTTGTTTTTTGTTTTTTTTAACTTAAGGGTTTTTTATATGTATGTAATTTCTATTATGCTGTGAGCCGCCCTGAGTTCTCCGGAATAGGGCGGCATAGAAATTAAATTAATAATAATAATAATAATATAGAAGCACATCAACTGAAACAAAATGTCTCTTTTTGGAACATTAAAACATCTGCACCATAAAGCTCATGTTGCTTCAAAGTCATCTTTGGTTTTCTACACAGACATATACATTACTGAGATCACAAGTAAAATAAAGAACAAACTTCAAAGCAGCTATGCAAATCAATAAAAACACACCGCTGCTTTAAGGCACTGCATTCATATTCTTGTTCGGAACCCTATTATGAACATTTGGCAATCCAATCATTGCCAATACAATCTTCAAATAACTAAAAGAATTGTGTATACATACGCACAACTCATGCACACAGAGATGGATATCAGCAAATCAAATTAACTGTATTACTACTAGAAAAGCTCTGTTATACTGTAACAGCAAATATGTGGTCAGCGGCTGATTGAGGAACAAATCATAAACTTCCAAGTTAAGCTAAGTGGAAGCAGAAAGCCAACCAATTTTTCAAAATGTGAAGTTGAGCGTATTCCCTGTGAATTTAAAGAATTTTGTTAAGGATTAATATGAAATCACATTACATGGGTAAACCTGGGGTAGGTAGCCCTCAATGCACACGCTGCCACATTCTGAACCACTTGCAGCTTCTGGGTGGTCTTCCAAAACAGCCTTATGTAGAGCACATTGCAGTAATTTGAACAGGTCTTCAGAACCCTTCAAAACACTGGCTCCCAGTCTCCTTCCAGGTGCAATTCAAGTTGCTGGTTATTATTTTTAAAACTCTATATGGCACAGAGCTAGGTTATCTACAGGATCCCCTCTCTCTAAGGCTATCTACTTGTCCTATCAGATCAGATGCGATCGCCTAGTAATCCCTTCCCTTATATTATGGAATCTAGGAAGCCTGCCTTTTCCATGGCAGTCTCTACCTATGGAATACCCTTCTCCTTGAGGTTCGGCAGGTCTCTGCTTTCCTAGCCTTCCGAAAAGCACTTACCGGTAAATATTTTTCCCCAAGCACTGGGATAGAGTGAGATGGATGAAAGGATTTAACGAGGGATTGCATGGTGGAAGCTTAGTTTCAGTGCCAAGGTTTTTTTAAGTTTATAGTTTTAATAGGTATATGTATTATGTTGTTTTATTGATGGAGCTTTGTTGATTGGGAGCTACCCAGAGTTCAATATAAAATGGGCAGCTACAAAAATGTTTTAAATAAACAAACAATTGCAGTGATGGATGCGCCATTAGAAAACCTGAAGGATCAGGCTGGGAACAGATCCTCCTGGAAAAAAATCTGTCTTCTGTCAGCATTCTCTAAAGGGGTCAGTACTGACATCCAAGGTTCAATGGGACTATCCAAGGGGGTCAAACTTATTATTATGGTTTGTCACATAGTCATCCAGATGTTCAGATTGGATCTGGCATTTTTATCCACCTATCAGGTCCTTCCCAAGGACTTCAGTTAGGCAGATGTGGAAGTCTGATGATGTTACAAGATATTACTGCAGGATGTAAACTGTTCCAATTGCCTTCTGCAATTGACTGGTGGTGAATTTGTCAATGCCAATAGTGTTCAAGTAGCACTCCAATAATTTTTGGTATTGTACCCAAGGCACCTATTAATAACAGTATTATTACTTTAAGTAGTATTTAGTAAATTGTTTTCATATAATGAATGTTTGGGGAATCAAAAAACAATCTGAAATTTCATGAAGGGGCTGGTGAGGTCAAGGCTTTGGGGACCCCAGAATGTGATCACTAAGAATCAAAATGACTTGATGACACTTAGGCAATCAATCACTGATACAATTGAAAGCTATTCAAATGATCGATGGAAAATAATACCACTGAAGTCAATACTGCTAGTTGGAGGCCAGCCAGAACTGCTTCTTCATGCCAAGTCTGCACATGGTATGCCACATGGATAAATTCTCATTCTGTAATCTGTCTCCAACCTTCTGCCAAATCTTCTTGAAATGAGAACAAGATGGCACAGAAATCCATTATAAGGAAGGCGCCAAACTGCATGTCCAGCTGGCATACCTTAAGTATTTATTACATGAAACAAGCCACAGATTTTCTAGAACAACTCTGCATTATGAGAGCAAAAGATGACTCTCACAACAGAGGTATTGGTACATCAGGTAATTAAGTGCTGGAATGATGGCAGAACATGGAATAAAGAAAGATCAAGCCACAATTAGAGTTACTGGTACTAAAATTAAATTTTCTCCATATAGATCTAGGCCAACCATTTCTGCAGATGGAAATGAAGAGTTGTGGACTAAATTCCACAATATTGACCTCAAAACACAAACAAAATGCAACCACAACTTCACTAATAGATATTCTTGGGAAGCGTGACACCTACTGCAATTTATGGAAGTCTGACTGTATATTTTATTATTTTTGGGTGGCAAGGTTTATTTTCTTTTTTACGTTTTTAATCAACCATTTTAGAAAATTACATTGCGACTTACCAAGCTGTTTTTTTAAAATATTATATTCTTTAGGACCCTCAACAATTTACATTTTTACAAAGTCCTAGTCTTTCCCTTCAGAAAAATACTGCAAGGCCAGAGAAAATTCCATTGCTTTTTACTTACATTAATCCTTTATTAAGATGCATCAACTCTCTCTAGCTAAGTGCTGATTATAAGATCTTTGGGGAAGGAATTTGTCTTTAGCTCATGTTATTTTGTAAGTACAGATTGCTAACCAAACAACAGAAAACAGGAAATCATCTTATAATCACCATGTAGTTTTTTAAAAAAAAAATACTTTAATTTATTTATTTATTTATTCAATTCCTATATCTACCCATCTCAAACAAGTGACTCTGGGCTGCAATCATAAATCGATTAAAAACAAGTTACTACAGAAAAGTAAATAAATATGGCAGTCAAGGAAAAATGTCATCATATATGTCAATATAGCCGGGAAACCTGGGGCACTTCAGAGGCCAATAAGGTCTGGATCATCCTCAAATCTGCCTAACACTAGTTCTCAAATAGGGAATATAACAAATATTAAACTGATAAGGCCAGATACCACACTCAACCAAGGCCCAGAAGTAGTGAGATACACTTTTATAGTGACATACTTCCGGTTCTCAGCACAACCAAGGTTGCACTTTTCTCTAAAAGGGAGGGGAGGGGAGGAGATTATGGATAAGGATGTCCATTTCCATATTAGAATGTCAAAATAGTTCTCTCTTTGAAATGCTATATTGCACATTTAAATATATGAGGAAGCTGAGATTGGATGGGCTGGAAAGCAGTCAAAGGAAGACTAGAGTGGCCAAAGCAATCTTTCTTCCCAGACAGGCAAAAGGACTACTAGCTTGTGCTTGGCGGTAAATGAAGACGGAGGCAAAAAAAATAAAATGTGAAAAATCACCGCATCTTTCTTTCGGCCCTGGTTGGTTTTTCCAAGACTTTGGAGAGAGGCGAAAAAAAGTTACACCTCTTTCCCTCCTCCACGTATCAAAGGACGGATCCCTTTCTAACTATTAACTAAAGTAGCCCGTTGGATGATAAATCCTGAACGAAAGCCACCTTCGGTGTAAGCATCCTGAGAGCCTGGCCACAAGGACTTGCCTGAGAGCTTTTATAGTACCAAAACCTCCATTTGGCCGGGAGAGATCACTGCAGCAAATGGGGAATCAATTATGCAATTCGGCCACCCCGAAAAGCAGCAAAGTGTGTGTGTGCCTGCAGTGTAGGGAAAATAGAGACTGGCCACCAGCTTTTTCCTTTCCAAACAGCAATCGCGACGCCTGTCTGTCCTTGTCTGGCTTAGGCGTGTTTACTCACCGAGCAACTCTTACAAGTGGCCTTTCGGAGTTCATCCCGCAGCCTCTGTCCCGGATGCACACTTTTCTCCCAAGATGCAGCCAGAAAACTCCAAGAACATAGCCCCCCAAGACGAGAGGGCCCCCCAATTCAAACAACAATTGTTCCTATGTTCAGCGAATTCTTCCCAAAGTTTGAATGAGCCACGGCAAGCCGCACTTCCTCCTTAATTCGTGTCAAAAATGCAAGCTTTCCATTTCACCCAACCTTTAACCGTATCTCACATTAAGACTAATAAAAGCCTCTCTGCTCTGCCTTTATCTTAAAAACACACATACGCCTGATAAATCCGCGTTCCAAAGTAAAAGGAGGCGAGCTCCCTGCGTAACTTTCTCAAATCTAGCCTTTGCAATACGCATACTACTTGCGACGGGGGGGGCGGGAGGAGAGAGGGAGCCAAGTCTATGGAAAATGAGCTTAACACTGGGCATCAGAACAATACTTTCCCATAGAAACCGAGACTTATATTTAATTCTTGGTAACTCCACTCAAGTTTCACCTTCCATTTCCTCCGGAGATTTAAAACGCACGCAAGGATTTAAATCTGCATTGAGAGCTGTCTGCAGATTTATCTGCATTGGCCTTAAAGGGGGGGTGAGAGGTACAGCTACTCATGCATAAGCTTTTCAAACCCCTTTATCAATCTAGACTGCAAAAAGCGGGGGGGGGCAAGCTCAGGAATCCCAGCAAAAGAATGCAAATAACGTCAATGCACAACTAAACTGCAAGCTCTGCCTTACAGGAACTCTTGTGTGTGCGTGCACGCCGTGCGCCCGAGTATGTGTGCGCGCCTCTGTGTGTTTGTGTTTGTGTGTGTGTGTGTGTGTGTACTTGTGCGCCTGCAAAAAGCACACAGATACCAAACAGGAAATGCAACTGAGAGCTGTTCAGCGCCTCAAACTTCAAAATGCAATGGTATCCCGCAAATGGCATGCATGCAATTTCAAAATGCATGAACGACTTTTTGCATATCTGCAAATAACGCAAGTCCGAGCCTTACCTCTCTGAGACATTTTCCCCTCTGCTTTGATGGGGGAGGGGAACACAAAAGACTTTGCCTTCTGTAGCTAGTTTTGCAACAAAGATGCAAACTGCAAGCGCTCAATCTTCATGCAATTCGAGTTTTTCTGACTTCTCACAGCAGATTTCTTTGCAGAGGAAGGAGCTGCAATTGCACGCCTTGCAAAACAGATTGCAAAGTGGGGTTTCTCCCGCTATTGCAATGGGAAGGAAAGCTGTGCTGCACCTACATGATGGGCCAGGACTGGCAGCTAAAAGCTCCAAACTTGGATCCGAGTGTCTTAGTGCGCAGACGTCCTTTGCACGAACAGCGCGTTGATTTCTGGGTAATGTAGTTCTTCCGAATAGTTACTCGAGGGTGCCCCTTAAAAAGGCTATTTACTTCGTAGTCGACGAGGTGTATAACCAGATATGCAGCGGAGGCGTCTACCTGGAGGCAATCCATAGAGTTGATTGAATACTTCGATCTTCGCGATCATTGCAAAGGGAAAGGGCGGCTCACCGTCTTCTGTTCTGTAATCCAACGGCGGCTAAAGAGGCAGCATTGGGAGCACGTTGCGAGATCTGCTATCTAGCAGTTGGCAGTTTCATAACGAGACGAGTTGCCGTGCTGGAAAGAAAGAGACCGAGGCGCGTTGCATGATACAGCCGGCTGGTCTGCCTCCGCCATCGGCCAATTTCCCTACGTGACCATTCCCACGACGAAGCTTGGCGAACGCTTTCCCTTCCGCAGTTCTCGTTGCTTAAATGAATACAAGGATGTCAAAAGTCTGGCTCTCTTGAAAAAAATCTTCAGCAAGGGTTTTGTAAAGTTTACGCCTCGGTTGCGACGTAGGTTTCCGCGGATTACAACTCATTTCCACGGACTGCCGTGGAGAATGGTTTATATGGCTAGTAATCTTTGGGTCATCGCTTCAGAGTTTTCTTCATGGTGTACTTTCATATTTATTTTTAATAGTGTAATCACTACCCTCAATGGGACTAACACTGTAACAGCCCTGCTCGATATAAATTGGGTAGATTGTATTGTTTTACATGACTGGGATTATAGGTAGTCCTTATTTAGTGACTGTTTAAAAGTTACAACGGCACCCAAAAAAATAACTTATAACTATTTTTCACAGGACCATTGCAGCATCCCCATGGTCATGTAATCAAAATTTAGATGCTTGACAACTGGCATATATTTATGATGGTTGCCGTTTCCTGGGGTCATGTGATCATCTTTTACAATCTTCTGACAAGCAAAATTAATAGGGAAGCCGGGTTCACTTAACAACTGTGTTACTAACTTAACAACTGCAGTGATTTACTTAACTGTGGCAAGAAAGGTTGTAAAATGGGGCAAAACTCATTTAACAAATATCTCGCTCAGTCTTGGAAATTTTGGGCACCATTGCAATCGTTAAGTCGAAAACTACCTGAATTCTACTGCAGTGGGAGTCAATCAAGATGGAAACCACAAGGAAGAAACTGCATTCTCCCCACTTCCTTCTCCCTCCAGAATTACTATGAAACCAGCAGCAGTAACTTTTGTTTGAAGGTGTCACATGGTAAGGGGACTCCGATACAAATTGAAATAATACATGAAAGACAGGTGTAGAGAAAGTATTTGGCATGTTAATTTCAGATCACCTCTCTCTCACAATTAGAAAAATGCCATCCTCCCTTTAAATCAATTCAGGAAAATCAGAAAATCGCATATTTCCACAAACTAAGCATAATGAATAATTTGGCCCTTGATGCAATGATTTTAAATGGAAAAGAAAGCTTATTAGGAATGCAATACAGACAGAAGCTTAATTCCAAAGAGTTAACAAAATTTTCTGTGCTGAATATACTAACTATACCATAGCTGTTGATTTCCTGTGCGAGGATCCAGCTGTACATTATAGGAAATCCAACCCAATCCAATCTGAAATGTTAAAAAAGGTAGCTGAGAGTGCATGCTGGAGGCAGAAATGGATGGTGATACTTAAATAAATTGATGTTTTGTAACTCCTTGTGAAATGACTATCAGATGTCCAAGGACCTGGGATAGGGAGATGTTGCTGTTTGATGATATTTAAGATTTTGTTGCAAGATCTCAGCTGCTCCAAATAAAGCTGCTTTTTGAAATTGATACTTTCACCAATGTAAAGTCTATATTTCTATGACTCAAGGATAAAAAATTTAATTAAAAAAAGACAGGAAGGGGAAACCATTGCATCAGAAAACAAAACTTAATCAGGAACTTTAAAAATTAGTATAGTAATACTGATTTTACAGTAACAGATAACTAAACTATTTTAAGCATGCAACAATAATAATAGTAATAATAATAATAATAATAATAATAATAATAATAAAGTTGGAAGGGACCTTGAAGGTCATCAAGTCCAACCCCCTGCTCAGGCAGGTAACCCTATACCATTTCGGACAAATGGCTGTCCAGTTTCTTCTTAAAAACTTCCAGTGTTGGTTCATTCACCGCTTCTGGAGGCAGGTTGTTCCACTGGTTAATTGTTCTGTCAGGAAGTTCCTCCTTAGTTCTAGGTTACTTCTCTCTTTGGTTAGTTTCCATCCATTGCTTCTTGTCCTGCCTTCAGGCGCTTTGGAAAATGGTTGACTCCCTCTTCTTTGTGGCAGCCCCTGAGATATTGGAACACTGCTATCATGTCCCCCCTCGTCCTTCTCTTCATTAAACTAGACATACCCAATTCCAGCAACCATTCCTTATGTGTTTTAGCCTCCAGTCCCCTAATCATCTTTGTTGCTCTTCTCTGTACTCTTTCTAGAGTCTCAACATCTTTTTCACATCGTGGTGACCAAAACTGGATGCAGTATTCCAAGTGTGGCCTTACCAAGGCATTGTAAAGTGGTATTAATACTTCACGTGATCTTGATTCTATCCCTCTGTTAATGCAGCCTAGCACTGTGTTGGCTTTTTTGGCAGCTGCAGCACACTGCTGGCTCATATTTAAATGATTGTCCACTAGGACTCCGAGATCCCTCTCACAGTTATTACTATTAAGCAAGGTACCACCTATATTATACCTGTGCATTTGGTTTTTCTTGCCTAAATGTAGAACCTTACTTTTTTCACCATTGAATTTCATTTTGTTAGATAGTGTCCAGTGTTCAAGTCTGTTGGCTATTCCTGCCAGCTTGGTGTCATCTGCAAATTTGATGAGTTCCCCATCTATCCCCTCATCCAAATCGTTGATGAAGATGTTGAAGAGCACTGGGCCCAGAACAGAGCCCTGGGGCACCCCATTACACACTTCCCTCCATGTAGATGTGGTTCCGTTGAGGACCACACGCTGAGTACGGCCGGTCAGCCAGCTATGGATCCATCTGGTGGTGATTCTGTCTAACCCGCATTTTTCTATCTTATCAAGTAGTAGCATTTTTCTATCTTATCAATTAGCTCTCTTGAAGTCCAAGACTCTAGTTTGACTGTGTCAAATGCCTTACTGAAGTCCAAGTAAATTATATCCACAGCATTCCTCTGGTCCACTAATTTTGTCACTTGGTCAAAGAATGCAATAAGATTTGTCTGGCATGATCTGTTTTTGACAAACCCATGTTGACTTTGTTTGCCTGTAGGTGTTCGCTGATTCGTTGTTTGATTATCTTTTCCAGAATCTTCCCAGGTATTGAGGTCAGGTTGATAGGTCTGTAATTTCCAGGATCCATTTTTTTTCCTTTTTTGAAAATGGGAACTACATCAGCTCTTTTCCAGTCCTCTGGTAGTTCCCCAGTGCTCCAGGATCTTTGAAAAATATAGTTCAGTGGTTCTGAGATCACATCTGCCAGTTCCTTGAGAACCTTGGGGTGTAATCCATCTGGTCCTGGTGATTTGAACTCGTCTAGGCTGGACAAGTGCTCACTTACCAGTTTCTTGCCTATCTTAACTTGTGTTTCTATTCTGTTTTTTATGGCACTATTTTTGGTAGGTTGGTCTGTTTTTTCCCTTTGTGTAAAGACAGATGTGAAAAATGAGTTAAATAGTTCTGCTTTCTCCCTATTGCTTGTCACCTTCTTGCCACTTTCACCCACTAATGGACCAGTCATTTCCTTCACTTCTTGTTTTTTACACATTGAAAGAAGCTTTTTTATTATTTTTGACTTTGGTCGCAAGCCTTAGTTCATTTTGAGCCTTAGCTTTGCTCACTTCATCTTTGCAGGCTTGGGCTATTTGCTGATATTCTGGCCCAGTTATGTGTCCCTCTTTCCACTTTCTATACTTGTCCTTTTTATCTTTCAATTTATCAGAGAGTTCTTTATGCAGCCATGTTGGTTTCTTTTGAGAGCTGTTATTTTTCCTCTTTGTTGGTATTATGCTAGACTGGGCTTTTATTATTTCACTTTTCAAAATTTCCCAAGCTTCTTGAGTTGTTTTCCCCTGGAGGATTCTCATCCATGGAATCCTTCCCAAACCCTCTCTAAGTTTATTGAAATTAGCTCTCTTGAAGTCCAAGACTCTAGTTTGACTGTGTTCTATTGCTTGTGCTTCCATAATGTTGAATTCCAATATTGCATGATCACTTCCTCCCAAGGTTCCTATGGCTTCAACACCTCCTATCATTTCATCTCTGTTAGTGAGAATTAGATCCAAAATGGCTAATCCCCTAGTTCCCTTCTCTACTTTTTGGGAGACAAAGTTGTCTGCTAGGTTTGTCAGGAATCTGTTTGATCTTCCACTTGGTGCAGAGTTTGTCACCCAGTTGATGTCAGGGTAGTTAAAGTCCCCCATTACTATTGTGATGTGCTTCTTATGTACCTTAGCTGACTAGCAAAAAGTTCATCTATTTCCTGTTTTTGGTTTGGTGGCCTGTAGTATACACCTATGGCAATGTTGTTTTCCTCCCCTTTTATATTGACCCAAATGCATTCAAGATAGTTTTCATCATTGTTGTGCTCTATTTCTGTAGAGATGTAGTTATTTCTTATATAGAGAGCAACTCCACCTCCTCTTTTATTTGGTCTGTTACTTTTAAATAATTTAAATCCCTCTAGGTGTGTGTTCCATGTGTGGGTTTCATCCCACCATGTTTCCATAATGGCAACAATATCATATCTGCCCTCATTAACCTGAATTTCTAATTCACCCTGTTTGCTGTTCATACTCTGTGCATTGGTGTATAGACATTTGAGTCCTTTATGATCGACCCTGTGTTTACTTTCTATATAACCTGTGTGATGCCTGAGTTCCTCTATTGTCTTACCACCTATTTGGTTAGTGCACTTTGTATGGGACTCTGAAGAGTAATTCTCATGAGAAAATGAAATATCCACACCCCTATATGTGTATTAACTTAAATTGCTCAAAAACTGTAGGAGCAAAACTATTGAAAAGTGGTCCCCTAATTCCAAGTACAGGCAGTCCTCGACTTACAACCATTTGCTCAATGATCTTCAAAGTTACAACAGCACTGAAAAAAGTGACTTATGACCATTTTTCACACTTAACAATCGTTGCAGCATCACATGATCAAAATTTGGGCACTTGGCAACTGGAATGTATTTATGACTGACAAGCAAAGTCAATGGGGAAGCCAGAGTCACTTGTTAATAACAACTGCAGTGATTCACTTAACAAAGGTTGTAAAATGGGGCAAAACTTACTTAACCTCTATCTCATTTAACTGTTGCTGCTAAGTAAGGATTACCCATATTTATTTTGCTGTAAACCACCTAAAGTTTAAGACGATAGCATGCACATTTTGTAAAATGAAAAAAAGAGAAAGAGGGGGAGGAAGAAGATAGTGTTGATTTGATTTGAACCGCAAGTTGATTTGAGCTGCAATTGTCCACTTAGTAAGTGTCAGTGTGATGTATTAAATTAGAGCAGAGGTCCCCAACCCCTGGCCTGGTATTGGGCAGTGGCCCATTGGGAAGCAGGCCATGCAAGCAGCAGACAAGTACATTTGCACAAGTGGCAGATGTGCACTTGAAACCATCCCTTCACACACATACACCCCGTTGGTTTCATGAAGCAGAAAAAGTTGGGGACTGCTGAACTGGAGTAAAGAGCCCTAGATTCCAAGCCAATCTCTTCATGGAAACCCACTAAGCAATTCACCCAACCTGTCTGACAGGGTTGTGGGGACGTCTAGGACAGGGATAGGCAACCTTGGCTCTTTTATGACTCGTGGACTTCAATTCCCAGAATTCCTGAGCCCTGGGAGTTGAAGTCCACGAGTCATAAAAGAGCCAAGGTTGCCTACCCCTGGTCTAGGAGGAAGTGTTCTATATATCTCCATGTGATGCTATAAACTAATAAGTTAATGAGTTAAAAAGCAAAATTGCAAAGAGTACGGAGATAGATCTCAACATTATTAAGTGTATAAATAATACATTGTTATAAAAGTAATGTTGAGATCTATTTTTCTACTATATTTTATTTTTTAATATACAGTACAATTTTCTATTAGAAAAGACAGGCATGCCAGAAATGTAATTGGCGGAATTATAGGCAATATTATCAAAGGACCTCTAAAATTATACCTTGACCTTACATCAGCTACAGATGTAAAGTTTCCATGATGCAATACACATAGAATTAAGAGATGGTTCCTGCTACAGATTCCCTTCACTGGTTTCCCAAAACATTCAGGCTTCCAAATTTCTGCTTCAAGCAATATTTTTAATAGTTAGGCAATAGATCACAGAAGTTAAAGCTTTATTATGGAAATGCTGACAGACCCATAGTCAAGTGGCAGTGTAATGCATAACCGTGACTGTAATCTAATGAACAGTGGAATGTGTCTCCTTAAAGTCATAAAGGATATCCCTGGCAGAAATTTGTAGGCAAAACAATTCAGAAGATCTATGCGCTGTGTCTTTTCTTCTTCTTGAAGACATTTTGGAATTCTCCTGTTTTATATATTTGCAAAACCCATCAGGTTTGCAGAATCAATTGCATGGCATCATACACTATATGGATCATCTATTCTAAACTACAGTGTAGTGGGAAAACCATTGAACCACCCTTTCCAGATAGCTATCCAACCTGTTTAAAAATCTCCAGTGACAGAGAACCTATCAATTTTTAGGCAAACTATTTTACTGCTTAATCGCTGTTAAAAATAAAAAAAAACTCAGTCTGAATTTCCCTTCTTTTAATTGGTTTTCTTGCCTTCATTTTCAATAAAGAACAGATCTGCACAGGATAGCTTTTGGATATTGGTGGCCTCCATTTTCTCTTCTTTAATAATGAGTAAAAGAGCTAAGTATGTTCAACTTGCAGCTCCCACCCTTTTGTACTTGGATCTGGACACAAATGCATAAATCATGGGGATTGCAGCACAAAATAACAACACAAATTTAATCTTTTGTGCACCCTTTTTGCCTCTTCTTCCCCAGACACCCATTCCTTCGCAAAATCCTAGACGCCTGACTGATATCTCTCAGGTTTTCCTCTTCTAGTTCCCTTGAATTCCAACATGACACAAGTCACTTATCCAAGGCATTTAATGCCTTCAATCTATTGGTTAATACCAGTTGTTGGGATGAGGTCCAAGATAGCCGACCCTTTATTTCTTCTTCTGAAAAATAATATTGTCAGACAGAAAAGGCAGCAATCTGTTGGACGTTCCATTGCTAATGGAGTAAGTTTTCCAGCGGATATCAATAAATTTGAAGTCTCCTGTTTCCACTAGAACTTATATAGTGGATATCAACTCCTGTTAATCCATGCTACAAAACCAACTGGTGAGGAATCAGAGAGAGGCACTAACTTTGAAGATCAGTTCCTAAATGCCAGAGTGATGGGAAACACAAAAGTTCCATAAACTGTCTTTCGCTTTAAGAGCCAAGCTATATATTACCCGGAACAGCCCCAGAACCCTCTTATTCAGAATAAGCTATTCCAAAGAGTGCTGACAGTTTGGCATGATGGCATGGTGAGATAAAGTAAATCCTTTCTCTGTGACAATTTAAAAAAAAAATTGAAGGTGGAAAGTTTTAAAACTGTCCAGGTTACCATCAATTGCAGTTGTTAAATATATTGCTTATATTAACTAAGATAAATTTTTAAAGTTCAAATGGCACCAGTCTTTTTTTTTAGAACAAGTTTTATTAGTTTTTTTAACTCTTACAACAAAGTGCTCGAGACGCACCTTGGTGCTGGGGGGAATCAAACATCCAACAACAAAACCACATAAAATAACCCAAGTAAATACATTAAATATTCCCTCTCTATTTCCCTCAAACAATATAACATATTTAAAACAATCCATTTCTACATTAAATTTCTATAAATCCTAATCCTGTTTTTAAACTTCATTAATTTACAATTACCATAATCCACTTAAGCCTTAAATAAACATATTATCACTTCGGGTATCCCTTCCAGATGTATTCTAGTTCTTAGTCTCCTAAACTTAATTTTTATCATACATCTCTCTTGTTTCTTCATCCACTACTCAATATTTGTCCTAATTAAAATAAAATATAATTCTAGATTATACATATACAATCCATCAATTAGTCTGTCCCTAACAAAACAAAGTAATATCAAACCTTAAATCATTTCAGTCCATTAGGCAAAATTCAAATCTCATCCCAATAATTTTATGTCTAAAAACTCCCATAGTATTACACAAAGCATCATTTTACTAATTTAGCATAGTCAATTGTTAAATCAATCCAAGTCACTATAAAACCTCTTCATTCATTCCATTACAAAATAGTTTTCATACAAATAAACCTATTATTCCCAAAAATTACATTCTTAATCTATTTAACATATATATTCTGGTAATCACAAATTTTACTCTCGCTTCTAACTCTAACTCTTAAATCTTAAATCAATCCATATTTTTATAGTGCCTTTTAATCCATTACATATAGTTTTAATTTTTTCTTTTCAGTCTTATTCTGGCTTTCTTTTTGTGCCAGGCCAGTTTCCATAACAAGGCTTCCATCTCAGCAAATAGATCACCCTTTGTCTCTTGTAATATCATTTGAGTCGATAGAAAACACCCCACCCTCTGTATTGGGCATCTGGCTCTTTTGTCATTAAACCCTCGTTGCTTCAAAAGTTCCAGTCTCAATCTTTGGTTCTTCTGATCCTCGAGAATATAGATGGAATGCTTGTAAGGTAAAATTTTATAGCATAGTCAGATGAGGTCTGGAGATCAGTTTGAAGGTTTGGAGAATTTGGAGCAAGGCTTCTGGCTCTAATTTCTGTACTAATCTCTTTGATTTTAGCACATACTTCTTCAGTGGCTTCGTGAATTTTTTCTAATATAAGTTTACAGTTTAGTTGTAAGTAAGGTTTCTCCATTTTAATAGTAATTGAAGAGAATCCCTTTTATCTTTTAGTGGAGGCTATATATAAACAATATCCACCCCCACAATTTCCCACAGCTGGATCAGCTTTTCTTTTCTCTTCAAGAAGTTTGAAGGTCGAGCCCACCTCATCTCCAAGGGAAAACAGACAATTGCAATATTAACTTTTCGCCACAAGATGCCCTCAGTGGGTTACAAAATCTTTCCCAGACACCATTTTTTTCTTTTCTCTCTCTTTTAAAAGAAAAGGTGGAGAAAGAGATATTCTTCCAGTATAAGGTGATAGTGAAGCTCTAAATTTTTTTCTTTTTTTCTGTACCCCAAAGTAAATGAAAATAAAATATAGTCATTAAAGTTATTTGATCTGTCCTTTTGTTCAAACACCTTTCTTCCCTTGCATACAAACGCTGCTCTTTCAAGGCAGGGAATTAATTCCAAGAAAGCTTTTACAGGTAAAAAATAGAATAGGGTGAAGAGAGGAGAAGGAGAGGTCTCACCCGGGTCATCTGCGGTGGGTCTTTCACGCTTAGATGTACCTGTGACTTTCGGCTGGTGCAGCTAAGGAATCAGCCATCTTGCAGGACAATCTTTGCTCCGTCAGCCCTAAGGATTTAGCTGGAGCCACAGAAGAAGCTGCTGCCCTTCCGCAGTCACCAGCAAGCCTCCTCCTTGGTGGTCGCCCCTCCAGGGCGACTTTCGACCAACCAGGGGGTCTACCGGCGAAGAAAACACAGCCGGTGGACAGACAAGTCTTTTCACACGACCGGAGTTGCCGCAAACCGGAACCGTAAGTCAATTGGCACCAGTCTTAATCCCAGAAACAATTCTACAAGATCAGCAAAGAATAATCAGCAAATTTATTTGGAAAGGGGGAAAAAACCAGACTAAAATAAAAAATCCCAAACAGAGCCATTACAACATGCGTCCCTATTAAAAACTGACATGACGCCCACTAGAAAAAAGTTACAATACCTTAATTAGTTGGAATGTGGCCAACTGGTTGTCAAAATGTGGATATAATAACCTTGTAAGGTTCATAACTACATTGCCATCTTGCTGCAAGAAATCTAGTTTACAACTGAGTTGGCACTAAATGGATAAACACTTTACTCCCTAAATGGGGAGTAAGATAAGGTCATATCCATAGATGGGTTAGGTGAAAAAAATTTCAAAACTACTGGAAAAATTATACAGCATTATATAAAACAAATGTTAAAAGCAAAGCTTGAACTGCAACCTTCGTGTATGTGTGTGTGTTTTTAACTAGGATTTTTTTCAGAGAAATAAATGAAGAATATCACAACGTATTAAGATACATACAGTACCGATGGCCATGAAGATAAATTTGACCCAACACTGGAAAAGACATGCTTTGCTGTCAATATTAGACTGAGAAATCAAAATTGGGAAAATCATAGCAGTAGTAAAATTAAAACATCAAGAACAGATGTACAGTATGGTTAGTCCTTGGCTTAAACAGTTTGTTTAGTGACTGCTCAAAGTTACAATGGCACTGAAAAAAGCAACTTATGACTGTTTTTCACAGTTACAACCTTTGAAGCATCCCCATGATCATGTGATCAAAATTCAGATGCTTGGCAGCTGGTTCATATTTATGACCCTTGCTGTGTCCCAAGGTCATATGATCTCCCTTTGTAATTTTCTGTCAAGCAAAGTCAATGGGGAAGCCAGATTCACTTAACAGTGGTGCTACTAACTTATCAGCTTAATAACTGGCAAGAAATGTCGTAAAATCAGGCAAAATTCATTTAACAAATATCTCACTTAAGAACTAAACTTATGATCATAAGTCAAGGACCAAATGTATAACTAAACTGAAGCAAAAAATATCTTCCCTATGCGCCACACAGGCAAAATCAGAAACTAGAGCACAGTTTTTAAGGAAAAAATATTTGATGCAAGGTAGTAAATAATAATAAATGATATCATGCATCCCATTCCCTCCTATAGTAGAAATGCATAAACGCATGTGGCTGATCCTGCCTTGGGTAGGAAGGGAACCCTTTGGAGGGTTTAACTTAGGGTTAACTTTCAGTCTCCTCTGTTCCTGTCATTGTATGTATCCTTGAAGCATCTACTTTCTTTCTTTCTTTTTTTAATGTTTTCAAAATAAATCACACTGGAAATTTCAGATAGCTAACTTGCTTTGTGTATGCATGCACATGTGTCTTACTTTTGCAACAGGAGGTCACCCATTTGTCAAGTCTAGCCTAGGAAGTGGTGTTAGAAGAGGTTTTATAGCAGAATTTTTGTAGAAAGTAGGGCAACCTATAAAAAAATTCAGGAGGAAAAGTGTGTGGCTCATAACAATGGGAGAAACCCACTAAAAACCAACCCATTTGCTCTTCAAATGGCTATGACACAATTTAAAGGAGGCAAAGGGATAAAGGAGAGGGGTCACAACAGCTCAACAAGGAGAGAGGCAAACCCTACATTGTAACAAAAGGACCAGAAAGATGCTTAGCAAAGCAACATAGCCTTCATTTGGCAAGAAACCCTTAACCCAACTGCAGATTCAGGACCTAAAGATTATCAAGAATCTTCTAGATACACAGCATGAACAAATAAAAGCCATTTTAAAAGTCAAACTCGTGAGCACTGTTTATTTCAATGTGGTGCGCTTTGCAACGCACAATTCTTTCTGTGATTTTTTCTTAATATGCTAAAGAGACAAGTTTAGCGCTATCAGAATTTTTTACATCTGAAAATTCATCAGGATGCTGCTAGAAATGCTTATGGGCCAACATTATTGCCTTCAAATCTGTTATGGATGGCCCAGGGATCACTGGACTTTATTGCAAATAGAGTGTGAGATGTCAGGCACTGTAATTTTCTAGCACTCCAGCAATACGAAACACATGGCTTATGATTTAAATAAGCATCCATTTCAAGGTCAAAGCATCTGTGGACAAAGTTAATTTCCATAGCCAGTCTAGATCAGTTTACTGCATGACATAAAGGTGAGTGGACCAGATCTTCCTCTTCATTGGAAGGCAATGGATGAGAGGAATGGTTTGGAGGCCAAGAAGGAAACACTCGGGGTGATGCTCTTCTGAAGACTTGCATTCGAAGCAGTGTCCTTGGTCTTTCTAATGGTCCAGACAGCCTGATTTGGTATTCAGCTTCAGCTTCCAAAAGCAGATTTTTTTTAAACACACAAAAAAAGAGAAACCTTCAAGGCCTGCAACACCATTGTCATGCAAATAATAAGTCCAACCAAACCCCAACATTCTCATTCAAGCAGCTTTTTCAACAGACTGGCTGACACTGTACTTTGATTAAATGAGTGGCAATTTCTCAGTCGGGCTCTGGGAATAAATTTGCTTTTACTATAGTTCCAAAATTTCTCCAAAAGCAGTAACCCCATCCTATAAGTCCCACTCTGTTATTTTGGCAAGAGATGGAGAGGTTGGATATGCATGGATGGATGACTTTCTGTATCACCCTTTTTATGGTTAGATTGCAAATGGGGAAGTATTGGCTGAATGAATTTGATTTAGTAATCCCCACTCCATTTGTGTGTACAGGTAATCCTCAATTTACAACCATTTGTTTAGTGACTGTTTAAAGTTACAAGGCCATTGATAAAATGATCTACAACCAGTCATCACATTATGACCATCGCAGCATCCCCATGGTCGTGTGATTAAAATTTGGGAGCTTGGCAAATGGTGAGATTATGGAATTGTTCTCTCAGAAAATGGATGTCATTGGGAAGACCATGTCAATTTTCCCCAATTGTAAACCAATATAGGGAATAAGCATTTCATCGCTGCCAGAAAATATAACATAATTCAAAAGAATAAAATAAAAATGAGAAAGATGATCTGTGTAATTACCCAGATTACCTTAAAATACTTTTTTTAGAAAGTACAAAAAATATTTGCCTTATGATTTTACCATAATTGTATTAACCCTGAGATGGCAGCAATGACATTTTTTGCAGTCCAGATATGGTCCCCCTACCAGTAATTTACCTCAGCTTATGTATAAACAAGGAAGAATACAGGTAATTGTATTAGTAGCCACATATAGAATACAGAATAACAGAGTTGGAAGGGATCTTGCATAAATTAAGTTCTCCAGAACATCCATTGCACACAGATCTGGACCACCTTTAGTAGCTCACGGTCAAAATCTGCTCTTATTGTTGGGAAATGTGTCGATACGTCTTCCCTTAGAGTGTAATTGCTATTCCCCTTAGTCATTGTCACCTACTAGAAAAAAATATAGGGAAACATCTGAATGCTGTAATCCTGCTGTGTCTAATCTTGATAACATTTTGCTTCTGTGCTGTTTCACTTTTACTTATCTATTTATTCATTCATTCATCTCACAAGCAGGTGATTCTGGGCCACGTACCAAATACCTAAAGCCATTACTGTTAAGTTCGCAGGTTGGAGGCATTAAGAGGAGACGCATGCCATCCTTCAGCCACTGCAGCCTTGTGGGGAAGGAATGTGTGATAGAAATTTAAGAGTCCCAGGAAAGCCTGAAGCTCGCTTTTGGACTTGGGACTTGGGGCCTGCTGAATTGCTTGAAGCTTGGATTCAGCAGGATGGATGCCTTGAGCATCAATTCTGAAGCCTAAGAATTCAGTGGAAGTGACTCCAATTTTGCATTTATCTTGCTTCAGTTTCAGACCCGCTTGGTGGAAATAAAGCAAAACAGCCCTTAATTTTTCAGCTAAGTTTAGAGATGACTCCCCAGCAATGAGGACATCATCAAAGGACAGACCCCAGGAATACCACAGAGCGTGCACTCCATTACACTTTGGAAGATGCCAGGGGCTACATTAACCCCAAACGGCAGTCTTTTGACCTTAAAGACTCCCCTGTGCATTAGGATTATTTGAGCCTCAGCTGTTGCCTCATGAACAGGTAACTGTTGGTAGGCCCGTGCCAAATCAAGCTTTGCAAAAATTCATCCCCCCCCCTTGAGGGAGGCCAGAATGTGGCTTACCACAAGCACTGGATATGCATGTTGTTGCAGCGCTTTGTTCAATGTACATTTATAGTCCATGCAAATTCGGACTTCTCCATTAGCCTTTAGAGGCGTCACAATGGGGGTTTCCCATGGACTAGAGTCCACAGGTTCTAAGATGGCCTGCTGGAGCAACTTGTCCAGCTCTGCATCAATTTTGCTTTTGAGAGCAAAAGGCACCCTTCTAGGTTTAATACTAATGGGTGTGATAGCTGGGTCTAAGCATAGGGCAATGGGAGGCCCCTTATATGAACCAAGCTCTGTGCTAAACACATCAGCAAACTCCTTGCAGACTTCTGCAAGGCCTAATGTTTGCAGGCTATGAAGCCCAGTCACTTGGATCCCAAGGGCCTCGAACCAATCAAGTCCAATGAGACTTGTGCGATCACCCCCAACTACCACCACATCTAGTAGGCCCTCAAAAGCCTTACACTGCACTTTGAATGTAGCCTTCCCCTTCACGCTGACTCTGGAATTCTGGAAGTCAGTGAGAATTAAATTCGATGGCCTGAGTTTGACTCAAAGGCCACTACTGCTGCAAATCCTTTTGAAGGTGTCATGTGAAATGATCGATAGAGCAGACCCTATGTCCAACTCCATTGACAAGGGAACCCCTTGCAGCTTCACGTCAATGTGAAGCTTTTTCTTAAGGGGCTTGTGTGTCCCTGTCCTCAAAATGCTCCTGCGCAACATGCAGAAACCCACCCTGTGATGGCTGGGGACCCTGGTACCTTTCTAAAGCAATTCTTCTCAAGGTTGAACCTTCTAGCGACCCAAACAGACGGAGGCAATGGGGCCTTGCCTGCCACCTACCCGGCAAATGGCGGAGTGGAGCCTGCAGTCAGCTCGCTTGTGACATCCTCTGTACCCGAAACACTGAGGAGATGCTGGGGCCCTGTCTGGACGCTCCTTCGGCCTTCTCTCTGCTGGCTGGTGCAGCCTGTCCACCTCCTCTTCAGGATCCTGTTCTGGATCTTCTCAAGTGACCTCTTTATGGACGGTCACAGTGGCTGGAGGAATTCTGGCGAGCCGCAAGGCCTTCATGGCGCCGCCCGCTGCTTCTTCAGCTGCAACCTCTCTCAAGGCATCTTGGAACAAAAGCTCACGACTCCTTAGGCCACAAACGAAACGATCCCGCACCTCTCTTCCAGGTGCTTGAATTCACAAGGCCTCGCTGCTTGCCTTAAGGCAGCAATAAAGTCTGCAGCAGACTCACCAGGCCTCTGGTCCCTCTGCTCGAACCTCGCCAAGCAATCACAGAAAGTTTAGGGTGGAAATGTTCTTTCAGCATCTTCTTCAAGTCTGCATAAGACACTGACTCCAAAAGTGCCGGGGCCACCAGATTCTCTGCTATGTCAAATGTGTCCTGTCCACAGACACACAGCAGGGTAGCCGCTTTAAGGCCGTCTTCTCTTATCTGATTGACCCTGAAGTAATTTTCCATCCGCACCATGTACGAATTCCAGCACTCTGGGTGTGCAATGTCAAACTCTGACAAGTGGCCAATCTTAGACATCTTCTGTAACCCTTGTTAATGCCTTCGCTGCAAGCCTGTTATCTGGGGAAGGGGTCCCTTGGCTGAGCTCACCTCCAGTGATGCTGTACTGGCAGGCAGAGTTGCTGTGCTGGATGCCGAACTTCCCAGGACTTCTTGGTAAGTCCTCTCTTCTTCGTTGTTAAATGTGGCTTACAGCGATACCACCTTCATCGCCACTGTTAAGTTCACAGGTTGGAGGCATTAAGAGGAGACGCATAGTGTAACAACAAGCCTTCTTTATTGTTCTCTTCCACAACCAACAACAGAAAAAACGGCGCACAGGCCTTTTATAATGCCCTTGCAAAGGACAGCATCAACCAATCATTGCAGAGGCTGTTTCCTGCCTTGTGCATGTGCACAAGGCTGGAGAGAGCCAGTCTGGTCCCGGGCAGAATGCTTCAGCAGGCTCAGGACATAACAATTACCTATAACAAAAATGTAAACATTAAAAACTATAAAAACAGCCAGAACAATATTAATAGGTAATGGAATGTTAATAGTAGTGGAGCCACCTTACCAATTCACCAGTTCAGTTTTGCACCAATTCGGTTTTGATCAAATCTGCCTCTGCTCCCAATATAATTTTCCCCAAAGTGGCTTTATGTTTCCCTCCCTCCTTCTTTCCTTCCTTCCTTCCTTCCTTCCTTCCTTCCTTCCTTCCTTCCTTCCTTCCTTCCTTCCTTCCTTCCTTCCTTCCTTCCTTCCTTCCTTCCTTCCTTCTTTCTTTCTTTCTTTCTTTCTTTCTTTCTTTCTTTCTTTCTTTCTTTCTTTCTTTCTTTCTTTCTAGGAGCATATGGTAGTAGTTTACATGCAGCCAAAAAGTTGGAATATTCAGGAAGAAAATGAACTTGACCAGGCTTGTAAAGGAACATTGTTGACAAGGAGTTTGGCCATTTGGAAATATTTCTCTCTTTCTTTGTTCCTTAACTGTATATTTCATTGCTTCTGGGGAAAAGGGTGCAGTGGGATACTATGCTTGTATGCATTGGAATAATGGTGGGACACTTAAAGATAAGCACATGGGAAGAATACAATTAAATGTCCTAATTGCATGATATGTATTTCTTTGTTCAGAAAAACAATATTAAAGAAAAATTATCAGTCAGGCACTAATACTGCACATATTTCATTTTAAAAGAGGGAATGCAGCAGGAAAGGATTTGAAGCAGGAGTCTTTGGAAAATACAGGAATGCCAATGTACTACCTATCTATGGATCATTAAAGCACCTGCATCTTTTCTGGGATAGGCAAAAGTTGCTTTTGTGGTTCATGCATTCTGAAACACATCTTCCAAATCAAATCCAAAACATTGCATAGCTGTAATATATAGACATGTATCAATAGCCATGCTGTCTTAACTTATCTAGAACAACACTAAGAAGAGACCATTGATTTAGCTATCCCAAAATGAGACCGTAAGCAATAATAATAATAATAATAATAATAATAATAATAATAGTAGTAGTAGTAGTAGTAGTAGTAATAAAGTTGGAAGGGACCTTGGAGGTCATCTAGTCCAACTCCCTGCTCAGGCAGGAAACCCTATACCAGTGGTGGCAAACCTATAGCACAGGTGCCAGAGGCGGCATTCAGAGCCCTCTCTGTGGGCACGTGCATTGTCGCCTCAGTCCTAGGCCTTCAGCTGGGTTTTATAAAACCTTTTTGCTTTAGGCCTCTGCCGCCGTGTGCAAAAAAAAAAAGTTTCAATCAGTCAATTTCAACTTCTCGCAGGAAAAAAAAGATCTTGCAAAGTTGAAATTGATTGATTGAACTTTTTAGTCCCACCCAGTCTGCCATTACCACCGCAGCCACGCCCACCCAATTGGCCATGCCCACCCAATGGGCCACACCCAGCCAATGGGCTACACCCACCCAGCACTCGATGATGCATAAGTGGGTTTTGGGTTGCAGTTTGGACACTCAGTCTCTAAAAGGTTCGCCATCACTGCCCTATATCATTTCAGACAAATGGCTGTCCAGTTTCTTCTTAAAAACTTAAAAAACAATTCACCAGTGTTGGAGCATTCACAGCTTCTGGAGGCTGATTAATTGTTCTAACTGTCAGGAAATTTCTCCTTAGTTCTAGGTTGCTTCTCTCTTTGATTAGTTTCCATCAATTGCTTCTTGTCCTGCCTTTTTTTAAATAAAAAATTTATTGTTTTTTATTTTTACAACAAAGTGCTCAAGGCACACCGTGGTGTTAAAGTAGACAATCATCCAGAAATAAAACATTTATACATAATTCAATCAATACCTCTAATATTCCCCCTCTTTTCCCCTTAAATAACATAATTTATTAAAAATAGTTCAATCTAGCTTAAATTTAATCAACCTATACCTGTTTCTAACATTTTAAAAATTTGTGCAACCATGATCAAATTAACTTTAAATACAAACTTTATCAGTTCGGGTATCCCTTCCAAATATATCCTAGTTCCTTGGTTTTTATTATAAATTTTATTTGATTCTTCTTCCACTAATATCCCTTAATTAAAATAAGTATAAATCTATCCCATATATATCTAGTCTATCAACTAATCAATCTCTTTTAGCTAACAGACAAGAAAAAATAAAATACAATAAAAAATCAGACCTTAAGTTCTTTCGATCCATTAAACATAGTTCAAATCATATCCAATTAATTATCATAACTAATAACATCGATCTTATCCAGCAGAAATCATCTTATTAGATTAACTCAAGATTACACAATAATTTTCTTGCAAGTAACCTTATTGTCCTAAAAAAAAGAACACATTCTTAAACCATTTAATATATATTTCATTAATCACCTCTTTTTTCCTCTTACTTATAACTCATAATCTTAATCCTAAAATTAAATCCATAAATCTAAATTGCCTTTAATCCCTTACCTAAAAATATCTCCTTTTAAAGCTAAAATATTAATCTATCCTAAAATTATCTAATCCATCAATCAATCTCTTTAAATTAACAAGATAACACCAAACTTTAAGATATTTCAATTCATTAATCATCAAACAAATAGATCATCAGTAATTTTCATATAGATAAATTTTATATATCTTCCATTAATCCCCTTTCCCTTACATCTAACTCATAATCTTGGTCCTTAAATCAGTCCATAATTCTAGATTGCCTTTAGTCCATTACACAAAACTTTAACTTTCACTCTCTTTTTTTAGCCTTATTCTAGGTTTTTTCAAATGCCAAGTAGGTTTCCATAATAAAGCTTCCTTTCCAACGGATAGGTCTCTCTTTGTTGCTTGTAGTATCATTTGAATCAGTAAGAACCATCTTGGCCTCTGAATTGGCCATCTGATTTTTTTAACCATAAAGTCTCGTTGCTTTAAATTTCCAAGTCCCAGTCTTTGCTTTTTCTGATTCTCAATGCCATAGGTGAATGGCATATAAGGCGAAGTCAATTTCTCTTTATTCTCAGTTAAGTCCTCTTCTTGTATAGTCTGTTTTATAGAAGAATCAAGTGCAATCTGAGAGTCAATTTTGAAGTTTGAAGAAGAGATTCTGGCTCTTAATTCTGTAGTAAGCTCTTTCATTGTAACACATATTTCCTCTTTAGTCTCATAGATTTTTTACAGAATAAGTTTACAGTTTAAATGTGAGTGCAGCTCCATTTTAAAAGAATATTCAAACATCCAATTAACTTTCTTATAGAGAAATCATCTCCTCTCCAGTTGCAATATTAGCTTTTAGCCAGTAGATGTCCTCAGTAAGCTAAAGAATCTTTTTTCAAAAGTCATTTTATTCATTTTTTTTCTTTGCCTTTCCCTTTTTTCTGTTTTTTCAGGGAAAAATAGAGGAAGAAATACTAAAAAAAACCATAAACTAATAATAAAGTTCTTAGGAAGAAAAAAAAGTTTTCTTCAGTACCCCAAAACGTACTTGTATAAAAGAGAAATGTAGTTTTTAAAGCTTTGTTCTATTCTTTTGTTCGCCTTTCTTCCCAAACGAGTAAAAGCTGCCTTTCCAAGCCAGGGAAATATTTCCAACACAGCTCTTACAGGCAAAAAAAACAAAACAAAAAAAAAAACAGAGAGGGAAAAAAAGAAAGATCTCACCCGGATTCACCATGGTGGGTTTGAAGCTTAGCTGTTCTTTGACTTGCGGTTTCTAGCGGCTAAGTGATTGGCCATTTTGCTGGCCGATCTTCTTCTCCGTCGGCCCTCAGAGTCTGACCCGGACAGCTGGAGGAGCCGCCGCTCCTCCACAGCCGAGCAGAGCCTCTTCAACAAAAGTCGCACCCTCCAGGGTGACTTTAGACCCGTATAAGGGTCTACCGGCAGAGGGAAGCTAGCCGACAAAAAGACGGGTCTCTTCGTATGACTAGGAGTGCCATGACACGGAACCGGAAGTCTCTTCTTGTCCTGCCTTCAGGTGCTTTGGAGAATAGCTTGACTCCCTCTTCTTTGTGGAAACACCTTAGCTATTGAAACACTGCTATCATGCCCTCCCTCGTCCTTCTCTTCACTAAACTAGACATACCCAATTCCAGCAGCCATTCCTTTTATGCTTTAGCCTCCAGTCCTCTAATCATCTTTGTTGCTCTTCTTTAAGGTAGGAAACCTCCTTTTGAACCAGAAGTGAAGTGTTGATAGAAGACTGGTTGAACTCTGAGTTGCAGCTAGATTAAGCTAGCATCAGTGTTGATTTAAACTGCTAGCAACTCCTTAAAATTTGAGTTTCACCATTCACTTAAACTTGTGTTGTTTACCGCTAAGATTTTTTTAAATAATAACTGGATGCTGTAAAATGTTTTTTTACATATCAAACTCGTATATGGAACACTGTGCGCTTTTGACCATATATATAATATATAGGAAAAGAAGACAAGATGTGTGGAAAAAAATTATCTTAAGAACAGTTGCAGCAGAGCTCTTGTTATATACAGTTATTAAGAAAGTAAAAACATGCATGACTTTCATCCCCTGGAAATTCTGCAGTTGGCTTCTAATCAACCTTTTATAACATGCACTGTTGCCATATACATTGTTAAAGAAGAACTTCTGTTGGGTGCAGCTTCTGCCATCATTTATAATACTAGACAGGTAGAACAAGATCCATAGGACTGTTTCCAGTGGTGCCACTATGAAAGAAGCCTGGTCTTAAAAGAGATTTTTGGAGCAGTGAGAACAGTCTGAAAGCATACTCAGCAGTTTCAGCAAGAGAATGCCTTCTGCATTCCTATGATGATGTTTGAAAAACCAGCTCTGCAACATTGCAGTGTGCCTTGTGATTTGTATTGTGGAAAACCAAGTTACAAAGAGTGCCAACTGCTTCACAAATTCACCAGCATATCTTTGCAATCACAACGAAGTCACCAACCTAACTTTGCAAATGGTTATTTAATATCTGGGGTATTTCAAAATAAAGCATTGGATTGTCTCAGCCTGTAAATGTTGCTTCATGCTCTGATCAGAAGAATTAAATTCTGAACAAGGATCCGCCTTAACATATTGAGATAAAAGAAATCTGGGGGCATTTAGCATATTCCTTCAAGCAGCACTGACCATATTCCATTTCAAACCTGTCAACGCTAACTCTGTTCAAATGGCTCTACATCTGAAAGACAAGCTAGAATCTTATCAAACAGATCTCCTGAACTTATTATGCTTTTATGTTTAATTAAAAGAGCACCAGCACTGAAGAATGTGTATCATTTCAGAAGTGTAATTAATTCCTGATATTAAACTGAGTCAAAGAAGGTTTATTTTCTGAGCAAGAGATATGAGCCCCAATATACGCTGGGGTGGGGAGGGGAGGAGAATAAAATGGAAGGAAAACAATTATTTGATTTGAGTCTTGCTGCCCAATAAAGAAATGTTGACATTTTGTCTGATAAATAATTCTGTAGTCAACCCAAGCCCTAAACCTAAATTATTGCTAATGAGAGCAGTTTTCCCGACATAGCATAGGACTATTGTTAGCTTGTGACGCTTATCTCTACCCATATAACTGAGTTCTCTGTAAAGTTTTTCAAGCTCCTTCTGGATTTCAAATATTGGGTTTAATTCAGATTTGCCCAATGATAGAACCTTTCTGATTCTGATCGATTCAAGGAACTTTGAATCTGATTATCAGTGGGGGCCATGGGGGTTCAAAGATTCCCCAACTTTGGCACATACAAATGAAATTGCAGCCCAGATATGGCAGATGTTGCATCTTTCCTGCAGTAAAATGCATAACTGAAATGCAAGAGAAATGAAATTCTCACCTGCATTGCAATTTGCAGACCTGCATCTTATCTTAAGGTTGACAGTGGAAGGTAGCGTCAACATTAGTATTCTCTTCAGCTTTCGTTGTTGTTGTTGATCCCTGATAGGCAAAAATACAAATAGTCTGCTATATATTCTAGGATGGAAAGACAAAGTAGGGGGTGAATGGGAGGTTTAAAGATAGCAATTCTCCTTGGAATCCAGTATTTTCAATAACCCTGTAAAGTATGTTGGGCTGAGAGAGTGACTGGCCCAAAGTCACTTTCTGGCTTTCAGGCCTGAGGTGGAACTAGCAATAACAATAGCACTTAGATTTATATACTGCTCCATAGTGCTTTACAGCATACTTTGAGTGGTTTACAATGTCAGAATGTTGTCCCTAAAAATCTGACTCCTTAGTTTACCAACCTCGAAAGGATGGAAGGCTGAGTCAATTTTCAGCAGGTCAGGATCCAATTCCTGGCTATGGGCAGAGCTAGCTTGCAATACTATATTCTGCGCCACCACAATGACTAGAACTCACATTCTCTTGGTTTCTAGCCTAGGGTCTTAACTGCTAGATCAAACTGATTCTCTATATCCAATATATGCTGCTGTCTCCCCTTTACTATAAAACATGTCTTGGTTGCTATCAATCTATTAATCTTTGCTCTGATTAGGCACTTACCTATCACTTTTTTAATGCAAGAAGTTGACTCAGCTTATTAATTCTTAGGCTTATCCTGTTTTATAGATGTTTCTATTCATTATCTGCCTTATGTTCTGGGCTTTGATTCTTCCTCTACTTGTAAAAGAATTTCTATATGATCTTGGTTTGAAAGGAGGCACTTGGAAAAACACTTACACAAACCGGAGGATGAAGCAAGTGAGAGAAGAAATTCAGAATTATTCTGCCTTGATTTTATGGGGAGAACAGACAGAAACCTGAACAGGTTTTCAAGATTCTGTTATTACTCTCTACAACAATAAAATTATATTCCTGGAATCACTGTGGTATAGATTCTTGATCTGGCCTATCTCAAAAGCATGACACTACCCTACCTACATTTTTAATGTAAGCAACAAAACCTTTTATGATTAATTTCCCCAGACCAAATCTTGGAATGGCTGTCTTACTCTAATACAAATGGTTTTTTAAAAGTTCTCAATAGTACAGGTTTATGCAAGGTTTGTTTGTTTTTTATTCAAGAAAACACATTTACCTCTGCAAGACTTTTATTTTTAACCTGGAATTATTTCTTTTCATGATATCTTCTTGACCAAATCCATCCTGTAAGCTCTATTTGGAATATGCTAAATAATGGAACAGAGTAGAAAAAAGCTTATTTTTTTCTTGACCAGTAGGAATGACCAGGGCAAAGGTCCTGCCATGGACCTTCTCCCACATTTAGAGGCGCTCAAGAAATATCTAAAATGTAGGTACTTGAGAGTCAGTCTGCTACAGTGTTGAAGGTACTAGTCTAGTAGCAGTGAGACCCAAGTTCTTCAGTCCACCTTCTGCCACAGAAGTTCTGTGGTGTCCACTCTGGAAGGCAGACCAGACTAAGAACAGACAACATGTGAGCCTAAAGCTACTTTTATAAGAACCATTGTATTAACAGAATCTCTCAAATCTGAATGTGCTTCTCTTTTTCATTCTTTTATCTTTGTGTAAGTTTGTGGGAGCGAAGATGCTGTCTTAGACATTTCCACAGACCACTTTCTTGGTCTGGGCTCAAGTCTCATTTATCTGATTATTGTCTTGGTAATGAATCTTTCCTCTGACCTCCAAGGCATTCTGTATATTCATTCCACCGGCCTCAAATGATCCTATTTCTCTTTTTTTTATTATAAAATTTTTTTATTAAAGCAATCAACATTAATCATAATAGCATACTAAAAAGCAGTCAACATAAATCATGAGATACAACAGTAAGTTATAGTCTTTGTATACGTAAACCAGGGGAAAGTTCAAGCTACCTGCTATCCAACTTAATACAATCGATTTGATTTTGTAAACATTCTTCACTCCTTATGTCAAGATTTAACTATAAGCCAGATGCATTTTATTTGATTGGTGTTTCTCTTGTATGTAGTCTATCCACTGTTTCCAGTCTATCATATATTGTTCATTTGTCAAACCAACGTGTCTCAAAAGCGTTGCAAGGAAAAATCAGAGGAGGAAATGCTAAATATTTTGCCTTGAAAGGAAGGAGAATATATGTTTAACAAATTATGAATAAAAAAATCTACATCAGAGTACAAACAGGTTACGTTTTATCTTTAGAACCACGCTTGAAGCCCGTATGTGTACCAAACAATCTTGTTCTTCTGATTCATTAGTAATGAATGCTTTAATAAAATGGTATCATTTGAATAGTCTCGAATGGTTTTATTCCTGCTGGGATGGAAAAAACCTCATTCATGGAATTCATTGGAAAGGGGCCAGCATTTTCTGTTCCTTCCTCTACTCGAGCCAAACAATCCCATTGTTCACAATGATTTCGATTCAAACAAAAAGACTCACAATAATAGCAGAAGCTACAAGAATAATGGCGAAAGTCAAACACATTACTGGGATTCTGTTCTGCCCAGCCTGTTCTTCTAAGTTTATTATCATGTTGATTGGCAATAAAACAGGAACTGGGGACAGAACTAGAAACACTATTTTGATCTGAAGATATGGTGCACATGGGTACATACAGGGAAGTGTAGGCTTGCTTAATATGACCTTATGTAAACTTGCTTCAATAAACAAGACGGCTGTCAACTGTCAATTTAGTTTATTAAGATGATTTGGCGCTATATGTAAATCTGAATGTATTAAAAATCTACCTAAAACTTTCTCCATGGAATATCAAGATTTGAAGTTCTGATTTCTACTGGCGGGACCTCAACTTTTCAAATACAGGAGTAAATAAATCCTTAATTAACATGAGTGTTAAAGCAATTTGAAACAACAATACAATTCTTGAAACCACTGGAATTTTTTTTAATCCTGATTAAATAATCAATTTCACAGGAGCTATTTTAAGAGTCTTTCCCAACTGCTGAATTATAATGTAGTCAACAGAAAAGTCTCTTCCCCTTCTTCAGATTTCACTAGCGTAAGGTGCTTCTGTGCACTTTCTCTTGACCAATAAATATCAACCTCTGAGAGATGAACAGGGAGCCAAGCTGCACATGGATATACACAACTGCATGAACATACAAAGAGTGCACTTAATAGCAGAGTGTAGTTCAAGTACTCTTATGTAATTCTGCAACTGCACAAATCTGCTTTATGCAGCAGTGGCTCCTTGCCAGTCTTTCATAAACAACAGAGGCATCTGTGGAAGTGCCAACTCCATGTGTTGCCCTCTGCACTGCTTTGTAAAATGTAAAAATACAACTGGAAGCATAGACAGCATAGGCTGGCAAGGAACGAATCAGTTGTTTCCAGGCTAGGGAGAACCATTCTGTAAACATACTTCAACCACCCAAAGCCGCCAAGTGAATTGCCAAATATCCATTAACTTAGAAAGATGGGAGGAAGAAAGACTAGATCATGGATATTCTTGTTCTGCAGTAAGCAATCAATGGCTGCATTAAGGTTTCATTCTCATCTGCAGGAAAGATCCTGAGCTAAGTCAGGTCTGGAAACCTTCTGCCAAGCCTAGCTGAAAGCAGAATTAAGGATTAAATGTTTGAATATGTATGATTTATTGCTGAGTCCTAGCGTGAATTTTGACAAAATGAAAGAAAGCTTCACGTCATGGGACTGCTTGGGTTTTCCAGGGTTTTATACAAATCAGAATGAGATTTTTTTTAAAAAAGATATCAAACAGCATTTACATTTCACAGCTTTTATTGGCAAGCGTTATTTACAGCTAGATAACTATGTTCCATTCTCTGTCTGGACAACAGCTGCCATGGATTGAATTTTAAAATTCATTGTAAAATAGATGCTTTCTACTTTTAACTATTGTGCAGCCTAAGTGTATTCTGCCTGTGTGTTAAGCATCCCATAATACTGGCTTAATGCATATGTACACTGCCCTACCGGTATTTCTAAATTCCTTACCTACTTTCTATTTTGAGGTAAAAAAAGAGGCTAAATATAGTGGCCAGCATTGCCTGTTACAAGCTGGCTGAGGCTTCTCTTTGGTCAACAGGACTTCATATCTTCTATCATTTTAGCCTCCCCAGAGGCCTTCTGCAAAGAGTAGACAAGCTTCTCCAGATCTCACTCAGCTCCTTTTTAGGAGACTTCAGTCCCCACTTGAACCAAAAAATATACAGTAGCACTGCCCAGTCCAGCTCAAGACCATTAGCTTATGTTGCTCTGAACTAAAACCAATAACTGTTATTCAACAGACTGTACTGTACTGTGTAGATCCATCTTGGATTGCCTGCCATTGCATCTTCTTCCAGTTCCAAAAATTCCTCCTAGTGAACTTTTTAAAAAACAATCTCTCTTATTGATCAGCTCAATAGCCTTCTCTTTTGGAAGAACCTTCCTGTGAGAAACTAAGCTATTTCTCCTGCTCTCCAGATCTTATTAACTGCAAAAAGCAGTTCGCAGTTAGACCACCCATTCTGCACAACTAAGAAAGTATATCTTAATTCTTTCCTCAAAGGGATTTCACATACTAAACTGTGTCCAGCTCTTTCAAGGGAAAAACTGAATAGAATGAGACAGACAGCTCAGGATCTACTAAGTTTGAAATGGCTTGTACAGTAAGGCCCTTGCTGATGTTATCCTCTACAGGTAACCTGCCTGACTATAGTACAAGATATGTCCAGCTTGCAATTGCCACTGGATGTTATCAACTTAAAGACAAAATTAGCACTTTAATAATTGACAATAACTAAAACAATACAAGCCCACAAGAGAGAAGAAATGACATAGGGACTGTTGTATACTTCGTTCGCGCACGAATGATGAAGACACATGGCGATGTTAAACAGCTCTTTATTCTTCTTCTAACAACAACCTGAACAAAAGGCACAAGCACGCAGACGTTTTTATGTGGCCAGAGACCCGGACAATGTCAAAACAAAGTAACAGAGCGTTTTCGCGCCTTGCGCATGCACGTAAGGCTGGCACCGTTCTGTCTGGTCCCGGGCAGCTTTTGGAATGCCCGGGACCAATGCAACGTCCCGAGCCTGCTTTTGCAGGCTCAGGACACAACCTATGTACTGGGGCCTGAGGCATTTCAGGCCGAGACTGTTGGTACACTTGGCACCCATGCACCTGGGCCTCGATGGCTTTGTGCAAGCGCTTTCATTCTGACTATGCCAGGATGTCCCTCATGCAGAAAGATCAAGATTCTAGATCTCAGTGAGGCTACCCCATAACAGGCAACCCTTGAAAGTGGAAAACTCATGCTTCTTGTGCCAGAAGCTTTGGAATTCAGTATCTGGGCACTTGTCAGGCTATCCTGACAACACCCATGTCAGCATGCGTGTACGCGTGTGATCAGTGGCAGTTTCTGCAGCCATGTCCCTAGCATTGAGGGGAGACTCAGGTAACTCCTGAATGGACAGAATATTAATGGCTGGAGCAGGATCTGGCTCTACTTGGTTCAGGGGTAATCTGCTCAGGCCATCTGCATGACCCATTTCTTTTCCAGGTTTGTGAACTAATGTATAGTCATATGCTGACAGGAAAATGGACCATCTCAGCATACGAGGAGAAATGATATGTGGGGTCTGTTTGTTAGTGGTAAACAAACCCAGCAGAGGCTTATGGTCAGTATAGACCGTGAAATGGCAGCCATATAAGAAATCATGAAATTTCTTAATGCCAGCCACTATGGCCAAGGCTTCCCTGTCAATTTGAGCCTAATTCCGCTCTGCAGAAGACAGAGTCCTTGAATAATAGGCCACAGGGACCTGTGTTCCATCAGCCTTCAGATGGCTAAGTACAGCTCCCACTCCATAAGGAGATGCATCTCATGCGATGCAAACAGGCAGTTGCTCATTGAAATGAGCTAAAACAGCATTAGAAGTGAGCAAGGCTTTAACCTCATTGAAACTTTTTTCATGGACTTTAGTCCACTGCCAAGGAGCCTGCTTGTCTAAGAGCCTGTGTAATGGCTCTGCTACTGCAGCTTTATGTGGGAGAAATGCATGGGAAAAATTTAATAGCCCCAAGAAGGCTTGCAGCTCACTCTTAGACTTAGGGCTTGGGGCCTGCTGGATAGCTTGCAATTTAGTTTCAGCAGGGTGAATGCCTTGAGCATCTATCTTGAATCCTAAGAAGTCAGTAGAAGTGACTCCTATCTTACATTTATCCTTCTTTAGTTTAAGGCCTGCTTTTTGAAAACGAAGCAAGACAGCCCTTAATCTCTCTGCTAAATTTTGAGATAACTCCCCAGCAATGAGGACATCATCAAAGTAGGGACAGACCCCAGGAATACCTCGAAGTGTGCTCTCCATGACACTTTGGAATATGCCAGGGGCTACATTGACCCCAAATTGCAGTCTCTTGACCTTGAAGGCCCCCCTGTGAGTTAAATAGTCTGGGCCTCTGCAACTGCGTCATCAACAGGTAGCTGTTGATAGGCCTGTGCCAGGTCAAGCTTTGCAAAAATGCGTCCGCCCCCCCTTGAGGGAGGCCAGAATGTGACTTACCACAGGCACTGGATAAGCGTGCTGTTGCAGCATCTTATTCAGTGTGCACTTGTAGTCTGCACATATACGTATGTCCCCATTAGACTTTAGAGGCGTTACTATGGGGGTTTCCCATGGACTTGAATCCACAGGTTCTAGAATGCCCTGCTGGAGCAATTTGTCCAGCTCAGCATCAGTCTTGCCTTTGAGGGCAAAAGGTACCCTCCTAGGCTTAACCCTGATGGGCGTGATGGTTGGGTCTAACCGTAGCAAAATTGGAGGGCCCTTGTAGGATCCTAGCTCTGAACTAAACACATCTGCAAACTCCTTGCAGACTTCTGCAAGGCTCAACGTTTGCAAATGGTGCAGCCCAGTTACCTCGATTCCCAGAGCCTCAAACCAATCGAGTCCAATAAGACTCGTACGTTCACCCCCAACCACCACCATATCTAGGGGACCTTCAAAATCCTTATGCTGTACTCTAAGGGTGGCCTCCCCCTTAACACACACCATAGAATTCTGAAAATCTGTAAGTATTAGATTGGATGGCCTGAGTTTAACTCGAAGGCCACTGCTACTGCATATCCTTTTGAATGTGTTAATAGAAATAATGGAGAGAGCAGACCCAGTGTCCAACTCCATTGATAAGGAACCCCTTGCAACCTTACGTTAATGGGCAGTTTCTTCTTCAGGGGCTTATGTGTTCCTGTCCACAAAATACTCCTGCGCAATGCGCAGAAACCCACCCTATGTTGGCTGGGGACCCTGGTACCTTTCAGACAGAATTCTTCACGAGGTTGGACCTTCTGGCAACCCAAACAGATGGATGCGATGTGGCTTTGCCTGCCACATGCTCTGCAAATGGCGGAGTGGAACCTGCAGTCAGCTCGCTTGTGGCATCCTTCGCACCCGAAGCATTGAAGAGATGCGGGGGCCTTGTCTGGATGTCCCTTCTGCCTCCTTTCAGCTGGCTGGTGAAGCCTATCCACCTCTTCTTCAGGATCCACTTCCGATCCTTCTCGAGAGTCCTCTTGATGGATGGTAGCTGTGTCTGGAGGGTTCTTGGTGAGCCATCAGACCTTCACAGCCCTGCCTGCTGCTTCCTCAGCTGTCACCTCTCTTAGCGCGTCTTGGAAAGAGACATCTTCTTTTGCAAAAATCTTCTGTTGTAAGTCTCTGTTCCTTAAACCGCATACAAAGCGATCTCGCAGCCTCTCTTCCAGATTCTTGAACTCACAAGGTCTGGCTGCTTGCCTTAAGGTCACAATAAAATCCACAGCAGATTCACCTGGCCTCTGGTCTCTCTGCTCGAATATGTGCCTCCAAGCAATGACAGATAACTTTGACTGGAAGTGTTCCTTTAACACAGTGGTTCTCAACCTGTGGGTCGTGACCCCATTTGGGGTCGAATGACCATTTCACGGGAGTCACCAAACAACGCAGTCCGCCATTTTTTCCCCCTTTTCCTTAGCTGTGCTACTCCCTCTTATTCTATTGGCTTTTGAAAACCAATAGAATAGACTCTCTTGAATACAGTCTAATTCTATTGGCTTTCAAAAGCCAATAGGAATTGTCCATGCTGTCTCTGCCCTGCTGAGCCCGCCAAAAGTCCCAGTCTGCAAACGGTGCTGCAAGTTGTCTGCAGCGAAGGCGAGCTATCCAGAACTTTCCACCTCTCCCTGCTGAGCAACTACTAAAAATGTAAGTAAAAGAGGGCCAGGGGTGAGAGGTGGGAGGCCGGCGGGCGCAGGGAGAGCAGCTGGCACGTGTGGGGCCCGGCAGGTGCCTTACCTCCCTTGGGCTGGGCCAGCTGGTGGCCCAGCCGGTAGTCGCCCTGAACCGTCGCTGCTGCTTGCTGCGGCCGCCCAGGAGCGCCTGGGCCTGCCTGCCGCCGCCCCAAACGGGCAGCAGCGAAGGTAAGGCTAGCGGGGCAGCGGTGGGCGCAGGGAGGGTTTTTGGCATGCATGGGGCCTGGCGAGTGTCTTACCTCCCTTGGTCTGGGCCAGCTGGTAGCCCAGCCCATGGTCGCCCTGCGCCGTCGCTGCCGCAGCGCCCAGGAATGCCTGGGCCTGCCTGCCGCTGCCCCAAATGGGCAGTGGCCTACGCCTAGGCCGGCACAGGGGGCAGCACCATGCATGCGCGGTGCAGGGGGTAGCACCACGCATGCGCGCGCTCGACAGGTCAGGGGTCGCAGCCTGAAAAAGGTTGAGAACCGCTGCTTTAACATTTTCTTCAAGTCAGTATATGTTACTGACTCCAGAGGTGCAGGGGCCACCAGATTCTCTGCAATTTCAAAAACTTCCTGTCCACAGACACACAAAAGAGTTGCAGCCTTCAAGCCGTCTTCTCTAATTTGATTTACTCTGAAGTAATTCTACACCCTTGCAACATAGGAATTCCATCTCTCTGGGTGTGAGACATCAAAATCAGACAAACGGCCAATCTTCGCCATCATACTATTACGACCTTCACCACTCGCTCCTCTGCAAACTTCTGTTTGGGGAAAGGGTCCTTTTACCGAGCTCACCCTCCAGCGACGCTATACTGGCAGGCTGGGACGCTGATTGACTTTCAAAAGGCTTTTGACAAAGTTCCTCACCAAAGGCTCCTAAAAAAGCTCTCCAGCCACGGAATTAGAGGACAGGTCTTGTCCTGGATTGGTAACTGGCTAAATTGTAGGAAGCAAAGGGTGGCAATAAATGGACAATTCTCCGGATGGAAAGACGTGAGAAGTGGTGTACCCCAAGGTTCAGTTTTGGGACCTTTACTTTTTAATTTATTCATCAATGATCTGGATGTAGAAGTTAATAGTGAGGTAGCCAAGTTTGCTGATGACACTAAATTGTTCCGGGTTGTGAAAAGTGAAACTGATTGTCGGGAGCTCCAGAAGGATCTCTCAAAATTGTGTGAGTGGGCAACAAAGTGGCAAATGCATTTTAACCTAAACAAGTGCAAAGTTATGCACATTGGGGCAAAGAACCCCAATTATACTTACCAACTGATGGGGACCAAACTTTCTGAGACAACCCAAGAAAGGGATCTTGGGGTTTTGGTGGACAGCTCGATGAAGATGTCAACCCAATGCGCAGCAGCAGTAAAAAAAAGCAAATTCCATGCTTGGCATGATTAGGAAGGGAATCGAAAATAAGTCAGCAAGTGTTGTATTGCCTCTGTACAAATCGATGGTGAGACCACACTTGGAGTACTGTGTACAGTTCTGGTCACCGTACCTCAAGAAGGATATAATGGAACTGGAAAAGGTGCAAAAAAGGACAACAAGAATGATCAAGGAAATGGAGCGCCTCCCTTATGAAACCAGATTGCAACGCCTTGGTCTCTTCAGCCTTGAAAGACGGCGTTTAAGGGGTGACTTGATCGAAGTGTATAAAATCATGCATGGGATAGAAAAGGTGGATAGAGAAAAATTCTTTTCTCTATCACACAATACCAGGACAAGGGGGCACTCCCTAAAGCTCATAGCTAAGAAAGTGAGGACAAATAAAGGGAAATATTTCTTCACCCAGAGGGTCGTTGATTTATGGAATTCACTTCCTGAAGGGGTCATGACAGCTGTCAGCCTTGACAGCTTCAAGGCAGGGCTAGATAGATTCATGGATGCCAAGTGTATCGGTGGTTATTAAAATGGATGTCCATGTGCCGCCTCTATGTTGATTGAGGCAGGCAGGATTCCCTTGAGTACCATTTGTTGGGGGTCAAGGGAAAGGGAGGGTTTTGCCTTCTCTTTCTGCTCAAGATCCCCATGTACAATTGGTGGGCCACTGTGTGACACAGAATGCTGGATTCGATGGGCTTTGGCCTGATTCAGCATGGCTCTTCTTATGTTCTTATGATTCAGATGCCGTCTTCCCCTCTTCAGGACTTCCTGGGTAAGTCCTTGAAACTTTCTCTTTAGCTTGCAAAGGATCCCACCTTCGTCGCCAGTTGTTGTTCATGCGCAAATGATGAAGACACATGGAGATGTTAAATAGCTCTTTATTCTTCTTCTAACAACAACCGAACAAAAGGCACAAGCACGCAGGCTTTTTTATGTGGCCAGAGACCGGACAATGTCAAAACAAAGTAACAGAGCGTTTTCGTGCCTTGCGCATGCGCACAACACTGGCACCGCTCTGTCTGGTCCCGGGCAGCTTTTGGAATGCCCGGGACCAATGCAACATCCCGAGCCTGCTTTTGCAGGCTCAGGACACAACAGGGACATATTTCAAAAAAAGACAATCAGTCTTCACTATCAGATCTTAAAATATGTAAACAAGAAAAAAAATCTGAATTATTCCTCCTCTCCTAAACTTTAACCTGCTACAGCAACTTTGCTTTATAGTCCCCACTTATTCTCAAGGCTTGTTGATTATCAAATTTTAACCACAACTGGAAGAATATATACTAACAATGTTGTTATTGTCCAATGCAGTCTTTTTCAGCTGGGGTTCTGCAGAGAGGTTGCTAATATTCTGCCAGAGATTGTGACTGAGAAAAAACTGTGTGCTGAGCAGCAGTAGTGTAATAGTTGCTGTGGTTGGAATTTGTACATGCTGTGCCTGACACTTGGTTGTCATTGTAAACATTAGAAAAACATGGGTTTTATAGGCTAGAAGTGAATAGTATGCTAAAGTTTTCATATTATTATATCTGTAAGTTACCGATCTTACCAGTACTAATGTACCAAGAGCTGTAGAAATAAAAATTTTTAAGGAGGGTTCTCCGAGACCTGAAAATTAATTCAAGGCTCTCTAAGGTTAAAAAAAAAGGTTAAGAAAGGCTAGTCTAATATAGAGGTAGAAGCTGCAAGGCAGGAACCAATGATTCTGAGGCCAGAGAAAATCATTATATAAACATAAAGCATCTGTTTCTTATTCTCAAGAAGAGTCCAAAGTTAGTTGACTTGAAAAGGCAGGAGGAAAGAGCCTAGAATTTGTACCTTGGAGCAATTGTATGTGTAGGGCTTGATTTCTGTGTTCTGTGATAATTAGTATATGATTTTTTTATTTTTGTCTGTAATAACACAATTTATCTCGCTGTATTCTGCTTGTGAAGTTTTTGTGTACTGTAAGAAACTTTCTGATATGGGTTTGAGTGTCTGGAGAATCAAGTTTTATTGAATGCCTAGTGTAAAGTCTGACATGTAATTAGGAAAATTAAATATCTATGGTCAACCCCATACATACAGTCAAAAAGCAGATGGACTGAATACAAGTTTAAAAAAAATATCCTATACATATATGGTTGTGGGGGTGGGGAATTGTGGTGGGTGGGAGTGTGTTTGGGGATTATGTGTGTGGGACCTGGTCTTTGGGTGTCATGTAAATTTCGTTGTATGTGTACACTGCATATATACACATGATGACAATAAAGTTGTTGTTGTTGTTGTTATTATTATTATAGTAGATTCAATATTTGCAAGATACATTGGGATAATGCTAATATACGCCATTGTCTTCTAACTTTAAAAATAAATATACAGGTAGTCCTCGACTTACCACCACAATTGAGCTTAAAATTGCTGTTGCTAAGCAAAGTGAGTTTTGCCTCATTTTACGACCTTTCTTGCCATGGCTGTTAAGTGAATCACTGCATTTATTATGCTAGTAACATGGTTTTTAAGTGTACCTGGCTTCCCCATTGACTTTGCTTGTCAGAAGGACCCCAGAACACTGCAACCAACATAAATATAAGTCAGTTGCCAAGCATCCAAATTTAGATCATGTTACCATGGGGATGCTGCAGTGGTGGTAAGTGTGAAAAACAGTCAAAAGTGATTTGTTGTAACTTTGAACTATCACTAAACAAATGGTTGTAAGTCAAGGACTTCCTGTATTGCATCCTATCCTGATAAATGGCTTACCTTGCTATTTGCATTGTCAGAGTTGCTAGGTGTAGATGTTCACAGGTTAGTAATAATTATAGGGAAACATGCACAGATTTCTTATTATTAATCAGGATCCATCTATTTTTTCCACATATGATAGCTTTGCAAAAGTCTTTCTTTTCTCACCTTTCTTTTCCACAGTGACAAAGCCCTTGAGTACCAATAATTATATTATTAATATAAGCTTAGTTTCTTTAAGTTTCTGAGGGAGAGTTCTGTAAGAAAAAAACATTCAGATTAATTTAAGTCTCAAGCACTATAGCAGATGGGAGGAGAAAAGAACAGATTGCTACAGTTCTGGAACAGGGAATACTAAACTTATCTATTTACTATGATACTTCATTATTAAGACATCTCTGTGGATAATAGAATAGATTACCTTCCAATTCTATGGCCAAATATTATCAAATGTTAATTTAAGTAACTTCACCTAATATTATCTATTCTATATAGAAAAGATTTTTAATACTACATCCACTATGCTATAGTTTAGGAAGGTTTGAAACATTTATGACTTAATCTTTTGTCTCCAGTAATGTGGTTGATAACATTTTAGTCTTTTTCTTTTTAATCTCCTAAATATCCTTGCAGTGGCAGACGGTTTTCCTCACACACATACACACTTGTGTTCTGGCACACACTTGACTTCTCTGCAATGTTGCCAGGGAAAATTTGTTAAAGAGCCAAATCCTTTACCACCTTGTACACTTAATATAGCTTCTCCTCAGTTTGTGATAATAATCTTTTACTTCATATGGCTAGAGCATCCCCACCCCACTTTTGAGTCTTATTTTGCAATTCTCTCCTGGCTACCTACAACAGAAGTAGAAAAACAATGCCTCTTTTGCAGACTGTGAAGAAATTCATAAAAACAGGAGATAGGACTAGTAGTTGCAGTTGATGTGGCATTTTCCCTTAAATGCCAAAGAATTTGAGGGGCTCCTACAAAGATGAGGGGGTCAAACTATTTTTCAAAGCACCAAAAGGCAAGGCAAGAAACAATGGATGAAAACAAACCAAGGAGAGAAGCAAGCTAGAACAATTAAGATTAAAATTCCTAACCGTGAAAGCAATCAACCAGTGGAATAGCTTGCCTTCAGAAGTTGTGGGTGCTCCATCACTGGAGGCTTTCAAAAAGACTCTGGACAACCATTTGTGTGAAATGGTATAGACTCTCCTGCTTGAGCAGGGGGTTGGACTAGAAGACCTCCAATGTCCCTTCCATCTCTGTTATTCTATGGTCTATGTTCTAAGATCAATTTTGTTGTATGAGGCAAAGACACATTTTATCAGTTCTCAGGTAGGAACTGGAAATTACATGGATTTTTTTAAAAAAAAATTAAATCAAAATTCATCCAGCAAATCATTATTGAGATATATTATGGTTAAGGCAAACACACTTTCCAATTTAAATAATGAACAAAGAATTGTTTTGATGTTGAAGATTGAATAGGTTTGTTGACTTGGGTCTACAAACTAGTGTGAACATTTCATAGTCTCTCTCTCTCTCTCTCTCTCTCTCTCTCTCTCTCTCTCTCTCTCTCTCTCTCTCACACACACACACACACACACACACACACACACACAAACACTTTGCTGCCACATCTCCTTTCTTCATAATAGTTACTGCATATCGCTGCATTTCTGTTCCTATTAATTATGAGAAACCAGTGCAGGTAGTCCTCAACTTATGACCACAATTGAGCCCAAAATTTCTGTTGCTAAGTGATACAGTTGTTAATTGAATTTTGCCTTATTTTACAATCCCCTTGGCACAGTTGTTAAGTGAATCACTTTAGTTTTTAACTTAGTGACGTGGTTGTTAAGTGAATCTGGCTTCCCCATTGACTTTGCTTGTCAAGAGGTCATAAAAGGAGATCACTGGACATTGCAACCATCATAAATACATGCCAGTTGCCAAGCATCTGAATTTGGATCTTGTGATCATGGAGATGATGCAACAGTAGTAATTGAAAAATGATCATAAATCACTTTTTTCAGTGCCATTGTAACTTCAAATGGTCATTAAATGAAGTATTGTAAATCAAGGATTACCTGTAATCAGATGTTTACTTGGTTAAGCAGATCATTTTCTTCCTGCCATTCACAACCGAAAGCCCACTGGGAGAGTTCTCCATGATTTCATAGAGACTTCATGCAGCCCTCCACAAAATATTGGGTAACTAGTTGCAACTCATGTTCCATCATACAGCAGAAGTGACTTAAGTGTACCTTATGCATTCTGTAGTATTTGTTTTCAAGACTGACAATGGGGCATTGTTGCCTTCTGTTCTTCCTTTTTCCTACAAGGTTCTATGCATGTGCTTTTGAGAACTTCATTCCATGTGAGAATGTGGAGACCTGTTCAAAAATAACATAGCTGGTCAAATAAATTAAAAAGAAAATGCAGCAAGCCTACAATTAATTTTTAACCTTCCCTGCAAGTAAACACGTCAAATGACGCTTATTTACTTATTACCTTTTCTACTTATGTGTGGCATTTTCTCCCACAGCTTGAAATAGTTTATGCGAGGATATTCCCCTTAATTTTATCCCACAGTAATCCCAGGAGATGGGTTGGGCTGAAAAAGTGACTGGCCCAAAGGCATTTACTAAATTTTACAGTTGTGTGGGACTTCAAACTTGTGTCTCTCCAGTCCCAACCCGACAACTTATTACATCAGTTCTACATAAAAACTCAAGAAAAGATAAATCACATGATATACTAATTATATTGGTATAAATGGGAATAGTCGGTACATCCCTGATTTTTGGTGACTAATTTCCTTCTCCAATTGATGGTGAAGAGACAAGGAAGAAACTGTTATGTAAAACTACCATCTCACTGAAACTAGCAATGTTCACAATCTTCTAACACTCTTAAACTCATATGAATTGAGAGTTAGTTTAAATTAATTTCTTTAAACATATTTGCAACATATAGATTGGAAAGATACATGGTTTGATAGCAATGAAGTTCACAGCCTGATGAGAAACATTTTTCTTCTTATAGTTCAATGCAATCGTTGTATTGTATTGTTGTATTTCTTGCAGATTTCTGTGTCTACTTTTCTCAAGATGTTTTCACTGGCAGTAGAATATATACTATGGTGTAACAAATTATTTTGATAGTCCTGAAATACCTTCAACTATATGAAGGGACGTCAGTGAAAATGCCTTCTCAAAACAATTTAAACATCTTCCAACATTCCAGAAGCAGTTCAGTGATCCTTTTATATCACAGACAAAACCATTTGCCTGTGTAACTCAAGGCATTATGCTATGAAATGACTATTCTTGACAAATTTGAAATTAAAGTTGTTTCAATAGTTGAGGTTTGTGCTCCCAGTAAACATAAAATTTAACATGTGTACAAAAATGCTAGGTTGAGTAGTAGAGGTCAAGTTTCTCAGCAGTGGCCTGTGAAGGAACTGATCAGATTGATCAAGTCACTATGTAATATACATCTATAATCACCATCTCCAACCTGTTGCCCTCCAGTCATGTTGAAACACAACTCCCCAAACTGCAAACTAGTGTGATTATGTTGCTGAAGGATGGGGAGGGGGGGCAAGAATGTTTTAGTTTCTGTGATATGCCCAGTACCATTCAAAATATACTAAATTGCAATGGTGGCAAATATCTGTAGCTCATTCAAGATGAGAGTGGAGTTTCATTCTCCAAGCTTGTGTTTGCTTTCCAAACATTTCATTACCAGGCTAGGTAACATCTACTGGAGTTTAGTGTTCCTCTGTTTATAAGGGTTTTGTGTGGTCAGTAGGTCTTGTGATGAGTCATGTGTGGGATCATCAGCTGAGGGTCTTGTGATGGGGAGGTCTAATCAAATGTGGGTCATTGGGAGGTGAAATGCAGAACTTCACCTCCCAATGACCCTTACCTGACATGACCCATACCTTACCTGACATGACCCATACCTAACCCATACCTAACCCATCACAAGACCCATCACTGACCACACAAAGCCCTATAAACAGAGGAACAATGACATCCCCTAAACCAGACATGTCAAACTCGCGACATCACATGACGTCGCGCAACATATCAGGACTGTTTTGCCATTGCCAGCAATGGGGTGGGTGCGGCTTCTGCATGATGCATCTGGCCCATGGGCCAGCAGTTTGACACCCCTGCTCTAAACTCTGCTGAAGATGTTACCTAGTCTGGTAATGAAATGTTTGGAAACCAACCCACAAGCTCGAAGAACGAACCTCCACCCACATATACTAAAGTTTTTATATGACAAAATTAGCTCCCTTATATATCTCTGGCATATTTATACTACTGAATGGGAATACTGTGATACATAACTAATATGTGTAAAATTTAGCCCTTGACACTGAATTGAATCAAATGCCCGGTGGGTTTGGCAAAGTGCATTTACACTTCTATATAGTCTCTTTACACTTTGAGGACATCTAGTGGAATTACTGCTTTATTGCACTGGTATAACAATTTTCTCAATCCATAAACATATATAGTATATGCTATATACTGTGTATAGTATATATGTGTTTAAAGTAAAGTTTTTTTAAAAAGACAATATTTACCTGGCCTTATGTTGCATATCTTCATTCACAAATGAATTAAAATATATAGAGATGATTAATCTATACATCTCAAAATGCAAAATAGGAATCTTTCTCTTTTCTTTGGATTGACTAAAAACATTAGGATAATAGATAGTCCTCAGCTTATGACTGCAGCTAGGACAAGAACTTCTGTTGCTAAGCCATGCAGTCATTAAATGGGTTGTGCTTGATTTTACAAACACTTTTGCCATGGTTGTTATGTGACTCAACAATCATCATTATGTGATGTGAATCTGGCTTCCTCCATTGACTTTGCTTGTCAGAAGCCTCCTAGGAAGGTCAATGGTGATCATGTGAGCCCATCACACTGCAATCATCATAAATACATGCTGGTTGCCAAGTGCTCAAATTCTGATCATGTGATCACAGGATTGCATCAAGTGTTATAAGTGCAAGAATTGGTCATAAGTCACTTTTTTCAACACCATTGTAAGTTCAAAGGGTTGTTAAACAAAGGGTCATAAGTCAAGGATTATCTGAAACTTGGATTCCTATATTTAAAATCCTCCTGGATACTCCTAAAATCAATCTAGACCCTCTGCGAGGGAGATGGGCAGTTCCAAAATATAATATAATAAAAAGATCAAATCTAAAAATCAAAGTTTGAAGAGCCAACTTGAGGATGTTTTGTTGAAATTTGGAGGATTTTGTTATGGGGATAGAAATGATTGTCCTCCCAGAAGCCTGGCCCTTCAATTCCCATTCTTAATTTTACAAGAAAACCCGATGGAACGTGCACCTGGAAGAGCAGTAGAGAAGACTTTTGGCAACATTTTTGGCTTTCCCAGAAAGAGGTCCAGATAAAGAAACTGCAAAGTCCTGGGCTGGAGGTGGGGAGGGGAGAATCTTCTAGCCACATCCTACAATCTCTCGGGGTATATTTAGTAAGTTAGAAGGTTATAGCTTTACTTTGGCAAGATTCTGTCCACTAAGTGTTAGCAAAAAAAAAAAAAAGATTGAACTTGAGTGATTTTCGCTGTGCCATCTTTGAGCTTTGGACCTGACAAATCCCTCTCCCCTCCCCAAAAGCAAGCTGTTGAAATTCAGCCATTTTGCTGTTAAGTACCATAATTTGTAGGCTGCAGTTATCCCATTTTTGGTATAAAGGAAAACAGCTTGCCTAGAATACTGATTAGAAGGTAAGAGCTACAAATGTAGCCAAGTCTCCCAAGATGTAATCCAAACAAGAACAGACCCATCACATCAGTTTACAGCTGACGATGTTCACAGCAATGAACAAGATTTCTTTAAAGATTGTTGGCAGGTTTTTTTACACCAATGCATGACCATGTAGAACAGGAGTGTCAAACTGCGGGCTGGATGCGTCACACAGAAGCCGCACCCACCCCACTGCCGACAATGGCAAAACTGTCCCGATATGTTGCGCGACATCACGTGACATTGCAAGTTTGACATGTCTGGTGTAGGAAGCTAGGAGTGTCATCTACCTCATTCATTCTGATTCTTGTGACTCAGTTGTTAATTTTTTCTTCTTCCTCCAAGAAAGAGACAGAACTAGCAAATTCAGGTTGAGCAGAAACTTGCAATCTCCAGCAGCATCCGAGGCAGCAAAATCATATGCTGTCTAGTTATAATCCAGATTCGTGATGAGAATCCAGTGGGCAGTTAAGACAGAGAAGGACCTGGAACCAGGGCAGACTGAGACAGGCCAGCTGGGATTGAAATAGGAGGTTCAGAGGTGTGGGGTGTGGACAGAGAAAAAAAAAGCTATAATTAAATACTACATTGAAAGAATGCCGTAAAAATGCATAGACTACGTGGCAAATTAAAACACAATTAAGTAATTGATAGATTGTATTAGAGTTTTTACTTTATTATGATTGAGTTCAACGCCTGAGTGTAATCTCAGAGGCTACCACAGACTTTTTTTTAAATTTTTTATTAAGTATATATTTGTAAATGTAAACAAAGGAAAAATTCAAGTTGAATGCTACTCAACTTAATACAATCATTTTGAACTTGTAAACATTCTTCACTCGGTACATCAAGATTTAACTATAAGCAAGATATTCTTGAAGCAAAGCTTAGAAAACTGGATGAAGAGGCCTTCTTACTTCTGTGCAGGAATCAATCAAACTGCAGGAGGTTGCCTAGAAAACAAATTAAAGCCCAGCTGGCCAATGGGACATCAATGCTTAAGATAAAAGAAGCCAAATAAACACTAGTTTATAACTTAGAGCAGGGGTCCCCAATCCTCAGTCTGTGGACTGGTACCGGGCCGCGGCATACCAGCAACCGGTCCACACAAACAAGCCAAGTCCCATCCATGGGATGCAGGCAGCACACAAAACCTTTCTCCATGTAACTGGTACCTGGTGCCCAAAAAGATCGGGACCTCTGACTTAGAGCATGACAATACAGGCCGAATACAGACAATATAGGCTGGGGTTGCATTCATAGGGGGCTGAGGGCAAGAAGACACCGTCCAGTCTTGCCCTTCAGAAATAGCTGATGATCCTTACCAGGCAATCTGGCAGTACAGATAAGCCCTTTGAATTCAATCTCCTTTCTTTTCTACTTAACCCAAGACTGGTTCTAATTTCTCTTTGCTGTTTTGTGTTTTCTAATAAAGTAACTACTAATTTAAAGATATGTTTGGAGCCAGTTTGTGTTTTTTGAGGTTCTGATGACATATTGCTCATACCTCCCGCCGTCCGGTACGCTCCCACAGAGTCGGTCTCCTCAGGGTGCCGTCGGCCAGACAATGTCGGCTGGTGACCCCCAGGGGGAGGGCCTTCTCTGTGGGAGCTCCAACGCTTTGGAACGAGCTCCCCCCCAAACTCCGTACGTTGACGGAATTGCGCTCCTTCCGTCGAGAATTAAAGACATATTTATTTCGACAAGCCGGCCTGGGATAGTAGCTCCGGTTCCAACAAGGCCATAATTGTTTTTAGGGGATTGAGTTTTAAGAGCATTGGTTTTAAATGATCGGACTAAATTACTTTTAGGTAATTGGGTTTTTCAAATGATTGGGCCAAATTATTTAATTTATTTTTAATAATTTTACCCTTTGTATGTTAACATTTTTAATTGGGCTGTACACTGCCCCGAGTCCTTCGGGAGGGGGGCGGTTTAAAAAAATCGTAAAATAAATAAATAAATAAATAAATTACAGTTCTGACAATCGAACAATTATGCTTTATTTACAATCAGGGACCAAGAAATAACCAATACAATACAATCCAGTAAAACAAGGCAAGGAATTAAAACAACAGAAGTTTCTTTTTCTTCTGTTTGATTGTGCCTGATTCTCAGAGACTGCCTGGACAAAGGTTTTGACAAGGTTTTTCAGAAGTGGCTTGCCATTGACTCCTTTCTAGGGCAGAGAGAACGTGACTAACCCAAGGTCACCTAGCCTGGCGCCTTAACCACTACATCAAACTGGCTCTCTACTAACAAATATAAAATATTGAAAAAGCCTTGAAGCAAAAGCAATTAGCCAGCACTTCCAGTCTTAGACCCGGCACCTTGTAATAGCAATTAGAACAGAAAAAAACTTGGCAATATTCCTAGAAACATCTATAAACCGATCCATGAATAAAAAATGCACACTCTCCTCTGCAGAACAGCCATGTATTTAAACTAGCACACCAGGAATGGTACAGAAGGGCAGCATAACAAAGATGTGTGAGTCTTGATAGGTCTGTTCTCCTCTTAGCAGTATGTATTACCAGACTGCCTACCCCCAATCTTCCCACAGCCTTTTCCTTTCTCCCTTCAGTTGTCACCACCAATAATAAACAAGACATATACCTGTCTTTAAATCTGTTAAATTGAAGGGTTTGTTTTTTATCTGACAGAGGACAGCATTTTCCATTTTTAAAACTGCTCCTACCTCCCTGGCTAGTGGAACAAATTAAGGTGATTGCATGGGGTATCTATCCCTACTTGCATTCATACTGGGCAGATTCAGTCCTTAGAGTGCAGCCCTTTGATAGAAGCATCATGGTGGCACAGTGGTTAGAATGCAATACTGCAGGCTAATTCTGCTGACTGCTGATGGCCAGCAGTTCGGCAGTTTGATTCTCAATGGCTCAAGGTTGACTCAGCCTTCCATCCTTCCGAGGTCGATAAAACGAGGGCCCAGATTGTTGGGGGCCACATGTTGACTCTGTAAACAGCTTAGAGAGGCCTGTAAAGCACTGTGAAGTGGTATATTAGTCTAAGTGCTATTGCTATCATATATTTTGCCTTAGCAAGCAAAATATCTTTGGCCAGCCTTGTTTTAAAACATTCACCACTTATTTAACTTCCAAGTAGATCCTTAGATGTTACAACCAGGAACAAGTTTAATCCAATGGCAATTATCCTAGGGCAGGGCTTTTCAACCTTTTCACCGATTGTACCACTTTTAGAATATGGCAACATTCAAGTACCATCAGTCACCCAGTAAGGTGTCAAACACTTGATGACAAAAAATAGAAAAAAGTGATAAAGTACAGATAGTCCTCGACTTACAACAGTTTGCTTGGTGACTGTTCAAAGTTACAACAGCACTGGAAAAAGTGACTTATGACCATTTTTCACACTTATGACCATTGCAGCATCCCCAGGGTCATGTGATTTACATTCAGATGCTTGGCAACTGATTCTTATTTATGATGGTCTCCCTGCTGGAGATCATAACCTTCTAAATGTAGACATCTTTTATTTTCTAAGGTTATCCAGTCTCTAATCCAAGTTAGGGCCGCTGCTTGGTAATATAGCTAATCCCCCTGTAACTCAGACTAACCTGAGCACAACTAAGCCCCCACCCAAACAGAACACTCCCCCAGCCAATCAGAGCATAGCCAACCCTCATCCAATCAGAGCACAGCCAAGCCCCTAACCAATCAGAACACACCTCCATCCAATCAGAACACAGCCGAGCTCCCAGCCAATCAGTTCAAACCCCCACTGGCAGTTAAAAGGAAGAAACAGCTGCAATCACACATTGCTGCTAGAAGCACGAAGCCGAAAGCACCAGCCTGAAGATGACGAATGGGACTTCGTCGAAACGTCGCCAAGACACTTCAAATTCTATGTGGGAGAAAACCCGAAGAACCAAAGACCTACATACAAACACCCGCGAAAACCTCAGAAAACAAATATCATACCTCTACGGGGAGGAAATCCACCATCTGACCAGGACCTATGAAAAACTCGAAGTCCAAAGAGCTTCCATTTTATGTGACCTCGCATTCCTACGCAACTGCCGAGATCAAAATTTAATCCCCACATGCTTCCAATTGAAATTCCACTCCAACTCTGCAGCCACCAAACACATCCTGAAAAGAACAGAATTGGCCCTAATCAGAAATGAACTTCACACAAAAAATTCCTCCTAGACCGAATCAACAAAGATCTCCTCACACTTCACCTCAGATTCAGCAACAAGATCCACCCCGCACTTTGGGACAAATCCAAACAACTCACCGTCTGGAGAGCCGAAACACAGACCACCCTCAAGACAGACACACACAACAACAAACTCTGAAGACTACAAGAACACCAGAAACAAACCCCTCCTCCCTCACAGCCACACATGAAACAAACAGTACATAACATCTCAGATAGGATCCTCACCAAAGCCGAAACCAACGTCCTTTCCAAAGGATTCAACTTTGCAGTCGCTCCCAAACACATCCCCACTGAAACCATTATATGCGGAGTTGAAACCAGCCTGACCAAAATCAACCCCGACAACGCTAACAGAATCAGACTCGAAATCACCAACATACTCTGCACCAACAAGCCACCCAAAAGCAACTTACCCAAAGAGGAGCAGACAGCACTACTTAACCTGAAACAAGACACCAGCATAATAATCCTACCAGCAGACAAGGGCAACGCCACGGTGGTCATGAATACATCTGACTACCAAACCAAATTAACCAACCTACTCCAAGACTCCACATACAAACCCCTAAACACAGATCCCACCACCTACCTGGAAAAAACCACTAGATCCAAAATAAAAGCCTCCCCCATTAGCGAAGAGATCCAGCAAAGAATCATTCCCAGAGAGAAATCATCCAGATGCCCTAAGCTCTATGGTCTCCCCAAGATACACAAAGAAGGAACTCCATTTAGACCCATAGTCAGCTCCATAGGCTCACCTCTACAAAACCTAGCCAAATTTCTCGCCAAACTACTACAGCCCTATGCAGAATCCATCACCTCACACGTAAAAAACTCATTCCAGTTCATAGAGATCATAAAGAAACAAAACTTACAGTCCAGTGACCTACTTGTTAGCTTCAATGTCATATCCCTCTTCACCCAAGTGCCAATCAAAGAAGCCTTAACAGCTATCCAAAACAAATATAACCCCCCCAAACACATCCTAGATCTGACCAACCACTATCTATCCAACACATACTTCATCTATAACGGACAAAAATACAAACAAATAGAAGGAGCACCCATGGGATCACCCCTCTCACCTGTCATTGCAAACCTCTACATGGAACACTTTGAAACCCAAGCCCTAGAAAAATCTGATCACAAACCCAAACTCTGGCTCAGATACGTAGATGACACCTTCGTAATCTGGCCACATGGGAAAGAAAAACTGGACAACTTCCTCACACACCTCAACAGCCTACACCCCAAAATACAGTTCACCATGGAAACAGAAGCTAATAACCAACTTCCCTTCCTGGATGTCTTAGTCTACAAGAAATCCAATGGCTCCCTAGGACACACCATCTACCAGAAGAAAACACACACAAACCGCTATCTGCACGCACTCTCACACCACCACCCAGCACAGATCAACTCCGTAGCCAAGACACTCATCTCCAGAACCAAATGCCTAGCTGACGAACAACACCTAAAAACCGAACTACACACTCTCACTAATGTACTAACATCCAACGGATTTCAAAGAAATAAGATTTCCAACTTAATCCAAAAAGAAACTCCCACTAAAATCCAAGACAGAGAACAAGAAAACGGCAAAGCCCTCCTCCCATACATAAAAGGCACCACAGACAGAATCAGCAAGATCCTGCACAAACATAACATCAAAACAGCATTCTGCACAAACAGAAAAATATCCACCATTCTAAGAAACCCCAAAGACAAAATTAAGTTAGAAAATCAAGGAGTATATGAAATCCCATGTACTGCTTGCCCCACCACATACATCGGACAAACCAACAGAAGAATAAGTGCACGCATTGAAGAACACAAAAACTCAGTCAAAAAAGAGGAACCAACTTCTTCCCTGGTCCAACACCTTAAAGCCACAGGACATGAAATTGATTTCAAAAAGACCAGAACTATCGCCAAAACTGAACACTTTAATAACAGAATAATCAGAGAAGCCATCGAGATAGAAAAATGCCCTCACAGCATGAACAAATGAGATGATACCTCCCACCTACCAGCCATTTGGAAACCCACCCTTATTGACAAATGAGTCCACAACACCAGACCTACACTCACAAAAACCACACAGGATTTCACCACCACACATCCAGGCAAAAAGCAAACCCAAACCCACACCGATGATGAGGCACGACCACAAACCAGAAGCCAGACCACAGCTGCATCATTAGCCACCTTAAACCCCTCCAATCCATACATGAAGCAAGCTGACACCCACCATGAAGATGAGGCACGACCACGAACCCGAAGCCAAACAGCTATGCAGCTCACCATCTCTAATCCCCCTGTAACTCAGACTAACCTGAGAACAACTAAGCCCCCACCCAAACAGAACACTCCCCCAGCCAATCAGAGCACAGCCAACCCCTCATCCAATCAGAGCACAGCCAAGCCCCTAACCAATCAGAACACACCTCCACACAATCAGAACACAGCCGAGCTCCCAGCCAATCAGTTCAAACCCCTACTGGCAGTTAAAAGGAAGAAACAGCTGCAATCACACATTGCTGCTAGAAGCACGAAGCCGAAAGCACCAGCCTGAAGATGACGAATGGGACTTCGTCGAAACGTCGCCAAGACACTTCAAATTCTACATGGGAGAAAACCCGAAGAACCAAAGACCTACATACAAACACCTGCGAAAACCTCAGAAAACAAATATAAAACCTCAGAAAACATATATATATATATATATAAGAAACTCGAAATAGCTATATCAGAAATTCCCTTATTTCTTTGTCAACAATTTTAAACAACATATATATATTTGTGCTTGCTGGATGGCTCTGGGTTGAGCTGAAACAAGCAAAAAGGAAAGAATGATTCCTTCCTCCCATATTTGGGTTTACAGGGTGCAATCTAAAAAATAAACACTTGACATATATATATATATATTATATATGTTTTCTGAGGTTTTCGCGGGTGTCTGTATGCAGGTCTTTGGTTCTTCGGGTTTTCTCCCACGTAGAATTTGAAGTGTCTTGGCAACGTTTCGATGAAATCTCATTCATCATCGTCAGGCTGGTGCTTTTGGCTTCTGCTACCAGGAGCAATGTGTGGTCTAAGCTGTTTTTTCCTTTTAACTGCCAGTGGGGGTTTGAACTGATTGGCTGGGAGCTTGGCTATGTTCTGATTGGTTAGGGGCTTGGCTGTGCTCTGATTGGCTGGGGGGTTGGCTGTGTTCTGATTGGCTGGGGGGGTGTTCTGTTTGGGTGGGGGCTTTGTTAAAAGGAAAAAACAGCTTAGACCACACATTGCTCCTGGTAGCAGAAGCCAAAAGCACCAGCCTGACGATGATGAATGAGATTTCATCGAAACGTTGCCAAGACACTTCAAATTCTACGTGGGAGAAAACCCGAAGAACCAAAGACCTGCATATATATATATATATATATATATATATATATATATATATATATATATATATATATATATATATATATATATATATATATATATATATATATATATATATGTCAAGTGTTTATTTTTTAGATTGCACCCTGTAAACCCAAATATGGGAGGAAGGAATCATTCTTTCCTTTTGCTTGTTTAAGCTCAACCCAGAGCCATCCAGCAAGCACAAATATATATATGTTGTTTAAAATTGTTGACAAAGAAATAAGGGAATTTCTGATATAGCTATTTCGAGTTTCTTAACTCTCTTCAGTCAGACTCACCCTTCTAACCCCAGGTTCGAATCCCAGAAGGGTGAGTCTGACTGAAGTTAAGAAACTCGAAATAGCTATATCAGAAATTCCCTTATTTCTTTGTCAACAATTTTAAACAATATATATATATATATATGTTTGTGTGTGTGTGTGTGTGTGTGTGTGTGTGTGTGTGTGTTTTCGTAGATTTTCATGGGTACAGGTATGTAGGTCTTGGTGTATTCGGCTCTTTTTCCGTGTAAGATTGAGAGTATCTCGGCGATGTTTAGACGGGGTCCCACTTGTTATCTTCAGGCTGGGGTCTTTGGCTTTATGCTTGTGCGAGCAAAGTGTGATCAGAGCTGCCGTCTCTCTATAAATATTGGTGGGTGGGTGTGGAGTGCTGGCTTAGTTGCTCTAGGTGGGTTGGTTGGCTGTGTTGGGGTTATTGTTTGTGGTTTGTTTGGTTGTTTCGTAACATCCTGAGTAACTGAGGTGCTGGCTGTGTGCCCATTAGTCTTTTGTGTTGTAACGACCTGGGTAATGGACTGTGTGACGACATCCTGAGATCTAGTGTAGTGATATCCTGAGTTCTGTGTTGCAACATCCTGGGTGGTTGGCTGTGTTGTAACATCCTGAGTTCTGTGGTGTGATGTACAGAGCAGAAGGCTGTGATTTGACATACCGGGCTTTGGTTTGGCTCCGAGTTTGCGGTGTAGCTCTGTGTTCATGGCGTGTGTTTGTTTGCTTTGTGTAGGGGTCGGAGGGAAGTGCAGCAGCTGGTGATATTGTCGTGGTTTGGCTTCTGGATGGTGGTTGCATTTCGTCTGAGGGATGGGTTTGGGTCTGGTGAGGGTGAATGGTGGTGGCGTACTGTGTTGTTCTGGGTCCGGTGTCAGTTTTTGTGGCTAGGACTCGTTTGTTGATTAGGGCTAGTTTCCAGATGTCTGGTAGGCAGGGGGTATCGTCATGTTTATTCATGTTGTGGGGGTGTTTTTCTATTTTGATGGCTTCCATAATTACCGTATTCTCTTGTTGTGGTGTTCAGTTTTGGAGATTAGTTTGGTTCTTTCAAAATCAATTTCATGTACTGTAGCTTTTTTTTTTAAGTTTTTTTATTAAATGCAGAAAAAAAGGATTAAAAACACTGAACATGGTAAATCGTCTTTGACATACATCTCAGTCCATATTATACATTATTTACATATAACATCTATATATAAACTATACATTTCTAATCTCTATTTTTTATTTTGTCTCATCATTTGTGACCTCTATCTTTTTTCCCTCCATCTATAAAATTTGTTCCATATCAAATAAAATTCTGTATCTTCCTGGTTTTTTAACATTTTAATTAATCTATCTAATTCTGCGCAAAACATAATTTTCTTTATTAGATCTTCCTCACTCGGTATTTCCATTATTTTCCATTTTTGAGCAAATAAAATCCTTGCCGCCATAACCACATGAATGATTAGATATGTGTCCTCTTTATTAACATTTTTTTAATATTCCTAATAATAATGCCTCAGGTTTGTATAGAATGTTTTGGCTAGTCATTTCAGTTACCATTCCCAGACCATACGCCAATACACTTGTGCTTCTCTACATGTCCACCATATATGAAAAAAGGTGCCTTTTTCTTTTTTACATTTCCAACATGTAGCAGAGTATCCTTTATACATTTTAGCTAGTCTGGCCGGAGGAAGATGCCATCTGTAAATCATTTTATACAAATTTTCTTTATATGATGTCGCTAAAGTAATTTTATTGTTTCGCTCTCATAGTTGTTGCCATTGATCCATATTTATATTATATCCTAAATCTATTGCCCACTTCACCATTGTTTCTTTAACCTGCTCCTCATATAGTTTATGTTCCAACAGATGTTTATAAATATTCTTTATTTGTTTTTTATCTGAGCCTAACAGTATCTTATCTAACCCCGTATCTTGTCTATTAATACCCCATTCTTGCTTATCCTTCATATATTTAGCTTGTATCTGTAGATAAGACCACCACTCCAAGTCTATTCCTTGTTGTTTTAGCTCTTGTTTTTGTTTTAAATAACCTCTTCTGTCAAAATGTCTGTGTATATAATAGCCTTATCTTTCCTATACAAATTGGGATAAGTGACTGCCTCCAATGACGATAGCCAAGCCGGAATCTTTGTGTAATATCGAAATTTAACTAAATTCCAGCTTTTTATTAATTCTTGCCGAACCTTATGTCTTAAAAAATATTAATGATTTCTACTTTGCCCCATCCATATATGAGCATGCCAGCCCTGCTGGAGATCATAACCCTCTAAATGTAGACATCTTTTATTTTCCAAGGTTATCCAGTCTCTAATCCAAGTTAGGGCCGCTGCTTGGTAATATAGCTCCCAATCTGGGAAACCTAAACCTCCCCTTTCTTTGGCATCCTGTAAAGCCTTCAATTTTATTCTTGCCTTCTTACCGGACCACACAAATTCTAAGGTTATTTTATTTAACTCCTTAAAAAATTTCTTGTCTAATTGGATTGGGATGTTCTGAAACAGGAATATCATTTTAGGTAAGATGTTCATTTTCACGGCAGCAATTCTCCCAAGTAATGAAAGATGCAAATTTTTCCAACGGTCTAAATCTACTTTTATATTCTTAATCAGTTTGCCATAATTGTCTTCGTTAATTGATGAGCAGCGTGCTGAAATAACTATCCCTAGATATTTTAATTTGGAGACTACATGTATGCCTAATTTTGCCTCGAGATTTCCTATTTGTATATTAGTCATATTTTTTGTTATAATCTTTGTTTTGTTTCTGTTTATTTTCAAACCTGCCAAATCACCATACTCTTCCAATATTTCGAATAGTTTCTGCCCTGATTGTTCTGGGTCTTCTAATATAAATGCTAAATCATCTGCATAGGCTTTAAGTTTGTATGTTTCTTTCTTAATCTTAAATCCTTTAATCTGGTCTTCTTGTCTTACTACTCTAGCAAGAATTTCCAATGTATAAATAAATAACAATGGCGAGAGAGGACATCCTTGTCTTGTACCTTTCTGTATGTTGAATTTATCGGTGGCCTCTCCATTTATTATAATCTGAGCCTTTTGTTCGGAATATATTGCAGTTATCACATTTAAATTTTTTTCCCCAACCTCCATTAATTTTAGCTGTTGAAACATAAATTGCCAATTGACATTGTCAAAAGCCTTCTGTGCATCCAGAAACAGAAGCACCACTCGACGATCACTATGCGCTTCATAAAATCATGTCCTGTAGCTTTAAGATGCTGGAAGAGGAAAGAAGTTTTTTCGTTTTTTCTGACTGCGTTTTTGTGTTCTGCGATGCCTGCATTTATTCTATTAGTTTGTCCAATGTATGTAGCTGGACAGATTTTGCATGGTATTTCATAGACTCCTTGGTTTTCTAGCTGGATCGTGTCTTTGGGGTTTTTTAAGATGTTGCCTATTTTTTGGTATATACCTCTGTGTGTGTGTGTGTGTGTGTGTGTGTGTGTGTGTGTGTGTGTGTGTAAAATATGTATGTTGTGTGTGTGTGTGTGTGTGTGTGTATTTTAAATAATGCATATAATCAGGTTTCAGGGTCTTAGCTTCTGCTGTAAGAATCAAATAAAACTGTGTCTAAACACAGATTGTCCCAATATCCAATTGCTCTCTCTGAACAGCAGTGCAAGTTCTATGAATGCCAAATTTTAGGAGGCACCATGAAAAGACTTTAGAAATTCACATAAAAAAGTGAAAAGAAATAATGGCGCACTCTATGAGCCAATATTGTCTGGTCATGATTAATTATAATTTTGCAGAATTGTTTTCATTTGACAGTGTTTGGTTTTATAACAAACATGATTGTGTAAAAATGGTGAAAATGTCTGAGAAAAGGAAACAATTCAGGGCTGAAAATTTTAAGTGTAAAGCTCAAAAACTCCACACACACAAAAAAGTATGAGGCCTCTTTTTGAAGTTCCTGAGAAAACCAAACCAAACCATGGAGAATACTGGAACATCCTGGCTAGATAGTTTAATTTATCTGCTCAGCACAAGTGTAACTAACTGTCTGAGCTTATCATAGTTCTTCATGTCATCAATCACATTTAAGAATATGTGTTTTTCACGCTTTGATGGATTAGTGACAGATGTAACAAGATGGATATAGTAAGGCTCACAAGTGTGTCATTATTTTGTAAAGTAACAATTCTGCAAATTCCTGAGGCTGAAGTGAGATTACTGGTCCTTGCAATAAAGAAGTATGGTTACCTAAAAGAAGTGCAGGATGATTTTATAGGCATCTGACTGGGGAAAGAAAACATTTAGTTCTATAACAAAAATTCTATAAATATGGGGATTATGAAAATGCAAACTTGTCAATCATTTGAGAGCAGTTATGAGCTTTCATAAAGCAAAGTTGCACTGATATACTTTTACTAAATTCTGTCAACTTTTAGCCCATTAATAAATGAAATCTGGACCTTATTAAGAAATCCTTGACACTAACTGAAAAGCATAAGTAGCACCTCAGTCAAATTATAGAGGTAAAATTGGTGTCAGGCATAACAACCTTAAAAAAAAGAAAAGAAACAGTAGAATTAAATTAATTATGAACGAATTCTGCAAGAATTTTAAAGGCTTAATAATTCTTTGAGAAGATGGTAGTGATCTAAGAAAAATTGGAATAGTAAATATTCCTAAAACTAGATAGCAATAGCAATAGCACTTAAGACTTATATACTGCTTCACAGTGCTTTACAGCTCTCCCCCTAAGCAGTTTACAGAGTCAGCATATTGCGCCCAACAATCTGGGCCCTCATTTTACTGACCTCGGAAGGATGGAAGGCTGAATCATCCTTGAGCTGGTGAGACTTGAACTGCCAAACTCCAATCAGCAGAATTAGCCTGCAGTACTACATTAAGTTCAGTACTACATGAACTTAAATGGACTCCAGAAGATGGTAGAGGACAGGAAGACCTGGAGGAACGTTGTCCATGGGGTCAGACACGACTTCGCAATTAACAACAACAACTACTACATTCTAACTACTGTGCCACCTTCAAGATCTAAGACAGAGATCCCCAACCTTTTGTGCACCAGGGACCGGTTCCGTGGAGAGAGTTTTTTCTGTTGAAATATTATTTAAGATAGGTTTCACCTTTTGATGGGGGAACATCCAAATGGAGATAATGCTAAATGTGTGGGAAAAGGTACTCATTTTAATCAACAAATGATTAAATTGCTGAAAAAAAACCCCAATTTTCATTCATAGTGGGAAGCCAGTTAATATGAACAAAATGGATGGCATGACGATGGCATTGAAAAGAGCTGGCACAAGGAAAAACAAACAGAGCCTCTGGGAGCCTCCCTTCCTCCGTTCATGTTATTAAAACAGACAGAACTAACTGATTATGTTGATATATGAGGAGAGAATCCATTTTACTGTCTGGGCTTGAAGGACCAGAAGATTTGCTATTTTCAGACTGCTAATCAGTTGGTGGGATAATCAGCATAAAGGCTCACTGAGAGTAATTTGCTTTCTGTATCTCTGGTAACCATCCTATGTAGGCATCATACACTTTCTTCAAATCATTAAGTTTTACAGAGATAATTGCTAATTGCTCAGACAAGGCTATTATAGTCTAAGCAGTTAACAGACAATGTTTAGCCAAAAAAATCTGAAGAGTGTTCAGGAAGTATTATTTAACTCATCAGCTAGAATCTCATTGGAGGTATAGAACCAAATATTAGTGTCAAAATTTGCAGTGTGCTTGCTGCAGGCAATATTTTCTTGGAAGTCATCACTCCACAGGAATATGTCACTCTCACTGTGAAGGGAGTTTGGTATTTTGATGCAGTTTGAATCTGCTTATAGAATTCCAAGCAATTAAATCTACAGTTGAAATTTTTGAGGTAAGAAGGTAATTAATGTTTGGTTGTTTTGCAGTTTCTGATGGTTTTAAAGTTTTAGAGCTGGTTCTGTGTCTCTTGTTTTTGCTTACTTATACTTCAGGAACTTTTAAATAAATCTAATAAAATAAACAAAATATTAAAATGGATTAGAATAAAATAGGTGAAAAAGAGAAGGAAACAATAACAGAAGTCAAATAAAATGAGCTTGGATGGAACTTACAAAAAGTACACATAGTTACTTTTATCATTTACAAGAAATTTTAAAGATTTAATTAGTTTCAAAAAGTTACTCTGTATCCCACTTAAATTATTTCTGAGTGTCTGATGAAAGACTGAATTACTGAACAATAAAAGGGTGTTGAGCTATATAAAATGGATGTGGTAAAAATGTAAAAAGTTAAACTAGAGTTAAGAATTTTTATTATTTGAAAATAATTTTATAAATAATATTTGAAAAATAGTAGACAGTCAAAACAGCTATCATATTAATGCAATGTTTGATTGTATTACTAAAATACGATATTTGGCCTATATGAGATTGAAATTTCTTCAAACTATGGTTGTATACTTGAGAGACATTTCTAGATTGTGATATGTTATTTAGTCTTTCCCAGTCTGAGTGCAATTCATATATTTGGACTTCATTTCACAGAATTAGTCAATCCTAGAACCACATTTTAATTTTCAGGGCCTTTCCCCCCTACATCACAAAAAACAAAAGCATATTTAAAAAAAACCTAAGGTAAATATTAATTTAGTAAGTATATCCTTTATTTTTATTTTATCAAATTTTAAAACCATCCATCTCCCTCATAGAAGATAAAATATTACAGGTAAAATATTAAAAACATGCACTGTAACAGATAGCCCTCCTCTTACAATCTTTCCTTTAGTGACTGTTCAAAGTTACAACACTGAAAATAAGTGACGTGACCATTTTTCACACTTATGACTGTTGCAGCATCCCCATGGTCATGTGATCAAAATTAAGTATTTATGTATTTATGAATGTATTTAGGATGGTTGCAGTATCCTGGGGTCATGTGATCACTTTTTCTTACCTTCTGCAAGCAAAGTCAATGGGAAAGCCAGATTCGCTTAATAATCATGTTAACTAACTTAACAACTGCAGCAATTCACTTATCAACTGTGGCAAGAAAGGCCGTAATATGGGGCAAAATTCACTTAATAACTGTGTTGCTCAGTAAGACATTTTGGACTCAATTGTGATAGTAAATCAAAGACTACCTGTAATTTCCTACTACCCTTTCCAGGGAAAGAAACCAGGAAGCCATCACTGTAGAAATTTTTGCTTCAAGGTGTTTTTGTCACTTATTATATTGTACTTTATTGGTTAGTTACAAAGCAAAGGTGGAAAACCTGTGACTTGTCAGATTTGGCAGAACTGAACTTGCTTCCGGGTGATCCCAGGACTGCCAGGAATTCAACATGCAGTAGTGCATATACTATAATCTGTTTACAAATCCTCCATCCTCATTTAGGAATAACCAATTTTGATTTGATTTGATTTTATTAGACTTATATGCTGCCCTTCTCCCAAGACTCAGGGCGGCTCACAACAAAAATACAAGTATAACACAAAATCAATTAAAACTACCAATTCACAATGTAAAAACCAGGCAATCAATTTCACTCATACAACATACAGTCACAATCAGAGGCCCAGGGGCAGAGCGCAGCTCACACGCCCCAAACCTGTCTGCATAAATGTGTTTTCAAGAGTTTTCGGAAAGCTAGGAGGGAGGGAGCAGTACGAACCTCTGAGGGAAGCTGGTTCCAGAGGGCTGGGGCAGCAACAGAGAAGGCCCTTGCCCTAGGCCCCGCCAGATGACATTGCCTGACAGACGGGACCCGTAGGAGGCCAACCCTATGTGCCCTAACCGGTCGCTGGGATTCATGAGGCAGAAGACGGTCCCGCAAGTATCCTGGCCCATTGCCATAAAGGGCTTTATAGGTCATAACCAACACTTTGAATTGTGTTCGGAGATCAATTGGTAGCCAGTGCAGCTCACGGAGGGCTGGGGTGATATGAGCATGTCTTGGGAGACCCAAGACGGTTCGCGCGGCCGCATTCTGGACTACTTGCAGTCTCCGGACATTCTTCAAAGGTTGCCCCATGTAGAGAGCATTACAGTAGTCGAATCTCGAGGTGACAAGGGCATGGGTGACTGTGAGGAGTGACTCCCGGTCCAAATAGGGCCGCAACTGACGCACCAGGCGAACCTGGGTGAATGCCCCCCTCGCCACAGCCGAAAAATGGTGTTCTAAACTTAGCTGTGGATCGAGGAGGACGCCCAAGTTACAAACCCTCTCCGACGGGGACAAAACCTCTCCCCCCAGGGTGATGGACAGACAGATGGAATTGTCCTTGGGAGGCAGGACCCATTGCCACTCCGTCTTGTCGGGATTGAGTCTGAGCCTGTTGGCACCCATCCAGACCTCAACAGCCTCCAGGCACCAGTTCATCACTTCCACTGCTCCGCTGTAATGACACGGGGTAGAGATATAGAGCTGAGTATCATCAGCATATTGATGACAACTCACCCCGTGTCCACGGATGATCTTACCCAACGGCTTCATGTAGATGTTAAAAAGCAGAGGTGAGAGAACAGACCCCTGAGGGATTCCACACGGAAGAGACCTCGGAGCCGATCTCTGACCTCCTGCGAACACTGACCGCGACCGGCCAGAGAGGTAGGAGGTGAACCACCGCAAAACAGTGCCCCACACTCCAAACCCCTCCAACCGACGCAGAAGGATACCATGGTCAATGGTATCGAATGCCGCTGAGAGGTCAAGAAGCACCAGGTAGTGGAATATCCCCTATCCCGGGCCCGCCAGAGATCCGTTTACTTCCATATGCAGAGAATCAGAAGGGATCGTGATATACCCTTTTAAGGCTGTAATTTCTCTTCTCATTCCCTTGGGGGAGCAGGTTCCAGTGAAGTCGATGGGACTTTATTTTTGGTAGGCATAGAACATCTGCATCGGGTAATTAAATCCTGCCTTCTGCTGAATCCTCTTCTGCGTACACACGTTCAACTTCCGATGCCTCGTCGCTTGTGAAGGAGAAACGTTTTCCGGGCCACCCTCTTTATTATTTTTGAATTTTTCGCGGTGCAGAACATTCCGGCATATTGGGCAAGAGTTGGGAAGAAGGGGCTGTTATGAACGTGACTGTGGATGTGAAGAAACCACCTTGTGAAGAAAGCTCTTGTCTTATGGCACAGGCTAGAATAATGGCATAGTTAGCACTAGCTGTGCACGCGCCATTCCGCAAATATGTTTATTGCCTTAACATTCCTTCTTTTTGCCGGCATTTAGCTATTCCAGGGTTGGAAGGCGGGGGAGAGAGAGAGAGAGAGAGAGACTGGCTCTGCTGGCGGAAACTTGCTCCCGCCATTGGCGACGCTCCCTCCTCCGCTCTCCTCCGCAAACCAAACAAAGCGAGAGGGACGGGAGCGGCGGCTCCGTGGAGGGAAGGGAGTCGTAGCTGGTGCAATCCCGCTGCCAACAGCTGCGCGGAGAGTAACGAAGGCGCCCCTCCCGAGGGACGTTTAAGGCAGCTCGGCCTTTTTAGTTTCGCGGACGCCGAAAGGCCCGGATTGACGAGGACGCGCCCGCCTTCCCCCTTTAATACAATTCAGCTCTGGCTAGGCGGGCTTGAGGTGAAGTTGGCTGCGTGGTGAAGGCGGGTTGGGGGGTGGGGGAGGTTGGGGACTGCGGCTCTTTCTTGCCCCGGGCAGGCGCGCGTTACAGCGGGGCTGCGGGAGGCGGCCCCCGGAGAGCAGAAGGGGGGGGAGAGGGCGGAGAAGGCGAGACCGGCGTGAGGAGAAACCAAAAGAGATGGCTTGGGAGAGGAGCAGAGGTGGGAGTCAACGGTGCGGTGTAAGGCGGGAGAGATGGGGCACGGCGAAGGGGAAGGAAGCGGAGGCGGTGGGTAGGCGAGGAATGAGAGGCTTTCCCGATCCCTCTTTGGGCTCGGCTCTCCGGGTTCAGCTTTGGATGGCCGGCTCCTCGGTTGTAGGGAAAGGGCGATGGGGCGGCTCCTGAGGGCATCTAAGCCCGCTTCGCTTCTGGGAGAAAGGAGGAGGACAGCCGGCTTTCTTTGACCGCGAGTGTTTTAGGCCGGCGTGTCAATTATTGAGGAGCTAATCAGCTAGAGCTGCTGGTATCAGATGTCCCTGCCTGTTGACCCACAATGCAGCTCGTGCTGTGGTATTTATGTGGCCAGCTGTCTTTTGGTCGCGGTGTAGATCTCAGACTGTGCCTTTCTAAGTGGGGCTTTATGGGTGAGATATAGGGTGATTTTCTCATTCCATTCTCTTTTCTTGATTATTCATTCCTCTCAGAGCATCATTAATGCTGTGTTTTATATGTAAAAGTGGTATTACATTCTTAGCGACTGTGTGATGTATACTGTAGAGGTGGGGAAGTCAAAAGAGAAAAGCGATTATTTAGATCCAAAGAATGAAAAACCTGAATAACAAATATCTGTTAGTGTAGCATTGTTGATTATGAGATGACATGGGATTTCTGTTGATATGTACAAAATGAGTTTATGATTGGTTTCCGATAAATTCTAAGGCTATTCTGAACAAATCGCCAGCAATTAAGATAAAATTGCAGCAATTATCAAATATATAATTGCACAGATTATGGACGAGAAAGGGGGCCTCTATTTAATTGTAGTCAGGGAAAGGCCAACTTGTTAATTTGATGATCAATTACTATTTATGGTTAATTTTCAGAGTAGTTAATTGAAAGATGCAAATATTTGGAAACTCTATGGGAGTTTTTAAAGAGTTTGTTACGTAATTAAGAAACTGGGAGAAAGACTAGAAGAAAAATTAGCTATCTCCATCCCTTTTCCCCAATAGAAAATCAGATTTTAAACTATGCTACAGTTATACTGTACTGGAAGAGCAGAAAACATTGTAAGTTAATATAGTAAAATGTTTGTGAATGTTCACTAAGACATTTAACATTCTTAAAAGGAAATTAAAATACGGATTTATTTTTAACTTAACTGCCTACCTGAAGAAAAGAGATGAAAAGCATAAAACAATAAGAGAACTTGATGTGAATGAAGGCCAGCACCAACTAAATAACTGGCAATTGTATTGTATATATAATACAAGAAGTCCTCGATGAACAAACAATCATTTAGTGACCAAAGTTACAATGGCACTGAAAAGTGACTTATGACCAATTTTTACACTTAAAATTGTTGCAGCATCCTGGTGGTCACGCATCAAAATTTGGACACTAGACAGCTGGCATGTATTTTTGACAGTTACACTATCCCAGGGTCACATGGTCATCATTTGCAAACTTCACAGCTAGCTTCTGACGAACAAGTCAATTGGGGGAAGCCAGATTCACTTAATAACCAAATGATTCACCTAACAATGGCAAAAGCGTTGTAAAATGGGGCACAACTCCCTTAACAACTGTCTTGCTTAGCAACAGAAATTATGAACTCCATTGTGGTTGTAAGTCAAGGATTACCTGTAATGCATCCCTCCACATCACTACAGTTATGTGCAATTAGAATTCATTTATCTAATGAAGTGTATTCTACTCCATGAAGGTTTATGCCCCAAGCCTTTAAGAATTATTGTAAAAGGCAGTAAGATTATCATTGTTATTTGGCACTTCTAATTTCTAAATTTTTGGAATGTTGTACAGATTTTAAAAGAAGCCAGTGCTAGGTTGTGTAATGCCAAATGGAAACAAATGAAGTAGGAAGAGCAAATTTCTTATAAATACGTTCTATGACTGGATTCACAGTTACTGTCTTTTCATGTAGATTATACCAGCAGTTGGTATCTGGTTAGTATCTGGTTAGATATGATATAAAGAAGGATATTAAGCTAAGTTGTGTCTCATTAGACTTCATGATACTACAAGCTAGATTCTAATAAGTGGGTCCTATAATCTTGATAAATAACACATACCTTTTAGGTGTGATGGTTGCAATATATGTCCTCAGCATCCTACTCTCCCAAGATACACATGGTGCCCATTCTCCTAGTGTTCTTGCAAGGCCCTTAAGACCTGGTCTGTTACCATGTCTGGGTTAATATGTTTATTGGATCTCCTGTGATGCTTCTTGATTGTTATGGTTCCTTGTCATGTTTTTATCTACTTTAATTGTATACTCCAATGTTGTAAAGCCACCCAGAAACTTTTGGATTGGGTAATCATAAATCTAAATAATTATTTTTATGTAACCAGGACTAAGCGCTGTTGAATGCAGTAAAAACAGATGTGCAATGGATCACTGGTTCTGATAAGCACTTCTACTCAGAGCTTGAATTGAAAATGACTAAATTATTCCTATAAGTTGTGTCATCTTTAAGTAGAACTAGTATGCAGCTATGCTGTCACTGCCTGTTTACCTTTCTCTCTGATGAGGGAGGGAGGGAGGGAGGGAGGGAGGGAGAGAGAGAGAGAGAGAGAGAGAGAGAGAGAGGATGCTTTTCTATCATAGTACATTACCATATTGTGCCAATAAATTGTTCAGGATTTGAATTTAAGTGTATAAATGCTTTCTGTACAAGCATTTTCTCTGGAATTGGGAGGTGCTATGAGGGAAAAGTGCTTATAATATGCCCTGTTGTATATCATCGCAGTAGTGCAATTAGGGCAGAACCTTGTATAAATTCAGCTCTCTAAAGACTACTCACAGAATTAACAAGAGGACTTGCCAATAGAGAGTGTTTATTGAAGTAAATATATTTTACAATCTATGGAGCTCTCTCATAGTGTACTTACCAAAACACATTTCTAAAAACAAGTACAAAATTCAGCATTCCTCTAAAAACAAATACTAAATTGAACATCAGAACTATTTTGTTTTAATCTATGCCTATTTACATGTAGCATTTCATAGATATTTTACTTTGACTGGATTATTATAGTAAAGTATGACCTCTTCCCAGCTAGCACCTGATGATGAAGGCTGCCTGCATTTTTATGCATACTTAAAAAGAATTTAACCCAGTTGAAATTTAAGTAATCCTTGTTAGGAGTGGATCACTTACAACAATTTATTATTTGGACTAAGATATAAGAGATACGGCTAGATGCAATGCTATACTGTAAGCATTTCTTAATTCAGTCCTGTAGGTAGACTAATTTTAGATCTACTTCTAGGTTATTGCACAATTTTTCATAAGATTTGTCTTACTGGCCTTTTTTCCAGTCTTCAGAATGACTCTGGGGGGGAATTTGGAGCTTGATTTTGATGTAAGACCCGTGGAAAAATACAGGCATGCTAAACCTGGAACAATTAGTTTCGGTAAATGTTTTTCTTTTGGGGGGGGAAACTATTTTATATGGGTGAGATGCTATTTTTTTTCTTTTTGCAATCATTACATGTTGTCTCTTTGGTATTCTTTTCAACAAGCATTGCTTTGGAATGGTACTGGAAGAGCAAAAACAGAAGTTTAGTGCCAGGGGCCCTCCATGAGTCGTCATTGTTCCTAGCTTCTGAGGTAAACTTCCAGTTGCTGCTTTCTTAGGAATTGGAACATTAAATGTGGAGAGGAGAATCTTCACCAGAGATATCAATAGCTCTCTGAAGCAGTAGATATGAAATTCACTTTGCGAAAAGGGTTTTCAAGTAATTTGGTGAAATTTCCCTGCGTTTTAAAAATTAGTTATATATTTCCACAATTTTTGAAAAAATTCTTTCCACCTTTACCTTCAGATTAAATCCTGTATCTATTACCCTTTCGCAATTTCAGATTTTGTGATTAATTGGTATTTGAAATGTCCTGAAATAGATATTTTTAGTTTGTTTTTTTATTTTTAAAACATACAGTAATGAAGTAAAAAAATATTTTTGAATACATTGAGCTTAGTAGATGTTTCAGGCAGGCACAACAGTACAACACTATCAGGCCAAGTTTTAGTGTTAATTTACATGTCTCATAACATTCAGTTTATTTCTAGCAGGCTTCATACAGTATGTTACTTCATGCTTAGTGCCATTGCTGTCCGTCTTTAATAAAGATACATGATTGAATGATTTAATTTCAGTATAGTACAGTTTTAAAAAGCTGTAATCAATCATTTCTATCTCAAAAAAAGAGATACCCTTCAAAAATATTAGTATTTATTATTTTGCACAGTACTAAGAAAAGAGCCATTATCCCTTAGTATTTTCAGTAGAAAACCCTTTAACCTTGTCAAAATGAATAATTTGGTAGTAGATTCTAACAAAGAAAGAAAGTCTGCTAGATTAGATTATGTGTTTTTGCAATGTAACCCGCTTCAATAATCTTAACATTTGAGAATGGATGTAGATCTACATGAATATCTGTGAATCTATGGTTGTACATAATGAAGCTGAATATCATCAATATAAAGCTGACAAATAGTTTCAGACCTGCAAAGGATCAGTTCCAGCAGGTTCATATAGATATTATATAATATAGAATTTGGTAGATGATGGCCAGTATAGTAATTTAAGAGATAAGAGCTGAACTACTGTATATAAACCAGTTCATTCATGTACTCTAAAATGACACCATGGTAAATCACATTAGAAGACACACAGATCCAGGAATATCAGTGGGGACTCATTACCCACCCCGTTTTCCTGGAGATTATCCTACAAGGTGACCAAAGTTCTTTCTTTGTCAAATCTGATTCTAAAATCCAGTCTGAAAATATTGTAGAAATGTTTGAATCTGTAAAAAATAAGGTTTTTTAAAGTGTGTTATTCCTTTAAACTGTAAATGTTCATTCAGGTGGTAAATTCTGACTCTTCCACTCAGGGTTTCAAAAAGGTAGTCTTATCAAGAAAATATGAACATAATTTGAGCAGCATGAGTTGCAGAATAATAATGCAATAAAATGTATTTAATTTGTAAACCCTATTTTTATTTTTATTATATAATAGAAGTATTCTGGTTTCAATACTTTGCATTTGAATATTACACTTTATGCTTAATGTTGCAATGCTACCAGTTGAAACTGACTAGTGCACACACCCACACTCAATTGCATAATAGCAAAAAAGAAAAAAAGTACCAGATTGTATTTTAATTTGGCATTATTGCTATTGCTATTACAAAAAACGAGTATGAAATTGTGGTTAATAAAACGCAAATGCATACTAATAATAGTTTAAGAGCAAAATAGAAAACCTTTGCCATGAGGAACTTCAGAAAATTGTTCAGAACCACGATGAGTTGTGTAATTTGGATTTTTTAAAAGAGTTAATTGGTCATATTAATCATAGTTTAGGATTTGGACAAATTCAATTTTAATAATAGAAACTGAAAATGAGTAGCATGTGTATATAACTCAGTATATGTTAAACTACTGCTTTATTGTATTTGCGATTAAGATGAGGATGCAGGTAGTGTTTGACTTACAGTCACAAGTGGGACTGGAAAGTGATTGGGTTATTAAATAAGTCATGCTGATTTTACGTCCTTTTTTGCCACAGCTTTAATGCAGTCATTAAGCAAATCTGGCTTTTTCCATTCACTCTGATATTCAGAAGCCCCCCTCCCAATAGGTCACAGATGGTGATCACATGACCCCAGGATGCTGCAACTGTTGCAATATCAATGCCAGTTTGCCGAGCATCTGAATTTTGATCATGTGACTCTGGGGACACTGCAATACTTAAGTGTAAGTGCAAGGATCAGCCATAAGTCATTTCTTTCAGCACTATTGTAACTTTGAAATGAATGGTCATAAGTCGAGGATTGCTTGTAATGTATTTAGAGCAGCAATACATCTGCAGGTCAGACTTCCTAAAATTTACCTGAGTAGCATTTGGATTATCATCCTGTACCTACTTGATATCACTTAAAGAGAATTTATAGTTGTTTATGCAGGATTTGTTTTTAGATGGTGAAACATATATAATTTCACAGAAATGTATCAATTTAACATACTGATCAGTAATAATAAGCATAGTGAACGATACTATGGTTAAAACAATTGATTTAAAGGGGAATATATTTAAAAGATGCATGTAATTGTTTGCTTTTTCAGATGCAAAAATGTCTACAGAAGCTTCAAGACAAAAAGGAGTATGGCGACAGACAAGAGCTCTTTTTTATAAGAATTGCTTAATTAAATGGAGAACCAAGAAGAGTAGTGTTCAGGTCAGTTGATCTGCAGTTTTCTAAGGTTTGAAGAAGTTAAAAGATTAATCTTTTGGATGCTTTTAAATAATTGTTAATGATAATGGTTTTAGATATTTATTTTAGTTTTAATTATGCTGTCCAGAGTCACTTGTTTGTGAGATGGGCAGTGATATCAATTAGTTAAATAAATAAATCATTTTGTTTATTGATTTGAGCTCTGTTTTAAATTGTTACATCAGAATTATTCTTAGGCTTCTGTGTCATTAAATGATTTTATTAAGGATAATGCTTTAGTTTGGCAATTTCAATATTTGTACAAGTAGTCTTCAACTTATGACCACAGTTGGGACAGTTGTGGTCATTAAGTGATCATGCAGCTCATTAAGTGATCACGTGAGGATGCCTTGAAGTGGGAGAGGCTCTGGGAGTCCTTCCGCCACTGGCTCATGGAAACCTCCCATGGACCAGGAGCTCTCAGCTGGCTGCAAGTTCACCAGTATGTGAAAAGCTAAAGAAGGTTGAGCCCTTTCCCTACACCACCATGGCTGGGAGGCCGTCTCTCTCTCCCCCTGCACCACCATACATGGGCCAATTTACTTTTGCCTTTTTCTGCAGCTGCTGAAAAAGCCTTTGTAGCTTTCAGAACCATCACCTTTGATAGCATCCTGTCCATTTTGAATAACTTTAAATTAAAAATGAGGATCTTCTGTAGGAATAATGATTCAAAGGTACAGTATTTAAGAGGACACAATAAACAGGTCTCTGTTTTTTACAAATTTCCTCAGATACGTCAGATCCATTGAAACTAGATACTGTATGACTTATTCCACTGAATGGATTAACTTGATAATTTACCAAATAATTTTGAGAAATTTAAATAAAGGCCATTGAACTATCAGTAAAGTTCAAAATATTCTCAACATATAAGAAAGACTAAGTTATCTTCAACTGCAAATATTTTTATACTCTAGATGCTTTAACTGTGCAATAAAACAAGCCAGTGGTTCCTATATCAATTAAAATATGTCTTGTAAGTTTCCAAGAATGGCCTCTAGGTGAGATGGGCAGCATATCAATTTAATAAATAAATAATGAGAGGAAATTAAAAAAAAATCTTTCCTGAGATATTTTAGTTGGAGGACAAATAATTCCATTTGTAATCACAATAGATGGATTTTAACCCAAGAAATTATAATGGGGGGGGAATCTACATCTGAGAAAAAATATTAAAACTTTAATCTGTACCACATCAAAGTCTTTTTCTACATCCCTACTGCACAATCTAGTTTCTCTGATTTTACTTTTAAAACATTAATCAGCAGTCTAGTATTATCTAAAGCTTACTCTTTAATAAAAGGCTTAGCCTTTTATAAAGCCAAATTGCGCAGGATGAATTATTGTAAGTAATATATTAAGTTTCTCAATGTCAGAACTGAGACAAGATGTAAAGAAATCATGGATTGGCTTATACCTTTCTACAGGATCTTTTCCAGGCTTCAATATTTATTTATTTACTTGCAACAAATCCGAACAACATTAAAAATAAAAACCCCATACATACTCATCAATCACACCACAATCAACAATCATCCCCAGGCCTGCCGGCAGAGGTAGGTTTTTAAATTCTTTCGGAAGGCCAGGAGGGTTGGAGAAACGCGGACTTCAGGAGGTAGTTGGTTCCAGAGGGTGGGCGCCGCAACAGAGAAAGCCCTCCCCCTAGGGCCCGCCAGACGACATTGTTTCGTTGACGGGACCTGGAGGAGGCCGACCCTGTGCGCTCTCACTGGTCGTAGAGAAGTATGTGGCAGAAGGCGGTCCCGTAAGTATCCTGGTCCCAAGCCATGAAGGGCTTTATAGGTAATAACCAACACCTTGAATTGGGCTCGGAGACCAATAGGCAACCAATGCAGCGTGCGGAGAGTTGATGAAATGTGGGCACAACGAGGAAGACCCACAACTGCTCGCGCAGCTGCATTTTGCACTAATTGTAGTCTCCGAACACTCTTCAAGGGTAGCCCCATGTAGAGAGCGTTTCAGTAGTCGATCCTCGAGGTGACAAGGGCATGTGTGACTGTGAGGAGTGACTCCCGATCCAAGTAAGGACGCAACTGGTGCACCAGGCGAACCTGGGCAAATGCCCCCCTCGCCACTGCCGACAAATGATGATCCAATGTCAGCTGTGGATCGAGGAGGACTCCCAAGTTGCGAACCTTCTCTGAGGGGTTTATAGATTCACCCCCCAGGGTAATCGAAGGACAGATAGAAGTGTCCTTGGGAGGCATCACCCACAGCCACTCTGTCTTATCGGGGTTGAGCCTTAATCTGTTAACACCCATCCAAACCCTCACAGCCTCCAGACACCGGCACATCACCTCAACCGCTTCACTGATATGGCCAGGAGTGGAAATGTACAGCTGAGTATCATCAGCATACTGATGGTATCTCACTCCGTGGCAGTGGATGATCTCACCCAGTGGCTTCATGTAAATATTAAAAAGTAGGGGGGAGAGAACCGACCCCTGAGGCACCCCACATGGGAGTAACCTAGAGGTAGACCTTCGATCCCCCACAAACCGACTGCAACCGACCAGTGAGATAGGAGGAGAACCACCGCAATACGGTGTTCCCCACTCCCAATCCCTCTAGCCGGCACAGAAGGATACCGTGGTCAATGGTATCGAACGCCGCTGAGAGGTCAAGAAGCACCAGGACAGAGGACTGGCCTCTATCCCGGGCTCGCCAGAGATCATCCATCAGAGCGACCAAAGCAGTTTCGGTGCTGTAGCCAGGCCTGAACCCAGACTGCAGAGGGCCCAGATAATCGGCTTCCTCCAGAGACCACTGGAGCTGATGCGCCACCACCTTCTCGACAACCTTCCCCACAAAGGGAAGGTTGGAGACCGGACGATAGTTGGTCAAAATTACTGGATCCAGGGAAGGCTTCTTGAGGAGGGGGCGCACAAGTGCCTCCTTTAAGGGAGCCAGAAAGGACCCCTCCCTCAAAGAAGCGTTGACAATCTCCTGGATCCAGGTACGTGTCACCACCCTACTGGCCGAAACCAGCCAGGAGGGACACGGGTCCAACAAACAGGTGGCAGAACATACAGATCCAATGGCCCTGTCCACTTCCTCAGGCGTAACAGCCTCAAACTCTCCCCAGATGACCGGACAAGAACATGCCCCTGTCCCCTCAACTGAATCATTATCAGTCGACTCTGCTACACAATTGGAGTCTAGGTCAGCCCGGATCTGAGCCACTTTGTCTGCGAAGCAGTTATTAAAGTCCTCGGCACTACCCTGCAAGGGAGGCCCCGGACCCCTTGGGTTAATGAGGGATCTGGTCACCCTAAACAGGGCAGCCGGACGAGATTCCACAGACGCGATCAAAGCAAAAAGATACAAAGATCTTGCCGCCTTAATCGCCTTCAGATAGGCTTTAATAAATAAGCTCAATCTGGTTCGGTCAGATCCGGACTTACTTTGTCTCCATCGCTTCTCTAGACGTCTCTTATGGCGCTTCATCCCCCTGAGCTCCTCAGTAAACCAAGGAGATCTCCTGGGGCCAGCACCACGGAGAGGTCGCAAAGGCGCAATCCGGTCAATAGCCCCCTTCGCGGCCGTATTCCATGCCGCTACCAGGGACTCCGCCGGACTGTGAATGAGGGAGCTCGGTAATTCCCCAAGCGCCGTCTGAAAGCCAATTGGATCCATCAGGCGTCTGGGGCGGAACCACCTAATCGGTTCCGCCTCCCTGCGGGGAAGGATTGGGGCCGTAAAATTCAGTCGAAGCAGAAAATGATCGGTCCATGACAAAGGCATGATATCTAAGCCCCTTAAAACCAGATCATTACCCAACTGCTCCGAAAGGAAAATCATATCCGGGGCGTGTCCACCCTCATGCGTCGGACCCTGCACTACTTGGGTCAGGTCCATGGTTGTCATGGCGGCCATGAACTTCTGTGCCAATCCTGAGGATTCGCCAAGCGACGGCAGATTGAAGTCCCCCAGGACTATAAGCCTGGGGAACTCCACCGCCAGCCCAGCAACCTCCTCGAGTAGCACAGGCAGGGCTGATGCCACGCAGCTGGGAGGCAGGTACGTAAGCAATAAGCCCACCTGGACCCCTAGGTCCAGCGTCATAAGGATGGACTCGCAACCCGGAATTTCGGAAACAGTGAGTCTACGTAGACTGAAGTTCTCCCGGGCCAAAATAGCCACTCCTCCCCCCCTTCCCTGGGGTCGCGGCTGATGCCATACCTGATAACCTGATGGGCACATGCCCGTGAGGGGAACTCCCCCCTCAGGGCCCAACCAGGTCTCAGTCACACACGCCAAGTCGGTCTCCTCATCCATGAGAAGATCATGAATGAGGGGAGCGTTATTGTTAACCGACCTGGCGTTAAGCAGCAATAGCTGTCAGGAAATTTCTCCTTAATTCCAGGTTGCTTCTCTGTTTGATCAGTTTCCAACCATTGTTTCTGTCCCACCCTCTGGTGCTTTGGTGAATAATGTGACCCCCTCTTCTTTGTGGCAGCCCCTCAGATACTGGAACACTGCTATCATGTCTCCCCTCTTCCTTCTTTTCTTTAGACTAGCCAAACCCAAGTCCTGCAGCCGTTATTCGTATATTTTAGTCTCCAGATACTGGGAGAGTTGTTCAGTTCCTTCTGTCAAGTATGCAATTGTGACTGTCTATGGAGATTCTCGGTCATCCAGGTCATGGTTGTCCCAAAGATGCTTTTTCAAGAGGCAACTGGATTTTCTTGTTTTTCTTTGAAGAAGTTTTGCTTCTCATCCAAAAAGCTTCTTCAGCTTTGACTGAATGGTGGGGAATGGAAGGTCACCTGAGTGGTGCAAATATGTGTGGAGCCTCCTTGGAACTGTTGAAAGGACTGTATTGTAGACTGGAGATAGATGATGTTGTATCCCCCCCCTCTATTGAGAGAGAGCTGTTCAATTTTGACATAGATGGCCTCTTTGACCCTTCTTTCAAACCAGCAGTCCTCTCTGTCCAAACTGTGGACTTTGCTGCCTTCAAAAGAGTGGCCTTTGTCTTTTAAATGCAGATGGTCTGCTGAATCTTGTCCTGATGGGTTTGTTCTCCTATGTTGTGCCATTGGGTTTATGAAGTGGTTGTTTTGTTTCCTCAATGTACAGATCGTCACACGTCTCACTGCATTGTACTATATACCATGTTGCTGAAATTATAATTGTGATTGAATAATGCAAACTGAACCGTTATGTTCATATTAGTCTTAGCCTTATGACCACATTGAAATAACTATATAGTATGTGTGAAGTGATTTTTCTTGTGTAATTATCCAGACCATGTAAAATGATCTGTTCTATCAAATGTAGTTCATATTTGCCAGGGAATATATGAATGCTAAGACTATAAGCAGAGCATCAAACTGTAGTTTGTACATCTTTTCAATATTAGATGACTTCATGTTCTATTTTAATTTTACAAGTATACTAATTTAGCAAACTTTGCCTGCTCCATTGGCCAACCAAAATTTGTTGTTGGCAGAGTGTAGATGTTATTTCTGAGCCCCTGTACTAGTGTCCAGTAAGTGCCAGTTAAATCAAATCTTAGCCTGCAAGAGAGTGGAAATTAACCCTTTCCCGTCTTCAACTCTAGATTTTGAAAAAGTCTAGATTTATGTTATTCAGAGAAAGCTTCTCTCCCATCATGTTGAGAATAGTAGGCAGTATTAGTGAATGCTATACAAATATACAGATATGTAATGTTTAAATAGTGAAATAATGTTAAACAGATTTTAAAGAAGACTGTTTCAGTGAGTATTGTATACAGCTGCAAGTGGTTGTTTCTGAGTGTTACTCATTTAACATGTTGATTTTATTTGTACAGGAAATACTGCTTCCACTTTTCTTTTTATTCTGGCTAATATTATTGAGCATGATGTATCCAAATAAGAAATACGATGAGCTGCCTGGCTCTAGTCTTTATTCTGTGGATCACTCTAGTATTTCTGAGTTTGTTGTTGGCTACACACCAGTGAACAATGTGACGAGAAAAATCATGCACAAAATGTCTGCAGAATATTTTACAGAAGGTATTATAAACAAACTCTTCTGTTCTCCCATATGTTTATATTTTTTCTTGTATTTGCTAGAAAGACACAGTTAGAAAAATAGATTAAACATGTTATTTCCATATAATAGCATGCACATTGTTATTTCATATTAAATATTTATAAATATTCTTTTATATTAACACACATTTATTTTTTTTTCCTTCTAAAACTTATTGTAGCAATATGCCTCCTACTTGTGTCCCAAATCAATCAATCATCATATACTCTTTGGGAGTCATTGAAGTTCTTGTGATTGCAGTGGGATACAAATGTGATGAATAGATACATAAAATAAATAATAAAAGCCCTATTATAACGTATCTGATAATAGAAAGGTGGCTCAGAGGCTGCAGATCCAAATTTCACTTAGAGTCCAGCAAATTACATGTGAACAAAACAAATTGATTAATGCCCCCTAACAGAAAGGACCAGAACCAATGAATATGTATCCAATGGAGCTAAAATCTCATTGTCATGGTTCCGACAGATGAAACTCTTCAAAGAACTTCACATTGTTTACCTTAAAGAATCTTTATTTGAGAAGCATAGCATCAGCACTAACATGGTAGAAGCCAAAAACTGGATTCTCCTCCCCTGAGCTCATAGTATCAAAGCACAATTCCATCCTCCAATTAACAGTCATAAATCATATTCTCCAGTTAGTTTGAAATGCAGGCTTTCCCGCCAGTTCTCCGGCCCAATTCTTATCTTCTCTTATTTCATTAACCTTGGTTCACACACTAGTCCAGTATCCTCCCCTCCCCCCCATAATCTAACTCTAAAAGTAAAACATAAGAAGAAAATGGTTGTATCTCTGACTGTTGTCAAAGCAAAAACATCCGATGTTAGCAGTATTGACACTCATCCTACTTGGCACTGGCAAGGAGAATGGTTCTTATAGCTTTGTTCCTTATGATGGAAAGAATCTTGCCATCATGCAGTCTGTGTTGAAAACCCATGCTTTTTAGTACAGGTAGTCCTCGACGTACGACCACAGTTGAGCCCAAAGTTTCTGTTGCTAAGCGAGACAGTTGTTAAGTGAATTTTGCCCCGTGTTACAACTTTTCTTGCCACCAGTTACTCAGTGAACCGCTGCAGTTGTCAGGTTGTTAAGTGAAACTGGCTTCCCCACTGACTTTGCTTGTCAGAAGGCTGCAAAAGGTGATCACATGACCTCAGGACACGGCAAACATCATAAATTATGAGTCAGTTGCCAAGTGTTTGAATTTTGATCACGTGACCATGGAGATGCTGCAATGGTCGTAAGTGTGAAAAATGGCCATAAGTCACTTTTTTCAGTGCCATTGTAACTTCAAGCAGTGTCTAAATCAGCGGCTCCCAACCTTTTCTATACCCTGCACCCCTATAACGCTTCTGATATATTCTCGCACTCCTTACAAAAGTTCGAAATAACGGCAACGAATTATGCATATACACTATAATTTTGAAAACCCAAGTTTTCGCACCCCCTGCAAGATCATCTTGCACCCCCAATTGGGAACCCCTGGTCTAAATGAACTGTTATAAGTCAGGGACTACCTGCACACAGAACTCTATTCTGTAGATTTAAACCGATCCTCTCAAAATAACTTCTGTATTTTGCAAATATACGCTACTCTATTCATTTAAAAGATCCCACACTTTTAACAGAGACTTAAAAATTTAAGTTGACATTAGTAGCCTCAGATATACTTTAGGCTGAATGTTATATGTAAACAAAAAAAATATGATTAATAAATGGGACAGTTACAGATAGGGTTGTACTTACATTAGTACAAATAATTGGAGATGAAAATAATTAGAAGAAATACTTTTCTTTTATAGGAATCACTACTGAAGAATTTCTAACTGAGCAAGAAATGCAAGAGACTACATTTCGTAGTCCCCGAAACTTTGTGGGTGTAATTTTTAAGGATTCTATGTCCTATCAACTCAGATTTCCTCCTACAAAGGTTCCTGTTTCTGCAATTCAGGTGGAATCAAGAGGTATTATATATATATATATATATATATGTATATATATATAAATTGAGGCTTGCTTCAAAATATTTGATATTCCTCAGATATAGGAGTGATCTTTTGTAACATTCTGTTCGTAATGTATTATTCAATTGATAAAATTACTTCTAAATACTTATGAAGTTCTATAGATTCCATATGTATTTTAAAAACATTCTAGCTATTTTGTTTCCATAAAGGTATGCAGTCATTCAAATATACCATAAATGAAGATGCTGTAATTATACCTGCTGGACATTTAATTTGAATTTAGTTCGATCCACCAAATGGCTTAATTAGATGTGTCTGAATTTTTCTTAGAATTGCTGAATTGAAATGATGATCCCAAACTGATTGAATGTTGGAATTAGATCCACAAACCCTTAATATGTGTGTTTTTAGTTTTAATTATATAAACAGTCTAAATATCTAAATTTAAGCTTTTGCCACTGATTGGAAATGAAGATTTGAAGAATATGTTGCTTCATTCTATAAAATAACAAAATTGTCTAATACTATGGTATCATATTTTTAATCCTTTCATATGTTTTTAGATGATATAAATATTTCAAATTGCACCCATGCTTTCTTTACATGTATATCTTTTATTTTTCACTAACAAAGATAGCTGCTAATATTTTTGTCTTTTAATTTCATTATGGGTTTTTTTGTGAGCACCTATTTGGAAGAAGGCTATGTTAAATATCAGTTTCTTTCTTCATATATTTTATATGAAATCTTATATTTTAGTATAAAATAATAATTGAGTTTATTCATGCCAATATGATAACTACTTAGTTGAAGATAAAGTAATTCTCTCCATCTATATGGCAGAAACATTATATGAGCCTATTTTTGATGTTTTGGAATAGTTAGATAGTAAAAAATATTTTAATTTTTTTTTACAGCCAGTTGTTCAAATCCTTCCAAGATATGTGAAGCTGAAACTTACTGGCGGTATGGATTTACAGCTCTCCAGATCTGCATTGATGCAGCTATTATTCAGGTAAATATAAATGATTAGCATACAACTCCATATTGCTTTGTATTAGTCAAAATACAATATATTTATTTATTTATTTTTTATATAGGAAAATGCTTTATCCAAGTGAGCAGTTAGGCTATGCAGAGATCTGAAATTGAAAAAATACAGTAGATAATTTAGAACACAGAGTACTTCTTGACTGGTCCTTAATACGATATTTGATTGAAGAAATAGTCAAATGTGTCTATCAAGTCTCCATATTATGGTTTTCTCTTCAAATCTACACAATGGATAGCCTAGTGAGTGGCTGTAATAGTCACCAAAATGTTTGATGGAATTTTGAATTAATGTTTGTAACTAATAGCTGAATATGAAATTCTTTTGCTTGAGATGTCACATGCATATAAATAAAGTGTATTTTGGATTTATATTTTCACCAAATATATCCATCTTCATCTTCATCTATATATCTATACATCTATATATCTATATTTATATCTGAATATCTATATATCTTTGTGTTTCCTCATATTAACTGTTTAATTCATTATGTAGTTAAGTCTTGTTGACTGTTGGGGACCATAAATAGGATTACCTGTCTCTTTGGGTATCCTCCGGCTATGCACTTTTAAATGAATACATCCATCTTGTTGCTGTTCATCCTTTGATTCTCTTTACTTCTGCCTTTCCCAAAATTACATTTGCATAATGTGTTCAGAATATAACAGCAATAGCAATAGCACTTAGACTTACATACTTTTTCATGGTGCTTTATAGCCCCCTCTAAGTGGTTTTATAGAGTCTGTCCCCAACCATGTGTGCCTCCAGTAAATTTTGGGTTGATTTGATCTATAATACACTTGGGTTTTTTTGTTTTGTTTTTGCTATTGATAGTATTTCCAAAGTCTTGTCAGTACCACAATTTATTCCATTCCACTTGGAAACCATCCAGACCATGAACTGAACCTTTTTGCGATGATTGGATCAGTTCCAATATTTCTTAAATAAAGTAGCAAAGGAGCTTTCAAAACATCAATATTACTTTGTGATATTGCTGAATATTTATCTGACTCATAAAGTGATTAATATCATATTAATTACCAGTTATCCAATTCATAAAATGACTTCTTAAGAAGGGAAAAAACCCTGATTATTAAAAGCTTCTGAATCTTAACAATTACTATCTATCAACTACAACTATTTCAAAAATTAGACCCTACGGGTTCTTTTGCTTCAAACAATGTGCCAATAGCTTAATAGCTTTTTACCCCATTACCAGTAATTGAAATTCAATCTCCTCAAAGAGAATTCAACCTGATCAGTCTAAAAAATCACTTGGCTGCAACTGGGCTAATATAAATGTATTAGAAGTCTGATCTATAGTAAGAGTTCTTTAACCAAGTTTTCTATCCATTGATAACAGAGCATTTTTTCTTATGTCTTCCTGTTTTATTTATTCCACTTTTTCCTCATTCTAAAATTTGAGCAGCCAATAGAAAAAAAAAGCAGAAATATATAAAGTAAATCAGAACTCCTTTGTAAAACTCAAAATTACTTTGTGTGGAGATATAAAGTAGATAGATCTATTGTAAATTGTTTTACAGCTTTGGAAATAATGTTTCTTTATTAGCAGAAGCTATTCCAAAACCTGGTTTTAAATAGTCATTTTCTTTTTTCAGCTGAAGACCAATCTCTCAGTTTTGGAAGAACTGGAACAAACAATAGCTGTCATGATGGGAGAATCTGCTATTTTGGAAATAGATAATTTTCCTCGTGCAATCATTCTGATTTACTTAGTGATTGCCTTTTCACCTTTTGGCTATTACTTGGCAATCCATATTGTGGCAGAAAAAAAGAAGAAAATAAAAGAATTTTTAATGATAATGGGCCTTCATGACACTGCCTTTTGGTGAGTAAGTTTCTTAGCTCTTTGGTGTTAAACAACTGCAAAAGCTATTGTTCAATTATACAATTGGAGAGAAAAGGTCTAATAGCATCTTGATTGTGACCCAAGGTAAAGCCTCTTTGCAGAAAGCATTTCAGGCTGCTCTCAAGCTTTCTTAGACTATTTCTTAGAGTAGGTAGATATGACTACATTGTGATACATTTTGAACACTGAGCTGTGTGAAGAATCAGATGGAATTTTGAAAATAAAAGTGACACTTGAAATGTTTTGCAGTTTTGGGTCACAATTATATCATCATTGGTCTATCATCACTGTGTATATATGTACAAAATGTATTTAGAGATGGCTCTTTAACTGTAAGCTGATTTGCTTTTCTGGATTGATGCAAAGCTTTGCAGCTCTAATGTTGTGTGCAGATTCTCTGTCGAAATTTCAATTTAAATTTCGGGTACATATGCATGAGAAAGCTTTAATCAAGGGCAAATGTAAAGAGAATGCTCTTGATTGGTGGAATTGCAGAGGATTTTCATAACCCCCATTTTTTTTTAAAAAAAATGTAATTAATGTGATAAAGTTGTCTTGTCTAGTTGTCCTTTGGAAAATTTTGGGGCAGTCTAGTTTAAAAAAGAAAATATGTCCATTGATAGCCATCTTTTTCTCTAAATAACATTCCTAGAAGTCTTAGTTCCACACTTTTGTTTTTTCTCTCTCTCATCAAATAGTATGTTCAGAGAATAATTATGATATCCATTCTTGAAGATTTGAACTAGTTGTTGCAAACAATCTTTTGCTTAAATTTCTTAAACAAAGGAATTCCATAAACAAATTCCTTAAACAAAGGATTTAATTTTAGCATTTCTGATAAAATTAGTTCTTTTTATTTCAAAATTCATGTGCAGAAAAAACTTACATTAGCAAACACGATTTCTCCATATTTTAAGGCAAAATTATGTGCAAAAATATGTATATTAGATCAGGGCTTTTCAACCAGTGGTACAGGTACCACCTGTGGTACATTGGCACCTGGCAGGTGGAATGCAACCATCCTAGAAAAATAGCGGGGGAGGAGAATGAGCTGAACCGGTGGCAGCACCGGAAAAGCCTGAGCGAGAGATGGCTGGAGCTGCAGGGCTGCCAACGCTGATCCTGACGCTTCTGCTGAGCCCAGAAGAAGCATCGATCAGTTGGAATGTTGCAGCATCTCCAGGGTCTTGTGATTTACATTCAGATGCTTGGCAACCGATTCATATTTATGACGGTCACAGTGTCCCAGGGTCATGTAAAGTGACCAAAACCTGCTGCAACCACCCAGCAGATGGGGGGGAGGGAATAAAAACCAAACACCCCCCACCCCACCCCCACTGCCAATCCTCAACAGAAGTGCTCACAACAATGAAAACCTCGGACAGGAGGAAGAGCACCGCCAGGTGGGCAGGCAGGTGTCTTGCTCAGCTGTGCCTAGGGGGGCACTTTTTCAGTGCCATTGTAACTTCGAACAGTCACTAAGCGAACTGTTGTAAGTCGAGGACTACCTGTACTTCATCACTTTTTTCCTTTTTTTTTTTTTTGGTCATCAAGTTTTTGACACCTTGCTAAGCGACTGGTGGTACTTGGATGTTGCCATATCCTAAAAGTGGTACAATGGGTGAAAAGGTTGAAAATCCCTGTATTAGATGAAGCAAAATAAAAAATAATTCTTAATTTTGGAAAATTCAATGAATTTTATTTTAAGACTAGCTGTTCCTGGCCATGCGTTGCTGTGATTCAGTCTGGTTAAATGGAAAAGAAAGAAAAGAGAAAGTGCGCGTTTGTAATATGTTTAATTTCACAATGCTTGTGAGTATACAATAATTTTTGTTGTTCCATTGTCTGTGCAGATATAGAGATTGTCTGAAATCATAGCGTGTGTTGCTTTTACGTCCAACAGATGTTGTGGGTGTCTCTAGACCAGCTTGGGAAATGTCAGAGGATGAGGAGGAGCAGCCAGGCCCCTCTGGGTGTTTTCCCCTCCCGGCAGCCGAGACGGACAGTGAGGAGATTTGCATGCAGTCTGGGTCAGAATCTCAAAGCGGGGAGTCAGACTTGGAACAGGAAAATATATGGCTTGATCCGAGATTCCGAAGGTTTGATAGGCAGAGGTTTCAGTTACGTGGAAAAAGGAAGCCATGGGGGAAGTGACGTATCGAAAACTATATTAGAAGGTGAAGGAGGGACTAATTCTTTGTCACGAGCAACGTTAATATCAAGTAGTAGCCTGATACCTCGAGGAGTTAGTTTGAACTCAGTTTTCTGGTGTTTTTGGAATCTACGGAAGATTTATGAGGTCTTGGACAACCTGAGAGATAAAGAGTGAGTTATTGGAAGGGGGGAGAGCATGTTTAAGCTGAATGTAAATAAATCAGACTCGGCCGTTCTGCAAATGAACTGCCAGCATCTTGCTTTGAAGTGAATCTCTTGAACTGTGTTAAATAAAACTCTTAAAGAAATATTCCTGTGGATTTTACTAAGCTGAGAAGGGCCAGATACAACAACAGATGGTGCTGTTTTTCACAAAAAGCATGTTTTACCTGTCACAGGTGTGACATCTATATAATATAGGTATATAAAAACGCGCATATTCGAATGCAACGTTGTATCAAAATTTCAAAGCAATCGGTGAAGAACTTTTGGAGATTTAATATTTTGAACAAACGAACATTTACATTTTTATTTATATAGATAGTATAGAAGGATTTTTCCAGAGCAATGACACTTTTGTGTAAAGGACAGGTCTTAAGGTTTTCCTCTATTTTCTTGAAAAATCCAGTGTCAAGGTTCCGACTAATGAAACACTTCAAAGAACTTTCAGGCATGTTTATCCTAAAGTCTTTATTACAGTGCTACAAACTGACAGCACATCATGGACGTTTTATGCCAGAATCTGATTTCCTCTTGCTGGCATCTAACTTTTCTTGCTAAACCCCTCCCTTATCTTGCAGTCACAAGTCACATTATCCAATTAGTGTGAAGGTCAAAGGTTTACTTCCTCTTTCTTTCCCGGGCTTTTTACCCCCCCCCCACTCTAAGCTATGTATTAACCCAATAAATACCAGACAGTTTTGCATATTGTCAAAGCAAGAATATACAGTATTTGCAGCATTGACATCAGATAGTTATGAAACAACTGCTGTTATTGCTGTTTCCTCTGTTGGAGTCAGTAATCACTTTAGATAATTAGATCTGTGCAGTGTTTTGGATTAGCTTTCCAGAGGCTCTTTTGGAATGTGTACAGGTATGAATGTAGTGCCTGCCTGTAACTCTTTAAAACCACAACATCTTTTCCCAAGAAGATAGTTTGTAAACAAGTGATTTATTCTTATTCCTGTGCTCTAGGGCAGGGCTTTTCAACCTTTTCACCGATTGTACCACTTTTAGAATATGGCAACATTCGAGTACCACTAGTCGCCTAGCGAGGTGTCAAACACTTGATGACCAAACAAAAATGGAAAAAAGTGATAAAGGTAGTCTTGACTTACAGCAGTTTGCTTAGTGACTGTTCAAAGTTACAACAGCACTGGAAAAAGCGACTTATGACCATTTTTCGCACTTATGACCGTTGCAGTATCCCCAGGGTCATGTGATTTACATTTCGATGCTTGGCAACTGATTCATATTTATGATGGTCACATTGTTCCAAGGTCATGTGATTGCCTTTTGCAACCTTCTGACAAGCAACGTTAATGGGGGAAACCAGATTCACTTAACAACCATGTTACTAATTTAATCTCTCTCTCCCACTTTCTTTCTCTCTCTCCCTCTCTCTCTCCCTCTCTTTCTCCCTTCCTTTCTCTCCTTCTCTCTCTCTCCCTCCCTCTCCCTCTTTCTCTCTCTCTCTATTTCTCTCTCTCCCTTTCTTTCTCTCTCCCTCTCTCCCTCCCTCTCTTTCTCTCCCTCTGTCTCTCTTTCTCTCTCCCTTTCTTCCTCTTCTCTTTCTGTCTCCCTCTCTCCCTGTCACTCTCTCTTTCTCTCTCTCCCTCTCTTTATTTCTCTTTCCCTCTTTCTCTCCCTGTCTCTATTTTTCTCTCCCTCTCTTCCTCTCAAAGATCCTTAAAATCCTTAAAAGTTATGCTTGGGTGGAAGACTTTTTCTTTTACAGATGAGGTGGGTTGGCAGACAAGCACTGAAAAAAAAAAAGGAAAAAAAGTGTGAATAGGCGTCCAGTAGCTAGCTTGAAGTTTGAACGACTTCTTTCTCTTGCCACCGGCTTCTAGGAGGAGCAAAAGACATCCAGCACTGCAACCAGGCGCCCTGGATTGGCCATACCAGGGCTTTCTGCACCGGCTGACTTAGTTGTCTGCAACTTCTTGTTGTCGCTGGAGGCGGGGGAAGGGACACGGGCGGGAGAGATTCCTTCTTTCTCATCCGAGAAGGAAAGTTATGTTGGACCGTCGACTCTGTGTCGAGCACTTTGGGCCCGACATTCGCAGACAGGCAGGAACCCGCCTGCTGAGCCGCCGCCTCCTCCCCATCGTCCTCCACGCCGGCCGGCTCTGTCGCCAGAGCTCCCAGCTGACAAGCGCACATTCGGAGGGTTGCCAGGTGATGGGCTCAGAAGATCGGCGCCGCGGCGGCCTCCCAGCCATCCATTTCTTTGGCTGGAGAAATTGCCAGGGCTTGCATGGTCGCTGGCAGCGGGGGGCGCGTCAGTGGTCATTGGGGACCACGCCAGTGGTTCTGTGCAACCGAGGCTTGAGGCGCAGGACGCAAAGCGGCGTGGTGCCGTGGGAGGCAGCAGGACGGGGGGAGGGGTTACCTATATCCTGCGGCTGAACTCTGGAAACATGCCTGAATGAAAAATTTTAGGGGGAGTTGAAAGCGAGAGAGACTTAGGGCTGTATTAAGACAATAGATGGCTGCGTAAGGAGAGTGGAAGGGAGGCGAATTTGGGGTGGAGCAGAAAACACGGGGGGAAGGTGTTAGGAAATAAGCGCCAAGGTACATGGTGCCTTGCAAGGGAATCCCGAGTGTTCCGTAATTGTTTTTCCTCTGTCCTCTGCGCGAGAAAAACTTTTGCGGCGTAAATCTGAAACCAGGTGTTCCTGTGGGGTGGTGCAGGAGGTCCTTGGGAGAGGCGAAGGCAAGCTTGGTGTTTCCTCTCTCCCAATCCCCCTCCTCTTCTTCACCCCCTTCCCTGGCCTGCCTGCGATCTTAGCTCACGGCTCCGCGGCTTTTCTTTGCCTAGCCTAGCCAAATGGGCTCGACATGAATGGGCTGGGGGAGGGGTCAAGGACAACATGCGGGATGGCAAAGGAGGCCATCAGCTGGCGCTGTTTTCCTGCTCGCAGGGGGAAGGAAAAGAAGATGGAAGAGAGTGAGACCGCAACAGAGAGAGAGTAGGGGGAAAATAAGGAGGGGCGGTTGTGATGTTCGCGCTCAGGGCTGCGATGCGAGCGGTCTCAAAACCCTTCCTGCGGTCTCAAACCCCTTCCTGCCGAGGGAGGAGACGGCTCTGTCTCCTATCAGGCTAGCGCTTGTTGTGAAGTAAGAGGGAGGGGAAGGGCTTTATGGATCCCACTGACCTGCGTGCACGAGAAGTCAATCCGGTTGCTGCACAATGAGCTCCTGGGGAGGGCAGGGTTTGCTTTGCGCCTGCACTCTTCACACGCCTCCTGCAGGGCACATTCGGTAGAGTTTGTGCAGGCTGCCGCCAAGCAGCATATTTTCCACAAACAAGTGAGGTGGGAAGGAGCGGAGCAGGGGGGAGGAAGGTGACACTGCGGGGGGAGGAGGCGACGCCACGTAACACCAGCCAGGTGGTCGCGTACCACCAGCGGTACGCATACCACCGGTTGAAAAGCCCTGCTCTAGGGCACCTTTTCGGAATCACATCCAAAGAGTTCTACTAGATACTTATTTGTTAGTTGCTTAAATATTTGCAAAGCTTTTGTCTTTTGTCTTAACAGTATTGCAGAATTCTGTAATTCTTCATATGTTAGGTTGTATGAATGTACACCTCTGTGTTCCTATTAGTAGGCTACCTGGACACATTGATAACATTCATATCTTGCACTAAAATAATTTTTATCAACACAGTTTGTTGAACAAATTGTAATGGTTTGGTTTACACATAATACTGTCTGTGGATGTGTCAAGAGTAAGAGCTCTTTGATTAAAAACTTTTTGTTTAAAGGGGATTCCCCAGTTCTATTGTATCACTCGTTTGTGAAATGGGCAGCTATATAAATTAGATAGACAAACAGACTGACAGGCAGAAGGACAGATGATAATGTTCACAAGACTCAGTTTTTGCTTGGTTGCTTTGAAAGAGCTAAAACATGGATTGGCAACAATGGGCAGTTTGTATCTATGATATCACTGAATTATGTTCTTTGATTCCTCAGTTAAAAAAAACCTGGCTGACTGTCTTCTCAGATAACCAAATATTGTAAAATATTTATGTTGTTACATTAAATACCACAATATTTCTGCCTTTTAAATTTTTTAAATTTATTTTTTTGATGTCTGCAACATTGTGCAAAATAGCATGATAGTGCCTGCTGCCTGAAAAGATTGCTGATCTTTGAAGCAGAGGTAAGTTATCTTTGTGTAGTAATAACACACAGCTTTGAATTCATGAATCTTCATTGTATGTTTTCTTTTTTAGGCTTTCTTGGGTCCTACTGTACACCAGTCTGATATTTGTCATGTCTCTTCTTATGTCGGTTATTGCAACATTCTCTTCGCTTTTCCCCAAAAGTAGCAGCTTTGTGATATTTCTTCTTTTTTTCCTGTATGGAATATCCTCCGTAAGTGTTTGTATGTGTGTTTGTGTGGTCATTGTTGCTATATTGTGGTTACGGGTAATGTTTTAGAGTCTTATTTGACCTACATAAACAATTTGGTTTTCTTTTCACTGAATGATAGCTAGCAGAGGTCTGATGCAATTTTATTTGCTTAGATAGTTTAACAGATGTTGCTTCTTATTTTGTTTTGAGTATATTTTCTGATTTACCTAAGTGTTTACTAAGTCTTTAAACATGTAATATTTTGTGATGATTACAGACATCACTATTAATAACAAACATTTATGTAGTCCAAAGGGCACTAATATTAAAGTCATTTTAATAACATGACATTATTATATGGAAATAAGAATGTATTCAAGCTTTTTATTGATTTCTGGTCTGGTTCTGTATGTTGAATTTGTTGTCCATTCTTACAATGGAGGAGTTGTGCAAATGATATATAATCAGCACACTGCTAGCTTCATTTTTCATTATTTACACATCAGTTAACAAAACTAAAAAAACCCATATAAAATATCATGACTTCAGTTGTCTCTCAATCACTGACATTCCTGAACTGGAACTGTTTGAAAAGGCAATTTGCCTTTGGATACAGTATTATTTTTTCAACTCACAATGAAAACATACCAGTATCTTGCTTTTAGTAGAGTACTTCTATATATTACATTTTATATTTTTACTTATGCTTGAATTAAAATTGAATATTGCAGTATATGAAAACCAGGTTATTCTAGAAATTTAGAAATACCTTGATCATCTCTGACTTTTAAATTCTCTGGCCACCCCCAAAACACACAATTTGAAAATTTTAAGAAATAAAATCAACCCTCTGATTGCTTCCAATGAAAGCTATCTTAATAATAGCCATTGGTGTGTTAAATTCAGATGATTCTAATTGTTGCAATATCAACATGGAGACTATAATTTCAGCATTTTACTGCAAAGTTTCTAATGCATTGAAATAATTGTTTCATTTCTGTTTAGGTTTTCTTTGCATTCATGTTGACTCCTCTTTTCAAAAAATCAAAACATGTTGGTACAGTTGAGTTTTTGTCAACCCTGACTTTTGGTATTGTGGGTCTCACAATTTTCCTGGTAGAGGATATTCCAAAATCCTTTGTGTGGCTCGTAAGCCCTCTGTGTCAATGCACATTTTTAATTGGTGTTGCACAGGTTAGTAAAATACATTACTTATACATTGTTACACAACTTTCTATGGTTCGAATCCTAGCTATCGACACTAGTGAGAGAAAGATAGACATAGAGACATTATTTGCCTTATTCTATACTTGCAGTTAACATGCTTCTTGCTTGTTGCTGTTTCCTTCATCAGTTAAAATTATTTCTTTTAAATCAAGGACCGATTTCTGTAACAAACTAATAATCTTAGAATAGGAACTGATGGATATCAGATTCTTTAGTGAGCACTGTACAGTTACATCTCAGGTTATGACAGCAATTGGGACCAGAGTTACTGTTGTTAAGCAATGCAGTGATAAAGCACAGGTGATGTATTCACACTTCTTAGTGATGGGAGTCCAAGTTGCTACCAAAAACCAGGAGCTCTGGTAGTGCAGTGGTTAGAATGCAGTATTACAGACTAATTCTGCCCACAGCCTGGAGTTTGACCCTGATGGGGCTCGAGGTTGACTCAGCCTTCCATCCTTCCAAGGTCAGTAAAATGAAGAGCCAGATTATTGGGGGCCATATGCTGATACTCGGAGAGCGCTGTAAAGTATAATAGAGCAGTATATAGGTCTTAAGTGCTAGTGCTATAACTCCCAAATGCGTGAGTCATTAAGTGGGAAGAGGCAGGACTGTGAGGTAAAGAGTGTGGGCGGTGCTGCAGTCGAGTGCTAGGAAGCACAAGCAGATCAGTGGGGGCCACAGGAGGGCTGGTGAAGGCCTAGGGCAAATTGGCATTTGCCCTACAGGGGCCACAGGAAGGAGGGGGTGCTGCAGGCAGGCACATGCTACAGAATGTGGTTGGTGAGGGGTGCTACAGAATATGGGATCTCGTAGTCCATAGTGGACTCCTTGTGAGAAAAAAGTGGTGAGAGTGATTTACTGAGGTGTCTTACGACGTTCCCTGACTGCTTCCTCATTTACTTTGCTTGTGGAAAGATGGCAGGGAAGATCACAAATGGTGATCGTGTAATGCAGCTTACTGTGCTATAATCATGACCCAAGCACCTAGACCACATCACTGCAGTCAGAACATCAAGGACTGATTATAAGTCCATTTTTTCAGCACTAGTTTTGTAACTTTGGTCACAGAACCAGTGGACGTAAGCTGAGAACTTAACTATATACAAAAAATGATTATTAGTTACAATCTTGTTTAGCAGCTTTATCAAGAACACTTTTGTGAAACAATTTATTTTTGATATAAATTTAGGTCATAATAAGTCTATTATGTTACAGCAAGAACAAAAGCTACTATTCTTCTCTGGAAGCTATTTCTATAGTAAACATTTACATGCTATATTCCGGTCATTGTATTGCTTAATATTTTTTTCACTAGTTTATATGACAACATTTCAGATCAAAAAGCAAGGTTGCAATATAGCCAGGTTTTGAAATTTGCAATCAAAAATGTGGCTCAACAGGACAAAAGACTATGACCATTTTAAAACATGTGCAGTAAAATGTGTGCTTATTTTTAATATAAGTATTAATTGCCTGAGTTTGAAGATAAGAATTTACTTCAAAAATACTTAGTATAAGTAAAGCTAATTATAAAAATAAACAATAAATAAACTGTATCCAAAATATCCAAGCTAAACCAGATAAATTATGAATCCTTAGGAATAAAGTGGTTTCAAATTATTTGATAAAATGGAAGAATTCTTACGTGCCAAACTGTGTTAATTTGCAATGGAGTGCCATAAATGTTAATTGCTTCCCTAGTATTTTAATGCTATGATGGCGTTCCAAATAATATTCAAATTCCTTATCTGCTTGCAGGTTATGCATTTAGAAGATTATGAAGACGGAGTTAATTTTTCAAATTTAACTTATGGACCTTATCCACTAATTATTACTATACTGCTCCTGGCTCTTGACAGTGTGCTTTATTTACTACTGGCAGTTTACTTGGATCAGGTTATTCCAGGTATGATTGAATTTTTGACTAAGAAGAATGATTTCAACTTGGTATAATCATTTATTTGATCTGTATTGAATTCAAAACTTAAAATATATTTATCAGCAATATGCATTTTACATATATTTCTAGCAACACCTACATTCTGAGGGATCAAAATTTCTTTGCAGGAACTTTTTTGCAGTCCGAATACTTGATATAAAACTACAGTGAGATTGCTTCATAGCACTAGTACACGTTGAAAGCTAAATTTATGTCTATTTGTGGTTCTATTTCATATGTATTACAATATAACATTCAGTTTTTTAAAAAATTGACACCCAATAAACCTGAACTAGGATAATTGCTTTAGCTATTGTAATTTATATATCCCTTGTCTCTTACAGAAACACAGCAAAAATGTATGAATAACTCCTTAAGGACAATAATATATTTATATACTATCTGCCATTTAGTTTATTAAATATTTGAACTATTTCTTTTCGTTTTTTTCTCTTAAAAAGTTGGAAGTTGGTTGATGTAATCAATAAATAGCAATTTATATTCAGATGTCTCTTTAGTTTTAGATTGTCAGCAAATCAGAATTTGCCATTTTCTTTAAACTGGGCTAGAGTGCATATAATTATATTCCAGTCCCAAACCACTTCTAGTTTAACAGAGAAAATCTATATCAGGTGTGTGCATATAATTATATTCCAGTCCCAAACCACTTCTAGTTTAACAGAGAAAATCTATATCAGGTGTGTTAAACTGCCGGCCCGTGGGCTGGACGTGTCACGAGGAAACCGCGGCCACCCATTGCCGACAATGGGGGAAAAGCTCCAATACGTTGTGCGATGTCACGTGATGTCGAGAGTTTGACATGTCTGTTCTATATGTTTAGGTAGGGAAAATACTTAGTCAAGGGGTTAAAATAACATGAAAATTTTACTTGCGCATTGCATTAGCATTAGTATTACATAGATTCCAATGTATCACAAGCATCAAAAAGTACAAATACTTGGAATGCATGAGAATAAATTCTGCCAGTTGTTGAATATTATTGTGCATAATTTGTTTCATGTATACTCTGGTTACATTAAAAAAAATAGTTCACCAGAGATGAGTTCATTTTGGATGTTAAGCCATTTCTTAAATAATGTTTTGTTGCATATCTGATAAAGAAAACTCAAATAATCTGCATTTTGGCTTAGTGAGATATTTGAACCCAGTGATATATTTCTTGATCTATTTGAGCAATAGAGTTTTGATTTATTTTGTACTTAAAATTTAAGACCATGTTCTTTTGGTGAAGTTTGATACTTGCTTACAACAATTTGTTTAGTGATCAAAGTCACAAAGGTACTGAAAAAAGTGATTTACGACAGTTTTTCATACTTGCGACCTTTGCAGCATCCCCTTGGTAACCAAAATTCAGACACTTGGCAACTGACTCATATTTATGATGATTGCAGTGTCTTGGGGTCATGTAATCATCTTTTTTTTTAAACAAGTTTTATTGGTTTTTTCATTTTACAAACAAGTGCTTAAGAAACAACGTGGTGGCAGGGTAATCAATTGTCCACAAAACAAAGTCATACTCATAAAGTTCAGATTAAGTCATTAAAAACCTTCTCTCTTTTCCCTCTAATGACATATTATATTCAAATTGATATATTTCAATACAACTAAATCAATCATAACAATCCTCAATAATCTTTCATCATTTATTAATATCATTTCTTCTTTTTCCTCTTCCTCTTCCATTACAAAATGACTATCAGTTCTAATAAGAAAAGAAAATATTAGTTCAAATCAGAAAGGAAAAAGAACAAAGAAGAAAAAACAGCAACAAAATAAAAAAGAAAAGAAAAGAGAAAAAATACCTTTCTATTTCTATTATTCTTTATAATCTAACATTCAATCCCTCAATATCTGTATCAAATTTCTTTAACGTCTTCCCAAAGTTACTGTATCCAAAACATATTAATACATAAACAAAACAACTTATTATTAAGTTCAAACCTTTACTTAATTTTTATTCAATCTAGCCTCTTATTTAACTGTCTTAAGCCATAAATCAATCCATATCTTAATAAGCCTTTTAAACCCATTACATAAAACCTTAAGTCACATTCTTAAATCTTATTCTAGCTTTCCTTTTATGCCAAACCACTTTCCATAACAAGGCCTGTATATCAATGAACAAGTCACTCTTTATGCCTTGTAGTATCCTTTGAATCAGACAGAGACATCCTCTTTTCTGTTTTAGAGACCTAGCTCCTTTGTAAGTAATCCCTTGTTGTTTTGAAAAGTCAAACCTCCACGTTTGAAACTGTTGAATAGCCGGCTCAATTATGTCCAACTTTGTAGATGATAGTTGTTTATCCAAGCTACCATAGTTCTCAGTTCGTTGGGCTTGTCTGTCCATTTCTGTTGGTTTTAAGGTTGTAAGTGGTTTAATTGCAATCCTTTTTAGATCCTCAAAGATCTCATCAGCATGCATATGAAATAGGATGGAATCTTCTTTACCTTTAGTTAATCCCACTTCTGTCGTTTTTTGGTCTATAGAGTGCTCAGATAAGGTCTGAGAGTCAATTTGTATATTCAAAGCAGAATTTCTGTTTTTTATTTCCATAGTAAATTCTTTTATTTGCAAACGTATTTCATCAGTAGCTTCGTAAAGTTTTTCCAGTATAAGTTTATAGTCAAGTTGAACCAAGGGTTGCTCCATTTCAAAAATAATTAGAAACAGTCTGCATCATTTAGTAGAGGCTATGTTCAGAAAACATTTAATCAATGTCCACCCCCACCAGTACAGCTGTTAATTTTCTTTATATTTTTCCTTTTATGGTAATCTGAAAGTCAAGGTCAGTCTGATCATCAGAAAAAAAGAGAAAGTTGCAATTTTAACTTTTTCCACAAGGTGTCCTCAGTACAATGTAAAATCTTCTGTCATAGACCAGGAATCTCATAAACAAGATCAGGAAACACAGAAAAAAGGAGAATTCAAGTCCAATAGCAGATTCAATATTAAAAAGTTTTCCAAGACCCCAAAGTGAAGAAAAAAAAATAAAAATAGAGAAAAAAATCACTTTAAATTAATTCAGTCCATAAGCTTCTTTTTCCCACACTCACCAACGCCGCTTTCTCAGAGCAGGGAAATGATTTCAAAAGTGCTTTTTACAGGCACAAAAAAAAAGGAGAACCAAGAGAGGAAAGGAAAAAAGTCTCACCCAGTTCAACCACGGTGGTTTCTGTGCTTAGATGTTCTTCTGACTTCTGGTTACAGTGGCAAGGTGAACGGCCATTTTACTGGCTGTTCTTTCCACCGTCGGCCCAAAGGAGCAATCTCGGTCCTTGGAAGAAGCTGCCGCTCTCCCAAGGACGACGACCTCACCGGTAGCCACCCCTCCAAGGCGGCTTTTCGACCTGATTAAGGGTCTACCGGCAGCGGAGAATCAGCTGGCGAGGAGATCAGTCTCCTCGCACAGCTGCGAGTGCCGCAATCCAGAATCGGCTGTGGTCATCTTTCATGACCTTCTGACAAGCAAAGACAATGGGGAAGCCAGATTCATTTAATAACTTCTGACTAACTTAACAACTGCCATGATTCGCTTAACAATAAAAGAAAGGTCTACAAAGAAAGATCATAAGATGAGGGAAAAGTCACTTAACAACTGTCTCACTGAGCAACAGAAATTTTGGGCTCAATTGTGATTGTAAATCGGAGACTACCTGTAATTGATGAAAATAATTCAATCATAGACCAGTATAAGTGAACATATATCTTTTATATATTTATATATTGTTACTAACAGCATTTAATATTTTTAGTCCTTATTTTTCTTTTATTGCTCAGGAGAATATGGATTGCGTAGACAATTTTTTTTCTTTCTCAAGCCTTCATTTTGGTCAAAGAGAACAAAAAATTACAAAGAATTATATGAAAGCAATATTAATACGAACTTAGATTTCAATGAGATCATTGAAGCCGTGTCATCAGAATTTCAAGGAAAAGAAGCTATCAGGTATGATTGGGTATTCTGTGTTTTTCTTCAGCATACTAATATTTCTTTACCTAATTTGAAATTTCTTATCTGAATTTCTTACTTAAGTTTGATAACTCAGAAGCTTACATAATCAGGAACTGTAGACTAAAATTGAGTTTGAGTGCATGCAATGTAAATATTATGTAATGAATTTTATATGTGAATTTATGAAGCCAGGAGTTTTCTTAGTGCTGTATAAAGAATTCACTTTGAAAAAAAAAAAGAAACTTCCAAACTTTTTGCTTGAAGCATTTAAGCACCATATCGTGTCAATATTTTGAGGATCTTTTTATGTCATGTGAGTTTGGCAGCAACAATAAAGAAAATGTTCAGGTAATCCTCAATAATAGTAACTGGGGCTGAATTTCTGTCTCAAAGTGATGTAGTCAAAAAATGCAATGTCAAATGACCACACTGCTTAGCAACAGCCATTGTTAATCCCAAAGTGCCATTAAAAGTGTGACAGTACATTGCCATTTGCAACCTTCTGCCACCTTCCCCATTGATTTCGCCTATTAGAAGCTGGCAGTGAAGGTTGCAAATGGTGATCACATGATTGTGGGACACTGCAACATTGTAATTGCAAGCAGAATGCTGAGCAAGTGCCAGGATAGCAATCACACAACCACAAGGATGCTGTGATTGTCATAAGAACAAGGACCAGTTATAAGTACTATTCATTCAGTACCCTTATAAATTTGAACAATCACTGCTTGAGAGTCATTTAGTGAGGATACATATGTGTATGTATGTATGTGTATATGTGTGTGTGTAATATATATACACATACACATAACACACACACATATACACATACACACAGTAGAACCTTGAACTGACCACAGTGAGGCTTCAAGGAATGTGGTTTGTCAATGGTGTGAACATTGGGTTTAGAGCAGGGGTGTCAAACTGCTGGCCCGCAGGCTGGATGTGTCACGTGGAAGCCGCGCCCACCCCATTGCCGGCAATGGCAAAACAGTCCCGATACGTTGCGTGATGTCACATGATGTTGCGAGTTTGACATGTCTGGTTTAAAGCATCAATCCAGATACTCTTTGAAATCCTATTTTTTTTAATTGTTGGCAAAGAGAAAATTCATTTGAGAAAAAAACATAATTAACTAATCATTTCTCTACTAAATCACAAAATTGGGTTGGATAGATAATGAATTATAGCAAGAAAACACTGAAATGATCAGTGTTTATGAAACAGGATTTAAATCAATGGTCATTAAGCAGGAGTAAATCTGGTCAGCCCATTATATATAAAAATCAACCATGCTGTCTACATGTAGGAATTGCATTTGATATGTCAGTTATATATAGGAAGCATCTAGTTGATCATAAAGGTAAAACTGCTTGCATCAGACACAGTCAGATGGTAGTTTTTTGCCTAATGGCTGAGGCAAATAAAATAGCTACGTCAGTCTGAATGTTCAACATGTAGAAACTTTTAAAAGGAAATTATGGTGGTTTGTATTCAATATATAATGAAAGTTGTTTTACTAGGTGCTTAGGAAATCTTTACACATGAATCAGTGCTAAAACAAATTGATCCATATCCTTTCAAACACACATGTTCTGTCAACTTTTTTTTTTAGTATTTCAAACATGAATATAAATGTTAAAAAGAACTGTGCTCAAATACCAACGTTTGGGCCATCTAACCATGGAAGCACAGCATCATTTATGTTAAAATAAATCAGATACCGGACCCTCAGCTTATAGCCAGTCATGATGTGTGCTATAGTTTGATGTGAGACCTTACAGTTATGCTTAGAGGAGGATACTATGCCCCATTTATATAGGCAGACACCATGGGAGATATAAATCCTATTCAGTGTTGTCGATTGCTGACCTGCTAGTTCAAAGCCTGATACTTTTATTTGTGGGGTCATTTATATGTCTACCTATGTCTGGGCGTTCAGTGTATTTGGCTTTCCATTGGAAATCAGTGTTAAACGTAATTGGTGTTGTGTAGGTGCCAGTGTATAATGATAAGAGTGTTTTTAGGATTAAGAAATGTATCCTTTAGCCTTTAATAGGAGTATTATACTGAATTCAACAACCATTTCTTACATTGACAAGAAAGTTAAAATCCAAGAGAAAAATAGGATACTGTATTTAGACATGTTCCTTACTTAAAAGCTCTCAGAAACTGAGAAACTTTCAACTATGCTTTGTGAATCTTCAGTTAGCATTAATTTAAATTAGACTAATATTTATGAAAATATAATGATTCTTTCATATTGCTTGCTTTTATCTTGCTAAAATATGATCAGAGTTTAGCTTTCCTTAAAAAATTAAGTTATCATGCTTTCTTTCAGAATCAACTCTGTCCAGAAATCTTTTCTTAAAAAAGGTGAAACTGTGGAGGCTTTAAAAAGTAAGAATTTTGGGATTTTCAACTATTTATCATAATAAAAAACCTTGAAGTTTAAGTGGTTTTTTTTGTCTTCTGATAACCAGAAACTTGCATATTGGCAAGTTCCTGTTAATGTTCAATGGCATATTAAATAATCTGTGAGTTTATTATGTTAATGTTATGTTAAACAGAAATTGTTTATCAAAGGTGAATGTAGTTTTATATTAAGTGTCTTAATAGTTAGTATAATGTAGTGATTAATGGTGTTATATTACTTCTCACCCGTTCACATAATCATTTCATTTTATTAGATTTATCCTTTGATATATATGAGGGTCAGATCACAGCATTACTTGGACACAATGGAACAGGCAAAACAACATTGATGAACATTCTTTGTGGTTTGTGTCCACCTTCTGATGGTAAGTATGATGAAAACAATTTTTGATTTGCCATATTTAGTGGCAAGTAAAGAGAAAATGCAATATTTTAAGTTTTTTTTCCATATAATTACATTTTGTTTTGATCCATTCCATTTTCTGTGGTCCTTCCAATCATTAATGCATAGAACCTATTGCTGTACTTTTCAGTTGATCAAGCCTTCAACCCCAGAATTTGGGAAAAAAGATTGAAAATTTTTCCATTGCGACATTCTACTCATGCAGTGCAGAATACTTTGCATGTAGCTTGACACTTCTAGTATGAATAAGTTATTTCTGCTCCCTTTTAATTATGCACTGAGTTTCATTTCAGCTAACTGGAATTTATAACTGCAGGATGTTGGTATCAGATACTAAGAGTGTAATCTTGCTGTTCACTTATCCTTTCGTTCTGTTTGATTTCTTAAATATATATTTCCTTTTCTACCCATGCACCAATGACAAATAAAAACAAGTACAAATAAATCTCAATGTATAAAGAGAGGGGATTTGTAAAGAAATTGCTGTGTATATGATGCCAAGACCTATTGTATCATCTTCATCTTCATCACTCCATTCTTCATCATTCTGAAGGCAGATTGTTCCACTAATTAATTGTTCTAACTGTCAGGAAGTTTCTCCTTAGTTCTAGGTTGCTTCTCTCTTTGGTTAGTTTCCATCCATTGCTTCTTGTCCTGCCTTCAGGTGCATTGGAGAATAGCTTGACTCCCTCTTCTTTATGGTAATGCCTGAGATATTGGAACTGCTACCATGTCATTACTATCATGTCACCCCTCGTCCTTCTCTTCATTAAACTAGACCAGGGGTAGGCAACCTTGGCTCTTTTATGACTCGTGGAACTAGACATACACAATTCCAGCAACCGTTCTTCATATATTTTAACCTCCAGTCCCCTAATCATCTTTGTTGCTCTACTCTTGCTAGAGTCTCAACATCTTTGTTATATCATGGTTACCAAAACATGGTTACCATACCAAGTATGGCTTTACCAAGGCATTGTAAAGTGGTATTAACATTTCATGTGATCTTGATTCTATCCCTCTGTTAATGCAGCCTAGCACTGTGTTGGCTTTTTTGGCAGCTGCAGCACACTGCTGGTTCATATTTAAGTAATTGTCCACTATTGAGCAAGGCACCACCTATACTGTACCTGTGCATTTGGTTTTTCTTGCCTAAATGTAGGACCTTACTTTTTTCACCATTGAATTCCATTTTGTTAGATAGCACCCAATGTTCAAGTCTGTTAAGATCCTTCTGTATCTTAAGTCTATCTTCTGGAGTGTTGGCTATTCCTGCAAGTGTGGTGCTGTCTACAAATTTGATGAGTTCCCCATCTATCACCTCATCCAAATGATTGATGAAGATGTTGAAGAGCACTGGGTTCAGAACAGAGCCCTGGGGCACCCCACTACACACTCTCCAACTTCGGAAAAAATCAGGAAGGGAGAATTTTCTTGATTTCCTGTTGAAGAAAACTCTAATTTTAGTAACTATTTTATGGTCACAGTTCAGTAAAAGTCCATTTTTTTGTGTGATGTATACACAAATGTATGTATTTTAGTGGCAATCCTTTTTTTCCTTGTTTATTTTTATCAGGATTTGCATCGATCTATGGATACAGAGTTTCTGAAATAGATGAAATGCTAGATGCCAGAAAGATAACTGGAGTATGTCAACAAATAGATATATGTTTTGATGTATTAACTGTGGAAGAAAATTTGTCAATAGTTGCTGCAATTAAGGGAATACCTCCCAATTATGTGATACAAGAGGTGAGTAGAATACAATGTATATAGTGCATATATTTATTTTTAATTGTCAAAATGGTGTCATATATGTATTCCAATAAAACAGATAATTTTACATGAATGTGTAACAATGTATTGACTGCATCTTTTACATTCAGATTCCATAGTATGCTGCCTTATTTTCAGACCTCTTTTAAAACAGAAAAGCTTACAGAATTTAAGATAAAAAATTATAAATAAAAGAATGATGTGAGATGGATATAGACATCAGTAAGTGTTTGTTTTCCTAATTCTTCTGCATTTTCAAATACCAGTTTAATGTATTTTAAAAGAGATATGGTTAGCTGAAGCAAAATGTTTTTGGTAAAAACTACTTTAATGATTGGATGGATGGATGGACTGTTGGTTTTAAAAACCTCTCCCCTTAACTCTTGCGGGGGGGGTGTATTTGAAATTGCAGAGAATAAATAACATGGAGTTTGAGTTATTTTCATAATGCATTATATTATGGTTAGTTACAGAACTTTAGATTCCTTGAGCTTTAGCAACAATAGCATGGTAAAGTACCCTGATTAATTATGGAATTACTTGCTTTAATTATCCCTAAATATTTTTCATGCTTGATTTTGAAAGGTCCAAAAGATTTTATTGGATTTGGATATGCAGCCCATTAAAGATAACCAAGCAAAAAAACTAAGTGGTGGACAGAAAAGAAAGCTGTCAATTGGAATTGCAATTCTTGGTGATCCAAAGGTAAATAGCAAAGTAACTGAAATACTGATAGTACCGGTAATACTCTATCAGTTGCAAAGCACACAGAAACTGAACTATAATTGTGTGGTCCAAATAGGAGAGCTGGGATAGTAGAAATAATAATACTTGTCCATGCAGGTCTTCAACAGCAGCAGTCCGCTCAACAAAGGCTTAAGCCAGAGGTGTCAAACTTCCAGCCCATGGGCCGGGTGCCTACCCCATTGCCAGCAATGGAAAAAAAGTCACGATACATCATGACACGTCATGTGATGTTGCAAGTTTGACACCCCTGGCTTAAGCAATTAATAGCTTTCCCCACACATGAATAGGCTGCCTCCTCTCAACTGGCCCTGCTTAATCTTAAAAGAGTATTTTAAGAGCATTTTAAACACTCGACTTTACAAGAACTTAGTCAAATGTCACATGGTTTTCTAGCTGCCTAATCACTTTCATTGAAGAATCATAGAAGGAATTACAGAACATAAGGGAATTATATTCAGATGTGTGCATCCATATCCACAGAGAAATAACACCAGATTTTACTCTGGGCTCTTCTGTTTACTGTCTAAAATATTACAGCACTTACCTTAACAACACTTTTTAAAATAGATTAAAAATAACATTACCATAAATTAAACCATATAACTAATTTAGTAATATACTACCGGTATGTCAATAAAGAAAAATCAAGAAACCTTAATTCAAAATTACAGCACACCAATAGAAATAAGTAATGTATTCAAGCAAAAACAACTCACAATTACTTCACAATTAGTGAACTGTGGTTCCGGGAAAAGGACTTTCTCAGCATATGGAAGCAGACAAAGTTCCACTTTTCTTTCAACTGCACATGGATGTGAGCACATGTGCACACATACCCATCCACACACAGAGATTATCTGCTCAAAGGTACAAATCCAAACAGATACACATTCTTTTATTATTTCAAAGTCACAATTGGCTTCATGGTGAGATAAAACATACTCAATTTTAGAAAGCAATGTATTGCGAGGCAGCATCTTTTTAGACAAGGAGATGCCACTGAAAATCTCTTCTTTGCAATGAATGCAACACTTAAGTGCTTTTATTGGGACATCTGCTGAAGCGTGTGTTATTGCCAGCTTCCCATAGTGTTTATCTGTGTTTGTCTATTACCCATTCTGCAAAGATTATTCTATGCCAAATTTGCTGGGAAAGTGGGCAAGACAGTGCAAATAAAGATCAAGCCCATGTTTTTGTACTGTATTATCTGGCTTAATTTTCAGTGCTTTTGAAGTACAGCAGAATTTTTGAACTGACTGGTTAGGATACATTGCATTCCGCCACCTGGCAGCCTGTTGCAAATCACTCAGGACTGGCAATTTCTTGCCAACTTCCCTATTGACCCTGCTTCTTGGAAATCAGCGGGAAGTCTTAAGTTGCTATCAGGTGAGGTCCTCCATTCAGGACCTGTGATCCTCACTTAACAATGGGGACTTGCCATCCCTAAAAGATGCAATATTGTGACATTGGGCTTTATGCCTGCATCTCTTAGTGATAGAAATTTCAGTCCCTGTTGCCATTGTTAAGCAAGGATTAACTATGATTCAGCCGCCTTACAAACATTTTTTTTCAGTACTCAGCCCATCACTCCCTATTCCCACACCATTTAGAATATTTTGTTTTCCCTACAGTTGTGGTGCCATGCAGCATTTGTATTTGTAAAATGAATACTTAGTTTTATCTATTGTTTTCCCTGGCTGTTGTTCAGGTGTTACTTTTGGATGAACCAACTGCTGGCATGGATCCATGCTCCCGACATACAGTTTGGAACCTTTTGAAAAACAGGAAAGCCAACCGTGTGACAGTGTTCAGTACCCATTTCATGGATGAAGCAGACATTCTTGCAGGCATGTTCAATTAGATGCCTGTTAGGTTAGATATATATTATCCATAATATAAATGATACTTTTGGTTGCTACCATATAAGCTTTATCTATTTATGATAAAGATCCCTTCTGGCCTACTTCTAGATCGGAAAGCTGTAATTTCTCAAGGAATGCTGAAATGTCTTGGATCTTCCCTTTTCCTTAAGACAAAATGGGGAATTGGCTATCGTTTGAGGTACAACTTTCTGTTCTGTTCTGTCACAATCCTGCTTCAATATTTCTGTTCCTAAGCACGTTGAAATAACTTTGAAATTGAAATTCTTTCATTGTTGGGTGCTTGTATGAATTGGATTGTCTGATTAACATTGTTACCATGCTTTGCTTGATGCTGTCATTGAAAATTACTTGAGAACTTCAGCTGGTATGGAATATAGCTGTTCAAGTTTTTCTTAGGACTAGACTGCTCATCTGAAATATCTATTCTACTTAGTTGTTAGTTCAATTTTAAATCTCAGTTCAGGGTACTTAACATTGATCTTCGAAAAATTGGAGTCCAGTTATTATTTGAAGGATTGCTTATGCTTGAATTAATGTACCAGGGAAAGAGCAAGTAAGCCTTATTTACCTGTTCCTCCATTAATGCTTAAATCTCTTAGTGAAGAACACTGTACAGCAGGGGTTCTCAACCTTGGCAACTTTAAGACTTGTGGACTTCAACTCCCAGAATTCCTCAGCCAGCTTTGCTGGCTGAGGAATTCTGGGAGTTGAAGTCCACAAGTCTTAAAGTTGCCAAGGTTGAGAACCCCTGCTGTACAGGTAGCCCTCAACTTTCGACCACAATTGAGCTCAACATTTCCATTGCTGAGATATTTGTTAAGTGAATTTTGCCCCATTTTATAACCTTTCTTGCCACGGTTGTTAAGTAAATCACTGTAGTTGTTAAGTTAGTAACACAGCTGTTAAAGTGAATCAGGCTTTCCCCCCCCCATTGATTTTGCTTGTCAGGAGGTCCCAAAAGGGAATCACATGACCCTGGGACACTGCAACTGTCATAAATATGAACCAGTTGTCAAGTATCCAAATTTTTATTACATGACCGTGGGGATGTTGCAGTGGTTGTAAGAGTGAAAAACGATCATAAGTCACTTTTTTCATTGTGACTTCAAATGGTCACTAAATGAATGATCGTAAGTCAAGACTACCTATATATTCCTGATTTTGGTGTGATTTCTTTTAAAGGGTTTTAAACTACACTTGACCTCAAATTGTTGAACTGTTTTGTGTTGTTCAGTAGTCATTTTTTTAAGTGTTTAGATTTTGCTGAAATTTATTACATTTTATTACTTTACATTGTAAGTACCCTTAGGATGATAACTAATAAATAATACTTATGAATAATTTTCATGAACTGGGTTATGAAAATACAGATACATTTTCAATTAGACAGCAGTATGGGAATAATTCTTCTTATTCCTGTAATGAATATCATGCATCACTTTGCAAAACCATGATGTATATATGTGTTTCTTAGTATGCATATAGATAGGTATTGTAACACAGAAGCTACAGCATCTGTCATCAGACAGCACATCCCTGGATCAAGTTTGCTAAAACAGAATGAAGAACAACTGATACATGCATTACCATTTAAAGATATGGACAAATTTTCAGGTATAGCTTTTTCCTCTATTGAATTCCAGAGAAAAGTGGAAGAGTATGTGGCTAATTACACTTGAGCTCAAAGACTGTAATGTTAATATACAGAGAGTTAGTTGGTGGTTACTTTAACAAGAACAGCTAACTCCAGATACAATGCTTAGGTAATACATGTATCTGGAGTTAGCTGTTCTCTGTTAAAGTAGCCACCAACTAACTCTCTGTAGGGAATTAGTTGGGAAATTGGGAAGATGGCTCATTGAGCAACTGTAAAAAGGGCATTGCAGAGAAATATTATGACATTTACAAATTCATTACTAAGACCTCCACCACTACTTTTTCTTGTAGCGCTGTTTGCTGATTTAGATACCCATGCTCATTTGGGTGTTATTTCTTATGGCGTTTCCATGACAACCTTGGAGGATGTTTTCCTCAAGTTGGAAGCTGAAGCAGAGATTGACCAAGCAGGTAAGGGGGAAAAAAACCCTGCCTAACTTCCTTTACTGTGTTTTAAATACAATATCATAAATGCTGTCTCATTAGTAATAGTCTCATTATTCAATTATATTTCAGATTATAGAATAGTAGAATTTTCCATTTTTTAATTGGGTTGGGCAATGACATTTTTGGGATGGAAGCTTCATTGGTTCTTTCAAATTATTTGTACAGGTAGTCCTCAACGTATGACCACACTGGAGCCCAACATTTCTGCTGTTAAGCAAGACAGTTGTTGAGCTTTGCCCCATTTTACGACCATTCTCACCACAGTCGTTAAATGAATCACTGCACTTGTTAAGTTAATAACGTGGTTAAGTGAATTTGGCTTCCTCTTATTGACTTTGCTTGTCAGGAGGTCACAAAAGGGGATCACATGACCCTGGAATACTGCAACTGTCATAAATGTGAATCAATCGCCAAGCATCTGAATATTGATCATATGACCATGGGGATGCTGCAATGGTTGTAAGTGTGGAAAACCAGTCATAAGTCACTTTTTTTAGTGCCATTGTAAATTTAAATGCATTCATTTAAATCAGGGGTCCTCAACCTTGGCAACTTTAAGACTTGTGGACTTCAACTCCCAGAATTCCTCAGCCAGCAAAGCTGGCTGAGGAATTCTGGGAATTGAAGTCCACAAGTCTTAAAGTTGCCAAGGTTGAGGACCCCTGATTTAAATGAATGGTTGTAAGTCAAGGACTACCCATATACATTCACACACATACGTACCCCTTATCTACTTGGAAGTAAATTTTTAAGCCATCCAAGCTATTCTCTCTCTCTTAGATTTTAGTGTATTCAACTCAGAAAAAGTGGAAGAAGAAATGGATACAAAATCTACCAGTGAATTAGAGCAAAGTCTACTGATGCTCTCCGAAGTAAAATCTCGTGTGGCGAACAGGAAGTCTCTCTGGAAAAAGCAAGCAACAACAATGGCAAAGGTTCATTTCTTGAACTTGAAACGTGAAATTAAGTCCGTGGCAGTGGTGTAAGTATCTCAACTTTGAATTAACCTGATTTAAAAGCAGGATATTGCTGTTAGAACAGAAGCCATCGAAAGCATGAATTATATATAGTCACTTTCAGCTAGCCTGGGCTGTGTTTCAAAATGGGCGGGAAACGGCTGAGGCCCTTTCTGAAGCACAGCAGCTTCATTCCAGAGGCAGGGAATGCAGGACAGCAGTTCAAGGAACATGAGGGCAATCAGTGGGTGGCTGAGAAGGCAACAACAGTTCTGAATGTCCCACTGGCAGTTATTATGACTTCTTTGTAGTGTTTCATAGGAAGGTATTCCTGTAGTGAAGGTATAACCTGGAATGGTTGGAAATTAAAACAGCTTTTAAAAGATTGCTTAGAATTTTTTTTTTCTGGAAAAAACCCCCCAAGGGGGGGGGCAATGCTCAGCAGGGTAAATTTAATGATGGCTACTCCCCAGGCAGCTCCATGCAAATAAACTTTTGTTTAAGTGGTGGACCGGGTACATTTTTCATTTGCACAGTTTCTCTGATGATGAAATTCCTCTGGGTTCATTTAATGAAGAATTTCTAGGCAAATCTGGAGAAAATATGGGAGAAATTCTTGGCAAATTTGGAAGGCATAGAATGAGGAAAGAAATGTGTCATTGCGCCAACGGAAGTCTGTTCGCACACTGTTAAATTGACAATTTAAATGTTTTCCATTTTACTGCCAATATTCTTTTTTCAGATAAGAATGATGATTCCTAAAATTGATAGCTTACAGCAACAACTGACTGATAACAACACTGGATGCAAACACCTTCCATGCTAGTCCTACAATCTTATTCCCTTTCTCTCTCAGGGAAGGGAGAAATGTTGGCAATAGCTCAGTCTGATTGGTTAATTGATGTTTCACTCTAATAGTAATTGTCAAAAATATTTTTTCTGTATACTTGCTGCAATGCTGCATTTCATTGTATACTGAAAGTTTTAAAAATATTTATAAGCTTATTTATAACTGGTGTATGTTACAATATAAGAAAGTTCACATTCCAAACCATTTAATTACAGCTCTCAATATCTCAAGATACTTTTAGTCACAGACTGATGAGCTGTAATGTTATGTAATGAATTCCTCTAGACAAGCCTGCCTAACTCTGATCTAGTTCTTAAATGGACCTCTGTGAAAGCAGGATTGATATTACATCTGCTTTTTTTTTCCTTTCAGATTTTTGTTATTTACAGTATTTCTTGTTATTCAAATTTTTATGTTTGTTGCACATCACTATTTTAAAAAAGCTGTAGTCCCTATACAGATGTCTCCAAATTTATATTTTCTTAAGACCAATGAAACATATGACAAGTACAAAACTAGTCTCCTCATTCAAAACTTGACTGGTAAGAAACTTAAGAACTACATTTTAAATGCAATGTACTGATTGGTTTTATTTCAATTCCTGGCATTTCCAGTTCTTTATTTCATATATATAAAATCCACTACAGGTAGACTTTCTTGTTCCAAAGGATTATATTCTAGCTTTTCAAAGCAAAATACAAAAATACAGATACAGGTATTTTGGAACTGGAAACTCCATCGCTAACTGATGTGGTAGTGAAGTGAAACATCACGTGGCCACTTCTGTTGTGCTGCAATTGTTAAGCAAATCACTGTGGATTGTTAAGTGTAACTTCATGTAAGGGTGACCTGCAACTTCATGCCAGTTTCCCCACTGACATTGCTTGTCAGAAGCTGGCTGTGAAGGTCCCAAATGGTGATCACGGGGCACTGACCATTGCACCCAAATCACGATCAAATGACTGTGGAGATGGCAAGCTGGAGGACCAGTCATAAACTATTTCAGCACTGTTGTAACTTTGAATGGTTCCTGAATGAGGCAAGTCAGTAAGTGAGGATTACCTGTAATGATACAGGTAGTCCTCAACTTAAAACCACAATTGAGCCCAACATTTTATATTGCTAAGTGAGACATTTGTTAAGTGAGTTTTGCCCTATTTTATGACCTTTCTTGCCACAGTTGTTAAGTGAATCTTTGCAGTTGTTAAATTAGTAACATGATTGCTAAGTGAATCTGGCTTCCCCATTGACTTGTCAGAAGGTTGCAAAAGCTGATAACATGACCCTGAGACACTGCAATCATTATAAATACGAGCCAGCTGCTAAACATCTGAAATTTTGATGTCCATGAAAATGCTGCAATGGTCATAAATGTGAAAAATGGCCATAAGTCACTTTTTTCAGCACTGTTGTAACTTTGAATGGTCACTAAATGAACTGTTGTAAGTTGAGGACTACCTATATGATTGAAAAGACCACAGAGATTCTCCCCAAAATCATAGAAAAGTAATAAGTGTATTTTAGCCATTTTAGATCTTATGTTCTCTCATTCAGCTTTATTTCAAATAAAGAATAAGTAATTAAAAAATTAAGGAAATAATTTTCAAAATGAAATACAGAAGAGTGGTAACTTGGTAGTCAACTGCTTTGAAACTCATTGGATTTGGTACTCAACAATTTTGACGCAAACATTTCGTCCCGGTACTCATCGTTCGTTCAACATACAAGCTAGAACTTGTCAGTGTCGGCTGCCTTGGGGGACTCACTACATTATTCCTTATGAGAAAAAAATTGTTTGGTACTCATCATTTTTGGTACTCATCGTACCTCTCGGAATCAATTAACGATGAGTACCAAAGTATTGTTGTAAAAATAATAAAAATAAAAAGATTACAGAATAAAATAAAGAGGCCTGGGGTTCCTAATTCCACAGTTGAAATTAGCAGCACTCCATCTCTCTATTTAGCGTTTTTAAGAATATTGCAGATTGCTGAAAAATTATAGTGAGTCAGGGAGGCTCACTGTGGAACTGTTTGTTTTCACTGTGGAAGAAGTAGCTTGCAAGAGAGCACAGTGTACACATTAGGAATACTGTAAGCACTGGGGTTATTGAGAAATTGACTTGAAGCTACATCCAATTTGTGCAGAGTAAAATGGCAGACTGCTTAGAACACTGTACCAAAAAGTATGGATATGCAAAGTGGATTGTGATGAATAATGAATTCAAGTCCATATAGACCAACCATGCATAAGAAGGCCATAAATTATAAGGTTCAGCTGCATATTTGTATGTAGGTTTCAGACTAATAGAGAGCCTAACCTTGTATGCATCTGCAGGAACAAAAACAGGGTTGCATCATAAGGTGTTTCCCTTTGTGCTAGAAAAGGTGTGGGAGTGTTTCATGACACTGTAAGTCTGCTTTTGTCATTGTGGTCCACCCTACTCAAATGCCATTTTCTAAGGCTCTCTAAAATTGAAAAGGACCCACTTTTTTTTTGAGAATATTGTCATCCCTCTCACCCAGATCATTCTTACATTATACCTGAATCTCTTTTCAAAGTTAACTGAAGTTAAATTTTAGTTGCTCTAAATGCATGGAATAGTTGTGATATTTTTATGCCATGTTCTCCTTCTTTTAATCTAGGGTCAAACATAGATGACTTAATTAATGCTCTTAGAAATCAGAATATACTGACAGAGGTATACAGTGGCAGTGATTATGAATCAGCAGATTTCCACAGTACTGCATTAAACAACAGTGGATATGTGTCATTTGCCCCACATAGTGCAGCATTAAATGTATTTAAAGTAGACAAGGTAAGAAGAGATAATAATTCTCTATGAATATAGAGGAATTTGGTAAAACGTGTGTGCAGTTAAATGTAGTTATATAGCATGATTTGAAAGCAAATGTATCAAATGTACTAGGAGCAGGACTATCTCAGTTTAATAAATTTGTAGATGGTGAATTGCTTTTGAACATTTCAGTTTTGTGAGGGAATAAAATGTATACATCTCCATAAAATGAGTATCAATAGTATTTCTTTTAAATATTGGGTTCTCCTTTGGATACCCAGAAACGACTGTGACTGCAATTGCCCAGTCCCCAGAGGTGTGGGGAACAGGGCTTGAAATTCTAGCCCTGTGCGTATGAATGGTGTGCCTCTGCTGATTTTGCCTCTCTCATTCTGACTGAGCCTTTTCCTGTCCCCAAAATATGAAATGCCAACCTCCAGCCACTAAAATGTGGCCTATCCATCTTAAATGCTAAGTGCTTTTTCAGGTGAAAAAGGCAAGGTTAAAATAACAAAAATAATTATTTATTTATACATATAAACAAACAATTTATATAGCTGCCCATTGCAGGACAGCAACTCTGGGTGGGGCACAGAGTTTTAAGACCCCCCAAAAGGAGCCTGTTTGATAGAATGGTTAAAGTGCCGACCTGCAAGCCAAGAGACGGCTTAGGCACGAAAGCCAGCTGGCTGACTTTGGGCCAGTCGCTCTCTCTGTCAGCCCAACTCTCACAGAGAGAGTTGTTGTTGTCCGGAAGGACCGTTAGGTATGTTCACCACTTTGACTTACTTATAAAGTAATAAAGGTGAAATAAATATGCAATCTAATAATACATAAAATTATGCAATAACAAAAAATAATTTTATTTGTTTATATTTCCTATTTTTTAATCGCCCATCTCCTTTAGAGATAACAAGACAATGTACACCTGGGCCTAAAAATCCAATCATAATTGGTTCGGATCAAACAAAAAAAAATCCTCCAACAGAGCTTCTTAAATAAGAAACATGAAAACAGAACAGATGTGAAACATGAAAATGCATAGACACTGCAGCCCTGTTGAGATAGCAAAGGCTGCTCCATGAGTTGCATCACAAAAAGAAAATAGGTCTTCTCTCCATTTCATTCTCAACAAATTAAGGTTTATTCATGAACCATCGGGTGTGAAGAATCAGGACCATACCTTAGGTTGCAGTTAAGATTTATTGCTTAAGCCTCTACATGAAAATCTAATCAACAAACTGTTCAGTGCCAAGGATTGACACTAGATAAGGGTCAGTGGAATTCAAGAGAGGTTCAAGAGTGATTGGACTTAGACCATTTGTGGGAGTGTAATGACTCTAGATGGCTGACTCTTCGTCAGCTGGCTCTGCCTGTTCTTTTCCTACATCAAGGTTCTGTTCAGTTCTGACAAATTGTTAAGGAGGCTCATGGAAGTGTATTAGTCTGTTCAATCGTGTGTGCCAGGTAATAACTTCGCTGTCTAACTTCATTATGTGAACCATTACTAATGAATAGATTTCAATGATTAGATCAGAGGGTGATAGCCTGGGGCCCTGATGGGGGTGCTCTATGCTGAAGGTGGCTGACAGGTGACAGAGAAGTTCCCCATCCCCATGTCCTTTGTTCTCTTGGTTTTTAGTCTCTATTTAATCTTTCTTAATTTTAATCACATTACCTTTTTATCATTCTCTAAGCTACCCAGAGTCACTTCAACAGTGAGGTGGGTGACATATCAATTTAATAAACAAACAAACAAATAAATAAATAAACGGAAGGGTTTCAGGATAATCACCCAAATCTAGTAAACCATTTGACAATAACCCCCTAGGATTCAGCAGAGATGCAGAAATATCTGATCTATTTCTTCATAAAAGAAATATATATATCTGTTTTAATGATACCATTGATTTATATTTTAAATAGCATGAATGATACCATATTGCATCATTTTAGGCTTCTAAAAGTCCATTTGGTTTCCTTTTTTTGTAATGAGATATTTATCACTTGTTGCATTATATACCCAGATGTGTTCTCATAAATGTAATAAGTTTAATGTTTATCTTTGTTGTTGCAGAGTTATATCTTTACTGCTGCTTTTAATCGTACCATGATACATTCTTTACCTGTGATGATGAATATTATTAGCAACTTCTATCTATACAATTCAAACATAACTGAAAAGATCCAAGTTTGGAGTAACCCTTTTTTTCAAGTAAGTGAATGTAAAAGTCCAAATGCTGATATTGTAAATTCTATATATAAAGATGTATAATGACGTTACGCATTAGGGATTAAAAGATTTTGGCCATTTTTTTCCAGTATTCTACTATAGCTCCAATCTGCTTAAGTTGATTGATGCTACTCACTGAGCTTTTTTTTTTTTACATTAACTTTGGCATTTGTGCACGTATTTTCAAGCTTCGTTTGCTCTAGTTTTACCATTTACATAGTCATTTTCAAAATAATTTTCATGTATGCACTGTATGATGGCGAAATTCTAAGCTGGGAAATGCCACTTGATGCCAGAGATTCCCTGAAAAATGAAAATTGGAAAGTTTCAACATATGCTTTCAAAAAAGTATACTTTGCCAATTGTGCACAACAGATTGTTGCGGTGACTGATCTGGTTTAAAATTCTCTTGACATACACTGATTCTCAACTGATTATAAGCTGTTTCTCCATCTTTAGTATAGCTAATAGCACAATATATCTCATACCTCCATGGTGTACGGGTATCTTGAAATTTATTAGTTATAGGAAGGGATAATATAAAAGAAAAAAACTAGAATAAGGCTTGTGATAGTGGCTAAAATGGTTGCAAAGCTGTTTTGAAATGTAATCTGGATTCATTTTTGTCAGTATAGGGTGATACATCAGAAAGGAAAATTGTATCCATAGGTTTTGGTACTTAAACATGTTATTTAAAGTTCTGGATATTGCCTATTTTTGGATGTACAAATACAAACTCAGTACATATTGGAATTAGTTGGTATTGTATGATTATTTATTTTATGAGACACATGAAACCAAATGCAGTTAATGAGGCATGATCTATAAGCAGGCTACATGTTTAGACTTTATTAGATTTCTATTCTTACAAATACTGATTTTCAAGGTATTTTTAAAAATATTTTTCTTACACAAAAATCTCTTCTTCGTAGGAAATCACTGACACAGTTTTCACTCTTGTGCTGTATTTTGAAGCTGTCTTACTAGGAGTTCTTGTCACTGGAATGCCATCATATTTTGCCATGGACAATGCAGAAAACCACAAGGTAGCAAATCATAATGTTTTTTTATTTATGTATCTAATGGATGGATGGATTCTGGGTGGTGTACAAATTAAAACATATCCAATACAATAAAAATAAGAAATTAATAACCTGTGGACTGATAATGCCCATTTCTGTGGTGTGCCTTTGAGTTAGTTTTGACATCAGTACCTGAGAAAATGCTAGAAAAGATAATCAAACAGTGAGAGTATAGGGAAGAAAGTGATTATTAGAAACCAGTATGACTTTGTTAAAAACAGGTTTTATGTTGATTAAATAGAACAGTGTGTTGTTGCCACTACCAAATGGATCACTGAATATGTATGTCCGTATGAAAACCAATATGCATCAGGATTCTGTCTTGACCCAGTATTTATCAACATTAAAAAAAATTAAGAGGATGAAAAGGGATGCTCAGCAATTTTGTAGATGACGTGAAGCTTGCGGGGGATGGTAAAGATTGCTAACACTTTAGAAAACAGGCTCAGTGTCAAAAGGATCTCGATAGACTTGAACGTTGGCCCTTTTCCAACAAAATTGCAAGCAATGTAAAGTTCTAAATTGAGGTAGGAAAAAAACAGAAAGAGATACAATATAGGTGGAACCTGGATCAACAGTAGTATTTGTAAGAAGAACCTGGATGTCCTGGTAGACAATGGAGTGAGCATGGGTCAACAGTGTGTTGTTGCTGCTAAAAGAGCCAATGCAATTTTGGTCTGCATCTATAGACATATATCAAATTCATGGGAAGTAAAGTTTTGCTTGTATGCTGCCCTCATCTGGCATACCTAAAAATCCAACTTGGGGTTGCTATAATACAAGAAGAATGCTGAGAAATGAAAACGGTACAGAGAAAAGCAACAAAGATAATTGGACTTGGAAATAGTATCCTATGAAGAAGAATGGTTAGAAGAAGTTCAGCCTTAAGAAGCAAGGGCTAAGGGGAAATGTGATAGCAGTCTTCTGATACCTGTCAGGTATGGGAAGAGGGTATCAATTCATTTTCCGTAGTGTCTACAGTTAGGACAAATACCAGTGGCTGGAAGTTTTACAAAGATGATCCAGACTCAAAATAAGGAAGAATTTTCTGACTGTGAGAACTATTAAATAGTGGAACAACTTGCCTCCTGGAATCATCTCACTTCATCTCTGGAGTTTCTGAAACAAAAGTTGGATGGCCATTTGACTGAGTTGATCTGAAGGTTACTGTCCTAGGAGGGAGTTGGAGTAGAAGACTTTCCAGATCCCTTACAGTCCCACGATTCTGTTAAATGTCAAAACTCTTAGTGATACCATACCTGTGTGATTTGTATGCCACAGTTAAAATATTTTCCTGCAGCAACAGAAATATTTGATAGAGTCCAGAATCATTTTCTTCTACATATCACATCTCAATTACCAATAAAGGAGATGGGATAACTTAAAAAGACATTTTAACTTGATTTCACATTATGGTAGTTCTCGGGTTACAACAGCAATTGGGACCAGAATTTCCATTGCTGAGTGATGTGGTTGTAGATGGCAATCCCAGTTTGCCATCATAACTCAAAGCCCATATGGCTTGTTAAGAGAAGACCTCACATGACATGGCTTATTGGGGCTGTGTAACAATTGAGCCAAGTCAGAGTGCAATTTAGAAGGGAGACTCTAAATAGGCAATGGGGTATAACTTTCAGAATGTCCAGAAACATTGTTATAGAACTTCAGTTGATGTACATATCAGGGCCATTGCAAAGTCTAGTGGGAAAGCAATGTGCAGATTGGCTCCCAGTGAAATTTGTATCAAAATTATTTACAGCCATACTGTGGACATGATAAAATTTGAAGAAGCACCATTAGGAGAAGTTTTGCTATATTTTGGCTCACTTTCATAGCTATATTTAGATTTAATGACTATCTTAACTATAATTGCCAAGCACTCTAGGGGTTCTAATGTACTATGTAATTACTAATACTTCTAGTATGTACTATTTTAGCTGTCGTCGCTCTTGTAATTTTTTTTCTACTCTTTAAGATGTACTTGGTTCATTTTTTAAAAACTTGAATTTTTGGGGGGGGATCCAGTTTTATTCATGTCTTACTGTTTGTCCATTTTTCAGCAATAATTTAATGTTTTAGTTGATTACGTTTAATAAAATGTAATATTCTTCCAGTGTTATGATTATATAATGGATCAATACTCTATTTAAAAATGCACCATCTATAGCATGTAGATACATTTAATATTAACGTATCAGCTAAAAACAGAAACAACAAAATCAGGATGAATGATGAGATCTACTGCCACAATATGTTATCTACCTACCTATTGACCTATCTATTATTTATTTTCCAGACCAGAGCTTACACCCAGCTTAAAATCTCTGGACTTTATCCTTCTGCTTATTGGTGTGGACAGGCACTAATTGATATCCCATTATTTTATATAATTCTTCTTCTTATGGTAGGAAGTTTATTTGTATTTCATCATGGAGTTTATTTTTTCCCTGAGAAGTTTCTTGCTGTGGTAAGTTCTATTTTGCAACAAATACATTTCCTATTATTTTTCATTTTATTGTGAATATATTTGGATTTTATACTATCTCTCCACAAGAGTGAATAAGAATATTTTTATTTATCTTTTTTTTCAAAATTGAAAGCCATGTTATCATTTAGCCCATTTAGCCCAAAATTCCAAACGGATGCTTTTCCAAAATTTATTTTCTAAAAAAAAAAAAAAAAAGATTATTGCTTGGTGTGATAAGAATGTTTGTTTGATTAGAATGGTTCATTTTATTAATATATGCCAAATCTAAGCCAGGATCTCAAGTTGTGGCTAGGGAAACAACAGAAACAATAATTAAAAATTTGCTTCTATTAGAAATGGGTTATAATATTGTCCTTGTAGACATATGGAGGTTCTTTATGCAAGATACATTTTTATCTAGTGAAAACTCAGCATTGTTGCTAGAATAGATTTCTTTCACATCCTCATTCTTTGTTAGTCTGGCATTATACACTATTACTTACCAGCCATTTTCATTAACAAGAAAATCCTCCGTTCCAGTAGAGGAAACTATCTGAGCTCAGAGCTGAACTGTAGAGTCCTTGGTGTTCTCTTAGCTTGATTGTTTGTTTCCAGACTGTGCAAGCAAACAACCAAGTGCAGAAAACACCAGAGACTCCACAGAATCCTTTGTACCTCTTCTACCACAGTTCCTACAAAAAATATCACACAAATATATCGAGTGTTTCTTTTTAAATTGCACCCTGTAAACCCAAATATGGGAGAAAGAAATCTTTCTTTCTTTTACCTGTTTCAGCTCAACCCAGAGCCATCCGCAGGAACCAGTATATATATATGTTTTTAATTTAAATTGCTAACAAAGAATAAGGGAGAACTGGGATAGCTATTTCGAGTTTCTTAACTCTCTTCAGCCAGAACTTACCCTTCTGAGATTCGAACCTGGGCTGTCTGCATGTTAGGCAGTTGTATTAACCTCTAGGCTGAAGAGAGTTAAGAAACTCGAAATAGCTATCCCAGTTCTCCCTTATTCTTTGTTAGCAATTTAAATTAAAAACATATATATATATATCACAGTGACTGCGATAAGAGCTTTGAAGAATTTTGTTGTTCAGTTGCTAAGTTGTATCTGATTTTTCACAACTCCATGGACAAAGCATTCCAGGCCCTCCTGTCCTCCACAATCTCCTGGAGTTTGCCCAAATTCATGTTTGTTGCATCAATGACACTATCTAACCATTTAATGCTCTGCCATCCCCTTCTCCTTTTACCTCCAATATTTCCCAACATCAGGGTCTTTTCAAGTGAGTTCTCTCTTCTCATTTGGTGGTCAAAGTATTTGAGCTTCAGTTTGAAGAATAGGACAGCTGAATCTATATGAAGCAGATGTGAACAGAATAAAAGGAGTAGGAATTAAATGAACTTATAGATTTCCTGTTAGAAAACTTCTTTAGGGGAGAGGAAGGCTTATGTACTACTTTCTTTATCCCTGATCTTAAAAAACAACAACTAAGAATTTTCTTTTCACCTGCAGGTTTTTTGCCTTATTGGCTATGTACCATCAGTTATTATGTTTAATTATATTGTCTCATTCAGCTTTAATGCCGTACAAAATACCAAAGAATTTTGGTCATTTATTTTTTCAGTGGTAAGTTAAACTTATTTGTTGTTTGTTTGTATGGCCCACCCCTTTTATATAGTATAACCCTGGTGGCTAGCAATAAACAGACCACTATAGATGTATCAAAAGTAAAAAACATAACCCCACAACATTGTTTAAGAAATGACACACTCCAGCCAGAACATCATAATAATTCTATGCCAATTAAATATGTTCTGGTTTAAATTTCTATCCCAGCCCATTGCCTGGGGGAAAAACCAGGTGTTCACTGTCTTCTGAAAAGTCAAGGGGAAAGGGGCCTCCAGATCATGCAGTGAAGGCTGTTCTAAAGGAGAGGTATTTTTACAGAGAAGGCACGCCTCCTAGATCCAGCCAGGTTACATTGTTTAATAGAGGAGGTCTGAAAAACACCCATCCTATCTGATTTGGCAGGGCAGGCAGATGCTCTCAGGTGTAGCCAGTCCTGTTGATAACCTGTCCCATGCGTGCAGAGCTTTAAAGATAATAACCAGCATCTTGAATTGCATTCAGAAAGAGATTGGGAGCCAGTGTGGCTTGCATAGCAGTAGTGTAACGTGTGCAAACCTTGGAGCACCCCAAACTGTGTGCCCTGATCTATTCCGAACCAGTTGAAATTTAGGCGGTTTTCATGTACAATACTATACTTGGGAAATGACTAAAGCATGAATGAACATGGGCAGTGGCTTTCAAATTGTGCACAAACTTGCCAGAGGAGTGCTTTTGAGATTTAAAGATGACAACTGTCCAAATCCAGAGGGATCCCAAAATCCCAGAACTCTTTTATCTTGCTAGAGTTGAACAGCAACCAATTCTTCCCCATCAATATTTTGTAGCCTCCAGGAACTGAGTAAGCACCTGAGTGGCACTATTTTGTTCTGCCTCAGTGGAGATGTATAGTTGAGGATCGTCAATATAGTGCACCCTATGCCACTGAATAATCTCACCCTGTGGCTACTCTCCCCCATCTCTATGAATACAAACTGGGACTGACCACAGAGGAAAGAGAAGCCTTGCAGAACACTGCCCCTTGACTCCCAAATCCCTTGACTCTCAAATCCTAGGCCAAGTCCATAAGTATGCCGTGGTCAGTGGTATAGAAAGCCACCCAAAAATCCAGGATGGAGACATCACCCTATTCCAAGCCCTTCAAAGATCAACCATAACTCTATCTCAGTACCATATCTCATTCTGAACCCCTACTGAAAAGGAGTCAGACAACCTGCTTCTTCAGATTATCTTGTCCTCCCTCCCTCTAGGCTATTTAATGCTTTTCTCCACTTTCCTTCATTTACTAAATTACTAAGTCTTAAACCTGTCAAAGGGCTAGGGCTAACCCTGCACCCTGAGATGCCATTATACGTTCGCTACAATGTTTTTCTACTATGTATTTGATGTCACATGCTGGGACATTGATTGCCACTGGATAAAAATAAATAACATAAAATAATCTTTAAATTTTCTTTTTTCTTCCAGGCTGCATTAGTTTGTTCTGTTGTCATCGAAGTAGCCTTCTTTATGTGGTATTATACAACAGCCGCTGTTCTTCATGTTTGTTTTTCTATTTTTGTTCCCATCTATCCTCTTATTGGATGTCTTATTTCTTTTATAAAGGTAGGTTTTCTAAGGAATTGGGTTAAGAAAGACAATAAGTTACAATGCAGGGGAAGTGGGAACAGAAAATATTTAAAAGGGTGATTCTGGCTTCACTTTAATCATATTTATGGGGTTTTTGTTCAATTGGCTATCCTCCCTACCAGTGCTTAAGAGTACTGCAGATTGTGCTGTGAAGTGTTTCCCAACCCCCAGGAGTAGATGTCGACACTGTGTAAAGCATTTGGATCACTAGAGGGTTAAATTGCTTCCATCTTTTATCTTAAATAAGATTATGATGCTGCCCTTTACAAACTGGGAATCAGAGTGTGAGAAAGTTACCTTCAGGCTGAAGATCAGAAGAAGACTCTTACAACCTCTAATTTGGATACTATATTTAACATCATTCCATTTCAATTAATATGAATTGCCACTGCAATGCTTTTAGTGATTTATTACAACCAAATCAGATAGTATATATGAGGGAGACCCTCTCATTTGACTGTCCTGGATATTTCCTGAATTTAGCATCTCTTCCTTTCATTTTGTTATTGTCATCACTTCTTCTCACGATAAAAGAAAGATTGATTAATCTTGACATTGCTACTGATGACAGTAGTTTATAAAAACTATTATAAGTTACCACTAGTTTATAAAAAGCTAGTCTAGTAAATTTGACTCTGATTGTCAATTCTACTGATTTTGGAAAAAATAAGACATGCTATAAAGGTAGTTTTCAACTTATAACAATTTAACCCCAAATTTCTGTTGCTAACAGGCATTTTAAGTGAGTTTTGCTCCACTTTACGTCCTTTCTTGCCATAGTTGTTAAGTGAATCACTGCAATTGTTAAGTTAGTAACATGATTGTTAAGTAAATCTAGCTTCCACATCTCAGAAGGTCACAAAAGGGAATCAAATGACCACAGACACTGCAACTGTCATAAATACGAGTCAGTTGCCAAGCACCTGAATTTTGATCACATGACCATGGGAGTACTTCAACGGTTGTAACTGGAAAAAGTGTCATAACTCACCTTTTTTTAATGCTGTTGTAACTCCGAAGGCACTAAAAGAACTGTTATAAGTCAAGGACTACTGTCTTTTCTTTATACATGAATGTGTTTTAGAGCTGATATATAGAATCAGTCAGATAAATCTAGACAAAAATAACCTAATTATGTGTACATTTTGGAACAAACTATATTTTGGAAAATTTTGTCACTCTTCTGAATAAATTTCTGAATAATAAACTAACTGTGCTGTGAAAAATATTAGAAGAATTAAAAATAAGAGTATTATCTTATTTATCTGGAATCCCCTCAAGATGGAAAAACATTTCAGATAGTTTATTGAGTTCAGTAGCCATACTAAGTACCATTTTTTAAAAGTTTATTAAGGTTGGCTGTAATTATTTTTTGTTTTGTTAGATAGTGCGGAAACTTGATAACAAGATGGAGAAGCATTCAGAAAGATTGTTGATTTCTGTTGTAGCGGTAAGCACCTTTTAAATAAAAAAATCGAAGAGATCAGCTATTTTCTTACAACTATAAGTAATAACGTAGTGTGTTATTTTATAGTTAGCCTGTTTATAATTTGTGCAAAACTATGACATGTTTAAAAATTGGTTTGGCCACTGTGGTGAACATTCCCCTCCCCCCCCGCAAAAGTAATAATATTGTTTGCTTTTTCAGAAGCACTTAATATAACCTGGAATAAAAAGCACATATTTTCAACTTTATTATGTTAAATGCAGTGTTATAATTATGTAGAAAAATGAGTTATTTTATGAAGGCCCTTTAAGTTGCTTTTGGACTGGGGTGGGAAACAAAGGCAGCGCTCTTATGAGCTTCTTGAAGGAACAGAACTTTTTTTTCAAGACCTTCTTAACACAAATTATGGGGTTTTCAGTCACTCTTTTAGTTTATGTTCATATTTATTGCTTGGTCCTGAAGAATTGTTTCTAAAAAGCTGATAATTTCAATTATAACCACTGTACCTCTATTGATACAGGCGGTTTTACTTCGAAGGCTCGCATAGGAGCAATAAACTGATCTTGCCAGTGCTGTGTTTAATTATTGAAGAATATCCATTTGTTTCTGGCATGCAGCCCGTAATTGCATTACTGGAGATGGGCAGTCATATAAAATCTTTAAATACAAATGAGACAAGACAGAATATCTTTTATTTCATTTTCATGTTTCTTAAATATGAAACAGTTCTTGTGAGGGTAGGTTGAAACGACCTTGAGATGCCGCAACCTGGGCTACAGTCTGAAAAGAGGCCACTCAGTCAGCAGGTGGGAGAAAAGCCTTGCCAAAGGGACCCTCCCTAGTTTTTCAAAGACTAAAAAGAGAGGGGAGACATATGTTCAGTCTTGCAAGATTCTGCTAATGTAACCTTACAGTAGAAACAGCAATAGCACTTAGACTTCTATACCGCTCCACAGTGCTTTGCAGCCCTCCCTAAGCGGTTTACAGAGTCAGCCTGTGGTCCCCCAATAATCTGGGTCCTCATTTTACTGATCTCGGAAGGATGGAAGGCTGAGTCAACCTTGAGTCATTCAGGATTGAATTCCAGGCTGTGGGCAGAGTTAGCCCGCAATGCTACATTCTAACCACCGCACCACTGATCTAAAGATAGTGTTGATGTTCCTGGTTGTGTTTCTTGTCTGGACTACTCAAAGAGTTAAAATTAATCTTGCCAGACTGAAAGTATTTTTTCCCTTTTTAGTCTCCGGGAAACTAAGGAGAGTCTCTTCTGAAACACTTCCCATGATTCCTCCCCCCCCATTTGCAGACTGAACTTCCTCTTATCAGAGAGTGCCTAGGCTCTGGTTCTTCCTCCTGCATCCCAAGGTCATTCTCACATGCCGTCACAATTCCATTATTCCCCTTTTGAGAGGGATTTAAAAAAATGAAATAATAGAATGTAAAATGGATCCTCAATCCATTATAGCCATTTCACTTTGTGCTATATTAGGGCAGAGTGGAATTGTGGTGTAAGTAAGTGATGGAATCAGGCATTTTTATTCATGAAGTGCACATTTGATTTGACAGAAACCTAGAGCAAAATATAATAAACTGCATCTGAGAAAGTAATACACACAAGAACAGCGCCATAAATGAAATTAAAAATTTAAAAGCTAGACTATTAAAGACCAAGATGAAACAATAGCAAATAGCATTAAAAAAGATGAAAAAAACATACTATAAAACGGAAAAAAAAACCCTCTCTCTTTCATGCATGAGATTTATAACAGCACTTATACAGGTAACAATCTAAAGTACAGACAGATCTGGATCAAAAAGGACATTCCTTCAAATGTCCCGAAGCCAAATGATTTAAGCTTTCTGAATCAAAGCAATAGATCAGAGCTATGTTGGCTCAGGAATTCTGGGAGTTGAAGTTCACGAGTCATAAAAGAGCCAAGATTGCCTACCCCTGACTTATTGTTGGAGAGAAAAAACTAAAACCTAGTATAATATCTCATAACGACAGATAATCCACAATTTGCAACCACAATCTCCATTGCTAATCAAGACAGTTGTTAAGTGAATTTTACCCCGTTTTATGACTTTTCTTGTCACATTTGTTAAGTGAATTGCTATAGTTCAGTGGTGGCGAATCTATGGCACGCATGCCAGAGGCAGCACTCAGAGCCCTCTCTGTGGGCACGCACGCCATGCCCTGGAGATGGCAACCGTCCCTCTTCAATCAGCTGCCCGCTAACTGGCTGAGGTCCCACATGGCCAGATGCATCCCAGCACCCATGCGCTCTCTGGCCTCTGTGTGCAGGGGCAAATGGTGTCAGGCAGCAGCCGCCCTGGCCCCTGCCTCACCTTTCCCTGTGACAATGGCACCGCCGCCCTGCCTTGCCTTGCCTTGCCTCACCCCACAGGACAAGCCTCCTGCCCACCCCCCCACCTGCCAGAGACCCCCTGGATCTTCCCCAACCCTGCCCGGCCCCCACAGACGTCCTTCCCCACGAGCAACATCGAGATGATCACGCCCACCTTGGCCACATCCACCCAATCTGCCATGACCACCACAGCCACGCCCACCCAGTGGGCCACGCCCACCTGGCACCCGGTGATAAATAAGTGGGTTTTGGGTTGTAGTTTGGGTACTTGGTCTCTAAAAGGTTCGTCATCACTGCTATAGTTGTTACGTTACTGACACGGTCATTAAGTGAATCTGGCTTTCCCATTGACCTTGCTTGTCAGAAGGTGTTCACATGATCCCGGGACACTGCAACCATCCCTAAATACATGCCAGTTACAAGTGTCTGAATACTGATCACATGACCGTGGGGATGCGTCAATGGTCATACGTGTGAAAAATGGTCGTAAGTCACTTTTTTCAGTGCTGTTGTAATTTTGAACGGTCGCTAAATGAATGGTTGTAAATTGAGGAGTACCTGTATTCAATTGCTGCAATGAATTATTTTGTGAAATATTCTATCATAAGCAGCTGGCATTCTAAGCAGCTGTTTTCAGTTGTCTGTTTCGATTGTACTTGTTTACCAATTGTTCTTGTTTCTAGCAAAACAGAAGTTTTGACATGATTTTTTTCCCCTTTCATATTAGCCATATTTGCAATGTGTAATTTGGCTCTTTCTTCTGCGCTATCTTGAAATGAAGTGTGGAGGGAAGTCAGTAAGAAAAGATCCATTTTTCAGGTTGGTATATCACTGATAGAAAAAGGTAATATGCTACGTAGTACCAAATTTCAATATGTAATGATAAATTTCAGATACCTTTTGAAGAACCTTTTTGTCCAAATAAATAATGCTTTAAATTGATATTTCAGATTTACTGCTTAGAAGTTTATATATGCTTACCCTTGCATCTGATAAAAAAAAATCTATTAAAGGGAAACAGAAAACGTATCACTGAACTGTAGTATTGAACTGATATTAAAGAAAAAAAGGACTGGAAGGGATAGTCAGTTTCATGCACTGAAGCCTGGATTGTTTGTTAAAATCCAAATTATGATTCCAAAGAAAACACATATTCTTAGATGTAGAAGAAAGAATATGTAGGTTAGTATTGCTTCCAGAATAAACACTGTAGGTCATTAAGCAAGAACATCACATGGTCACAATTTTTTTATCTGGTGGCATCCTCATTAATTTTGCTTATCAGAAACCAGGAAAAAAAAGGATACAAATAGCAACCATGTGACTGTGGGGATCTGCAGCCGGAAGAACTCTGAGGACCAGTCATAACTATTACTAATTTTAGCACCATCACAAATTGGAATAATCTCCAAACAAGTGGTTGTTAAGTGAGGACCACCTGTATCCATTTAAATAACATTTCCCAATATTTTCAAACCCAGTTTCCTTCTCCACTCATTTTGCTAATATATTTACGAGTGCCTTCTGCTGATCCTATCTTTTACAGATTGTTTGGTGGAAAGTCTGCAAATATCCTTGTGTTGATCATCATTTGTTCTACAGCTTCATTTGAATTAATGGGCATTATCATTTATTTTTACATAAGACCCAGCTTCTCCTGACCTTTTCCATTGATCATTTTTCATTAAGTAAAAAAGCTTCCTAGACTTTGAAGTACGTGGCCTGAAAAGCTTTTACTTTTTCCTGATAGATGTTTCAGCAAAGGGGCAGACTTGCACCTGTACCTTTTCTCCCTGTTGTGTTGAATTGTTCCTCACATTATGACACCTGGGAACTTTTTCCAAATAAGAACAGGCTACTTTGAGGGCTCTTGGAGCTGAGTTACCTTATTGTTAAATATTACATGGAATATTTTCATGTTTATTTTGTCTGTTCAAAGAGCCATTGTAGAGAATGAATCTTTTACCTGTTTTCAGAACACCTGAGAAACTCAAGCCCTGGAAACTCCCAGATGTGCCGCATGATGAGAATGAGGATGAAGATGTTACAGCAGAGAGGCTGAGGGTAAAAGAGCTGATCACTTGTCGGAGCTGTGAAGAGGTAAATGCTGCATCCAGTTTTGGTCAACACGATGTAAAAAAGATGTTGAGACTCTAGAAGGAGTACAGAGAAGAGCAACAGAGATGATTAGGGGACTGGAGGCCAAAACATATAAGGAACGGCTACTGGAATTGGATATGTCTAGTTTAACAAAGAGAAGGACGAGGGGGGACATGATAGCAGTGTTGCAATATCTCAGGGGCTGCCACAAAGAAGAGGGAGTCAAGCTATCCTCCAAAGTGCCTGAAGGCAGAACAAGAAGCAACGGGTGGAAACTAAGCAAGGAGAGAAGCAACCTAAAACTAAGGAGAAACTTCCTGACAGTTAGAACAATTAACCAGTGGAACAACCTGCCTCCAGAAATTGTGAATGCTCCAACACCGGAAGTTTTTAAGAAGAGACTGGACAGCCATTTGTTTGAATTGGTATAGGGCAGGGATGTCAAACTCGCAACATCACGTGATGTGTCGTGACGTATCACGACTTTTTCCCCTTTGCCGGCAATGGGGTGGGCATGGTTTCGGCATGATGCATCTGGCCCACGGGCCGGCAGTTTGACACCCCTGGCATAGGGTTTCCTGCCTAAGCAGGGGGTTGGACTAAAAGACCTCCAAAGTCCCTTTCAACTCTGTTATTCCATTCCATACCATACACCATACCATTCCATACCATACCATATCATACTCTTCCTATTGCCACATAGCTCTCTCTCAGTGCAAACCAGGATGGAAAGGAGTAATTTGCTTAGGTAATCTGGAAACAGCTGATAAGTGATGTTTTTCTGAATCTAAGAAATTGAGGCTCTACGAGGACGGGCCTGGTTACATTTTATAGAAACCTAAACCGCTTAATAATAATAACATCAATAATATAATAAAATAATAATAATAATAATAATAATAATAGTTGGAAGGGATCTTGGAGGTCATCTAGTCCAACCCCCTGCTCAGGCAGGAAACCTTATACCATTTCAGACAAAAGCTTGGCTTCTCCCACATCACACTTCCTTCTTGCATTCGAGAAAAATAAAAATAGTTTGTTGCTGTTGTGCAGAGTGCTATGGTGAATTTCTCCTGTCCCTATACATTTTGTATGTTGCTGTGCCAGGAGCTCTTCATTTCAGTTTCTTTGTGATCAGCTGTGCAATGATATACAGGAACTGGGAAAGGAGAGGAGTGCTTTTCCTATGATTGTTCAGACCACACCTCCTAGTGGCAGAAACCACAACCAACTTGGGAAACAGAATTAAGCCTATTTCCCACACAATTTAAAGAAAGAATATTTTTGTTCAATATTAGTTGTGTGGGAGAGGGGAGATAGTGATCTTGTGTTGAGTAGATAACCTCCCCACCACCACCAAGTTTGGACGTGTTTATGTACATTCATTTTTATGTTCTAAATGAGATCCAGGTTAGTGACTGAATGAGTTTTTATCCATTTAAAGGAATGTATTTGCATTGTATATTCATTCTAGCTGGGATATAAGCTCTGCATTCTTTTTTAATTAGAAACCAGCAGTTTTAGTCCACTCTTTGCACAAAGAATATGATGAAAAGAGTGATTTTCTTCTTGGAAGAAAAATAAAGAAAGTGGCAACTAATCATGTTTCCCTCTGTGTAAAAAAAGGTTGGTCTTAAAATTATTTATTATGGATTCAATATTTTAAAAAAATGGATAATCTTGCCAGACAAAAACTGCAGATTCCGGTATTTTTTTTCCTTAGGGGAAATACTGGGAGTGCTAGGTCCAAATGGAGCTGGGAAAAGTACACTAATAAATATTCTGGTGGGAGAAGTTGAAGCAAATTCGGGCCAGGTAATTGATTTTAACCGTATCTTTTTACTAGTTTTTGCAACTAGACATTATGGCATTCTCATCTAAAAAAGGTCTTACAATGCAGGTGGTCATTCTGAATTGATAACATGAATATTTCATATTGAGATTGCATATCCATTATTATATATAGCATTGGAATAGCATTGGAAGTATATTTCTTACTAGTGATGTGTCTACTGATGGTTCCTCATGCAGGCTTCTCATATAGTCCTCTTTTTGTGATCATTATATACTTTGAATTGAATAAATAAAATGACCCAACTACAAAAATATGTACTTGAACTAAGCAAAATTGGGGAAGGGACGTAGAAGAGCTATCCAGATAAATGGAAGGATGGATTAAGCCTCTTTTCTTTTTATATATTACATTTATAACCTACCTTCCTTCTAAGGAGCTCCAGATGACATGCTTTCAGTCACCCCTCATCTTAAGAACAGCTGTCCCCTAAAATAGATTTCCAAGAATCTATTCAGGGAGCTCAGTGGAAAAGTGGAAATTAAAACTTCGATTTTTGTTCAAACTACTGCACCCCACTGGTTAAAGAGAACTGAAATCCTTGAGCTAATATATCCTATTACTATCATTTCAGTAAGGTGTGCATGTAATAACTTTTAAAGGTTTCTAGTGTATTAATTAGAATCATCATCTGAAAACAATGGTGTATCTATAGGTGCTGATGGGAGACTTTTCTTCAGGTGATAATAATGAAGATGATTCCATGAGGTTTGTGGGGTACTGTCCACAAACAAACCCACTTTGGCCTGAAATCACATTACAGGAACATTTTGAAATATATGGTGTCATCAAAGGAATGAGTGAAAGTGACCTGAAAGAAGTCATAAAATGGTAAGACATTGCTAATAGAGAAAAATAATTCATTAATATATACTAATAATTCATTGATACATGTTAATACATTCATTGGCATGTATTGACATGGTATCAGCTGTCCAAACTGTCAACTTTTTTGGAAGTTGACACCATGATTTATTGTTAAAACTGCTTATAGGGAAATTTCACAAACCTTCTAATTAGTATGATAAAAAACATCATAGCATATGCTGAGTATAAACATCTCTCATATTTATTTGTTTTCATATTGCTAAATCACCCATCTCCCTCAAAGAGAGAGGCTCTGGGTGGTAATATAATGTAATATAAGTGATAAAACAATGTATAAAAATTAAAATTAAATTAGGATTTTTTAAAATTATACACTAATGACAAAATTCTAAGATGGCCATTTAATGTTGATTATTATAAGGCGGGGGGGCGGCTCTCATGGAACTAGCCAGCCCCAAATTTGCATTGTTCTCAGTGCCCCTCCCCCCCACCCAAGGCTGCAGAACCAAGATTTGATCCCTTTGTAGAAGGAAGGCCAAGAGATTGGGGGCCATATTGCTTTTTTTATATTGCTTACAGTATAATACCCTTTCAAGACAGAAAAATGAGTTTGTTTTTCTTGCAGCATCTCCAGTGCACTTGATTTTAAGGATCAGCTACAGAAAAAAGTAAAGAAACTTGGAGCAGGAATTAAACGAAAGGTTTGGTTTTCTTCTGAAATAATTAACTTTCTAATTCATGCTATGGCGTAAACATTTAACTATGTAAGCAGAGAAAAATGTTCCTTCCCTTAATCTTTTGCCATGGCCATTAAGAATTATAAGATAATATCCTAAATATCTTTTCATCTGGAGGAATAGAACTAAAACTGCCATCAGGTGATTTATGTCCTCTTTAACATGTATTCTGTTACATAAAATGAAATTTGACATTTCTTTGAAAGTAGCGGATGTGGGAAGTTTCCTAGAGAATTTCTGAAGACTTGACATTAATTTGTATGGATGCAATCCACCTTGAAGTGATTTTTTTTTTTTTGCTTCACTTGGCTTTACCAAAAGTAAATAACCATCATTGATGTGTCCCCCCCCACCCTGGTCTCTTTTTTAGCTATGTTTTGCCTTAAGTATGCTTGGTAGTCCCCAGATTACTCTACTAGATGAACCATCTACTGGTATGGACCCCAAAGCAAAACAGCACATGTGGTAAGTGTCACCAAAGGACATGGAGAATATATTTAATGTGAAATCGCAACCATTTATTTACTTTAAATATATCCATCCTGTTGCATAGTGGGCCAGAATGGGCAGTGATTAACGAAGGATCCATTCTGTAAGCCTTTAAAAGGCATTTTACTCTTGGTAAAAAATAACTTAGGCATAACAAATTTGGTGAAAAGACAATGCTCATAACAGAAACAAAAACGAACATACTGCAAAATTGCGATCCCAAGAAGCAGAAAAAGGCTTCTACTTTCCCCATCTGTCTTTCTATAAACATCTGGTCTAACAGATCTTATGAAGACTAATGGCCTTCATATTTCAAAACACTTTCAAAGCAACTAGCCATAAACAATAAACAGAGATAGAAACTTTTCTTACCAAACAATTATGTCAACCCTCCTTGCTTTCTTCTTGGTTTGCAAGAAGAGTAAAATTAATTGCAGATGAAGCTGATCCTGATAGTGGTTCTGCAAAAGTGCTATCAAGGCTGGCTTTACTTGACTCACACATTATATTTCATTTTTTTAAAGAAGGAGTGATAATGTTGTAGTGCCAGACTGACTGGGTGATATCCAGCATTCTGATTAGGGAAGGCACAAAGTAGCTTTGAGAGGGAAGGCAACAAGAGTATAAACCTCTAAGACAGCGGTTCTCAACCTTTTTCAGGCCAAGACCCCACCTGTGCCGCCCATGCGCAGTGCGACCCCGACCTGCGCCACGCATGCGCGGTTCCAAACTGCACATGTGCGGCACGATGGCCCGAACCGCGCATGCGCAATTCAGACGGCCGGGGGGAAAAATGGGGGGAAAAATGGCGGACTGCCGTGTTTGGCAACCCCCGTGAAACGGTCGTTCGACCCCAAATGGGGTCGCGACCCACAGGTTGAGAACCGCAGCTCTAAGAGATAATAAAGGGAGTTTTTCTTCTACATCAGGGGTGTCAAACTGCCGGCCCGTGGGCTGGATGTGTCACGTGGAAGCCGCGCCCACCCCATTGCTGGCAATGGCAAAACCGGCCCGATACGATGCGCGACGTGACGTGACATCGCAAGTTTGACATGCCTGCTCTACATGGATGATCTGGTGAATTCACCACTGGAAGAGAATTCACCACTAGCCCTGAAATAGAAAATGGAAACATCAGCAAAATTTAAAATAGAATCATATTTTCCTTAATTTTCAGCTGGGCAATTTGGGAAAGTAACACATTTATTATGACACACAGTACACTGCAGGTCCTATTGTTGCAGAGGTTCTACAAGAATAACCAGAAATTTCCCCATTGCTGCCATAATGTCCATCTATTCCAGTGCTGCTGCTACCATCCTGGCTCACCTTTCCCCAGCCACCATTTGCCTCCTTAATCATTTTTGTCTTACTGTCCAATTTAATAAATTTGCGTAATCTTAGATTGCAGAGGTCTTGATTCAATTTCATGGATTCGTGCAAGATTGTGGTTTTAAAGTATCACAAGGCAGCATTTGTTTAAAGGGAACTGCTATATTTTCCCCCTGAAAAATATTACAGTCTAAGCATATTATACCCATCAACTATTTTAGGCTCAGTAATAAGTTTTAAAAAGCAAAACATGGCTAGAGGATACTAATGTTAGGTAGAGTCACATTACCTCATTCAAAGAGTTCTTTTTAATGGCTACAAAAGACTACAAAATAGATGAAGTAATAGCAAATGAAGAAGCTAAATTGCTCTGGGACTTTAGAATTCAAAGAGGCAAGCACTCATCATATAACACCCAGAACTCACAATGGTTGAGATGAAAAAGGCTCAGTAGTAGATGTTGCAGAACCTGGAGACAGCAGAACAGAAGAATTGGCAAAAATCACAAAATACCAAGACCTTTAGATAGAAATAAAAGAGAAGAAAGCAAAGGTAGTGCCAATAGTAATAGGTGCCCTGAGTATAATTCTAAAACTTTTGAGGCATCACTTGACAAAATCACCATCAGTTAGTTGCAAAAGGCAGCTTTACTTGGGACAGCTTACATCCTGCAACAATATCTTTAACACTAGTAGACAAGATCTACCTATCCCAAGTCCTTGGGAAGGATTTGATAGGTCTATAAAAAATGACAAATCCAGTCTAAACATCTGGCTGACTATGCAACCAGCCATGATAATCAGCATGGAATGTGCATATATTTCCCTTTTTAAAAAATTTATTTGATTAAAATTTGAAAACAAAAATAAATAAACTAAAAGCAAGAAAACAGGAAAAAAGAATCAAACAAAAAAGCAAGATAAATGTGCAAGCAAAAGGAAAAAGTAAAAAAAAGGCTTTCAACTTTCTTTGATACATATGTAAATAAAGATACATCTAATTCTAAAATTAATAATAGTCTATATTACTTCTATAATTCTGTATAATTCTAATAAATCCCAAAATAAAAATTGTTTCCCTACTTTCTCACAAAAAGTCCCAAAGTACGGTAGCTTTATCAACAACTTATCACTGTCTTATAAAATACAACCTCTTCATTCCTCACCCCATTTTCTATAAACTCAAATGTTCAGCTCTCCTTATTAATTAGCAAAGATCTAGTAAAAAGTAGCAAAAATACCAAATAACATAAATATATAGAACCCGGAAATTATGGGTGCATCCTGACCTGGCCATCTAATACTTCTATTACGGGAGGTGCGTTGTCTGCTGATTAGCTTCCAAGTGCAATTCAAGGTGCTAGCTATCACCTTTAAAGACCCACATGGCTCAGGGCCTAAATTTCTCTGAAGCTGCCTTATCTGGGTTTAATTTGCCTGCCTGTTACAGTCAGAGAAGGTTTTCTGAATATCCTTGTGCTGAGACAATGTTATCAGCAGGGACCCCATTATCAGGTTTTCTCAATTATAGTCTCCTCTCCCTTGTGGAACAGCTTATTCCTTGTTTTGGAGAAACCTCTCAATTAAGCTTCTAAAGCAGCGGTTCTCAACCTTTTTCAGGCCGAGACCCCACCTGCACCGCCCATGCGCAGCGCGACCCCACGCCGCCCATGCGCGACGCGATGGGCTGAAAGACGGAACGGGCTGCGCATGCACGGCATGCGCACAACAAGCCGAACCGCACATGCGCGGCGGGCCGAACCGCACATGCACGGCACACGCAGCGGGCTGAACCGCTCATGCGCAGTGCGCGCGCGGCGGGCCAAACCGCGCATGCGTGGCGCGATGGGCCAAACTGCGCATGCGTGGCGCGCGCGCGACGGGTGAACCGCGCATGCACGATGTAACGTCAGAACCGTGCATGCGTGGCGCACGCGCGACAGGCCGAACCGTGCATGCACGACACAACGGGCTGACCCGCGCATGCACGGCGCGCGCAATGACCCGAACCGCGCATGCGCGACGGGCAAATTGCGCATGCACGGCGCGTGCACGACGACCCGAACTGCGCATGCGCAATGCAACGGGTTGAACCGCACATGCGCAGTGCATGCGACGACTCGAACTGCGCATGCGCGGCGCGCCGAACTGCGCATGCACAGCGCACGCACGCCGGCCTAGGGGAAACGGGGGAAAAAATGGACTGCGGTGTCCGGCGACCCCCGCGAAATGGTCGTTTGACCCCAAATGGGGTTGCGACCCACAGGTTGAGAACCGCTGTTCTAAAGAGTCATTAAAAACTCTTTTTATTAGAGTTTAAAGGAGAAGTGTGTTGCAAAACTATCAGCCTGACGAGGAGAAGGGATCAAGCGAGGGGTTAGCCCTGAGTCAGACGACTGTCTCCCCTAAGATTCATGGAACTTTATATTTGTTCCCAAGGAAGGAAGCGTCTGGGGATATTCTTATGTAGGTGGAATATAGTAAAGTAGTCAACTTGAACCCTTCATGTATTGCTGTGGTTTCTTGCGCCTAACAGAGTGAGTTATTCTCTCTGTGAATTGTGGCATAACTGCTTGGTCTGTTTAATTGTTAAGTATTTTCTTTTTTAATTGGCTTTAGCTCTTTTATTTTATTTCCCAAAAGTTGTTCAGAGCCTTTTGAAATTGAGGAACATAGAAACCAAATAAATAAATAATACTCCTTGCCATAGCCATCACTTATTTATATAGGGAGAGTTGAGGATCAAAGAGCATTTCCAGACTTTAAACTTACTCTTTCAAGGGATGAGCAATGTTATCCAAAACAGACAGAACCTTATTTTTTTTATTTTCTTACCAGCAGCAGCTTCATTTTGTCTGGATTTAATTCCCATTTGTTCTTCCTAGCTGCAGCTTTAGTTTTGGGAAAGATTAATAGATTTCTTTATGCTAATCAGATGGGGCTGTATAGACAATGATATAAAGAAGAGTTGGCCTAGCAAGACTAATCTTTCCTGAATATCTATTACGTTTGATAGGAAAGCCATCCGAGCAGCCTTTAAGAGTAAAGAGAGAGCAGCTATTCTGACTACTCATTACATGGAAGAAGCAGAAGCTGTGTGTGATCGAGTGGCCATCTTGATATCTGGGAAATTGAGGTATCTTCTCTAGATATTGGGGCATTTGCGGGGGGAGAGAAAGAAAAAATTACAGCTAACAAAGATTTTAACATCAAATATATTTTTGCCTGCTTTTCTCTTATTCCCGCCTCAAACAATTGATAGGTGCATTGGGACAGTTCAACACCTCAAGACTAAATTTGGCAAAGGATATTTCCTAGAAATGAAATTAAAAGAAGTTCCAGATTTACAGAGGAAGGAACAGCTCCAGAGGGCAATTTTGCGTATCTTTCCCAATGGAAGACCTCAGGAAAGGTAAAAGGCTGTTGTTGCAAGTCAAGTGGCTATTAATCAATTCCTTCACATACTAGAGTTGTCTCGTTATATACTCAGCATAAGGATTAGAGAGAATAATATATGGATGGCAACACGCCTGATTACAGTAGTGTTTGTTTCACTCTAGGTCCTTCCCATTACTAATCTGATCTGTGCCAGCTAGGTAAAATCTTGACTTCTGAATTTTAATCAATTAAAAAAAACCATAAAGATGCAATTTGAGAAGCCCAAGCTTCTAGTACAAATTCAACAATTAATGTATGAAATGAAATTTATTCTATGGACAATCGGTTCTTGTTAAAAATCATGGAATGCTTAACTAGTAATTTTAAAGTAGATCTTTTTCCTATTAAATGATGATAGTAACAACACCAAGTTACATAAGTAATATTTATTGCAGAACAATTACGATATAGGCTTTAAATCAAGTATGCATACTATCTAGGTCGGGTGTCAAACTCGCAAGGTCACATGACGTGTCACGACGTATTGTGACTTTTTTTTCCATTGCTGGCAATGGGATGGGCGCAGTTTTGGCATGACGCACCTGGCTTTTGACATTCCTTCAATCTCTGTAGGATCTGGTGTCCTTCAAAGTAGGATACCAGTACGCCAGAAAAGCAACTGGGAAGAGCCTCTTCCAAATATATGCAGAAAATTTGGATAATTATTTTATATCACCTGCGAGAAACAAAGCATTTTTCAAACCAGGTGTCCTCACTAGTTTACCTTTTTTTTGTTATTAGCATCATCCACTGCTGAACTACAGAGTACACAGTCTTCTAGCTCTTTTCTTTCATGTAAGAACTTGGGATATTTTTCCTTTAATAAAGTGGTGAATTCATTTTCATCTTCTATTTTTTTTTAAAAAAAAATCATCTGTCTTTAAAAATTCTGCTGATCTCTTTTAATGCAAGTTTACCTTCTGAATCCTTTTTCTTGTACATTTATCTTATTCTTCTGCCTTTTTTTCTAACTTGTTTTCCGTCCTGCTGAACTTTTCTTTAACCACTAGTAGTTTTTCAAACTTTAAAGCAAGTTCTTCTTTGCCCTTTATTGGAGAAATCTTCCTTGGATCTCCTCTTGTCGTCAGGTTACTGGACTCGGTCTCTGTTTCCTTTTTTTGATCTGAGGTTTCTGAGAGTATCCTCCCACAATTGATCCTTTTTTGTCTTCTAATGACATTTTCAATCCATAACTATCAGGATTTCAGCCAGGAACTCAACTAAGAAAACACTGAATGATATTTGAGTGCTAAAATCTTAATATTTTATTGCTATAGCCACTCCTTTTGGACATTTGGACATTTGACTATCTCGACCACTGAATATTGTTGTTTAAATTATGGTTCCTGAGCATCATTGCCGATGTGCTTGATTCATATAAATGTTGTTTGTCTTCTCCTTTTTCTGCAATATTGCATGGTGGATTACAGTCCCAGCAATTTTCTTTTATATTAAATGTCTTTCAGGGATCAGTCCTATATCCTGTTTTACTTATCTTTTGAGTTCCCTGATTTACTGGATTATTTATTTATCAGTTCCCTGATTTACAATAAGGATTTTCAATATCATTGATATGCTGATAATGCTTAGTCTATTGGTCTTTTGGGACCCTTGATAACAGTGCATGGCCCACATCTTACTAGCATTTCCTCTTGAATGTCTTCCCATCTTCTCAAGTCGAATATGCATAAGTCAGAGACAGTATTTGGCCTGATTATCCTTCCCATCCTGTATTATGTCTTCCCTTATTTGTCTCCAGAGATCTTGGGTGGTCTCAATTTCTTTCACTTGCAGCCTCAAAGTTTTTTGATTGATGATCAGCTGACTTTATTTGTATATTTATTTATCAATTCTTTATAGCCTCCCATCTCAGAACACCCATTTGATAATCTTAGAGCAAGGGTCACAATTTGCATTTATTTATGTATCAAATTTGTGTAGCCGCTCATTTCACGAAAAGTGATTCTGGGTGCGGTTCAACAACCTAGTCAGCAAAAATTATAAATACAGCAGAGACAAAATATATTACATAAATATCCAATCTCACATGAAAATATAACTATTGTAAAAACTAATGTAGATGTGATGAATAATTGTAGGAAGAGGGTGGGGAACAGTGGAGGAGAATATAGCTTGGTTAGTGCTTGCTGTGTTTTGTTTTGTTTTTTCTCTTAGATTACTGCAAGTCTCCTGGCAGGTGTTCCTCTTTGTGTCTCAGGTCTTTTTCTAGCCCAGTTCCATTCCCGATGATCTGAACGATTCCCATTTTCTCATGTTCTGCTACCTATTTGTGCCAGAGCCCAGTTAAAACCATTGGTACTTACATTTGGAGTTCTCTGATCACAAATTTCTCAATAGCTATCTTATTTTCCCCTGCAATCCTTTTTACTCCTTATTTCCTTTGCACTGGACCATCCTTCAGTTCCCTCCAGGATTGTAGTCTCTAGGTCAGCGGTTCTCCACCTATGGGTCGCGACCCCATTTGGGGTCGAACGACCGTTTCATGGGGTCGCCGGACACCGCAGTCCGCCATTTTGTTTTTTTTTGTTTTTTTTGCCCGTCGCGCACGCGCTGCGCATGCGTGGTTCGGACATCGCGCGGGCGCCACGCATACGCAGATCGGCGTGCCGCGCATGCGTGGATCGGCCCGTCACGCCATGCATGCGCGGATCGGCCCGTCGCACGCTGCGCATGTGCGGATTGGGCCGTTGCACGCGCATGCGCAGATTGGCTCATCGCGCACGCGCGGCGCAGGTCGGCCCGTCGCACGCACGGGGCATGGGTCAGGGTCATGCCGCGCATGGGCGGGGCAACTGGGGTCTCAACCTGAAAAAGGTTGAGAACCACTGCTCTAGGTTATTTCAGAATCCTGGGCTTGCAATTCTATAATCAGCTCCCTTTTTGTCCTCCTCTCTGTAAAAGTTTATTGGTCTTTAAAAGGAGCTTAAAAGCTTTTTATATGACTAAAAAGGTTATCACATCCTACTAATTAATCTTGGCAGTTTACATTAATACTGTTTTGTGTAGTATACATGCTCAATTGTATCAGAGTGCGTTGTTTCTAAACATGTTTAGTTTGTCTCAGTGATTAACGTTTATTTACTGGTTTGGCTATTAAGTTGTGAATTACATTTAGTATACAGTATGGAATTTTGTAGTCACTGTCTTTCTGATTTGTACCATGTCTCAGTAGAGGTATCTATTAAGTAATTATTATTATTCATAAATGGATAAAGCAAAGAAAAAACAATAGTATTTATCAGTGATGTCCATAAGCAAGGTCAACATTCTCAAAATAATGAGCATAACTTAGTGACTGTACACACTGTTTTTGTGTGTGTGCAAAGTATAATACATATTAAAAGAGGGCAGGGCTTCACTTGTTGGTTGCCTCTGTCATTTTGATGTCATTGACCCTCCTGCACACCCCTTGTGTCTGATGAAATATCTAATGACATAGCATTAAAGTACGTAAATCTAGTATTACTCAAATTACTTGTTTTGAAATACACTTTCTTTCTTTTTATTTGTTGCAGTTTTAGCTCAGTTTTATCATACAGAATCCCAAAGGAAGATGTCCACTCACTTGCCCTGTCTTTTTCCAAACTTGAGGAAGGTGAGGTAACAATACTAAGTGAACTGATAACCTTAGAATGTCTACCTCTTTGTTAATCTTTTCAATTTCTTCATAATATACCCTCATCATTTTGCCATCTCGTGTCATGATTTCATCCATTTCTGTTCAGTCAGATACATTCAATATATATCAAGCTATTGTAATAAATAAAGTATTAATTATTTTCTGTTCAATATCATAAAGTGCTTGGAGGCATGAAAACAGCATCTTAACAGCATCTATCTGCAATGCACTGAAGCAACTGTATCTGATTGTGCAGCAGCTGCACAGAGCAGCCACATGAGCCCATGATTTTTAATACACTGCAGACAGATGTTGTGTGCATGTTCTCAGTCATGTTATGGTGATTAAATTCAAAGGACTGCATATCCTAATTTCTAGCCTTTCTGGTTTGCTCTCAGGTTGTGTAGAGAAATTAGTTGAACATTAGAATTGTTACAGAGGTGTGTGTTTTGACAAATGGACATTCTTTTTTTTAACCTGTAAATAGTGCTTGACAAAGTACATCCATCAAGGGAAACCATTTCCACACTAGTACACTACTGATTCCCCCCCCTTACTTTTCAAAGTCACAAAAGAGACTTTGAAAAGGGAAAAAAATCCAACAGAATTTCTCCTGTTAATGGAAATAACTTCCACTGAGAAAAGCATTCTAACAGATTAACTAAGAGTGCACAAAAAACTTGATTTTGTCCCAATTCAGCAATTGGATAGTAGTTTTAGTAGTTTTATAAGTCATAATGTGCATGGACTTTTGGAATGATCTAGCTCAGTGGTGTTGAACCTTTTAGAGACTGAGTGCCCAAACTGCAACCCAAAATCCACTTATGTATCATCGGGTGCCGGGTGGACGTGGCCCATTGGGTGGGTATGGCCCATTGGGTGGGCGTGGCTGCGGTGGTAATGGCAGACTGGGTGGGACTAAAAAGTTCAATCAATCAATTCCAACTTTTCCAGATCTTTTTTTTCCAATGCAAGAAGTTGAAATTGATTGATTGAACCTTTTTTTTTGCACATGGCAGCAGAAGCTTAAAGTGAAAAGGTTTTATAAAATCCAGCTGAAGGCCTAGGATTGGGGCAAGGGCGCACGTGCCCACAGAGAGGGCTCTGCGTGCCACCTGTGGCATGCGTGCCATAGGTTCGCCACCACGGATCTAGCTGTTCAATGGTTTTGACATCAGATGGAATTGGTTGTTTTGAAAAGTATCTTAATATCAGATATTTTGATACTTGTCTTTCAATGGCAATAAACAGTTTTTAATTCTTTTAAACAGCAAAACATGCCTTTAATATTGAAGAGTACAGCTTTTCTCAAGCAACCCTTGAACAGGTAACTCAGACCTTTGCAAATAATTGTACAGTATTATACTTACTTATGCTTATATACATATGCTTTCTAATTCCATATGAATCAAGAATAATTAAAATGACATTCATCCATAGTTTCTGACATTTCTGATTTTACCCATTTCATTCATAACTAAGCTTGATCTTCATCCCTGCATCAGATCTGAATGAAAGTAGTCACAAATTCATTGATTAATTTAAACTCATCATCATATTCTTGTTTTACATTCCAAATAAAAAATTTCCATAAACCATATAGAAATAGGCTCATGAATATTGACTTGTACCATTTACTAAAGCTTTGATTAATCAAGCATGTTAGATAATTTGTTGTATTAAAAAATTGCATTCTTCGTAGGTTTTTGTGGAACTTGCCAAAGAGCAAGAAGAAGACGACAGTTTTGGAACATTAAATAGCATGCTTTGGTGGGAACGAACCCAAGGAGAAAGAGTTGTTTTCTGATGTATTCCATGTTGCAGATTTCAACTTCTACATTCTTCAGGTTTTTTAAAATGATTATTTTCATTATTTGAAGTTACTTTATGCTCTTGGAATATTCATCCTTTATTTTGTATTAGAAAACAATTATTAATACTTATAAGTACAAATATTGATTCTCAACATCTAAAAATGCAGAATTGACCCTATTCTTTTTATTTATCTTATATACAGTACTTCCAGTGTTTGTCTTTGATAAAATATTGTAATGAGTCAGTATAGGCTTTCTATTGTAGAATGTGATATTCTGAATTTCATCAGCCACGATCTACCTAATCTCCATATTATTGGTAGAAAAAGATAACTTGAATTATCTGGTTATAAAGCCATGATACATGTTGGATTTTAGAACCTTGTTTTCAAAATAACTTTTTACTAACTAGAATTCTCAGAAGTGCATGGTTAAAACTTTAGTGGAATTTGAAGAAAAATTTCCTTTGTATATGAAATACTCCAATTGATCTTCTGTAAATAGTGAATATATTAATACACACACACACACACACACACACACACACACACATATTAGGACTAGGATACAAATGTAAGATCTATATCTTTATATTTACAAAATCCAGCTATCCCAGCTGTTTCCTAAGTTCTCAGTATGATGGTTAAAGAATAAATTCGAGGTGCTAAATGTACAATAAAATCACTAGACAAAGATAAAATTGTATCTTATGATTACTGATTGTAACTATGATTATCTATGACCTACCTATCACTTTGTTGTTTGTAGGTACACTGAGAGCTTATGCACCAGAGACTATTTCTTTGTGTCCAATCACACTTGGCCAATAAAGAATATTCTATTCTATTCTATTCTATTCTATTCTATTCTATTCTATTCTATTCTATTCTATTCTATTCCTTTCCTATTCCTATTCCTATTCCTATTCTTATTCCTATTCCATTCTATTCTGGTTTCTGTTTCTGTTCCTTTTCCTGTTCCAAAAAAGGATTATATGGAAAGATCAAGAAAATACCTGTATACTTTTTGCAATAGTATTTTACTATATAAACATGCATGATAAACTAAATTTATGATTTTTGGAGAGCATTAACTTGTTGTACATTTGTATATTGGGTTAGGTTATTATGTTAAGTGTTTCTTAATTCAATTTCCATTTTCTGTTTTTTAGAATTACTTGAATTAGTTGATAAAAGTAATAAAAAGATTTTTCTAGTCTACATTTTTAGGAAAGGCAACTGGTCAAGAACTCTTATTGCAGCAGTATTGTTGTACGACATGTTGCCTTAAAACTTTCTTTAATGAAATAGCCTTTCCTTTCCCTGTCTCAGGATTGTGCTGCTTAAAATGACCTTGCTTTTTTTCCCCCACTTTGTTTGTCTGATTCAGTTTTCGTACCGTCAAGTAGAATCTATAAGCAACATAATCCTGATTCTTTAGGATTTAAAATGTTCCCAATCCTAAGGATACCCATTATATTGCATGAATTATGTACCAGTGGTACACCTAGTTTAAAAAAAAAGAAAACCCATTGACACGTTCTTCTGATCTGTTAAGAGACTGCCACCGGCTGGCTTTGTTAGCAGTATATGGATACAAATTTGAAAAATAATTAGCAGGAGACTAGCAATGGGCCTATCCATTTGGTTTTCTTGGCAGCAATATCTGTTTTGCCACTGAATTTTTAAAAATCTCAGTAGCTTTGATGTATCAGGGTGATTGATCAAGAGATTTCTAACTCATTGTACCATTGATCTGATACTATCCCTTCATTCTCGTACCCCTTTGTCCTTTCAGGCATTGAAGAATTAAGTTGGGATTGACTGCCTTCTTCCTGGGATTGTTTATTGATATATTTGTTCAGTCAAAAAGTGTTGGAGATTTCTGCCTTCCCTGTCAGAAGACTGAGGATTGGGTTGGCTTTCAAGAGACTTCCCAACATTGAGCTCAATAGTCTTCTGAGATGTGCTGGGGTCAGTGCAGCACCTCAATTTTTTTATTAGTTGGGCAGTAGCCAGTTTGTTTGTAGTCTTGTATTCCAGTAGATTGCAGAGATTAATTTGTGTGTCATGTGGTTTCATTCCCCTTTGACCTAGCTCATAATTTCTGGCATGTTTTCACTCTCAGAGCCTATTTGTAAGGGATAGATGCTCTTTCCTCGGAATGGGTATCAAAGTTGCACTCTTTGCTCCATCGCTCTCGAAGGACTTATTCCAGGCACCACCCAACCAGTTGTTTTTTTTCTCATAGCTTGCTACAGTGGTGGCTGCAGATGAACATTTTAGCCCAGCAGTTTGTACTTCTAAAGCTAGGGTTATATTTTCCAAAACATTAAGACTGTTTATAGCATTTGGTCTTCTGAGCCAGTCACTTTGTATTTTCTACATGAAGGGATTATCCATTCCCTTTCTTACTTTCACTGCAAGAGAGAAGTTAGTCATTTTTTTTCTCTTGTTCCCAATTTTCCAGAGAAGCACAACTACATTTCCTAAACGTTACATAAGCACTGAAGATTCTCCTTTGCTTCCCTCACCTCTTCAAATGGTCCTCTTTTCTATTCATTAACATTGGGACAAGGGATGGTTAGACCTGCTTCAAAAACCTCATTTGCATGGTAGCACAAAACACATTTTTCAGAGTAGACCTTGCCCTCATCATTCATATTCAGTTTTACTTATATCCCATTGTTAGCTGATTTCATGAATTACTTTTGTTTGAATGTCAAAATTGTTCTCATTTTAAAACATATTTAGTTTGCTGTATACAATTTTAATAGTTAGAATGATATATTAGACTCACAGATCTATCATTGGTAAAGTACTGTAATATTGTTGCTGCTATTATGTTAAAGTGCCTTGCTGGAACTTTGTTGCTTGTAATAAAGCATTCTAAAATGTCGTTTATTGTTCCAATATTAAGAATGTGAATAATTTATTTGTATAATGTTATCAACACTGAAACATTTTACTGAATATTGCTTCTGCTGCAAGTAGACTGCTTTGAGTTTCACCACTCCACGTTCTCCATGGCTTATTTTACAGCTAATCTTGACTGTGACATTACACTTTACATGGAACTATCCTTGAAAATTGCCTAAAGACTGCAGTTTGTACAAAATGCAAAATTGTTTTTCTGTTTTCTGAGCACAGCATAAAGTAGTAGTGCTCTATTTTATCATTAAAGCAGAGAAAGGCCAATTTGCAGAGTAATCTTTACAAACTTAATCATGCAAGTAAAGGCTTTCATGATTTTCTTCCTGCACCAGTGAGTGGTTCTTCAGATATGCAGGAGAGGTCCTTTTTCTACATTATATCTGTCTTTTGAAATAAACTCCCTTGAGAATTATGTTTAGCATACTGTAGATTGGGTTTTCCATGTGAGAATATGTACAGATAATCTGTATGTATTCAGATAATTAAATGTAACCAATAGTTATCACTTCAACTCAATATTAGTGTTTTCCTGTCCCTGTCCCTGGACAGTATGTATACACTCATACATATCTACATATATATGTATGCACACAAATATAACTTTCAGATATACATTTGTTGGAGAAAAAAATAGGACTGTTTTCCGCTGAAGTTTACAATTGGGTGGTGTATGGTATTTTGATCTAGGTGTTCTGGGCTGCCCACAATAATAAAAATACAAATCATATTGATAAACTGGAGAGCAAGGTGTCTCGCTGTCCTTCATCAAAGGTCCAGTTGAAGACTCAGGAAATAAGAGATAAAAGAGTACGAACAAGTCAGATCGCTGCCATTTCCTATTTTGAGACTCACTAGACATACTCATTTCTCAATATGGAGTGGTTGATTAATCTTTCCCTGAGTGTTTTCGTAAGAGCATATTGGATACCTCCCAACAGTTTATAGTGCTTCAATATTTTTTTCCTACATGCTATCAATGAGAACAAAATCCAAAAGTTAATAGAAATGTTTTATGGAATGGAAAGGAAATGAGACAAGCTAAGCATTCTTGGTAAACTACTGTAGATTGAGTCTTTATTTTTATTTAAAGCATGGTCCCAGCCCATTCTTAGCCCGATTATAGCAAGTGCTGCTGCCATTTCAGTATTTTTTTTTAAATCACTCTGTGCTGGTATGATTTAAATGTCTAAGTAAATAATTAAAACTCCAAAGCACTCAGCATGAAAGCACTCATTAATTTTAAAGCATTTTGAAAAACTCACTGCCATTAAACTCTTACATTGTATAATCAATATTTATACATTACATAATCAATAGTCAGAAAATTACACTATAACATGAGAAATATTTTTTTATTGTTAAGATATAATTGAAGTCCTCAAAAGTATTGTACATACACAGAATCCTTTCAAACTCTAAAAGCCACCTCAATTTCAAGTGCTTCTTAATCTCAAATTGTGTTTTTTTTCCAGTTTAAATGTTCATTAGTTTAACATTTCATTCCATTGTCTCATTTCCTTTCCATTCCATAAAACATTTTTATTCATATCAAAATATAAAATATAAAGAAGAATGAAAGGAATGGGAAAGAAAGAGGGAGGAAGAAAAATGTAGGATAAAAAGCAAAAGAAAAAAAATTGACTTCCAACTTTTTTTAGTGCAGTAGAGTAAGATAATATTGTACAGCCTCAGCCTTTTACTTTTGCATGATACTATGTATTAGCCATTTCTATAACAATAAACCTATCTAATTAGCAAAACTCCAAACTTTTTTCCCTCAAGCATAAAGTCCAGAAGTGGTTTCCAAGTAGAAACAAAGTTAGTTGTATTCTTTTCGTTAATTAAAGCAGTCAATTTAGCCATCTCTGGTCACTCCCATCAGTTTTTGCAGCCAATCATCCATTGTGGGAATTAAGGTATCTTTCCATTTTTATGCATAGAGCATTCTTGCTGCTGTCAAATTGGAATATTTTTTTTTATTCACTGGAAGGAGGGAATGAATTTCTTTCACTTCTCTTTCAATTTGTTAAATGCTAATACAGGCTAATTCTACCCATCTTATTTTCACTCCAGTGGATCCAATCAAGACAGGGATGTATCACCTGCATGAAGTGATAACCTCTTTTGTGGTTTGCAACTAATTTTAGTGGCTTCTGATCCTGGGATTTTGCTGGGAAAGAGGGTTGCAATTTTTCCTCCCAGCATTATGGAAATTAGATTTTTTTGAGTATATAAGGCACAAATGCACTGTCTCTGAATCTCCTGCAGCTCTTATGATTTATACCTTTGTATTCTCAAATCCAAAACTTTTTCACTAAATGCTCAAGATTTCCTTAATTTCTCTTTAATTTTTCTTTCACATTCATTGCTCCCCCAGTAAAGAATAGATTCTTAAACGCTTAAAAGGGAATGTCCAGAGGATGAGGGTGCTTGGGATCCTGTGAATTTCTAATGTCCTCTAACAAATTTTTAACATGCCGCCTTTGGGACCATCGCCTACTCAGGACCAGCAGTTGTGAAGTTCTGTGGCTGCTGCCTCTATACAAGTTGTCTAACCATGGACTAATATGAGCTAGCTGACACACAACATATCTTTTCTTTCCTTCCTCTTAGAAGTACATGGAGATATTGAAAGTTTGAGGGGAAAAAATCCATTGGAACATCCTTTAGAAATTGGGATTTGCTAATCTAGATGCCCAGTTTAACATATTCTGGCACAAAGGGCATACTAAAAGTTGGTGTTTAATTTCTCTGTAACATGTAAAGAGTTGATTCCAAGTGTCATCCTGGACTAGTGCTGTACATAGATACGATCAATACCTGGAAAAGAAATAGGACTGTTCTACGAGATCACTCTACCCTAGAAAACTGCAGTATTTTAGAGCTCAATAGTTATATTTAAAATTTTGAATACATATATTAACGAATGGCATAATCAGTCACAGCGAAACAGAAAGCACCTATTTCCTAGAGAATATGTGAGGTTAAATTGTCCTGGGCTTATTAAAAAAATATTGTTTATATCTGGTTATTGCCATAATAAATTGTCAAACTAATCCCACTGTTGTAAATTTAATCCAAATTCAGCACATACATGACTTACCAAAATGGCAGCATCAGAAAGAGCAGATAAGATATATCAGAAGATGTGTCGAATCAAATTCAGAAATGTTTTTATGGTGGTGAATTCTATCCATGAATTCTTTCACAGAATTAGCATTATTCCATTGGCTTTACCAAGCCCAGACTGAGTATTTACATCCCTAAATACTACCGGTAATAGTTGAGTGCAGCTGGGCCCAATTCTGTCCAACTTCTCTCTTCTGATATAATCTATCCACAAGAAGGTATTATTGAAGAGTGGCTGAGAAGGTTCCTGGTTGGGATAGAATCCACTGAGTCCAGGGCAGAAATGATAGGATTGCCCAGCATCTCACTAGGTCCCCTCAGCCCAAAAATGCCTCCTCCTGGCTCCTCTTCCTTGTCTGAGGAGTGCTTGAGACAGGACCAGGACATAAAAGAAATACTCTCTGCGGTCCCCAAGCCCCTTATCCTTAAGTTGCCCAGAATTCTTCCCATCCAAGTTCGTGGGTTTGGGATAGGGCCAAGACGCATCACCCCAGTGGCTTAGGATCCACCGTGCCTTTTTCTGGAGGTCCTCTAACATTGAATCCTGATGCAATCAAGGACTCAGATCCACTGAAGGCAAAACCACCTGTCACACTTTTAATCTCTCCTTTCGTTCCCTTTCTCTTTCCCTCTTTTCCCAAGAAACGGCAGAGAAAGTTGCTCCTAATAAAGTTCCTACCGTAATCTCCACCCACAGCGCTGGCAAGCGGCTAAGGCGGCGGCGTCGTGCCCTGCAGCAACCCCCGCTGCCAAGGGGACAGCCGAGGCGCTCCGCCCTAAGGCGGCTTGGGGAGGCGAGTGCGGGCGGTGGGAGCAGCCCGACTTTGGCGTCGGCCGCCTATCCGCCAATCCGAATCGACGAGGAGGCGCTGCTGCGCAGGGAGCGCCGCTTGTGGCTCTTAAGGCTGCTTTCCGGCTGCGCATCTAACGGGACTAAGAAGCGGCGGACCGAGGTAGCAGCAAGGAAGGCAGGTGCTGCGTAAGGTTCAAAAAGTGGGGAGGAGAGGAGGCCGAGGGAGAAAAGTGTGTGTGGGTGGTTGGGGGTGTGTGTGGGGGGGAGCGGGATAGGAAAAAGGTGGCGTCAGGAAGGATGGGGAGACGTGCAGAATTTGGGGCGGGGGTGTAGAGAGAGTTGCCCCCTCCATCTGGGCGGGGAAGCGGTGTAAACGTGAGGGCATCCCACTGCCCGCCTTGCCTGGCGCGGAGACAGCGCAGCGCCGGCACTTGCTCCAGTGGCGCCACTTCAAACCGAGCCGCCGCCGTGACTAAGCAAAACCTGAAGGGTTTCGGAGCGGTGTGAGGGGAAAAAAAAAAAATCAGCATCACTTCGTTCTGCTTCTCCGGCGCCCTTGAAAACTTATTTTAGGCTGGCTTCTTGCTGACTGAAACGTCTGCCCTTATAAAGGCGCGGCGTACGGAGCCTTGAACAGTGGTGGGTAACTTTTGGTACCAATAACACCCAAGGTGAGAGGTGAGGCTCAGTGGGAATCTAAATACCCATTCGGCCCTAATCCTGGCCTCTTTAACTTTCCTCCTGCCTTTTAGTTTCTTTTATATAAAAGTCGCTACAACAACTTTCTGCTTGCCCGACCTCCTTATAATCCGTGGCGTTTCTATGGTTCTTTGACAGACTTGCCTGCTCTGGTGACATTTTCATCTCCTTGATCTGCAATGAATGGGGTGCGATTAGTTCAGGACATCACTTAGCAGTACTGAGAATGGAGCCTCACAAAGTGATTTCTGCCTTTTGATTCCTTTTGATGTTTGATGCATTGATGTTAGGTTCTTGCAGAAGGGAGTTGTTGGAAGAGACCATTTAACTGAGTGCTGATAAAAAAGGTAAGAGGCAGAAAGTAAAGTTTAGCCAAAGAGGAATTTAGGTTCAATGGGTTGTTTTGGTCTGGGGCTGAAGGAAAGATTAGGAGTCTTCTTTGTCTGACAGCTGCAATAAAGCCAATAGGAAGAACTCTGAAGAAGAGTGTTGAGTTTATATAAGTGATACGTAATATTTATCATTCAGAAGTTTTATTAGATCCAGCTCCTTGGGATTTCAGGACCACCATTGTCTGTCTGTCTGTCTGTCTGTCTGTCTGTCTGTCTGTGTCTGTCTATCTATCTATCTATCTATCTATCTATCTATCTATCTATCTATCTATCTATCTATCTATCTATCTATCTATCTATCTAAATTTATATTTGTATTGATTTACTTACTTTTCAGGATAACACTGCAATACTTTAATTAGAATTACATGCAACCCTGTTATCATTATTTATTTATTTATTTATTTGTTAAATTTATTTTCCACCTATCTTGCTTTGGGGCTACTCTCGGTAGCTTACAACAATAAAAAGGAAAAAATGGAAAAAGTGTAAACAGAATAAAAGATAATAGAATAAAGTAAATAATGAAAAAGAACACTGTGAGAATACATCATTATGATACCCCCCCCCCCGAAAAAAAGAGTGGAGAGCAGAGAACAAGGTATGGGGGGGGAAGGTGGAGACTGCCATCAATCCAGTGCTGTTCAGACAGAAAATTCATGTGGATGAGGGAGAAAAATTTGCAATGATGGGTGAAGTTACCTAGTAGGTGCTACAATATAAAGCTGGGCAGCAGCCATTCAATGTGAGACATGCTCTCATCAATGAAATTAGGACATAGAGGGGACAATATCGAAAGCAAAATACAGGTTGCTGCTAAATAAGATGCTAGCATTCAGAACCTCTATGGTAGCATGTAATTTATCTTATGATGCAATTCTCCTTGACTCTAAGTGGTTTGAATTGGAAATATGATCCTATACAGAACTGTGAAACCTGAAGGGCAGTTTATTTCAGCAGGGCTTCAAGCAATGCACTCTTAAAATGCAGTCACAAATTGAATGGCACCATTCCCATTTCTTTCTGCCCCAATCCTGTCTCTTTCTGCCATAAAGATGATTTGAAATGTCTCATTGCATATAAATGATTTCTGTAGATTCTCAATATACTCTTGGTTGTTTCTTACTGTCCTTCCTCATCTCAGTGTACTAGGTTTTTAATTGTCCTCCTATTTGGGTTTAGACTGGGAAACTGCTAACTACTGTAAATCTCATGGTCTGGACCTGGGCTGTAAAGCTCTTTCAACAATAGCTCCTACTCTCATCACCATGTGCTTAGACTACTTTAATGCGTTCCACACCTGCCTGCCTCTGAAGATAAACTAGAAAATGTGCATGCACATTGATCTATTAAGCCTTTAAAGCTCACATCTATGGTGCCTCAGGGACCCTTTATTTCAGGTTGAAGCTTCCCAACCCATACATGCAAGCTGAGGGAGAATGCTTAAAGCAGGGGTGTCAAACTACCAGTGGGCCGGTTGCATCATGTGGAGGCTGTGCCGATCCCAGCTCCGCCAATGTGAAAAAAGTCGCGATACATTGCGGCACGTCATGTGACGTGGCGAGTTTGACACCCATGGCTTACAGCCTTTGCTTGTAGGAGAGAGTAAAGAGACATGCAGCGATGTCTTTACTGTTGGGGCACATCATTCCCCTGGAAATGTATCCATCACCCATCTCATTTGTTTCCCTCAAACTCTTTTATTTCAGCAGGCATTTGGTGATTTCATTATTGTATTCTCCCATTTTTATTAGGTTGATTATCAGGTTCTACGTATTCAGTTTTTTTTTTATTTTGTTATAAACTGCTTAGCTGGGAGCTGGGTGATATATAAATTCTGTATATATAAATAAACAGTTAGGTTTAAGAATGTAAGCTCTAAACTTTCTACTGAACATTTCCATGATAACAAAATGACTTATAAGAATGACAACATTTCTTTCCCAAACCTTACATTACTGTTTTGGTAAAGTAGCATTCACAGAATTAGAAAAAATATAAAGCTGGGCATCTAAAGAAGGTATAAATTAATTTTATGTGCACACCACATGCATTGTTTTTCAGGCTACACACACACACACAAAAATGTCTGCAGAGACTCCAAGACAAGGAGGAACATGGCGACAAACTAGAGTTCTTTTATATAAGAACTGCCTAATTAAATGGCGGACGAAAAGGACTAGTATTCAGGTGAGTTGATCAGAAGTATTTTAACCTCATTTCAACATTAAATCAGATGATTGATATCAAGCATAGCAAGTCTGTATACAGGTGCACTCTATTAATAAAATTCCGTATTTTAGAAATAATATATCACATCTCTGCTATATTTTTATTCAGAATTATGTTAATATTTGGTATGACAAAGTAAAAATCATAAATGAACCTGACCAAATCATATGAATCAGCCATTAAATTTCTTACAATGTCAATATAAAAAAAATCTGATATTTACCCTTTTTAAAACATTCTTTGAGATGTCCATTAAATACAAAACAAGATTTTTGAATGAATTAACTTCTTCCCTAAATCTTATTTTAAGATCATATTTTTGGGAAAAATGCATAAAATTGAATTGTTTATTTTACTTCAAATACAGAGTAGCTTAATGTTTATGATATTTCAGATATCTCTGAAGCTGATAAAGCATCAAGTCAGTTTGTTTTGTCAATGCTTAAATTTAATGGACAACCACTTGTCTGAAATGGTATAGGCCCCTGCTATAAAAGTCTCTTCCAACCCTTTTATTATTCTGTTGATGGTACATATCTCCAAGTCCATGGTCCAGTAACTTGAATAGTCTCTTAAAATTCTTTAACTGCTAAAGAATAAGAGTTATTCTTTTTCCTTGCTATCTTCAAATTGAGAAAGCTTGCCCCTGAAAGGAAGGGCATAGAAAAGGGGCCAAAATAACTGTGATATACCCATTTGAATATTTTGTCAAAAAAGCCTAAAGATAATTCACAACCAGGTCAGTATCAATATGGAAGCTAAGCCCTCAAAGTTGTAAATTATCCAACAAATATTAGGGAAGAGTATGGGATATACATGAGTGGTCCTGGTGCTTTTGATGTGATTGAAGTGAAGCTAAAAGGATGTACACTTTCCTAATGTGGTTAGGGCCAAAAGGAAAGCTTAATGCCGCAAAGATAGGTACTGAAGTCCCATTCGTCATCTTCAGGCTGGTGTTTTCGGCTTCGTGCTTCTAGGAGCAATGTGTGATTGTAGCTGTTTCTTCCTAGAAGCACGAAGCCGAAAGCACCAGCCTGAAGATGACGAATGGGACTTCGTCGAAACGTCGCCAAGACACTTCAAATTCTACGTGGGAGAAAACCCGAAGAACCAAAGATCTACATACAAACACCCGCGAAAACCTCAGAAAACAAATATATATATATAAGTGTCTTGGCGATGTTTCGACGAAGTCCCATTCGTCATCTTCAGGCTGGTGCTTTCGGCTTCGTGCTTCTAGGAGTTATTATGTGTCAATCAATTATATATTAACTTAAGGACTTGTCAGTATTTCAGAGACATGGGCTCTAAATGAGTCCAAAGGAAATAATAAATCAAATTCTCATTCTATATAAATATAGATGTTAAAATAAAAGCCCACTTATAACATGGCAAAAGCTACCATCCTTATAAATCAATCTCATGTTGGCCAAAAATAGCCAAAGAATTTTGCCTTGCCACAAAAACATTCCCAACAATTTGCTTATTTGTGTAAAATATGTAATAGGAATTAACACTAGAATCCCTCTTTAAAATAGATTAATCTAATTACATTAATCTTGGCCCCCAAATTCAAAGGTTATTTTAAATAATCACCAGTTTCTATCTACTGCAATTGTAATTTCCACATACTGTGATATATTTTAGGGGAATGAATTCCAAATGTTTTATATAATCTAAACTAATAATAAAGCAAACTAAAAATAAAACAGAATCTATATATTTTTATCCAAAAGGAAAAAAATAGATATTTTCCACATAATGTTCCTAGAATATAAACAATATTGTTGCATAACTTCAACTAAATATCCAAAATATTATCTTATTATCTTTATTATATTTCTTATAAAATTATAAGAATTTTTTTTATTTGGTGCTCACTGCTATAACACCAATAATATCTTGTAAAAATAAAAAAGATAAAGGTTCAAGAACCAAACTAAAATTAAAAGGGACAATGAGCATCCATGTCAGGTGTAACAAAATAACTTCATATCTGCTGATATAAATCAGTTTGTAATCACTCTAGTTACAGTATGAAGATGCCAAATTAAACTTAATTATATTTAATTTAATTAATTAGCTAATGTTTTGTTAAACTAAGATTTAAAAAAGATTCCCCAATAGGTGGTGGAAAAATAATTTAAAAAAACATATTTCAAAAATGTACTATGAACCATTTTGAAGATCTTTTCATTATACAGCAAGATTAAGATGAAGCAACCTAATGAATAGCTGTTTCCAAAGTTTCAATCACCAAATGAATATTACTAAATGCCTATCAGCTTTTTATAAATCTTAATTGAGCTGGATAAATTTTAGATCTCTTAGCTAATGCTGTTATTATCTGGACATCAATGTTAAGCAGTAATATTGGCTTATAACTTTCACATCCAGTAATGTATTTCTCTTATTTTAATTTTAATATTATTGCAAATTGAGCATCATAAAATAAAAAGTAAATTTAGTAAGGTTGAATGACTCGTGGTAAACCTCTAATACAGCCATAAAATTTCAGTTCTTTTCACTTGGAAAACCATCTAGACTAGGAGCTTTACTTGGTTCTGTTTATATCATGCAAGCAACAATATATTGCTAACAGCAACAATAACACAAACAAAATAACTATAATGACAATAATACAATGCCATAACTCTGACTCTGACTCAAGACCTCCCCAACATACAGTCATCATACAAATGATGCTTCTTGTGCAGTTTTTTTTATTAAACAAATCTAAATGGTCCTTTAATTTTCTCAATTTCCCTAGGCAATCTGCTCTTTAAGCACACATTTTTTTCTGCTTGCTTTGATGAACAGTTTATACATGACTGTGATCAGGTAACCTGAAAGAGCATGTTGTTGTATAACATTGTTAAAAATAGGGGGAATTTATTTAAGAAGAACATGCACACAAAGCTCATTGGTCTCCTTTCCCTCATTACTAATTAGAGAAGCAATTAAAAACTTTTAACAAGAAGCAAGCACACTGATTTCCACACTTAGTTAAGTGTTATTGCTTTAGAGCATTCTTCACCCATACTTACTCATTCCCTCATGCATTAACTCAACTTACTAATGAAACGGAGCTGGCCACCCATTTTATTCAAGGGATTCTCTATCTAAACAGGAAAATCTTTTGTTTTAAGTCCGATTGCTAGGCTAATTGCATTGTCCAACTTTGATATATGAGATGGCATGTTAGGTATTTACTTCAACAGTCAATACCCTTATTTACACACCCAGACACACACACACATTCATACATATAAGTGCATGTAATATCCAAAAGTTGCTCATCTGTTGTATATACATCTCAGAGTAGGGATGTAATATACCATTCTGGATTATTTTTCCTCTGTCCCTATTGAACTGCCCATTACAGAAATAGAGAGGCATTTCCTGGAAGTAAATCTTCCATATAGGTTGCATTTTGTGATATTCTGAATATGCTCTGGTCCAGGAACAAGTCTATGAAACATCTTTAAGGAAGACTTTGAAACATGGCATTCAATAATATCATTACTTTTCTTTTCAAGCAGTTAATAAGCATAACTTATTTAGAATGCAATTTGATGCTTCTACTTAAATTAGCAGCACTTAAAATGGCATCTGATTTTAATGGGCAAACTAACACATATGCATGGGTTTTCCTTTATTCATAGTATGCAAATTGAATGTCACCACTCTAATAAACAGCTCAGCCAACCTGTTTGCTAAAGTATGTTTTTAATTCATTTCATTAAGTTCATTCACTTCTCTTATAAAATGTTATTTTAAAGATCTTGAAATCTACTTTGAATGTTGTGCATATCAGTTATATCCACAGAAGGATCACAAAAGCCACAATAGTGGTTGTGCCAGGGCTATCTTGGGGACACTGCTGACATAATATATGTATACCCTTAATTCTCGTTTGTTTCTCTGTAAAAATTGAGTTTAAGGAATCAGATTGCTATTATTGTTATTAGATTTTTAATCCCATCTTTTACATAGTTTGGTCAACTAAAAGCAGCAGACATGCCTAATGCTCATGCCTCCAACTTTAGCTTAAAGTCACCTGCAAAAATGCCTCCAGGCCCTCTGCAGAAAAAAAAAATAAAGCATTGGCAAGCAGGAGGATATAAAATATTCCAAGGACTTTGGGAAAGTTGTGGAGAGCAACCTTATCAGTTTGCCTTCTGGTTTGGAGGCATCACTGTTCCAGACAGGAAGGTGGTGCAGAGAGTGGTGAGAATGGCCAAAAAGATCATTGGCTGTTCCCTCCCTCCCATCCAGGACATAGCACAGAAGCGCTGCTTGAGCAGGGTCCGTAAGATTATCTGGGACACTACATATCCTCTTCACAACCTGTTTTCCTTGTTACCTTCTGGGAGGAGGCTCCGTGGTATCCGAAGCAGAACATCCAGATTCAGCCAGAGTTTCATTCCATACAGCATTAACCTTGTGAACTCTCAAGCTTCCTCCTTCCGTTATATATTCAAGATGGACAGTAGTTAATATTTATTTGCTACGTATATGTAGAGATGTGGGTCTATACATATGTTGTTCATAGTATGTTTAGGTGTGTGTCATGTATGTGTTTCACTTTGAGAGCGGGCAACTAAATTTCATTTTTGATGTGTGCCTTTGGGCCCACAGTATAAAAATGACAATAACGGGTATCTTATCTTATCTTATCTTATCTTATCTTATCTTATCTTATCTTATCTTATCTTATCTTATCTTATCTTATCTTATCTTATCTTATCTTATCTTATAAATGGATGCTTTCTGATGAATCCCTCTTACCATGCCACCTCTTTTCTAATAGGTGGGTTTTAGGCTGCATTTATCTGTGCTTCATTTAAAATATGTTTTTGATTATTTTTAAAGCTACGGTTGTGAATGCTGCACTTTATTGCAGATATAATTGAAAAGTACTGTTTTTTAATCATTTCTATTTGTACTTTTTTCATCTATGCAGGAAATCCTCATCCCTCTTTCCTTACTAGGTTTGCTCATTATCATAAGCATGATCCAGCCAAACAAAAGACATGGCAGGATGCCAGATGCAGTACTTTATTCTACAAATCGCACAAGTATTTCTGAGTTTATTGTGGGCTACACACCAGTAACTAATGTGACAAGAAAAATCATGCACAAAATGCTTTCAGAATTCTGCCCAGAAGGTACTGAGAATATGTATGGTATTTCGTCCTAAATGAAACTGCTTTTATTTTGGAAGTTCCAATCCTTCAATGGCAAATCAATTATCATCCCTGCATGAAAATCTATTTTCTCCTATGTAAAAAGAATTTAAAAACTTGCTTTCAAATTTTGGCAATTTAAATATGGAAAAAAAAGCCCAAAGAAAGAATAGGATGCTCTTTACTGTTCCAAAATAGTATCTAAGCTCATTATTGGATCATTCAGTGCAAAATTTGTGGATAAAAACAGAATGATGCCCTTTTTAAAAATAAGAAGTAGATTAAATTAGGTAGATTTTTTTTAATGTTAACTTTGTTCATATTAAAAAGGAGTATTATTGCATTCTTAGTATTGGTATGTTGCAACTGTAAGAAAAAAAAAGCTCTCTGAAAGGTTTGGGAAGATTATAAGTTGAAAAAATGGTGCATTAAGCCTTATAGAAGTTTGTCACTTATTTCAGCTTTTTTAAAATTGAAAATGGTAACTAAAATGATAGCATCACCAAATTTTGATTGCTTGACTTTGAAAGGGCTAGTGCAAAGTGCTGCATGCATTACACTGGATTCTTACCCCTAATTTACAAGATGTATAAGCTGGATGTTAGATCCTAGGGTTAATAATAGCAGTACAATATCTTGTGAATATCGTTTGTTTTTTAAGAATGTTTGCAAATGTCATTATCCCTGGTAAGTAAGAACAAATAGAAAAGTTTATTATTTTGCTGGGTTCACAAATGTGTGGAACATTTGAACATATAGTACTGTACTCCTATCACTATAAAATAAGTTTTTAATATTTTGCAGGAAAAAAGGTGCAAGAATTTTTAAGTGAACAAGAAATGAAAGAAACCAGCCTTCTTAGTCCAGAAAAGTTTATAGGTGTAATTTTTAAGGATTCTATGTCCTACCATCTCAGAGTTCCTCAACAAATGATTCCAGTATCTCCAAGCCATTTAGAATCAACAAGTAAGTATATAAGATATATATGTTCTTTAAAAATAACAGAGCACTTATCTTGCCTAATTTTATGCAATGTTGAAATAAAAATGTAAGGAATTTATGCTACGAAATTGGATAATAAAACTGTTCAGTAGTGATAGTAGTAGGAGCTATTGGATGTGATTTTAGGTCATGCAAATTACATACATTCCAATAATTTGGTGAAAAGGAGTAAACATACTATATAGATGCTTTTATATTTCTGGAGATTAGCATTATTGTTGACCACCATAGAACCATTGGACCATCTCATCATTCATTATGACATAGAATAAGGGATATACAGTGAGTTCATAGATTGCTGGGATTTGAATATATAGAACAGGAAAAGCCCAGTTTTAGCATATTTAAACAATTAAAATAAGCTAATATTTTCTTTCATATAATTTGTTTTTTCCATAGCTAGTTGCTCGAAGCCTTCTGAAATGTGTGAAGCTGAAGTATATTGGTACCATGGATTTACAGCACTACAGATCTGCATTGATGCAGCAATTATAGAAGTAAATATAAAATAATTTAGAATTTTATACACTTGAAGTTTTTAAAAGTACTGATTTTTTCCTTGAATTTTGACAATATATCACATCAGCCACTTTATTAAAGTGATTAATTGAATAAATTGTAGCTGATTAAATTCACAATCAATAGTAAGAAAATATGGTTTACAATGGTTTAGATTAAATACCATACTAAACCAAATATACACAAACCACCTTAGTACGTAGTGTGAAATAATTCATACCTGACAGGACATAGCTTAGGATTTCTCCATGAAGAGCAAGGCATTCTCAGACTCTTACAAAACAATTAATAAAATTTACAGCGTTTCAGTTTTTAATGTGAATAATTAGTAATGTATTTGTTTCCATTTCCAAGGAAAGAACTGGTCCTATTGTTACTGTTCTATATAACTTCAATATCTGTATGTTACTAAAACTCTTTGGTCTGTAACCTTTAGCTGGGCAAAATAGAGGATCATAGGGCAAACATTTTTTAACCAAGATACTTCAAATGGGCTAACTAATCGAGTATGTCCAAAATCTGGGACTCATGATTCTTAGGAATTGAACTTTGACAAATTTTATAAAACATTTTAAAACATAAAAATTATAAAGCATTTTATGATATAATACAAAATGTCCCAAAACATTTCCTATGGTCATCTCTTGATGTTTGACTGTGCTGTACAGTTCCAGCATGGGCTACTTTGAGGCAGATCAATCTCTGAAACATGGTGATATGAAACAGTCCTTTTAAAAGTTTCATATGTTAGGCAAAGCAAATTGTTTAATTAAATCTAAGACTTTTTTTTTTCACTGATAGTAATCCTTCCATTTATAGAAAAAGGCAAGAGTGCTGTCTCTCTCCCCCAACAACTTCTATAACCTTACCAGGCCTGGGGGTCAGGAGGTGGGGCTGAGCCCATTCATTAGTTATGTTAACATGTAACTGATGTTCCTGTTCATTTTTTTTTAACTTCAGCTGCTGGTTGGGGAATCCTGAATAACAGACCCGGAAAAGCATAGGGGGTTGTAGACAGGAGGAAGAAATGCTATCAGGATCAGATTTTCACTTGGCCAAGATTGGATTTTCCCCTCTAATATAGTCAAGCTTATCTCTGACTTTGAAAACAGAAACAATCTTTAAGACCTCTGGTGATATTCAACTTATTTTAACCTTTCCATTTTTCCCCCTAAGTTTAAAACCAATCATTCCATTTTGAAAGGCCTGGAGGAAACAGAAGTTGTTTTAATGGGGAAATCGGCTGCAGTGGAAATTGATTATTTTTTTCGTGGAGTCATTCTGATTTATTTAGTGATTGCTTTTTCACCATTTGGATATTATTTGACCACCCACATCATGACAGAAAAAGAAAAGAAACTGAAAGAATTTTTGATAGTAATGGGACTTCAAGACACGGCATTTTGGTATGTGAGTTTATTTAATAAATAAATCATTCAAGGTGGTGAAAATACCTAATACTCTTTCCTCCTCCTATTTTCCCCAATAACAAAAACTCTGTGAGGTGGTTTGGGCTGAGAGAGAGAGGGACTGGCCCAAAGTCACCCAACTGGCATACTGTTTCCCTTTCAAAAATCTCAAACATAAACTAAAATATCTTCTCCAATACTTTTCACATGTAGACTGGAACATTAGAGTGTAATAGTTTTTCTTATTAAATATAATGCTCTGGACAATGTTAGTATAACAAAAATAGAATCTGTTTTGAATGAGTATGGATGGATGTACATGTTATAGATTGTGTTGTCATATTATTGTTTGTAAGTTATTTCTGTGTTTTTATCTTTTTTTAAATCTTATCTACTATTTATATTTTTTTCCAAATGCATTAAATAATTTTCAACAACTGGAGTTTCTTTTTTGTGTTTAACTATCCAATGGGAATCAGTTCTTTTGAGTTAACAGTTACTGTTTTAAAATAATGTTTGTTAACATAGAGTAGATATGGTTAATGATTATATCAATTAAATCTATCTTATTAATGCTATTTAGAACAATATAAAATTCAGACATAGGCCAAAACACAAAAAAATGTTCAGAAATAGTAGTTTAAGAAAAGTAATTTTTTTTCTTGAAATGTGATGCTAGATATACTGATATTTTTTTGCTTGTGCAAGGCTGCTAAAGATCATGAGAGAAGCATCCTAATCAGTTCTTCAGATTTTCTTACACAAGAGTATATCATTTTTGAGCATGACTACATTTATTTAACACTATTACCTTCTTTTTACTATATAGTAGTTACACAATGGTATCTACATCTTGTGATGATCACCTCCATACAAAAGCAGCTGTACCACAATGCTTAAAGGCAGGAACAACAAAGCATTTATGTTGTAGGACACAATAAGGGATTTTAAAGTGCAGATACTCTTCATCATTTGTAATGCCATAATATAATTATCTGTAATTTGAATCAGGCTCATTTAAAACATTGTGGAGTAACAAATCCAAAAACTAATTGACCACAGGTTTTCCTGGAATCAGCATTTTTCCAATTTAATTCTTTGTCTATTTTTTTTCTATATGTCTTTGAACTAGCTATCCAAAGTACATGTAGTATTCACTTTCCATCTGCTTTGTTTAGCAAACCTTTGAAGTTGTAACAGTTGGAAAAAGAAGCAACTTTGTGATCACTCTTCACATTTATGGCTGTCAGCATCCCACAGTGACCTAATTACCATTCAGGTGCTTTAAAACTGTCATGCATTTATAACTGTCACAGCATTGGTCATGTGGTTGCCAATCTTCCCAACCAGCTTTCAGTAAGCAAAATTAATGGAGAAGTTGGAAGTGAAATCATAAGTCACAGACATATGATGTCTGACTTAACCATGGTGATTCTCTTAATGATGGTAGCAGAAGTGACATTGTAAAACTGATGTAGTCATGTGATTCTTCATTTAGTGACTGCAGTTTTTAGCGATAGAGTTGCCTATCCCAATTGTGGACTAGTTCTATTGTTCTGATATCTTCAATCCGTGCTGTTAGTTTTCATGAAATCATGGAAACTAAAACCTAGGCTTCTTTCATCCTCAGTACATGTTTACAATCCCATTCTGATTTATTTCATTTCACTTTTCCCATTTTTCCGTGTTTGCTTCCTGCTTCTTCCTTATCCATTTTTTCAGTTCTACAATTGTTTTTAATGTTAAATTAAATAAAATTTCTATTTTCAAATGCTATTGCTATTCTATAAAAATTTCAGAGTGCGAATGGAATGAAAGCAGATGAAACAACTTGAGAAGTAGCATTCTGCAGAGTACAGAAGAAATGTTAAACCTAGTTTGACTAATTTGCTGGAGGAACATTTAAGCAACCTTAATCAAATGTAACAAGACCTCAGTTTCAAAGTAACTAGTCACTGAGGGACAAACCAGAGATAATTTAAATATGTTCTTGCACTGATTGTATAGTTTTTAAAAAAATAGTTTTGGGTGGCTAATTTTTTTTCTCGTTAATTGTGTCCGATTCATGGAGATTACCTGGACAAGTCCCTGCAGTTTTGTTGGCAAGGTTTTTCAGAAGTACTTAGCCATTGGCTTCTTCCTATGGCTGGGAGAAAGTCACTGGCCCAAGATCACCCATCTGACTTTGTGCCCAAGGCAACACTAGGACTCAAAGTCTCCCAGTTTTAGCCTGATGCCTCAATCCTACACCAAACTGGGTCTGCCCCAATAAATGTAAATATAAATAGAAAAATAAATAGTATCAGCTGGGAAAGGAGGATAAATGGAGAATGACTGGAACCTTATGAGGTAAGGGGAAATCCAGAGGAAAACTCTTTTTGTGGACATAATATTAGCATTGGGAGAAATCTCAGATTCAACAGTAATTTTTAGATGAGTTTTAAAGCAATTTGGAATAGTACAACCTTTTCACTAAAATAATGTTTGTGAATAATTATATTCCTTCAACTTAAAAAAAACCATAAGTTAATCTAATATTAATTATTTCCCCCCCATTAATAGCCATTTCTTAATAGAAAACTATCTTCTTAAGTTTAATTAACCTAATATGTTACAAAAGATACAGCAATTATTTTGTGCTGTTATAATATCTGCTACAGTTCTATGTTTCTTCGCTTTATTTCATGTAAGAACTTCTGGAAGTGCTGGCCCTCTTCATTGCCCTGAATATTTTCTTTCAAATTAATAATTTGCACAGGTTACTTTAGATTCATGAATCTTTGTTTTGTGCTTCTTTTTTCTAGGCTGTCTTGGGTCTTATTATACTCCAGCCTGATATTTGTTATGTCCTTTCTCATGTCCGTCATTGCAACATTTTCTTCACTCTTTCCTCAAAGCAGCAGCTTTGTGATATTTCTTCTTTTTTTCCTATATGGAATATCCTCCGTAAGTGTGTGTGCGTGTGTGTATGTATGCACTCCTTGTCACTCTGTTGTGGATACTATGTTAACAAGTGTGAGTTCACTTGGCTGTTGATGTTCCTAGGGAATAATTCTGGCTATCTTTTCACAAAGGTAGCCAGCAATACACACATTTACATTTGGGATATATATCAGGAACTTGTACAGTTCTGGCATATGCATTGCTGTAAACAACAGCACAGGAAAATGGATAAAAATCCAAATCACCCATAAGTATTCTGCCACAACGAGAACAGTATTATATTCTTGCTGGGCAATACTCAACAAATAATCAGAAAAGTTGCTTTGAAACACGTGGGAACGAGAATATAGCATATATTCACAACTCAGGGACTGTCTCCTGTGGCTACCACACAATTCTGGGAAAAGCTCTGGCTGTTTCAAAGAAATGTAGATAGATCTATATTCACATCCCTGTACACTTTGAAACAACTTTGTGAAATCAATTCCAAAGAATTTCACAGTCCTAAGGATAACGCCCCATTGCTATGTATTGCCCATTCATGAAAAACCCATTCCGTTAAGAAATGAGGATTGCAAAGGATTCCGTAATCTTACAGGTAATCTTTGAGTAAGGACTGGTCACTTAGTGACCATTTGAAGTTATGATAGACCTCCTCCAAAAGGTACTTACCACCCAATTCTGACAGCTAAGGCCATCACCACCCCTGCAGTCATGTGACTGCATTTTGGGACTTGGCAACCAGCCCACATTTACAGCTGTTTGCAGCATCCTATCATCACATTTACAATATTTACTTAAAGTTTTTGGCAGACATGCCCCATAGTGAAAAATGGGTTCATTTAACAACTGTGGAATTTGCTTAACAACTGCTACAAAACAAATTATGTCAGTCTTGTGGGTGACCTGCTTTATGACTGTCACTACTTACAACCATGGGCAGGCTCCATTACAGTACTTGGTTGAGAGTTTGTCATGGCAATTTACTCATACAGCAAAATGATGATGAATTTTCTTCCCTTATAGTACTAGACCAGGGGTAGGCAACCTTGGCTCTTTTATGACTTGTGGACTTCAACTCCCAAAATTCCTGAGCCAGCCATGCTGAGGAGAAAGGGAAAGGTTTCCAAGCTGAGCCATGCTGGCTCAGGAATTCTGGGAGTTGAAGTCCACGAGTCATAAAAGAGCCAAGGTTGCCTACCCCTGCACTAGACAGTCAAGCTGGAAAAAGCAAAATAAAATCTGTCACTTATTTTTTTTTACCAGACAAACCAGAAACGAAATAAACCAAAAACCTAAATCGCATAATAATATTCCACATAACATCATAATGTGCTAACGTAGCCATATTAAAATTATGTGTGTACAGAAAAGGGTTTAAGCCTCACTGAACGAAGAAGTTCTCCAATAATAGCTGCATAGTTATGAAAAAAGCCAGCTATTTCCTCAGGAAAGCTCTTCATTAAGGAGAATGGGTATCTCAATGTGCAATCCACCTGCACCAGCACTAAGGCTTCTCCATTATCTAAGGCAGTGTTTCTCAACCTTGACAATTTTAAGGCATGTGGACTTCAACTCCCAGAATTCCACAGCCAGCAATGCTGGCTGTGGAATTCTGGGAGTTGAAGTCCACATGCCTTAAAATTGTCAAGGTTGAGAAACACTGATCTAAGATAGCAGTCCAAGCCTTGCAGTAGTGAGACATTGATTTGATTCTTTCTAAAAAAAAAACCAGTCTTCACATTTTGGCTGCCATTTAATAACAATAATGTCTGATGTATAAGAAGTGGAGGAAGCTGAACTAGAACTTGTACTCAGTTTAAGTTCTGAGTACTGCTCGGTTTTAAATTTATAATCGTATCATCCAGAATGAGGAAGTTTTTAATAGTTTAATAATCATGGTGCTCTTTGGAACACAATAATTTTAGTGCATAGAAGGTTTGAAAATTCAAATGGTAGGTCAATCTCTCTTTCAAGGATAAGATATGCATACACAGAAATGTATCTGAAATGATACCATGCTGTAAATAATGTAGTCCCAACGCATTTGCAGGTCATTAAGTTGGAGACATTGGCACACTGTACTCTCTGTAGAAAGTTCTGTGTGAAATGTGAGATAGATATTACTTTTTGTCTTTGAGATAGGTGGCCGCATATAAAAGTCTGATTTCGAAATTTTGAAGTGAGATTTCTTGCACCCTGAAACATGTTTTCTATTTTCCTTTAGATTTCCTTTGCATTTATGCTAACATCACTTTTTAAAAAATCATCAAATGCTGGCTCAGCACAGTATTTCACAACCGTGGCTTTTGGTGCTATAGGTGTGACCATTGTCCTGCTGCAAGACTTCCCAAAATCCTTTGTGTGGTCATTAAGTCCACTGTGTGAGTGCACATTTTTAGTTGGTGTTGCACAGGTTAGTAAAGCATTCTGTTGGCTTCGTACTATTATTTGTGACTGTCTGGGCTTTATTCTACTTTGATACATGTCACATATATCCTTGATTCAAACATTCAGCAAATGTAATACTTGTTTGTTAATGGATTTCTCAATTCGAATGGGTATTTTATTTTTAAAATGAGAAGTATGTCTTGTTAATCTTGAAAGCTGTGCACCAATTTAATCTTAATTAACATTTGCACAGAGATTTGTGGCTTGGCATTTGATTTCAACAGAAAGAACTAATCTCATATCATAAGCTTTCATACAATATACTGCCAGTATATGTATGGCATTACCACAGTGAACCTACTGTTCAGTGGTTTGTATAAGTTTGTATTTCCTTAGATGTAGGCATAGTTTTTCATAAGCTATAATATTCATTTTTGATATAAATGTCACTTCCAGTCAGTTTAGTTTTGCTATAAATTCAAGCTGCAAAACCCTTTTTCTTGCTAGCCCCTCTTAGCAGGAAAATTTTTGTTTTTTCCTCTCCGCTTAGAGTTCATTTTATGTGCCAGAATCATGATATTAAACCATATATTGAATTCTCTTGTGAAATTGTTTTTCCCGGCACATTTCTTTAACAGAATGCAGTTGTAGTGGGATGAAGCACATGAGGGAAAATTAGCATAAATTATAAGAACAATTTGAAATTATAATCGTAGGCATCTGTGGGAAGGAAAGGAGCCAAGCGGTAGAACACATATCATGATATCCTGATGTAAATCTTATGACTAGCCTCTTGTATCCAATTGCAGGACATACATACAAAAGGGTGGGATTTGTATTAGAACATCACAATGCATGTTTCAGCCATGTTTTGTTATCAAAATAGTAGTGGGTATCTGTGAATGCAACCTTTGGTTTAAAATAAGAAAGATGTAAAATATATTAGCCTCTTTATTTCATGTTGCTACACTCCCCAATATTCTTTTTTGCTGCCATGGCCATAATTTCTGTTGTAATGCCAGCTACAAACCAGAGATGAGAAGAGGAGAAAATTTAATAAATGTAGAGGTTTGATTTTCTGAGCATGCATTAGCTTGTAGCTGCTGGTTCCAATCTAAATTAAGTTTGGGGGAGATTTTCCTTTCATTATTCTCTATAATTAGAGTTAGGTAACTTGTTAATTTTTTCTTAACATTTTAATGCTCTGGCACTTTCACATTTGCTTGCAGGTTATACATCTGGAAGATTTTGAACATGGAGCTGTTTTCTCAAATTTAACCCATGGCCCTTATCCACTAATCATTGCTCTTATGCTATTGGCTCTTGATAGCATGTTGTATCTACTCCTAGGGATTTACTTTGATCAGGTGATTCCAGGTATGTTTATTAGAACTGAAAAAGAATGTAAATGGTGAGATATATTCAGTAACCATTTAGATATTTACTAAGTAGGGAAGAAGAAATTTTGAATCTGAAACTTGGTCTTAGTGAGAGAGCATCCATGGAACTTAACATGCTGTAACATTCATATATGTTATAGAAGCTCAGAAAGAAGGCATTACATGTAGTCCTTGACTTACAACCATAATGGAGCCTGCTCATTCATAAGCGGTTTTAAGTTGTGATGGTCATAAAGTAGGTCATCACAGGACTGACACGATTTTACAACATTTTTTTTGTAGCTGTTGTTAAGCAAACGCCACAGTTGTTAAGATAATCCATTGTTCATTCTGGGTTATTTTTGCCGAAAACCAGAATTAAATGACATTTTTCAGCAAAATATGACTGCGGGATGCTGTAAACAGCTGTAAAGGTAGGATGGTTGCCAAGCACCAGAAATATGGTCATGTGACTGTTGGGACGGGGGCAGTCATCGGAACTTCATAACTGGGTTGTAAGAGTCTTGGAAGGGGTGTCCATCAGTTGCAACTTGAGGACGCTTTACATATACAGTGAACTACTTTACAAATTGTGCTAATCCATGGTATATTAAACCTTAAGCGTTCAAATGTATATATCGAGATAATAGTTTATGGGCTGCATAAGGCAGCATAGAGTCACGCTATATAAATTGTATAGACATGTGAGTAGTTGTACATGCTCTTTGCCCACATTTTACAAGACTGAGTGCTATACCTCTAATTGACAAATGAAGAAAATGCCCTTAGGCACATGTGAATCTGGAACTCCAGTCATTAAACATCTATCTAGTTCAGGATCAAACGAAGATGTACCTCATTCAGGGTTAACCATTTTAAATAATTTCTTGTGTTTTTTCTAAGTACTGAAATAAATCCGACCATTAAAATCACATCTGTTGACAACTAAATGAACTATTATACTATTTTTGCTGGCAAGCCTTGACAATATATATACTTTCGATCTTTTTTCTTAGTTTGTCTTAAATAGGAACAACATTTTCAGATTACTTTTATACTTGATCTTGCTTATAACTACTAGTTTTGCACACTTAAAAAAGGAATAAATTTGTGAAAAAAATAGACTAGTGCTCAAAAATGAAATGGTGTAGGCTGGTGGGAGAAATGAGGTCTTGATCAGCTGGAGCATTTCCTTTCACTGTTGTATACATAGTGTAAAACGACCTTTTTGAACTGTCCCAGTACTCCAAAATATTTAATATTTACCCTTTTATATATGGGTACTTTATTTCCAGGAGCATATGGATTGCGACGGAGTTTTTTCTTCTTTCTAAAGCCCTCATTTTGGATAAAAAAAACAAGAAATTATGAAGAATTGTATGAGAGCTGTAGTAATGAACACCTAGATTTCACTCAGGTCATTGAACCTATATCTTCTGAATTTAGGGGAAAAGAAGCTATCAGGTATGACAGATTAATTTTGATTAAATTTAAATTGATTAAATTTAAATACCATGATGTCAATTAATATATATTTTATATGAGAAAGTAACAGGGTAATTTGTTTATGCAGCCACAAATAAAGTGTAACACTAATTGAATACAGTTTTTCTTTTTAAAGTTCAGGAATGTGGAAAATAAATATCTTCCATTTAAACATTATATGATAATTTTCATGTATAAATATTCTTTACTCTGGCATGTGAAGTTATTTTGTGTGTGTTCTTTATAGGGCTGTGGTGATTTATAGCCCAAGGGAAAACAATCCATACTGGACAATGGCATTGGTTTCCATACCCTTTTACTACAACACCATAAAAAGCATTTGTATGTCAGCCGTCAAGGTAGACCAGATCAAGAAAGAGACTTCCATGCATGTCTCGTCATATCTCATCTTGTATCAGAAATGCAGGAACTGGAAAGGAGAAAATTATTAATTTAAATTTAAATTAGATTAAAACTTTAGTAAAAACATAAATTTATATAGTTCTAGTCCAATGCCAGGCCACATTGATAGCAGAGATATTTCCAAGCAGCAATTATTTTGTGTGCATGTCGTTTCCAAGGGGCATTGTAAAAAATGGATAGTTGTTTGAATGGTGCCAAATTCTCAGTAAATATCTTTGTCCTCTGGGAGAAACCTCCATTTTTTCATGTCGTCTTTAGTTCTAGCCAAACCAGCTAAACATCATGCACGTAAAAATTCCAATGTAGAATGTAACTCTGATTTCTTAAAAATTGTATCGTCTTAAAAACTGCATCTGCCTGTCTTTTTTTTCAGAATCAGCCATATTGAGAAATCTTTTGCTAAAAAGGATGAAATTGTGGAGGCTTTGAAAAGTAAGAGTGTTTAATTTTCAATAATCTGTGACATTAGAATTCTTGCATTTTCTTAACAGTGATATGGGCGGGTTTTTCTTAACAATCGTGATTTGTTAATTCTTTAAGGACTTTAATTATGTTCAGTATATAAAATGTTCTTTCAATGACATTATAAATGGGTTTAGTATGGATTACATCCCAAGGTTCTCAAGGAACTGGCAGATGTGATCTCAGAACCACTGAACTATATTTTTCAAAGATCCTGGAGCACTGGGGAACTACCAGAGGACTGGAAAAGAGCTGATGTAGTTCCCATCTTCAAAAAAGGAGAAAAAATGGATCCAGGAAACTACAGACCTATCAGCCTGACCTCAATACCGGTACATGGGAAGATTCTGAAAAAGATAATCAAGCAACGAACCAGCAAACACCTAAGGCAAACAAAGTCATAACAAAAGCCAACATGGGTTTGTCAAAAACAGATCATGCCAGACAAATCTTATTGCATTCTTTGACCAGATGACAACATTAGTGTGTGGATATAATTTACTTGGACTTCAGTAAGGCATTTGATAAAGTAAACCACAACCTACTACTTGATAAGATAGAAAAATGTGGGTTAGACAGCTGGATTCGTAGCTGGCTAACTGGCCGTATTCAGCGTGTGGTCCTCAATGGAACTGCATCTACAAGGAGGGAAGTGTGTAGTGGGGTGCCCAGGGCTCTGTTCTAGGCCCAGTGCTCTTCAACATCTTCATCAATGATTTGGATGAGGGAATAGATGGGGAACTCATCAAATTTGCAGATGACACCAAGCTGGCAGGAGTAGCAAAACACTCCAGAAGATAGGCTTAAGATTCAGAAGGATCTTGACAGACTTGAACATTGGGCGCTATCTAACAAAATGAAATTCAGTGGTGAAAAAAATAAGGTTCTACATTTAGGCACGAAAAACCAAATGCACAGGTATAGTATAGGGGGTACCTTGCTCAATAGTAGTAACTATGAGAGGGATCTCGGAGTCCTAGTGGACAGTCACTTAAATATGAGCCAGCAGTGTGCTGCAGCTGCCAAAAAAGCCAACACAGTGCTAGGCTGCATTAACAGAGGGACAGAATGAAGATCACGTGAAGTGTTAATACCATTTTACAATGCTTGGTAAGGCCACACTTGGAATACTGCATCCAGTTTTGGTCACCACAATGTAAAAAAGATGTTGAGACTCTGGAAAGAATACAGAGAAGAGCAACAAAGATGATTAAGGGACTGGAGGCTAAAACATATAAGGAACGGTTGCTGGAATTGGGTATGTCTAGTCTAATGAAGAGAAGGACGAGGGGGGGACATGATAGCAGTGATCTAATATCTCAGGGGTTGCCTCAAAGAAGAGGGAGTCAAGCTATTCTCCAAAGCACCTGAAGGCAGGACACGAAGCAACAGTTGGAAACTAACCAAAGAGAGAAGCAACCTAGAACTGAGGAAAAATTTCCCGACAGTTAGAACAATTAACCAGTGGGAAAACCTGCCTCCAGAAGCAGTGAATGCGCCAACACTGGAAGTTTTTAAGAAGAGACTGGACAGCCATTTGTCTGAAATGGTATAGGGTTTTCTGCCTGAGCAGGGGATTGGACTAGATGACCTCCAAGGTCCCTTCCAACTATTATTATTATTATTGTTCTTGTTGCTGTTGTTGTTATTGTAGCAATGCTTACTGATATACTTAATTCCCCCCACTAATTATTTTAACTTTTAATAGATTTATCCTTTGACATATATGAAGGTCAGATCACAGCATTACTTGGACACAGTGGAACAGGCAAAACAACTTTGATGAATATTCTTTGTGGATTGTGTCCACCTTCTGATGGTATATATTGTTAAAATGTTTTCATTTTTCTTTTTTTATGCCCACTTTTTTTTAATCATGCCCATTAAAAGTCTCTTTGCCATTCTATACTGTACGTATGTAAAATACTTAAGATATACAATCCCATTCCCCTTTTATGTATGTGTAAATTGTGTACAGTGTGTCAACTACGAATGCATAAAGCTTCATTTGGATTTCATGAGCATTTTCTTGTGAATGTTTCTCTCAATTAGTCTTTAATGTATTATAATAGCTATACTTATTTTACTGTGTTCTGTCTGTTGTTAGCCATACGATTATTTCCTCTCTTCTCTATTTTTATAAATTAGGTTTTGCATCAATATATGGATATCAAGTTTCTGAAATAGATGAAATGTTAGATGTAAGAAAGATGATGGGAGTTTGCCAACAGATAGATATTTTTTTTGATGTATTAACTGTGGAAGAGAATCTATCAATAATTGCCTCTGTTAAAGGGATACCTCCCAATGATGTAATACAAGAGGTGAGTCAATTAAATACCACTTGTATTCAATGTCCACTGTTATCATTTTGATCAAATAAAATGACTAAGAATGTTTTTTGCAGCAAGACTATATATAATCCATCATAACATTCATCAAACCTAAGCTGATTAAAATATGTACCTTTTGAAAATGTTAACATATATATACCTGGATTAGTAAAATAGTTTTTTTATACTAAAGACAACACGGAATTAGAATGTAGAACAATTTTGTAAGTTAAGTTTGAAATGATTAATTTCATAATATTTCCCTTCATTTCAAGAAATTTTGTAAGATAGGAAAGCAATAAGGAAACATCTTTTACCAAATCAAATGCTTTAAAAATTCTTGTATTTAACAATTTTTTTTATCTATGCTTATGTGTGCACATATACATGTGTAAGTTTTACGTCCCAAAATTTCTTCCAGCGAATCTCTGGTGGAAGGGATAACACTTGACTGAGCTGTTCAGCTGATTGCTGGGAGTAAGAAGGTGTTAAGCTATTATGACTGTTCTTAATATTGTCAATTTTTAACTTCCTATAATCTAGATTGAATTGGGTAGTATACAAGCTTCTATAATTAATAAACATAATAATACATAATATTTTATTATAGTGCACACAATATATACATAATAAACATAATTAAAACATTTTCTTCTGGATTTTGTAAGGTTCAGAATGTTTTATTAGACTTGGATATGCAGTTCTTTAAAGATAATCAAGCAAAAATCTTGAGTGGAGGCCAAAAAAGGAAGCTGTCAGTTGGATTTGCAGTTCTTGGAGATCCAAAGGTAAATGCCAAAAGGACAATGATTTCCCTCTCCCCACCTCATTTTCCTTCTCTACTAGTTTCGGTAGTTAGGTAGTTTAGTTGGTTAAATTACCATCATTACCTTAGTACATTTTTCTCTCGAAATTTACTCAGATGAGTACATTACATTACTCCAGCAATTTGAGGCTAGAATGGGACAATTCACTGCAGCCAAGTTACCATGGCCAACTTGTTGTGGCCAACTCGTCATGGGACAATTCAACAATTCAATTTAAGTATTTAAAATAATTTGTAAGGTATTCTAATTTTTATCATTCACCTTTCATTTTGTCTCCCCCTTTTCATTCTTTCTTTAATTATTCTATTCCACCATTTCTTTAATATTAGTGTAACTTTTGTCCCGTAGTAGTTGTGCCACGGTGAATTGGCGTAGTGAGTTGGCTGTGGCAGGTTGGCCGCAGCAAGTTGGCCACTGCGAGTTGGCTGTGGCAATTTGTCTTGGACTCATCAGAGGCCTGCTAATCAGACATATATAGAAATTGATCAATTGATTGAATAAACTAAAAAATACAGTGCTGAGAGATCAGTCTCATTTTTGCCCTATTTCAACTCTGGAGAAATTCCAAAATTCATTATGCAGTGTGGCTCATAACCACATTGGCGTTGCTTATGGTTCTGAGAAGAATAAAAGCGCCATGAGGAACTCGTGGTACTGTGAGCAACTCCAGTATTGGCTGGGGCTTGTCCTGATACTGAAATATTCAAAGGGAGCCAAAACCTAAATAGGAATTGAATTGAGAATAGTTGCATCATTTGATTTGTGTTGTTTTGAGACTGCTTCCAAAATTCCCAGATTTCTTTCCTGGAAATCTTGTACTGAATAATGTCAACAGATGTGGAATTAATAACATTGTGATTAGTGGGGGACAAGGTGGGATTTGCCAGTTGCTTTCATAGATCAAAAAAGTGGGAAACACAGGATCAGGGGAATTATCTAATGGAAGGATGTAGTAGCCTACAGTTTCCTCTGAATACCTTGTGAGGCAAGTTACCTCAGTCTGGAAAAGGTGACTTGCTGCTACAGTTACAGGACTGCAAAAGCAATGTAAATCTTAAGTGTGGATATGCTCACAGTAGAAATACTTTGTTACAACTGATATAAAGTTATATTAGAGTAAACTGTAGAATGGTCCTCGACTTACAACCATTTGTTTAGTGACTGTTCAACAACATTGAAAAAAGTGCCTCATGACTGGTTTTCACATTTACGACCAACATTCCCAGGGTCGCATGATCAAAATTCGGATACTTGGCAACTATTATATATTTATGACAGTTGCATTGTTCCAGGGTCATATGATTATCTTTTACAAACTTCTGACAGAGTCAATGAGGATATCAGATTCGCTTCACAACCATATTGCTAACGTAACAACTGCAATGATTCACTTTACAACTGTAGCAAGAAAGGCCGTAAAATGTGGAAAAATTCAGTTAAAAACTAGCTACAGAAATTTTGGATTCAATTATGGTCATAAATTGAGGACTACCTGTATTTAGTGTGATTTCTATTGTGAATTCCAAATTAGGAGTGTCACCTTTGAATGACATTAATTTATAAAACTTCATATTTACTTTGGTCATTGTTTCCTTATAATGGTTATATCTTTATCCTATCACATATAATTTTGTGATCATATCACATGTTTTGATAGAAAGTAGTAATAAAGTTAATGAAGATTATTTATGTTGTGTTCAAAATGATGAGGATGGGGATGATATGTGTGTGTTTTTACGTATATTTATTTAGGTATTGCTGTTAGATGAGCCAACAACTGGTATGGATCCATGCTCACGGCAAACTGTTTGGAACCTCTTGAAAAACAGAAAAGCCAATTCTGTGACAGTATTCAGTACCCATTTCATGGATGAAGCAGACATTGTTGCAGGCATGTTCAGAGATATGCACCCCATAACTACAGCAGTTATTCCTTGATGGTTACTGTCTACAAAAGAATAACTGAAGATTCCACGTATTCTTGTTTCTAGATCGGAAAGCTGTGATTTCTCGAGGAATGCTGAAATGTCTTGGCTCCTCTCTCTTCCTTAAGACAAAATGGGGAATTGGCTATCATTTGAGGTATAATTAGCTTCCCTGCCTATTTCAAATAAATTTTACTAACTACATTATTTGTACCTAAGCTTTATAAAGTCTTTCTGAACCATCATAATTTTATTTCACAAAAGAGAGGGTTGAAATATAGGAAGAGGGTAAGTTACATAACAATTGATTATTTGAGAGGGCAATAATGATGAGCAAACCTACTAGTAAAAAAGGCAAGTTGTAACCGAGCCTGAAAAGCCATGAATAGTGGGCAGCCTATAAACATTTGAAATAATTAAAATTAAAACGCTTTAGATTTTAGATAGCTCATGATGCTGTTTTCTCGGTTACAAGTATGAAGTAATTGCCCTTGTATGAGTGGCACATATAATAGTAAATTATCTGAATAAATTTATTAAATATTCAAGTAATCAAATATGAATAGATGAGAACATATCTGCCTTCTTGAAGTTGAACATTTTTGTACTGTTTCTATAATGGAATGTTTGTAGTTAAAAAATAATGCCTACTTTTCAGTACAATGATATCAAAATAAAAACAGTAGAGTTGTTTACTTGTTAGGAGCCTTCAAACAGATTTGCTATAATGAAGAAATGAACATTTTTCAGAGACTCTGACCAAGTAGCTCCAGCACACAATTTGTAGCACTTCAACATGTTTATTTATTTATTAAACTCAAAAAGTAGCTCTGGGTGGCTTACAATATTTAAAAATCCAGAACATAAAACTCCATTAAAAACCCCATCCCATCCCCTCATGTCAGCAGCAGCACAATCAAATCACTTGATCATCTCCATTTCCATTTGGCCCAGGGCTGCTGACAAAATCACATTTTTAGTCTTTTGGGGAAGCAACAAGATACAGGTCAGTTGTACCTCCAGGGAAACGATGTTCCACAGAGAAAGGGACACCCACAAGAAACTTCAACACATCTACTATAGATCCTACTGTATCTGTCAGGCCCAAGAACCAAGAACAACACATGGAGTTATTTCTGAATATTTTGTTTATTGTTGTTTATTTGTAGACTAAAGCAACTAGATAGCATAACTAAACATATATTCTATGAACTAGGGCAGCGGTTCTCAACCTGTGGGTCGCGACCCCATTTGGGGTCAAACGACCATTTCACGGGGGTCGCCAAGCACCGCAGCCCGCCATTTTTTTTTGTCGGCCATTTTTGGGGGGGGTTGGCCATTTTTTTTCCTATCGCGATGCGGGCCATCGCGCCGCGCATGCGCGATGTGGGCCATCACGCCACGCATGCGTGATGTGGGCTGTCGCACCACGCATGCGTGATGCGGGCCATTGCGCCGCGCATGCGTGGTGCAGGCCCGCCATTTTTTTTTTTGGTCGGCCATTTTTTTTCTTATCGCGATGCGCCCCATCGCGCCGCGCATGCGCGGTGTGGGCCCGCCATTTTTTTGCGCGATGCGGGCCGGGGTCGAGCCCCGGAAAAGGTTGAGAACCACTGAACTAGGGAGAATCCTAGCACACATTCTCTATTATAATCTTGTTTGTAATGTTTAAAAAGAATGAGATCCACAGTGTAGCAACAATGCTTTCATCCCTGCTATGTGTTTATTCTTCTTTAGTATGCAAATAGACAGGTATTGTAACACAGAAGGTACAGCATTCTTGATCAGGCAGCATATCCCTGGAGCCAGTCTGCTGAAGGAGACTGAAGAGCAACTTGTCTATGCCTTGCCATATAAAGATACAGACAGGTTTTCAGGTACAGCCTTTCTCTTTTTCTCCACTGAAAATTGGAAGTTGATGGTGTAGGTTTCCTCAGTAAAATCTGAGGAAACAAATGGCGGGGCTGGCCATAACAGCAAGCACCACACTAGCTGCTGAGTGTTTTGAAATCGGAGCAGTCTGGGAGAGTGCTGGTAACAGTTGTGAGGGGCAGCTGTTGTTGATTAGTCCTGGATGGGTAGTACAGTAGTTCCCATTCAGGACTGTGGTTTTCTTCAACCTCCAGCTTCTGCTCAAAGAGCAGGTGACAGCTGTGCGTAGGAAGGTCTTTGAAGAGATTCATTTCAGGCACCAGCTGTGTCCATTCCTAGATTAGGGGATTCTAGACCAGCACTCGCACACAGCTCCACTCACGCACGAGAGAAGAGAAGACTTTGGGACATGGTTTCACGCTCCTTCAAGCTTCTCTATGCCAAAAGCTTTTGCAAAGGGATGGAAGGCCTGAAGCAGGTGAGATTGGTACCCAAAGCCTTTCATCTGGAGAAAAGAAGCCTTTGGAGATGTTTCCCAACCATTACTTCTCAGGATTTAGGAAACACAGCTCTTTAGTTGTAGTACTTACCTTCTGGAACAGCAATCCTCCCCCGCCCCCAGATTCATATGATGAATACCCTGGTGATATTCAATAAATCTTTGAAAACATAGCTGTTCCCCAACCCTTGATTTAGCAGGAGGGTATTGAGCCCCTACAGGATATTATTTCCTTGAAGAACTGCATTTTCTGGATTCATTATGGTTTCTGTTTCCTATTGTTCATTTCTTTTTTTTAAACGAAGTACAGGTAGTTCTAAACTTACGATCACAATGGAGCCCAAAGTTTCCATTGCTAAGTAAGGCAGTTGTTAAGTGAATTTTGCCCCATTTTGTGACCATTCTTGCCACAGCTGTTAAGTGAATCATAGCGGTTATTAAGTTAGTAGCCCGCTTGTAAAGTTAATCTGGCATCCCCCATTGATTTTGCTTGTCAGAGGGTCACAAAAGGTGATCCCATGATCCCAGGACACTGCAACCGTCATAAATATGAGCAAGTTGCCAAGCGTCTGGATTTTGATCATCTGACCATGGGGATGTTGCAATGGTCGTAAGTGTGAAAAACGGTTGTAAGTCACTTTTTCCAGTGCCGTTGTAACATGGAACGTTCACTAAACGAATAATCGTAAATCGAGGATTACCTGTAAGACATTCAGAGTCTGATAGAATTAGCCCAACTCTAAATCTAAGCAGTAAATAATCTGAAAAAGCACCCAAAAGGCACTCTTTCTACTTTTATACAGAAGAAAATGATTATGGCTCCTCTTAAAGCAGGGGTTCTCAACCTTGGCATCTTTAAGACTTGTGGACTTCAACTCCCAAAATTCCTGAGCCAGCCGTGCTGAGGAGAAAGGGAGAGGTTTCCAAGCTGAGCCATGTTGGCTGAGGAATTCTGGGAGTTGAAGTCCACAAGTCTTAAAGTTGCCAAGGTTGAGAACCCGTCTTAAAGAATAGCGCTCAAAGTTCTTTTGGGAATAATTCCTCTTCCTCTTCCACTCCCTCTAGCACTGTTTGCTGATCTAGATACTCATTCTCATTTGGGTGTTATTTCTTACGGTCTTTCTACCTCAACCTTAGAAGATGTGTTTTTCAAACTGGAAGTCGAAGCAGAGACTGACCAACAGGGTAAGAATCAGTTATACAGCTTCATGTGGTATTTATCATATGATGAAATTATTAAAAGTATATTTCATTTTAGTATTATTTGTAATTTGGGGAATTACTGTACAAAAATACATTCTTTAAAAAATTTACAGCAGAAGATGATTAAAACACTAAGAAAATCATAATATATTTATTTCTGAGAATTGTGCCTTAAAAGTATATGTATGTGGATGCGTGTATTTCCTTCTCCCACGAATAGTGGTAATGTTCTCAAAAAATATCATTTAGCATGTGCTGATATAGTCAGTTAATTATGAAATGTTGCTAACAAGGTGACACCAAGAGTTATAGAGCTGGTTGGAAAAGATAAATTTAAAAACATTTAAATTTCTTTTTCCTTTGTTTCCCAGATTTTGGTGTTTTTAACTCACAGCAAGCTGAAGACAAAATGAATAGGAATTCTGTTGATGAACTAGAGCAAAGTCTGTTAATGCTATCTATGACAAAATCCAGTGCAGTAAGCAATAAGTCTCTTTGGAGAAAGCAGGTCCTGGTGATTGCAAAGGTTCATTTTCGTAGTTTTAATCGTGACGTTAAATCAATGTCAGAAGTGTAAGTATCTTCACACTGGGCTTCCTCCACATTTTGGAAAGTGTTTAATTGGTATGAAAAATATAAATAAGAAACTTTGTTCTTAATTGGCTGATCATACTAGTTCCCAAAATTATATGTAACTTGTTGAAAATAACAATACAATTTGTGACTTTAAATTTAGGAAATTTCTCTCTGAGGGTTTACATATGAGGAAAACTGAGTTGGCTGGGAGATGGGCAGACCTGAGGCAGTAACGTCTATTACTAATAAACTGAGCAACACAGGTTGCTTAACTTTGAAATTTTAAGTGTCCAGAAGCTGGAAGGCTGGAATTAGAGATAAAAGAAATGGACACCAGTTCTCATAACATTCAGAAATTTTAGCTCAAATATGCCAGAAAGTAATTTATGTTCTCCCAAAGATGCTTTTTTCATGAGGCAACTGGATTTTCTTGTTTTTCTTTGAAGATGTTTCGGTTCTCATCCAAGGAGCTTCTTCAGCTCTGACTGGATGGTGGGAAATGTGAAGATTTATACTCCTTGCAGACAGCTGGTCATTTGCATTCTTTTAACGAGTCATTAAAGCTACCTGGAGGTTTATCTGTGTCTTCAGGGTCACCTGAGTACTGCAAATGGGTGTGGAGTCTTCTTGGAACTGTTGAAAGGACTGTGTTGTAGACTGGAGATAGATGATGTTGTATCCCTCCCCCTCTGTTGAGAGAGGGCTGTTCAGTTTTGACATAGATGGCCTCGCTAAAAGAATGCAGTCAGAGCTGAAGAAGCTTCTTGGGTGAGAAGCGAAACGCCTTCAAAGAAAAACAAGAAAGTCCAGCTGCCTCGTGAAAAAGCATCTATGACCTGGATGACTGAGAATCTCCATAGACAATTTATGTTCAAAACGCAAATATTGTTTTGGGGAAACGGAACCATTTTTAAGGTACTTCAAGAAATGAAACATGTAGATTTGTGGCAAAGTTTTTCAAGTTTCATGAAAAATGTGAGCAAGTTTCAGTGTAGTATATAATTCAGCCAGTCATATTACCAGGAATGATTTCCTCATCCACCCATTTTAGTCTGAATATTTTTATATGGACCTAGATTTCAAGCTGGCACAAGCTGATTTTTTAAAAATAAGAGATATCAGTAATGTTGTAATGAACTGTGATATTTATATAAGAACAGAACCCTATTAATATGGGTATTTCATTAGACAATTTATTTTATCTGCAAATTCCTTTATCTCAGGTTTGCACATAATAATTGCCAATAGGCCTTAGATTCGAGGGTTAGACAAACAGTAAGATTTTCTTTATTGCAGCAAAAATGCAATAATGTTTGCTTAATTGAAATAGTACTTGGAGCCTTTTATTTGACAGCTTCTTCTGTGAATGTAATGAAGAATGGGTTGGAGGCACATTGTAACTTATTTCCAGTGAATCACCTGATATGCAGGTTAGGGTGATCTTTTTAATCGTGCACCAATAAAATTCAATCAAAATCCATTTTTAATCAGAGATCATTTTAGGACTATACATATGGACCAGCATTCATATCTAATGTGTAGTCTGTACAAACTGTACTGCTGTAATTCATGCTAAACACTGTATTTAGAATGTTTTCCTCACTAATAAAAGAATTTATCAAGGGAACATACTTGTAAGCATATTGGACCTCTCTAATTTATTTATTTTTAAATTAGGGACCTCCCTAGTTTATTTTTGCAACTAAAACTGCAACTTTTCTAAGATGATATAATTACACTTTTATGTCTTTTCCTCTTTATTTACTCTCCCACTCTTGTAAACTGTTCTTTCTCTGCCTTTATCCCATTATGAGTTTTTATTCCATTGAAAAAATTCTGCATTGCTCCTTTCATCTATTTCTTTTGTCTCCCATTGTTCACATTTAATTTTCCTTCTCTATATGATTTTCAAAAATATTTCAGATGAAATTAAGGTTATTTAAAATTTATTTTTCTGAAAAAGTGCAAAATCAGAATTATTTACTGTTCAGCAGTGATGCATTCAGACGTGTTTAGTATATGTTTGTGCTTGGCAAATTTAATATAGATAGATGGATTGTAGGTTTTTTAATAATACAAAGAAAATTCAACTCCAGATTGAAGTTAGTCCACTTTTATTCTAAAGGACAGCAATTCTTTAATGTAATTTGACTCAACTTTTTTTTTCTCTTAAAGGTTAGCGCTATTCCTAGTATTTCTTTGTGTTGAGGTTTTTATGTTTCACATGTATCAAGAATACTTGAAAAATGCTACAGCTCCTATCAAACTCTCTCCAGATTTATACTTTCTTAAACCAAATGAGACTCATCATAAATATAAAACCAGCCTTCTTATTCAAAACTATACTGGTAAGTAATAGGAAGCATCACTATTTCCCCCCAGTTTTTTTCCTTCTACTCCTTTTAATTTCTATTATTATTGTTATATTTTAATATAATATACACACTGGAAATCAATTGAAAGACTATTTTTTATACATGGCCTGAATTTTTCAATTTATTGAAACTAGAGAAAGCAATCTTTTTGCAGCCAAACTTTTCTTTTTTTCTTGGCATCCAAGAGCTTTAGAAGTGATGTGAGAATGAAGTGATAGACGTCCGCATTGTAACTGCAGCTCTATACATTCAACAAGAATATATATGAACTACTTTTCCCATTGCACGAAGGGGGAAGTACAATGCAACCATTACGTTCATTTGAATGTGGAGAGAGATTATTGGAATGACACAGACTTGTTAATGATCACTATCTTCCTTAATTCATTATCTTCTAGGTGTAAACATTGATGACGTGATCATAAACCCACTTCAGAGCCAGAATATACTGACAGAAATGTTCAATGGCAGTGATTATGTATCAGGTTCTCCTCACAATGCAGCATTAAATGTAGTTCATGTAAGCAAGGTGAGAAGATATATAACTTATGTTTAACAGCTGGTAACACACAGTCTTGAACAGTTTATTTAGAACATAACGAAATTTTGCTAAAAACCAGTAATTCTATCCAATGTACTCTTCTGATTGAATTTAGTTTTATTTCAACTGGGGCAAAGCTGATAGGTGTTGCTGCTTTGGATTTGTAGCTAATAAGTTAAATCTTTATTGTTTTTGCAGAACTATATCTTGAAAGTTGCTTTTAACCGAACCATGCTACATTCTTTACCTCTTATGATGAATATCATTAGTAATTTGTACCTACATAATTTAAATGTAACTGAAAGCATCCATGTCTGGATTAGCTCTTTCATTCAAGTAAGTAAATGCAAACTCAAATGTTGATATAATAAAATGAAATGATAGACAGACTTCCTGTGTAAACAGATATTTAAGACATGTTGTATTTCTTTTGCATTGTCTATTTGTACAATTTGTGAGTCACAAAATGAAATACAGCCAATATGCCATTTCCCCTTCTGGTCTTCTAGTGCTTTTTGTTTTCTCATTTTCAGGCAAGCTGGAATAAAATATATTGAACCAGTGGTAAACATCTGAATGTAAATTATGTGTCATTTTAAGTTTTCATCTATTTTCTATTATTAACATCTTTATTTTTCAGGAAATTAATGATAGAAGTTTCATAATGGTGATGATTGTTCAATGTTTGACAGTAGGCGTCACCATGACTGGATTACCTTCATATTTTACCATGGAGAATGCAGAAAATCATAGGGTAACTTTATATTAAATCATTTTTAAAAAACAGGTGAAGCAACAAAAAAATCCATGTATTAATATAAAGCAGTGGTCCCCAACCTTTCTGCCTTAGTGGACTGGCGGGGGGGGGGAGAGGGGACTGTTCCATGCAAGTGGCAAGCGCTCGCTTGTGCAAATAGAGCTGTGTGAGTGCCCACCGTTCCCACAAGCAAAACTCACCCACCGCTCCGTTACCATCCACAGCCCGGTGGTTGGGGGACCCCTGGTCTAAAGCATGATTTGTCTGCTGACATTTATATTCAATGTATAAACAGATGTTGGGTAAATATTTGAATTTATTTCAATATTTGAACATATTTTAATCTGAAACTCATAAATTATTTTAAAAATCATTCCCTGCCTCTGTTACCGCTCCCACTTTTTGGAACAACTTTTCCCCTTAGAGATTTGGTTAGCCTAACCCTGCCTGCCTTTTGAAAGGCATTAAAGACCTGTTATTTTTGTCCAGACATTGAGTATAAGAATGGGGTACCTGACTGGATGAGCTTTTCCCCATATTTAAGAATTTGTATGTTGCTCCTTTGGGTTCTATTTTCATATTTCATTTTTAATGTACCTTTAATTAATCTGTTACTGATAATGAAAGTTGGCTTGAGTCATGCTGAGTAGGGTGGCTATATAAAGTGATTAAATCAATCAATATTTAACCACATTTATAATACAAAGTATAGCAAATAGCATACATCTATGCCTGAGGCCAACCTGAATAAAAAGGCCAATCTAATACACACATACACAAATAAATAAGTAAATAAATAAATACATAAAAAGGGCAATCTAGATTGGCAGATAAAGCAGAGAGATAAGCAAATCGTATTAGATCAAAAGTTAGACATATTAAGTGTTACATTGCAAAGAGGCAGAGTCACTTTGAAAAAAATGTTAAAAACTGAGAACCAGCAAACATTTAAACTGATTAAATATTAATGTATATTGTATGATTTAACTTTGTGGTTTTAGCACACGTGTATTTGCCATTATTCCTGCCCTTGCTAATCTGAATCCTGAGTTTAAAAGCAAACATAAAGAACCCCACTAAAAATTTATTATTTCATACATCAGCATCATCTCCTTCTCTCTCTTCCTGATGCATTCTTCATTCCAGTCCTGAATTGTGATAACCGTTGTTAGATTTGTTCCAATATGCTGTATCAAATACACATTTTAACCAATTTATTTTTTTGCAGATTAAAGCTTATACCCAACTTAAGTTGTCTGGCCTTTATCCAACTGCTTATTGGTGTGGACAAGCATTAGTCGACATTCCTTTATATTACACTATTCTTCTTGTCATGACCGGGATCTTATTTGGTGTTTATCATGAAATTATTTTTTCCCCAATGAAGATCTTTGCTGTAGTAAGTCTTCCTACTTTCAAACAATTGTTCTTTGGCTTTTTTTCAGTCTATTTCCACTTACCACTTAGCTCATTTCCACTTACTTATAATAAACTCAGATCTTATATTATATTGTTCTCCCTTTTTTTAAAATGCCCATCCCTGAGAAAGCACTATTTTAGCAAAAACACCCAGTCTTCAGTTTGAAACAGTTGTATTAAATGAAAATCTATTGTTTCAATTATTCCGGATATGTTTCAAGCACAAAAACAACCAAAACAACCTGTTTCAAATGCAGTATTTCACTCAGAAAAGATTATTCTGGACTTTAAAAAAGTTACAAATTTAAAACAGTTCTGAATTCAAAAATTGCACAGCTTTTAATGGCTTCAGCTTCTCACTATTTTTATCTTTCAGGATAATTTGTAAAAAAAAACTGAAAAAATGTGTAAAATTATGTATGAAGCTGCCTCTTTCATTTCTCTGTGACCTACTCTGGCATATTTGGGGGTGAGGGAATGTACAATAAAGGAACAGTTGAAGTACCCTAAAGTGGAAAATCAGTGTATATGACTGAGGGCAGGGGTTCCTCCATAACACAGGAAGAAGCTTAGTCTGCCTTCTAGCTAAAAAGGTAAAATTAATCCTTTCCTGTAGAATCCATCTTCCAGTGACCAGAAAGGGATCATTCTATATGAGTAGACCTAAATGAAAAAATAATGGGTTGTTTGCTGTGTTTTTCATTATTCTGGTCTGTTTTCATTGGGAAAGTATGTCAGCAGAAAATTTAATGAATGTATTTTTTTTCTTGCAGGCTTTTTGCATTATGGGCTATGTACCCTCAGTAATTCTGTTTCATTATATTGTCTCTTTCACTTTTAAAAGTATACAAAACACAAAAGAATTTTGGTCATTCATTTTTCCAACTGTGAGTAAACGGGCAGAGCCTAATTTGTTTTTCCCATTTATTCAAATGTCTAATTTTGTTTCTCTGTTTATATATATATACATCTTCACGTTGGAATATATATGACTTCAGCTTTTTTAAAAATTTAAATCATGTGTGCCTTTATTCTTATTTAGTCTGTAGTAAACATCATGTATATCTGTCTATTTTCTCTGAGTTACACTTATTACAATGAATCGAATCATTGTTCTGTCTAAGTCATAATGTGCTCTGTCTAGTTTAGGTCTTGCATAATGTACCATCCCAATCTTGTAGTTCATTATGGGGAACACACAGTCTTAACAAACCATGATAAAGTTGTTAAAGCAGCTATGGTTTTTGTAATAGTCAGAAGGTGCTCTGAAGATATTCCCAATGGTCTCAGCATTAATGTGGAACATCACAGAGACAAGAAGAACTCTAGGTTGATATTTCCCCATGAATTTTATTATGATTATATTTGTTTTGTCTTTCAGGCAGCTTTGATCTGTATTATTGTTACTGATGTAGCATTTATAAAATGGTATACGGTAGCCATTATAATTCACATGTCCTTTTGTATCTTCGTTCCAATCTACCCTCTTATCGGGTGCCTGATTACTTTATTAGAGGTAGGTTTACTACAGATTGAATTCAATATTCAAAATTCTAGTGTGCCAAAGAGCACTATACATTTCAATATATATTATATATTTTAAAACTGGTGATAAACAACCATAATATGTCTTCAAAACAGCACCTTTCTCTACAATTGAGGCAGGGAGAATGATTTATCCTAAGCTCAGTTTTAAACTAAATTAGGACCGTTGTGAGACCTGACCTCTTCTCAATTTTTTTTATTGGAAGTGTTTTTGTATGTGAACTTCTTCTATTCATTTCAGAATTAAAACTGGTAAAATATAACTTATGTAAAAAGGCAGGCACTAAAGTGTTGGGAGAGTGGATATAACTTGCCTCCACTGTCCTCATCAAATTTTATTTTCATTTTCATGGTAGTCAAATTGATATCTCTAGTGCATGGGTGTCAAATCCGCGACGTCGTGTGCCGTGTCATGACGTATCGTGACTTTTTTCCCATTGCCGGCAATGGGGTGAGCGTGGTTTTGGCATGACACATCCAGCCAATAGGCTGGAAGTTTGACACTCCTGCTCTAGTGCTATGGGTAAGAGAACAGCCTTGATGTGGGCATTTCCTATCATTCTCTCACATGCCCATATCTTTTTAAGGGCCCCACCAGGTAAGACATGAAAGATTGCCCTTTAAAACAATGTCCAATGTTCAATTGACAGAGGAGGAATGTTATCAGTAAATGTATCCAGAGAAAGAAGCAATCAAAGACTGAAGAATTCTGCGGCAGCTGAAGAAGTCAGGTTTGGCGTCAGAATTAAACAGTCTTTGACGTCCTGGAAAGAAAGAGCAATTAAAGACAGTTTCACAAAAAGCAGGACTAATGACCATGTCAGGATGAAGAGCTGACATACAGATCAGCTCTTTATAATTCTCTGAACAAGGAGAGGACTTGAGATCTCTCACAAATGCTCTTACAAGGCAATGATCTCTGGCATTGTTGCAATTGATTTGTATACTACATTGCTCTTGTCTTCCTTCTGTATTTTGTCTTTGACTTTAGATAGCTCTTTTCTGAGTGTAAATGTGGGTTTGTGAGCTATCATTATTCCTAGTGGGTTGCAGTATTCTGGCAGCCATTTCGGATGTTCCTTTGATGTATGGCAGGACAAAATACAAACCCCGACAAAAATACACAGTCCATCAAAACCACAAAAACAAGTCCTGCCGTTCATCAAAGGAATATCCGAAATGGCTGCCAGAATTAATTGCAACAATTGTAAGCAGTGCTATGTGGGACAAACAGGAAGGCAATTGAAAACAAAAGTTCATGATCATCAAGTAGCAGTTAAACGGCACAACCAAAAATCCCTGATCTCAAACCACATTGATAATAAACAACACCAGTTTGATTGGGAAGGAACAAAAATTATTGGGCATGCAAACACCTGCCACACACGAGAATTTATTGAAGCCTGGTATTCTACCAAAGGAACAATTAGCAAGCATATTGATCTAGATCAGGGGTAGGCAACCTTGGCTCTTTTGCTCAGGAATTCTGGGAGTTGAAGTCCACGAGTCATAAAAGAGCCAAGGTTGCCTACCCCAATCTAGATCCAACATATGGATATGTAAGAAACCAGACCATTCGAACTACCAATCAACAAGAGGACCAATAAGCTGCTCAGAATTTAAATATAGCCCCAAACAAACAACCAATCACATGACCAACTGATCACACTGGCACACAAGACATTCATAAGCTAAGGAAAATAGCACAAGAAGATCCTGCTGCTGATGTTACTTAGTCTGATAACGAAATGTTCAGAAAGTAAATTGAAACAAGCTTGGAGAGCAAACCACTGCCAAAAAAAATTTTTTTTTAGGTTTGCTAAATAAAATTCTGAATCAAATAAAAAAAGGATTTGTTGTTTTATTCTGAAATATGAATTGTTGTTGAAACATAAGAAGACTTTTTAAAAAAATTAATCATCTGCCAAAAAATGTCAAAAATAATTGGAATATTATTATCTTGCTAGGAGACAAAAAAGATTGGCCAAAAAGTGGAAAGAAGTACAGAAAGATTGTTGGTTTCAATAGTGGCGGTAAGAATCCTATTTCTTCTTCAGAATTCAGGAAACCTTATACATTTTAAGAAGTTTTGGTATATATTATACTTTTCTTGTTTATAATCTGAATTGGATTATCACATTCTTCATTCTATATTCTAAACCCATGCAACACATGCAATATGTTAACAAAAGATAATGTACTCCTTGTCAACAGAATAGTCGTGGTATGTAAAAGCTATATAGTTTGGTGAGCTCTGGATAGAGTTACTCTCTAATATATCCTCATTTAGGGAAGATACTCTAGAAATTGTCTTACAGTATTGTATCCTGATTATTAGGAGCTGTGTTGAAAAGCAACTTATTGGCTCTTAAAAGCCTCCTCTCAGTTAATATACTCTGAAAAAACTGGATCTCAGTTCAGGGCCAGCACAAGAACCAAAACCTATCACACATACATTTTATCCTAACCATACCCTAATATTGAAACATTGTCCAAGATATTTTAGCAAAAAATAAATAAAAAATGGAAGCACCCTATAAGTTTCCAAAATAAACAATAAATAGTTCTAGGTGCACTATTCAAATAACAATGAAAAAGCTGCAACGAAAAGTAAGGATTCTCATCAGTTTATTAGTTATCTTTTAGTATATTATTATAAAATGTTTGGAAGAACATAAGAACATAACAGGTTTGGAGACTACCGTAGAAATAAGGTAATGAAGTATAAGAAAAAAAATGACAAAATTGAAATATCAGAAAACTACTACATTCCAATGTATCTGAGTCTTGGGAGAAGGGCGGCATATAAATAAAATAAATAAATAAATAAAATCATTAGAAACACTGGCAAAGCTCAGGGCTTTTTGGTCTCAGTGCCTGTTCTCTAGAACAGAGGTCCCTAACCTATGGACTGCAGCACACTACCGGGCCATGGCCACTGGGCCACGTGAGTACCTGGACAGTGCACATGCGCATGCTCCCCTCCCCTCATGCCACCGTTGCCGCTAATATCGTGTGGGCGGCGGCATTGCCATGAACCTTGCATGGGTGGTGGGAGCACTGTGAGTGGCAGGTAGGCAGCGGCATCCCACACACACATGGCATTGCCATGAAACCTGTGCAGGCAGTGGCAGCACTGCAAGAGGCAGGCAGCAGGCAGGGTGGTGGCGCGATCCTTGCGCCGGTGGTAGCATCGCTGTGAGCCTGGCGGCAGTGCCACAAGCCTCACACAGGCACCGGCATTGCTGAGAGCCTCGCGCACATGCTTGCAGCCCTGTTTGCGCGTGGCCTGCTTGTGCACATGTATGCATGTGTGGCCACATTCATGTTTGCACATGCGCATATAAGGCTCTGACCCTCCCTCTACCTCAGAAAGGTTGGAGACCCCTGATCTAGAACATCTGATCACCTGTTATTAGATTTGCCCTTACTTTGCTGGCCTTCCAGAAAATATTCAACACCTCTCCAGACATGAGAGTCAGGAAATTAGTGAAGCTTAATTGTTTTGTTTTGTTTTGAGATTTTATTCTCAGTTGTCTTTTTCTTAAACTGTGATCATATGTTGCATTTATAATTAGTTACATTGTTTAATTTTAAATTCTATTTACCATCCAGAGTCACTGGTGAGAGGAAATAAATAAATAAATAAAATGAAGTATAAGAAATAAAAACCTACACATTTTCTGAGCAAAACTGGAAGTACTTGGTTAATATTGTTTAACACTGTTAATATAGCAGACAAGAGAAGAGCTGTGTTTTCTTTTTGGCAGGAATCAGCAAGCAATAATCTTTTCCCATACAATTACTCAAAATGTAATTTGGAGAAAATCCGTGTTAATGTTGTTTTTTGGTTTTTCTCTTTCTTTTAGCCCTATTTGCAATGTATAATTTGGCTCTTTCTTCTGCGACACCTTGAGGTGAAGAATGGAGGCAAATCAATGAGAGCAGACCCTTTCTTCAGGCAAGTATTCTGCATTTTTCTTTTAAAAATCAGTATTGAAATTACTTTTCCAAAGCAAAACTTGACAACAATAAGCTGCTTCCTTGAGGAAAAGAACACTGTTGTTATTGAGGCGTTTGTCCATAAAAATGTGAAATCCATTTATTAGATTTTTTTTTCTAGGTGTGGCTAGGCTGGTCTTGAGTGTTCTCTTAAAGTAGCAGGATTTTGGGCTTTTTCAGAACTGTCTTTGCTAAGACTGTTGATCCAGGAAAATCCATGCTTCTCAAAATGTTTTCATGTACTTTTTCCCTTCCTCTTTACATTTCCAAATTTATTGTCTTTCATAAACCCCGTGTGGTATCCTATGCTTCTTCTACATTTCTATTTGGTGGATTATTTTTGCACCCAGCAGTATTTTTCCTATTGTGACAAATGAATGTACAGATAATGGAGGTTTTTTTTATGCTGTTTCTCTATAAGGACTATCTCCTTATTCTGTTATCCTATTAGCAGAATAGCCCTTGCTAATTCTAGGAACATGGATTGGGCCACTCTTTGTTACGGTTTTTGCTTAGACTAAGAGTCAGGGTGAGGGAGAAGACTCACCACTGTAGAACCTTTGCAATGAAGTGAGAAAGTGCTTCCTAATGATGAAGTCCTTCCCTTGAATGCATTCTTATTTGGCAGCAAGGATCTTAGGTTTTGGTCAATAGAGCTGTCCATAGGATCAGACTTACTGTCTTGGCCTACTAGACAATATCTTTTTGCAGTCTATTTAGAAGTCCACAAGCAGAGATTGAATATGTTTTCCTATCCAGAGCTCCTACGCGGCTCAAAGCCTGTAAATTCCTAGATGTATCACACGAAGATGATGGCGATGAAGATGTTATGGCTGAAAAGCTGAAAGTTAAAGAGATGATAACTTGTCAGGACTGTGAAGAGGTAAATGAGCCTGTCTTAATCCTTCCATCCTAATGACACTATACGGTATATACCAGGGGTTCTCAACCGTGGCAACTTTAAGACTTGTGGACTTCAATTCCCAGAAATCTGGGAATTGAAGTCCACAAGTCTTAAAGTTGCCAAGGTTGAGAACCCCTGGTATATACAATAATACAGAAAATCCCAAAGGTGCTTTTTCAAGTAAGGCAACTGGACTTTACTTGTTTTTCCTTAAAGACATTTCGCTTCTCATCCAAGAGGAAGCTTCTTGGATGAGAGGCGAAATGTCTTCAAGGAAAAACAAGTAAAGTCCAGTTGCCTCTTGAAAAAGCACCTTTGGGACAACCATGATCTGGATGACTCTCCATAGACAATAACACAGAAAAGAAATAATTGACTAGGCCCCATTTGCAGTTATTAACACAAACAGAATGTATACTGAGAATTAATTTCTCCAAGCATCAGAGAAAGCAACCTGTAGTGGAATCACAAAAGAGACCTTTATCATTTACTTGAGCTTCATGGATTGGTTATATCCCTGAACCAGCCATATTATTCCCCTCATTCTCAATCCTGGGCAGAGGAGAATGTAGAGAAATGTCAAATGGAACTGGCCTGAGAAACCCTGCACCCATTTTCATTTTTAGATAACAACAAAAAAGGCTTCAGACTATTCCTACATATTGGCTAATGGTGCTGACTAAAAGAAATGATGCCCTTTGAAAGGAATTATTGTGCATCACATATTCATGCTGATTCAGTATAAACTCTTTTTTTGTCATTGTTCTTTAGAGACCTGCAGTATTAGTCATCAGCTTACATAAAGAATATGATGGAAAGACCGATTTCCTTCTTGGAAGAAAAATGAAAAAAGTGGCAACCAACTATCTTTCACTTTGTATTAAGAAAGGTTATTTTTCAATTATTTACTATTATTATTGTCAAAAGTAGAACAATTAGCTTGTTGAAAAAAAAATCAGTTTTTTCCTTTTTTCCTTTTTTTTTTTTAGGAGAAGTTCTGGGAATTTTAGGCCCTAATGGAGCTGGGAAAAGCACATTGATTAATATTCTAGCAGGAGAAGTTGAACCATCTTCAGGCCAAGTATATAATTTTGATCAAATCTTTGTATCCACTTTTCCTCACTATTTTTGCTTATTAATCACAATTGAGTTCCCATCCACAAGATTCACAGTACTTTCTAGGCAAAGGAAATGGATATTTCTTATTGAAATATATGTATTTCAGCATTGTTAATGACAGAATATCACTTGAAGTACATATTTTATTTCTAACTAGCACAGAAGTACCGAAACCTCATATGGATAATGTTGTGTTCTTAGGTTCATTCGCAAAGATGACGACATATAGTGTATCCAACAATCCTTTAATACTCTTAGTGTTCTCACTACTCACAACACAAGCAAAAAGGAAAAGGCACGCAGGCCTTTTATATAACCAAAACCCCAGACACTGACAACCAATAGGAATATAGTGTTTTTGCGCCTTGTGCATGTGCGCAAGGCTGGCGCCGCTCTGTCTGGTCCCGGGCAGCTTTTGGAATTGCCTGGGACCTTTTGCAACAGTTCTGGGCCTGCTGAGTTCCTCCGCAGGCCCAGGACACAACAGATAACTAAATATAAATATTTGGTTCTTCAAAACTATGCCACCTGATGGGACCCAAACAGCATGTGTTCACTGTCAGAAAGCCTGCCCTCTGGAATTATCTCCCCTCCCCCTCCCCCCATGGTCTGCGTTGTCCTGACTTTGCTGCTTTAAAGAGCTGTCTCTTTTCCTAGGCCTTGGTTTAGGAATATATGCCTTGGTGGTAATTTTATTGTGAGTGGTATATGAACTCTGAGTTATTCCCTTTGTTTGTGTTGCACTGAATGTGTTTTTAACTTTTATACTACCCAGAACCATCATGAATTAGGTGGCCTATACATTTGATTTATAGCTCAGTCAGTAACATAGAAAAGATCCCTGCAATTAGCAATATTTGAGCATATGGATTCATCCTCTATGTGGCTGTATGTACAGATTTGATGTACTCTATTAATCTCAGCAATCAACAGAATATGGGAATAGGCATAAGAAATTAAATTAATCAATTTTATAAAAGAACAAAGACTATTGGAAAATAAATTCATAAACACATGCTTATATTACATTGGAATATATTTTTGATAAAATAAAATGTTGCATTTTGTCTATTATATTTATTTAACATTAAGATTTTAGTTAATTCAGTTTTTCACAATCTCCTTTAACTGGAAATACTATGAAGGAATACTGAGAAGAGATTCTTGTATCCACAGGTGCTGATGGGAGAATATTGTTTAGGTGAAAATACCATGGATAATTCCATGAAATACATGGGATACTGTCCACAGACAAACCCACTTTGGCCTAATATTACATTACAAGAACATTTTGAAATTTATGGAGCAATCAAAGGAATGAGTGCTAATGACAGGATTGAAGTCATAAAATGGTAAGAATCTTTAATTTTTAATTGTCTACATTAATTGTATTTTTTCTTACTGTGCAAAGACATTATCTTGTTGAAAATACTGATTATATTAATATTTTATAAATACTATAAAGATTCTAATATAGTTGGTTATTTATTTACATCTGATATTTTTGTTTATTTATTTACTTATTGCCTGCCTTTTCACCAGAGTGACTTTATTTTTTTTTTAAAAATGGCACATTTCAATGTTTATATTTATTATTTTATATTTATTTATTGGGGATAGAATTCTCTTTAGCTGCCTATAGTTAAACATCAACATATATACAACAGATTAATGCAAGTCAAGGTGCCTACACACACCACCAGTTTATTATATTATTAATGAAGGATATCTCAGTTTCTTCATTCTTGTACATATACTTCATAATTTTTCTTGAACAAAAGCAATTTACTAATTAACAAAAAAAGCTTGTGCATCTAACCATGATAGATGTAATTCCAGTGATTACTATGAAGCTACTTTATATTTTATATTTGAGTTCAATAAAATGCCAGGTCCTTCATCACATATAATGGAAATACATGTATAAATCCTGTAGACCTAACCCTGCCTTTAGACTTAATACCAACCAAAATGAGTAGAAAATCTTGCTATCAACATTCTGCAGTTTTCTGCTGAAGTTTTCAGAAGTGAAGTCACCCCAAAATGGGACTTGTGGGTTATAGTTATTGCTGCTATAAAGTATTTGGAAACAGCGCTATATGAGAACTTTAAAGAAGTATATGTAGGTATTCATGTCTGGTATTTATCATACTTGATGAGAGATTGAAAACATATTACAGGAAGTCCTCAACATATGACCACAACTGAGCCAAAATTTCTGTTGTTAAGTGAGTTGCTCCTTATTACAATGTCCTATGCTTTTATGAGTCAGAGTGCAGTTTCTTAAATGTGCAAATATTTAACCTTTATTAATACTCTCCTTTCAAGACTACAAAAATGTACTTGTTTTCTACAGCTTTTCCAAAGCACTTGATCTTAAGGAACATCTACAAAAGAGAGTGAAAAAACTTGGTGCAGGAGTCAAGCGAAAGGTATTTATTATTTTTTAAAAAATGATTGTGCAAGTTGTGTTATATAAAGCAAATGGACAGTGAAGTGATGACTTCTGATTCTTTATTTTTCAGTTATGCTTTGCCTTAAGTATGCTTGGTAACCCTCATATTACTCTATTAGATGAGCCATCCACTGGTATGGACCCTATAGCAATACAGCACATGTGGTAAGTAGCCTCCAATAGTACAGGAAGGAAATATTATGTTGCTTTCTGTGTAATTTAAGTTGTAATTTAACGTAAGTGTTTTGTAAAGCATCTTATTCTTCTTTCACTATCAAAATTATGGCTTTCTAAATCTTGTTTCAACAAACAAGAGAGAAATTTCAACTGTTATTGAAGGATGCATCAAAGTTTAAATCTTTTAGATGTTTAACAATCATTCAGAGAAAGAAAATAGATTCAGGAAAATAAAGTTCACTAATTGAAAACAAAAAAATAGAAAATGAAATGGAATGGAAATGAGGAGATAATAGTGTACAAAGATGAAAGAAAGAGGAAGAGAGATAAGAATAATTTACTCCTAAATGAGTGAGTAGGTCATTTCTTAGTTCATCTACAGAGGTTTTTTTTTTTTTTTTGGAGCGGGTCTTTTATTTTATTTTTCCAGGTGCTTTTTTTTTTGTAAAAAATTATTTTATTAAAACCATCAACATTAAACATAAGATCATATTAAAAAGCAATCATCATATAACCTGCAATACAACTCTAAGGATCAGTCTTTGTAAACGTCTGGTTTAGTAAACATTCCTCACTCCTCACCTCAAGCCTCAACTATACGCCTGATACATTTTATTTGATTGGTTTTTCTCTTATATATGGTCTATCTACTGTTTCTAGTCTATCACCTATTGTTCATTCGAGCTTTAGAAGTAAATTCATCTCAGTAGTAGTGCAATCTTTTATGTTCCCTAACAAAAGATCCTGAGGTAGAAATTCAGTATCCTGAGGTAGAAATTCAGTACGCTTTTCCAATATTAAAGCAATCAACATTAAATCTTGGCTCATATTAATAAGCTGTCCTCCTAAGGCCTGAAAATACAGCTCTTGTATAATGTTCCCAAAGACAGTCCGGCACCTTTTTGGGATGGAACCTTATAGAGTAGGCAAGGTGGGTTATATGATGTATGTGAGTTCCGGCACCTTTTTTTTTTAAAGAAAAAAAGCACTGCATGTGTCCATCTATTTTATAGGTAGCTCCATCATTGTACATGGTGTAGAAAACCAAGCGTTTAGTGCTAACTTTTGCCGTTCCTTGGAGCTCAAGTTTGTGGAGGGGCCAGGAGATGATTTTACATGATTAAACATGACTGCATTATTTAAAATCAGACCATTTACAGACTTAGTTAAGGAACCTATTCTTCTTTGTTGAGTGTGCATTATATTGTACAGGAAAGCAATCCGAGCAGCCTTTAAAAGTAAAGAGAGAGCGGCTATTCTGGCAACACATTATATGGCAGAAGCAGAGGCAATTTGTGATCGTGTGGCTATCTTGGTATCTGGAAAGTTAAGGTATTTCCTTAGCATCTAATTTTTTTTTAAAGGAAACTTAAAACATGATTGTGTACACTGAACTCATTATCTGTCTATCTCATTTTTCCCCCACGTAATAAATAGGTACATTGGAACAGTTCAACATCTCAAGACTAAATTTGGCAGGGGATATTTTTTAGAAATGAAATTAAAAGAAACACCAGAATCACAGCACAAGGAATACCTTCAAAGGAAGATCTTAGGCATTTTTCCAAATGCAAGTTGTCTGAAAAGGTAAAAGTTAATGGATTGATTCTAGATTTGGTAATGTGGAGTCTTAAAATTAGGCCAACTGAAATCTGAATTATTTAAAGGCAAAATAGTGCTTTAGAGCACATAAGGAACTTATCTAAATCTTTCTTAAATGAAACACAATTTTTCCTAAGTTCTCCTATAAACTCAATGGTTATTACTTACCGTTGAGACTATTTAAATCAGTATGACTACAGGGGTAAAGTAATGCTTCTTTAATCATATATTGATAACTTTGAAACCTTAATGTAATACATCAGGCCTTTATATGTGGTGATTTATTTGTCAAATTTAGGTATCTCCCATCTCACTATCAGAGTGACTCTGGGTGCATAAAAGCATAAAAACCATGTAAAAACAGAATAATCAGTAAAAGGAGCCAGATATTTTATGCATATTAAAACATGTCTTTGTGTTGGCCTTCCCTAGCTGTTGTCACTTTTAATATTAGTGAATTATGTTTCAATCAGTGCTTTAATTCTGTTTTATTCTCCTTTTCTCTTACATTTATTGTATATTTTAATAACTACTGTAATCTACAGAATTTTTAAAATGTATGCTAAAGTTGTACTTTTAATACATGAATGGTATTAGACAGTGCTTTTTTTGTAAAAAAAAAAAAAGGTGCTGGAACTCACACACTTCATACAACCTGCCTTGCCTACCCTACAAGGTTCCATCCCAAAAAGGTGCCAGAACTCTGTTGTAGGGTAAGCAAGGCAGGTTGTATGAAGTGTGTGAGTTCCAGCACCCTTTTTTTTAATACAAAAAAAGCACTGTCTAATACCATTCATGTATTAGTAAAAAAAAGTAAAAGATATGACAAAAAAAACCCTGGTATTAGAATATATATAGAACATTAGGCATATATATATATATATATATATTCTATGAATGTATTATGAAGACCAATCCATCGTTACAGATCCTTATTACTGTGCTACTTGCATAATTCTACTTGTAGATATTTTGTTGTTACTTTGGGATATTTTAATTCTGAATGAAACATGGACCTTTTCATATCAATATCCTTTACTGTTCAGAAGAAGCAATGAGAAAGCCAGAACGGAGAGCACTTGTTCAACTGTGGTTACTACCAGACTATTTAACTCTTCTCTTATTCAAATAAATAAATTTGAAATTATAAATCTAAAATCTTGCCCTTGTTAAGGTAAGCTTAATGTCATACTTGGAAGATTTTTGCTTAGGTATTAGTCTAGTCAATTTAGCTACAAATAGGCAGAAGAAACACTAAATCCTATACTCAGAAGTGCAACAGCTTCACACAAACTGATTATAACAATATAACACAGTTGCCAAAATGATTCACTGAAACATCTGTAAGAATAATCATGTGCCAGTAATGAGCAATTGGAGGGAACATAAAGTTGAGAAAGTAGTCAAGAATGAACAGGTTAAAATATTATGGGATTTCTGAATATAAACTGATTTAATTGTGATTAAAAAAAAAGAAGGTGTGGATAATTGATGTGGCAATAGCAGGAGATATAGAATAGAACAGAGGCCCCCAACCTTTTGGGCACCAGGGACCGGTTCTGTGGAGAAAGATTTTTCTGCGGACCAGAGGGGGTGTGATTTCATGTGCTGCCCACATCCAGTGGATGGGGCTTCACTTGTTTGGGTGGCCCGGTTGCTGGTATGTTGCAGCCTGGTGCCGGTCCACAGACTGGGGGTTGGGGACCCCTGGAATGGAAGATCACAAAGTATCAAGATAGGAAAATAGAAAGATTATGACAGAAACTGGCCATGGTGGTCCCAGTGGTTATTGGCACATTGGAAGCCATACCATAAAATCTTGAAAAAAATTCAGAAAATCTGTGCATTGACAAAATTTTCATCTGTTAATTATAAAAGGTCACAATGCTTGGATCTGCACATATACTTCACCAATACATCATAAGAACGCCTTCTGCCAGTAAATACCTCCCATCGACCAGTTCGCTCCCACAGAGAGGGCCTCGTCAGGGTGCCATTGGCTAAGCAGTGTCGGCTGGTGGCACCCAGGGGGAGAGCCTTTTCTGTGGGGGCACCAACGATGTGGAACGAGCTCCCCCCTGAACTCTGGACGTGTCATGATCTCCGCACCTTCAGAAGAGAATTGAAGACTCATCTCTTCAACCAAGCCGGCCTGGCCTAGATCTCCTCGGGTTTTAAATTTTTAAACAAGGCTGTTCGGGTTTTAGAATTGGGTTTTTTAACAGGTTTTTAGTAACAGACTTGTATTTATTTAATTTAATTTAATTTTAAATATTTATTGTTTTATATGTTTTTATTGGGTTGTAAACCGCCCCGAGTCCTATGGGAGAGGGGTGGTATAGAAATTTAATAAATATAAATATAATATAATATATAACATCCTAGATTCTGAGAAGAATTCAATGCATTTGAAGGCCATCTCCAGCTAAAGAACAGCCAGCTGTGATTTCACATTGTTGTATATATAATAATAATTACTGTACATGGCTAAAGCCATGTACTTCTTATTGAAGCTTACCCTATTTTTTTATATTTTTTACAGTTTTGCTTCAATTTTGGCATATAAAATTCCAAGAGAAGATGTCCAGTCATTAGCATTGGTTTTTTCTAAACTGGAAGAAAGTAAGGAATTAATTTTCTAAGTACAATGAATATAATAGAACCTTCAAACTCACTTATCCACCTTAATTTTGTTAACTGAAATTCATTTTGTTGTCTATCATCACTAACGTCATCCAACATTATATTTCTATATGCATTTATCCTTTTATCCAACCTTTTTGTTTTCTGGTAAGCTTTTCTCATATTGCTTTCTGATTAGCAGAGTTTATAGTTTTTCAGACTTGCGTTATAGAACACACCTACAGCATTAAAGCATCATGGCATTAAGTTCTCAAACATCATCACAAAGTTACATTGGAGGTATACACATGTTGCCGTGTTAATAACTGATGGCGTGCAACCTTTGGATGTGTGCACAGGAGCAAGAAAATGAGAAAAGCAGTGTTGTACTACCACAAGTGCCATCCCTTTTAACAGGTGTTGTCATGCTGTTTGTACAAAATACCATGACACTTTCTTCAGGATGAATCCAACGGACACTTCTGACAATAGAATGTGGAAGTCAGAATTAGACCTTAAATTGCACATCAAGCCCCTCCCCAATCACCTTGTATTTCCTTTTTACTAATGCCTAATGGTATAAATGATATAATATATATAGTCTCTCAGTGAATAATAAACAATTATTTCTGACAATTTTAACAGCAAAACATGCCTTTAATGTTGAAGAATACAGCTTCTCGCAAGCAACACTTGATCAGGTAATTTGATAAAAATTTACGGTACAAAATCATAATATGCCCTCCAAATGTATATTTTCCACAAATTTCAAAGCATTCTCTTTGTTATATGAAATTGTCATTTCCATCCATAATTTCATAAATGCCCATTTGTTTTCTTGTTCCGCCATAAGGGCACAGGCATATCATTGAAAGCCAACATTTCATTCACAATGTTATGAGAACAGGAAGATTTTTCTATACACGGAGTCTCAACCCATGACATGGAGAACCTTGTCCTTCTTCTTTCCGAGGTTTATCTCCAAATCATTAAGAGATACAAATGAGCTGTGACTTTTGAATCTTTTAATTAACTCAAGTCACAAATCTGCCCACCTGTTGAATGGACTTCTAGTGAGGAAAAGCACTAATGCACTGTTCATTTCTTTTAGATATTTGTGGAACTTGTGAAAGAACAAGAGGAAGAAGACAGCAATTTTGCTACATTAAATGGAACGATTAGTTGGGAAAGATCCCAGGAAGATCGAGTAATTTTCTGATTTGTTGCAAACTGAAGAATTTGGCTATTTCATTTTTCAGTGACTTTTTTGCCCTGAAAATTGATGCTTTCTTTTTAACATGCACTGAGTATTATGAATATAAAACATACTCTTACACAGCTGAAAGAATTCACCTTCTTTGCCTTACTAATGCTATAGATAGGGTGAAATGGCTTTATTTTTTTAGCAATCTTATTAGAGTGCAAACCTACAATTAAGGGGCAATAGGATTGGCTAGATCTTTTTCTAAGTCTGCAGCAAGCATGGCATTTTGCATATCAGGTAATATAGCCAATGAATCAGATTCTGCATTAATCTAGTATTTATTTTTATGAAAAAATGCTCCAGTCGTGTGTTCCTTTATGCTTTCTTTTATAATGGGGTAGAAAGAGGTCAATGTACAATGAAATTTATAAAAATAATATTCTCCTCTGTGGGGTTGGGAAATCTAAGATTATAGGTGGAGGTACTCAAGGCTGCAGGGAGAAAGTAAAATCAGCAAAAATGAATAACCTCCGCCTTCTTCAGGTAGCCCTCAGTTAAGTGATGAGCCTCCATGGTATTTTGCTCAATTCCATTAGCTGATTTTATAGGGCAGTGGATTTACCCCACTATTCATGAATATTTATGGAACTTTTTATATACAGTGCATTTTATGAAATTTTGTTTTAAGAATCGCTTTATATTCCAAAGTACTTTTTTCTTGTTGTTTATGTTGCCAACCTATGTACAATAATCAATATATAATCAATGGGAGACAGTTTTTCCAAGAAGAATAAAAAAAAAGCCCAAGTATCCTTTTTCAGAAGATACTGCTAAAGGCATTGTCTGTAAGTTTGCCAGTTCCTGGAACCTTTTATCAGTTTTCATTTGAACACACTGTATATAATCTAAATAAAGCAGTTGCCTAAGTACTTAGCTTTTAAATAGTTGTTAATTAGGTGACTTGAAGCTCAGGTATATCTTATAATAAACAATTATTAATTAATCTACTTACATTTGTATGTTTTGTTTTAATCTCTTAAACTGCTTAAGTAACAACGAGAAAGTTATTGATACAATAAATCCTCAAACTGATCTTTTCTTCTTGAATGAAACAATACCATGATAACGTGAGATTAGTACTGAAAATATGTCAGTATATTATGTTATTAAACAAAACAGTGCTTCAAATGAGTGACATCTGCTTTTTACTTGTCATGCTTTCCACTTTCCTTTGAGGATTGGGAAAAAAAAAGCTACCTCCCATTAACTATAATTTATTCTGTGATAAAGATGTCATACCAAATTAAGACCATCTTTGAAATGGATATGTGAAAGAACAGGCAACTAGAACTGCTTTGCAAGTTGTGACAACCCAAGGGCCTATTATTCCTGGTAGTGATAGGACCACTTTTGTATATAAACCACTTATGCTTGGTTGGAAAATCAAAATAACTGAAACTAAGAGTGGGAAGAATCTTTGCTTGGCATATGTTGAAATGCAATGCCATCTTTTCTCGCTCTTTGAACTTGTGTGGGGTGTGTGAAAGAGAGAAGGAGTGCATCTCTTAGTGTAGGATTGCATTCCATAGTGACTTCCCTTAGGGTGGGAATCATTAACACTTTTTAGCTCTAAGGGGCCACATTAGTTACCAGATAGAAAATTGGGATGCATCCTTTTGCAACCATCAAACATACAATCTATAACATAAAGATTAACTGATCTCCTGATGATTTTTGTCAAGATTGCTGCTTTCCCACTGATACTAGCCCAAAATGATGATCTCTTTCCTATCAGTCATCTGATAGCATGGGTTTCTTTTTTCTTTTTGATTTGTATGCAGGCTACTAAAAGTGCAGAGAAGACTTGCAGGGTATCTACTCGTGACTAAATGGGAGCAACTTTCAGATATCCCTTTTCTAACTTAAGGTATTTGCTTTTCCTCCTCTTAAGCTTTCAGAACAATTGGAGTGAAGATGTTCCATAAAAAGGTTAACTGCTGACTGCAGCAATAGGCAAAAGAGTTAGGAGAATCAAGACTAAAGGGATCTTAACTTGGAATTATTATTATTTAGCATATGGGATGCTACAATTAGTCAGGCAACTACAGTGTTAGCACAAAGCAGTTATTTCACTGCCAAAGAGTGCTAGTCTCTTTAGTTTGTGCTCGTGAGCTTTCCAGAGTACACCCAAGGGGACAAACTAGCTTTGCACCAGAAAGAAGAGTAGCATCTGTGGCATCCTCGGGGGCCTTTTCTCACCACCGATGTCACCTTGCAATTGGGTGTTGCATTTGGGCAGGTTCAGCACTGGCAGGGGTCTGACCATCCAGACAAAATGTCACCTGTGGTATCTATTTATCTTCTCACATGTAAGATGCTTTCGAACTGCTACCAGTAGGTGGGCAGGAACTGAGGCAAGTGATGGGAGCTCATTCCACCATGAAGTGCTAGAATTCGAACCGCCAGAAAAAAACCATCTCCGATGTCTTTAAGCCACCGAGCCACCATGCCTCTTAACTTGGAGGTGATGAGACAATTCATAGTTTTACTCAGGACTTTTTTTCTCATAGAACACCCAGAATGGAGTTCCGGCACCTTTTGGGGATGGAACCTTGTAGGGTAGGCAAGGCGGGTTGTATGACATGTGTGAGTACCGGCACCTTTTTTTTTTTTTTTTTAAGAAAAAAAGCACTGGTTTTACTGACATAAAGCCTTCTGCAGGTAAAATCCACTAGTTATTTCTTGCCCACACACTTGATGGGACATAACTGTAAGTGAATTGAAATGGCAGTTAATAGCATTCCCAGACCTCTAGGTGGAGCTGCTGCTTTGCTCTTTCAATATTTTATGCATATCTGCTTCTTCCTTTGGCAGCTACAGTTTTTCTTCATCCCAGTTGTGGGTTTTAGCCATAGCCAAGAAAAAGACACAGCCTGCAGAGAGGCAGTATACTTGAATAAATTCCAGCTGACTTAAGAAATTTGTCCATTTATAAATATAACGCATAAATAAATTTTTTGATCTGTTAGCTGGATCATTACTACGTAGTTCTTGCTAGCTCGGTGAACAATTAAAGATACACGCACATGTCCACGAGCTTTAAAAATGTTACTGCAAATTCCTTTTGGACAGACAAGACAACAGGAATAATTTATGAATGTCATAGAAATCAGCTTTGCTTCTTTTTTGAAGTAAACATCTGGTGAGTTCATGTAACATTCTGAAAGAAGCAAAAATTTACACCCCCCACCCCCCCACACAAATATCATGATGATATATTGAAAGCTTCAGCTAGAAGCACCCAGATATCACGGCTAGAGTAAGGTGCAAAGTCACATGGAAAGGTTTCTTCAGTCAGGATATTAAGAGATGCTTCATAATAAAATTGTTGCCTTGGATTCTGTTTTTCTGTGTGTTTTCTGACTGGCACAGCCAGAGAAGTCAGCTTTCCTAATCACATTGTTATTATTTCATTTGTCCATCTCATTCAAATCTTCTACTCTTCACTTTTGTTATTTAACCACTGACCATGGGCAGGGTGGCAGTAGTGACTTTTGCACTATTTGGCAACTGTACCTTTAAAAAAAAAGACGATTTTTTTTCTAGTACAAAACCAGTTTAAGGTTATAATTTAATGCATGGACTGGTACCACATCAAAAAAATTGGATTTCTCTTTGCATACAATCCATATTTTTGTTTTTTTAGAAAACCCAGATCAGAATAGGGTTTTAGTAATATGAATAGAATTTAATAAGGTCAATACATTTATTTGATGCTTTATATTATTGATGCTCAATTTTAGCTTAACATTTAATAGCAAGCATATTCTTTTAATATGATATAGTATATAATATACTCATTTATAATGATGTATTAGGAAGTTATAACCTTCATAACATTTCTAAATCTCTGGTTAATTGTCTTGTTTTACTCTTTTTCATGTATCTTTTTAGATGTTCCTTTATAGTTTTAAAAACTTATTTTTCTTTAAAGGGTCTATTAAAAATACTTGTTTTTAAAAAATGATTGCTCTGTTTGTAGTCAATGTTTTTTATGTTGTTATTGTTTTGTTGTTTTCTTTTTTTTCTGTATTCTAACTTCGGAGAAAAATAAAAATGTATTTAAAAATGATTACAAGGGAAGTGAAAAGTAACTATTATAGGTAAGAGACCAGGATATAATGAAATAACACAAAACAACAAAGTACTGTAGAAGTAACTGAGCTTTTGAAATGAAGGTAATTCCTGAGTAAATTACCCAAAATTGAGTAAGCATGTTTTTTTTTGGGGGGGGGGAGAATAATGACACATGAACCCATTATCCATCACCACAGGGACTTAAAGATTGCCACATTTACTAACCTGCATTTGAAAATCTCCCCGAGTATTCCTAGTAAGATGAAAATTAATGAAATCACCAGTAACAAGATCATTCAAGATATTCTTTTTATAACATAGGTAGTTCTTGAATTACAACAATTTGTTCAGCAACCATTTGAATTTACAGATGGTGCTGAAGAAAGAGATTTATGACAGGTCCTTGAAATTCAGTAAGACTTTCTGATAAGCTGTTTTGGGTAATAAAGGAAAAAGTTTTGAAAGCATTGGCTTAAAGTATGGTTCAGCACAGGAGCTGCTCTATTAGGATTTGGGCTTCTGTGGCATCCAGCAGCACAGTGTATATTGTGCAAGGGGATGGAAGAATAGATTCATTAAAGATCAAGAAGTTAACATCCCAGTTACTGAAGCAATCAAATCTGACATGACAACAATCTGATAATTCCAATAAAAAAATAGTATTTGCAGGAAGAAAAATAAATGTTTGGGTATGATCTTGGCATTCCCTAGACTTAAATATTATGGAATATCTGTCAAATATTCAGGGTATGCTATTTCTAGAAAAGTTCTGCATAGAAAAAGAGAGAAAAAAAATCCAAAGACAAGATGAGAAATGTCTTAGATTTCCACAGAAAGTGTTTGGAAGCTGTTACTCTTGCCATAGATGATTTCACAAAGCACTGCCTGAAATGGCATGTCATATTCACCATTTTCTTGTTTTGAACCTGTAAATGATTGCACACAAACTATAAACATACATTCAAATTTGCAGAAATATGTCATGTTGAATATGTTGAACATGTAGAGGTTGTGCCAGCTTCATTTAGAGATTTGCTGAAACATATAATTTCAGGTAGTCCTCGACTTACAACAATTGTACTCAAAATTACTGTTACTGAGTGAGACAGTTAAGTGAGTTTAGCCCTAATTTGTCACAGTTGTTAAGTGAATCACTGCATTGATTAAGTTAGTAACATGGTTGTTAATTGAATCTGGCTTTCCCATTGACTTTGCTTGTCAAAAGTTTGCAAAAGGAGATCACATAACCCCAGGACACTGCAACAGGTAGTTCTTGACTTGCAACCATTTGTTCAGTGACCGTTTAAAATTACAATGGCACTGAAAAAAGCGACTTATGATCAGTATCCACACTTACTGTATGACTGTTGCAGTCTCTCCATGGTCATATGATCAAAATTTGGTTGCTTGGCAATTGGCAAGTATTTATGACAGTTGCACTCTCCCAGATCATGTGATTGTCATTTCCCAGCAAGCAAAGTCAGTTAAAATTCACTTAATGACCACATGATTCGCTTTATAACTGTGGCAAGATGGCTGTAAAATGGAACAAAATTCACTTAACTGTCTTGCTTAGCAGCATAAATTTGGGGCTCCATTGTGGTCATAAGTCGAGGACTACCTGTACTCAATTCTACATGCTGTAGGGTGGAAGGAGGTATTGGGCCCAGCCCCACAACTTCTGCTTCCCCTAATGGCACCACAAGAGGCTACTGGAAGTTTCCAGAAAGAAAATAAAAGTGACATAGTTACCCCCTGAGGGAGCCTGGAAAATCTGCCTGGAGATAGAGAAAAGCTCGCCAAAAGTTAAGTCATGTGGTGAGGTAAATGCATTCAACCAATCAAAATTGCTGATGTAATTTCTAAGATGTATAAATGCCTGTTGTGAGGGGATATGGTGTATAACTGGTATAGGTAGTTTTATCTAGAAGAACTCCATTTTGTTGGGAGGAGGGAAAGCCCTTCATTTTGATTTTAGATGTTTTCCCTTTGGGCCTCTCACCTTTGCCCAAAAATTCCTGGAAGGCTCCCTGATAGCCTTATTAAGGAACTCAAACCATCCCAGCTGTTGATTCAGAGCTAATGTTCCTTTCCTGCTGCAGGTAAATTAGATAGAAAGCTTTGTGTACTTAATTACCAGCTTTTTAGTATTTTTAGTAATGCTTTATTAACGAACCCACCTTCTGGGAGCACTGTCCTCTGCCAGGGAGGTGAATATTTTATTGTCTGTGGCCTATTGCTTGTTAATGATCATGTGCCTTGCTTTCCCAAAAGTGTATAAAAGCTATGCTCATTTGTGTATTGGGGAGGGTTTCTCAATTTCTGATTTAATCCCAAAAGCACATTTCTGTGCACTATACAAAATAAACAGGTTGCAATTTCCCACCTTGTATAATAATTGCTAATTTGCACAAGGGAAAAACAAAATCAGCATTTGATCGGGCCAATTAATAGTTTGGAGCACTAGGTTTGGACTTTAATCCTGAGCATGAGTTCTTTCTGTGCAGAAATAAAGTTCTTAATATGTTCCCATTCACCTTTCTGTGGTTATTGACTAATTCACACCAGTGAAAGAAACTACGCTGGGCCAACACTTCCAACTTACTCAAATGTTCCTCAGCCATGTTAGCCTTAGGTGCCAGATTGCTAGGCTCTCCTCTGCCCTGATGTTCATCTGGGACATTTTTCTGACCTACCTATTATGTTAGTAAATACATTTAATATGTATATACTCAATGCCTGCACCTCCCTTCCCAGTGGCGTTAAGGCAACCCGAAAAAAATGATGTGGTTCCTTTAATGAGTCAAGGGATTCAGGCATTTATTTTCCCACACATTCCAAAGCCCTTTTTCCATTCAAATTCAAAGTAGTACACAGACATAATCCTGATCTTAATTATTGGGGAGATTAAGTGATAGATGAAACTATAGATATATTGTACTCTACAACCACCTGGTTCATGTCTGTCAACACAAGCAGTTGAAAATCTGAGCAAAAGGTTACATGTCAAAGGAATAATTTAGAACACAAATGCAAGATGTTTTTTACAGCTCCACACAGACTGTAATCGTATTTAGAGGAGGGAGTCTTCTGCTGTGAAACAGCTCAGTGTTAATGACACCACTCCCACAACACTCTTAGCCCAGTCAGGGTCTAACACAGAAAAATACTTTGTGATACTGGCAACAAAAAAAATATGTTAATTGGGTCAAAAGTCTTCATTTTGCAAAATTACCCAGTAATAGCAATGCTTCATTATTTCAGCAGCTTTTTGGTCAGAAAAGCATCAGTAAATGTGGAAAAGGAAGGAAGGAAGGGGGGTGGAGTACAAGTGGGGTTGGAAAGGAAGGACACAGATGTACTCTAAGCCTTAACTTGCAAAAAAAAACAAACCCCACAAAATCACCTTTCTAATTATGCTTCATTCATCAAATTGCCCCTGATAGGCCATCCCCTAGAACAGGGGTTCTCAACCTTGGCAACTTTAAGACTTGTGGACTTCAACTCCCAGAATTCCTCAGCCAGCTTTGCTGGCTGAGGAATTCTGGGAGTTGAAGTCCACAAGTCTTAAAGTTGCCAAGGTTGAGAACCCGTGCCCTAGAAAGTCCTACAGTACATGGAGCAGGTCCAGGTTATTTGCAGGACCATCTCTCTGCCTCTGTTTCTGCTTGGCATACCAGATCTAGCAGGGAGGACATGCACTGGGTCTGCTCTATCTAACTATATTTGACCCAGGAGTATGCATATTCTGTCGCCACATCCGCCCTCTGGAACAGCATCCCCCAGAGATCCAGATGGTCACAATCTTGTTAGCGTTTTGTAAGACTGCAGGCCAGTGTCCCCAGGCATTTGGGCAGGAAGTTAGGTGAACTCCACTGATAATGTGAGTTTTTTTTAATTGGGATGTTTTGTTTTACCTTGGGCACTATGGGTTATTGGCTGTAGCTATTGTTTTAATACTTGTAGGCCACCCACAATTCCTGTTGCAAGATGAGCAGCTATTATAGTGGTTTGTTGCACAGTCAGCAACTTTATCCACCTATCAAGTATTCCAAGACCCCTCCCCCAAGGACTTGATATAGGCAAATGTTTTTGCATAATGGTGTTAAAGCTATTGTTGCAAGTTGTAAGCTGTTCCAAGTCAGTTGTGCAATTGACTGATGCGGATTTTGTCAATTACAGTAGGATGTTCAAGTGGTGCTCCAATTGTTTTGGGATTGCACCCAAGGAGCCTCTTACTGTAGGCACTATCTCTTTTTTTTTTTTTTGCCACAGTTGTCTATTTGCAGGTCTACACACTTTGTGATTTTCTCCAGTTTTTTTTTCTTCTATCTTGCTGTCTCCAGGTACTGCAATATCCATTATCCAGACTTTTTCATCTTTCTTATCAAAGTTGTTAAATTTGGCGTATTGTGAGGCAGATGCTTGTCTGTTTGAATTCTAAAGTCCCAGAGCACTTTAGCTTCTTCATTTTTCATTATTTTGTCTATTTTGTGGTCCCACAAGTTGTTGCTTGCAGGCAAGTGGTATTCCTTGCAGTTCTTCCTGTGCACCATTCTTGCTACTTTGTAATCAGTCTGTGTGACTTTCTTGCAGGTGGTCAACTTTCTTCAGCTTCTTTTAGAGCAGGGGTGTCAAACTGCTGGCCCACGGGCCGGATGCGTCATCGGGAAACCACACCCATCCCATTGCCAGCATGTGGCGAAAAAGCTCCGATATGTTGCACGATGTCACGTGACATTGCAAGTTTGACATGTCTTGTTTTAGAGACAGCATTTTCTGTCTTCTCAATCCTGGCTTTATATGCATTTGTTCTTAAGGCTTGATCTTCTGCAGCCATAATTAACCCCTCTATTTCTTTCTGCTCTTAGGCATTGTTCTTGTTGCTATTTGCTTTGCCTGCTTATTTAAGTATTGACCATGTAATACCGGTACTTTTCCTTACCATGTTTCTTTTCTATTCTTCATTTAGTCTTTCTTTTAGACCAGTTTGGTCTCTTTCGTAGTGTATTCAGTAAGCCTTCATGATGTACTAGCTTTAGTGCATCTTCTTCTCCTCTGTCCTTCAGATATTCTTTCTGTTAAGTATTCTGTTCGATAAGACATTGAAGAGGCAGTAGGTGAAACACAACTCTCTTTATTACAAAGTCAAAACTGAAACTAACAAGCACATGCTCCACCCATACTTATACACTCAGCCTAAAGGCGACAGCCAATAGGAGCACAGTATTCTCCTGCTTAAATGCATAACAAGTAGTCTGCAGACAGAAAGTCTGGCTTGCTGGCCACGTGGCCAGCTAACCGTTTCTTCACAGTTCTCAGCATGTTAATTCACAGACTTTACTCAATACATTACACTTTCAATGCCCCTTTTATTTCTTCAATTGCCTGGTGTACTTGGAACATTCCATGTATACTGTCAAGCCCCTGTCCAGTGGTGGGATTCAGCCGGTTCACATCACTACGGCAGAACCGCTATCTAATTTTTTGTTGCTCAGGCCCAGAATGGACTTCTGGAAGTGACATCCACACAGAGAACCGGTTGTTCACATATTTGAATCCCACCACTGCCCCTGTCAGAGCCTGAATCTGCAGAGGAAGATGAGCCAAAACTGGAGCCAACGGAAATCGAGGGGGAGACATTGTTGGCTTCGGAGGAATATGGGGAGGAGCAGGCCGAGGCAGGCCAGGGCCTTTCAGGATTGGGACGGTTTGAAGGCAGGGAGGAACAGGCAGGATGAACATGAGAGACAGAGCTCAGGTGATGAGCAAGGACCACCTCCTCCTGATCCTCAAGCACGGAGAGTGGAGAGAAGGAGGGAACAGTGCAGGTGGACCTGACTACTCAGGAGGAGAGCACCCTGCCTCTCTTCACAAGGCACACCTGGGGACTGGGACTTAAGGAGCCGCTGTGGGGAGGAACAACATTTGTCGGAAACAAATGCTAAATTATTGGAAGTTTGTGTGCTGTTGCTGACATTGGAAACAACCCTCTGATCTCCTGTTCTGTGTTGTGATTGCCATGGCTTCTCTTATAAGGCAGTTATGCAATGGAGTTGTAGCCAAGGGAAGGATGTGGGAGTCAAGCCTGACAGAAAGTGAGTAGTAACATAACCTCCCACTGTTCTGGAACCAAGAAACAGACCAAAGGGATCTGTGCATGTGATGTGGCAGCTCTACCTTTCTAAGATGCTATTGGTTGGGAAGCTCTGGGAAAATCTACATGTGGAACCTACATATGTACACAAATAACTTTCTACTTCAAATTTACTTCAATATCATCTGCAGATTCCATTGGGGTGGAAAAGGCAAAGCAAGCAAGCAAGAAGAGTGCCTCAAATCCTTTTCATAATCACATCCCTGAACAATATGTTAGAGATCTGGTTCAGCTAATTACTACCCAACTGAAATGCTGCTGTTAGATTGCAAAATTGGAGCTCAGTCCTGGCCATGGATTTCTGGGCTGCTCATCACATTTTGAATTCCAAAATGATATGATGCCAAGTTTCTTACTGTTCCTTTTGCTTCCTACTATTCAAACACTTAAGCAGCATTATGAAGCATTACACAATTATCAGCTTTAATAGGTATGACTGATGAGAAAAAACATAGTTTTAAGCTTTTGACTGGACTAATTGAATAGCAAGGAAAACACTCCAATTAGCTTTTGCAGACAATGCCAATGTTATGAAGATCTATTCAGAGGAAGACCCACTGTTTTCCAGAAGACCTACTGTCAAGGAAGGATGCATGGATAGGATTATAAACCTAATTTATGCAAGAAGTGAGGACTCTGAGAGCAAATTACAGGGTGTAAAATGTCCAGGCTTCAAACTTAATTATATTTATGTCTGAGAGAATTATGGAATTGTACTGTAAATCCCATATCACTTAAAATGTGAGTGACCTCAATCAATGGGCTTCAGTTCAAGTACAGAGAGGGAATGGCACCCACAGGTGGACTTCCATTGATATGATAATCTCTAGTCTGGGCATTCAGCAAATGAGGCAAGATGCAAAATGAGGAGATAATTAAAAAGCTTACTTGAGGCAAGTAAGTTAGGCTGGAATTTCAGCAAAAGACTTAAAAGCAACTATTTCTACTGTTCTGTATCTTATTTCATCAATACAGCCTCCCAAAAGCCACAGGCTCTTCCAACCCTCCTATTTTCCAGCATTTTCTTCTGACTCACCAAATTTAATGTATTTTTTTTGTTCAACAGCTGGACTATTGAAAAAAAACAACATGTCACAATTTGGCAAACAGTTTTTGTTTCCTGAAGTATGATGGTACAGCATTGGGCAACAACTTTGGAAATGAATTCTTGACTATATCTTTTCTTAGAAACTGAAAAATACATAATATAAACTGATTTTTTAAAAAAACATAAACATTTTAACCATGGAAGTAATTTTGCATAATTCTCCATACTGGACATATAAATGTGTACTTCATGACCAATAATGCCCCAAAACTATAAGAAGTGAATTAATTAGTAATTATATTGAAACATTTTAGAATACAGTTGTTTTACAACATTTACTTGTTATTCTGCCACTTCGTAAATTGTTTAAAAAACCATTCACACTGGTCATTCCAATATTAATCAGTAAGCACCTAAATTTATTTATTTATTTATTTTTCGAACTTTTATACCGCCCCTCTCCCGTAGGACTTGGGGCGGTTTACAGCCAGATTAAAACACTTAACAATAATAAATATTTAAAACTAAATTAAATTAATCCCTAGGCTGTCACTAAAACCAATTAAAATCCCATTCTTAAAACCCTAGCCACCTTATTTAAAAATTTACTTTAAAAACCCGAGGAGATCTAGGCCAGGCCGGCTTGATTGAAGAGATGAGTCTTCAATTCTCTTCTGAAGGTGCGGAGATCATGACAATATTTGTGTCATTTTTTATGACATTTCATGTGGCAAATTTCCTAAGAAAACTGCACAATTCTGCAAATCTTTCTACTATCTCAGTGGTTCTCAACCTTTCTCAGGTTGAGACCCCACTTGGCCCGCCCATGCGCGCCGTGACCCTGACCCGGGCGGGCGCGCACGCGCGCTAAAATTTTTTTTAAAAAAAAATTTAAAAAAATTTAAAAAACAAACAAAATGGTGGCCGCGATGGGTGGATCCATGCATACGCGGATCGGCCCATCGTGCACGCCACGCATGCGCGCATCCGCCCGTCGCGGGGCGCCATTTTGTTTTTTTATTTTTTATTTAAAAAAAATAAAAAAAAATTAAAAAAAACAAAATGGCGGCCGTGATGGGTGGATCCATGCATGCACGGATCGGCCCATCGCACGCGCCACGCATGCACGGATCCGCCCATCGCGGTCCGCCATTTTGTGTTTTTTTTATTTTTTTTTATTTGTTTTGATTTTTTAATTTTTTTTTTAATTTTTTTTTCCTGCGCAACGGGTGGATCTGCATGTGCGTGGTGCGTGGCGCGTGCACGCCAAAAAAATAAAAAAAATATTTTTAAAAAAAAAATTAAAAAAATAAAAAAAAATAAAAAAAACAAAAACAAAATGGCGGCCGGCGGTGTCCGGCGACCCCCGCGAAATGGTCGTGCGACCCCAAATGGGGTCACGACCCCAAGGTTGAGAACCGCTGTACTATCTGAACATTTTGTAATATTTTATTTTTCATATAGGTTTTCCTTGCCATGTCGAGTTTTCTCCATTTCATCAAGTCTTGATATTACTTCCACCTTCTTGCAATGCGTCATGGTTCCGAAGACAGAGATGAATAAAGCAGAACGAGGCTTGCAAATTCCTCAAAGAACATGTTTGTTGTTACAAAGTATTGGCACAGTCAAAAGTGAAACCAATTCTGAATTCCCCATAACAATCCCTCAGATACAAAGTATAAAGTTCCCGCCTTGCATTTGCTATCACACACTTCTAATGGCCAGGAAATCTCAGGAACTCTTGCTGCTGGGAATTTGGCAGCCTACATTCATCTGACCATCAAATCGTCTTCTTTAATAAGTCTGAATATGGACTTTAAGCTCTGGTGATACATGGTGATGCAGACTTTTTCAATGAGCTGAACACATTTTTCGGTAGATTTGAGGCATCAAACAGCATCCCTGTGAGGAAAGCTATGCCCCATCTTGATGAGCAAGTGCTTAGCTTTGATATTACCTCTGGAGAACATTGCAGAAAGTTAAAATTTGGAAAGGAGCAGGCCCAGATAATATCGCTGGGCGTGTTCTTAGGGAATGTGCAGACGGGTTGGCTTGTGTTCTTACAGGTACTTTCAATCTTTCATTGCAACAGACAGTAGTCCCATCGTGTTTTAAGATGGTCATTATTTTGCCAGTGCCAAAAAAGTCTACAAGTACAGGTCTCAATGATTACCATCCAGTTGCACTTACGTCCATCATTATGAAATGTTTTGAGAGGTTGATAAAGGACATTATTGTATCCAGCCTCCCTCCAGTATTTGACTCACTTTAGTTTGCTTACTGTCCAAATCGCTCTACAGAGGATACTATTTCTTCTGTTATCCATCTGATCTTGGCGCACTTAGAGGAAAGAAACACTCATGTGCAAATGCTTTTTGTCAATTTCAGTTCAGTATTTAATGCAATCATTCCTCAGCATCTAGTAGACAAACTGGGCCTTTTAGGCTTTAATACTCCTTTGTGCAACTGGATTCTGGATTTTCCTATTGATAGGTCCCAGTATGTGCGAGTTGGGACTAATATTTCTAACACCATTTTCTTGAGCACAGGTTCTCCTCAGGGCTATGTCCTAAGTCCACTGCTCTTCACCTTGTTGACCCGTGACTGTTGTGCCAGGTTTGCCACCAAGCATATTGTGAAGTATGCGGATGATACAACAATAGTGGGCCTTATTCAAAATGACAATGAGGGTGCTTACCGCAAGAAAGTAGAGGGTTTGGTGAACTGGTGTAACAAAAACAGCCTCATTTTAAATGTAGGAAAAACCAAACAGATCATTGTCGATTTCAGAAAAGGCAGGCACAGCCACATACACAGCCACATAAATCATGCATGGGATAGAAAAGGTGGATAGAGAAAAAATCTTTTCTCTATCACACAATACCAGGACAAGGGGGCACTCCCTAAAGCTCATAGCTAAGAAAGTGAGGACAAATAAAGGGAAATATTTCTTCACCCAGAGGGTCATTGATTTATGGAATTCACTACCTGAAGGGGTCGTGACAGCTGTCAGCCTTGACAGCTTCAAGGCAGGGCTAGATAGATTCATGGATGCAAAGTGTATCGGTGGTTATTAAAATGGATGTCCATGTGCCGCCTCTATGTTGGTTGAGGCAGGCAGGATTCCCTTGGGTGCCATTTGTTGGGAGTCAAGGGAAAGGGAGGGTTTTGCCTTCTCTTTCTGCTCAAGATCCCCATATACAATTGGTGGGCCACTGTGTGACACAGAATGGTGGACTCGATGGGCTTTGGCCTGATTCAGCATGGCTCTTCTTATGTTCTTATGTTCTTATGTGTATTAATGATTCACTTATGGAGCATCAACCATCATGTTTCTGGATGTGCAGCTAATGAGTAGACTAGCTTGGTCACTCTACAGTGAGACACTGGTAAAAATGGCACAACAGCGGCTTCATTTTCCTTCCCCTGTCCTTACCCTTTTCTACAGAGGGATGATCAAGAGCAACTGTCATATTGCATTACTGTCTGGTTTGGAAGCATCACTGCTTCAGACAGGAAGGTGGTGCAGAGAGTGGTGAGGATGGCTGAAAAGATTATTGGCAGTTCCCTCCCTCCCTCCCATCCAGGACTTAGCATATAAGCGTTGCTTAAGCAATGTCCGTAGGTTGTCTGTGACACTACACATCCTCTTCATGACCTGTTTTCCTTGTTACCCTTTGGAAGGAGGCTTCGTGCTTCCCGAAGCAGAACATCCAGATTCAGTCATAGTTTTGTTCCATATAGCATCAACCTTATGTATATGTATAGATATATATGTGTGTTATGTATAGGTATGGGTAGATATATACTTTCTTTTCAGAGCAGACAACAGAATTTAATTTTTAACGTAGGCTAGTGTGCTCATAGTAAAAAAAATGACAATAAAGGTTATCTTATCTTATAAGGTAGGATAGGATAGGATAGAACAGGATAGGAGCTAATGTAAAGTATTTATGAGGTTAATTCTAGTTAACAATTTCCTGAGTATTTTTGACTAAATCTAAATTTCCCAAGACAATTCTTCTAATTCCAGGGCAACAAAATTAAAGTACAGTTTGAAACAAATGGTACATAAATTGTGTTTAAAGAAACAACCCTGTAGTATTTCAATAATGTAAATGGTATTTATTGCTTAAATGACATTTATTTTCCATATAATGTTCAGTAATGATATATCACTAAGAGTTCAATTATTATAAACTTCAACTCCTTTTTTGCCATCCAGTAAAACGCTGCATGATTATCAGTATTTAAGTCTTTCTGATCTAATAAGGAAAGTGTATTTGTTTGTACTTCCATCATTGCAAATTTTCTCTCAACAAAAGTGTCAGCTATCTTATATTGGGAGCATATTACAAGGATGCATGCAATGTATTTGATTTCCTCCATCCAACATGGAGGACAAGAAACAGCTTTCACCAGCAATATGGCTGAATTTGCCTTCAAATAATGCAGGTAGGAGACCAAAGTGAGCACTTTTCTATAGGGCTTTGAGGTCAGAATATGTCAACTGGATATGTAGAAAGGGGAATCATAGATTTCTTTGTGCCCAGTAGTAATGAAAACAATGGCAAATAAATTACATCTTTTCAAAGCTTTATACTGCTTATTCTTTGTTTAGGGTCTTTTTAAATATCTCTATCCCCATAAAAATTACAAATTACAACCACAATCATTAAGATTTGTATTAAAATTTTTCTCCAATAAGTGTGACTAGAATTAGGATTAGCATAAGATAACTGAAGAAAATATTGCATTTATCCAATAATAAAGACACAAGACTTTAATTAAAGGCATATCAAATACTAAATTTCTTAAAATTTAGTCTGTTATCATCAGTGGACCAAAATCAGTATCTGTGTATGGGTAGATTTGAGACCATAAACTGAGCTATAAATCTCAAAAGCATGTAAAACAATTAAAATAAGATCCCCTCTCTAAACAGTATTAAAATTTTTGAGCCTACTATTTAATTTCTTGAATTACTGTGTTTTTATAAATTTACTCATTTTTTACAGGAATATTGTCCCTATATAGCAGGGGTGTTAAACTGCCGGCTCACGGGCCAGTTTCATCATACTGAAGCCGCACCCACCCCATTGCTGGCAAAAAGAGTCGCGATATGTCACAAGACGTGACATGACGTGGTGAGTTTGACACCCGTGCTATATAGCTACCAATTTTGTGGGTGCTTAGTAGTTTGAAGACAGTACCTTTGTCTTCTGGTAATTTATCGACAGATTGTCCCCCTTACAAAAGAGCTAAAGGCCATCATATACTGTTTAGCCCAATTGGTGCTAATAAATATAGCTATATGTGACATAACTGCTTTTCACTGACCCACCAAATTAGGTCAGTGGTGCTCTTTTTTGATAATTTCTAATATAAAATATAAAAATTAGACAGTCTATGTTAAGATGCAGCCTTACTTAATCCCTTCCTGCCATAGGATGGGGAAGAAAATTGTCCCTGTTATTACGTCTAATCTGAAGAGGAGCAGCCACTTTCAGCTGTTTAGTCAACTGGAATCACTAATAATCTATTGAGATCTTTTCAGATTTCTTCCAAGTCATATCAAAGAGAATGCAATCAAAGGCTGGTTTTTAATCTATAAAGGCTACATAAAATAGTCCCTTAGATAGAATGGTATAGTTTTCTGTAAGATTAATGGTTTAACAATGGCATATAGGGCTTTTCACTTATTAAAAAAGCTTGCTCATGTCTTCTTCTAGTCATTTCACAAGAAGCAGACTAGCATACAATTTGTGATGATATTTAATGGCTCCTAGTACAATAGTTAATTGGGTCAGCTCTATTATTATTTATTAGAAGCTGAGGAGGGCAACAATACATAGGTATTTAGAGCATGGCGCTTTATTTATCCACCCAATAAACACTGGGTATACCTTGAATTGTCATCTGAATTAAAAATATTAACACATTCTGAGAAAGATATGCCATCTATATATGTTTGTGTGCTAGGCTATAAACAATACATTTTAAAAATATATTTCCATTTCCAGTTTTTCTCATGAAAAACAAAACAGTGCAGAAACATTCATTTTGCTGTTAGTTGTGAAATATTCAGAAATGTTATATCTTTAGACACCATAAATATGGAAGGTTAATCTGAAGACACCAAGGCGTACTTGTTAAACAGAGAGAAGATAACAGAAATGGCGTATCTTTTCCCCAGGGAATGTCCAGACACAAAATTCCTCAGAGTGCTCAACCTATTTGTCCTCCATTTTTGCTGGAGGAAGAAACTGGTGTTTGTCTCGGTAGTTAATTAGTCTTTCAACTATCTTGTTGGTGCTACAGTTCTCTCCATACAGAAGTTGGAGCCAATTCAAAATAATCTCGCTCATGTTCTTTGCACAATTCCAGGAATACCTGAACAATACAATAAATCAATAACTTCAAAGGAATTACACATACGTTACATTAGATTTATAAACTGCTAACATTGATTCTGACTCCTATCTAGGCACATCTGAGAATATAAAATAATTGCATAATGGATTACTGTGTTTTGTTTGAGGTGGAAACACAAAGGTAAATTTATCCACGTAAGGGTAATGTATTAAAATGTTTTGTTTCTTTCCAGCATGCATCTGATGTTTCTGTAATTTGCTTTACCAGCACTACAAAGAGAGCATAGCGCTTAAGACCTCCCTTAGTCTACAGAAGGTTGCTAGTTTAAAATATTTTTTTTTTGAGTAGCTACTTTCCCCCCTGGCTTTTTAAAAATTTAAAATAGTCTTACAATTGTTCCAGTCACTTAAGACTGAAGAATTTCACCTCCTGCTTCCAAATAGCCAAAATACCTTATAGAACAGCTTTTTTATTCTGGTATGTAAGAGAATATTTTCTCAGTATAATAACTATGTTATTTGAATATCTAAGCCATTACCTGTTCCAAAGTGTTCAAAGAAAAGCTGTACTCTTCAAGACCGAAGTGTTGTTTAGCTGTGTAAATAAAATATTAAGTCAGTTATAGATGGCTTATTTATGTCTGACTTGGGTAATAATTTGCTTTCCTTGCCCTTTGCATGATTATTTTTTCTACCCAACATATACAGTATCTCCTTACTCACTATGATAGCATCTACACAGATTTTTGAGTTAACTTAGTGCTTTATCCAAAGTATGCTTTTGACATGGAAGGTTACTCTTTTTGATTACCCTTTTTGAGAAATTCACACTCAAAGCTAGGGGTGGAGTTGGCAAGAAATCATAGTACTGCATGAACCTGTTCATTGTGGGTAACTGAAATTGAGGTGGCCAACAAATTTGCCCCTGATCTAGCTGCCAGGCAGTCTGCAGGTCCTTACAAATCACTGCAAAATTTATTCAAACATACCATCTTCTAGCATGGCAAAGGCTCTAGAGAGAGGCAGGGCATCTTCCATTGGGATCTTATAGACCAACAAAGTGGATATCCTAAGAGGAAGGGAAACCAATCATTAGTTATTAAACTGACGCAAAATGCTAACATAGAGCAACCAGATCTATTTGTACGGAAAAAAAAAAGTTGGCAGGGAAGGGAGGATGAAGAATAAATCCACAGCAATACTTTGGGGGCACAGTTATGACTGTTTAGTTGGGAAGGAATCTGCATGCAAGATGCCTTATATGGCAAGGAAAAATACACATTACCTCCTTTGCAATAGTGGCAAATATAAGTAGGTTGGGTGTAGGATGAGGGTGAAGGTTTGTTCTCCAAGCTTGTCGGTTGGTTTCCAAATATTTTGTTACCAGACTAACATCTTCAGCGGAGTTTAGGGGATATCAGCGTCAGTGTTCTTCTGTTTATAAAGGGGTTGTGTGGTCAGTAGGTCTTGTGAGGAGTCAGGTGTGGGTGTGTCAAGTGAGGGTCATAATGGGACTTGTGATGGGTCAGGTGTGAGTCAACAGTGGGAGTCTTGTGATGGATCTTGTGATAGGGAGGTTACATTAGATAAGGTCAAGTGCTGGTTAGGGTGGTTTGCGTGGGTTGCTTGAGGATTGGAGCTATCTTTGGTTAGCTATGTGGTTGATTTGGATTCTGAGGGGTTTGAAGGCTAGTTGTAGGTCATTGTGTCTGTTAATGAAACTGCTTGTGGCGTGCCAAGCTTTGATGAACTCACAAGTGTGGTGGGTGCTAGCACGGCTGATGATTTTTGTGTTGCTCCAATTGAACTGGTGCTGTCAGTGTGGATAGCGACTAAAAATTAGGGATTGTGGTGTTTGACTGCCACTCGGTATTTGTGGATCCTGGTTTTTAATTGATGTGATGTTTGTCCCACATAGAATTGGTTGCAATGGTTACAGTTGATTTTGTGGATTACATTGTTTCTTTTGTCCTTCTGTATACTGTCTTTGGTTCTGGATAATTCCTGGCAGAATGAGACTGTGGGTTTCTGGGCTATTACTATTCCTAGAGGTTGGAGAATTCTGGCTGTCATTTACAACACTCCTTTTGTGTATGATAGGGTTAGTTTTTGTGTGGTGGTTGGCTATGTGGGGTGTTATGGTTTGGGTTCTGTGTGTTGAAATACAAAGATTTTTGGATAGCTGTTACAGAGAAAGACATCAAGCAGCCATTTCTCTTCTCCTTTTCTTAGTATTGTAGTGCTGCAGTGTGTCCTGGCCCTTCTAAAGAGGGTCTGGACACAGCTTCTTTTGTGTGTGGTAGGGTGGTTGCTTGCAAAGCTGAGAATCTGGTCTGTGTGCATGGATTTGCAGTAGACATGGGTTTCTTGTTCTGCGTTGTCTAGTCTCCCTATGTTGATGTCAAGGAATGGGAACCTGTTGTATAATAATAATAATAGTAATAGTAATAATAGTAATAGTAATAAAGTTGGAAGGGACCTTGGAGGTCATCGAGTCCAACCCCCTGCTCAGGCAGGTAACCCTACACCATTTCGGACAAATGGCTGTCCAGTCTCTTCTTAGAAACTTCCAGTGTTGTAGCATTCAATGCTTCTGAAGACAGGTTGTTTCACTGGTTAATTGTTCTAACAGTCAGGAGGTTTCTCCTTAGTTCTAGATTGCTTCTCTCCTTGATTAGTTTCCACCTGTTGCTTCTTGTCCTGCCTTCAGGCACTTTGGAGAATAGCTTGACTCCCTCTTCTTTGTGGCAGCCCCTGAGATACTGGAACACTGCTATCATGTCACCCCTCGTCCTTCTCTTCATTAAACTAGACATACCCAATTCCTTATATGTTTTAGTCTCCAGTCCCCTAATTATCTTTGTTGCTCTTCTCTATAGTCTTTCTAGAGTCTCAACATCTTTTTACATTGTGGTGACCAAAACTGGATGCAGTATTCCAAGTGTGGCCTTACCAAGATATTGTAAAGTGGTATTAACACTTCACCTGATCTTGATTCTATCCCTCTGTTAATGCAGCCTAGCACTGTGTTGGCTTTTTTGGCAGCTGCAGAACACTACTGGCTCATATTTAAGTGATTGTCCACTAGGACTCCAAGATCCCTCTCACAGTTACTACTATTGAGCAAGGTACTCCCTATACTATACCTTTACATTTGGTTTTTCTTGCCTAAATGTAGAACCTTACTTTTTTCACCATTGAATTTTATTTTGTTAGATAGCGCCCAGTGTTCAAGTCTGTCCAGATCCTCCTATATCTTAAGGCCTATCTTCTGCAATGTTGGCTATTCCTGCCAGCTTGGGGTCATCTGCAAATTTGATGAATTCCCCATCTATCCATTCATCCAAATCATTGATGAAGATATTTAAGAGCACTGGGACCAGAACAGAGCCCTGGGGCACCCCACTACACACTTCCCTCCATGTAGATGCAGTTCCATTGAGGACCACACACTGAGTACGGCTGGTCAGCCAGCTATGAATCCATCTTGTGGTGATGTTGTCTAACCCACATTTTTCTATCTTATCAAGTAATAGGTTGTGATCTACTTTATCAAATGCCTTACTGAAGTCCAGATAAATTATATCCACAGCATTCCTCTGGTCCACTAATTTTGTTACTTGGTCAAAGAATGCAATAAGATTTGTCTGGCATGATCTGTTTTTGACAAACCCATGTTGGCTTTTAGTAATGACTTTTTTTGCCTCTAGGTGTTCGCTGATTTGTTGTTTGATTATCTTTTCCAGAATCTTCCCAGGTATTGAGGTCAGGCTGATAGGTCTGAAATTTCCAGGATCCATTTTTTTTCCTTTTTTGAAAATGGGAACTACATCAGCTCTTTTCCAGTCCTCTGGTAGTTCCCCAGTGCTCCAGGATCTTTGAAAAATATAGTTCAGTGGTTCTGAGATCACATCTGCCAGTTCCTTGAGAACCTTGGGGTATAATCCATCTGGTCCTGGTGATTTGAACTCGTCTAGGCTGGACAGGTGCTCACTTATCATTTTCTTGCCTATCTTAACTTGTTTTTCTATACTGTTTTTTATGGCACTATTTTTGATAGGTTGGTCTGTTTTTTCCCTTTGTGTAAATACAGATGCAAAAAATGAGTTAAATAGTTCTGCTTTCTCCCTGTTGCTTGCCATCTTCTTGCCACTTTTCCCCACTAATGGACCAATCATTTCCTTAACTTTTTTCTTGTTTTTATACATGCTGAAAGAAGCTTTTTTGTGTGTTATTTTTGACTTTGGTTGCAAGCCTTAGTTCATTTTGAGCCTTAGCTTTCCTCATTTTATCTTTGCAGGCTCGGGCTATTTGCTGTTTCCGCTTCAGATGTGAATTTGATCCCAAGGAATATGTTATTGAGTAAGTGGTGTGCTTCTTCAATTTGGGAGCATTTGATGATGATGAAGGTGTCATCGATGTAGCATGTCCAGAATTTTCGTTGGATGGTGGGTGGAGCTATAGATTTGATTTGTTGCATGACTACTTCTGCAATTAGGCCTGATATGGGTGATCCCATCAGGGTACCTTGTACTTGCTTATAGATTTTTCCCATTGAACTTTAAGGCATAGATCCAGAACTTTCTTTTTTTTTTTTTAATATATTTTATTGGTTTTTTAATAATTTTTACAGAAAAAAGAAACTAGTCATATCAAATCATAGTGTTAAAATAAACAATCATCCATAAACAAAACATAAATACATTTTTCAATACATCTAATACTAATAACTCAACTGAAAATAATCATCCCAAACAATTAACATCACTGCTCGGCACCCCCACCACCACATCCCCCCAACCCTATCCTTCCCCCCTCACTTACCAACTAACTACCTACCTTCCTCCCTCCTTCTCTTCTTTCTACTTCATCCTTCTCTATCTCCATCCTACTCTTCCCCCTTCTTATCAACTTCCACTTACATCAGCCTTCACTCCTCCTTCCTCTTTTCCATCAGATGTGGTGCCCAGAGGCCACCCGAGCAACCCCTTAATAACAGCAATTACATATTCTTCCACCAACCCCAATTACAGTTGAGAAAACATCATACATAAAATTATAAACCCTCCCTAACCCTCCCCCCCCGACTTCCCAGAGTGAGTACAGGGTACAACAAAAGAAAACCCCACTACATCAAACAAAATTATTATATAATCCTAACAAGAATTTTAAACTATATACTATATACACTCTCTAAATCAATTCAATCCATTAAACAAAACAAACAACTCATCTTGTTAAGAATAATAATTTTCATTTACATCTAAACCATCAATCTAAGTCAAACGTTAAATCACTTCAATCTATTGAGAGGTTGTATAAAATCACCCAAACCATCAAGTTTTATATTTATCTTCCAGTAATCAACCTCTACCATTATTTTTAAAAAAATAATCAAATAATATCAATAACAATAAACCCCTCAATCAAAAAGGAAAAAAAAAGTTTATGTTCTTAATCAATTTAATATATCTTAATATATCTTAATATATTTTCCATTAAACATCCTTTCTTACATCTTACTTGTAAAATTGATCTTAAATTCAGCCCATAATCTTAGATTAACCTTAATTCCTTACATTTATTAAATTTTATCTCTTCAATCGACTTCTGGGCTTTCTCATTTGACAATCAGTTTATTCCATTTCTAATTTACATTCCTAAAACTTTAACAAATCACATAATGCTTATCTATCCCATCAATCAATCAATTCAATATCAAACCTAGATCATTTCAAAACAAATACATTCTTCATCAGTTTAATTATATCTTCCATTAATCATCTTCTCTTACATCTTACTCATAATCTTAGTCCTTAATTCAGTCCATAATTTTAAATTACCCATAAATCCTGCATACAATTTTGAATTTCATTCCTTCAGTCGGACTCTAGGTTTTTTTTCCCAACCAGGTAAACCTCCATAATGAGGCCTCCCTCGTTAATAATAAGTCTCTCTTCTTTACTTCTTCAGCTCCATAAGTAAATTGCATCTTAAACTGAATCAATGTCTCCTTTTTCTCAATTAGATCCTCTTCTTGCTGCTTATCTAAAAGGAATAACCATCCCTTCCTTTCTTGAAACAAGTCCTCTTCCTCCAGTCCATAGGTAAACTGCTTATCAAACAAAATCCATCCTTTATTCTCTTTATACTCAGTACTATCTTCTTCTTTTTCTTGCTCTCCTTTTGGTTTAGGTTGTATTATAAAATGTTCAGCAATCAGTTGTAAATCAGTTCCATTTGAAAAAAAGGATCTGGTTAATTGTTCTTGTTTTACTTCTTGTTTAGATTGTATTATAAAATGTTCAGCAGCCAATTGTAGATCAGTTTCATTTGGAAGAAATACTCCTTTAATGACTTCAATAATATCTTCTCTCATCTCTAAGTTACAAGCTTCTGACATAGCTTTAAAATCTTTTTTCTGTTCTGGCATCTTTTTCTCCAGCTTGTTCTCCAGTTTATCCAGCTTATCATTTATTGAAGATAATGTAACATTTACTGAAAATAATGCAGCAGTTAAAGCAATCTGTAAATCTTTCATTGTAGGCATTTCCGGAGGAGACTGTATAAGCTCTTGAGATTCTAAAGGAGCCTTCGCCATTGCTGCCTTATATCTCATAGTCATAGTAAAAAAAAAAAGGGAAAAAAAAAAAATTTTTTTTAATTGCCAATTCCTCCCTTCTCAATTTCTTTTAAAATCCAATTTGCGTTATAGTTTAGTAAATAAATCAAGTCTAAATAGTCTCTCAAACATCACTTCAAAAAGAGAAGAGACAAGTCAGTTTCACTTTCCAGCACATTCATCACTTTCAATTTCTCCACTTTCACTGAGAACAAAAAACAATCGCCATCTTGAAAGAATTATGTTGATTCAAGAAAGTTATAAGTAGAAAGGCAGAAACAAAATAACAAAATACTTGCAATACTCAAAGGACTCCTGTATTCACTCCGTCTGTATAAAAATCCTTATTGTTCTCTCTTAAAAGCAGAGGCGGTCGCGACGTCTATTTCTGTCAGCCGACAGAAGCGTCTCTGGGCAGGAGCATTTCAAGTGCCTAGGGAACACACCTTCTCTGCCCCTGAAAATTTTTTCCAGGGATCTTGGAAGGGCTCATCCTTGCTCTTGAGGCTCTACACCTCTTCTTTGCCCGAAGAGGGGTTTTTCCACCGCAACAAACAGCTGATGAGCGCTGTTGTTAGCGGCTTTACAAACCCAGAGAACGGAGCCTCACAGTGGAGACTCTAGCGACGCCGGCGGAGCCACCGGAAGCCCGATCCAGAACTTTCATGATGGTTTCTGTGGACATGGAGTGTTCTGTGGTAGCATCATTTTGTGGGTATGGTGTTTAGTAAATAGGTGGTGTATGGTTTGTTTAGCCAGATTGATGTCTACGTATGGAGGAGACTTCTGGTTGCATGTGCTTTCTCTCTAGTGGTCTTAGCTATTTTTCTTTTTCCAATTTTCTTAGGGTGTCTTTTATTTTGTTCTCTAGTTGTTTTGTCAGATCATTGTGGATTATTCGGTAGGTGTTGATGTCCTTTAGATGGTTTTCAGCTTTGCTGATGTAGTCAGTTCTGTCCATTACCACCATCAGCCTGCCTTTGTCTGCCGGTAGTATGATGATGCGTTTGTCTTGTTTCAGTGTCTTTAGTGCTTTCTTCTCCTTTTGGCTGAGTGTTTAGTTTTGTCTGTTGCATTGCACGTTGGGGATGATTGTTTGCCTGAAGTCTTCTTGTGTTACACATTACCTCCCTTTGTATCTAGATATATGATTTTTCCACAGTATTAAAACTTTCTTTTTAATGTGAGGTTGACAGAAAGGAACATTTATACTTCCATTTACTTAAATTCTCCAGCTATACCAGCAGTTCCCAACCTTTTCTATACCGCACACTCCTAGAACGCTTCTGATATATTCTTGCACCCCTTACAAAAGTTCAAAATAACGGCAACAAATTATGTATATGCACTATAATTTTGAAAACCCAAGTTTTCACACCCCCTGGAATATCGTCTCGCACCCCTGGTTGGGAACCCCTGAGCTATACAGTAGTTGATGGTAATTTCGGAAAACAGCTTCATGCGAGAACCTTAATTCAGCTTAGAAAATGCACACTAAAGCCAAATACATCAGGCTGTATTAGCACCTTAATCAAAGGCAGAGTGAACAGAGGCAACAGATGAAATCCATATTAGCTGGTTAATTTGACCCATCCCATAAACAAAAAAAGTTAAGAAATTCACTATCAAAGAATAATATGGAATGTACTAATTAAAACTTTTTTAAAAAAAATCTGTCAATTTGCAAAGAAGTTACCTTTCTTGACGTGCTGCTTGTGGGAAAATCTTTAGAATCTGAGTATTCACAAGATCTCCTTGTTCTACTCCCTTTACTTTTATTTGTAGCAAATAATTTTTCCCAAATTTGCTTTTCAAATACTGAATTGACCCAAGGCACCTGCAGAAAGAAAAGTTTACCATTTACTATATGGTCTCAAGGTGTTCCTAATTCAGACATAGATAGTCCTCACTTAACAACAGAAATTGGGACTGGAATTTCCATTGCTAAGAAATATGGTTGTAAAGCACGATGTCATCCGACAGTATTGCTTAGCACAGCAATTCCTGTATTCCCTATTGCCATTGTTAAGCAACAATTGTGGATTATTCAGCAAGGAGCTCTTTTCAACTTCCTGCTGACTTCCAACAAGCAAAGTCAGTGGGGAAGCCCTCAGGGAAATTGCAAGTCCCAGATAGTTCACAGGAAGACCAGTGGGCAGATAAATGGCTGTTGCCAGGATGCGGACATGACAGTGATGGTATCTGTGAATTCTATTTTGAGATATAGTTTATTTCCACTAGTATTTCATGCAGCCACCTTTTCCCATGCATTCAGAGAATATCTACAGTATATGAAGTTATTAGATCTTGTGTGCTATCCCAATTCCCATCAATCATGAATTTTGCCCATATGGGAAGTGGCTTTACTTAGGTAATTATCCAAGGTGAATGCTTACTTTGGCCCAGTTTGGGCATTTGTTCATGTGGGAGGTCTTTGCCCATAAAAAAAGTTCACCCTTAGAGCACCTGCTATCTGTATCAAACACACACAAGACATCTGTTACCATTGCCCATATATGTTTTTCTCTATGTGATGTGGTATCTGTGTAATATCTATAATATCTTCTCTACTCTATTGTGGAATTATCTGAACTCCCGTGTAATTCATTTAGTTTCAGCATTTATCCTTGTATCCTCTCAATAGACTTAGAAGTAGAAAATTGCTACTTAAGCAATTACTAGAAAACATATCGATAGCTTCTTTGAATTAAAAAATAAAAGCAGAACAAGAACAATCCTTTAGTTTATTCACTTTGCTTCATGCAATTCTCTATTTATGTTTCATCTATACTTTCTCTATTTGTGGTAACCTGTTATATAGATAAAATATTTAAGGAAGCCCACCTGAGCTGTCCAGACACCATGATAGCTATTCGGTCACACAACACCTCTGCTTCCTCCATGTGGTGAGTTGTCAAAATGACTCCTTCATCTTTCTCCTGCAGCATAGTGTGAATTGCTCTCCTGTTGAAAACAAATGGCTGAGGAAGTTTAAGCAACCTTAAAACAGCTCCAAAGGCCTTCTCCGGCCATTGCCATTTTATTCTGATCCTGCATAACTGATGGGCACATCTTCCATGCCAGAAAAAAAAAAATACCCCCATCTAGTCCCAAATTAATTTGCATGAAGGAATTGTAAAGAGGGAAAAGAAAACCTGCATCTTTTTCTCCTTACCTCTCTCTCTTTCCCCACTATGGAAAATGATTAAAGTCTCCTCAAGGGAGACTCAAGTGTTTTCTCTTTTAACCTTTGGGATCATGAAGAGAAGATGGAAGAGAATCTGCCATTTAGGAGGAAACTGGTTTTCCTCAGCATGAGTCAGATTCATTATCTGCACAGATAGGAACATAGTAACATTTTCCAACAGCTGAGATATTCTAGAGGTATGAATGGGAAATATTTCCTCTTGGAATGTTGTCAGATGCTTTTTCTGTATTCAGGTGCAAGAAGTAATGTTTAGTCATTGGCTTTAGATATTAATTATAGAAGGGTCCCCCACCCTACACAATAGAACTAAAGGAGAAAGGAAGGAAGGAAATGGGGAGACTGGAATTAGTCTTTTTTATAGGAGTGCAACACTTATTCTAAAGGGTTAATCCCTGAATCACTTACCACACCTGGCGCTTCCCTTTTGGATCCAGGCCTGTGGTTGGTTCATCCAAAAGCATCAGAGTGGGATTACCCAACATGCTCAGAGCAAAGCACAGCTAAAATGTAGAAAATGAATCTCATCTTAGAAATCATATTTCATGCCAACAGAAATGTGAAGACATAATTTTAAAATGGTATTTGTAAAATGCTCTTCAACTACACATTTTTGGATCTGTGAAGCTCTACAGGAATATGTCAGAAAAAAAGACTGCGTATTGGTTGACTGGCTGCTCTGGGCTGTCCTCTGATTTTCTAGCAGCTCATCTTATTATTCCCACTGTCCAATAGATTAAAAAAATGTAATATTTCCAAGCAAAACATGAGCCAATCATGTGCTATATAAGGTTTGGGGCTTAACAAAGACTGAGTCCAGGTTTCCAGGGCTCCAAGCACAGTTGTCCATGCCATTATAACTGCCATACTATATTAGGCATTCTCTTCTTGCCACCATCTTATCAAAATTTGCTTTCAAGCAACACTAATATAGCCTGCACTTTCACACACGAAAAAAGAGATCACATAATGCAAGAAAGAAAGCAGTAGAATGGCTGGGAGAAATAAGGGGAAATAAAGAGCAACAACCCAATTGTTCTTGATGCTGCTACCAAATGTCGACCAAACCTTTAGTACCTGTCCATTAGTACTAGAGTAACGAAACACCGAACTTACTTTTCTGGTTAATCCAGCTGCTAAAGTCTTTATTCTCTTTTTTAAATGCCCTTGGAGTTCTAGAGCTTGAGATATTCTAAAAACAAAGCAGAACTTACAATGTTTAATCTATTCTGCAATTGCAAACACATTAAGAAAATAAAAGACATTCCATTGTAATATTGTATTCTATGTAGAAATTTCAATTCTGATGTTCAAGAACTGCAAAAGGAAAAATCAAAACTGAAAATAACTACTTAATAACTTATAACTACTAATATGTTTGTTTTAAATATATAAACTGACTTCTATTAATAACAAATCTTGTGGCAGGGATCTAATTATTAAAAAAGATTCTTTGTGGGCTTCCGGTGGCTCCGCCGGCGCCGCTAGGGTCTCCTCTGTGAGACTCCGTTCTCTGGATTTGTAAAGCCGCGAAAAACAGCGCACATCAGCTGTTTTTTCGCGGTGAAAAATCCCCTCTCCGGGCAAAGGAGAGGTGTAGAGCATCGGGAGCAAGGTTGAGCCTTCTTAAATCCCTGGAAAATAAGTTTTCAGGGATTAAGAGTGAGCTCCCTATAGCTCCGGAGGACGCTCCTATCCAGGGACGCTTCTGTCTTCGGACAGAGAAAGACGCCGCGACCACTTCTGCTTTTTTAAAATTCAACACTGGAGAGACTGTAAGCAGGCTGAATGAATACAGGAGTTCTTAATGGATTGCAAGTATTTTTATTGTTTCTTTTTGGCTATACATTTCTAACGTCTACAATCAACATAATGCTTCAAAATGGCGTTTAGCTTTCACTGTTTTCATTGTTAGGGAAAGTGCTGGAAAGTGAAAGTGGATTTGTTACTTTTCTCTCTCTTCCTGTTTTCTTAAGCACAGCTAGAGAGACGGCTGTGATTATTTGAAATTTAAAATGGAGTGGAATTTACAGTTAAATGCTAAACCTATGTTGGATTGTACTGATGAATTTTATGAAAAAAGGCCTGATACATTGAAGAGTCTTACGCAAGAGCTTAAAGCATATTTGAAAGAGGCTTTTACAGAAATATTAACTAAATTCCTTCCTCCAAATGAAGTTGATCTACAACCGACTGCTGAACAATTTATATTACAATCTGAGCAAGGAGAAGAGTTACAACAATTAACTGGAATCTTTTTTTCAAATGAAACTGATTTACAACTGACTGCTGAGTATTTTACAACACAAGATAAATTAGAAGATCAACAGGGAAAAGTAGAAGATAGTTCTGAGAATAAAGACTATAAAGGGAACTGGATCTTGCTTGATGAAAAGTTTATTTATGGAGAGGAAGAGGTTTTGTTTCAAGAAAGGGAATTCTATTCAGCTAAGCAGCAAGAAGAGGATTTAATTGACAAAAAAGAGACATTGTCTCAGTTTAAGAAGCAATTAGACTATAAAGCGAAATGGATTCTGTTTGATGAACAGTTTATTTATGGAAAGCAAGAGGATTTGATTCAAGAAAGGAAGACTCAGTTTAAGAAGCAATTTATTTATGGGGCTGAAGAAATAAAGAAGAGAGACTTATTATTTGGAAGGGAGGCCTCGTTATGGCGGTTTATTTGGTTAAAAAAAACCTAGAATTCGTTTGAAGAAATGAAATTTAAAATTGTATGTAAGGAATTATGGGTAATTTAAAATTATGGACTGAATTAAGGACTAAGATTATGAGTAAGATGTAAGAGAAGATGATTAATGGTTTATATAATTAAATTGATGAAGGATGTATTTGCTTTGATGATCTAGGTTTGACATTAGATTGATTTAATGATGAGATAGATAAGCATTAAGTGATTGGATAAAGTTGAAGGAATGTAAGTTAGAAATGGTACAAATAGATTGTATTTATTATGGAGGTTTATTTGTTAGGTGAGAGAGCCCAGAAGTCGATTGATTAAATGAAATTTATAACTAAATGAGAGGAATTAAGGTTAATCTAAGACTATGGGTTGAATCAAAGATTAATATTATAAGTAAGTTGTAAGATAGGATGTTTAAATGAAGATATATTAAGATATATTACTACAAATTAAATTTATTAGATTTGACTTAGATTGACGGTTTAGATGTAAATGATAAATATTATTCTTAACAAGATGAGTTGTTTGTTTAATAAGGAACTAAGGTTAATCTAAGACTATGGGTTGAATCAAAGATTAATATTATAAGTAAGGTTTAGGAGAGGATGTTTAAATGAAGATATATTAAGATATATTATGATAAATTAAATTGATTAAGAACATAATTTTTTTTCTTTTTTGAATTGAGGGATTTATTGTTATTGATATTATCTGTTTTAAATTTTTTTTTTGGTGGTTTTTTCTTTTTTTTTTAAATGATATAAAAGAGGTTGATTACTGTAAGATAAATATAATACTTGATGGTTGGGGTGATTTTATATAATCTCTTAATGGATTGAAGTGGTTTAAGGTTTGACTTAGATTGATGGTTTAGATGTAAATGAAAATTACTATTCTTAACAAGATGAGTTTTTTGTGTTGTTTAATGGATTGATTTGATTTAGAGAATGTATATATTATATAGTTTAAAATTCTTGTTAAGATTATATAATAATTTTGTTTGATGTAGTGGGGTTTTCTTTTGTTGTACCCTGTAATCATTCTGGGAAGTCGAGGGTTAGGGAGGGATTATAATTTTATATATGATGTTTTCTCAACTGTTTTGGGGTTGGTGGAAGAATATGTAATTATTGTTATTAAGGGGTTGTTCGGGTGGCCTCTGGGCACCACATCTGATGGAGTGAAGGTTGATTTAAGTGGAAGTTGATAAGAAGGGGGAAGAATAGGATGGAGATAGAGAAGGATGAAGGTAGTTAGTTGGTAAGTGTGGGGGGAAGGATAGGGTTGGGGGGATGTGGTGGTGGGGGTGCCGAGCAGTGATGTTAATTGTTTGGGATGATTATTTTCAGTTGAGTTATTAGTATTAGATGTATTGGAAAATGTATTTATGTTTTGTTATGGATGATTGTTTATTTGTATATTAAGAGTTGATATGACTAGTTTTTTTTTCTGTTAAAATTATTTAAAAAAACCAATAAAATATATTTATTAAAAAAAAAGATTCTTTGTCCATACCGATTAATGGCCATAATAGCATCATCCTTCCTTATTCCTTTTACGGCTGCAAAAATCTCCAAATGTTCTCTCATGGTCAAATTGGACCAGAGCGCATTCTCCTGAGGACAGTAGCCAAGAGCAACATTTTCTTCTGTCGCAGCTCCATCAGCTCCTTTAATCTGCACCTGTTCCAATGTAAGATATTTGAAATATCAGTAAGGTGACAAGGAATGTAAATGAAATGCAAGTATTCTATACCAAATTAGTGCACTCAGAATCAAGTCCGAGAAAGATGAAGAGATATAGCATAGGGCTACGTCTAATGTCAAACTGTAGCTATTAACTAGTCCAAAGTTATTTCATTTTTTTTAGTTTTCTAAATTAAATAAGTTTTACAATGCAATATAAGCAGGAGGAAGAGCAAGACATTCTCAAACTTTACTTTTTATTTTTTCCAACTCAACAATATAGAAAATGTGAAATGGACTCTGGACTCTGTCCACCTATTGATCTTTTTTCCAGAAGGGAAACTACCTTTTGGGAGGAAGGAGGGAAGGAAGGAAGGAAGGAAGGAAGGAAGGAAGGAAGGAAGGAAGGAAGGGATACAGAGAAAACAACATTCCAGATTGAAAAAAACTCCCAGTGCTTCTAGTGGGTGAGTCAGTTGGGCAACAACTTTGAAAGCTGCCAACTGCTCCATTCTTAGGCACATACTCTATCCTGATCATATGACGGAAAGAAGAATATAGATAGCCTACCCACTCCTCTCCTATATAGGCACTTTCATATATAAAGATGTCAGAAAAAGGGAAATCAAAAACATAGAATACAGACACAATGCATTACTCTGTAATACAGAAAAAATTCCAGATGTTCCCTATGGCTGCAGCTGGAAAAAGGGCTGGGAAGAATTCTAGAAGCTATGTCCTTCAAGTTTTTTCTTGTTAAAATGATTGAAGTTATGTTTACCTGTCCTGCACTTGGCTCTGTGTCTCCTGTTATCAAGTTAATTGTTGTACTTTTACCAGCTCCATTGGGTCCCAGAAGCCCTAAAACTTCTCCTACAAAGTAAAATATTTCCATTAAAATAGAGCCAAGTGAACTGATAAAAATTAATTAATAAGTATAAACTGATTTATTACATTATTTATTTAATGAGTATTGAAGTACCTTGCTTTATCTTCTTGAGTTGTATTCAAAACTATCAATCAATAAAACCTGTATCAAAGAGATACAGTACTCATACGTCATGGAAAAGAACTCTGTCCCAGAATTAGTTTGTTCTCCTCTGACAGTTAGTTGTAGCCTCTCACTGCACCCCCAACTTATACAATTCATTCAACTTCTTGTTGTAAAGAATGAGGAAAACATCCAGGAGGAGGAATGAATGAAAAAGAAAATTCTATTGCTGATATGAGGTTTCACCTACATACCTTTAACAAAACAAGTCTTGCTTCCAACTACATGCACACTACTATATTATAAGAAAGAAAATAAAAAGAAAGATATTCAGAATTTTTCTTCTGGTTAAATTTCTTTTATTTTAAGCTTATTCTCTTTAACATATCAGTCAGATATGATAAGTCAGTTAGGATTGTTGAGAAGTTAGTAGCAAAAAAATCAGAATCTCACCACCCCAGCTCTGTTCTAAAATAGGTATGTGTATGTTGCTGTGGGATTGTATTTTGAAACCTAATGCTTAGAAATGAGAAATTGGTATGTCCTGTCAAAGCTTGCTACTGTAATTGCTATAAAGTGCATTATTTTCTCGTTTCCCTCTTTGGAGTACTTATTACAAGTGTCCTCAACTTACAACCATTCTTTTAGTGACTATTCAAAGTTACAACAGCACTGAAAAAAGTGACTTATGACCGTTTTTCACACTTTTGACTATTGCAGCATCCCCATGGTCATGTGATCAAAATTCAAATGCCTGGCAATTGGATCATATTTATGACGATTATTGTTTCTCAGAGTCATGTGATCACCTTTTGCAACAAGCAAAGTCAAAAGGGAAGGGAAATCCACTTTACAACCATGATACTATCTTAACAACTGCAATGATTCACTTACCAACTATGGCAAGAAAGGGGCAAAACTTAATTTAAGTGTCTCGCTTAACAACAGAAATTTTGGGCTGAATTGTGGTCGTAAGTCGAGGACTAATTACCGGTATATTCTTTTTGTTAAGTTTGCATTAAAAATGAATTTTGTGTCGTCTTGGTATGGATGGGCATTAACTATCCTCATACACTGAAGCAAAGGAAACCAAAGTTCATCAGGTCCCACAGTAGCCTTATTGTGTGCTGGGTGATTTAGTCACAGAATACCCTTGTCCTCAATCATCACTCCAAAGTGGGAACTGAGAAAAGGTGTATTGTTTGACCTTAATTTGATAACAGCTTAACTCAATTCTGTAGTTCAATAATAGAATCTGATGGGAAATATGTCACATTTAATCTACCCTTACAGATCATTTGCTTGGGGAAATTCTGAACATTACTGTCCTAATTTGGCTCTCACTGTTTCAAATCCCACAATGCTTCTCTTACTTAATTTTTGCTTATTAATGACTATAATAGATTTATAATAGAGACTGAGTAAAGAATATTGTTCATTCCAATCAAACCTTTTTTAACACAAAAGGAGACGTTTCTGGTAGCTACTTTTTTTTCTTTCTTCTTCTTCAAACAAGAGGAACAAGTCTTCCCATGTTTGTATTCCTTGCGCAAGTCATGGACAGTGATAACTGGTTTCTAAGCAGAGAAAAGATATTGCTTACACTATATACACATGACCATTTTGCACTCTTAGTTGATCTAGGTGTGGGTCATACCAAGCAATCTCTTTTGGTAAATTGCAGAAACAAGTAGAAGTGGCTACTTCTTATCAATAGTACACCATTGTAACTCAACTTATCTCTGCTGGAAGCAGATTCCCAGTATCTTCAGATAGATCTTTCCCATTGTCTGCTTGCCACATTATTATCTAACTATGTGAACTATTTTGAAATAATAAGAAATATTTGTAGCTTGGGTTTTAGATTTTGGCTGTGGCTTGTTCTCCAACCTTGTTTTAATATAATTGCTGCACATTTTGTTATCAAACTAGGTAACATCATCAACATGATTTTCTTGTGCTATTCTCCTTAGTTCATAAGTGTCTTGTGTGCCAGTGTGGTCAGTTGTTTGGAGCTATATTTGAATTCCGAGCAGCTGACTGGTTGCTTGACACTTTGAATGGTCTTGGAGAACAAATCACAGCCAAAATCTAAAACTTGAGCTACAGATATTTCCTATTATTTCAAAAGTATATGGGCGTAAACTTATTGAGACCTGGTATTCCATCGAAGGAGCAGTTCACAAATATATTTATTTAGATCCAACATATTGATATGTAAGAAACCAGATTATTTGAAGTGCCAATCAATAAGAGAACCAATCAGCTGCTCAGAATTCAAATATAGCTCCAAACAACTGACCACACTGGCACACAAGACGCTTATGAACTAAGGAGAATAGGACAAGAAAATCCTGCTGATGATGTTACTTAGTTTGATAATTGAAATGTTCAGGAATTATATTAAAACAAGCTTGGAGAAAAAACCAAAGCGAAAATATGTAAACTATTATCTAAATAATAATTCCTTAAACTGACTTAGAGAATAGAACAACAATAACTTTGTCAGTACCTCAGCCATGATGGTTTACAATAGAAAAGATAATACCTAGGTCCCACTTATTTTAAACCTTCCACAAATTTCTTAATTTTTATTAAATGGTTTTGGACATTCTGGCGTGACATCTACTTTGCAATCTCTTTCAAATGCTCTTCCTACATGTTGTTCCTCTTATGGCATTTGGTTTCATTAAATAGCTGCTTGTTGCTTGATGCTAGTTTCCTGGAGGATTGGGTTACACATTAATTATGTAAAAAAAAATTTGGCCTCCACCAACACCTCTCCATTCTAAGAATTGGAATCTTTCATCATCAAACACTAGCACAAGTCAAAAGCAATTCATCTCTTTTGTGAAGATTCAGCTTATGCCCATAGCCTTCTCAGTGCCTAATCCTGCCTCCTCCTTAATAGCACCTAACACCTCCTAACACTGTGTACTCTGTACACCGAAATTTGCCTATCCAGATGACCCAAAACATAGAGCACAATTTCTTTCCAAATACTGTTGTGGGTGTCTCACGACTGGATGATGACATATCAGAGGATGATGAAGCACAAGCAGGCCCCTCTGGGTATTTTCCCCTCCCGGCAGCCGAGCTAGACAATGAGGAGCTTTGTATGCATTCTGAATCAGACTCTCAAAATGATGAGTCAGATTTAGAACAAGAAGATAGATGGATTGATCCGAGATTCCGAAGGTTTGATAAGTGAAGATGTCAGTTAACTGGAAAAAGGAAGTAATGGGGGGAAGTGACGTATCGGACACTATATTAGAAGGGGAAAGAGAGACTACGCCTTTGTCACGAGCAACGTTAATCAAGGAGTGGCTTGAAAACTTTTGCAGTGCGTTGGAATTCTGGTGTTTTGAAAACCTACCGAAGAATAATGAGGTCTTGGACAATGTGATAAAGAAAGAGTAAGTTAATTGGGAAGTAGGAGGAGAGCATGTTTAATCTAAATGTACATAGATCTGATTTGGCTGTTCCGGCCAACAAAATGCCAGCAGCTTGTTTTGAAATGAATCCTTTTGAAATGTGTTAAATAAACCTCTTAAAGACATATTTACGTGGATTTTAATGAGCTGAGAGAGGCCAGACATAACAGATTGCTCGTGACACAAAAACAAAAAAGACGAAAATTAGTCCGAGCTTTCAGTGACGTCATGGAGAAGCTCCTCGCTGATAACCCGGCTCTGCATCTATTAGTGCAAACTCTCCAGCAACAAATTGGACATTTGCAACAGCAGATTCAAGCTGCAGGAGCCCCAGCTCCAGCCCCCCTCCCAGACGAAGCAGATGTTATTTAGCCTTGCCTGATAAGTTTACTGGAGAGCGTAGTAAATTTCCAGCTTTTTTAAACCAATGCAAAACATTCATTGCCTCAACTCCAGCAGATTTCCAGCTTGATGAAACAAAAGTAGCTTTCATTTTAAGTTTACTCTCTGGTCCCGCTGCTGATTGGTCGTCTCCTCTGATAGACGGACAAGATCCTGTCCTGCGCAATTATGCAGGATTCTGCCAGCTGATGGAAAGAGAATTTGTTGACCCCCTTCGTAGACAAAATGCCACCCGGCGGATACGAGAGCTACGTCAAGGATCGCGCTGCGTAGCGGAATATATATCAGATTTTCGCCGCCTAGCTCAAGAAATTAATTGGAATGATGAAGCTCTCATGGAAATCTTTCAAGATGGCCTGTCTTCCCAGATCTTGAATGGATTGAAAAATACTGTAATACCCGCGACCCTGGATGCATTATACCAACATTGTTTGGCTATTGAGGCGCAAATGCAAGCCATGGATGCCCGCCTGGTCAAACAGATGGTTCCAGTCACTGGAAGTGCCAAGCCAGTTCCTGCACCACGCAGAGGATTCCAGACCCTACCTATCGCTCCACCCATCCCGGCACCCAGACGTATTTTCCAAACATGGCCGGCTTACACTGAGAGGCGCCCTGCACCCATGACCAGAGATGAGCCCATGGATCTTGGTGCAGCCAGATCTCGTTTGACTGAGGCTGAGAAGGCAAGACGGAGAGCTGAGGGCTTGTGCCTGTACTGTGGAGAGATGGGTCACTTCGTCATGGCCTGCCCCCAGAAAAGACGTGGTACGGCAGGTCCTACTCCTGTTCCAGCTCGGCCTCCCACTCAGCAGTTTCAAGCCACCTTGCCGGGAAACGGCCAGAGCCCGGCCTAATGGAAACATTGGGTCGGGCAGGCGCCAAACCCAGTTCCAGTTCCGCAGACGACGACCCCGGTCCTCCGAGACATCTGATCCTAGCAACCAATATACTTCTGGGAAATCATGCCCAGGGCATTCTGGCACACGCCTTGTTGGATTCTGGAGCCACCACCAATTTCATGAATGAAACTTTCGCTCGTCAGCATGCCATACCTTTGTGCTCCGTGAAGCCGCCTATGTTGGTTGAGACAATCGATGGTCGTGAGTTGTTATCTGGACCGATCAAGTTTATGACCCAGCCCATACGCCTGGTCATAGGACAACATGAAGAAGCCATCCAATTCTATGTTACCAAGGGACTTCATTTCCCCTTAGTTCTCGGCCTAGCCTGGTTGAGAACCCATGATCCTTGTGTGGTGTGGTCCCAGAACTTTGTTTCATTTCCCAGTTTGCAATGCGTAGACCACGTACGCCAAGTTTGTGCAGCCCAGCTACCATCCCACCCTGACATCACCTTGCCGGCCGACCTAGCGGACTTTGCAGATATATTCAATGAGAAAGAGGCAGACCAATTGCCTCCGCATAGACCATATGACTGTGCCATTGATTTGCTGCCAAATGCCAAACTTCCAGGGGGACACCTTTACTCCATGTCAGAACCCGAGTTGGCCGCATTAAAAGACTTTGTGGACAAAAACCTGGCCAGAGGTTTCATTCGTCCCTCTTCCTCGCCTTTGTCAGCTCCTGTGTTATTCGTGAAGAAGAAAACCGGAGATTTACGCCTATGCTGTGACTATCGCAAGCTCAATGCCATCACGGTGCACAACCGGTACCCTCTGCCTTTGATTCCTGATCTCATGGACCGTCTCCGATCAGCGGCCATCTTCACCAAGATAGATTTACGGGGTGCTTACAAACTGGTTCGCATTTGAGAGGGGGACGAGTGGAAGACCGCGTTTGGAACCAGGTATGGTCATTTTGAGTATACCGTTATGCCCTTTGGACTCACCAATGCTCCGGCCGTCTTTCAACATTTCATGAATGACATCTTCCGGGATTTATTAGATCAATTTGTGGTGGTTTACCTCGATGACATCCTGATTTACTCCCCGTCACGAGCAACTCATCTTCAGCATCTCCGGCGAGTTTTGCAATGCTTGAGAGAGCATCACCTTTACGCCAAGTTAGAGAAATGTCAATTCTATCAAACCACCATTGAGTTTCTGGGACATGTGATTTCTCCACAAGGCATCGCCATGGATCCTGGCAAGGTTGAGGCCTTGCAAACCTGGCAACCCCCATGTAAAGCAAAAGATGTCCAAAGACTTTTGGGATTTGCGAACTATTACAGGATATTTATTCCGAGATTTTCTGCCTTGACTGCGCCCCTTACTCGACTGTTACGGAAAGGCATTAAGTTCCAGTGGGGCGATGCCGAGCAACAGGCGTTTCAGACCCTCAAAAAGGCTTTTGTTCAGGAACCCATTCTCAAGTATCCAGATCCTTGTCGTACCTTTGTAGTGGAGGCTGACGCCTCAGATGTTGCGGTAGGGGCCGTGCTACTTCAAACACGCCAAGATGGCGGCCCCCTGTTCCCGTGTGCTTATTACTCCAGGAAACTGACTCCCTCCGAACGCCATTATACCATTTGGGAAAAGGAACTATTGGCCATCAAGACTGCTTTTGAGACCTGGAGACACCATCTGGAAGGAGCCCGCTACCAAGTTGAAGTTCGGACTGACCATAAAAACTTGGAATTTTTGCAATCTGCCAGGAAATTGAATCAACGTCAGATCCGTTGGTCTTTGTTCTTCGCTCGATTCAACTTCAAAGTCACCTACATTCCGAAAGGGTACAACAAAAGAGCAGATGCCCTGTCCCGTAAACCTGAGTATCTACAGATCAAGGATCCCTTACCGCTTTGAACCATTCTGCCTATCGAATCGATCGCAGCCGTGCATGATCCGGTAGATCTACAACGACAGATTCGGGAAGCGCAACAACTAGATGACTTTGCGATACGGAAGAGACAAGAGGTGGGTCCCGACTCACCTTGGACCTTGTCTGAGGGACTATTACGCTTCCGCAACCTGTTATATGTTCCAGCAGGCCCACTCCGGGGTCTCATCCTGACTCAATGCCATGATAACCCTGCGGCAGGTCATTTTGGTTTCTTTATGACTCTTCACTTAGTGTCTCGGACTTTTTGGTGGCCCAGACTTCGCCATGATGTGCAATCCTATGTGAATTCCTGTGTACGGTGCCGTCAGGCAAAACATGCCACAGGAGCCCCTCCGGGATTATTACAGCCTTTACCCACGCCGGAGAGACCCTGGGGAGCTATTTCCATGGACTTCTTGACTTGTCTACCTGTTTCTGCCGGCTACACCGTTGTCTTTGTAGTGGTGGACATGCTGACCAAAATGGCACATTTAATTCCTTGCCGAAGAATACCGACAGCCAAGGTCACTGCTCAGCTGTTCATTCAACATATCTTCCGGCTACACGGTTTGCCTGACAAAATAGTGTCCGACCGAGGAACCCAGTTCACCTCGGAGTTCTGGAGAGAACTCATGTCTGCGCTTCAAGTCCAAGTTAATCTAGCCTCCACGCATCACCCAGAGACTGATGGGGGTACAGAGAAAGTGATTGGCATTCTGGAGCAGTATTTGCGTTGTTTCATCAACGACCAACAGAACGATTGGTCCAAATATCTCTCCGTGGCCGAATTCGCTTTCAACAACTCTCAGCACACTTCCACTCAGACCACCCCGTTTTTTGCCAACTACGGCTATCATCCCAGATTTTTCCCGCTCACGCTCCTCGATTCTCCAGTTCCAGTTGCAGAAGACTATTTAACCGAACTGCAGTCAGTCCACGAGATGGTTAAGCAGCACTTGACTAAGGCCAAGGAAGACTACAAGCGGGTTGCAGACCGCTCGCGTCGCGACACGCCGCCGTTAGCTGTTGGAGATCGGGTTTGGCTCTCCACCAAGTACTTGTTTCCAGGGAGAATTCACCGCAAGCTTGATCAACGTTTCCTGGGTCCTTTCCCTGTGGAGACGGTCATCAATCCGGTGACCTATCGTTTGACTTTGCCTAGGTCTTTTCGTGTACATCCCGTGTTTCATCGCTCCTTGCTTGTTCCTGTCAACCCTGATTCTCTGCTTCGACCGCCTGATCCAGGCCCGACAGCTCGCCGTGCTCAAGTTCCTGTTTCCCGGTTGGAGGTGTCCGGCATCCGAGATTCCCGATGGCTCGACGACCGCTTCAAAACCACATCCCATACGACGGACCCCGGAGGAGGGGCCTGCGGGGGGGGATAGTGTTGTGGGTGTCTCACGACTGGATGATGACATATCAGAGGATGATGAAGCACAAGCAGGCCCCTCTGGGTATTTTCCCCTCCCGGCAGCCGAGCTAGACAATGAGGAGCTTTGTATGCATTCTGAATCAGACTCTCAAAATGATGAGTCAGATTTAGAACAAGAAGATAGATGGATTGATCCGAGATTCCGAAGGTTTGATAAGCGAAGGTGTCAGTTAACTGGAAAAAGGAAGTAATGGGGGGAAGTGACGTATCGGACACTATATTAGAAGGGGAAAGAGAGACTACGCCTTTGTCACGAGCAACGTTAATCAAGGAGTGGCTTGAAAACTTTTGCAGTGCGTTGGAATTCTGGTGTTTTGAAAACCTACCGAAGAATAATGAGGTCTTGGACAATGTGATAAAGAAAGAGTAAGTTAATTGGGAAGTAGGAGGAGAGCATGTTTAATCTAAATGTACATAGATCTGATTTGGCCGTTCCGGCCAACAAAATGCCAGCAGCTTGTTTTGAAATGAATCCTTTTGAAATGTGTTAAATAAACCTCTTAAAGACATATTTACGTGGATTTTAATGAGCTGAGAGAGGCCAGGCATAACAAATACTATCTTGGGATTTTTGGACTATGGTATTTTCTTACTTCAATAGTGCCTCAATACTCTTTTTAGGCATTCAAGGTAAATATATATTTGTAGTGTAAAGGTGCAAGGCAGAACACTATGCAGTATTGTGTATTTAGCTATATTTCATAAGCAAATCATATATATTCTTGGAACAAGTTATACTTTTTTTTTCAAAATAAGAAAAGCCAGTGCTACTTTACCTCTTCTTCATTGAGAGAAGCCAGTGCACTCTGAGCTCTTGTCCTTTCATTAAGGACATCTTTGTCATCTGCTTGGCTGAGCTCTTCAGGATTCTGATGGGTTCTTTTTCTCTGTGGTGAAATCCTAGATATCAAAGATATAATAAAAGATCTCAAGTGATTACATATCAAAGAATAAATGGTAATTTCAGTTAGGAAGGCTTTGATATGGTCAACTGACTAATCAATAAAGTATACTATTACTATCACATTTAGGAAGGTAGCAGAAGGTTCAGAACTTCTGAACCATGTTGAGATTAAATGAGAAATGATTGGAAAAATCCCTCAGCAAAGTGACTATGGGGAAGACCTTAGAAAGGAAAGAAACCTGACACATTAAGTGATTTCTGGCATAGAAGGTCTGTGCCTGCAAGAAGTAGTGGACTTTTTATCACCTGCTTCTTCACAGATTGTAACGGCCTTCCACCCACTTCTCCCAACAGGCAGACTCACATATCTACCGTATCTTTTTGCTTTCTCCCTCATTGAGCTACCATAAATGGGTAGCCAACATCCAAATGACCACTTGATAGTGGCAACAAGTTGGCATTTATTACCATAAAAGGTGAGCCACCGACCATGATGGACCTAGTAAACTGTACCTCTTCATTTTGTTTGCATTTTTTTGTTTATGAGGCACACAGCACATTTATCAAATCCAAATTCCATTTTGATATTCTCACTATATAACTTCACAACTGAAGAAAATTGAATTTCATTTTCTGATTTCCTACATAGCTTCAAATCATTCATATATAACAGTTAGAATGCTTTTCTACTTTGCTTCAATGGTTCATGTTCAAATAGTGGTCACGCAATGGTAAGAATGCAGTATTGCAGGCTAATTCTACTGATTGCCAACTGTCAACAGTTCAGCAGTCCGAGTCAGCCTTCCATCCTTCTGAGGTCGGTAAAAAATGAGGACCAGGTTGTTGGGGGCAATGTGCTGAATCTATAAACTGCTTAGAGAGGGCTGTAGAGCACTGTGAAGTGGTATATAAGTCTAAGTGCTATTGCTGTTGCTATTTTATTTGTTAATTTACATTGTGTAAAGAAGAATGTCTATAAAATAAGATATTATTGGTATATGATGACAGAGAAATTATCTAGAATGTACAAAGACACCCCTAATGTGTGTTGGAATGCAAAGAAAACATGAAGGGACATTTTATCATGCTTGATGGACATGTAAAAAACCTTCAAAACTGGATTCAAATGCATACTTTGATACAGATGATATTAAAGATTAATATTCAGTTGAAGCCAGGGCAGCTGGGGGCGGAGGGTGGCCAGGCAACCACTAGGCGTCGGGACCGGCTCAGCATCGCAGCTCAGTTCAGTCAGCAGCGGTGGAGCAGCACAGTGGGAGGGGCACGTGCGATGGCGCTGCGGCGGCAGGAGAAGGGCACCCTGGAGGCGGAGGAGCCGGCGGAGGAGGAGGGTGGCAGCGGCGGCTGGATAGAGCAGTGGTGTCTCAGTTCCTAAGACCATCGGAAATATGTGTTTTCCGATGGTCTTAGGCGACCCCTGTGAAAGCATCATTCGACCCCCAAAAGGGTCACAACCCACAGGTTGAGAACTGCTGTTCTAGAGTCTCAGCATCTTTTTTACATTGTGGTGACCAAAACTGGATGCAGTACTCCAAGTGTGGCCTTGCCAAGGCATTGTAAAGTGGTATTAACACTTCACGTGATCTTGATTCTATCCCTCTGTTAATGCAGCCCAGCACTGTGTTGGGTTCAACCACACCAAACATGACTTGGTGGAGAGGTCAATGGATGGTCCAAACATAACTTAAAGTATGGTCCAAATACAAATGGTTATGATTGATTGCACAATCAATTTACCTTGAATTTGGCATTTTTATCCATCTATTGAATCTTCCCGAGGACTTGGGAGAGATAGTTGTTATAAGGAAATAGAAATAGAGTACAACCAGTAGCAAGATGATGGATTCAGTGATAGTAGAGATGGCTGTAGCATTAGAAAGCATGAAGGATAAGGTTAGGAAAGACTGTCATGTGGTTACTAAGTTGATTCCAACTTGATGGCATGTAATCAAACAATTAATATTAATATAAGTGCTTTCATTCAACTAACACACACATATAAAACACACTGTATGCATATTACAATATATACAAACCTAAAAATGGGATCTCTTCTCATAACAGCCTGATCATATTTCATCACCAGATAACGCAGTAAAAATATGAGGATTATACCCTGCAAATAGGGCTAAATAGGAGCAAAAATAGAAAATTACAATCATACATCCCGCAATATAGTTATACAGATTATACAGAACAATGTTCTGATTGGTTCAGCAGGAATCAGAATAATCCTCAATTCACATGCTTCTGTCCAAACTATGGTTCTCTCCACCAGAATCATAAATTACAACTGTTTCATTAAAATGGCTTGGACGCAATCACATGCAGTTTTTGAAATTAAGACATTAACATGCAAAGTTTTTAATTTACATTTTAGCACAATCGCAGAATCAAGCTTATAAAGCAAATAGTTCAGCAATTTCATTGAGAAATGAAATAAATATAAAGGCATAATCAATGTAGCTTCACAATTCAGTGGTGACTTTGGTTTTATATCCAGTTTGCTGTACTCAATACAGAATTAAAATCTTTTTGAGCACTGAAAGTATATCCTGGGAGATCAAGTCCATTTCACTTCTCCATTGCTGTTGATCCTCTATAGAAGGTAAACAACAAGCAACGACCTACCCATGGAATCATTCTCCACAGATAGAGGGGACTGTGTAGAAAATGACTTAGAAGTAATCACACTGATTGGCAAGAAGTTTATTGTGGGATCACGGCCTGATTGCTAAGTAAAAATGAGTTTTGGAGCATCTGTTTGGAAGATGTTCTCCTTCTCTGTTGGCCATGGACATGAAAATGAAAGCAGTAAACGGAACTTGTTCCATTTTTCTCCAAACTCTGATCTCCAGGCTCCTCACAAGTTCATTCATTCTTTCAGATATAAGATATTCAGGCACATCACCTTCTCGGGAACAATAATAATTCTCATGATAATTCCCTGCAACTGTAGAAAGCAGATCTGCTTGCTATCACACTGTACCAGTGGTGTCACTTAAAAGGTAGGCAGTATATAGTATTAATGACTGCCTTTGCTTGTGCCATGGCCATTTACTGAGGTCTAAGCCAAAAGGCTCCACCTCCATTTCACATCAGTGCTATACATGTGGGTGGGTGGGTGTGTTTTGAGGGAACTCACAGTTGGAATTTTGTGGTTTGGGACAAGCCCTCACCCTAGCTCTCATGATGAATATTATTATTTTCCTCATGCCTCAGCACAGTTAAAGAAATAATGCAAAATCTATTCCCAATAATAGTTAAACAAAAACCATTCCATTGAAACTCTGTGTATATATGTGAACGTGACCCCTAGTACTATAAATAAATACATTCAGTTCTCACCATGAAAGTAGATATATAGAGCTGTGTCTGATTTGACGTATCATCTTCCTCAATATAAAAGCCTCCCAGCATCTATTAACAAAGCAGAAGGGATTTTAAAAAAGGACAGTTATGTATTTTCCGCATTTCTATCTCATCCAAGCAAGGGCAGACTGCCTGAGCAAATTCTTAATTCTAAATCCCTATGCTTCCCCCCACCCCATTCCCTTCTGAGCACTTCCCCTCAGCAGCTGCCAATCAAATGAGGGGTGGGGCAGGCAGCTGCCAATCAAATGAGGTTTTCTGAAGCCTCTCAGTAAACAGACTCAGCTGATTCCCAAAACCCAGGAAGAAAAGCAAAGAATCTATGAGTTGAATAGCTCAAGCGTAGGCAGAGAAAGGGGCAAGGAAAAGGAGGCAGCAGCTGGGGAAACCAGAGAGAGAGAGAGAGGCATTGAATTCCTTCCCTCTGGCCTAGGTCTGAGGAAAAATGTTCTTCCAGCTGTTTCCCTCAGACTGAGCCAAAATTTGAAAGAGGAGAAGAATCAAGAAGCCCAGCTGCGAATAAACAAGAAGAAAAAGGTTAAGACATTTTGTCCAAACAGAAATAAAAAACAAACTAAAAGAGAGAGAGGTGGGGGGGAAATGTTATATCAAAGGTGGAAAAATTCTGAAATGATTTATCTTGGTTTGATTTTTTTTTTACATCTCAAAAACCTGTGATTTTAACAGGAGTGTATAGAATTTATACCATAAAAGCTATGATAGCTGAACCTATTTCTTGCTCACTACAAAAATGCATTTTATTAGTGCTGAGCAGAGAAATTCTCCTGATTTATTTTTCTACCACTCAGTCTGATCAAACAAAATTCACTTTGAAGGAAAAATGAATTTTAGTGAAATCCCCAGTTTTGGAAAGTCACCGGGAAGAGGCAGCCCTGCCCTTGAGGAATTGTTGGTTCCTGGGAAAAATTCAGAGAACTTTTTTACCAAATTATTCCCTATACAAACTGGGTGGATGAAAAACTGCTTATGCTCAGCTCCAATTTACATAAGAACAGGCTAAGAGATAATAAATAATATTGCACTTACAACTGTAAAAGACATTATAAAAGTCGTAACTGGAAACATAGGAACAAAAAAACCTAACAGATGGTTTATGTAGTGCTGTATAATCGAATCTGTCATTATTATACATATTATGTACAAAAGCAGCATGACCTAAAATGAAAGAAGAAAGTATTTTAATATTTTTTAATAAATGAAATCACTTTATCCATTTTTTCCTATAACCTCTTTGATGTCAAACTTATAATGACATTAAGAGGCATGTATATCCAATAAATGTAGTGCTAAGAGGAAAGCAATACCCTCCCCCAAAATAAGCCTTGCAAGTGAGATTGGATCAGGAAGTCAACTCTATAGAAACTATTGAAATTGGCTATAGTTTCAGAATCTTCCAAGTCTGAGTGTGCTTTTTCTCCCCTCTTTCTTACACCCCAAGGAGACAGGGCGGGATCAGCCTGAGTCTCTTCTTAATACAGTCTCCCTTCCCAGAACTTCTGTTCTGCTGTCCTTATTTGTGCAAGATTCCTACTGTTTGCTTTAAGGTTATTTCCCTGTCTATAACCAGCATGCAAAAGAGCAAAAAATCTGTCCCACAAAACTAATCTGTCTCCATAGGAAACAGCTGCTACACCTTCGACCGGTGAGAGCGCACAGGGTCGGCCTCCTCCGGGTCCCGTCAGCAAAACAATGTCGTCTGGCGGGTCCTAGGGGGAGGGTCTTCTCTGTTGTGGTGCCCACCCTCTGGAACCAACTGCCCCCTGAAGTCCGCACTTCTCCCACCCTCCCGGCCTTCCGAAAGAATCTTAAAACTTATCTTTGCCGGCAGGCTTGGGGATGATTGTGGATTGTTGTGTGAATGATGAATGTGTGTTGGGTTTTTATTTTTAATGCTTTTTTGTTTTGGACTTAGATTGTGAATATTGTTTTATATATGTTGTAAGCCGCTCCGAGTCTTCGGAGAGGAGCGGCATATAAGTCCAAATAAAATAAATAAATAAATACATGCCGGGTACATGGTTGGTGAAGTGGGACCTTGGGGGTCCGAGGGCGGTGTTGATTACGTACCTGGCTCCCTGCCACGTGTCAACTGCCCTGCTCGAGTTCCTGGACGTGGTCGCCGCAGTGGCGGTTGAGGTTCCCAGGCTAATAGTCATGGGTGACTTCAACCTGCCGTCTGTGGGCGGGACGTCCGGGGGAGCTCGAGAGTTCATGGCTTCCATGGCAGCCATGGACCTGACCCAGGTAATTCAAGGCCCCACACATACAGGGGGGAACATGCTTGACCTGGTTTTTGTCTCTGGACAGTGGCTGAGTGGTCAGAATATAGGGGATATAGTTATTGAGTCCCTGCCATGGTCTGACCACTCTCTCCTTTGCTTGGACTTTCTGACCGCTGCACCCCACCGCAGGGAGGCGGAACCAGTGAGATGGTACCGCCCCAGGCGGCTAATGGAACCCGAGCGGTTCCAGATGGAGCTTGGGCCAATTCCTGAGGTTCGGATACACGACTCGGTCAAAGAGTTGGCGGCAGCCTGGGATAGGGCTGCGGCCAGTGCTCTAGATCGGGTCGTGCCTTTGCGGCCTCTGATTCGACGTACGTCCCGATCGGCCCCTTGGTTCACTGAGGGGCTGAGAGAGATGAAACGTCGGAAAAGATGCCTAGAGAGCAGTTGGAGATCGAGCCGTGCCGAATCTGACCGAACACTAGTAAGAGACCATATTAGGTCCTACTTAGCGGCGATAAAAGCAGAGAAGCGTTCTTACCTCACTGCTCTTATCGCGTCATCAGATAACCACCCAGCCTCCTTGTTTAGGGTGACCCGCTCCCTCCTTCATCAGGAGGTGAGAGAAGACCCCTTAGAGGGTAGAGCTGAGGATTTTGGAAAATATCTGTATGATAAAATCGTTCAGATACGGGAAGGCTTTGATTTCAACTGGGTATGTCTGGTGGGAGAGACGGAGTCTGGTCTTGAGACTGCTATCTGGGCTGAGTTTGACCCCGTGACTCCCGAGGACGTGGACAGGTTGCTTGGGGGACTTAGGGCGACCACTTGTCTATTGGACCCGTGCCCCTCCTGGCTGGTGTTGGCATCCCGGGAGGTGGTACGAGGCTGGTTCCAGGCAATTATTAATGCTTCGTTGAGTGAGGGTGTCTTCCCTGCCGCCTTGAAAGAGGCGGTAGTGAGGCCTCTCCTCAAGAAGCCTACCCTGGATCCAGCCGTTTTATCAAATTATCGTCCTGTCTCCAACCTTTGCTTTCTTGCAAAGGTTGTCGAGAGTGTGGTTGCCCGACAGTTCCCGCGACACCTGGAGGAATCGCTATACTTGGATCCATGCCAGTCGGGCTTCAGGCCTGGTTACAGCACAGAAACAGCATTGGTCGCATTGGTGGATGATCTCTGGCGGGCCCGGGACAGAGGTTGTTCCTCTGCTCTGGTGCTATTGGACCTCTCGGCGGCTTTTGATACCATCGATCATGGTATCATGCTGCAACGGTTGGAGGGGTTAGGTATGGGGGGCACTGTTTTGCGGTGGTTCTCCTCCTTCCTCTCCGGCCGGATGTAGTCTGTGTTGACAGGGGGCCAGAGGTCGACCCCAAGACCCCTCGTATGTGGGGTACCTCAGGGGTCGGTCCTCTCACCCCTACTGTTCAACATTTATGTAAAACCACTGGGTGAGATCATCCGTGGTTTTGGTGTGGAGTACCATCTGTACGCTGATGATACTCTACAGGACCGCCTTCTGCCAGCAAATACCTCCCGCCGTCCGGTACGCTTCCACAGAGAGGGTCTCCTCAGGGTGCCGTCGGCCAAACAATGTCGGCTGGCGACCCCCAGGGGGAGGGCCTTCTCTGTGGGAGCTCCAACGCTTTGGAACGAGCTCCTCCCCGAACTCCGTACGATGACGGAATTGCGTTCCTTCCGTCGAAAATTAAAAACATACTTATTCCGACAAGCCGGCCTGGGATGATAGCTCCAGCTCCAACAATGGCCATAATTGTTTTTAGGGGATTGTGTTTTTAGATTATTTATTGGGTTTTTAAATATTGGGCCAAATTGTTTAATTTATTTTTAATAATTTTAATTTTTGTGTGTTGTTGTTTTAATTGGGCTGTACACCGCCCCGAGTCCTTCGGGAGGGGGGCGGTATAAAAATTGTAATAATAATAATAATAATAAGTAGCAACAGAATGGGGAAGTGCTTAGCCTTCTTTTAAAACCCAGAAGCGCTGGAAAGACAGCTTCCATCTTCCAGTAAGTTCTCCTAACCAGAGCCTTTCTGGCCAGCAGTGTGACCATAGAGTCTTCCAGGTCACATAGTTGTCAACCAAGAATACATCAGGCTGCTTTCAACCATCCCTTGTTAAGAAGAGGCCCCTTGCATATGGATATATTGGCTATATACTTACTACAATAGAGATGAGTGACCAAAAACTGGCAGCATGCTTTTTGTGGCGAAATACAAAGGCAATTATGTATAGGAATAAAACAATCGATATACTGTAGCCAAGGAAAAACGCCACCTGCTCAAAAGAAAGGTCTGTATTAACAATGGGCTAATATCTTACCAAGAAAGCAGAAATGTCTCCTTCATTCTAATAGCTTATAATAATGTTTTTTTATTTTGTTCAATCATAGAGATCTTAGAGATCCCTACAGTGCTTTACCATTGCCTCCTTCTTAGGGCTGAGAGAAAGTGACTGACACAAGATCATTCCGCTGGCTCATGCTTAAAGCAGAACTAGAACTCAGGGTCTCCTAATTTCTACCATGAATCACTATACCAAACTCTCTCTTTTATAATCATTTCATACAATGCTTTAAGTACAAGGAACCTATTTACCAAACTGACATAGCAAGTATTTTAGTTAGTGAATTTGAGTGAAATTAACTTATTGTAAAACAGTTTGTGACAATTTATGCAGATGAGTACATTGCAAAGCTTGGTCATCAACCTTGAAACATTAGAGCCAGAGAAAATCCATACCCTTGAAAGAGAGAATGTCAAAATCTTTGCATTGTGAAGGCTAAGAACAGTAGCAAAGTAAAAAAGTGATCTTAGGAAATGCTACTGTAAATTAAAGGTCCATTCATCTATATTATTTTTAATCAATGTATTTCCCTTTTTTTCTGTAAAAGCTATGCCCAATGCCTGGCAATATTTTTGCAATATTTTATATTCCCTACTCTTTTTTCCTCATTATATGAGCTGGATTGGTAGGTATGATGTAATATATCTTCGACCAATTCAATTTACTTTTGCTTTCCTCACAGGTAATCCTCAACATACGATCATCCATTTAACAATGGCCTCAGAAAAAGTGATTTATGATGCACCCTCAAAGTTACAACCTTCACCCCACCCTACAGTCATACGATTGCAATTTGGATGCTTGACAATCAACTCATATTTACAATGATTGCATATCCTGCAGTCACATGAGTATGCACTCACAGGATATGCAATCATTGTAAAGTCAATTAATTGTAAAGTCAATTAATTAAGTCAATTACAAGCAGATTTACTTAATGAACATGTGAATCATTTAACAGCCATGGTAAAAGGGTTGTAAAATTGGGTCCTGTCATGTGATGTCTCTCTTAACAATTGCATTGCTTAGCAGCCAAAATGGTCGATTGTAATCGTAAGTTGAGGGCTACTTACATTTGTTCTTATCTTTCTTGCTGGTGGTAGGCAGTTTGAGTAAGGTTATGGCAATGTGTCGAAATAAACCCCCCTACAAACCCCACTGGCCATTAACCACAACTACCTTCTAAAGGTAATGAATGGGGGCAAAGTTCCTCTCTCAGTTTACTGCCAGTTTACTGCTAGTTCATTGTTGGGGAGTGGCTTTTTCAGACAGTTGATAATCAAAGACATATTCCTGCCATTCAAGGTCTGTAGAAGGACTTACAAGTAGTCCTCAGCTTACAACTGCAACTGAGTCTAAATTTCTGTTGCTAAGTGAAACATTTGTTAAATGAATTTTGCCCCATTTTATGACCTTTCTTGCCAGAGTTGTTAAAATAATAATAATAATAATAATAATAATAATAATAATAATAATAATAATAATAACAACAACAACAACAATAATAAAGTTGGAAGGGACCTTGGAGGTCATCAAGTCCAATCCCCTGCTCAGGCAGATAACCCTATACCATTTCGGACAAATGGCTGTCCAGTTTCTTCTTAAAAATTTCCAGTGTTGGAGCATTCACCGCTTCTGGAGGCAGGTTGTTCCACTGGCTAAATGTTCTAACTGTCAGGAAGGTTCTCCTTAGTTCTAGGTTGCTTTTCTCCTTGATTAGTTTCCATCCATTCCTTCTTGTCCTGCCTTCAGGCGCCTTGGAAAATAGCTTGACTCCCTCTTCTTTGTGGCAGCCCCTGAGATATTGGAACACTGCTATCATGTCCCCCCTTGTCCTTCTCTTCATTAAACTAGACATTCCCAATTCCAGATTCCAGTTCCTTATATGTTTTAGCCTCCAGTCCCCTAATCATCTTTGTTACTCTTCTCTGTACTCTTTCTAGAGTCTGAACATCTTTTTTACATCGTGGTGACCAAAACTGGATGCAGTATACCAAGTGTGGCCTTATCAAGGCATTGTAAAGTGGTATTAATATTTCACGTGATCTTGATTCTATCCCTCTGTTAATGCAGCCTAGCACTGTGTTAACCTTTTTGGCAGTTGCAGCACACTGCTGGCTCATATTTAAACGATTGTCACTAGGACACGGAGATCCCTCTCATAGTTACTATTATTGAGCAAGGTACCCCCTATACTATATCTGTACATTTGGTTTCTCTTGCCTAAATGTAGAACCTTACTTTTTTCACCATTGAATTTTATTTTGTTAGATAGCGCCCAGTGTTCAAGTCTGTCCAGATCCTCCTGTATCCTAAGCCTGTCTTCTGGAGTGTTGGCTATTCGTGCCAGCTTGGTGTCATCTGCAGATTTGATGAGTTCCCCATCTATCCCCTCGTCCAAATCGTTGATGAAGATGTTGAAGAGCACTGGGCCCAGAACAGAGCCCTGGGGCACCCCACTACACACTTCCCTCCATGTAGATGTGGTTCCATTGAGGACCATATGCTGAGTACGGCCGATCAGCCAGCTATGGATCCATCTGGTGATGATGCTGTCTAACCCGCATTTTTCTATCTTATCAAGTAGTATCAAATGCCTTACTGAAGTCCAAGTAAGTCCAAGTAGTATCAAATGCCTTATCAAATGCCTTACTGAAGTCCAAGTAAATTATATCCACAGCATTTCTCTGGTCCACTAATTTTGTCACTTGGTCAAAGAATGCAATAAGATTTGTCTGGCATGATCTATTTTTGACAAACCCATGTTGGCTTTTAGTGATGACTTTTTTTGCCTTTAGATGTTCGCTGATCCGTTGTTTGATTATCTTTTCAAGAATCTTCCCAGGTATTGAGGTCAGGCTGATAGGTCTGTAATTTCCTGGATCCATTTTTTTCCTTTTTTGAAGATGGGAACTACATCAGCTCTTTTCCAGTCCTCTGGTAGTTCCCCAGTGCTCCAGGATCTTTGAAAGATATAGTTCAGTGGTTCTGAGATCACATCTGCCAGTTCCTTGAGAACCTTGGGGTGTAATCCATCTGGTCCTGGTGATTTGAACTCGTCTAGGTTGGACAGGTGCTCACTTACCATTTTCTTGCCTATCTTAACTTGTGTTTCTATTCTGTTTTTATGGCACTATTTCTGATAGGTTGCTCTGTTTTTTCCCTTTGTGTAAAGACAGATGTGAAAAACGAGTTAAATAGTTCTGCTTTCTCCCTGTTGCTTGTCACCTTCTTGCCACTTTCCCCACTAATGAACCAATCATTTCCTTCACTTTACTGCAGTTATTAAGTTAGTGTCAGAGTTGTTAAGTGAATCTGGCTTCCCCGTTGACTTTGCTTGTCAGGAGGTTGCAAAAGGCAATCACATAACCCCGAGACACTGCAACCGTCATAAATATGAATCAGTTGCCAAGTATCTGAATTTTGATCATGTACCCATGCTGCAAAGTCGTAAGTGTGGAAAATGGTCATAAGTCACTTTTTTCACTGCTGTTGTAACTTTGTACGGTCGCTAAATGAGCTGTTGTAAGTTGAGGACTACCTGTATTCTGATTATTATAAAAAGGTAGACATGAATGCTTGTCATTAAAAATTATAAATGTAAACCTGAGAGAAAATCACATGTTAAAAACGAATGAAATTCAATTACCCAGCAGGAAATCATGCTGGGTATATAGTCAGGGCTTACAGCTCCTATTTTTAAAAACCACGGCCAAACAATTAAAAGAAGTAGAAGGCAATGCAGGGGCATATCCACCAGAGCTTGTCCACACCAGTAGGCAGAAGGAAAAAGTCCTGCGATTTGCAGCTGGGAGCGAGTTCTTATCTAGTGAAAAAGGGAATAAAAATACCAAATAATGACTAAACTATTTAATTAAAGGATTGCATAAATTCAATTCAAAAAGATGACAGAGATAAATAGAATATACTTTTTTCTTTCCTCCCACAACTTTCATCAGCATATTGATATATCATAACAAAGCCTAGCAGCCTTTCATAGCCAACCAGCCTAGTCTGAATGTCCCTCCTCCCTCTCTGGTTCCTTCCTATTTACAAATATTATCGTATCAAGACACTTGGTTACTTATATTCATTGTTTAATATTGTAGCAGAAAAGTTAAATTTTGTCCTAAATCTAGTAAAGGTCGCTCTTGTTTAGGACAACCCCCCCCAAAGACTTACATGACTCCTAGAAGGTAACTTTTTTCTAGCTATAATCTCAGCCTGTGAATCCTTAATTAATCATCAGCAACAGCAGCAAAACTCTTTTAAGACACAGGTTCAAACTCGATCGCATCATGTGACATATCGTGACATTTTTTGCCTTTGTGGAGCTGGGATGGGCATGGCCTGCACATGACATACCCAGCCCGGGGGCCGCCAATTTGACACCCCTGTCTTAAGAGAAAAACTGGTTGCGCTGTGTAGGTTCCCTTCAGATCTTTACTTTGGATCTGGATGGATTTCCAAATAAGTATAATTTGCATGTCAACTCTGCAATGAACCTGGCTGAAGCCATTTTGCTTGTTTTCAGTTGCCACAAGAATGGGGGAGGAATAAGGAGATTTATGCTAGTCTAAACAATTCTCTGTCCCATGGGAACCAAGGTCATTCCTGTTCATTAGACTAGGGGCTGAGCATTATGTTAGAAAGCCCACCAAACTATTCTTTTGGGAAACACAGTTGATTGCATAGTTTCTGGGGAGGGAAGTTAACTTTGTCATAATGTAACTTTTTGGAGGAAACTTTAGTCTTGGTTTCTGTGATGATCCAGGGCACAGCATAGAGGCAATGCAGTCAGCTGGCAATTCAAACAGTTCTTTTATTGTTCCAAATTTTCCCCAAATGCTCCCATGTTTGCTGGCAAGCCTCCAACAAAATAACACATACACACACCTTCAGCCAACTCTGGCTGAAAATAGGTTCAAATACAGTCTGATTAGTATAAGAAAGTATTCAAGGCCATAGAGATAACAAGGAAGAAAACATAAACTTAACAAGTCTGTTTGAATCCTAGCTTGCCTGAGCAGTATCCAAAAGGGAGAATCTGAAATACAGTCCGATAGTCAAAGTTTCCAGGTTTCCAAACAGAAGCAGCAATACACAACACTCCAAGGAATCAGCATTTGTTCCCAACAAATGCCTCACCCCACAGTGTCTCCTTAAATCTCAATTCCCAGGTGTGCCTTGTGGAGTGGGGCAGAACGCTCTCCTCCCAAGTAATTGAGCCTGCCTACATTGTTCCCTCTTCTCTCCACTCTCCGTGCTCTAGGATCAGGTGGGGGTGGGCCTTGCTCATCGCCTGAACTCTCTCTCCCCTGTTCCAATCCTGAAGGGCCCTGCCTGCCTCAGTCTGCTCTTCCCCACAGTCCACTGAAGCCACAGACACCTCTCCCTCGGCCTCCATAGGGTCCTGTTCCAGCTCCATTTCCTCCTCAGACTCAGGCTCAGACAGAGGCATGACAGTTTCACTTTTGACCGTGCCAATACTTTGTAGTCAATAAACAGAGGAAAACTCAAGCCTTGGAGTTCTGTTTTAGTTGGCCTCATCTACCGGAATCATTACATTAAACCAAGACTCATTGAATCTTTAATACTCAGGGTTCTGAGGTCCAGTCGCCTACCTAACACCTGTAGAAGGATGAGAAAGACTCAAGGAAGAATCTGAAATGGAGAAGAGAGGAGAGGTGTTCTCTAGCCTCAGCATGACATCGGCTGCTAGAACATAGGCTACCGCCCAGGCAGAGAGTGCGACTCCTGCCACTGTTGCACAGCCAAAGGTCCGGATGATCCCATCGGAGGATCAGGGGCAATCGGAGGGAATCTTGATCCTGGGGGAACTTGGTCAACCAGAAACCACCTCTTGGTGATGGAGCACCCCTAAAGCTGCTGAGCTAGACTTCCTACTGATTTCGTCCCATGGCCTTCATTCACATGTGCTGAGAAAGGTGAAGCAGCCAGCTGGTTGGGATGAATCGGGGGAGTGGAAGTACCTGACTGCCCTTCACAGCCACTCTGTTGAGAATCAGAGAGAAGTTTGACCAACTCGAAGTGGGAGAAGTAGAGCCAATTGCTTGCCATCTGATCTCTGGTGGACAAGACCACAGAAGCTCTCTAACACTCCCCCCTCCCCAGAAAATTCCAAGCCGAGTTGTAATGGCTCATGCTGCTTCACCACTACCCTGGTCAATCTCAGCATCAAGTCCTGTATGCTGGTGTAGTCCTGAAAGAGTTTGGCGCCCTGCAAGCCTAGGAGCCCATCCGAGAGGGTTTCACAATGTGGTTCCCCCACAACTTCAGCGCTAGCGACTAGGTATCCAGCAAGCCTACTGGGGACAATGGCTTGTAGATCCATCTCCTATCAAACCCACATTTGATAGAGACTCTGAGAAGCTGTCTTTCTCCCTGAACCTGGTGTGGGGTCACCTGAACTGCTACATTCATGCTTATCCCGACAGGTAACAACAAATCTAGAGGGGGGAGCCACCGAGTGGTTGACCACCCTACATGATGAACAGGCACCAGAATTGTGGAACATCAACCTGTTCATGGGTGAGTGGAGAGCTAGGTTTGAAGATGAGTCCCAAGCCCTTCAAGTCAAGAAGGATATCCATGACCTGAAGCACAGAGGAAGACCAGCTAAAGATTACGTCCAAGAGTTTCAGAAGGTGGCTGGCAAGCTCACACAGTGGCCAGAGTGTTCACTAATCTGCCACTTCAGAGCGGGGCTAGACTGTGATTTGTTCCAGGCATGCACCTACCAAGGAGTTCCTGATCAACTCCGTGAATGGTAACGCATGGCTATAAACCTGGACATCGAACTGGATTGCCACCAAGGCATGCCACCTCTGAGTTCAGACTGAGGCGGGTCCAGTATAGGAGACAGGTGCCCTGACATCCCCAAACTATTGCAGCCACCGGTTGCCTTTGGGCGCCAGCAGGGACCCTAATCAAGTGCTTCAGGTGTGGCCAACTAGGACACCAAGATGCTGATTATCTGGTCCCATTTCCCCAAACCAAGAATGGACCTGCCGCCACCACAAAACCAAAGAGGAAGCCTCGTTCTTTGCAAGAAAAGTCAAATTGGGCCAGCCAAGAGCAAGCTGTCTGGGTCACTTCTCCACCCCAGGAAAAAGTGGAAACTCTGCCAGAATGACTCCCGATGCCAGCACCGTATGACAGTGATGATGAGGGGGAAAATGACCCAATGGTGAGTCGACCCATGCCACCTTTTAACATTTCTGTGAAAATCATAGTACCCAGGACAGAAGCCCAAATGGACTTAAGCATCTTAATCAACTCAGATTGTACCATATGCACAATCAACCTCTCTACAGTGCTAAAGCTAGGAGTTCGTGCTAAACTACTGCCCCTAACCATGAGGCTTGAACAGGCAGACGGGTCTCTCCTCAGGGGAGCTCCTGCCATGCACCTAACTGAGCCACTGCATTTGGAAATGGAGGAGCACTGGGAAATCATCCGCTTCATAGTGGTCCCAAAAATGACCGAGGCCATCATTCTTGGATTAGCTTGGCTCGATAAATGTTGCCCCTGGATTAGATGGGAAGATGGAGTGAGGACATTAAGATTAGCGAGGGGACCCCTCCCTCCTACCACACTCAGTGGAGTGTGAGGAGCGGTCGCTACTGAAGACCAAGGACAGCCCCTTGAGCTATTGAGAACTGCCATAGAGCCCATTCCAGGGACCCAACCTATACCAAGTGAGTACTGAGATTTAGCGGAAGCTTCCAGTAAAAAGGAATGTGACATCTCCCCCCCCCGGCAACTGACTATGCAATTGAAATCCTACCGGGAGCCAAACTCTCAAAGCCAAATATGTAGTCATTGATGCCCAGAGAGTTAAAAGAACTGAGGGAGTACACTGACTAGAATCTAGCCAGAGGTTTCATCCAATTCGCAAAACCACGCGTGGCTGCCCCCATTCTGTTTAAGAAGAAAACAGATGGACTGCTGATATTGTATATTGATTTTAAAGGGTTAAATGCGGTCATGGAAAATATGTACCCCCTTCCCTTGATGAAGGACATGTTGGCCCATTTGGTGAAGGGGAAGTTTTTCACAAAATTGGACCTAAGAGAAGCTTATTAGGTGCGAATTAAAGAGGGGGAAGAATAGAAAACAGCTTTCAATAATCTTCTAGGAAGCTTTCAGTTCAAAGTTATGCTGTTTGGCCTCCAAAGGGCCCCTGCCGTGTTCATGCAATTAATCAATCAAGTGTTGCATGATCACCTATATCAGCGGTTCTCAACCTTTTCCGGGGCTCGACCCCGGCCCACATTGCGCAAAAAAAAATGGCTGACCCCCCAAAAAATGGTGGGCCCGCACCGCGCATGCGATAGGAAAAAATGGCCGACCCAAAAAAATGGCGGACTGCAGTGCTTGGCGACCCCCATGAAATGGTCATTCGACCCCAAATGGGGTCGCGACCCACAGGTTGAGAACCGCTGACCTATATAAAGGAGTCCTAGTCTGTCTTGATGACATCCTTATGTACACTGAAACCATGGTAGATCTTGTAAGATTAGTGCACTAAGTGCTCAGAAAATTACTGAAAGCAAAACTTCATGCTAAACTCTCTAAATATGAATTCCATCGAACATGTCTCTACTACCCTGGGTACAGTATTTCCAGCAAAGGGGTAGAGATGAACCCAGCCAACATGTTCTTAGAGGAAAACTCAAGCCTAGGAGTTCTGTTTCAATTGGTCTCATATATGAGAACCATGACATTGTACTGAGAGGAAGAGGAGGATGGAAGATGAAAACTATACATTCACACAGATTATGACATTAATGTTGGTTTTATCAATGAAATGACATTTCTGGATAAACTAACTTGTTCCTTTAATACAGTTTTTGATATAACCTCCTTTTTATTGTCTTAAATCTTCTAAAATCTTGTTACAACAATTATATCTTTTCTTTTTGCATTGGGCATTGTTTCTCAATGTAAGTTCTAATTTCTTTCAGTGTTGCATCACTCTTTAATGTAATAGTCATAGTATAAAAGGGCAAAGGATATATGCAGCAAAAGCTACACACTTGCCTCAAATATCAGGTTGCATGTATGTAATGATGTTATTGGCATGATGATGTCACTGTTTGCATGTCATCAATTTGTCATCATCACAGTATGATAATGAAACTCTGGAAGAGCATCCTTTCAGAAATACATATGGCTTCTACCCTTCAAATGTTCTGAAAGTCTTTTAAGGCCAGACTCTCTTCCCATGCCTTATATTTTGGCGCTCCTCATTATTTTCCCCAGGTGTTATATATGTAGTTTTATCTTTTGAAATTAGCAGGGTCCGTCAGATTGTCTGGGACACTACACATCCTCTTCACGACCTGTTTTCCTTGTTACCTTCTGGGTGGAGGCTCTGTGGTATCTGAAGCAGAACATCCAGATTCAGCCAGAGTTTCATTCCATACAGTATTAACCTTGTGAACTCTCAAGCTTCCTCCTTCTGTTATATATTCAAGATAGACAGTGTTTAATATTTATTTGTTATGTATATGTAGGGGTGTGGGTCTTTACATATGTTGTATATAGTATGTTTAGGTGTGTGTCATGTATGTGTTCACTTTGAGAGTGGGCAACTAAATTTCATTTTTGATGTGTGCCGATGTGCCCACAGTAAAAAATGACAATAAAGGTTATCTTATCTTATCTTATCTTATGTATTATTTTAAATATTAATTATGTATTATTTTAAATATTGTAAGCTGCCCAATTGTTTTGTTTTTGTAGTTTAGGCAACCTTGAAATCCAATCAATCAATTTTTTTAAAAAAATAATATATTTGTATTTTTTGGGAATAGCATCAATACAAAGTCAAGAGAACTGCAATTATTTTTAAAAAGCCATAGCTATAATGAGAAATGAGAAATAAATTCTGAATACAGATATTGTCCGTCTGTAGCATCTGACAGAATCTTTTAAATCACTTCTGCTGTCATTTGCAGATGCCACATGAAAGTACAGTATAGGCAAATCTTAATAAATCTTTGAAGAAATCAAAGAAATGTAATTATTTTACCATGTAATCTTCATTACTTCGCATTGCAAATTGTGGTGGAAAAGCAGGTAATACAATTGAGGCCGCCATCATGTAAATTTCCATTAACATCCAGATTTCAGAATTTAAATTATTCTGAGGAATAAATTAAAATATGTTTTAATCCATTGTGATAAAATGTCATACTAGAATAGCTATATTATTAACATAAATGCTAGTCTAGCCCTGTCACACGACCATTTACTTTTTTAACCACATAGAATTGTGTCATCAAAACAATTTTGATCTGGAATGATTGCATAACTTACCCTTGAATGACTGGGGATGGGACAACAATGCAGGAGATATTCATTGAAAATCTTAAACTCTCCTACCACTTATGCTCCCTATCAATCGCCTTTTACATAATATCTTGAAAACTATGATTAGATTATATTTGAAACTAAACAGGAATATTTTCCCTGTTGCTTCCTGCACACACAAAAAAACTTCATTTGATATTCCTCTGGAATACTTACACTGATAAATACATGATTCCAGGTTCGAAGATGGGCAGTAGAATTAAACATATGCAAAAATGCATTGCTGATGATGTTGACAAGCACAGGAAAGCAGTTAGTTATCTCCATATGGCACATAACTGTGAACTTGTATTTCTGAACCAAGGTAAGAAGTTAGAACACAAGGGACACAAGTGAGGAACGTGCTAGGAGAACAAAAGTTCTAAAGAATGTAATTCACATAATTGCAAACTTAACTTATAATAAAAGCCATTTGCTTTTTTTCTAATTTGAAGAAAAGCAAAAAAATATGAATGCATCTTTTTTTAAGGTAAGGTCTATTTTGGCCTTTGAACTGAAGTCTTAATTTCCTCCCAAAGTGTGTGGGATCATAACAAAGAAGTAGGCAGGACCAGGACAAAATTAATAACAGTATGATTATTCCAGACATATTTTATACTTTTCTCCTTATGGCATATTAAAAATTTCAGTTTAGTAGCTACTCTGATGATTCACTGTGGACCATATATTGTGGACCTCTGACATATGCATGCTATGTCTTAGGTATGTTCATCAATTAAAGCAGAACACAGCCATCCCACAGAAGTGTCATTAGAAATTTAATAAAGTTTTAAATTATTTTTTAGAATGGAAACCAAAAGTCTCGATCATTAAAAAAAAAACCACATTCTTAGCATAGTAAAATAAAAATTCATCATATTAAAAGAATTGAAATCTACCACATAACAGCCTTCTTTGCATCTATACAATGTTATTTGCACTACTAGAAATGCTGTATACTTTTGATGAGAAGTTACTGTGTTTTTAGTATGTCTTCCTAATAGCTGTTTTACTTAAGAATATGCGAGCAAAGCAGAATACAGGCAAATGTATTCCTTCAAATAAACAATATATTTACAAAGCTAGGATCTAATTTCCAGAGAGCATTCAGGAATATCACCAATACCCAGTTTCAGTTTCAGTCTATGTAGAAATACCTCTTATCAAATTCAAATGGCAAATCTATCTTCAAACTATTTGTGACCTCCTTTGAAGATGTTAAATTCCCTTTGTTATTAAATTCCAAAGAAATTTTCATCTATCAAGATATAACACTACTTTTATGGAAAGTAGTAAATTATAACATAGTTAGCATAGGGAATGCTAGTTTCATGCCGTGGGATATTTTGCAGGGCTATAATTATTTAACTTGGATTTTCCCCATTTTTCAGCCTTTCTCATTCAGATTCAATAATGGGCAGTCTTTTGCTTTCCAAATGCTGATCTCTATAAGGCCCATAAGTGTTATCAACAATGTTATGTTTTGCTTTGGAATTTATTTTTAAGGAGTAAAGAACAAAAAACAAAACTGAACTATCAGGGAAGGATTTCAAAACCCTCTTCAAATAATAGGAACAGCAACATCAGCAGGAGCAGGAACAGAGCAGAACAGAACAACAGAACAGAACAGAACAGAATAGAATCATAGGATTGGATGGGACCATGGAAGTCTTATAATCCAACTCCTTGCTCATGGCAGGAGACCTTACATCATCCCGGACAAATGGTTGTCCAGTCTTTTCTTTAAAACCTCTAGCAATGGAGCATCCACAACTCCAGGAGGCAAGCTGTTCCATTAGTTAATTGTTCTCACTGTCAGGAAATTTCTCTTTAGTTCCAGGTCGGATTTCTCTTTAACACACTTCTATCCATTGCTTCTTGTCCTACCCTCAAAAGGTCTGGAGAATAGGTCGGTCCTCTGTCACCCCTAATTCTTCTCTTTCTTAACTAGACATATCTAGTTCCCTTAACCTTAACTATCTCTTATTCTGCAGTTGTCCTCTTAGTTGTCCTTTTCTGCACTCTTTCTAGGATCCCAGCATCTTTTTTGTATCATGGTGACCTGAACTGGACACAGTATTCCAAGTGTGGCCTCACTAGTGCAGTAGAGAGCGGCACTAATTTTTTGTGATGTTGATGCTACAGTATCTGTCTGCTAATTCAGCCTAGGATGTATTGGCTTTTTTGGCAGCTGCAGCACACCACAGGCTCATACTTAACTGATGGTCCACAACCTAGATCTCTCTCAGTTACTGGTGTTGAGCCAGGTACTCCCTACCCTATATCTGTGCATTTGATTTTTCCTGCGTAGGTTCAGGACCGTATCTTTTTGAAGGTATGCAACATTTGACTATTTGGCTATTCTCTTTTGGATTTGGGGTCCATTTTAGATTATAGATGAAGAAGTAGTCTTTTCTCTTCTTTTCTGTTGCAATGACTCCACTGAATTAACACATTGTTCATCTCTTCAGACAGTCATATTAGATTCCCTGGTCCATTCTCAAAAAGGAGGAAAAAATTTATAGTTACCTTGTTTTCAAGGTCTACTTTTATGGCCCCATTGTGAACCAGCTGGTCACTGACTATGTTACCAGAGATGACATCCATCAGGATGTTTTGACTCTCCAGTGCCTGGATAAAAGTATCAATTTTTTCACCTGAAAAAGAAAAAAAAGATAATATGAATTTGCAGGATAAACAAAAAAGCATCCAAAAAATGAACAGTACAGAATTTAAATGAAATTATTGATTAGGATTGGAAACTATGGCCTCCAAACATTGCTGAATGAAATTTCTCAGCCAGTGTAATCCCCCTTAATGAAGCTTATATAAAGGTATAATTCTTACACACTGACTTTAAGATAATATAATTCAGCAGGTATTGTCTCAAGGAACTAAAAGGTGCTGAGAGTGCCAATCATTATAAGAAGATCTAACACTTTAGAAGGAACAATTTTAGACAGGTTTTCTAGTTGTTCTTCAATTGTCCATACTGCTTAATACAATATTTTATGAATGATATATGCTGATTTCCAAATGTCTTTTAAGGATAAGAGAGATTGCACAATTTGTTGCTTGAACTAACACTCCATTGCAGTATACCCATTTTCTGCCCCTTTTTATTTTTATTTGTCTTTTATAAACCAGCACCAAGGGGAGAGATTCCCAATTTGAAACTTATAAAACTTGGTACTTACTCACTGTAGATATTTTAAGCCAACAAGCTGCTGATTTCTAAATTGCTAAAACATAGTGCTGGATCAAAATGTGTCCTAGCTCAGCAAAAGGAATGGGTGAGGAATCTCCTCTCAGATTTATTGTAGTGTACCTGAGCTAACTTTGTGCTATATTTCAGGTATCTTCTTGAAGTTTCAGTGTGCAACTCAACTTCTTTTTCATCTAGTCCCTTCTTTGTCTTTTTGTCCTTTTATCTCTTTGGCTGGTAGAAAGGGATAAGATTTCCCAGCATAAATCATTTGTACTTCATCCTGACTTTCTCCAGTCAGATCACTTTAAAATAAGACTGTGCCCAAAGTTCTTAAAACTGGCATTATTTAGCAATACGTTTGAAAAGAGATAGTTAGGCCTAGAATTCTCTGTGGCTTTCTGAAGCTAGCTATAAAGAATCAGTAAGGCACAAATTGTCTCACAAATCTCTGACTTTGTTCTTCAGCTGAAGAATTAAGTTCATCTAATAATAATAATAATAATAATAGTAGTAGTAGTAGTAGTAGTAGTAGTAGTAGTAGTAGTAAAGTTGGAAGGGACCATAGAGGTCATCTAGTCCAACCCCCTGCTCAGGCAGGAAACCCTATACCATTTTGGACAAATGGCTGTCCAGTCATTTCTTAAAAACTTCCAGTGTTGGAGCATTCACTGCTTCTGGAGGCAGGTTGTTCCACTGGTTAATTGTTCTAACTGTCAGGAAGTTTTTCCTTAGTTCTTTCCTTGATTCTCTCCTTGATTAGTTTCCACCCGTTGCTTCTTGTCCTGCCTTCAGGCGCCTTGGAAAATAGCTTGATTCCCTCTTCTTTGTGGCAGCCCCTGAGATATTGGAAGACTGCTATCATGTCCCCCCTCGTCCTTCTCTTCGTTAAACGGGACATTCCCAATTCCAGCAACTGTTCCTTATATGCTTTAGCCTCCAGTCCCCTAATCATCTTTGTTGCTCTTCTCTGTACTCTTTCTAGAGTCTCAACATCTTTTTTACATCGCGGTGACCAAAACTGGATGCAGTATTTCAAGTGTGGCCTTACCAAGGCATTGTAAAGTGGTATTAACACTTCACGTGATCTTGATTCTATCCCTCTGTTAATGCAGCCCAGCACCGTGTTGGCCTTTTTGGCAGCTGCAGCACACTGCTGGCTCATATTTAAGTGATTGTCTGCTAGGACTCCGAGGTTCCTCTCACAGTTACTACTATTGAGCAATGTCTCAAATTCTGTATTCTTACCTGTATTATTAAGGACCAGAAGTCCTGATGTCCCTCTGAAAAACTCTTTCCCTGGCTCAAAATAAAGCCCAGGATGAATCTCTTCATATTGAAGATTCAACCAAACAAAGTAGCTGATCATTTGGGTAATATAAGGTGCTAACATAACTCCAATAAGTAGTAGCCTAGGATAATTAAATATTGTTTAAGCATAGCAGAAAAGTGATGTCCGATCAATTTCATTCTATTGCATTTTAAAATTAGGCATTATAGAGCAGAAGCATTTGATAATTAAGGAAGTGTGTTATCAAAATTCTTGAAGGATTGGAGAGCAACTTCAATCTTCCATACAGACTGCTATTTATACCAAAGTTTTAAAATGTTTTTAAGAAGAAAAGTAGCTTTGTGGAAGTAGAAATGAAAGTGTAAGTTTCCTACTTGTTGAGATCTCCTTTCTGTACTCTGCATATAGAATTGTTCAGGAAGCAGTAAGCAGACCTGCCATGGTCTGACCACTCTCTCCTTCGCTTGGACTTTCTGACCGCTGCACCCCACCGCAGGGAGGCGGAACCAGTGAGATGGTACCGCCCCAGGCGGCTAATGGAACCCGAGCGGTTCCAGATGGAGCTTGGGCCAATTCCTGAGGTTCGGATACACGACTCGGTCAAAGAGTTGGCGGCAGCCTGGGATAGGGCTGCGGCCGGTGCTCTAGATCGGGTCGTGCCTTTGCGGCCTCTGATTCGACGTACGTCCCGATCGGCCCCTTGGTTTACTGAGGGGCTGAGAGAGATGAAACGCTGGAAAAGACGCCTAGATAGCAGTTGGAGATCGAGCCGTGCCGAATCTGACCGAACACTAGTAAGAGACCATATTAGGTCCTACTTAGCGGCGATAAAACAGAGAAGCGTTCTTACCTCACTGCTCTTATCGCGTCATCAGATAACCACCCAGCCTCCTTGTTTAGGGTGACCCGCTCCCTCCTTCATCAGGAGGTGAGAGGAGACCCCTTAGTGGGTAGAGCTGAGGATTTTGGAAAATATCTGCATGATAAAATCGCTCAGATACGGGAAGGCTTTGATTTCAACTGGGTATGTCTGGTGGGAGAGACGGAGTCTGGTCTTGAGACTGCTATCTGGGCTGAGTTTGACCCCGTGACTCCCGAGGACGTGGACAGGTTGCTTGGGGGACTTAGGGCGACCACTTGTCTATTGGACCCGTGCCCCTCCTGGCTGGTGTTGGCATCCCGGGAGGTGGTACGAGGCTGGTTCCAGGCAATTATTAATGCTTCGTTGAGTGAGGGTGTCTTCCCTGCCGCCTTGAAAGAGGCGGTAGTGAGGCCCCTCCTTAAGAAGCCTACCCTGGATCCAGCCGTTTTATCAAATTATCGTCCTGTCTCCAACCTTTGCTTTCTTGCAAAGGTTGTCGAGAGTGTGGTTGCCTGACAGTTCCCGCGACACCTGGAGGAATCGCTATACTTGGATCCATACCAGTCGGGCTTCAGGCCTGGTTACAGCACGGAAACAGCATTGGTCGCGTTGGTGGATGATCTCTGGCGGACCCGGGACAGAGGTTGTTCCTCTGCTCTGGTGCTATTGGACCTCTCGGCGGCTTTTCATACCATCGATCATGGTATCATGCTGCAACGGTTGGAGGGGCTAGGTATGGGGGGCACTGTTTTGCGGTGGTTCTCCTCCTTCCTCTCCGGCCGGATGCAGTCTGTGTTGACAGGGGGCCAGAGGTCGACCCCGAGACCCCTCATATGTGGGGTACCTCAGGGATCGGTCCTCTCGCCCCTACTGTTCAACATTTATGTAAAACCGCTGGGTGAGATCATCCGTGGTTTTGGTGTGGAGTACCATCTGTACGCTGATGATACTCAGCTGTACATTTCCACGCCGAACCACCCCAACGATGCTCTTGCCATGCTGACCCAGTGCCTGGAGGCCGTGCGGGTTTGGATGGGGAAGAACGGACTCAAGGTCAACCCTTCCAAGACCGAGTGGCTGTGGCTACCGTCGTCCCGGTTTAGTCAATTGACTCCTTCATTGTCCATTGGGGGCGAAACAGTGGCCCCCGTAGAAAGGGTTCGCAATTTGGGAGTCCTCCTGGATTCACGGCTGTCTTTAGAGGACCATTTGACGGCCGTGGCCGGGAGGATGTTCTATCAGGTTTGCCTGGTACGCCAGTTGCGTCCCTTCCTAGACCGGGACTCGCTATGCACAGTTACTCATGCCTTCATCACTTCCAGGCTGGACTACTGTAATGCTCTCTACATGGGGCTCCCCTTGAGGTGCACCCGGAGGCTTCAGCTGGCCCAGAATGCGGCCGCACGGGTAGTGACCGGGGTGCCATGGCGCTCCCATGTAACATCGCTCCTGCGTGAGCTGCACTGGTTGCCGGTGGCCTTTCGGGTGCGTTTCAAGGTGTTAGTGACCATCTTTAAAACGCTCCATGGCATCGGACCCGGATATCTACAGGACCGCCTTCTGCCAGCAAATACCTCCTGCCGTCCGGTACGCTCCCACAGAGAGGGTCTCCTCAGGGTGCCATCGGCCAAACAATGTCGGCTGGCGACCCCCAGGGGGAGGGCCTTCTCTGTGGGAGCTCCAACGCTTTGGAACGAGCTCCCCCCCGAACTCCGTACGATGATGGAATTGCGTTCCTTCCGTCGAGAATTAAAAACATACTTATTCCGACAAGCCGGCCTGGGATAATAGTTCCAGCTCCAACAATGGCCATAATTGTTTTTAGGGGATTGTGTTTTTAGATTATGTATTGGGTTTTTAAATATTGGGCCAAATTATTTAATTATTTTTAATAAGTTTAATTTTTGTGTGTTTTTGTTTTAATTGGGCTGTACACCGCCCTGAGTCCTTCGGGAGGGGGGCGGTATAAAAATTGTAAAAATAAATAAATAAATAAATACAGTAATTCTAAAAATTTCTTTGGTCAGACCTATTCACACTACAGTAGTCTCCAGGGGAAACCCATTGAATGAATATTCTATTCATAATTAAGTACAGGTAGTCCTCGACTTATTATTATTATTATTATTATTATTATTATTATTATTATTATTATTATTATTATTATTATTATTATTATTATTATTATTATTATTATTATTATTTATTTAATTTCTATGCCGCCCTATTCCAAAGAACTCAGGGCGGCTTAACAATCACAACTGAGCCCAAAATGTATGTTGTTAAGTGAGACGTCTGTTAAGTGAGTTTTGCCCCATTTTACAACCTTTCTTGCCACAGTTGTTAAATGAATCACTGCATTTGTCAAGTTAGTAACACGTTTGTTAAGTGAATCTGGTTTAGCCATTGACGTTGCTTGTCAGAAGGACATAAAAGGTGACCACATGATCTTGAGTCTGTTGCTAACTATCTAAATTTGATCACATGACCATGGGGATGCTGCAATGGTTGCAAGTGTGAAATGGTCCTAAGTCACTTTTTGTCAGTGATGTAACTTTGAACACTCACCAAATGAACAGTTGTAAGTCAAGGACTACCTGTATCTATATAATAAATGCTGTATTTTCAAAATCTCAAAATGGTATTATCTACCCAAGTGCTACTATGGCATTTCGGAGGTTTTGAAGTTATTTTATATTAACACAAAGGTTACTTTTCTAAATTGAAAAACAAAAAGAGAAACAACTAACAGATGGCACAGACAGGAATTGATCTGTTGTCATGGAAAGATTGAATGATGAAGCTATTGACATTTCTGATTTTGGCAGAACTCAATGATCTTGTCTCACTCTGGATTTGCTTTAAATGGTTTCCTTCCCTGACAAGCAAGAAGAAGCAATATAAATATGCCAGCTCTAGCTGGAGTAGAATGAGTGCTGCTGTAGTTTGGAAATATGGCAAGGGGATGAAGCAGCTGGAATCACTGAATTAATGTCCCCTACCTGAGATCATTGTTTTCTTTCCACGCTTGGAGGGAGAAATGTGAAATATCATTATGTTCTCTTGGACTTTGTTCCTAAGCACTGTATAAAATCTGTTTTTTCTTCAGCTTATTCAAGGTTAACGGAGGCAAATTTACTCTATAATCACAGCCTATGATCTCGACTTCTTGCATTAAAGATAAAATTAATAAATCATTTTTAAAAAGGCACTCACAAGGTTCCCCAGAGTTTGCTCTCTCTCCTGAGGTTTAGAAAGTGCATTCTTGCAATGGCATAAACTTGTTGTCTCCAGAGCTCTGTGCCTTTCATGGTCACCTTTCCCGTGTCTGAGAGCAACAGCTGATCCCGTTCCATTTCATCCTTTCCTGCCGCTTCCCATCCATGAAGAATTCCAAAATCTAAAACCATTTTGAAAGTCAAAACAATTCTCTTTATTTCAGCTGAAGGAACATCTTCTTGTTTATCCATGTTTGCTCTTTCCTCTTCTCAACTCCTCTTCTTCCTATTGGCTAAAAACTCTGTTACCGAAAGATCAGTCTAGCACCTTCCCTTGGGTCTTCAGAAATGATAGAAGAAAACAATGAAAATCCCGCCCCATAGTTATCACTCCAAACACACAGTTTTCTCAGCAGGAAGACTGAAAATAATACAGTATTGAAAACAATACTTTACCTTCTTCTTTCATGTTTTCATTTCCTTCTAGCTTCAAGAAGACATCTTCCAGAGTCGTCGTGGTAACTCCATAATTAATAAGTCCTAGGTCTGTCTGATGGTCCATATCACTGAACAAATCTAGCACATTGAGAAAGGGAAAACACATACCAAATTTATATATACTTTCAACTTAAAGGAAGGACACAAATACCCACTGAAATTTTGTGCAATTTCACTTGATTGAAAGAAAGTTAAATTTTAGATGAACTGTTCTTAACGTTTGCTTTTAATTTTTTACCTCCTTAGCCTATAACAGACCAGCTATGATCTGATTGAAAAGGTTAATCAATATATCCAAAGTAACACCATCTCAGAAACATAAAAACAATCTAATGAAGACAAAGTTCATTTTAGAACTTTGGTTTATTTCACTCTATCTACAGAATCATTTTTTTTTAAAAAAATGCTATTCTTTATGTTTACAAAGCAACTGTAAACAAAAAGATAACTTTGTATCTTGAAAAACTGGAAATAACTACAAGAAGGACAGTTTTGCCCAGGACAGAAAAAGAGATGAAAAATATAAAGAAAGTTTTTAATTTACTAATTAATGGAGAATAGTATTATATGACAGCTGTCAGCCTTGACAGCTTCAAGGCAGGGCTAGATAGATTCATGGATGCCAAGTGTATCGGTGGTTATTAAAACGGATGTCCATGTGCCGCCTCGATGTTGGTTGAGGCAGGCAGGATTCCCTTGGGTACCATTTGTTGGGGGTCAAGGGAAAGGGAGGGTTTGCCTTCTCTTTCTGCTGAAGATCCCCATATACAATTGGTGGGCCACTGTGTGACACAGAATGCTGGACTCGATGGGCTTTGGCCTGATTCAGCATGGCTCTTCTTATGTTCTTATGATTATCTAAAAAGCAGCCTAATTTAATAAGAGGTATACTGATTAATTTAGCACAGAAAATAATTTCATTAAAGGATTGTGAAACAAACATTAGGTAATATTCTGGCATTTTAAAAAGAAAAGCCATTGAAATCATTGTATTATTTAATATATTCATTGCCTCTAAAGCAAATTTATGTTATTAGATCACTAAAAACAGTGCAGTATTTGGAAGATATATATTAATTTAAACTGAACCTGGGATGGAATACATTTTATTCCCTTTGAAAATTCAAGTCAAGTCAATTCACTCTATTTTTCTATTGCTTTCTTAGACTGTTAGGGAATTTGTCATTATTTGAGAGTATACGTGATATAAATATATATGATGTAATGTTAATTGTCTAATAGTGAAATAAAATATTGTTATTTATAACCAAAGCATAAACTGATAAAAGAGCAAAAATATATTCTGACCACAAAAATTAAGTTGAATTCACCACATATTATAAATTAAATGCAACAATTTGCATTGCAATAAGGGTGAGAACCTTTTATTTTCATAGGTCTTATTTTATTTTCATAGGTATTATTAATCAATGTTAGAATTGTGATCTCTCCATTTTACTGTCATTTAGTGATAAAAGAGAATATCTTTCACAGACAAAAGTCATTATCACTAAATGACAGTAAAATGGAGAGATCACAATTCTAACATTGATTAATAATACCTATGAAAATAAAATAAGACCTATGAAAAATTATTTGGTTCTCTGCTTTCATGTGATTAATCATATGAAATGTTAATTATAAACTTGATTTTTAAATGGTTTTTATTATGTTTTAATCTGTATGTTGCACAAAGGATTGAACATAGGGTAATACAAAATTTCATCTGATTTGGTGGGAAAATAATATTAAACAACCTTCCTCTGTTGTCCAGAAAAGCATAGTTCATATGACTTCAACTGTTAGGGTTCTTTAGGAAACAGCAGTTTTTTTTTTTTTGTTTATACAGCTTGAAAATTACCTGAAAACTTATCCACATTTTGTAAGGGCAGGGTATAGCTCAGCTCATTTTCACGTTGTCCTGATTTTTTTGCAGCAGGGATGTGGTGTTTGACCAGTGATGATATTCTCTCAAAGTTACAAAACTCATTTGTATGCATCCTATTCATATTAAACAACACTTTAGGTCAACAGCAATGTCCAACTTATTTATTCAGAATATTCAATGAATCCTTCCAACTAAAAAACAGATTTCAGCTTATCTCATGCATCATAAACTTCCATAAAGCGATTTAGTGCTTAGTACTAGAGCTGACTTGCTACAATTAAAACAATTTTTAAATAAAATAGGTTGTATCCTAGCTTACAGTTGCCTCACTCATGCACCTTCCTTCATATTTAATTAAAAAGATAGCATACATGTAAAAAAAACCCCTTTGTTTCCTTTCAAATGCATCTTTAAACAAGATTTGATTGGGGTATATGTGATAAGAACTTCCTCAAAACATTTGGGAAATATGAAAGTAGAACATTAAACAACCTTGAAGGTAGGGTATGTTAAAGTATATTTATATTGGAATTCAAAAATACCAGATTCTTAAAAGAATTTTAAATAATGATTCGTCTTCTTACACTAATTTTATAAGATGGGTAATCCGGCTGAATCAAGATATCCATAGTCCGGTATTTTGTTTCCCGTAATAGCTAATCAAGGGCTTCTGGGAGTTTTGCAAGCAGAAGATGGGTGGTGTGAATCACTGTTCTTTTCACAACGGAATTTGGAGGCAATATTGAATGTTTAGAATTAATAGCTCTTAGTAGACCTTTTCTCCATGAATTTATCCATTTCTTTTGTAAAGCCACCCAAATTAAGGGCCATCACCATATGTTATGATAATTAATGCCACAGATTAATGATGCGCTATCTGTTCTAAAACTCCTTCCACCCACTTTCAGTCCTAGTGTTTTTGAAAGGATCAAACTTTTCCTGTCCATGCCCTTTCTGCCATTCATATTGTTATATCCCTGAGTTGCCTTTTTCCAGTATAATAACAACAACTTTATTGTCACTTTGAAAGTACACCAATCAGCATACATCAAAATGAAATTTCGTTGAATACAACTCTCAAAGGGTCACCACCTCTGATATACACTCCTTGTTCGTGGGCAGCTCAAGTTACAGATCTTATAGAGCACTTTAGATTCTAGCCAAATCTTACAACGAAGCTCAACACAGAGAAACATACACTTCTAGTTTCCCTCTTCTACACTCTTTCCAACTTAGTATTAAAGGTGCTAGTTTTTGTAAACATTTGCACCTTTAATACTAACACGATCTTATGTTTAATGTTGATTACTTTAATAATGAAAGAGCAGACTGAATTTTTTTTACCCCAGGTTATTGAATTTCTACCTCAGGATCTTTTGCTAGGGATCATAAAAGATAAAATGTAACAGACATATAGTTGAGGCTGGAAGCGAGGAGTAAAGAATATTCACCAAACCAGACGTTTACAAAGGTTAATACCTAGTGTTATATGTTGTGTTCTATGATGATTGCTTATTAATATGATCTTATGTTTAATGTTGAATACTTTAATATTGAAAAAGCGGACTGAATTTCTACCTCAGGTTATTGAATTACTACCTCAGGACCTATTGTTAGGGATCATACAGGTTAAAAATGTAACAGGTGTATAGTAGAGGCTTGAAGTGAGGAGTGAAGAATGTTTACCTATTGTTGTATGTTATGTCCTACGATGATCGCTTCTTAATATGATCTTATGCTTAATGATGATTACTTTAATAATGAAAAAGCAGACTGAATTTTTACCCCAGGTTATTGAATCTCTACCTTAGGATCTTTTGCTAGGGATCATAAAAGATAAAATACAACAGACATATAGTTGAGGCTGGAAGTGAGGAGTAAAGAATATTTACCAAACCAGACGTTTACAAAGATTAATACCTAGTGTTATATGTTGTGTTCTATGATGATTGATTATTAATATGATCTTATATTTAATGTTTAACTACTACCTCAGGACCTATTGTTAGGGATCATAGGGGGGGGGGGAAATGTAACAGGTGTATAATAGAGGATTGAAGTGAGAAGTGAAAAATGTTTACCAAACCAGACGTCTACAAAGAATAATAAGTAGTGTTGTATATCAGATGCTATGATGTTTGATGCATACAAAGATTTTATGTACAATGCTGATTGTTTTAATAAAGGAATTTTTATATATATATTAAAAAGGTGCAAACATAACTATTTGGTCTGGCTCATCTAGTCATCTCTGACAGTGGCAACATCAATTGGCATCCTTAAGCAAGTAAACATTTGGTCTGCTGTTCTACAATAGACTTAGTTTTCAAATATCAGCTTTTCTGACATAATTTCAAGGAAAGCCAGTAGTTAAGCTGTTGAACAGGGTGGGATAGAACTATATCCTCCTTGAATTTTGGAAGCTTACTAGATGACTTCAGGCCAGTCACTATCTAATCTTCCTCCATGTTTTGGTGAAATCAAGAAAGAAAGAATGCTTTGTAGGCCACACTAAACCCTTGAAGGAAAGATGGGCAATAAAGCTATCAAATAAATAAGCGAAACAGTTTTGTTCCTCAGTCAAACTGAGCAGTTCTTGCCTTCGTGAGGCCCTTCTGCACATTTCTGCCCACATTCAATTTATATGGTTAGCAGGAACTCCAAACTGCCTTTTCAAATGTGCTTCTCAGCCTCTTTCTTTCTTACTGTTCAAGCACACAGTGAAGTTTTCCCACAAATTTTAAATATATTGATCATTTCACTATTTTTATTCTTTATATGGTTTTATATTGGGTAGTTTTAAAAACTTGTTTATTTGTTGCTTTTTAAATGTTACTTTTCTCCATTATTGAGATTCGTTTTTTTTTCATTTAGCTAAATTGCCTCAAGTGTCTGTATTTCAAAATGGAAAAGCTGAAAAGAACAAATGAAAGACTGAAAGATTGGATTAAATATTCCAGCATAGAATTAACATTAAGCTTTTAAACTACAATGAAAAATACATCCATAACACTGTCATATTACTAATACCTTAAATGATAGCCAAGCCCCCATTTTTTCTTCAAGAACAGAGACGAACCAACACACTGTAACCTCCCATGTGAGATAATAGCTTTCCGGTCTTGAGAAAGAACAAACAAAAATTTATCTCATAAGAAGTTCTATTTGCCAAATTCAAACTATTAAAACATATAGTCATTGGGGATTTAGTGGAATCAATGCAGTAAATAAAGCACTGGTTTGGTATAAAATATTCATAGTGACTAGCATATGAATTAGACCTAATTCTTACTGACATAAGAAAGGAGCAAACTAAAAGTAAAGTAGGCAAGCTAGCATGAACCTTTAAGGTAGGATGAGCCAACAGTGGCTAGAATAGTAACTTTTACATATCTACATCAAAATGTTTTTATTTGGAATTTCATTGAGATGGTAGAGGGAATAGAATCATAGAGGCGGAAAGAGGTCTTCTAGTACTTTTTGAGTTGAATCCATCTGAGGGGGATGGGCAGTAATAAACAAACAAAAACAAACAAACAAACAAACAAATAAATATTACATCTTTCTACAGGATAGAACAATCAATATACAAGGAACGAGAAAGGAAGTAACAATGATGGCTCTAAAAGGTCGCTAAAAGTAAAAGGTGAGTTCAATGGGCTTAATAGGGAAGAGAGGAACAGCTGCAATGCATGAAAATGCTGAAATTGACAGGAGAAGCAGACTGATGTGTAGTAATACATGTGACTGGATTTAAGGAGTTACATGGGTCAGCTGACTTAGTGCAATTCAATAAAAGACCTTTCTGATAGATGGGGACAGAAGGAGACATAATGGTATTTGAAGAAATAAAATTACCACAAGTGCTGTTTCTATAGTGTCTCTTTGTTCCTACACTCTAATCTGCTTCAGTATGAGGTCTGCTCACCAGAAAGGATATCAGCTTCATCCATGAACTGGGTAGTGAATAAAATGACTCGATCTGCTTTGCGTTCATTCAGGAGAGACCACACTTGGTGTCTAGAATATGGATCCAATCCAGCAGTTGGCTCATCTAATAATAATACCTACAGAAGGCATTTGATTGCATATCTTAATTCAACACATTAAAACATTAGCACATAGCATTCATTGTTAATGTCCAATTTCTCATTATGAAGACACAAGAATGTTGCAAAATTGTATGCCTTTTGAAATAACATTTAGAGGATTTTTTTAAAATAGAAAATAATGTCATTAAAATTATTGCAAATTTCACTTAACTTGCTAAAGTCAAGAAACTATTAGGAAAAGGGTTGAGAAGTTAAAGCTGAAAGAAAGGGAAACCATATCAGAATTAGGGATTTCCATGATTACTATCTATGCAAGTCATCAGTAAGGAGGAAAGCACTGCATTCATAAAAAAAACATACTTAATGGCGTAGGTACAATGAGTCTTTTTTTAAACTAATAGTGGATTTACCTGTGGTTCCCCTAAAAATGTAATCCCAAGAGATAATTTTCGTTTTTGTCCACCACTTAAATGACTAGCTTGGATGTTTTGAATGGCCTTGATGTCCAAGAGCGTCAACAATTTTTCAACCTATAAAATATATAAATTGCAATTATTTTGCACTTCTTACCTAGACGTCCAGTTTCTTTACTGAATGAAAGAAATGGACAGGCAGTCCATATATTTTATATACTTAGTTCTTAATGTAAGTTTGGATCTTATTTCTGTTGCTGTTCATCTCTAAAACATTTTAAAATTTTGTTGACCATTTAGCCTGGCTGTTTTCAGTTGTATTGATCGCCCAACAGGTAAGTAATATATCATTGTAAATCAGTATCAAGCACTGAAAGTTGAATCGTTTGTACTTGTTCAGGCAGACCATATTCCTAAATTTTATATGGCCATAGTTTGTTCATCCTTTTCCTGAAGAAGCCAAATTATATTCTACTAACTTTTTGCACTTCAGAGTTCTCTTGGCTTCTTTTCCAAGGTTTTAAAAAAAAGCTTTGGCTTATTCATCTTATTTTCATTGCTGTGGGAATGGCAGTCTTCCTATCAACTGGCTAACAAACCCTGATCCAATTGGCCGAGAAATGGTCTATTACAGGTTTTTTTTTCAAATAGTGTTTTGTGGAATTTGGAGTGGTAGACAAATTTAAAAAGTTGTAAATATCAAGGGGAAATGAATAAGCATGGGAAAAATCAGATGAATATTGTAGTTTAAAGAGATTTAGATACTTTTGTATAAGTAAAAGACAATGAGAGTATTTTTAAAAAATACTACAAGATTTATGACAGCCAGTAAATATAACAGCCAGAAAAATGGCTTTAAAAAATGAGCAGTTAATCAATTAAGTGTAGGAGTAGATGAGGCTGAGTCTGAGGAAGGGGTCAAACGCATCATAAGTCACATGTTCCTGCGCACCCGCAAGAGAACTAAGTCCAGCCCACCTTGAATGCTTTCCTTATCTCCTGCTCATTTCCCTTGACCATTAGTTGGTCAGATTCTTGTAGAGAGCTTAAGCTTGCAATAAATGTTTATACTTATTTGAACTGCCTGAATCTCCTGATTTCCCCAGCGCTTGACATTAAGTTGGTTATCAATGCATTTGTCCTACTGATTCCAAAGCCTAAGTGAAGTTTTCTAGAATGGACTGACTAAATACAATCAGAGGAGAATAATGTTATCAAATCTAAAGGAGAGCTGTCCTACAATGGAAGAAGCTTAAAAGGGAAAAATGTAGAACATAACCACCTGTGCAACACAAATCTGTGCAGGACAACAGAATATAAATGAATCCATTATTACCTCTTTTTCTACAGCATTGGATGGTATCCCTTTTATTTTAGCAAATGTCTTTAAGTTTTCTTTCACTGTTAAAAATTCAAACTGAATATTGAATTGTGGACAGATAGCACTTATTTCCCAAATCTTTTCCATGTGTTCCTTTTCACATATATTGTACGTGTATATGGATGCAAAACCTGTAAGCATTAGCAAAAAACAAAAAAAACACATAGAGAATTTTTCAATTAAACAGGCTGCTATTACTTTAGGGTATGGTGAATTAAAAGGCTGCTTTGCAAATGGGCTTGTCTGTTGTTTATCCAATTTATTATAATATATACTATTAATGACTGTCTTCCTGGAGCTTATTACTAAATGGGATTGTAGCAGTCCCACCCCAACAGGGGTTGATCTGTACTACAGTTTGGGAGCTCTCCAGGATACCATGGAGAGGAAAAGCTTTCTCCAGCTTCCCTGGAGATGATGATACTTCGCTAGAGAACAACAGCAGAAAGGGGCTATTGTGGTGTTTTCCTGAGATACCATTGTGAAAAACAGGAAATGTGACCAGATTGGACCTGGTCAGATCCAACAGGGCTGCACTTTTCCAAACATACTTTGAGATTGAGCTGGCGTTTGAATTCATTTTAAAGTTTTGATTCTTACCATCAGATGGTTTGGAAAGTCCACTAAGAATGTTTAGCAATGTAGTTTTTCCAGATGCGCTATGACCAAGTATTGCAGTGATCTGACCTTCGTAAATATCCAAGGACAATCCTAAAATATAAAGAAGTCAGGTTTGCTGTATATATTAAATGATACATTGAGGCATCTAATAGAAGAAATCATTCTGGGTTTGTTCACATACAGCTGTGGCACTACCCCGATATTAAGAATCCATGTTGTGCTTGGCAAAGCAGCTAAACCTGAGGGACTGTGAGGGACAAGAAACAAGTCACAGAGCAGTACAAAAGAATCTTGTTTTAGATCTTTGTGTCCTCCATTGATTTATTTTAGAATATGCAGTTCCTCTCCTGATTAGTGGGATCTTAAAACATTTTTCAGTTGTGTACAATTATCCTGTTCTGTTAATCAGTTCTAAAACCAAATGTTTCCCTGAAACTTATTCTTACATGACAGTATGTTATTTCTTTTCTCCATCCATCCTAAATTTGAATTCATTGTTTTGCATTTTATGAGTAAAGCACCTATTTCTTCACATTTTTTTATCCTGAATTTTATAATTGTTACTGATACTAGTGCCAGTTATTATTATTTTTTTGCTGGCACTCATGCAACCAGTTTTTCCCAGGACTTCCTATCAAGATAGGGGAGAAAATTAAAAATCAAGTTGCCTTTTCTTTTTCAACCAGTGCCCAGGAAGCTGATAGAAAACGTGGAGATGAAGGTGTAAAAGCCCTGGAGATTGGTCAGAAAGATGACCTTTGAAAGTTACTTAAATGTAATTCTTAAATTTAAAGCATCTCAGGAAGCTTTCTCTAAGAAGGAGAGCAGAAATGCCTATGTTAGGTTTTACCTTGTCACATGAGTCACACAATAGCTTGGAATACCCTCTTTGTCCGCCAGATCCCATATATTAATAAAATAATGTCAGTTTACTGTATCTCATGAATTGCTGGTATTTTGATCTCTGAGATATCATGTGAGGTCAAACAAGAATTATAATATTTTATATGTTTACTCTGTTTTCTTGCCAAACTTCTTATGAGATTTCATGTGAAGAACCCAAACATTTAATATAAATAGGTAATCATTGTAAGTCGTGCCCATTTTATTTAAAAAAATGGTCTAACTTTGGAGGTTCAAGAATGGTATTTACATATATTACAGATGCCCTACTTCTCATATGTTTTGTGCTATTTCTGTTATATTTCATAGAACCAAAGCAATAATATATATTCTAAAGTGCAGGTATCTTACCTTTCAAAGCTTCTGTTTCTGTGTTTTTCATTTTATAATTTTTTTTAATGTTGTTTACTCTAAAAAATAGTGAAATAATTATTTGTCAGTACATCATGAGATTCTTCGTACAAATTTCAGAATTATCCAAAATATCACTTTGAAATAGAATATTAATTTAGCATTCAATATATCATAGTAAATGTTAGACAAGGGATGCATTTTCCTTTGGTATATGTCCAATAGACATAATAAAACAAGCATAAACATATAATGTAAAAAAATAAAAGACAATACAGATAGTCAGATTAGGAGAGGTTAGGAGAGCACATCGCTAAATGATGTGGTTGTAAAGCTTAACACCAGGACCATATGGGTCATTAAGTGAGGACCTCATATAATGTGGAGGGAAGAGGGAATTTCATGCAAGCAGACCGGCGGACACTGAGGGTTGGCACTATAGAGCACAAGCGGATGGGGGGGGGGAAAAGCAGGGGGAATTCAAGCGACTTATAACCTGCTACCAGCTTCCCATTGACTTTGTTTGTAAGAAACCATCGGGGAGGGTGGAAATGGCAGTCATGTGATCTTGAGATGCTGCAACCATCATAATGGTTACCAAATGGCTGAATTGTGATGATGTGACTGCAGAGATGTTATAATAGCTGCAACTGCAAGGACCAGTCATAAGTCCCCCTCATTCAGCAATGTCACAACTTTGAATAGTTGCTGAATAGATGGCTATGAGCCAAAGACTACCTGTTGCAGCAGAAATGTATTTCTTACAGCATATTATTTTCTCCTTATGAATGAATCTCCCCCAATGTCCTCTGGGAGCAGAACCTATAAGTAAAGGAAATTTACAACACACTCACAGTATTGAATGTCCACATTCAATGTCTCTTACCTTATGGCTTCCTTCCCATCAAACTCAGGAGGCACAGGTTCAGCATTGTCACTGAAGATACTCCCATGACTCCGTTCGTTTGTAGGAACATCACCAGTATAGGGCCCTTTTGGTTTACACCAATAGGTCTTCTTCAAGAAAAACAATGGAGGATAAGGTACCCCATATTTGTCTAAAAAGTATTTTACAAAGAGCAAGTTGTCATAAATCCAAAATAACTGTAAATTCTTAATGTTTACATTGAACATGTAATAAAGTACAATGCTAGTCTTCATTGTTCTTTTGTAGTATTTTTTAACTGTGAACCTGACAATAAAGTGAATAGATATAATCAGTTCAGTTCCCTGCTTAATAAATCATAACCTACATCAAAACTAAAAAAAAGAGGGAAATAGACCAAAGCAACAAACAGGAATATATAATTCATTTGAGAGTTCTTGCTAATTTTGATATGTCATTAGCAGAGAAATCTGCATGTAGCATTGGTAAAACTAAGCCTGGTAACCTACATTTTGTTAGTCTTGTGAGTCAGTTTTTTACTTCTGGCAACTGGCTGGACAAGTCCCTGCAGTTTTTGTGACAAGAATTTCAGAAGTGATTTGCCCTTGCCTTTTTCCAAAGACTGCGACAAAGTGACTGGCTCAAGATCACACAGCTGGCTTCATGCTTAAAATGAGAGTAAAAATAATGATCTTCTGGTTTATAACTAAATGCTTTAACCCAGTGCTGGTGAACCTATGGCACGGGTGCCAGAGGCGGCACTCAGAACCCTCTCTGTGGGCACGCACACCATCGCCCCAGTCCTAGACCTTCAGCTGGGTTTTATAAAACCTTTTCGCTTTAGGCCTCCACCGCCGTGTGCAAAAAAAAAAAAAAGGTTCAATCAATCAGTCAATTTCAACTACTCGCAGGAAAAAAAAGATCTTGCAAAGTTGGAATTGATTGATTGAACTTTTTAGTCCCACCCAGTCTGCTGTTACCACTGCAGCCACGCTCACCCAATGGGCCATGCCCACCCAATGGGCCACGCCCACCCAATGGGCCACGCCCACTTGGCACTCGACGATGCATAAGTGGGTTTTGGGTTGCAGTTTGGGCACTCGGTCTCTAAAAGGTTCGCCATCACTGGTGTAGAGTAAGCAAATGAAATTAAAGGTGGATGACAAGAGAGAAGGAAAACTTTCCTTTTGTTTTCTAAACCTCAGTCATTTTGTGGAGCTCATTAGTTCCATTGGCTTCTCATTTTTGTGTTGCAATTCCATTCCCATTCATTTTCCCTACATGACCAACAATTCCAATGCATTGCTTTCATACAAATCAGTCACTTTGCGTTCAATTCACAAATATTCAGCACCCATTTATTCTGGGTCTTTTAATCTCTTGTTTTACCAACCACAGTTCTTAAGTAACACATTTGCACTGCATTTATGGTTCTCCTGACATATTCAGCTCCCACGTACATCTACAAAATTGGCAGAAACCTGCTTATATACTTAGTGATTTCTGCTTCTCTTGACAAATATCTTCAAACAGAATTATTCCACCCAATACTTTTCTACCAGCATTTGCACATCTTAAAATATTTCCATGTTCCTATTTTTAGTAAATATTCTACCAAGATACAAAAATTCACCCACATAACAGTTTTTATTTGCTATTTATATGTACTTGCAATTGTTCATTCCATTTTCCCTGTGAAATACAACCGTCTTTCTCTTGGATACTATAATTTTCATTCTGTGTTTCTTCATAACACTCGCTGCAAATATTTGGGTCCTCAGCCAACAGAATTTAATCATCCTTACCAAAGCCCATCACAATCCCAACCAGCACAATTAACAATACCATAATAAATCATTATGCAATGCTAAAAACGTGCAAATCAGCCAAGGGGACATCACACCTCTTTCTCTTGCTCCCTGCTCAGTATTAAACCTTTTGCCAAGCATCCCATTTATTCTCAGTCATATTTTAATTCCATCATCTACACTTTGTGCAAACCGTTCTATAATTCACACCTATTAACATTATTTATTTCTTCTAAATCTAATGTCTTCTAAATCCACAAGCGTATAGCAGTGATGGCGAATCTTTTAGAGACCGAGTGCCCCAAAACTGGCCCCGCCCTGCTCCACCCCCACCCCGCCCCCATTCTGCCCTCATCCACTGCCCCGCCTGCCCGCAGGGCCACTCACCACCTCCAGGGCCCGCCGCAGATCACCCAGGCAGCCTAGCAGTGCTATGGCGGTCATGCCCTCTGCCCGCGCCCTGCAGCATCAACTGTGCATGATGGGGTGTGAGGGCAGAGTCTTATCTATGCTTCCTGGCTGCCATGTCCTTGGCTGCGCTGCTGTGCATGGGCCATACTTAGGGGCAACTCTCCTTCAGGGGGCCTGCTAGAGAGGAGGGGGTCATGGGGGAAGCAAGTCTGGGGCAACAGCGCATGTTGTCTCCAAGTGCCACCTCTGGCACCCGTGCCGTAGGTTCGCCACCACTGCTCTACACCATTTCTGTGCTTTGCATAAAAGTGGTTTCTTTAAAATGAGCTACAGGTCATACATGTATGCATGATTTGTGAACAAGACTGTTGTATTTATGAGCTTCAGATGAATTTCAGGCAACTCAATCTAAAGAAAGATATAATACTTGCTGTCTCAACTTTGTTATTTTTCCCCATTTTTCAGGCCAGTTACAGTTTATCCCTAATTCAAAAATGATGCTTTTGAGATAACTAAAAGCAACTTGCAAAAATGTGGTCTTCAAACTATAATATATTCACAGTAATATTCTTACCAGGCACAACCTTATCAAAATAGAAAGCCAGCAGCATGTATAAAAGGCTGTCAATAAGCAAGCAATAACCATATGGTTCAGCCATTAAGTCAGTAAAATCAAAGGTCCTTCCATATTTTTGAAAATAGAAAATCTACAAGAAAAGAACAAAGATTTTTTTGTGAATCAAATTTTCATAGGAAAGAACAAAGAATTGAAATGAAACTATTTAGTAAGTTAAACTATTGATCTGATTCTAACCCCCTTGAAATGGAAGCATGGGTCCCAGCAGTATGAAGGAAAGATTAGAATGGAATGTCATTTTGTGTCCATATTCAGTTTGCTAGGTATCTTTATCAAAATATCTTTGGAAGAAAAATACCCATGTCACCAAAGTGAGTGTCAAATGTGTTTCCTGTTAGTTGCATCATGGTTAGGAAGATAGAATTTTGAAGTGAAATACTATTTGTCACTCTACCTTTGAAAGTCCAGCACCAAAAGCAAATGGGCAGAAGATGCTCAAAATCAATTCCAAACTTGGAGATATCAACCTAACTGCTGTAGGTACATTGAGGGCTCCCAAACAAAAAAAGAAGATGAAAATTACAAAGCCAGTGATTCTGGGCTTCTTTAGGAGAGAGCTCAACATGAAACAGAGACATATCTGTGAAAGAAGAAATTGCCAGTTAGTAGGAAATACTTTCTCTACAAATAGGCGATACAATAGAATGAGTGAAATATGGTTTTGTATTTATATGTAAATGTTGCACCCTACTTTAAAAACATAAATTGTTGCAATGGATATTTGCAGACCAGGATTCAAGCTAAACTGAGTTAATAAGAAGGCAGTGCATAATGCCTTTCCATAGCTGTATTTCCCAAAAGGTTATTATATCTCTAAACAAGAGAAGATGGAGTCCAATCACTGTAATAATGTAACATGCAAACTGTAAATGCTCAAGCTGAAGAAAGTTAAAAAAAAAATCAGCAGTGGAGAGAATTGAGTCCATTTGGCTTTAAGTGCTGAGGCATTCAGACAACATGAAAATACTGTGGGACCACAAATGCAACCAGGCACCTACTTTGGCTTCTCCTAATGCCACCATGGCCAATAATTTTGAATAAATATCTATTCAGCTTCCTTGCTCTGCCACTCAATACCGATGATTGAACTTTTTAACCTAGAACAATTCTTCTGGGCACTACCATCTCCATATTCCTCCTTCCTCTCTCAGATATTGACTCCATCTTTCTTCATCTTCCACCTTCACCTGCATTTCCCACACATTTATTTTTCTCCTTCTTGCAATTCATCCAGTTCTTCCATCTTTCCCTCCACCTGGTCTACTTTCTCTGATCATTGAACAATTTGAAACCTTCCAATATTCCTCCATCTCCTTTTCCCCTCCTTCTCACCTACACATTCTATCTTGCATTTATCATATACACATTTTTAACAGGAACATCCATACAGCATCTTTAATCTTCAGTCAAGTGATATTCAGGATACTTTTTCAAAAATAAGGAAGTAATGGGTTCTCTTTAACCAGCCCAAGCCGGTTAGTAGACTGTAATATTTGACATGAGCTGAAAATTCTGAATAATTGCCTATAAAACATTTAATAGTTATCTAAGCTTGAATTTATCAAGAAATGAATGATGTAGTCATATTTTCAATATTATCTGGAAAGGTGCAGTCGGCTTATCAAATGACTGTCAATGAATACAAAATAGACAGGTATGTTTTTTCCTATCTTTCATCTAACCAAACAAAAGAACTTTCTGTTAAAGGAAATAATCTGTCCAGTGTACTTCCATGATCCCTCAAACTGTTTTTTTGAGTGCTTTATGTTTGGGTGCTTTGTTAAAATGAGAGAACGCTTGAGAAATAAATGTTTTAATTTAATATTTAAATATTAAATTAAATAAAAAGTTTCTTCTTATTCTGGTCCAGAAACTGTCCTCCAGCAGAACAGAAATATTTATTCTAAATAGTGCATCAAACATATCACTTTAACTGAGAAAAGAAAAGTCCAAGACTTACAGATGAAATGCCATAAAGGAAAAGCAGGACAAATAATGTAGATTTGCTGCTTCGGTAAAAATATGTAGCTTTCAAACAAAATGTCAGCACCATGCTTAGAACTGAGATGTACATGGTGTACAGCAAACCCCAGGAGAGCCTATGAAGAAAAAGACACTGTTAACCTTCTTGGTAACATTTATCTGATTTTTCTCCACCTCCCCTAAATTATTTCTCCAGTTTAGTTCAATATTATGGTCCAAGTCTATAGGAGAAAAACACTGATTGGACGAAAGAGTTCTCTTGTTCAGTAAAACTGAAGCTCTTATCATTAAATGGCATTTGGCAGGCGTGTCATGTTAGGAAATGGAGCCCAATATGAAGAAGAGTAGAGGCTTTCAATAGACTTTCCTTGACCCCTTGTCTACACCAGGGGTAGGCAACCTCGGCTCTTTTATGACTCATGGACTTCAACTCCCAGAATGGGAGTTGAAGTCCATGAGTCATAAAAGAGCCGAGGTTGTCTACCCCTGGTCTACACCAATTCCAGGAGTGACAGAAAAATAAAATTATTATTGTATTTAAATTTATTGGCTGTCCAACACCAAGGAGCCAAGGATAACTCTTCCAAACAAAGATAAAACAATGGCAGATGTAATCAAAGAATATCCACATAAGATAATATGTTTTGTGGGTCTTTTCCTTTTGCTACTCAGAGCGAGGACTTAAATGCTCTTCTTGACCTCTTTTGGCATCTGTTTTGTTTAGAAAGAAGACTGACATCTTGGGCTGATTAAGGTAGTTGCTGTAAGGCTCCTTGCTCTCCATGGAATTATTTCTATGTTGAAGTCCTAGCCCTTTGTTTTTGTACCCTTTCCATTTTTCTCCATAGCTAATTCTCATTTAAAGAGCAGAGCTGTGGAGTAAAATCCATCTAGAATGCTATTGGGCTTGAGTTCTGGTTCTGCCAAAATTGATCCAAGTGATCTAGAACAGGGCTTTTCAACCAGTGGTATGGGTACCACCTGTGGTATATTGGCACATGGCAGGTGGTACGCAACCATCCTAGAAAAGTGGTAGCGGGGGAGAGGAATGAGCTGAACCGGTGGCAGCACCGCACAAGCCTGCACGAGAGATGGCTGGAGCTGCAGGGCTGTCAGAGCTCAGCAGAAGCGCCAGGATCTGTGCCGCTTTCCAGCTGATCGGCGCTTCTTCAGGACTGTCAGGGCTCAGTGGAAGCACCAGGATCAGCACCAGGCTCCAGCTGGAGCTTGACACTGATCCTGGTCCTTCTGCTGAATTCAGAAGAAGCGCAGATCAGCTGGAATGTTGCAACATCTCCAGGGCCTTGTGATTTACATTCAGATGCTTGGCAACTGATTCATATTTGTGATGGTCACAGGGTCATGTGAAGTGACCAAAACCTCCTGCAACCACCCAGCAGACAGGTGGAATAAAAACAAAACAGCCCCACCCCACCTCCGCTGTCAATCTCCAAAAGAAATGCTCACAACAATGAAAACTTCGGACAGGAAGAAGAGAGCCGCTGGGTGGGCAGGCAGGCGTCTTGCTCGGCTGTGGCTTGGGGGGCACTTTTTTCGGTGCCATTGTAACTTCGAACAGTCATTAAGCGAACTGTTGTAAGTCGAGGACTGCCTGTACTTTATCATTTTTTTCCTTTTTTTTTTGGTCCTCAAGTTTTTGACACCTTGCAAGACTAGTGTACTCGGATATTGCCATATCGTAAAAATGGTACAATGGGTGAAAAGGTTGAAAAGCCCTGATCTAGAACATATTAAACCCTAGCTGCCTAGAAGCAGTTTTCTAAAAGGAGCAGAGGATCCTTTTTGGAGTAAACCCTAGTGACATTATGCCCCTTCCAAACCTATCCCTAAAAACATACCTGCAGAGGTTGTTAAATACATCCCAAAGACATTTGCTCCAAATTGGGATATTGGGTAGTTAAACTGGAGGGTAATCCATGGAAAGAAAGATGCATTGTTTGAGTTTTTAGGAGCATAAAGAAATGTTCAACAGTATAAAGAAACGTTCGAGAGCGTTAAAAAGCATCTACTGCACTCGAGGGTCTACTTAGTGAATGCAGAGATATCTTTGAGAAATTAAAAGAGGTAGAAGCAGAATTAGAAGCAACAGGAAATGTTAGCAGACTCTTTGGTAGAGTTAGTTGCATAAAATACCAAAAAGAATGGGTGAGTCGAAAGGGAGAATTTTAAAGAGAGTTGCTCACCTAGAGGAGGAGTAAGCCAACTGTAAACTTCATTAGATCCAATGAGCAACAGCTATGGGAGGACCCAGTTCATAATAAATTCATAAATTGAAGTTACCCTCTCAAATGCCTGCAATACCTTCTCTTCTGGCCAGTATGGGACATCCTTACCCTGTGTAAGGTAAAAGTCCTAACAATGATCTTTCCCAGTGGCTGCCCCATTTGGGGGAATATCTTGCCTGAGGTAATGGTACCCCCAACTTATTGATCTTCAAGAAGGCTCTACTGATTTTTTTCTTAAATATATGAGTGCTAACAATGGTAAGTTATACATAGGTTTTATTATTTATGATGGCTTTATGTTCAAAGACTTCAAACTTTCTCTTTTGTGGAAAAGTAAGCAACCCTGAGGCTTCAAAATAGGTAGAATACAGATATTTCTGTAAATAAATAACACTATTTAGCATAAAAAGAGACACAGTATGCTGTATGTGTGATTGCAGTGCCCCTCAAAATTGGGTAATTCACCAAAGTATTTTGTAAAATTGCAAATGTGAGAATATTTAGTTATATTTAACTAAGTTGCAGAATGGCTAACCATTCTAACTTGTGGTGATGCCATCAGTCATATAAGTGTATTGAGGTTCAAAGGGAATAGAACTCAACATGGAGCTACTATTTACAGCACTAGCTCCATAATCAGAGCTTTGTTAAATTCTGTGCTGAGTTTTCCGGCTGGCATGGATTCATCCTCTTTCTTTCTCATAAGAAGCTGCTGGATCCAGCTGAGAAAAGGAGACTACAGCCAATTTCATAGCTCACCAGAATGCTGCATCTCGTAGTCCCATTGTCTTCATCACCTCCTTTAATTTCCGTTTCTCTCTTGAAAGAGTTAGTGCCAAGAAATACATAAATGGAACAAAACACAGTGATAAAATCCAAAGGAACAGACCATTTCCTAATTCAAATTCCATGGAAACAGAAGGCGATTTCATACGAATGCCATTAATAGAACTCATTTCTTCCCAAACAGAGTGATTGGTGATCCTCTAAAAGTAAAGACAAAAACCTTTTTTGAAATTACTGATAACTTTTTCCATAGGTGATTTGGCATGCTTTTTTGTGAGAAGGGTGGCTGTACAATTTTGAGAGAGAAAGAGAGAGGCACTCAGTCAGGCAGAATCTGATCAAGTAAGTAAATGCTGGGAAAAGCATCAGGCTCCTTATCAGTTACAAAACTACAAGACATTATCCAGTGTCATTCATATACTGTACAGTATATCTCTAAATTGATCTACTTCTGCTATTGATTTTTAAATATGATTACATACCTTGTTTTCTACCTATAGATTTTCAGCAATGTATTGTCTTTAGTTATTTGCCAATATCTGAATTAAAACCAAAAATGTTTCCCAAGAGAAATGGATGAGGTAATGGCAGTCAAGTAGAAAATATAGAAATGCCTATTTTATTTCTTTAATTATTTTTACATTTCTATTCTTCCACCTTTAAGAAATTTTCAGGGATTTATGTAGGTGATAAAAAGCCATTAAAATATCCAGAACAACTATACAAACAGTAAAACAAACACAAAACTATAAGCAGTTAAAAAAAAAAGACAGCATCAAGAGAAGACTCCATAAAACAATCTAGTCTTTAAAAGCTTCTGAATCACCAACAATTAGAAGCCTAGCCTGATCGCAGCCAGAAGACTGTGCCACAGTGTATGTGTGGAAGGACAAGTCTTCACTACAATATATTTTCTATAAGTGTTTGCCAATATTTGAATTAAGTTTTTTTTTCCTATATGAGGAGCAAGAAATAAAACTTCTAGGTAATTCAATCATTTTTTTTCTTTATAATGTAATTGTCTGGGCTTCCCTCTCTTCTTCCTCCTATTTTAATATTATAAGATATAATTAACTCAGTTAGATAGTTAAATGATAGATAGGTAGGTAGGTAGGTAGGTAGGTAGATCTTGTTCTAATCAGAGTGGTTTCTTTTTTTAAGTATGTTAAGTATTTACACACACACACACACACACACACACACACATTTCAATAACACAGCCTTCGATCTCTGGGAGAGGTATAAACCAGTTGTTTATTGCTAAAAATATATTTAAAAACAATAAAAACAACTATTTACAATGTTAAAAGAAACAACTTAGCTTATTTATCAAAATATATAAAATTGCAGACAAAATGAAAGAATAGAGGAGTCATTCAAATAAAACTGAGAAAATGTGGCTGCCATTGCTACAGATAAAAGACTTACTTTTGTAGGAAATTAGCACACACACCCCAAGAAGGAAATATTTTTGAGGATATTAAAAGAGCAGAATATTATATTTCCCAAAGGAATAATGGGAGAAAATCTTAAAAGGCAGAAACTTCTCTCTCTCCCCAAACAGAAACTCAGCAAGCCAGCTCTGTAGAAATGCAGATTTGATAATCCTATTCAGAAAGACTGGGCTATTTATTCATAAGCAAAACACCTTCAGCTATAGCCCCAGAGAAGGTTTGAGCTGATGGGATTAGAAAAACAAAGACTCCAAAGAACATGATCTTTAGGAGGATTACCCCACCCCCATTAGAATACCAAAAGGGCACACTGAAGCTCAGGTCAAAGTTCATTGCACAGGAACAGGAAGAGCCTCAAATACAATGCCACAGGAACAGGAACAACTCCAAACACAAAAGCCCAAGAAAGTATAAAAACCCACCACTCCCAGCTCCATTTTGTCAGCCACCCCAGATACATGCTGTGTCACTAAAGTTTCTGACAACTAAATAAACAACAACCTTCTTTCCAAACAGCTTCCATTTTGTTTTTTCCCAGCTTGGACTGAACCTGAAGATTTTTCTTTCAACACTTACTTCAATAAGTGCACTGTCAATGCTAGATTGCAGTGAGACAAAGCCTTGAGTCCAATACGTCGGATTTTCACAATAAATTGAGGAAAAGTTGAAACAGGTATCTACAAAAAAAGGGGAGAAGAGAAGCAGACTTTTACAATATTATATGTACAATCTTATAAATTAACAGTCCCTATTAATTGGGGAAAAGTTGGGATTTCACTGGACTGGACAATTTCTAGCAAAATGATTCAGAAAGGCTTGAGAAGCACTGAGTTTCCCTGTCTTCTAAGAGCAAAGAGAGGGAAGAACTTTGCTTTTTCCCAACTTCACTGACTTCCTCAGGTACTTGAAGTATTGGGGCCAACCAAAATTATCTTACATAAGAGTAGAACAATATAACTCACCAACATCTTAAACAAAACACGGCTCAATACATCCTCCTATCTAAAGTCAAGAAGAAAATGGGAGCTGTTTCTAATAATTATTTCCATTCAAACTATCCTTTATTTGAAAAGTCTAATTTAAGTGCTGTCATTATTGAACTGGGTCGGACATATTTACATGCCTATATTTTCTTGGAAAAAATAAAAGACAATCCTGAAAAAATGGTAAATCTGAAAGAGTATAAGTATAAAGAAAATTAATTTTGTGGTTTATAACTTGGTTTTACAAAGGAAAATTTAAGAGCGAAATCAAGAAAATATTTAAATCAAATTAATCTAAAGAACAGATTTCTGAAACAAAGGGCATATGGTCACTATAAATATATTATATATGTGGTTAATTTATTGGTACAACATTCAATACTTTTATGCTTTTCCTGACATATACAACTCCCATGTTCATTTAACAAAGTGGGCAGAAGTTTGTTCTCAGCCATTTTCACTTCCTTTGACAAACATTCATTCCTTGCCTCAGACATCAAGCTAGCCCCTGCCTTCCAATCAGCATTTGCACATTATTATCATTATCATTTCAATTAATAAGCCAACTAACTACAAAGCAACTCAGGGTGACATACAAAAATATAAAAATACATAAAACCAAACCTAGACCAATAATAATAATGCAAGTACAATGCACCACACTGAGGAAACAAAAAGAATTAAAATACCACATATTTGGTGCAAGTTTTATAAGCCACCCAATCTCAGAGTTTGCTGACAGAGTCAGGTTAATAGAGCTTTATTAACAGATCCTCTCCATACTTGCTCTATTTTTTTTGCCATTTATTTACAACTTGCCAATTTCATTTCGTTTTCCCTGTGAACCATAGCTATCTTGAGATTTAATATATTAATTTCGGATCCATGCTTTTTATTGCTATTATGCAATCTGTCTAACATTCAGTGCAAATAATTCAAGTTCTCAATCTCAATAACATAGCATCCCCTTTATACATTTGCATCGCCATCTAATATGCTTCTAACACCATAGCAAGCATTCCCGACAGTCTAAGTCTAATCATTCAATTGTAGACTCTTCATTTTGTCCTCTTAACTTCTAAAATACTTTTTTTCTTATTTTGTCAAATTATTCTCCACTTTCTCTCCCATAGCTATTTTCTGTTTTCTTTGTCTATATTCTTTGCAATGTTTGTTTCTTCTCTTTACAGATTACACAGTATCTTTTCCTCATCGTTATTTTGTAATATTCTCTTACCACTTTGTTTTTGAGAAAATTTATTGTCTGCTTTCCTGCAAAGGAGGCTGTAAATCTAACTAAGCCTACAGGTCCTCCTGCTTGAGCAGGGGGCTGGACTAGAAGACCTCCAAGGTCCCTTCCAGCTCTATTCTATTCTTGTATGTATTTTTTTAAATTCACAGGCTTCTTCACAGTGTCATTCCACTAAATACTCTGGAAGAGTATTAAAAAACTCCCGCTTAGCATAACTCCAAACATATCTCTTGTACTTTTATAATATAATTATCCTTATTGTGTTTCAAGTAGCTACTATTATTATTATTATTATTTATTTATTATTATTATTTATTTAATTTCTATGCCGCCCTATTCCAAAGAACTCAGGGCGGCTCACAGCATGATAGAAATTACAATAAACACATATCTATAAAAAACCCTTGAGCTAAAAGAAACCAATCACTCCACAAACATACACAGAAACATACACTGGCTAGGGGCAAGGTGTTAGCTGCCCCAGGCCTGCCGGCAAAAGTATGTTTTAAGCAATCTACGAAAGGCGAAGAGGGTGGGGGCGACACGGATCTCCGGGGGAAGTTGGTTCCAGAGGGCCGGGGCCGCAACAGAGAAGGCCCTTCCCCTAGGCCCCACCAGGCGACACTGTCTGGCTGACGGGACCTGGAGAAGGCCCACTCTGTGGGCCCTAACCGGCCGCTGGGATTCATGGGGCAGTAGACGGTCCCGTAAATAACCTGGTCCAATGCCATGTAGGGCTTTATAGGTCATAACCAACACTTTGAATTGGGTTCGGAGACCAATTGGCAGCCAATGCAGCTCGCGGAGTGATGCCGAAATGTGGGCATTTCTAGGCAAGCCCAACACTGCTCGCGCGGCTGCATTCTGCATTACCTGAAGTCTCCGAACATTTTTCAAAGGTAGCCCCATGTAGAGAGCATTGCAGTAGTCGAACCTCGAGGTGATAAGGGCATGAGTGACTGTGAGAAGAGACTCCCGGTCCAAATAGGGCCGCAACTGGTGCACCAGGCGAACCTGGGCAAATGTCCTCCTCGCCACAGCCGAAAGATGATGTTCCAAATTTAGCTGTGGATCGAGGAGGACGCCCAAGTTGCGGACCTTCTCCGAGGGGGTCAAAAGCTCCCCCCCCAGGCTAATGGACGGATAGATTGAAATATCCTTGGGAGGCAGAACCCATAGCCACTCCGTCTTGTCGGGGTTGAGTTTGAGCCTGTTGGCACCCATCCAAACCCTAACAGCCTCCAGACATCGGCACATCACTTCCGCTGCTTCACTGAAATGACACGGGGTGGAGATGTAAAGCTGGGTATCATCAGCATACTGATGATATCTCACCCCGTGTTGTCGGATGATCTCGCCCAGTGGTTTCATGTAGATATTAAACAGCAGAGGGGAGAGGACCGATCCCTGAGGGACCCCACAAGGGAGGAACCTAGGGGTTGACCTCTGACCCCCTGCCAACACCGACTGCGACCGACCAGTGAGGTAGGAGGTGAACCACCGCAAAACAGTGCCTCCAACCCCCAACCCCTCCAGTCGGTGCAGAAGGATACCATGGTCAATGGTATCGAAAGCCGCTGAGAGGTCAAGTAGCACCAGGATAGTGGATAATCCCCTATCCCGGGCCCGCCAGAGATCATCCGTCAGCGCGACCAAAGCAGTTTCCGTGGAGTAGCCGAGCCTGAATCCTGACTGTTGAGGGCCCAGATAATCGGCCTCATCCAAGGACCGTTGGAGCTGGAGTGACACCACCTTCTCAACAACCTTCCCTATAAAGGGAAGATTGGAGACAGGACGGTAGTTGTTTAAAACAGCTGGGTCCAGGGAAGGCTTTTTGAGGAGGGGGCGCACAATTGCCTCCTTGCAGGGAGCCGGAAAGGACCCCTCCCTCAAAGAAGCGTTGACAATCTCCTGAACCCAGCCCCGCGTCACCTCCCTGCTGGCCGAAACCAGCCAGGAGGGGCACGGGTCCAATAAACAGGTGGCGGAGCTCACAGCTCCAATGGCCTTGTCGACTTCATCAGGTGCCACCGGGTCAAACTCCTCCCACACAACAGGATCAAGACGAGTCCCTGTCATCTCGACTGAATCATTATCAGCCGATACTGCATTCCAATTGGAGTCAAGGTCCATCCGAATCTGGGCGATTTTATCCGCGAAAAACTTATTAAAGTCCTCAGCACTACCCTGCAAGGGTGCATCAACCCCCCCTGATTAAGGAGGGAGCGAGTTACCCTGAACAGGGCGGCTGGGCGGGATTCCGCAGATGCAATCAAGGCGGAATGATACGCGCATCTTGCCGCCTTGAGCGCCACCTGATAAGTCTTGATATAAGATCTTACAAGTGTTCGGTCAGATACGGATTTGCTTTTCCTCCATCGCTTCTCTAGGCGTCTCTTCTGGCGCTTCATCCCCCTGAGTTCCTCAGTAAACCAAGGAGATCTCCTGGGTCTGCTACCACAGAGAGGTCGCAGCGGCGCAATCCGGTCAAGAGCCCCCTTCGCAGCCATATTCCAGGCCGTAACCAGGGACTCTGCCGAACTGTGAATGAGAGAATCCGGTATTTCCCCAAGCGTCCTCTGAAAACTCTCTGGATCCATCAGACGTCTGGGGCGGAACCACCTAATCGGTTCCGCCTCCCTGCGGGGGAGGATTGGAGCCTTGAAAACAAGCCGCAACAGAAAATGGTCTGACCATGACATAGGCAAAATATCTAAGCCCCTTAAATTCAGATCATTGCTCAACTGTTCTGAGAGGAATACCATGTCGGGAGTGTGTCCCCTCTCGTGAGTCGGACCCTGAACTACCTGAGTCAGGTTCATGGTTGCCATGGTGGCCATGAACTCCTGCGCCAACCCAGAGGATTCGCCGAGCGATGGAAGATTTAAGTCCCCCAAGACAATAAGCCTGGGGAACTCAACCGCCAGCCCAGCAACCCCCTCAAGTAGCGCAGGCAGGGCTGTTGACACGCAGCTGGGAGGCAGGTACGTGAGCAACAAGCCCACCTGAACCCCTAGGTCCAACTTCACAAGGAGCAACTCACAACCCGCAATCTCAGAAACAGCGAGCCTGCGTAGGCTAAAAGTCTTCTTGGCTATAATAGCCACTCCTCCCCCCCTTCCCTGGGGTCGTGGCTGGTGCCATACCTGAAACCCGGCTGGACACATCTCAGAGAGAGGAACTCCTCCCTCCGGGCCCAGCCAGGTCTCGGTCACACATGCGAGGTCGGCCTCCTCATCCAGGAGAAGATCATGGATGAGGGGAGCTTTATTTACAACCGACCTGGCATTGAGCAGCAGCAGCCTGAGCCCAGGGTCCGGATTAGTCTGATTTCTCTCTCTTTTTACACCACTTCCTCTTTATTCCATTGGATGATCAATCCTAAGATTAACCCTAAAACGTAGGGATTTTGTTCAGTCCCATGCTGGTCTTCTGAGGGCTTATATCCTAAATTCATGACACAAATTGCATTATTACATCCCCAATAAATAAGCATGAAAATAGTGCCAGTTAAAATCTGCAGATACGTGTATCCCTGTAAATGAAAATTGTAGTGTCATTCTAAAAATGAAATGTTGTAAAGCATGTTGAAAGTGCATGCACACACACACACACACACACACACTATATGTATATATGCAAATATATAATATACGAACATATGATGCTACACCTGCATCTGACTTTCATGTAAACCTGTGTTTGTTAATCTTGGCAACTTTAAGATGTGTGGACTTCAACTCTTCAGCCACCTATGCTAAGTGGAATTCTGGAATGTGAATTATGATGTGAAGTCCTCACATCATAAAGTTGCCAAGGATGAAAAACACTTGTATAGATGTATAAATATCTAGAATGAACCACATAGCCATCTTGAATTACCTATAACAGCAAGATCTTTGTGTGGGTTAACTGTTCTGTAGAAAGGAAATCTGAGTCGATAGGAAACTTCATCTTGAAATATAACTCCAATAATTTCTAAGTTCAAGTCCTCCTCTGATGTCATGGCCTTCTCATCTTCCATCACTTTTGTCTCAACACCTTTAGTATAGAAATCATGTCAGTAAGTGGAATCCTACACAGGACAGGGAAAGAGAAATGTCTTTGCCTGCTGATGTTTCATTAGCTGTATCAGTTAACCATTTCAAGGGTTATTATCAAAAATTTAGCCAAAAGAATAATGGATTAAAAAACTAGACTGATATTTAATCTTCTAGCCTGAACTTTGTTAGCACCTAAGTTAAATAAAAGGTGAGGTACAGATAGGCAAGCAGAAATGCCTTTTCATTCATCTATTTGATCTTAAACATATCTCCTTGTATAACATATTGGCTACGTTCACCCATTATACTAATCTATAAAAAAAACTCAGCCCCAAATTGTTTAATTTTTGCTTCTCGAAAAACAGGGCTATAGCCATCTAAAAACAGGTTTTATTATCAGGTTATATGAAATCAGTTGATCACAATATACAAGGGCAATTCAGAAATAAGCCTCCATTTTGTTATCAATAACAGACACTCGCAGATACAGAACTTGTATTGTACACATTAAAAAAATACAACATTACATGACTTTTTGACATAATCGCCATTCAAATTGAAGCACTTGTCATAACATCTTATAAGGTTTAAAATTCCTTCTGCAAAAAAAAATCTCCTGCCTGGGAATGAAACCACCCTGTAACAGCATTGTGAAACGCATTGTCATTGTCGAAGCCAGTTTTTCATTTAAAAAACTGGTCCATTTTCAATTGATCTAGCAGACGAATCAACTGCAACACAACCTTCTCCTTCCACTCCTCACCGTCTACTGAACTACTGCGCACAGCGCCATAGGACAGGCATCACTATCCCCACCTATTTCCCACACATGCTCAAACGGAGGTTTATTTTTGAATTGCCTTCATATAAAAAGCATCACAGACAAACCACAGGTAGCATGATATATGAACCCAGTCATATTTCATATACCATTGGTATTTATTTATTTTTATCCCATCTTTATTATTTTTATGTTACTCAAGGCAGCAAATATATCTAATACTCCTTCCTGCTCCTGTTTTCCTCACAGCAATAACCCTGTGAGATGTGTTGGATTGAGAGAAAGAGTGACTAGCCCCAAATCACCCGACACTTTCATGCCTAAAGCAGAACTAGAACTCAGAGTCTCCTGGTTTTTAACCCAGTGCTTTAACCATTAGACCTATCTGGCTCTCTTGCTCACTTTCTCTAAACTGACGTACATAATGTATGAACAACATTGGAGGATATCTACAATCATTTTTCTATAGTTACCAAACTCAGTCAAAATGAGCCCAGTTGAAATTAGCCTCTATTAAAGTCTTTGAAAACATTTTAACAGATACGTTATACCTTTTAGAGGAGAGAGTATTTCTATTTTCTTCATTATTTCTCTTGACATCTTAGTATTTGGAGCATACAAAATTTTAACTCCAGTAATATTAAATGAAGGTTTCCCGAGAAAAGCATGAGGTATTTCGCCAGCATCCTCATTTATCAATCCAAGTGTTGTTAATAGTATTATAGTGAGGACAACCAGGGAACAAAACAATTCCTGGAAATGTGAAATAAGTCCAATTTATTAACACCCATTACAGTATTTTGGAATGATCGCAGCAAGGCAATTCTATTTTGAATCATAGGCATATCATTGGGATCTACACAAATGAAAATATAGCAAAAGAGAATCTAGGAGGTTGGACCTTGCAATGTTGCATACATGCATACTCTCACATCATGCTTTCAGGTACATGTATGTGTCTATTTGCATCACACCCTACAGAAGCACAGATAAAATATGCACGGGGAGAAGTTGTAATGCTAGTGAGGAAGCTCTGCTCCCTTTTCATATCCACACATCCATTCTTAACTCCAAAAGGCATCCTGAATTCAGCATACTGGTGTATGGCAGATGGGAGGAAACTTTTTAAAAAATGCTTTTAGAACCACCCTTATTCCTAAAGCATTACAATTTTAATTTTGAGACCAAAAAGATTACTCTATCCTCCCTACATTGCACAGAAAGGAAAGCTTTTACATGGGTGGCGTGTGCTCTCTTTTTCGTTATAACAAGAAATGTTAGCAGCTCAAGAAAGTTGCTAAAATTCCTTTAGCAAAGAGTTAAAGATCCTTTAGCTTTCCTTTCTTAAACTTATTTATTGGTCTTTTTGGCCTTCACATTTACAAACTGATTTTTTTTTCTTTTCTGTCTTTGTACGCTGGAGCTCCTCCAAGCGTGAGATCATTTCTGCTATGTCAGTGCACAGTCAAACATTGTTGTCCATCACTAAACTGAAGCTGAACCCATTCCATCTTATTCTGCACTCTTATTTTGCATGAAAAGTTCTTGAGATGTCAAAGACCATTAGCAGAGTCTGTTGCTGATATAAAACCAAAAAACAGAAGCTAGTCCCCACACATGAGTACCTTCCCCTCTTTCCAAAACCAGTTATATTCATCACGTTGTACAATAAACACAACACAAATCGTCCTTAGTCCAATTTTTGGCATTAGATTCACAACTTTCATCCTTTAGAAACAGAGAAATGAAACCAGGAGAAAAGGAAGCTCAGTGGAGAGTAGAGGAGGGGGAGGAGGGTTGTTTTCACTGAAGGTTGCTGCTTGGCACTTGCCTGAAAACTCTGCATTCTCATCCTCCATTTCAGAATTATATTCTTCCACAAGAGCGCCGCAGTCTGTTGACACACGCTTCTTTTTCGCATGTACTCCATCTGCATGGTGAGGCTTGCTTGAAATAAAAATTTAAAAAATCCACCAAGAAATCTTAACATCAAGCAAGCTGTAGTGGGAAGCACAAGTTAAATATTACAATGCCCCTCCTTTCCTTGCTTATGGGGTCATGTTCTATGCATCTATTTATTTCCTAAACAGATCAATATAGGTTAAAGCCATGCAGGGTTTTGACTTAGAATTATTTGATCCAGAGTATTTGATTATATCTCTTTTTCCTTAGCTAAATACAATAGAATAGACGGACAAAAAACATGAAACAGTCAAATCTCTGTATAGTATCCACATCTACTCCACTGCACTTAGTAGCATTTTCAGGTGTCCAGGCAGAGGTCCATATTAGCATCCAACAATGCAAAAAGCAATTTATCCATAATCTTTAGACCATGCCAATAAAAAAACCCACAATGTTCTAAGAAACTTCACTAAATAGCTTTCTTTTAACATAATTTAACCTGACACAGCTTTACTCAGAAGCAGGATCCACTTCAACAAGATAAATCCAGGCAAGGCATATATGCAGATTGAGTTGAACTGAATTTATAGTAGCTTTCAATGAGTTAAATTGCACAATGCTTGAAATCTAAATAGTATTCTGTGTAACTGGATTATTGTTTTAATGCAGTCAGGAAAAAGTAATCCTTACCTTAAGCAACTTGAACAAAAAATGGAGAAAAGGAATTAAAGATAGCTACAGAATCAAACCAATGTCCATCTGGAATGTGATTTGTTTGAGAGAAAAAAAAATCTACAACAGTTTATTTTTTTTCATGTCTTCATTCCTTCAATTCATTAACCCAGACAAAAAACCACAGTCTTTCACAATACTTTGGTGTTCCTATTTTCCCTCCTCCCATTTTTCCCTCTCAGGCAGCTGAACAGATTTCTTTGTTCTGAAGGTTTCATCAGTGTTCACGCAGCTGGATCTCTGAAAAAGAACTTAGCTTATATTCCAGAGTTTGAGAGAGACAAATAACTTATTAACATATATATATATATATTTCTCAGACTTGACAACTGGGAATTCTGGGAGTTGAAGTCCACTGACTTTAAAGTTGCCAAGTTTGAGAAACATTGAAGTAGAGTGAACAATCTGCATAACTTAGCAGATGCTGAAAGGAGATTGAGATCAGTATCCTATGGACTTCTCTTGAGCTATTCTGTTTTCAGAGTCCTTGTGATAAGGATCCTTACATGGCATTAACGTGGTCCAAATTATTGGTTCAGCTATTTATGTTCTCTCAATGTTTCACATTGGATAGAACAATCAGTCGGGAAGAGACAAGACATCTTGTGTTAGATGTGTGCATCAGCCTGCGTTTGCTTAAACTAGCAATAGGGTAGATTTGGGCACAGAAACGAGAGAATGGAGGAAGCTCTGTGCGTGCCATGCAATTTACAATAATCTACCAAAGATAGCTTTTTTCCTCAGATCTGTGTTATTGGCCAGGGTTGAAGTGGAAAAAAAATCAACTGCTCAGATTTTGTATAAGAAATATCACAATGTCTTTTGCTGTATAGTAGTTTGAGCCTGCCTTGCTGGTGCACTGTGTTGATTTCAACAACTTTGCAATATTGTTGAAAAATACAACTTACAATCAACAAGACCCTCAAGATTGGTAAAGTAGCTTAAAAGTTTCTCCTACTTTCATGGGGAATAAATTTGTGTTAATGAAAAATTGATCCCTGCCCATTAGGGGTTTGTTTTGCAGTCAGAAATCTAATTGGACCCCAGTCTATACACAAACTCCAATGGATTTCTTATTTTTCTAAAGAGTTCCTCCTAACAGACTGTTTTTGCAGTCAGGACCATATCCACTCTCAATAACTTCCAGGTTTAGATTTCTGACAGAAAAAAATAGTTTTGTTGTTTGCCTGTATATTGTTAAAATTACAACGGTAGATGAATGTCATACTGGGCTAAAGCCTCCACGGGGGAGCTTCAAACGATGAAAGCAGCATAATACCCATTACATTGTTCCATCCTTTTTGTCATCACATTATAATATCACACTTCTGCATGAATGGGTCAGAACTTGAATCGCAAGGCTACTTTCGTTGTTTTGATGAAAGCAACAGATCCTGCACAGATCCTGGTGCTAGTAGACTTCCAAGGCCAATCTGATATAAGCATCTCAGCTCTAATTAAAGATTCCTAGCACGGAGTAAAATGGCTTAGCTTTGTCCTGGTGAGATGTTTTGTATGACATGGGTAATGGAGGTCACTTCAAGGAAATGTGTCATAAAACCTTGAAGGAGCTATCTGTGAGAACTCCTAGTAAAAACTCAGTAGAGAGATGAAGAAAAAGAAGATAGACATTTCACTTCCTTTTTATGATTGAGTGGGTTTTGTTCTATGAAACAATTTCAAAGAGACACTTTGCTTAAGTCTGTATTGAATCAACAAGGCTAGTAACTCCTTTTTTTTTCTTTTGTGTCATTGAAGAATTTGAGATGAAATCTTATGGCAGTGTCTCTCAGCCTTGGCAACTTTAAGATGTGTGGATTTCAACTTCCAGAATTCCCCAGCTAGCATGAAGTTGAAATCTACCCATCTGAAAGTTGCCAAGGTTGAGAAACATTGTCCTATTTATTTAAATCACATTTATATGCCGCCCCTCTCCAAAGACCCGGGGCGGCTCATAACAAAAAAATATGATGTAGCAACTATACTAGGAATAACTGCAAGTGGAATCCCAATCAGGAGTAGCCTTGTATGCATGAAGAATACATTTATCGGGGGGGGGGTGTTCACAAAAAATGTTGTAATATTTCTTTGGACATTTCCTTGATATGTTCATCCCTGGATTAAGGGAGGGATCTGAAATAATGCAATAAGTTGGGGCTGGAAGGAATCTTATTCTCATACACCCTCCTTTGTCACCCTGTCATCAGAAGTGCAGGCAATGGCTTCTGAAATATAGAGATAAACGGTAGGTTGATCTATGGAGTCCTTGGTACTCTCTTAGCTTGGTGGTTTTCTTGCAGACATTTCATTACCAAACTAGGTAACACCATCAATGCTTGTAGGTAGAATGGATACAGACAGATAGCCTGCTGGGGAGTTGTGGGAGGGGAAAGGAAGGAAACCCCAGACAGAACAATAACATTCCCTGGAGTTTCAGCTGGTGAGCTAGGATTATGCCATCTATTTTGTCAGCCAACCCTCAGGAGTTTTAATTTTGGAGAAGGAGGAATCTTCTGCTCTTTTCTTCCAAATCTCAAAGAAAGGAATAGTGATTTGGATCATCTCCTCCAAATGGTGTGTACAAGTGGAACTAGAACAACAGGTCGCAATTGCTAAAATCAGGGTTCTGATAACATCAACCATGAAATCTACTAATGAGCTCAAAATTCAGGTTGTGAGAGGTGGGGTGAGAAAAAGTTCTTGTTAATGACAAGATGGCCCATCCTTGAGATCCTCACAGGTCCAGCATTGTGTCTTGCAAAATTGATGGGTTTGAGGGGGGGTAATGTATGCTGCTCCAATGCTCCTTTTCAACTATGCAGTTACTATGAAACAAAAGTTCTTCCATGATTTTCAAAACAAATTATGAAACAGGATCGTCCAGTGGACTGCAAAATCTCCAGAACAACCAAATTCTTACTTTATAATGGCATCTGAATGAGTATTGCTTTGAATTTTAAATAAAAGTTAAATGATCCAAAGTACAATAAATGTTTGTTTTTACTGTCTGTTACTAGCCATAATTCCCGCCCATTCAAATGGTTTGGTCTAACAAGTCTATAGATTTGGCTCAGATTCACAGCACAGCAATGGAGTTGGCGGGCAGGGGGGAGTAGAGGGATTTTATTAAATGGAACACAATTGCAAACATATACAGAGTAAAGGTCACTTTGTGTCCTTTCTGCCTTTCAGAAACCTTCAAAAACAACTGAAGTTGTGCCAACAGGCAATGCTAACCCATTGCAAATAGAGAAGTTGAGATAGTGGCAGATTTTATTTTTCAAGGGTGGCTCAATCATTTACAGGGACAGCGATTATAGCTCTGAAATAGTAGTTAGGAGAAAGGCTAAGACACATCTGGACAAAACACAAAAGGATGGAAAAATCACATTCTCATATGACCATGAAAGCCCATCCACCAAAAGGCTTGAATGAAGGAAAATTATTGATAATATTTGGACCACAAGAACAAACTATTCAATACCAGATGAAGTAAGATCAGGTTGCTCACTGGAAGTACTAATATGAAGCTACAGCTTACTTAGTTTGGAGACATCATGTGAAGGCAAGGGTCACTAGAGGAGATCTTGATGTTTGGAAAAATCAAATGCAATTGAAGGTCATTTTAAAAAGGGGGGCCAAGAGAAGGCAAGATCACTTGATACTATCACAAATGGCACCAGCCTGGGCTTTCTAGGGCTCAAGTAATTCTTGGCCAATCATCTGGATAAAATGATGTCCATCACATCTCATAAAGTCAGAAACAACTGAATGGCTGAACAGCAGCAAAAAGTGGTTAGCCACCAAGAGGTACTGTGGTAAGATGGGTGGCCCTATAAATTAAATAAATAAAATTAAATATAACCCTTGACCACCCTTGAGAAAAGAAAGGTCAAACAGAGGCACGAGCCTTGATTTTTTGTGCTTAGTCAAAATCACCCTCAGTAAAAATTTTAATTTGCAGTAGATATATTGAAGAAATAGAAAGTATGATATAACTCCACCGATTATTTATCCTTCAGACCAGGTAATATTGAAATACTGTATTTTCTCATAAAGTTAAGTATGCACACACTAATCAGAATGCCATCATTCATTGTAGCAAACACAGAAGTAAATGATATGAGGGTGCTTCAAAGAAGGCCATGTCCAAATGACCAGATGGTCAGACAACAATTAGAGATTGTTCTAGCATAGGATCTTTCCTAGTTTAAAGCTTTGGTGTCTCAGAAGCTGCACCTGTACACATCAAGAAATGATAGTACAGGCAGGCTGTTCAGAAGTCAGAAATCCATTCAAGAGACCCTGTTTAGATTGCTGGTCCAGAGAGATGTCAGAAAACTTTTTGGATGTCTTTAAAAGAATGGCACCAATTTCTATTTCCACTTCATTAAAATCCCATTTCTTTTTCATAAGACATGAAAGCAATACAAAAACAAACATTTTCCTCGCAATTGCAAAATGTTCATGTGCATGCACTACCTATGTCTTTTATCTATCCATTCCCTTGAGATGATGCCTCACCATAATTTTGAAGGTAACCTAGCCCCTGGTCCAAAGTGCACATTTTATCATGGAAGATTTTTCTTCTCAAGAGACTCATAGGAAGCTGGGAGCAAAATGTTCAAGATTTAACAGTTGAGCCCCTACTGAATTATTCACATTTTATTTCTTCACCCAATGCTTATTTAAATCATATATACTACAGCAACTATATGGAACTAAACATTTGCAGCAGATAAACTGGGACAACAAACAATGACATGGAAGTGGGTAGAAATTCATATAGTTCCAGTCCCACAGCTGTTCTGGAAGTGATTAAAAACATGGCTGTGCTCCCAGTCCTGGGGTTAACATGGATGTCAAGTCTTTGTTAGTTTTTGCAGCTTTGGTATGTTTGGGTGTTTTTCTCTTCCAGATGTATGTGTGTGTTTTAATTATCTGATTTTCTGTTTCTTTGTCTCTACTGTAACACATGCACACACACTCCAGGATCTTGTAGAGATTGTGTGGTCTTCAAATGCAATAAGTAAATAAACAGGCTCAAGTGGCTAGTTTAAAAATCTGCTAGGAAAAATGCTAGCAATCGTGAGGCATCCTCATTTCTGGAAAGTTCACTAGAACTCACTGGACATCAGCGTTAGAAAGGCTATCAGGTGCTTTACCTCTTGCAGCAATACTATTCTATCCCAATCTAATAAAGAAATTAAGTCACCAGAAACCAGACTGTTGAGCAAGATTAACCTTATGGCAATCAAGATTCTCAGTCATCCTGATTGTCTGGAACTTGAATCATGGCTACCAGACTTCTTTTCTTGTTGGTTTGAAACATTTCTTTACTTATCCAACTGGAACTGAAGAAGCCACTTGGATGAGCAGCAAAATGTTTTGAACCAAGAAGAAAAGAAGCCCAGTGGCCATGACTCAACTACCAGACAATTGACCTAATGGATTAATTTTTGCAAGGACATTGTGAGTGAACCTCTATAGATGCCCAGTATTATTGCCCATGTCTTGTGATTCATTCCTATCAATATTTTTAATTTTCAAAGGAATTTTGTTTGCTTGTTTCCCACCTTTATTATTTTTATAAATGATTCAAGATGGTGAACATATCTAATACTCCTCCTTCCTCCTATTTTTCAAACAATAACAATCCTGTGAAGATCCTCAGTCAGCCCAATGTCAGCTAGCCGGCTTTCAGGGATAAGGTGTCACTAAAACTCACAGTCTCCTGGTTTCTACGTCAGCTCTTTAACCACTTCCAGAAAGCATGTCTTTTTCTGCATGCTAACCTTACCTTGCTACTTTACCTTGTTGCTAGATCCCCTGTGAAGCATTCATTGCTACACTTAGGCAATTTGTACTGACAAACCACATCAGGGGAGCTCAAGGTAGGTATTTTAGGAACTTTTCAATTGTGACTCCACTCCCATTTCATAGAATAATGACCATTAAATCAGGGGTTTAGTGCAGTGTTTATATCAGTTATACAATATAATTACACAAAATAAGGTAAAACCAGATTAACAGACATTCAGATTCCACAGATAACACCCCCCCCCAAGTTTCATTAAATCACGATTTTCATGGTTGAATGAGATTCCAGCAGGAGGTTAAATAGAGAAGCCATACTATTGAGCTGCATTATATCTGTCCATAGTCTTCCACCAATGTTTCAAGGGGTTAGGCAATCATAGTGTTGAGTTTAGTAAAATATGTCAGAGTTCCAAAGGTAAAACTCAAGTATTAGTAAAGTCTAGATTAGAGTTCAAGTAGATGCAAAATACAACTAAATGACTCAAGTTGTTTTAGCAAGACTCCATCAATTGAAGAACTCTTAAATATCTTAGTCCTCTGTAATTCTTCAGCCAAGGCTTCCCATACTGTGGTGGGCATACTCTTCTTGCCACCCTCTCATGGAAATTTACTTTCAGGTAGCACCAACAGGGCCTGGAATTTTACAGGAAAAAAAGGAATAGATCACATGCAAGAGTGAAAGCAATCAAATGTCTCAGACAGCCCAATTGTTATTAAAGGTGCTATAAGATATGTACCAAACCTTTAACATCTGTATATCTGTATCTGATTAACAAAACACTGAACTTCTGGTTAATCCAACTGCTAAGGTCTTTATTTTTAAAAAAGAGCCCTTGGAGTTCAACAGCACAAACAATTCTAAAATCAAAGTAGAAACGACAATGCTTGATCTGTTTCTTATACTACAACTGCAAACAAATACATAAAGAAAATAAACAGCATGGTACTGTAATACCATAGTGGATTGTACCAGGAAATAGTAAAATATCTTGTGGCAGTGATTTCATGACTAAAAGGATATTTTTGGCCATGCCAAAAATAAGAACAGCATCCTTCATTATCCCCTTCACATCTGTATAATTCTCCTTTTTTTTTTTTCATGGTCAGCTTAACCACAGAGCTTTATCCTGAGGACGGTAGCCAAGAAAGCAGTAGCATTTTTTTTCTCTTATAGCTCTATTAGCTCTCGTAATTTACCCCGTTCTAAATAGGTATGGTACAAGAATTTTTGTCCATTTTAAGAACACTTTTTGAAGTGTCAAAGATTTGACAAAGAATGTATGTGAAATGCTGTCTTTTCATTCCAAATCAGTAAACTGAGAACTCAGCCTGAGAATGATGAGACCTAGCATAACATAAGAAGACACAAACTATATCCACTACCAAACTTCAATTGTTACCCAGAAAAAAGATTTCATGAGGATGACATAGGAAGCTTCACAGAATGATTTTCTGTTTCCAATCATTATTTCTATTGGTAAATTGACATTGAGAAGTTTAGAAAAATGTTATAACACAATAATAAAAAGCAGGAAGTGCAACTAATGGCCAAATCTACAAAACATAGTGTGGTGTAACAACAACAACAATAACAATAATAATAATAATGGCTATCCAGTCTCTTCTTAACAACTTACAGTGTTGGAGCATTCACAGCTTCTGGAGGCAGGTTGTTCCACTGGTTAATTGTTCTGTCAGGAAGTTTCTCCTTAGTTCTAGGTTGCTTCTCTCCTTGGTTAGTTTCCATCCGTTGCGTCTTGTCCTGCCTTCAGGCGCTTTGGAGAATAGCTTGACTCCCTCTTCTTTGTGGCAGCCCCTGAGATATTGGAAGACTAGTATCATGCCCCCCCTCGTCCTTCTCTTCATTAAATTAGACATACCCAATTCCAACAACCGTTCCTTATATGTTTTAGCCTCCAGTCCCCTAATCATCTTTGTTGCTCTTCTCTGTACTCTTTCTAGAGTCTCAACATCTTTTTTACAAAAGATGTTTGTGACCAAAGATGTTTGTGACCAAAACTGGATGCAGTATTCCAAGTGTGGCCTTACCAAGGCATTGTAATAATTACAGCTATCGAATAAGATTCAAGGACCATGTTTTATTCAGCCCTCAGATATAGGATATTTGATGGCATATAATCAATTATAATTGTGTATTTTGTCCAAATATAAAAATAGTAAATAGTGAAAATGAAAATAGAAAAAGAAATTTTTAATTTTTTTTAAAAAAAGCAGCTTTCAATCTTCTTGACAGCAATTATACATATTGTATATATGTTGTCCTTTCTCTCTAAAGTTACATCATAAATTCCTTCTTTCCATAAGCTTTCCTTTCTCACCTTAAAGCCCACAAATCAAAAGTTCATTTTTTTCTCACTTTTTAGCAAAAGGTCTATGAGGTGAGAGTTGACAAGTCTTCAACAGATCATTAAGAAATGTATGAGTCCAAGAAAGCTTATTGTCCACTGATAGATTTAGAGGCTCTTATGAAATATTTTCAGTTGCTTGTTGAAAGAGAGTGGTATAGGAAGATAATAAAGCATGCATAAGAAAAGATGGGATGTTTGACAAAAAGATCCAACATTGAACAAGGGAGTATAATAAGGATGTGTAATATCCTTTGGAAGATAAAATCTGTCACTACCTCCATTTCTTCCCCATCTGTTTGCCAGGAATTGAGAGGGATGAAAACCAGAAGATGGTAGAGGACAGGGGGTCGTGATAAGTCAGACACGACTTTGCAACTAACAACAAAAATATACTTTGGATGTATAAAATTATTCATGTTAAATGTGTAAGGGGGATGAATATGGTGTATTAGAAGTGTATTGCTTGGGAATATGAGTGGTGGAAAACCTGAAAGATTTGTGCTATTAAATAGATTGTATTATGAAATATAGAATGAAAATCTGAAAATTAATGTGCCATGTTTTGTTTGGTAGGGGCAAAGGGAGGAATTAATGAAATTCATAGGCCAGGAAGACAAACCTGTGCTTTCATGGGACTGTGTTTTATATAAATATATTAAATAAATAAATGTTTACTAAAGATGAAAAATGGATGGACACATGTTAATAATAGAATTATAGTGGTTATTATATGATCTATTGTGAGGAATAAACGTTTGGTAAAAGAAACAAAAAGAAGCTTGTGTAAGCTATTCAGGAGAATTGAATGGTTAAGTGAACCATAAAAATAAATTGAACACTGTAGGAGCAGATTACTTAAGCCTTTTGTGTGATTAAAACAAAAAGAGATAGGATGAATAATGAATGGATGGGTCCAAATGAATATGGACTGAATACAAAAGTAAGTGGTCAGTATGAAAGAAATGCATTGAGGTGATTTGTCCATACAGAGAAAATTATTTAGGATTGAATAAAAAAACAAATATGAGGGAAGAGGGAATGGGTTGAGAGAAAGAAAACCAATAAAGTTGTGGTTTGATGGAATTGAAAAAAACCAGAAACAGAAAGACATCAATAGGTAAATGCATAAACGATATGTATGCAGCTGTGTATTGATATGGTGGAGGACGGCTTTTAAGTATAGATGTGAAAAGGTGAACAGTGTGTATAGCAAACTAGTTTTAAGTATACTTTCCCCCCCTTTTTTTGCCTTTAATGTTTAGGAAAATTATTCTTAACTATTTTGTGTATTCATTATAACATAGCACGGGTTACAAAATTTGATTTCTGAAAATAATTCAAAGGTTTTTTTTTGCAGAAGCCGTCTTTTTATAAATGCAAATTCTTCTATTTCATAGATTCAACCAATGATTATATTTAAGTCTGCATAAACATATATTTATATATTAAGGAGGGAGAAGACCACATTCTTATGGTAGATGTTTGTTTATCATAGTATTTATATACGATTCTTTACGTAGTATTTATATCCCCTTTGGAAAGCAACTTTAAATAATGAGATTTGCTTTTTATTTATTTCCAGAATATATTTACTTGTTTTGGAGAGTTAACTAAATAATTATACTCAGGTTTTATGAAAATAGGAATGTTATTATTATTCTTTTACCCACTCCCAGCAAAAAAGAGTTTTGACAGTGGAAAAGAAAGTGTGATATCAACAACTCACTCGCCGAAAAGAATATGCAACTCACTAACCTCCCTTAGAGGACCAGTCTAAGAAATCAAGTCCGCAGCTAAGACGACTTTTATTGAGGTTGGCCATAATAATCAGAATCTTCTGAGCCTGATTATGTTGTACTTCCTATTACTTATAGTCAAGTGAGTTAGGGACGTGTTTGAGCCTCTTCCAAATCTGTTTGTCTGTTGGGGACTTAAGATATGTTTTAACCCTCATCACTCTGGCAACAGATTTTGCATATCTGTGTCAAGGTCATTTTCCTTATTCTCTGCAAGTGTTGGAAAGATATCAAACAAATAGGTCTAAATGATGAGATATATAAAAACATAAGAAGATTCATTGTCAACTCCCATGTTGGAAGGTACCATTATGAAATCAAGATTCATATAGATTTAAATAAGACGTTTTAATGCATGAATATAGAATCTTGGAAACCATGATAAGAACCTCCAATCCTTTTTTATAAGTCATAGTTGTATGTCTGAATTTAAGTTGAAGAATTGTATAGAATGCATTGTTGATAATTATGTGAGGTTAAGACTTTATGTACTAATATGCATCACTTTATACATATTATTTTATAGTCAATTTTTAATACAGAGTTCCCCTAGTTTAAATATACTGGAAACATGGTTAATTTTCAACACTTTCAGTTTTTATTTTAATTATAATCATTGAACAGAATTAGTGGTTACATCATAAAGCTCCTTTTTGGCTCAGCCTCAAAGAAATTGTTTGATTCTACCTAAATCCGGGTAGGTATTGAAATTCTTATTAGTTAAGGTGCCCTTAATATTTAATTCATTAAAAATTAACATTACTAGCTAACCATACCCAAAAATAGCCAGTACATTCAATGATGGCTATTTCCAACCACAGTCAACATTAAAACTGCCCAATTAATACTTCCATGTTTCAATGTAGGGAAGAGACAGCAAAGAATTAATAATCACAATAGACTTCTGTTGATCTGTTATTTCTCCAAACTAGACAATGCTGGAAGTAACTATTTTCACATATTCTGCATGTGACAAATCCTGAGACTTGTATTATAATTCAAGATAAAAATGTTCACACTTTTAGTAGATCAGGGAGGAGGCCAATCATGCAAATGAAACCAGGGTGACTTTAAAGGTCCAATAAACAAAAAGCAAACAATTAAGTCATTTAGTTGATGCCACAGATATTATCACAATACAAGACCATACTCATTTAAATCTTTAGGGTTTAAACAACTATTCTCCAGGGACCGACAGATCAGACATGTTACTGAGGATTTAAAAAACCTATTCCACAGTAAATTGCTAATTCCAAGAGAGTAAATTAAGAAATAATACTTATCATATAACCCAGTAAATTAACATTTGAAATAGAAAACATTCTTTCAGTCTATAACTTTCAGTTCTCGAAAATCCATGGCAATTAAAAAAAAGAACACAAACAATTAATCATTCAGAAACTGATTCTGTGTAAAGCTGTAGTAAATCCCAACAGTATCTTAATATTATTTATTCTTTCATAACAGCTGTTTTTAATCCCAAAGATGCTTTTTCACAAGGCAACTGGACTTGCTTTGTTTTACCCCAGTGTTTCTCAACCTTGACAATTTTAAGGCATGTGGACTTCAACTCCCAGAAATCCACAGCCAGTAATGCTGGCTGTGGAATTCTGGGAGTTGAAGTCCACATGCCTTAAAATTGTCAAGGTTGAGAAACACTGTTTTACCCTGAAGACCTCTTGCTTTTCAATCAAGAAGCTTCTTCAGCTCTGATTGGATGGTGGGGAATGGAAGGATTTATATTCCTTGCAGACAGCTGTTCATTTGCATTCTTTTAGTGAGTCATTAATGATCCCTGGAGGCTTATCTGTGTCTTCAGGGTCACCTAAGTAGTGCAAATGGGTGTGGAGTCTTCTTGGAACTGTTGAAAGGACTGTGTTGTAGACTGGAGATAGATGATGTCAGATCCCTCCCCCTCTGTTGAGAGAAGGCTGTTCAGTTTTGACATAGCTGTCCTCTTTGACCCCTCTGTCAAATCAGTGGTCCTCTCTGTCCAAAAGCTGTTTTTAATATGATATTTGATAATACTTTACAAAACAGTTCACTATCACTTCTTCAGATTTAATTCTGGAAGTAGATCCAGTAGAAGGATGAAGAGGTTTGTGGCTGTGCAGAGATGGGGTTTTTTTTGGGGGGGGGGTGTCCTTAGAGTATAATAAATGGTTAATTATTAAAGGTTTTTTTCCACCAAGGAGAAAGAAGGTTGCTTGGGAAACTGTACCTCATATAAGAAAATGATTTGATTGGCTTTGCGCTTTTTTCATTTTCAGTAGGATTTAAGAAGTGTCATTTGCTTTCCTGACTCAGGCACTGAAATATATTATTCCCAAAGTCACCTCTGATGAACAAAATAAACAACATTTTCTATGCTTTTTTCTGTTTCTTAGTATTGCTAACAGTTCGGAGAAGGGGCGTTTCCCCCCCCCTCAAAAAAAACTTCCTTTTTTTCCTCTGCACTGTTGATATTTCTGGGTTCAGTTTTTCACTGTTGCAAGTTTGAAAATGTAGGATAAAGGAGAGAAAAATGCTTAGATATTTAGAAAACAGCAATTTATTTGCCATATAAACATTGGGTATACTGTATATATAATATTTATCAGAATTAAGGCACTTACATATTTTAATCTGAAAAATATACCATCTGTACTCATTTAAGAAAGCAGATCTAAATAATATATTTGAAAGTATTATGTGTACTTTAATTTACACATACAATAAAAGGTGAAATTTACGTTTCTGAAACATGAAACAATCCAGAGAAACTCACATTTCTTCTTGGTTGAAATTTCCTGAACTATAAATTCTGTAGATATGGCTAGTAAAAGGGTTAGTCACAATGCGTTTTCCTTAAAAGGCTTCCATTCTAAGCAGCAAATTATAAACTCCATTATCTAGAGATTACTCTCTCTTCTAGATCAAGGCATCAGTGTTTGCGTCAGTACTTTTCAGTTTTTTAAATGCGTTGATGACTTAGAGATCAGCCTCCTGAAGTTTCTTCCAATCAAAAGTTGTATTCAGAGCCAAATCAACATAATCTCGCTCTTGGTCTTTGCAAAGTTCTAGGAAAACCTACATAAAGCAGACAATATTTAATAGGTTAGTTGATGGTGGGTGAATGGTATAAGAGATAACATTTGCCTAATATTTATCTTTCCTTGGAAAAGATTAGTTTTAGTTCCCCACACTTTGTTAAACAAGGATCTTTTGGGTGAAGAATCCTTGAGGGTTTTCTGATTGATATCATGTGGCCATTGATTTTATATTCCGTCCAAGTAGTGTCTTTGCTATAGTGTACCCTTCCTGTTTATGGAAGCACTGCCACTCCTTCTTTGCTTTTGGTGGCAAAAAGCAAGATGATCTTTTGAGTGGAACTGTCTGGCTCCACTCCCTTTCATGCCTAAGATATCAAAATGTAGTTGAGTTATTTCATTTTGTATTGTGTTGAGCTTTCCCACATTTATGCTTCTTATGTTCTATATTAGTTCTGTCTAACTAGATGTCCCAAAGGCTTTAATGTAACTGCATTATAAATATCATTAATGCTCTGAAATATTTTTAGCTCTTTCTCAGTGAGATGGAGTGCCATCCAACCACTAGAATGGAGACACAAGGAATGTTGTGGGTCCCATCCCCTAAGGAGGTACATCTGGCAGGACTCAGAAGAAGGCCCTTCTCCATGGTGGCTCCTTCCCTCTGGAACATCATCCCTCTGGAAATTAGGTTAGCCCCCACTCTGACACTTTTTGGAAGGCCCTAAAGAAGTGGTTCTGTCAGCAGGCCTGGGGAACCCTACATATATATATGTAGGTCTCTGGTAGTTCGGGTTTTCTCCCGCGTAAAATTTGAAGTGTCTTGGCGACGTTTTGACGAAGTCTCATTCGTCATCTTCAGGCTGGTGCTTTCGGCTTCATGCCTCTAGGAGCAATGTGTGATTGTAGCTGTTTCTTCCTTTTAACTGCCAGTAGGGGTTTGAACTGATTGGTTGGGAGCTTTGCTGTGTTCTGATTGGGTGGAGGTGTGTTCTGATTGGTTAGGGGCTTGGCTGTGCTCTGATTGGATGGGAGGTTGGCTGTGCTCTGATTGGCTGGGGGAGTGTTCTGTTTGGGTGGGGGCTTTGTTGTGCTCAGGTTAGTCTGAGTTACAGGGGGATTAGAGATAGTGAGCTGCATAGCTGTTTGGCTTCGCGTTCGTGGTCGTGCCTCATCTTCATGGTGGGTGTCCGTTTGCTTCATGTATGGATTGGAGGGGTTTAAGGTGGCTAATGATGCAGCTGTGGTCTTGACGACATTTCGATGAAGTCCCATTCGTCATCTTCAGGCTGGTGCTTTCGGCTTCATGCTTCTAGGAGCACGAAGCCGAAAGCACCAGCCTGAAGATGACGAATGGGACTTTGTCGAAACGTTGCCAAGACACTTCAAATTCTACGCGGGAGAAAACCCGAATAACCAAAGACACTTTAATAACAGAATAATCAGAGAAGCCATCGAGATAGAAAAACACCCTCACAGCATGAACAAATAAGATGATACCTCCCGCCTACCAGCCATTTGGAAACCCGCCCTTATTGACAAACGAGTCCATTACATCAGACCTACACTCACAAAAACCACACAGGATTTCACCACCACACATCCACGCAAAAAGCAAACCCAAACCCACACCGATGATGAGGCACGACCACAAACCAGAAGCCAGACCACAGCTGCATCATTAGCCACCTTAAACCCCTCCAAACGGACACCCACCATGAAGATGAGGCACGACCACGAACGCGAAGCCAAACAGCTATGCAGCTCACTATCTCTAATCCCCCTGTAACTCAGACTAACCTGAGCACAACAAAGCCCCCACCCAAACAGAACACTCCCCCAGCCAATCAGAGCACAGCCAACCTCCCATCCAATCAGAGCACAGCCAAGCCCCTAACCAATCAGAACACACCTCCACCCAATCAGAACACAGCAAAGCTCCCAACCAATCAGTTCAAACCCCTACTGGCAGTTAAAAGGAAGAAACAGCTACAATCACACATTGCTCCTAGAGGCATGAAGCCGAAAGCACCAGCCTGAAGATGACGAATGAGACTTCGTCAAAACGTCGCCAAGACACTTCAAATTCTATGTGGGAGAAAACCCGAAGAACCAAAGACCTACATACAAACACCCGCGAAAACCTCAGAAAACATATATATATGGATGTGTGGTGGTGACATCCTGTGTGGTTTTCGTGAGTGTGGGTCTGGTGCGAGTCCCTAACACAAAGAATGACACCAGACCCACACTCATGAAAACCACACAGGATGTCACCACCACACATCCACGCAAAAAGCAAACCCAAACCCACACTGATGATGAGGCACGACCACAAACCAGAAGCCAGACCGCAGCTGCATCATTAGCCACTTGAAAACCCTCCAATCCATACATGAAGCAAACTGATACCCACCATGAAGATGAGGCACGACCACGAACGCCTATATATATGTAGGTCTTTGGTTCTTCGGGTTTTCTCCCACGTAGAATTTGAAGTGTATATATTCTATTGTGTTTTATCTCCTGTAAGCCACTATATATATATATGTGTGTGTGTGTGTGTGTGTGTGTGTGTGTGTGTGTCAAGTGGTTATTTTTTAGATTGCACCCTGTAAACCCAAATATGGGAGGAAGAAATCATTCTTTCCTTTGCTTGTTTCAGCTCAACCCAGAGCCATCTGCAAGCACAAATATATATATGTTTTTATATATGTTTTATATATGTTTATATATGTTATATATGTCGGCAATATAATTTTTAAAATAAATAAAATAAGTAAATAAAACAAGGGGCCTGTCATCCAGACTATATCATCAATCATTTTATCTTGTCTATCCATATGGTTTCCTTGATAAAATACATGAATGATTTCCCATTGCCTTCTCCCATGCAGTAGAAAGTGATGCCGTTGCCATTGACAGTATCTCCTTCCAACATCTTCCTAGTTTACTGTGGCCAGATAAAGGTACCTGGTTTGGAATGACCTTCATGCCTTGAGCGAGCCTATCGAGAATACAGGGTCACTATGAAGTGACCCTATGGAGAATATATATTATTCCTGTCTATTGCAAATGCTCTTCACTTGGACCCCTTCTGCCATGATAAGGCTGCAAGATCTGGGAGGAGGTGTATTAAGGGGAGTTTGTATGATAAGTATATTATGTAAAGAGATTACCTGTTCCAAAGTGTTCAAAGAAAAGCTGTACTCCTCAAGACTGAAGAGTTGTTTAGCTATGTAGGGGAAAAAAAGTAGGCTTGATTGATTTAGGCTTTGCACTGAAACATTTTGCTTGTCTTCTGTGCATAGCATATTCATTTTCTATTCAATGCCCATATAGACATTTCCTTTAAACAGGTCGATATATTTATTTTTGAAAATTCATTGGAATCAATGGAATATTCTGAGAACAAGAAGGGATGTTTATTACATTGTGGAAGAAAAGCAAGGACATTCCATTCTTATCCTCTGAATGGCTAACTAGTTCCAGAGAGGGGGGGGAGGGAGGGAGGGAGGGAAGGAGGAGGAGGAGGGGGAGGGAGGGAGAGAAAGAGATCTGGAAAGAAGTTCAACAGCTTCACCCACCACATGCTCACTGTGGAAGTAAATCAACTTACCAGTTTCCACGATTCTGTAATGTTATGTCTTTTTCCTCACATTAAACATGGCTGATGAAACGATATGAGAGTCTAACTTTCTTAGTTACCATTAGGGGCCAGACAATAAGTTTATCTTGACCATTGTGCATTTGGCATAAAATAGAGACGGTCATTCTCAGCCAAAAGCAAAACATTCAAGGCATACCAATAGCTATAACCATCCAATAATTAAATATTGATCTTTACTACTTTTACTGATTAAATTATCAGGAATTGATTCAATTCAGATACACTACATGTACAAAGGCAAGGCAAACTAAAGTGCTCTTCTGACACCTGGGTCATTCCTATAATAAAATTATCCATAACAGATGACCGCAGGATGGTCATTAAAAACTCTGGTGAGAAAATTGTCTAATCCTGCTACATCACCATTCTGGAAAGGTCTCTAGTAGTGACAATCAGGCTAAAGATTAGGGCTATGCATACTTTGAAATTAATTCGGAACATATGCTTTAGACCTCACACAACTATGAACACCCAACTCTGTGCTGTTCATTAAAGCAGTTTGGCTTCTTGGGTCTGAAAAAATGCTGGTTCTGATTAAGCATCACATTAATGAGTCAACTCTTTAAAGCAGCAGTATCCCTATTTCAGGCTTGTGCAGCAGCCTGAAAATAATGGCTGAGGAATTCTGGGAGTTGAAGTCCACAACTCATAAAAGTTTGAAGACCCCTGTTTTAAAGCATTGCTATTCCTTGTAAGGCCAGTTTTCAAAACATTTCCAAAAGACTAATAGTGCTTTTTAAACATGGTTGGGCTGCTGTAGCATTACTTTGCAATGTTTCAGTTCTCTGTCTGTTCATCTGTCTTAAACATAATCATAACGTAATCAAGAAATGTAGTCATACTGAAGGCAAGTTACGAAATACAGTTGACCAAATAAAGTGAACTGTAAGAGTTGATGATTTCTCTCAGAATAAGGAGCATTCCTCAGAATGGACTACATAATAGTAGGGACCACATAGTAGGCATAATAGCATAAGATGTCAACAGGGAATGATAAAACATCATGCCATTAAGGAGTGAACCAGGGAGTTTATAGCTGGGTTTACCTCAACAATAAGGATAGAATGCCCATATAAAGAGATTTGGTTTCTTAAAAGTTCCAGTTTCAAATCTCTAAAAGGTGGCCCTTCCAGTAATGGTGGTCTGCACACTGTTTGTTCACCTCCTTGACTTGCTTCAATTGACTTTTGTAAACTCGCTGAAGGGCTGAATTTCTGAAATAAGCTCTGCTATGCAGATCTAGTTCTCTCATTCCTTTGGGCTCAAACCAGAAATTTGCAGATTTATTTCTTCTGACTAAAATTGCCACTAGGGAGGGAGCTTTGGACTTACAATGGAAACTCGCATCTGGTTTGGGAAATCCTACAGAGGCTGTCAGCTGCAAAAATTGAAAGGCACCGCAGTAAACAAAATAGTTCAGCTGTACACATTGTACTCAAATGTGTTGAGTACATGCTGTCCTCAAGAAAATCACACATACTTCAACTTTGTGCTTTTTCTAGCACAAGGACTCTGAATCATTTATTTCTCTCAGAGTTACCTTGGTAGTCCAAAGAGAGACAGGTTTCCATTGAGTAAACCTTATGAGAAGATGAGAGATTTGGGATGGAAGAAAATATGTGGTGGTTGTTGTTTTTTGTATTATCACCTTTTCTTAATTTTCCATTCTTCATCAGTTTGAACTAATACCACTAATTCCTGAGTGGTGACTGAAACCAGAATTCATAGGTAAGTAGAAAAATAACTAGTTCCTGACCTTGATCATGAGTGGTGAACTTAGATCTGCAGTTCGGGGCTGTTTCTCAAGTACTTACAGATAGTCCTCAAGTTACACCCATTCATTTAGTGACCATTTGAAGTTACAATGGCATTGAAATAAAGGTGACTTATGAATGTTTTTCACCCTTCTAACCATTGCAGCATCCCTGTGGTCACATGAATGAAAATTCAGACACTTGGCACCTGGCCTGCATTTATGACAATTGCAGTGGCCTGGAGATGTATGTTGAGGACTATCTATATTTAAGTTGGTGAAATATATCTGTACTGTATATTATGTATTAGCATTAAGAATGAAGAAATATTTTATCTTTGTCGCATTAGCTCCATTATAAATTCAGGGCTTTAGTTTCCAGTGTGCAATTTGTACTCTAAATACCACTTTTGCAATTTGTAGAGAATAAATGTAAGAGTCTGAATGTTAATTTTAAAGAGGCAACAGGAAGAGAGATATTTGGTAAGGCAGGGTAAAAGCAACAATGTGCTCTTGAAATATTGAATGTTGGTTGTTCTGAACCCGCTGGATAGAAATTGGCTAAGCTCATTATTCTACACCATTTGTTGATGAGTTTTATTATAGGGTGGTTTTTTTTTAAATTTTGTAAACCACACAGAGATATGTATGTGTGAGTTGGGCAGCTACATAAATAGGTTAAATAAACAAATGAATAAATTCAAATTTCACACTGTTGATGGATGTTCAGAGATGCTAAAGATTTTTTTTATTTTATTTTGAGTTTATGTGTTCACATTTCATAAAACTTTCAGACATACCTTTTTCTAGCATGGAAAAAGCCTTAGAGAGAGGCAGCGCATCTTTCATTGGAATCTTGTAGACCAACAAAGTGGATATCCTAAAAGGAGGTGAAACCATAAATATCCTAAGTGGAGGAGAAATAATAATATCACCTCTGCGATTGCTTGTTCCAAAACTTGAGTCAGCCTATTCAAAATTATCTTCCTTGGCAAAGTTATTGGTGGTTCCTCACTTTCTGGAGATGAGTGGGGGTAGCTTTTTCAGTGATAATGACGGACTATCACACTGGAGGTGGTTGATTAATTAAGACCGCCTCCCAATCCGGCTCCGCCCTTCCCCATCTTGTAACTATGATTTAATTTTGATTGTAGTTTCATTTTATCCTGGATGTTTTTAATATTTTGATGCTGCAAGGTGCCAAGAGTCAGGTCAAAAAGAGATGGCAGCAAAAGATTTTAATAATAAATAAAAACTAAAAATTAAAACTTTCTAGAAAGCAATTAAAACCAAGATTTGCTTGAGGACCTTCAGGCCTTGATAGTTCAGTGTTTCTAAGTGTTTGATGCTGGTATTGATCATTATGTAATATCTTTTGCTTATTGACTCTTTGCATTGTTTATTTCATTATTTATATGTTTACTTGTATTATTTTCTTCTTCTGTATTATGCTTTGATTCATACAATGGAAATTTAATTCATACTTTACTTTATGGTTGTTAGCTGCTAAGAAGCCAGAAGAATTCAGCAGCATACAAATACAATAAATAAATAAATAATACAATACAATGATAAACAATAATCTGCATCACTGATAATTCTGACCCACAAGACTGTTGGGCAGAGCAACCCAATTTGTATATACAGAAACTTTAAAAATAAAGGTCCAAGGAGGAGTAACAAACATTTTATTTATTTTTATCCCACCTTTACTATTTTAACAAATAACTCAAGGTGGGGGAACATATCCAACACACCTTCCTCCTCCTATTTTCCTCACAACAACAACCCTGTGAAGTGGGTTGGACTGAGAGTGAGTGACTGGCCCAAAGTCACCATGGCTAAGACGGGACTAGAACTCACGATCTTCCTCTTTCTAGCCTGGTATCTCAACCGCTAGATCAAACTGGCTCTCCACCTTACATATTTCTCCGTCTTTGCCATAATAATGCCAATTGATTTTGAGAAGCAACTGAATCTAATAGGCGAAGCATACAGATAACCATCTGGATCAAGGGTACGAATTTGTCTTCAGAAGCAAAATCTTCCTAATAGGAGGTTAAATAAAAAGAAGGAATTTTCTTCTTCAGTTTTAAGCCATCCCAAAAAGCACAAGGATTTACATTTCCAACAATTTTAAGCATTCTGTCAAGTGGTAGATAAATATTGCTGTTACCTTTCCTGACGAGCTTCCTGTGGGAACATTTTTAGAATCTGAGTATTCACAAGATCCCCTTGTTCTTCTCCTTTTACTTTGATTTGCAGCAAATAATTTTTTCCAAATTTGCTTTTCAGATACTGAATTGAACCCAGGCACCTGCAATAATAATAACAACAACAACAATAATAATCAGCATGCAAAGTATGGGATCAAATTGTTATCAGGTAGCAGTATTCTGATCCATGTCCCCACATGCTGATTTTAAAAGATACCAGACCATTGAGCCTCCATTGCCAGGATCATGTGGAGAGGAGAAAGGACCAAGGGCTTGTATTGATAGGAAAGAGCACAAAAGAGACTTCCAACAAGTAGCATGGGAAGTTGTGCTCTTCTGTAAGCACTGATGATGTTACCTACTTTGGTAATGAAATGTCTGCGAGAAAACAAGAAAGCTCAAACAGCACCAAAGACCCTAGGGTTCAATCCTGAACTACAAATATTCAGATCTTCTATAATTTGAACTGTCAGGCAACAATTGCAACTGGAAGGAGGCTGGGAGAGGTGCCTTTAGGTCATACCCCAAATTTTTCCACTGCATGCTCATGTCCCTCAATCGATGTTGTATCTGATACTTGGAATCCTGCTTTAGTTTGGTAATGTTTTTCCCTTACCCTTTCCATCCAGTTCACATCTAAGAACTCTGTGTCTGGACTGAAGTGAACTAAATAAGACTGGCAGGTTGCCTTGCAAGTTTACAGGAAGCTCCTAATTAATTGATGGTTTGCTGAAAACTGGCAGGCTGGGATTCACTCATAATACTAAAACTAGTAAGACCATTTTGAAATCCCCATTATTATGTGGATATAAGATTGAAGTATGTCAGGAGAGATACACAAATAAGTTGAATATAGTTTAAGAAGTGTAAGCTGAAAGAAGAAGAAATTGGAAGACAATAAACAGATTGAATATATGGTGTGCTTTACTGCGGTTGGTGACTGATCACATATGACAAAAGGACATAAATCAATATTAAAAACACATCTTCTGTAGTTATAAATCTGCAGAATTACAACAGTATGTTCCTGTGTTAAGCAATGGCAGCTGCAAGAAATTTTGCAAGAGGTTGGAGATGTTACGATTGTAGTACAATGACACAAAACAAATAAAAAACTCCTTGGAACTTGTGCAACGTAACCCGCCTAAAGCAGAGTCATGGCAAGATAGCTGGCAAATACATTTAACAAATAAACAAACAAACATGTGCAAGGGTTATAAGGGTGGAGTCCAGATTGTATAAATAAGATATGGGAGGAACACGTGGACTAGGGTCTCTAGTTCCTCCAGCGACAAGTTTGCATTGCAAAAAGTATTATTATACCTTCTCTACAATATCACTGAGGGCAAGTCATGAAAACAGGCCAAAGAAAGAGACTCCATTGTATGTAGGACAGCTAGCACAAAATAGGTAATTTGAAAAAAAGAATGCTTTCCCATTTATATCCTTCCAGTATTAGTTAACTAGATGACTTTGAACATCAGATGCTGGAGTGTGACTCTAACTCTCAGTAGACTCATAGCCAATAAAGCTTGATACTAGAAGTTGCATTGGCATAACTGTTGTGTCCTGAGCCTGCAAAAGCAGGCTCGGGACGTTACATTGGTCCTGGGCATTCCAAAAGCTGCCCGAGGACCAGACAGAGCAGCGCCGGCCTTGTGCGCATGCGCAAGGCACAAAAACGCTCTGTTCCTATTGGTTGACACTGTCCGGGTTTCTGGCCATATAATAAGGCCTGCGTGCCTTTTGCTTTTGCTTGGTCATTGCACAAGGAGAATAAAGTGTTTGTTCAGCATCACCATGTGTCTTCATCGTTCGCACGCGAATGAAGTACACAACAATAACCATTATGGATTCTAGTTTTTCTAGAAGAGGAAAAAGTGCCCCAAAAGATCTATTATGATTATGGAATCACTGGGAAGATGAAGCCAGATGTAGAGCTGATTCTTGCCTTCCAGCAGGATCATCTGTGTCAAACTAGATAGCTGAGTTTGAAATTCAACACACAACACAAAACAGCACCCTTAGGAATCTGGGCTGGTTTTAGCACTATTGTTGGCCTCATCAGAAATAGATTAAATTTGTTCACACCAGACTCCAAAAAGTTGAAATACTATGCCAAGGTATTTGAAGGATGATACTTGGACTATAATGTTATTGTTTATCTGCCACTAAAGTTTGTATAGTTCAAGTTCTTTTCTGTAACAGCAAATCCCATTATTTTGGTTTTGGTGTAGTTTTCTGTATCTTGACTTCCTACAACACACTACTAGGGCTTAAAGACCTCTTTTAAAACCAATGGGAGTCAAAGAAAGAATAGTCACATCATCAGCTTAAAGAAGCACAATTAAATGTCCACCCTAGAGTTAAGGAAGGTAGAATTCTTTTTAGTTATGGCATACACAATTGAGCTACCTAAATATTGAGTGGGAAAGTGCCTTATTTCTTTTTTTTTTCCCTGAGTGGGGATATCAGCAGAAGGATAATTGTCACTACCAAATTTGACTTGTGTAACTCATTGTCAGGCAACATCCCAATTAAGCAAATTAACATCTGTTCTTCCATAGAACGTTTGAAGTTTGATTTTGATTAACCAGCACAATAGGAGAAGAATATCCATCAGACCACACAGCAGGGGATCATCTGTGATAACGTATTTTGTACACTGCTGAACTTTCATCTACCCGTAACTTCTGAATAATCTTCAAACTAATGGCAGAGGATGCATACAGTATTTTTCATGCAAAAATTCTTTGCATAGGAGAATCAGTGCACATATAGGGTTTCTCCTATAAATATAAATTACTAAGTACATTACCATAACTCTCTTCGGATAATGCTTGAATGTATTGGGACAATCAGGAACTCCATTATTATTTACTCTGTTTCAGAGTTTGAATTTCATCCATCGTAGCCAAAAAGAGAAAAAGTCTCCAAGAAAGCCCTATGTGCTCAACAAAGAAAACATGCACTAGAAAACCTACCTGAGCTGTCCAGCCACCATGATAGCTACTCGGTCGCACACTGTCTCTGCTTCTTCCATGTGATGAGTTGTCAAAATGGCACCTTCATCCTTGTTCTGCAGCATAGTGTGAATTGCTCTCCTAAAGAAACCATCCGACTGATGAAAATGAAAGAAACCTGAATTCTGCTATGATTCAGCTTTAATTGATGAGTGGAACATCCAAGCCAGGATGCTAGAATGCCTGAATGTAATCCCCAATCAAGTCCAATGAGCATAATATAAAGAGGGAAAGTAGATGGATAAGAAATCAGGACAGCTTTCTCAGCTTGTGCATCTCTCTTACGGAATATGGTAAGAGCTTGTTTCTTTTCCTTATTGGTCGTTAGGCGGTACATTTTTGAAACAGGCAAGATTAGGATTAATACGTTATAGTCAGTATTTCACGGATGTATCAGGAACATGAATAAAGCAGCATTGGATGCATAGGTTATGTAAATATTCCTAGTTCTTAAAATAATTTTAAATACAGTTGCAAAAAATCATGTGTATGATGATCAGTATAGAAATCTGGTAAATAAATAAACTAAACTTAGTATCAGATTCCTGGAGACACACTAAATTCAAGGACCTCTGAAAAAGACATCTTCAAAAGGAATGGCAAAGATACATAAATTTCAAATTCTCTTATCTCCTTCCATTTCACTGGCATGATGTTAATAGGTTTTTCATAAATCCCATGGTTGTCTGGCTTTATTTTATTTTATTTTGTTTTTTATTATTTTTATTTGTGACTTGACAGTTTCAGTGAGAAACAGCCTGGTACATTTCCATTGGAAAAGGAGAAAACTGAAAGCCTTGCAAAAATCTCTTTTAATCCCTGGAATCATGAATAAAGACAAGATGGCTGGGTGTCTCTAGAAAGCCTGAAATTATATTAAATTATATTAATATTATATTAAATATTTAATATTTAATTAAATATATATATTAAATATATAAATATTATATTAAACCCTCTTAAATATTTCACCCATACAAAAGATGAAAATGCAAGGAATACACATTTCAACTATGTTCTTGAAACACACGCTTTCCTAATGATAGCTGCACAAATGGAAAAGCAACATATTGTGGCACCTCATTGTGCCCCAATCAATGGCGGGTTCTTCACGATAGCCAAATTAAAGGAGACAGCATGCCTGCAGGTTTCCTTGGGGTGAAGCGAACCCAGATAGAAGGCTGCCTCCCCTTTTTATTACCTGTTACAGTGGGTGGTTACATAAGGCATCACATGGTTACAAACAGCCAATGACAAAGTTATAGCTGTGGCCAATAGCAAGGTTACACTGGCAAAGTTACACCTTTGGCCAATGGCAAAGCTTATACCTGTGGCCGGTAGATTCAAATCTTGGTACAACGTCCCTCCACCTGTTGGCCCCTCCTCCATTTCCTGTTTGTTCCAAAACCGCATGGTCAAGCCACATGGGTCTTTGTTCCTTTGTCCCTTTGTTTCAAGCCACATGGCAGTCTCTTTGTCCCAGGCTTCATGGTAGTTTCTTCGTCCCACCTATGCTCCGTCCAGTTCTTACAGATCCTAGGGCATAGGCCATCAATCATAGCAACATCTCCTCCTTTTTTCTTTTAATAAGAGTCCTGGGAGAAAACGGGACATGGTTTTGTCTTCTGCCAGTCAATGTGAATTTGTTCTGTCATCAGAGGCTGTAGTTGATTCTTATCCAGGAAATGAACAGAAGAGGGAGGCCTACACAGGTTCAACAGGGAAGGAATACATTGCACACAGCAACAGATTGTTACACAGAATACTACAAACATTATAATACCAAAAATCAATTTTCTGAGGCACTCAGCATTAGGTAACCAGGAAAATAAACTGTCCCAATCAAACAAGGCACCATCTCCTTGTGATAGAGGATTGCTTTGTACCATACTTTCCATATGAGCGACTGTGGCAGAAATGTTGGGTGCGTTGTCAGAAATATACATACAGCAATGGCTTTGAATGAGGGCACACACGCCTCCTTTTGCAGCGAGGAGGACGTCCAATGCATACCGATTCTGTAAGGTTACCTCTCTTATTTGCTGCTGTTCTTCATTCAACAATTCTATTGAGCGAATGGTTTCATTGAACATTGCAACAGTCCAGTTGTTTAATATATGCAAATCCCTATAATTCATGGCAACACCCATTGAAGGAATTAACGCTCTAGCAGTTTGAACAGACCAACTACCCCCCAAAGTGAGTTCATTGGAAGCTTCAATATCGCGTCTATTGCACAAGCGGAAAGAGGGTAGTTTATCAAGTTTGTAAAAAACAGGGATTACAGCTCCATATGTACATACACCAGACCAATTCTGGGGTATTGACCGATATGCATTTTTTCCACATAAGATCCAATCTTTGTCAGATGTGAGAGCATTGTCTTTAGAGGCGTTGTACAGAGTTTCAAAAATTTCACCAAAATCAAACAAGGGAACACAATCAGTACATGCTTTCTTGTTGTCATTGTTTGTCTCATTATAATATCTAGCTTTATAGTCTAGTTGCCAAGGGATAGTTATATTACAAGATCGCCAAATACCTAGAAAGGTGCTATTCCTGTTTGGCGAAGCTGTGCGGTTGATGCACACTTGGGCAGGGTGGCGCAAAGCTAGAGAGACTCGTAAGGGAGATTTCAAAGTGAAAGAGGGGGAAGTTTCATTCTTCCAAGGGAACGTATTGAGGGAAGAGTTGCGAGGCAAGGCAGACACATAAGGTACACCATGAAGGGGGAAGGCATGTTTGCTTTGTGCTGGCATGTGCATACAAACCCAGCAATTGGATGCATTCATCAATTGAGCATAGTGAGAAACATCTTTCATATATGCATTATCATTCCAATAGTCTGGTCCCAAGTCACCCGTACGGGTAACCAGGGATCGACGAATTCTTGGTGAACCTGAAAAAGGGGAAGTAATATACAAAACAGCAACAATTGTCATAAAAATGGTCAAAAAGGCTAAAAAACACAAATTAAAAAACATCCAGGAACGAGGCATGGGAAGGGCTGGGGATTGAGGCTTTAGGGCTGTGGAGCGGGGAATGGGAGGAGGGGATAAAGGGGACAAAAGCACTGAGACATCTGCAGGTGGAGGTTCAGTTTCCGTCATCTTTCCGTTTGTCTTCAGCCGGTAATGGAACTAGATAGGGTCTCACGTGGCGACCAGGAACCCACAAAACCTTATTGTCCAACTGAATTGCGGCGTATCCACGACCCCACGTGAGTAAAAATACAGGGCCTTGCCAAGTCAGATCCGGTAACTGGCGGTAATATACCTGTGGTTTTGGAGCAGAAGAAGAGGGGGGGAGAAAAATGGCGCTCTGCCGCAGACGTCTCAGGGGAACCTGTCATGTTAAGAAAGTTAACAGTGAACAGGGCTTTATTAAGGCGATTTTGAATCGATGGGAGGCCAGGAGATATTTTCTCCTTTTCTAATCTTTGTAAAGCATGTTTTAATGTTTGGTTGGCCCTTTCTACTATGGCTTGGCCCTGAGAGTTATAAGGAATGCCAAATTTGTGCAAAATGGACCATGTATTACAAAATTCCGCAAAGGATGTGCTAGTATATGCTGGCCCATTATCAGTTTTCAATTCAATTGGGCGTCCCATCGAAGCAAAGGTACGAATGCAATGGTTAATAACATGCTTTACAGTTTCACCCCATTGAGGGGAGGCCATGATAAATCCAAAATATGTGTCTACAGTAACATGGAGAAATTTCCATGGGGCAAATGGGGCAAATTGGGTAACATCCATCTGCCAAACAGAAGCTCGTGCCAATCCTCTGGGATTCACTCCCATGGGGAGAGATGAGCCCTGCTTACTACAGGTAGGGCATTGTTGTATAATAGCAGAAGCTTCAGTGGAGGAAAGTGAAAATTGCTTCCTCAAGGCTTTTGCATTTTGATGAAAATATGAATGACTGTCCCAAGGAGTAAGGGGAGAGAGTGCTAACACACTTTTACTAGCATCATCAGCGAAGGCATTGCCTTCTGATATGGACCCTGGGAAAGGCTGATGACTTCGAATATGGGCAATAAAATAAGGGTGTATACGACGTTCCACACAATGCTGCAAGGAAGAAAATAGTGACAGCAAGTGCGGCTCCACTGCAGGAGAAAGATATGAGTCAAAAATATTTGTGACAATTTGAGTGACATAGAGAGAGTCAGAAATGAGATTAAAAGGGGCATCCTGTAATTTGGTGAATGCTAAGATTACAGCAGCAAGTTCAGATCGTTGTGCAGAGGTTTGAGGAGAAGTGTGATAAACAACCCATTCTCCATTAATTTGATAAGCACAAGAACCATGGTTTTTGGAGCCATCAGTAAAAACTGTAATTGCACCCTGTATAGGGTGAGTAGATTGCATTTGATTCCAATGGACAGGGATTGTTTGTAATAAAACAATTCGATAGTCAGGAGGACAATGGCAAGAGATAGCACCAGGCCAATCAATCAAAGCCATCTGCAAGTCATGGGATAGTTGGAACAAATTTTGCCAAACTTGCAAGGGCACAGGGATGTACAATGTGGATGGTTCTGTGCCTATCAATGACTTTGCACGTTTGCGGCCTTTATGAATTAAAAGAGACCACAAAAAATATCTACTACTTAGAGTTGCACGAGGGGTGTGTGGTAAATGAAGCCATTCAACAATTAGCAATTTGTTATCTTTTACCTGCGCTAATGCAGTAGTAGGAAGAGAAGGAGTATTTAAAAGAATCATTGAAAGGGGGAGATCAGACACGCATCTATCGACCCAGGTGAGAGATAATGCGTGATTCACAAGAGAAAGAACTGATTGCTGCTTGGGTGTCAAAGAAATAGGATCTGAGGGGGGTTTTCCTCCTGCAAGGGCAGAAAAAAGTGGGGCAAGTTGTTGGGTGGTTAAACCCATATAAGAGCGTGCCCAATTAATAGTTCCAAGATATTGTTGAAGCTGCACAAGAGTGGTTTTTGCTGGGAGAACTAATTGTGGCAATATTGGAACAGCCCTAGAGGCCATAATTTTGAAACCCAAATATGAATAGGGTAGCACCTTTTGGATTTTTTCTGGAGCCACAGATAGCCCATATGAGGCTAAATGGGCAATAAGACAGTCTAAAACTTGTTGTACATGAGAATGAGGTAGAGGGGAAGAAAGCAAAATATCATCCATATAATGTAAGCAAAGAAAATCAGGATATTGAGTACGGAAAGGAGTCAAAACACAATGAATATAATGCTGGCACATGGTTGGAGAATTCAGCATTCCCTGAGGGAGAACTGTCCATTGATAACGAGAGGCAGGAGAGTAAGAATTCAAAACAGGGATAGTGAAAGCAAACAATTTACGATCCTTTTGTAGTAAAGGAATGGAAAAAAAGGCATCCTGCAAGTCTATAACAAATAAGGTGTGATCTCTTGGAATAAGATTTGGGTTAGGTAGACCACACTGCAAAGGACCCATTGGTTCAATTATAGAATTAAGAATCCTGAGATCCTGTAATAATCTCCATTTGCCAGATTTTTTCTTAATCACAAACACAGGGGTGTTATATGGACTGGTAGAAGATTCTATATGGCCTTTGAGGAGTAAATCCTGCACTAATTGTTGTAAAGCAACAAGCTTTTCATTTGAAAGAGGCCATTGATCTACCCAAACAGGAGTAGAATTTGTAAGAGTCAGTGAAAGTGTGGGGATAGACACAACTAAAAAGATAAGACAGCCTGAAGCTGAGATAGCAAGTCACGGCCCCACAGATTAGTATGAAGAGGAAGGACAACTGGACGTATACGTGCCATAACAGATGACTCAGGAGTAGAGGCAAGCAACCATGCAGAACTTCGTTTAGCACATTGAATGCCACCAACTCCCCTAACAGCTGGAGAGGAGGAAAGTGGCCATTGTGAGGGCCATTCAGACTCTTTGATAACAGAAATGTCTGCTCCTGTATCTAAAAGACCAGAAAAAGAAACACCATCAAGGAAAATAGTAAGCATAGGTTTAGATGGAGAAACATGAGTAGTAAAGAACATGTCAGGAGAGGCAGAAACATGATCTGAGGAAAAATTGTGAGAAACAGTAAAAAGAGAAGCCACATCCTCTCCCACTTTTATTGTTAAGCTATGGTCTGGAATACAAACCAGAGCAAGAGAGGGGAGGTCTTGTGATGTAACAAGGGAAGGAGAAGCAAGCACACCTCGAGAGATAAGATCCCTATGAGGAAATAAAAGTAATGGGAGAGTAGAAGAAACTTTACAATTAGAAAAATCCAGGGGCAAAAAATAAGTGAGTCCAGGAATTTCTAATGAAACCTCTTTAGCAGCTTGTACCACAGCAGCAGCAGAGAAGGGAGTTGCAGCAGCAGAGAAGGGAGTTGATGGTGAAGGGGGTGTGACCTTAAAAAGGGGGCTGGTCACTTGCCCCCCCATCAGTTTCCCGAAGGTGTAACAGGAGCTGATTTTGGAGGCACAGGATTAGATCGACACTCACGTGCCCAATGAAATCCTTTTCCACATCGCGGACAAACTGTTTTTGGGCGAGTGGGGGCTGGATTAGTGCTTCCTGCAAGGGAGCGACATTGAGCTCGAAAGTGGCCAGGCTTACCACAATTGAAACAATTGCCATTGCGAGGAGTCTTAGAAGCTACTAAGGCAGAGGCTAATTGTTGCATTTGAAAGGTGGTCGTTCCAACTGTTCGGCAAGCTTGTAAATAATCAGCCAGATCTGCCTCAGGGCGATTACGCACAGAAGCTAAAGCCTGTTTGCAATCTGCATTAGCATTTTCAAAGGCTAGCTTTAGCAGCACCTCTTTTCTTGCTATTGGGTTTGAGATTTCTTTAAACAAAGCAGATTGCAGTTTCTCAATGAATGAATCATAATTTTCTGAGGGAGCTTGCCTGATGGCCACGAAGGACGAGCGAGAAACAGTAGAAGGATCATCTAACTTAGTAAATGCAGAGAGAGCGCATTCACTGGAGGCTGTTAGCACCAGAAGGGGGAGGACAATTTGCGCAGCTGCTGTAGAAAAATTTCCCTGGCCAATTAAATGATCTATTGTAGCAGCTAAACGAGCTGGCAGGAGAGGTAACTTGATCACAGCTGCTCTGCAGAATTCAGCCTCCCACACCACGAATTGAGTGGTAGTTAAAACAATTTTTGCTATTGTGTTCCAATCACAGGGAATCATAGTATAGGTAGCAGAGAGAGAAGCCAGGAGCTCCTGGGCATATGGACTACAAAGACCATAAGTAGTAACAGCAGACTTAATATTTTTTAGCAAATTAAAAGAGAAGGGTGTAAAGACTGGATTAGCACCAGTAAGATCAACCAGATAAGCAGAGGCAGTTATTAAGTCTTCTGCAGATGCGAGAGTTCCCTGTATACACGCCTGAAGAATTCCCTGATGAACAGGGGACAGGGTGGGGGGGATAGATGAAGAGTCCTGATAACAAGCAATACCAGGGGGAACATCAGGAGAAGAACTGCAGGGGGCGGTAGGAATCATAGAGGTTGAATATGGAGGGGGTGACACCAGGACATGTTCTGAGTCAGAAGGAGAAGTAGGGGGGAAAGAGGAAGTAAATCTTGAAAATAGGCTTGCAAACAAGCAAGAACAGTTTTCCACGTAAGGAGAATTTGGAAGGGAGCTCTAGGCTCCTCATGGAAGTATGAGCCAAGTTTAATCCAATTAGATATTTTTAATGATCCCCTTAATGGGTAGGAGGGGCAATAAGTCCAAATAAATATTAGCAATTTTTTTAGCTCCTTACGTGAAGGTAATTTATGAGATTTTTTTAGTTGCATATTTGAGGCCCTGACAATTACACCAAGCTCGTCAAGATGAGCCCTCTGGTCCTTGGTGAATTCTGCCCCCATTTACTCATGGGAGGTGGGTCCTTGTTGAAGAAGAAGCCACAGGGGTGAGTCCTCGCTGGAGAGGACGCCACGAATGCGCGAGATGAGTAAGAGGGTGTCAGGGATGTTGTAGAATACAACACCGGCCCAGATCACGTCAGGGTCACCATTTGTGGCACCTCATTGTGCCCCAATCAATGGCGGGTTCTTCACGATAGCCAAATTAAAGGAGACAGCATGCCTGCAGGTTTCCTTGGGATGAAGCGAACCCAGATAGAAGGCTGCCTCCCCTTTTTATTACCTGTTACAGTGGGTGGTTACATAAGGCATCACATGGTTACAAACAGCCAATGACAAAGTTATAGCTGTGGCCAATAGCAAGGTTACACTGGCAAAGTTCCACCTTTGGCCAATGGCAAAGCTTATACCTGTGGCCGGTAGATTCAAATCTTGGTACAACGTCCCTCCACCTGTTGGCCCCTCCTCCATTTCCTGTTTGTTCCAAAACCGCATGGTCAAACCACATGGGTCTTTGTTCCTTTGTCCCTTTGTTTCAAGCCACATGGCAGTCTCTTTGTCCCAGGCTTCATGGTAGTTTCTTCATCCCACCTATGCTCCGTCCAGTTCTTACAGATCCTAGGGCATAGGCCATCAATCATAGCAACAACATATCAGTGAGGACAAACTAATATTAGTGTTCTGAGATACTTACCAATACACTGGGAGTTATTAAAAGGTATTTTAATTTTTACATGGTATCTTCTAGAAGGACTGGAATGGACAAAGATATTCTTTCACTTTGTTCTACTACAAATCTTATCAGCTTGAGAACAGTCTTTGTGGCTTAACACAAAGTACATTGGGAGATGTAACGAATTCTCAGTAATTACCAATTTAGATTTTTAAGACAATTGTCAGGAGAGTTATTGTCTATGTCCTCAGATTTTCAAAGTGTGCATTATTTAAGAATCTTAATATTCTAACATGATTCCTACAGCAATATAACAGAATATCAGAAAATGATTGATGAATCCAATGTATTACAATGCTAGGTAAAGAAGTCAGTCAGTTTAGAAGGTTTGGGGCTTGAGTACTCAGGAACATGCAATTCTGTCATTCTTTAGCATGGTCTCCTTTCATTTAGTCATGTGAAAGACTGACGTATTTTTAAGCAAGGAGCTTATCATACAAATGCTAGTGATGTATGATGGCTTGCCAGCTGTAAAATGCAGGTCTCCATGGTGTCCTAGCATGGCTCCTCATGCCAAAAGGCCCCTTCTCTTCTCTTCAGCCACGTCTCCTCTTTCCTCAACTTCATTTCTTTATTTTATGGAAATGCTTTAAGGAAGCAGACAAGCTGAACAAAACTGCATGGAGGAAGAGGTTTAAAAGGAGGAATGGCAAAGGCACAGCTGGATATGGTGTCACAAGACCTGTAGCTAAAATGCAGTGAATCACAGAACTTACTTTTCTACTTAATCCAGCAGGTAATGTTTTAGTTGTCTTTTTAAAATGCACTTCAAGGTCTAGAACTCGAGCTATTCTGAAAAAAAGCAGAAATTTTGCTGTTTTATTCTCTACATGAGGCTCTTTGTATGGCAGTTGCAAAACACAGCACACTGCAATAAAATAATTGGAACGAATATGTATGTATATATGCATGTATGTATGTATGTATGTATGTGTGTATGTTATTCAGATACGCAGGAATACCTGTTTTTTGCTAACTACTCAGAAAGCAATTTCATACTTTCCAGAGTATTGTTAATTTAAAACATACAGCCTTAGAAATTCAACTCCTAAGAATGAAAGATCTTGGGAAATAAATTTTATAATAAAAATAATATCTCAGGTTGTTACTACCGCTCAATGGCCCCAATAGCATCATCCTTCCTTATCCCTTTTATGGCTGCAAAAATCTCCAGATGTTCTTTCATGGTCAGGCTGGACCAGAGTGCGTTCTCCTGAGGGCAGCAGCTCTGTCCGCTCCTTTAATCTGCACCTGTCCCAAATAGGTAGCATAAGGACCTCATTTGTTTTTGTCCAATGTAAGAATATACTTCGAAATATCAAAGATGTGACCAGGTGCATTTCTGATCAATAAGGGTTGTCATTTATATTAAATCAGTAAGTTTATTAAAGCTTTTGATGTAATCCAAGAAGGAAGATGAGATCTAGATAATACGTGAATAATGCAGAAGCGGACAATATGGCAGATTATAAGGACTGTGGAGAATTAAGTTGCAATGAAGGTGACAGAGGAATCTCCACAGAAAGTTTTCTCTCCAATCATTATGCCTTTGATAAATTAATAAATAGATTTTCTCCCTGGGTCTCTGCCTTTTCTTCATATATTCTCTGATGTATTACAGTAATATTATTTAAAGCAATAATATTGCCATTACCTTCCTAAACTGGATACACAGTTTTACTGTACAATAATAAATAACAGAAAGACCATAATAAACTTTTCTTTTTAAAAGCACAAGTTACACTTACCTGCCCTGCAGTTGGATCCACATCTCCCATTATCATGCTAATTGTTGTACTTTTACCAGCACCATTTGGTCCCAGAAGCCCCAATATTTCTCCTGCAAAGAAAATATTGCTATTAAAATATAGTTGTTTGTTTTTTTAAAAAAAAAACCAATGTATTACATATGCTTCATTAAGGAAACTCGGTTATTTTTTATTTTCCTAAGAAGTAGGGTTCAAAACGTAGAGGCATGGCCTTCTCGCATTAGAAAGAAGCTGTTGTTGTATTAGATTAAATACATTCAGTGCTTTTTTATATATATAAAAAATGGTGCCGGAACTCACACATGTCATACAACCCGCCTTGCCTACCCTACAAGGTTCCATCCAAAAAAGGTGCCGGAACTCTGTTCTGGGCGTTCTGTAACAAAAAAAGCCCTGAATACATTTGAGCAACATGTTACCTTTTTTAACACAAAAAGAAACATTTTTGGTAGCCAATTTTCTCCTCAGCTCTCTGTTGAAACACGGAGTAGAACAAGCCTTCCCATATCTATACTCTTTGCACAAGTTGTAGACAATGATCACTGGTTTCTAAATAAAGAGGAGAGAGATAGAAAGATGTATATGTGTCTCTTTGTGTGTATACACATACAAATACACCCAGAATGTATATATAATACAGGCAAATACACATATGCAGATATATTTCCATCATTTGTTTATTCAGAAAAAGCCAAATAGGCATTATTTTCACCTGGGACAGAAACACTGATAGTTCCCTTGTTTCCAACACATCTGTTTATTTTGGGAGCAGTCTCCTTGTTTTCAGAAGTTAAGTCTGCTTGGATCTACTATAGCCAGATTAGTTTAATCCATATGAGAAATGGACCATTCCGGAGTTGTCAGAAATGTGCTTTCCTTGGCAAATTTTAAACATAGTTATTTATTCTTCTATAGCCATATCCCATTTACTATCCCTCTTCCATTTATCTTTTAAATGGTTTGGGAAAGTGCTGCCTCAGGTATCACCTTTATATTATACCCTTTTTGAATATTCTACGTATAGTTCCACCTACGATAGTTGTTTCATTGAATGAGTGTTTAGCTTTTCAGCATCTAGAATGCCATATATCCCCACAGAAGCAAACAATATTTGGGTGGTTTGGACCTCACTTTTATTGCTGAAAAATATTTTTGGCCTCTCAGAAACTGTCTGCATTGTAGAGTTTTAAAATATTTGTATTTTCATAGCTAAGGACAAATCATCTGACTCATATCCCTGATGCTTCCATAACTCATTTTAAGAATAGTTCAATGATCTTCTTGATCATTAACATTAGTTCAGCGGTTCTCAACCTTTTTCAGGCCGAGACCCCACCTGCGCCGCCCATGCACGGTGCGCCTCCGACCCGCACATGCGCCACGCGATGGGCCGATCAGCGCATGCGTGATGGGCCGAGCTGCGCATGTGCGGTGCGACGGGCTGAACCGCGCATGCGCAGCATGTGCAACGGGCCGATCAGCGCATGCGCGGTGCGACGGGCCGAACTGCACATGCGCGGTGGCGTGACGGGCCGATCAGCGCATGCATGGTGCAACGGGCCGAGCTGCGCATGTGCGGTGCGACCGGGCCGGCCGGCTCCAGACCAGGTCGGCCTTGCCTCCCACCGCTGCCTCAGAGACTCTGGCAGGCACACCGAGGAGCGGTCCAGAGCAGGCGGGCGCAAAGCTGCCTCCTTCCCGCTCCACTCTGCCACGTCCCAGGCCCGGCCTCCTCCTCACCCTCCGGCAGCCGGCGAAGTGGTCGGGGCAGCCGGACCTTGAAGCGGGCCCGCACTTCACCGAGACCGGCCCAGCTATGGCGAGAGGTGCCCGGCGGCCCGAGAGAAGCAAAAGGCGCCCGGCGGCTGCCTCCGGCCCCCAAGTCCGCGCTCCGGGTTGCAGCGCTCCGCCTGCCCGGCTCGTCTGGAACTCCCGCGCCTTCCGCAGGGCCGGCAGCAGCCGCAGGTAGGTAGGCGGGCAACAGGACTGGGGAGCCCACCCAGGCCAGCTCGCTCTCGGCACCAGTCCCACTCGGGTTCAGGCCAGCCAGCCGGGCGGGGGGCGTCTGGCCAGGCTCCCCAGCTCCCTCCCCGGCTCGGCCTCCCCCAATGCCCGGCAGGGACTCACCAGGTAGTTCATCTTGCAGGCCTGCCGCGTGCCTGGCGTGGCTGCAGTGGCCGCTGGCTGGGCGCCTTACCGCCTGCTCCACCCGCCACCAAGGGAGGGAGGGAGGGAGCGAGCAGGGTCGAGCCAGAGCCAGGCAGGCAGGCAGGCAGCCCCCGCGGCGCCTGGGAGGAGGAAGGGGAGCCGGAGCCCCACCGCCCCCGCCCCACCGCCCCCATTGGCCGCCGCGGAGAAAAGGGGGTGGCGCTGGCAAGGGCCGGCCGGGGAGGAGGGCGAGGAGGGGTGTGACGGGCCGAACTGTGCATGCGCGGCGCGGCGGGCCGAACCGCGCATGCGCACCGCGCATGCGATGGCCGAGGGGAAACGGGGAAAAGAAAAATGGCGGACTGCGGTGTCCGGCGACCCCCGCAAAATGGTCGTTCGACCCCAAATGGGGTCGCGACCCACAGTTTGAGAACCGCTGCACTGGTTAGTCTAGTTCTAATGTCAATGGCAATTAATCTCTTTTGTAGGAGTTATGCTTCTGCTCATAGTTTTCTCAATACCTAGCAAAGCCTCCTAATATTCTTATCTGTACTGTACATAGAACTAATGAGTATATTTTGCAAAAGGAACAGTTACTAATACAAGCTTGGTTTCAAAGAAGAAAATGTGTAAGTCAATTTAGTCCAAAAGAGTGTAAACAATCTACAAAACAAGGTAACAATAATGATAACATAAATACAAGGTAAAATTGCAATACAACAATATCCTGATGACCTGGTACACAGGGCACCTAGGTTTTCTGAAAATTCCACCTTGGCAACTCTGGACTCTGATGTTTTCTTTCTTCTGTATCTTGGTATCCTTGAGTACAGTCCTGACAAATATGTGCTTGCACAGTGTAATTAAGCCATGCAAAGTGATAGGCAGGGTTGTGCATTTAACCATACTTCATCAGCAAAGCACAAATATAAATGAAGCAACCTATGTGTATTTTTTCAAAATATGAAACGCCCAATAGTTGTGTTTTACCTCTTCTTCATTGGCAGAAGTCAGTGCACTCTGAGCTCTTCTCCTTTCATCTAGGACGTCTCTATCGTTCTCTTCGCTGAGCTCCTCAGGATTCTGATGGCTTCTTTTTCTTTGCGGAGAAATCCTAGGGATCAAAGACACGACAAGTCTGAAGTGACTGAGTACTAAAGGATAAATGTTAACTCCAACTATGAAAGCAATCAGCAATCCAATCTTGAGGTAGGAGGTGAATGGAGATCTCATGGGGTAACTTTGCTCCCATTTTCTGCATCATTGTGGCACAAGTAGAGTGCTTGGCAGTCCTCCTTTCTCTTGTTATCAATTTTTTTTTTTACTATTCTGAATTAAATGAACTCCTGTCAACTTCTCAGCTACTTTAACAAACCAGATAACCGATCTATAAGGGATCAGGTTCACAGTATTCAGCAACCTGACTCATATTAATCCTAGATAATGCCTATCATCAAAATTGGACCTGCCTATTCCAGAATCTAACTCCAAATAGATATAAACAACTTTATCCTGTAGATAACATGCAAATTCCTTACAACAGCCTATCGAAGGTACAGGTAGTCCTTGATTTAAAACAATTCATTTAGGGCCATTCAGTTTTACAACAGTATTAAAAAAGTGACATGACCATTTTCCACACTTATGACCATTGCAGCATCCCCATGTCACATGATCAAAACTCAGACACTTAACAACTGACTCATATTTATGATGCTTGCAGTATCCTGGGATATGCAATCACTTTTTGCAAACTTCTGACAGCAAAGTCAAAGGGGAAGCCAGGTTCACTTAACGATTGTGTTACTAACTTGACAAATGTGGCAAAAAAACAACGGTGGCAAAAAAAGTTGTAAAATGGGGCAAAACTCACTTAATAAATGTCTCACGTAGCAACAGAAATTTTGGGCTCATTTGTGGTCATAAGTCGAGGACTACCTATACTCCTATAACTAATGAGTATATTTTGCAAAATGAATGGTTATAAATAACAGCTTGGTTTCAAGGAAATAAATTTACAGGTCAATTTATTCCCAAAGACTGTAAACAATGTACTAAAGAAGGTAACAACAGAACAATAAGAATAATGCTAGATAAATATAAGATAAAATTGCAATGCAACAATAGCAACAACGATCTCAACCATCTTCTTCCAATCTTTCTGCAGCTATTTCAACCTCCATCTTGTAAAATTAAAAATTATTTTAAAAACAAAACAGAAGTACTTGTGATGACATACAAGGCTTAGGTGCCTTGCTGATTAGATATGTTACGGAACATCTGCCTCCTATCAGTCATCTAAGGTATAGATAGGATGTCCTCTGCAGAGCAACTTTTGATGTCAAGCATTTAAAGTTTTAAACCTACCTTCATTGTTTTGATAGTAAATTTAGAGAGGCTCTAAAGAAAGCTGTTCAAAGTTCTTTGAGACCAATAGGAGATACAGTAGATAGGATAGAGATGTGAAAACTAAATACAAGTGAGAAGTTATAGACGAACATGAAAGTATAAAATACTCCTATAAAATAATATTATCCCATTATAAAATATTATCCCCCATAGAATACTATTATTTTATATTTTTAATAATTTATTGAAGTTCTTAACAGACTTAGTAAAAACTAATACACACTAAACTAGAAGACAAAAGAAAATTAAAGTTCAGAAGATGCAGAAAAGAGAAAAGAAAAAGACAACAAAAAGAATAATAAAGAAGTGATTTCCAACCTTCATCATATAGAACATAAGCTAATGTAGTAAATTTTCACCCTCTTTTAAAGTTTCAAAAAAAAAAATCTTCTCCCCATAGCCTAACTTTTATCTACATGCAATGCAGAAAACATCATCTTTTCAAGCCTAGTTCAGGAAAAAGTCTATTAGGAGTCTCCAGAAATAGCAAGCAAATAATGTATCTTAAATCAAATAATCCAACTTTATATTCCTCGTTTTTGTGCTATATAGTCTTGATGTTTAAATCATTTCAAAGGCATCACTCTTTGGCATTTGACAGAAGTCTTCAAAGCTTTCACCAGCCTACTTTCTAAATCCTACAAAGAGACATGGCCAGGATTTCTTGTTGAAACTGTTCCATGTGCAGATCATTTTCCCAATTTTAATCTCAGTTTTAATCTCAATTTTGTTGTCATCCGTGCCTTCAAATGTTATAATGTCTATGTCAGATATAAATGTTTTACAAATGTTCTCATCTATGTGAAAGTTTATCCACTGAAAACAATTGTATTTTTTCTGATATATTAGTTATTAATATCTCAGATTCTTTTTCAAAGGACTTTTTAACACAAGAAAAAGTTATCTGGCTTAGTTATTTTAACTTTTTTTTCTCCCTGGTCCTTTAGTTCCCTTTAATATTCATTTGGAACCTTCATTAACCCCTCCTAATATGGGTTTAATTCCATTTCAGTCATTTCCCATGAGTATATCATTTAATCATATACTTATTTTTTTTAAATCTTTCAGCAAAACTAACCCGTTTTCCAGATCTTCTGGTTTCCCAATCCATTTAAAACCTTTTTTAAATTAAAATCTTTTTGCCTTTTGCCAGTCATACATTATTCTAAATTCTTTAGTCTCCATTTAAAAATTTTTAATCCAAAGAAGGTAAAACTCACCAGGTGTCAAATTAAGCTTGCCATTTTGAAGGTCTCTAATAGCCATCATGTGATTAAACTGAACATTTCTGAATGTGATTAGAAATGAGTTCAGCTGGCTTAGTGTCCTTTTTAAAATCTGCTGCTGCTGGAAGCAAAGATGTTGTCTCCCTTGGTTCCTGGCACTTGAATATATGTGGGACCACTCTTTAGTGACTACCTTGCAAGACATTGCCATTTAGAGCATTTGTGTGTCATCTCCCATTCCCTCCTTCACTGAAGAGATTTAAAGGATCGGCCTGCTCAGTGGTCTTTCATTCTTCACCATGCTCATTTCTACTCTCTTGCAGAAATGTCTTCAGTCAGCTGTGACTCACATCAGAAGCCAGGAAATTCTTTCAGAGTGGATCCCATTATCACAACATTCAACAGTCACAAACATTATAAAAAAAACTATTTATTCCTCTTTGCATTATCATTTTTTTAAAAAATTAATTACTTTTATAGATCAATTGCTGTTTTACAGAATTGCTCTGAGCGGGAGATGGGCGGTTTCTAAATGTGACATATAAATAAAGACCTAGTTCTCAGGAGAAAAATCCAATGCTATGGGAAATGGAAGGAAAAAGAAAAGAGGATGACCAGTAGCAAGGTGGATGATGATTCCAGCCCTCTGGAATCAACTTCCCTCAGAGGTTCGTACTGCTCCTTCCCTCCTAGCTTTCCGAAAACTTTTAAAAACACATCTATGCAGACAGGCTTGGGGCTTGTGAGCTGTGCTCTGCCCCTGGGCTTTTGATTGGGACTGTATGTTGTATGAGTGGGTATAGTTTTATTGTTTTTTATATTGTATATTATTATTTTAACTAATTTATATTTTGTACTTGTATTATTTGCTGTGAGCCGCCCTGAGTCTGAGGAGAAGGGCGGCATATAAGTCAAAGTAAAGTAAAGTAAAGTAAAGAATGACTCAATTACAGCAGCAATGAATGCACCATTGGGAGATCAAAAATAACAGGTATGGGAGAGTTCTTCATGGAAAAAAACTATCTATGTGCTCATAACCAACCAACCAACCAATGGACGCAGACACACACTTTCTCTCCTTGAGCCTACTAACATATATACCAACCTAAACACAGGATCTCTTCTCATAACTGGTCTATTATATTTCAGTTCCAGATAGCGAAGTAAAAAAATGAAAATTATGCTGTGGATGTAAGGCTAAATAAAAACAGAAACAGAAAATTATATTGAACGCATGTACACCCATAGAGGAATCTTAATTTAATACATTTAATTCCATATTTGGTTAAATCTCTCTAGATTTGGGGAACATATATACAGTACAATGATTTTGTGGCAGATTTAATAACTAGAGACATAAGACTTTACTCAATCTTTTATTATAGTATAGTAGAAAAATATTTGTAGTGATGTCCTTTCAAGGAACGGTTACCTCATAATCCATATTGAATTAGAAGGCTTAGGTAAATGAAAAAAGTATGCCGCCATATTTCTCCTTCACCAGTCTATCAAATACTAAATGCTACCACTTATTGACATACAGTCTCATTTGCTCCCTCAAGAAGGTGATCATCCATACTTCTGCAAGTCTCTTGGATGTGTCTGGATCAAAAAAAACCAACCCTCCTTCACCACTTAACTTCATGGGGAACTTTATTTATCCATATCCTGTCTTTATTATTATCTGTATCCTGCTTTTATTATTTTTACAAATAACTCCAAGCATAAAATATATCCAACTCCTGTTTTCTCCACAGCAACCCTGTGAGTTAGATTGGGAGAAAATGACTGGCCCAAAGTCCCCCATCTAGCTTTCATGACTAAGGTGGGACTAGAACTTTATAGCCTGGTCCTTATCCACTACATCAAACTGATTCTCCATTTTAGTTTATTATTTTAACTTATTAGAGTTAATAGTACAACTGAGTTGCAGATATCCTGCAGTTCTAACAGGAATCTCTAGAACTTGAAGTTGGCTGTATTTATGTACATTTGTCTGAAGAAATATGTAGATGTAGATATTAACTTCTTGGATAATAAGACAGTCTGACTATCATTAATGCTTTTCTAAAATAATTTTTAAAAAATCTTCTTGCTATAAGTAAGAATAATATGTTTGTTCCTCACCATGAGGGCAGACATCCAGATCTTATTTATATAAAAATTATATATTTCATCATCAGGTATATAAAAATCACCGATTACCTATATAAAAATAAAGATTAAAAAAACAGTCAATAAAATCCTTAAGTAGAGCTTATACAATTCACTCTAAAAAGAAAACAAAACTTTTAAAAGAAAGTTACTGGTTTTTGCACCAAAAGATGATCTAGCTACACATCATTTTTTTTTCAACTGTAAACAAAAAATTTAATAAAATTGTCCTTCAAGACGAAAGAACAGCGACTATACAAATCACTGTGCTTTTTTACAATGTTTTATTACTACACATCTGCATTGGTGGCATAATTTGGGAACAACAAAGCACTTGCCATGGATTAACTGAGCAAATGAGAGCAAAAACAAAGCACAGAGCAACAGTATTAGATCCACAATTTAAAAGTTTATTCTTATTCTTAGATTTCTTTTTTTTTAAAGAAAATTTTATTGGATTTATTTTTAGATTTCTTGTTATGCCTAATTCACTCCCTCAGTTCCAGGAATTGGAAGGTCCTTTGTTCCCAATAGGTTTCGTATTCTTTAGCAGGCGATTGTATGAAGCTTGGTAGCGTTTTGAAATTTTTGTTTTTATTTACCAATTGTGCTGTAGATTGGCAGAAATCTTACTGGTTTGGTTAACATGTGAATGGGAGACCATCAGGAAATGCCAGATTGCAGACTAAACAGGGAAGTTAATTCTTCCCTTTCCTTATGCAGTCAAAGTTTCCTAAGGAACTTGTGATGATTTTGATGAAGTTTACATCAGATTTCTAGAAAGGCAAAGAAGCATCCTAAGATGCTTTCAGGACCCCAAATACAAATTTCTCAAACAATATGTTCCTTTCTACCATTTCACACAAATCAATATGGAACTGGAGTGAATGTATAATCATCAAATTTATGTAGCCCAAGGGTTTGCAGTGAAGTTGGGGAAATGAATGAAGCTGATGTAAACTGACAGATGTTTGCCATAAAATGCTATTGTTGTGTAAAGTTATTCTTATATGTTTTACTGCAGAAATCTGTTTGCAAATCTGTAAGTTTATTGTTCCAGGTAAGTGCTATATTGAGTTCTCTTAACACTCAGACGGGGACTTCAGGACTGGAAGTTTCACTTGAGGCCACTTTCTCAAATTTAGTAGTTGTCCATGCAACAACTTTCTTCATAAATATGATGGAGAATTTTGTAAGGCCCTAATCTTGCCTCAATTTTCACAGAAACAGACTGACAGATAGTACTGCATTTTATCTTACCGTTAAAAAGAAAATTAAAAAACTCATAACTGGAAATGTAGGAATCAAAGCAATAAATAGATGTATCAGAGGTGAAGTAAATGATACAGATGATGCAACTATTACAAATGAAATTACAGACACCTAAAATGAAATAAGAAAGTATATTAATATTTTTAACTTGCTAAGCCTCTAAACCTTTAACTTGCTAAACCGTTACTCCGTAAATTTCTACCCCAGCTAAAACTGGATCTAAGAAATGTCTCTAAACCTGTTTATACTTGTCTATTATGATCAATACTCTCAATTTTCATTTCTTTTACTTCTGCAATTAAATCTGCTGCGGAAAACTAGGTATGAATTCTTCACTTTGCTAATGTTATTGTCTCAGTTGTGAAAAGTTGTCAATGGTTGTTGTGATAAAGCAACTGCTCAAAAGATGGCAGCTGGAGAGGGTCCAAATTATTGCTCTCTCACCTTCCACCAAATGTACACCAAAGAAACATACAAACAATTCTCATACACATTCTGGAATAGCAGGTAAAGCATATATATATCTATAAAATAAGTCGCAAGGTGCTGAAAAAAAATCAGAACAGGCAAGGAAAGAGGGAGATTGAGATCCACAGGCATTCACAAACATATGCATTAAGGGGGAGCATCTTTGCACAGGTACCATTTGCCTTGGGAATGGAAAGCTAAATAATCTTCCTGTTGAATCCTTTGTTCGCATGCGAATGATGAAGACCCATGGTAACTGTTAACTACTCTTTATTCTCCTTCTCCAACAACCAAGCAAAATACAAAAGGCATGCAGGCCTTTTTATATGGCCAGAAACCCGGACAGTGTCAACCAATAAGAACAGAGGGTTTTCGCGCCTTGCGCATGCGCACAAGGCTGGCGCAGCTCTGTCTGGTCCCGGGCAGCTTTTGGAATGCCCGGGACCAATGCAACATCCCGAGCCTGCTTTTGCAGACTCAGGACACAACACTTCCCCTTGTAACTTATGCACACAAAAACTGGGGGGGCGAGGGTAGACTTTTTTCGAGTTAATACAAGGTTACTAATGATAAGTTTGTGCCTATTGTTTTGAATGGCCCAGAATGAGTGCATAGTTCTGGCAATGTTACCATAGACAATTATCTTTTTATTTATTCATTCATTTATTAAATCTGTTTGCCACCCATCTTGATGCAAGGCGATTTTTTGCTACATTTGTCATTGTTTCACCAGCCACTAGCAATACAAGGAATCTACACTTAACAACAGTAATTGGAACTGGATTTTTTGCTGTGGATAATGAACATGTGTTCATCCCAAGCATGTTTAAACTCAGTTACTGATGATTGATGCACTACCTTCGCTGGAAGTTGCTTCTACACTTCCACTACTCTTTCTGTGAAGTAATCATCATTGGAGGTTTAAAAAATTAGCAATATGTGGAAGCGTTGGATTCCTATGATCTGTAGACATTTTTAATGAATTGGTATTTCTTTTCTCCACCTCTCAATCGGGGGGGGGGGGGACAGAGATGGAGCTATCCAACCTGCTTTCCCAGGCCAGCTGCCCTTCACAATCTCTATAAGCACAGAAGCAATATACTCATTCTGAGCTAAATTACATTATTGTCCTTCAAGCGCATACTGTACAACAGTGTTTCCAAAGTTCTCTGTATAATCTACTCTATAGAGAGAGGGGGGGAGGTGAAAGAGAAAGAGGCAGAGTGTACTTCAGGTAATCTTTGTCTTATACCCAGTGACTGTTCAAAGTTACCACAGCACTGAAAAATAAATGATTTTTGACCGCTGCCTGCACAAGCTTCATGACATCCCCATGGTCATGTAATCAAAACTCAGATGCTTTGTTGGTTCCTGGCATGTTGGGTTGTAAAAACTGGGCATGCACAACACACTTACTAACTGCCTTGCTTAGCAATGGAAATTCTGTGATCGTAAGTCAAGGACTGTTGAACAGGAATCTGATGAATTTGATGATTGACTAAAGGGAACATATGTGGAGAGGGCAGAATTGAAATTTAGGCCTCAGCAGACCTTTGAGGCCGTGGAACGTTCCATAGGAAACCACTAGCCCAGGGGTAGGCAACCTTGGCTCTTTTATGACTTGTGCACTTCAACTCCCAGAATTCCTGAGCCAGCCATGCTGAGGGGAAAGGGAGAGGTTTCCAAGCTGAGCCATGCTCAGGAATTCTGGGAGTTGAAGTCCACGAGTCCTAAAAGAGCCAAGGTTGCCTACCCCTGCACTAGCTTATGGGTTAGGCATGTGACCAAAACTACAGAAAGCATGCTTGAGTATTTTTATAACTTCTATACTTCTATACCTTATCTGTTGTGTGCCAGCTTCCTCTTATGTAACTAAGTAAAAGCAAAGAAATCTATAAATATCTGCCTTACACTGTGTTGGGGTTCTTCCACTTTAAGGGAGGATTCATCTTTATTCAGCTGAATAAATGCGTTTGGCTTATCAGGACAAATCCGGACTCCATCTTTTACTTTTTTTTTAACTGAAGTCAAACCTGTGTCTCCTGCATAACAGACTACCTGCATTCCTGCTTCTTTCAGGCAAATATTGCAATTAATAATGTTTCCAACCAATGTGCTATGGAAAAGGCAGTGGTACTGAATAGTTAAAAGCCCTGCCCAGCCCAATGAAGCTTCAGGCAACCTGTGTTCATAGTAAACAATTATTGCATCTCTGATATGGGGAAGGAATTAACCACATAAATTGCCTTCTTATAAAGCCCAGAGGTAGACCGAAGAGGGAACCATCTTTGAAAGCGCCACTCCAGATTTAAGCATGCCCTCCCAACTGACTTCTTGGAGGAGTGTGAAGGCGTCATGTAAAGACCAAGTCACCTAATATTCATCCAGGAAGGATGCAGGCTTTTCCTAATCACATTATCCCACACAATAGAGCAAATTGAATTCTGCATGGTGACTTTTCAGACATAAAGATACTCCTTGACCTATGATCATTAATGAGCCCAACATTGACACTGCTAAGCAAGAGAGCTGTTAAGTGAATTTTGCCCCATTTTACAACCTTTCTTACCAGTGTTAATTGAATCATTGTAGGTATTAGGTTAGTATCATTGTTGTAAAATGAATCTACCTTCCCCCATTGACTTTGCTTGTCAGAAGGTTGCAAAAGGGGATCACATGACCCCAGGTCATTGCAACCATCACAAATATATGCCAGTTGCCAAGCATCTGAATTTTGATCATGTGACCACAGGGATGCTGCAACAGTTATAAATGTGAAAAACTGTTATAGGTCACTTTTTTCAGTGCCATTGTAACTTTGAACGTCCACTAAATGAATGGTTGCAAGCTGAGGATCGCCTGTGGGAAGGGGGAAAAAATGAGAAGAAGTGAATGATTTGGTTGTATACTTACTAATACCAAGATGAATGACCAAAAACTGGCAGTATGCATATTTTTACGAAATATGAAAGCAATCACATATAGGAATAGGACCACAGAGGTACTATAACCAAGCAGAAATATCACCTGTTTAAAAATAAGGCCTTAAATTAATATTATGCTAATTTTTTGGAAAAAAAGAAACAAATTATTCATATTAATATATGCAATATTTTCAATATTTAAATATAAGTAACATTTAAATAGTAGCACAAAAGCATATTATATTAAATATTTGATCAGTTTAACAGACTTTAGGTGCAATCTACAAAAATCTATGTTGGAGAAAAAAAAGATATAGATTTGCCCAGTGTCTGACTCTAGGGGGCAGTGCTCCTCTCTGATTCACAACAAAATACTGTATCCAGCATTGTCCAAAGCCATTTCCCGTGGTCATGTGGCCAGCATGACTACATTCTGAAAAGATACAGAGCACTGTTACCTTCCCACAAAATGGTACCTATTTAACTACTCGCATTTGCCTGCTTTGAAACTGCTGGCTTGGCAGGAACCGGGGTAAGAACAGGAGCTCACCCCATCATGCTGCATTTAGATCTCAAACGGCTAATCTTTCGATTGACAATTCCCACGTCTTAACCACTATCTTGAGTCTGCTTCACACCCTAGTAACCCCACTGGCTCTGTTGGCTAGAACTGTCTTATAATGATGTTGCCTGAATAATTATGGAGTTGCCATCTCAGCTGATTACTGGGCCTTTGTATCCATTTCGAGTAGCCTCTCTTTGCTACTCTTCAATCACTTACTGAAATACTTATTTGTGACCAGAAGCCTACCATTCAAAGCCTAAATCTGGACCGTTTGCTACATATTATTAAGTAAGTTACTGATGTCCATCATGCAAAAGTGTAAACATTAAAAGCTATTAAAGGCCACATTTTAAATGTTAGTTAAATCATTAAACTTACCAAAAGTAAACATAAAATGCTCAGATTCCCAGCGGTTTCAATAGTTAATTGTAGAATCCAGGGCCATAATCCTAAAACAAGTAGGGCACAGTGCAGAGGAACATCTATCAGAGCTTGTCCAAACCAATAGGCAGAAGGAAAAAGCCCGGAGATCCAGAGCTGAGAGTGAGTTTTTATCTAGCAAAACAAACAAATAAATATTTTGAGGTGAGGGGAGAGGAGAGGTTTTGAGGTCAAATTGTAGAATCAGATAGAGAAAGAAAACTACACAGAATTCAGATTTATTCTTTTAATGGTTTTATAATCTACCCAAATGATTTGTACAATTAGACAGATTTCAGACAAAAGAAGGGGAAAATAACTAAACAGTATATACCAGAGTTAATATAGGTAACTGGACATCAATATAAAACATAAACACGTATGTATCTCCACAGTGATCTGATGTTTCCTTATTAATCAGCACAACCTTGCCAATGCAGTGGAATATTTTAACATAAATTTAGTTATTTTTACCTTGTAATCATTCATGCTCATCATTGCAAACTGAGGTGGTAAAGCAGGCAGAAAAATGAAAGTCACTAAGATTTGCAGTTGGAAAAAATAAAATGGAAGATGTTCATTTTGAAATTCCTGGAAAATGGATTTTAAAAAAAGTTTTATATGTGCACTGTGATAAAATGTCATAATGAAATAGTTGTTCTAAACACGTCTACTTGGCAAGCTTAGATATGACTAATAATGAAATTTAAAATAGTCTAACCAACTGATTTTTCCACATTTTAATGATTTCTTAAAATCTACATTAATTCTTTTAAAAAAGATATTCCTATACATTCCCATTTATTATCTGCCTCCATATTTGTGATCTTATTGGAATACTTACCCCTAAAAATAATTGACTCCAAATTCGAAGATGGGCAGTGGAATTAAGCATGTTCAAAAATGCATTGCTGATGATGTTGACAAGCACAGGAAAGCAGTTAGTTTTTTCTACGTGGCACATAAGTGTGAACCCGTATTTCTGAACCAAAGCAACAAGTTAGAATATAGATGAATCAAGAGAAGAAAGTGATCAAAAAAACAATAGTTTGAAAAAGAGGCAAGAGGCAAGAGGTAAGAGCTCATGACTGACACATTTTGACTAATAATCAAACATAAGGTTCTCTTTTATAGCCTACTGTAAGAGCCTCATCTGGTTTTTAAGTGAGAGCCAGGTTATAATTTACTTAAATTTAATACAATTACATTAAACGTGTTAATACTGTATTCCTTTTGGTACATTAACAGTTTTAAATGAATAATAGAATTTCTCAACTTAGCAACTTTAAGATCTGTGGACTTCTATTCCCAGAATTCCTCAGCCAGCAAGGAACTCTGGGAGTTGAAGTCCACTTAAAGTTTAAAGTTGCTAAAGCTGAGAAACATTGGCAATAACATGTTTCAGAGAAGCTGTCCCTGAGAGTGGGGTTGCCAACATACTTCATCCTACACAGTTTGCATTGTAAGGCCATTCATGCACCTGTTCCATCCCTGTATTGCTTCATTAATGTTACACACAAGGATCTCACAGATGGGTTTAACCAAATGGCTCTTTCCATCTACTATTAAATTCTTCATATGGATTGGAAACTCTCCACTCAAAGGCTCATATCATTGGGGGGGGGGGAAACACATACACTCTTACAAAAAGCAAACTTTAAAATTTCATGGTATTAAAAGTTCTCTAGTATTCTATCCATTGCAGCATGAATATCCTAATTAGCCTTCACTTTTCCTTAAAGTTACCATTCATGAAGGATAAGATTACTATAATGAAGGTTATACTCTAAAATATACTTTTGTTTGGAAGGTTAACGTAGCGATAGATCATGATAAAACATTTGGCCATTATTGTATCCAAACGTGAAGTGTTCCTATTTATGCCCCACCAGTGTCTTTTGTGCTCATTTTAGATTACAGGAGGTCTTTAACTTACCACCAGTCATTTAACAACTAGTCAAAGTTACGACAGACTCCTCAGAGCTACTTACAACACGTTTTTGGAGTTATGACAGTTGCACACCCTCCCATTTGGTGAGTTCCGCAACTGGCTCACTGTTACAGACGTTTGCAGCATCCTGCAAATGACTACAATTTGAGGAGGGGGGGGTTGCCAGGTTTTAGCATTTATTTCCCGTTTCTGGCCAAAAAAAAAAGCCTCCTAGACCAGGGAAAATGGATTTGCTTAACAATTATCATAGTCACTTAGCAACTGCTTAACAACTGTCATTAAGAAAGTCATTGCAACTTTGAATTTTGTCACGTGATACCTCGACTTATGACTCTAACTACTTATGACCAAAATCCCAGGCTCATTTATAATCATAAGTCAAGGATTGTAAAAACAAGGAACAATCATTCTTTCCTTTTTTTTCAAATCTGATACCCTACATACATGGTGGACCCTAATATAATTAAATTATATTAATTAATATAATTAAATATATATTAATTACATTTAAAATATAGTTAAAATTATACTCCCCAAAGACAGCTAAATTCTTCTCAATCAATTCTATTAAATCCATTGTTTCATTTTTCCAAAAAGAGGGAAAGAATTCAATGTTACCTTGTCTTCAATGTCTACTTGTATGGCCCCATTGTGAACCAGCTGGTCACTGATATTGTTACCTGAGATTACGTCCATAAGAATGTTCTGATTTTTTACTGCCTGGATAAAATTGTCAATTTTTTCACCTAGAAAATAAAACAAAGGAGGACAAAATAAATTTATGGGGTATTTATTTTCCAAACAAAGAAAAGAGTACCAAATAATCAACAATGTAATATTTAAATATAATCTTACATCTAATATTCAATTCACATTTAATTGTAGATTAGGATGGATAACTCTGGAACTCTACCCTTTATCAAATTCTAAATCTGTCTGTCTGTCTGTCTGTCTGTCTGTCTGTCTAGCTAGCTAGCTAGCTAGCTAGCTAGTGAGATTTTGGAAGTAATTACAAAGAATCCTTGCCATGGGAAAATGTTTTTGTTCTGAATTCTTAAAAAAAGTCTTTAAAAATTGGGCACTAGAAGCAACTAGAAGGAACTAATGTTTACAAGTAATGGAGGAGACTACTCAAATCTGACTTATAGATACAGAGTAAATCGAACTATTTTATCATTGGACATATTGAATCATATTTTTGAACAATGGACCCAGAAATCATTTTGCCTCTATAGATAGACTGTGATGTAAAAGATGTTATGGAAGAGGAACAAGTTAAAACAACCAGCTACAAAAATGATTTTAAAAATATGTCATATTGGACATAGAAAAGAAACTGGCAAATGTCTTGATAAATAAAAGCACTGCAAGAGAGTGACTTGAATAATTTTCCTAAATTGGATTTACAAAAGAGGCTTGTTAAAGCTTTGAAAAATTTTGTAAGAAGGAACTAAAAAGAAGAAGAAAAGAAATGAAGTTCTAGAACCTTACTTGAAGGGAAAGTTCAAAATAGTCAGAACTAAAAGGAATGAATATAAAGTTGGTTTATTTGACCAAGGTTGAAATATGTTATTATCTCCGATACCCCTTAATGGAGTTTTGGTGATCAGGGCTGAAACGAGGTTTTAACGATTTGTTTATAGATGAGTGATGGGATATAGGAAGAAAAGAACATTTGTTGTACTTCAGTAGATGGTGAATTGTTTCTTTTTCTATTATTTCTTTTCTTTGGTTTATTTCTTATTAGTTTTTATCGTTGCATTTGTAATTTGTAATATAAATACTATGAAAAAAATATTATATTCTTCGCCCTTACCTGTGTTGTTAAGGATCAGAAGTCCAGATTTTTCCTTGAAATGCCACTTTCCTGGCTGAAAGTATAACCCAGGATGAAGCTCTGCATAATGCATAGTCAACGAAACAGCAAAGGAAGCAGTTTGAAATATATAAGGTAATAAAATGATTCCAGAAATTAGTAAACTGTAAAAAAGAGAAACACAGATTAAGCATAACAGAGATGTGATACCCAACCAGTGCCATTCTACTTAATTTATTAAGATAGTGAGAGCAACATTATTTAGAGGAAAAGTGATCTTTATTAATTCCCCTAAGTTTTGAACCACTGAGGAAAACAAACTGCAGTTCTATCTATTTAAAAATCCTTTTTTTTAATAAAAAATTGCTTATTGTATATGAAGCAAATGGCATCCTGGTAATACAAAACAAAGCAGGTCTTTCCCAACCCATAATTTTGTGTGTTTTATAGTTTTATAATATCTTTATATGAGGAAAAGTAGATGTACTTTTCTAATAAAATTTATAATTAGTTAACGAATAACATGGACAGGGCAACTTCACAGGATCAAAAATTCCATTGACAAAATCTGATATTTTCAGAGTGAAATCGGAGTATAGCAAGATTTGTTTGCACAAATATCCAGGGGATCATGTGTGCCCTCTCTCTGAGATCATAATTTGTCTTCATCCTTGGAGAAGAAATATTTTATATCCTTGGACCCTTTAATGATCATTAAGAGAGAGGGATGGAGAGGGGGAGAGGGAGAATGAGAGAGATAAAGGGAGGGATGGAGGGAGGGATGGTGGGAGAGAGAGAAAAGGAGAGAAAAGAAAGAGGACGGGAGGGAGATTATCTTTAGAGAGGTAATCCTCGAGTTACAGCAGTTCACTTAGTGACCGTTCAAAGTTATGACATAACCCCCCCCAAGTACTTACAACAGTCCCGCAGTTACGAATGTTGCAGCTCCATAGCAATCATTCACCCTTACGAATGCCCGCAGAGGCACTGCAGCATTCGTCCTGCCTGTTTCCCTCCCCCTGCTGGGTCTCCACAGGCACTGGGTCTGTGGATATTCACTTTGCAAAGATCTAGCAAACTTTCAGTTTCCTGGCCTGCTTCAGTGCTTCAGGCCTCTGATCTCACATGATTTCATGGTACTTTAGGCCTCTGCTCTCTGCAAACAGAGGCCTGGACAAGATCTGCCGCAAAAGGCTTTGCAAATGGAGGGAAGGCCTGAAGCACCAAAGCCTTCCCTCCATTTGCAAAGCCTTTTACCATCTTTGCAAAAAGCCTTTGCCACCAAGAACGGAAGCCGGGAAGGGCATGTGCATCCTTGAGGAAAGGCCTTTGCTGCCGTAAACAGAGGCCCAGAGGGACATGCACACTCCTCCGAGCCTTCGTTCTCGGCAGCAAAGGCTTTTTGCAAAGATTACTGGAGCCTATAAGGACACAATCTCTCATCCCTGCAGGCCTCGGCGAGCATTTGTTCAAGGCAAAACTGCAGCAGAGGCTGGAGAGGAGACAGTTCCCTTGATCATTGAGATTTATGAAAGGTAAGTGACCCAGTTGGGCAGGATGGGGGGGAGGGGGAAGCATGAATCTCGCCCGGCTGCCCTGTTTAGGGTGACTCGCTCTCTCCTTGATACAGGGAGGAGAGAGGAACCTTTGCAGGGCAATGCCGAAGAATTTAACAGCTTTTTCGCAGACAAGGTCGCTCAGATCCGGGCTGACTTGGACTCCAATTGGAATACAGTGTCGGCTGACAATGAGTCAGTCGAGATGACAGAGGCCCGTCTAAGTCCTGTTGAATGGGAGGAGTTTGATCTGGTGACTCCTGATGACGTGGACAAGGCCATTGGAGCTGTGAATTCTGTCACCTGTTTACTGGGCCCGTGCCCCTCCTGGCTGGTTTCGGCTAGCAGGACAGTGACACGGAGCTGGGTCCAGGCTGTTGTTAACGCTTCATTGAGGGAGGGGTCCTTTCCGGCTCCCTTAAAGGAGGCACTTGTGCGGCCCCTCCTCAAGAAGCCTTCCCTGGACCCGGCAGTTTTAAATAATTATCGACAAGTTTCCAACCTTCCCTTTTTAGGGAAGGTTGTTGAGAAGGTGGTGGCACTCCAACTCCAACGGTCCTTGAATGAAGCTGATTATCTGGGCCCTCAGCAATCTGGGTTCAGGTCCGGTTACAGCACGGAAACTGCTTTGGTCGCACTGACCGATGATCTCTGGCGGGCCCAGAATAGAGGTTATTCCACTATCCTGGTCTTCTTGACCTCTCAGCGGCTTTCGATACCATCAACCATGGTATCCTTCTGCGCCGGTTGGAGGGGCTTGGAGTGCGGGGCACCGTTCTGCAGTGGTTCACCTCCTACCTCTCTGGCCGGTCACAGTTGGTGTTTGCAGGAGGTCAGAGATCGGCTCCGAGGTCTCTTCCGTGTGGAGTCCCTCAGGGGTCTGTTCTCTCACCTCTGCTTTTCAACATATACATGAAGCCATTGGGTGAGATCATCCGTCGACACGGGGTGAGTTGTCATCAGTATGCTGATGACACTCAGCTTTATATCTCTACCCCGCGTCATTACAGGGAAGCAGTGGAAGTGATGAACCGGTGCCTGGAGGCTGTTGGGGTCTGGATGGGTGCTAACAGGCTCAGACTCAATCCCGACAAGATGGAGTGGCTATGGGTTCTGCCTCCCAAGGACAATTCCATCTGTCCATCCATTACCCTGGGCGGGGAAGTCTTGTCCCCTTCAGAGAGGGTTCGCAACTTGGGTGTCCTCCTCGATCCACAGCTAAGTTTAGAATACCATCTTTCGGCTGTGGCGAGGGAGGCATTCACCCAGGTTCGCCTGGTGCATCAGTTGCGACCCTATTTGGACCGGGAGTCACTCCGCACAATCACCCATGCCCTTGTCACCTCGAGATTCGACTACTGTAATGCTCTCTACATGGGGAAACCTTTGAAGAATGTCCGGAGACTGCAGGTGGTCCAGAATGCGGCCGCGCAAGTCATCTTGGGTCTTCCAAGACTTGCTCATGTCACTCCAGCCCTCCGTGAGCTGCACTGGGTGCCAATTGGTCTCCGAACACAATTCAAAGTGTTGGTTATGACCTATAAAGCCCTATATGGCAATGGGCCAGGATACTTGCGGGACCGTCTTCTGCCTCATGAATCCCAGTGACCGGTTAGGGCACATAGGGTTGGCCTCCTCTGGGTCCCATCTGTTAGACAGTGCCGTCTGACGGGACCCAGGGTTAGGGCCTTCTCTGTTGCTGCCCCAGCCCTCTGGAATCAACTTCCCTCAGAGGTTCGTACTGCTCCTTCCCTCCTAGCTTTCTGTAAACTTTTAAAAACACATCTTTGCAGACAGGCTTGGGGCGTGTGAGCCGCGCTCTGCCCCTGGGCGTTTGATTGGGAGTGTATGCTGTATGAGTGAGTATAGTTTTTGCAGTTTTATAGTTTTTATATTGTACCATTATTTTAAGTAACTTATATATTTCTGTACTTATATTTCTGTTGTGAGCCGCCCTGAGTCTGGGGAGAAGGGCGGCATATAAGTCAAAATAAAGATAAAGATAAAGATAAAGATGAGATATCTCAGTGGGTTGGGGGAGGCCTTGCGTGGTTGGAAGCATTAGCCCCCCCCCATGGACTTTCCCACCGAGATACCTCATGCCCTTAACGATCTGTGCATTCAATTAGCAAATGCATGGGCAAAAGCAGGGAGTGATCATGTTCAAGTTACATGATTCACTCCTACGAATCCTTGGGTTATGAATGTAATTGGCAGGCTCCATTACATTTATAACTTGAGGATTACCTGTATTTTGTTCAAGATTCATGCAGACAAATTTTCACGTCAATCATGGCATATATTTTGGCCCTTATTCCATAAGAAGATTGTACATTCAACATGCTTCAAATATAATTAATAAATCACTCACAGGGCTCCCCAGATTTTGCATTCCCTCTTGAGATTTAAAAAGTGCATTCTTGCAATGGCATAAACTTGTTGTCTCCAGAGTCTTAAGCCCTTTGTTGTCACTTTCCCCATCTCTGACAGCAACAGCAGATTCTGCTCCATTTCATCCTTTCCTGGTTCTTCTCCTTCCCCTTCATAACAGACTCCATAATCTAAGATAAGTTTTAAAAATATCTTTCAATATGCTTATTTCAGTTGAAGAAAATCTTCGTTTTCTAACTTTCATCCCTCTCTGTTCCCTTCTAGCTTCTCACACCCAAATCTCTTCATTACACTCTTTGCTATATCTCTTCAATTATTACCCTAAAGTACTTCTAGCAGAAGATATTCCAAATACTTTACCGGAATTTTTTTCATTTCCTTCTTGTTTCAGGAAGACATCTTCCAGAGTTGTTATAGTAACTCCATAGTCAAGTATTCCTAGATCTGTCTGTTGATCAATTTCATTGAACAAATCTGAGTGGACAAAAACAAATCATATGCTTGACTTTGATTTGTCCTTCTAATTTAAAATAAGGTTTTAAATTAAGGTCTAAGGGGCTCCCACAAAGAAGAGGGAGTCAAGCTATTCGCTAAACCACCTGAAGGCAGGACAAGAAGCAATGGAAACTTATGAAGGAGGGATCCAACCTAGAAATAAAAATAAATTAATGAGAATGTGTAGAATGGCTTGCCTTCAGAAATTCTGGGTGCTCCATCTTTGGAGGTTTTTAAGAGAGATTGGACAGCCATTTGTCTGAGATGTACAGGTATAATATAGGGGGTACCTTGCTCAATAGTAGTAACTGTGAGAGGGATCTCAGAGTCCTAGTGGACAATCACTTAAATATGAGCCAGCAGTGTGTTGCAGCTGCCAAAAAAGCCAACACACTGCTGGGCTGCATTAACAGAGGGATAGAATCAAGATCACGTGAAGTATTAATACCACTTTACAATGCCTTAGAAAGGCCACACTTCGAATACTGCATCCAGTTTTGGTCACCATGATGTAAAAAAGATGTTGAGACTCTAGAAAGAGTACAGAGAAGAGCAACAAAGATGATTAGGGGACTGGAGGCTAAAACATATAAGGAACAGTTGCTGGAATTGGGTATGTCTAGTTTAACAAACAGAAGAATGAGAGGGGATATGATACCAGTCTTCCAATATCTCAGGGGCTGCCATAAAGAAGAGGGAGTCAAGCTATTTTCCAAAGCGCCTGAAGGCAGGACAAGAAGCAACGGAGGGAAACTAATCAAGGAGAGAAGCAACCTAGAACTAAGGAGAAACTTCCTGACAGTTAGAACAATTAACCATGGAACAACCTGCCTCCAGAAGCCGTGAATGCTCCAACACTGGAAGTTTTTAAGAAGAGACTGGACAGCCATTTGTCCGAAATGGTATAGGGTTTCCTGCCTGAGCAGGGGGTTGGACTAGACGACCTCCAAGGTCTCTTTCAACTTTATTGTTGTTGTTGTTGTTGTTGTTGTTATCATCATTATTATTATATAGGGCAGTGGTGGCAAACCTTTTAGAGACCGAGTACCCAAACTGCAACCCAAAACCCACTTATGTATCGCCGGGTGCCAGGTGGGCATGGCCCACTGGGTAGGCGTGGCTGTGGTGGTCATGGCAGACTGGGTGGGTTTGGCCAAGGTAGGCGTGATCACCTTGATGTTGCTCATGGGGAGGGATGCCTGTGGGGGCCGGGCAGGGTTGGGGGAGATCCAGGGGTCTCTGGCAGGTGGGGTGGTGGGCAGGAGGCTTGTCCTGCGGGGTGAGGCGAGGCAAGGCAAGGTGAGGCAGGGCGGGGGTGCCATTGTCGCAAGACAAGGCAGGGGCCAGGACGGCTTCTGCCTGACACTATTGGCCCCCGCACACAGAGGACAGTGAGCACATGGGAGGCAACAGTGTCCATCAGCAGCCACAGCCTGCCAGCCCCCCAATCGGCACATTCTGGGGCTCCGCAGCCCACCACCAGCAGTTCAGAGAAGCCGCCTCTGAGCTGGACAGCCAGCCGACAGCTGAGGAGGTGATGCAGTGGGTCGTGCCCAGGAAAAGGAGAGCATGCGAGTCCAGGAAGGAGGGGATGAGGGAGAGGGAAACCAGTCGTGCCGGTATGCATCTGGCCACATGGGACCTCAGCGAGTTAGCGGGGGGCTGGTTGAAGAGGGACAGTTGCCATCTGCAGGGCATGGTGTGCGTGCCCACAGAGAGGGGTCTGAGTGCCACCTCTGGCACGCGTGCCACAGGTTCGCCACCACTGATATAGGATCTTCTACTTGAGCAGGAGATTGGATTAGATATCTAAGGCCCTTTTCAATTCTGTAATTCTATTGTAAGAGTGCTTCATAATTTTACATAGGTCCTTTGGCATATGATAGAGAGCAAGTTAAATTCAGGTGACTTCAACTATATGGGTTCTTTCAGAAAACAGTGACTAAATTTATTTTTATTTACTGGATAATTACCTGGAAATTTATTCACGTGTTCTGAAGGCAGGATGTATCTCAGCTCATTTTCATGTTGTCCTGATAATTTCACCGAAGGAATGTAGTGCTTAACCAGTGATGTTGTTCTTTCAGAATCACAAATTTCATTTATATACATCCTGTTCATGTTAAACAAACATTTAGGCAGGCAGCAATGGCTAAGAGTTGCATTTTTTTCCCCTTGAATTTATGGACTTCATTTTTATTTTCTTTTATTATTTTCTTTTAGTTAAAACCTTATGTAAGTCATCCATAATCACAAACTGCAGGATGGGCAATCATATAAATTATTTAAATACATACATGCACATATCAAATATATGCTTCTAATATGCAAAATTGTATAAAATATCAATGCATAAAAATATTCTGGTTTAATGGACATTCAGCTTTAATGTCTATCACTTTCCCCCCCAAATTGCCTAAACTGAGAGGTTTCTATATTGGAGAAAATCATTTAAGAAAGAATCTGTTAATTTCTGACCAAGTTCAATCATTTAAAGTTGGCTAAATTTAAAACTAGTATTTAATTTCTTTCAACATTTATCCTGTAGCTATGAAATACATAATGTGATATTATGTTTTTGATATTTTATCTAAATCTCCCTGCTCATTCATAGAACTATCATTATTACATTAGATCACATTTCATTAAATACACTTTTGTATAAATGCATCCTAACTATATAACTAAATGTCATCTTCCAGCACCCCTTATTACTAATCATGCAGGTTAAGATTGCTTGGAGTTTTGGTTTGGCAACTTCTATAAGATCCCATATTAAACAGAAAATTGCTAAATTTATAGCAGATTTATAAATATTTCAGTTCCTCGCTCAGACTAAAAATGTCTTTGTAGACCTACTGAAGTTGTCGATTTGTTTAATTTTAGATTTATATATTCCTCAATTACCCTTTTGTTTTCAAACTTTAATAGGAATTTATAGATTCTAAGTATATCAATATCCTCAGTGAGGGCCACTTGCACTTGTTCAATTCAGGAATTCATGAGCACCACGGCAGTAATTACTGACTAGATCTCAAATTCTGTCTGCCTCAGTCATCAAGCAGGATTCTTCCTGGATTTGGAGGCTTTAGTTAAATAAGCTGAAGCTTCTCTTTGTGCTGTTTTTACTTTTTGTAGCACTTTTCTTCCTTTATTCATTTAATTATTTTAGTGGCTAATCAATAAGTGCCTTGAGAATTCCATTTTGCAAATGGAAAAGGGTGAATGAAGAATTGCAGGAATTAATGAAAGTTAAGTTAACCAAGACTGCATCGGATTGATAGGAAACAATCCACAATTGCCAAGCAAATAAAATGCCATGTTGCCATAGTCCTAGTACCTTAAATGATAGCCAATTCCCCATTTTTTCTTCAAGAACAGAGATGAGCCAACACAATTCAGCCTGCCATGTGAGATAATAGCTTTGCGATCTAGAGAAACAGCAAGCAATAGCATTTTTGTTGTTATCTGTGTTAGCAATACAAAGCCCTCTACGCCAAATTCCAATTGTCAAATGAATGGGTGTTTTAGAAAAGTGAGTCAGCAAAACAAAATCCACAAATACTTTGACATCAATTAGTCCTTATGATAAGCATATGCATTGTAATTGGTTTTATTACTGTATAACAGCAGATTTGTTCCCTTGCAATAGGATAAGCCTACATAATGCATGTACGACTACAATATCCCATATTCCAGGGGTTCTCAACCTTGGCAACTTTAAGACTTGTGGACTTCAACTCCCAGAATTCCTCAGCCAGCTTTGCTGGCTGAGGAATTCTGGGAGTTGAAGTCCACAAGTCTTAAAGTTGCCAAGGTTGAGAACCCCTGCCATATTCCAAATCTCTGCTCCAATACCATGATCACTGAGTGGTCCCAGCTAAACTACAATCAGTCGAGGCTAACTTTTTTTTTTGTTCAAGCTTTTATTGGGTTATCAAAATATAAAATACAAAGAGAAATTCAAAAAAGTAATGGAAAAGTAGGAGGAGGGAGAGGAAAAGGAAAAAAAGATATAGTGTAAAGAGGGAAAAAGAAAGAAAAAGGCACCAACGTCCGACACTCTTTAACACAGTGGAAGGTAACAACATTACAACCACAACTTTTTACTTTTACACAGCAGTACGTACAAATCATTTCTATAACAATAAACCTATCTAATTACCAAAAATAAATTCAAAGTTTCATTTCTTTTTTCATTACAGGCACAAAATCCAGAAGCAATTTCAATGTATTCTCTTTTTTGGATAAAATAATCAATTTGATCATCTCTGCTTCCCTTTGCTGTGGGGGATAGTATATGCTTTTGTTAACTCATTAATCTTTATCACAATTCATATTTAAAAAATCCTCTATATTATTTTATTTTTTTGTTTAACCATAAAGGGAGAAAACACTTTTTCTAATTTTGATATTTTACTAACTTTAAAAAATATTCAAGTAACCCCTTCATTTTAAACCCAGAACCCAAAACACAATATTACATTAGAGCTTTCATTCAAATATATATACAGTATATCACACCCATATAAGCCCAATTAACTTCAATTAGCTCATTGAATTCAAACCTCTCCCTTGAGTTTATCCTCATGGAGTAAATCTTTTTCTTCTCTTATTTTCAAATTTAATCAATAGCATTTTACAAACTTTGGGAATTATTCAGCATTACATAAAAAGGCAGAAGACATGCATTTACAAACTCATTTTATACGTATAAAACTGCCTTAAAGCTTTCTTTCAATACATATATCAAACTTAAATATCCATCCTAATTAATTAAGTCATTAAATTTAAGTCACTCTCCAGCTTATGTTGATAAAATGAAATATTTTTGTTCTCAGGAGTGTCTATCAGGTGTTTCCCAATGTAAAATGCTTCTTAGTAGGAAATTATGAAAAATTATAGTAATTTGCTTATTAGACTCTGAAACTGTACCCTGTTTGGATGAAAATGCTTGTCTTGCAAAGACTCAGAAGAGAGAACACTGCGATCATTATGCTATAAATCAGCGGTTCTCAACCTTGGGGTTGCGACCCCATTTGGGGTCGCGAGACCATTTCGCGGGGGTCGCCGGACACCGCGGGCCGCCATTTTGTTTTTAATTTCTTTTATTTTTTTAATTTTTTTTATTATTTTTTTGGCCGGTGCATGCGCAGTTCGGCCTGTCGCGTGCACGCGATGGGCCGAACCGCGCATGTGCGGCGCGCACGACGACCCATCCGCACACGCATGCGCAGTGCAAAACTCCGGCAGGCACACGGAGGAGCGGTCCGGAGCAGGCGGGCGCAAAGCTGCCTCCTTCCCGCTCCGCTCCGCCACGTCCCAGGCCCGGCCTCCAACTCACCCTCCGGCAGCCGGCCAAGCGGTCGGGGCAGCCGGACCTCGAGGCGGGCCTGCACTTCACCGAGACCGGCTCGGCTGTGGCGAGAGGCGCCCGGCGGCCGCCTCCGGCCCCCAAATCCGCACTACGGACTGGCGTCCAGGTCCCAGCGCTCTGTCTGCCAGGCTCGTCCGGGACTCCTGTGCCTTCCGCAGGGCTGGCAGCGGCCGCAGGTAGGTAGGCAGGCGGCAGGACTGGGGAGCCTGCCCGGGCCAGCTCCCTCCCTTGGTTGGCGGCGGCGGCCGAAGCAGGCGGTAAGGCGCCCAGCCAGCGGATCGGCAAGATGAACTGGTGAGTCCCTGCCGGGCGTGGGGGGAGGCCGAGCCAGGGAAGGAGCTGGGCGTGGGGGGAGGCCGAGCCGGGGAAGGAGCCGGGCGTGGGGGAAGACCGAGCCGGGGAGGGAGCCGGGAGTGGGGGGAGGCCGAGCCGGGGAGGGAAAGTGTCTTTAAACACTGCCCTAATGAATCTACCCAACACAAAGAGAAAGAGTTGAAAGGGACGTATATTGGTGAGAGAGGGAATTGCAGGGGGAAAGCAAAAGATCTCTTTCTCCAGTGAGCCAGAGGAAAAACTGCACTGGATGAAAAAAAACAACCCTGGGGACAGAACAAGCATTTATTTTCTCACAACAGTGAACCTCATCCTTCCTGGCAGCCCCAACTAAGATATGGGAGCCATTGCCCTGTCTACTATCCAGTAAATGGCATTCAGAGGCAAGCTATCTCTACAATTTGTAATCATGATTGCAAACCCCCATTTCAAACTATAATACAATCATTTAAGCCACTGAAAGTCAACACAAGCAAAAACAAATCACCAGTTCCATTATGTATTTTGTGAAAACTTACTCTCAACCATGCTTAGAATTTGTAGGCTGAAGTTTTGTTTTTCCCTCATTATATTTAGGAGAGTGGTTCATAGGTTGTTCAGAGATTTGCGGCGCAAAGCTCTGGATTCCGCTCCCCCCCCCCGCCACGCCAGCCCCATCGCCTCCACCGGCTCCTTCCCCCGCGGCAGCAACGCCCGCTACTTCGCCCCGCCGCTTCCCATCGCGCTGGGCCGAGAGGGCGGCGGGGCTGTGCGGAGCAAGCGAGAGAGCCTCCTTCCCTCCGAGCTTGGCAGCAAGAGACCGGGAAGAAAACCCGCCCCTCCAGCTCACTCACTCACTCACCCGCCGCTTCGCTCGCGCTCCCTTTTCCGGCGACCAACCTGCCTTTCTTTTTTTTTCTTGGGAGCGCGAGCGAAGCGGCGGGTGAGTGAGTGAGCAAGCTGGAGGGGCGGGTTTTCTTCCCGGTCTCTTGCTGCCCCAGCCAGAAGGAAGCTCCCTGCGCCAAGGAGAGGTTCCCAGTGCGCCTCCCCTCGTCCCCCTGCGGCGGGGTGAGTGAGTGAGCGGCGGCGGCGGCGGGGAAGGGAGGGGAGGGGAGCGGCGCAAAGCTCTGGATTCCGCTCCCCCCCGCCACGCCAGCCCCATCGCCTCCACCGGCTCCTTCCCCCGCGGCAGCGACGCCCGCTACTTCGCCCCGCCGCTTCCCATCGCGCTGGGCCGAGAGGGCAGCGGGGCTGTGCGGAGCAAGCGAGGGAGCCTCCTTCCCTCCGAGCTTGGCAGCAAGAGACCGGGAAGAAAACCCGCTTCTCCAGCTCGCTCACTCACTCACCCGCCGCTTCGCTCGTGCTCCCTTTTCCGGTGACCAACCTACCTTTCTTTTTTTTTCTTGGGAGCGCGAGCGAAGCGGCGGGTGAGTGAGTGAGCGAGCTGGAGGGGCGGGCTTTCTTCCCGGTCTCTTGCTGCCCCAGCCAGAAGGAAGCTCCCTGTGCCAAGGAGAGGTTCCCGGTGCGCCTCCCCTCGTCCCCCTGCGGCGGGGTGAGTGAGTGAGCGGCGGCAGTGGCAGCGGCGGGGAAGGGAGGGGAGGGGAGCGGTGCAAAGCTCTGGATTCCGCTCCCCCCCCCGCCACGCCAGCCCCATCGCCTCCACCAGCTCCTTCCCCCGCGGCAGCGACGCCCACTACTTCGCCCCACCACTTCCCATCACGCTGGGCCGAGAGGGCGGCGGGGCTGTGCGGAGCAAGCGAGAGAGCCTCCTTCCCTCTGAGCTTGGTGAGCCAGCCTCGCCCTCTTCGGCTGGGGCGGCGGATGGGGCGGCGGCGGCAGCGGCTCTCCCTGCGCAGCCTGCTGGCCCGGCGTGCGGCTGGAGAGGCTCGGGGCTCGGCTTGCGCGGGGAGGTCCGGCTGCCCCCCTCGGCGTCTCTTCCCCAGCCCCGCCGTTTCCACCGGGTGTGCGCGTCCATCTTCCCTCCCCTCCGCCCTCATCTTTCCCCGAAAGTAAGATATACGTCTTACTTTCAGGGTACGGCTTACATTAGCCGACCCCCCTGACCCCCCCCGATACGTCCTACAATCGGGGGTGTCTTACTATCGGGAAAACACGGTATGCTATTGCTTCTCTTATCACTAGACTGTAGCCCTTAATCCAGAGTAATACATACATTCAATCACAGTTGTTCCTGGTCTTTTGGTATCTCTTCTGCTACTTCATTTCATGGAGCAACTCAATAAACCAACTCAGACGTAATACACCCAGGAGCAGTGAACAGCAGAGGCTACACAAGAACAATCCTACCCAGACTGTTGTCTCTTGCTCATTACAAGTGATAGCTAAGGCTTCAAATTAAACTGCCCATCAAAATCTCAGGAAAGTCCTTAAACATCTTCAGAAAATCAAGAGAATCCATCAAGCACCTGGGTGGACCAATCAAATAATCCCTGACTGCTCACTGAGGGTGCAGCACCAGAATAGTCCAGTCTAACCAAAGAACTTATTTGATTAGGGTAGAATACATTCTGAAATGTATTGGAAGGTGCAAATGGCCAGGAGCATTCACTGAGTTCAAAGCACAGAAGAGTTTATTGTTGCTATCTGTTCTTAAGAATCTGATTAACTAATGGCCAGTGGTGCTAAATTGACAACAGGTAAGGATCAACAGAATTCAGAGGGGGAAAGACTTGGGTCTCTTGTGGCAATACAATGACTCCAAACTGATGACATTTTTACTCCGCTTTCCAGCTCAGCCTGCTCTTTTCCTTCATGTATCCTTCAATAGTGATGAATGGCCATTTCATTTGTAGTACACCTTGCAGCATTACAACAAACTTAAAAACAAACCAACAAACCCAGGAAGGACTCCCTTATAACTGGAAGTGGCTTTCTTGCCAAACAAATAATTCTTATTTTCCATAACTGATTAATTGGAATTATATGCAGGCAAGTGGAGAAGGATACTGCCAGCGCATAAGTGTAGAGCTACCTTGCAAAATTATTTAAAAGCTTTTTTTTTCATTGCTAGCACTGATAAGGAGTCCCCCTTTGTACTATTCTAAATTTATCCTGAATGTCAGAATTCAGACACTGTATCATTTTGGTTGTGCATTTTTTACTGAGTTTTTAAAGAGATTTTGGATGAAAATAGAATAGGGAGAAAAGATCCAAAAATGCAGACTGTCTATATTTGAGGGAACAAATTGTATCTAGGAGATTAAAATGTACTATAAGCCAATAAATCTAGAGAAGCAATGGACCTCCTTTTTCACAAAGGTATTTTGCAGACAAATCGCAGCATTAATTTACATGATCAGTTCCAGAGACGTACACCTGAAATAGAGAAATGCAATTTGCAGAAAGGCAGTCTGCTAATTATCATATGTTCATCACAATAGGCTTACCAGGCACAATCTTGTCAAAATAGAAAGTCAGCAGCATATATAAAACAATATCAAAAAGCAAGAATAAAGTGAATGACTCAGCCATTATTTCTGACAAACTGAAGGATTGTCCACATTTTTGGAAATAAAGAATCTGCATGAAAAAAAAACAAAGTCCACAGCATCATAAATAAACAACAGGCAAGGAAGATCAAATATTTGGAATCTAACTAAACCTTTGACAAATCAGACTTTAGTCTCCTAGAAACATAAGCATGAACTCAGTCTGTGAAATTAAAAAAAATGGAATGGAATGGAATCAAAAGCCATTTTGTATTTATGCAGAGTTATTTGTAGATTATGTATCAGAATAGAAATAGAAAGACAGAGTGGTGGCCAGAATCTCCGCATTACCATATATCAGGCATGTTCTACCGTACTTAGAAGGGTGGGATTTAAATGCCAGAAACAGCATCATACTCAACCTCTGAAAGCCCAGCACCAAAAGCAAACGTGCAGAATATGTGGAAAATTAATTCCAAAGCTGAAGGCAGTATCTTGAATGTGGTTGTGGTGCTAAGAAGTCCAAAACAAAGACTGAAGAGGATGACAACAAAGGCAGTGGCTTTGGGCTTCTTTAGGAGGGCACTCATCATGAAACAGAAGCATATCTGAAAGAGAGAAAACTGCCAGTTTAAGGTGAAATGTTTTCTTTGCTAATATCCAATTCAATCAATGAAGTAATAAGTTTACAAGTTTCATTTTTTCCTTATATGTATCTACGGGGGAAAGTCATCTGGCTATGTATACATTCATACACTGTGTATAAAGAATATCTCTCTCTCTCTCTCTCTCTCTCTCTCTCTCTCTCTCTCTCTCTCTCTCTCTCTCTCTCTCTCTCTCTCTCTCTCTGTGTGTGTGTGTGTGTGTGTGTGTGTGCGCGCGCGCACACACACACAGTCACAATAATTGTTTTCTCCAAAACCGGTCCCTGCTACAAATAAGGTTGGGGGCTGCTGCCTTAAAGGAATAACCTACCCATTTGGAGCCATTTTGGCACCATAAAGATCGTTCAAACCCTTCCATTATGGCTGTTTCAGATGAAACAGAAAAGCAGAGGAAAAAGGAGGGGAAGGAATCCTTTAACTTATAAAAGTTCCTTCTCACCTGATTCCAGGAATTTCCCTCCAGCAAAACAGAAATGTATATTGAGAAAGTTCAGTCAGACATTGAAGCAGTTTAGCTATTATGAATTTCAACAGTTCAGAAAATACACTGAAAACAAACATGAAGGACTTACACTCGATATGCCATAAAGGAAGAATAGAACAAACAATGTAGAAATGTTGCTCAAGTGGAAATAGAAATGTTTCAAAAGAAATGCCAATGCACAGGACAAAATCAATATGTACACACCATACAGCAAACCCCAGGAAAGCCTACAAAGAGAGAGAGAGAGAGAGAGAGAGAGAGATACTGTTAACCTTCTTGTTAAAATGAATGTCTATATGTGACTGGAATAACTATGAACACAATAATAAGAGAAGCCCAAAAAGATCCTGTAGCCTGTGTTTCTTGAAAATTATTTTGTAAAATCACAAGTGAAAGAATATTTAGGCATATTTAACAGCATCACTCTAAGGTACAGAGGAAGCAAGGACAGGTAAATGTCTAAATTGGAGAGAAAAACAACACAGAATCACTATTTTCAGCAACAGTTTCATGACCAGTGCTTGGCTTATTCTGTGCTAACTAGCAGTGAATTCCTGCTTTCTTTTCTCGTATGAAGTTGCTGGTTTCAGGTGACAAAAAGAAACCACAGCTCACCAGAATGCTGCATCTCGTGGTCCCATCATCTTCATCACCTCCTTTAATTTCCTTTTCTCTCTTGAAAGAGTTTGTGCCAAGAAATACATAAATGGTGAAAAACATAGTGATAAAACCCATGTGAGTAGACAATTCTCCAGTTCATTTCCTGGCGTAATAAATGGTGATCTCATACGGATGCCATTAATAGATTGCATTTCTTCCCAAACAGAATGATTGGTGATCTGCTAAAAATAAAAAACAATACATTTCTGAAATCATTGGTAGCTTCCCTAGGAGATGGAAATACCTACACAACACCGCACCAGTTATGTTATTTATACCAGTTATGACTGTACCACTTATGGTCATCAAATTTCCATTTCCAGATTAAGAGGAAATATGAAGAACTTAGAGGAGAAATGCAAAACAACACCAAAGGATTCCCTCCCCTTCATCCTGAAATATATGTTTGATAATCTTAACGTATTTTCAAAAGTATTTTTAAACTATCCCAAAGGCAAAAAAGCACCTTTGGGACAACCATGACCTGGATGATTGAGAATCTCCATAGTGATTTTTAAACTAATAAGTATATTTATTAGTATTGTTCATATTTTTCTATTAGTTGTTTTGAATCCTTTGCACATTTTCTTTTGTCCCATATCTTAACAGATAATTCCACCTTCACAGCAGTTGGCAGCCCCTCGCCAATTTTGTCTGGGCTAGGAAGCTAAGCAAGGCCATAAGCCGATGGGAAACCTCAAGGAATATTAGGGCGGTAAAGGGGACTAAGAAGTTATAAAAGGTATTCCAGAAGGTGGCAATGATATTGTTTTGAAGAAAACTACCTGGGTATGTGACTAAAGGGCTAGACCTCAAGCTCAGCTTGAAGGAGGCTCAATTTTAATTCAGTCCATGTTTGTGCCATCAAAAACTGGCTTTTTGTTTCATTGCTTTCCTTTACTTCTCTTGCCTCCCTTTTCTTTTCTTTTTTTTCCTGTGACAGATCTGCAAAACATCACCTATATAAAGCTACGTAAAATGTTGCTGTTTATGGCAACAGTGAGAATGTATGACCTTTAGTAGCAAAAATATAACAAAAATAGAAATTGATTGAGTGGTCGATTGATTGATTGGTTCATGCTTCAATAAGGCGCCAGTCACAGAAGACTATGTCAAGACTGCTAACATCGGATGTTCTTGCTTGCCATATATGAAGAAGCAAGCCTGTTTTCTATTTAGCCTGTACAGCATTTTTAGAGTTAAAGCAGATAATACTAGTCTAGTGGATGGGAAAATATGCAGCTACCCATAACAATATCTGAGCACCGTATTGCCAAAGGTCAGCTGTAACGGGAGGGGCACTTCACCCTTCACATTAATTGGAGAATATGATTAATGACTGTACAATGAGGGAGTGAGTTATGCTTTGTCACGGGGGATGGGGAGAGGAAGAACTCAGTTTTTGGCTTAACTTTCGTGTGTGCCGAAGCTATGCAGAAATAAAAGGATTCTTTAAGATAAATAAGCCTCAAAGTTCTTTGAAAAGCTGCTTCTTTTCGGAACCATGTCAGACTATGAGCAATTTCGCCTAATAGTTAAGGCATCAGGCTCTAAGCCAGGAGACTGTACATTCTTAGGCATGGAACTGGCTGAGTGACTTGGGAACAGTCATTCTGTCAGCCTAACCCACCTCACAGGGTTATTGTTGTAGGGAAAGTAGGAGGAGGCAGGAGTATTAGGTATGTTTGCCACTTTGAGTTGCTGATAAAAATAATAAAAGGATACAAATACATAAATATCAACAAATAAATCATTCTGTGTGCAGCCATCATGGTGAATACAATACATAGCAACCCAAGACAATTAACACAATCCCCTCAAAGCCATAACTGTTGGACATAATTAATTAAATTAAACATATCTCTGACATGAATGTGTCATAGAACAGAGGTCCCCAACCTTTTGAGCACCAGGGATCAGTTACATGGGGAGAGGTTTTTCCGTGGACCGGAGGGGGCATGTTTTTGTGTGCTGACTGCATCCCGTGGATGGGACTTTGGTTGATTGTGCGGACCGGTTGCTGGTGTGCCGCAGCCTGGTACCAGTCCACGGACCAGGGGTTGGGGACCCTTGTCATAGAATATCAGAAATGTCCATGGAACTATATGAACCAGAAAGGGGACATCTTATGAGTAGTTTACAATTCAATGTATGAGAGAAAAGGAAGAGAAACAATAGCATGAAAGAATAAATAGAAAAAGCTGTTGAAAACCTGTTGACTTTGTTTGGCTTTTGTTAAATTCTTATGGCATGCTGTGTGGTTTATGTGGCACTGCGGAGTGGAACCACACTCTGTATCCTGAATCCCGCAACATGCAGGATTATGTCTGAAACTGTTAAATAGTTGTCTATCTTGTTTGAATTTTAAAAATGATTTTGCTCACTGTAGGAGACTGAGGAGTCTGCTGACTAACTTATGGTTTTTAAGTGAGTTACTGCAGCATCCACTGTTCTATTCCGAGAAGAAACAAAGGATGGAATTCAGAAGGAATTGTTTCACAAACACACAAAGACATAGACATAGACACAGACACACACACACACACACACAGAGAGAGAGAGAGAGAGAGAGAGAGAGAGAGAGAGAGAGAGAGAGAGAGAGAGAGAGAGAGAGAGAGAGAGAGAGACCTAGCAGGCCAAGCACATAACAACAAGACCTAGCAATGGCTAAAAGCAAGAAAGTTGAAGAATGAGACAGAGAGGCTAATTCTGACTTTTATCCAACTGCCAAAAAGACTAGAGGAAAGTGCAGATAGTCTTCATTTAGCAATTGCCTCATTAGTGATCATTCACAATAACAATGAAAAAGCTCTGTGACCAATCCCCACATTTATGACCTTCACAGGTCTGTAAAAAGCAAAGAGAAGCTGAAGTAAAATTGTAAAATCATGATATTTCACTTAGCAACTACTTTGTTAACCACAAGTTGCTGATCCCAACTGTAGTCACTAAATGAGAACTATCTGTACCTGCAATTGGCTCTTTCTTCCTTATTAAGGTTAGGTCTCTGCCCATTGACAAGAATATAAAATCTGTATGGGACACTCAGACCTCTGAAGATTGCACCTTCATGTACTAATTGTGCAACGATAACAACAAAAATAGTATATCAGTTGATATAAAAATTCAATCAATGTACAATAATCTCTCTCAAAAAGGTAATAGCATCCAGATTATACAACTTGCAAATATAAATACATTAAAGCTATCTCACTTACTTCAATAAGTGCACTATCAATGCTAGATTGCAGTGATATAAAGTTTCCAGACCAATAGCTTATATTTGGACAATAATATGATGAAATGTTGTAACAGTAATCTACAAAAGAGAAATAAAAAATGTTACTTTATTATGCATAAAATTTATTTAATACCATATTAATAAGGCTGACATTCATTACCATATATTTAGCTGGACACAATGGGCATGACGCTTGAACTCAATGTAATTTCTCTTTTATATGTATATAATTGTTATTAAAGTTTTAAATTATAATAGTTTTATCAAGATGATCAAGGTCAACTAGGTGCTGTCATATGCAGTGAGGCCAAATATGTTACGATCTCATTAAAAAAAGAATTATATTATTTAAATGTGTATCCGTACAACTGATATAAAGAAGGAAATCCATTTCTTATGTTGTATTAATGACATATAAGACTACAGAAGTGCAAAAGCTCAAATCTGCATCTAAATTTCCTGTGGACATGTAGGTATTTGGAAACTGGAACATAAACACAAAAACATCATAAATTACCTATCTCTAAAATATATTTATTTGGGGAAACCATGTTATAGAAAGGGAATCGGAGTCGATATGAGACTTCATCTTGAAATACTACTCCAATAAGGTCTACGTCTTCCACTTGGGCTGCTTCCATTGATTTTTCATCTTCCATCACTTCTGTCTTTACACCTTTAGCACAAAAATCTGGTTAATATGTGTAATCACATGCAGGAGTGACACAGAAAAAAATGTCTCATCTAGATATTTGACTAGGTGCATCAATCTAGCATTCCATGAAGATATTCAAAAAGGCAGGACTTGGCAAAAGTATTCAATCAATCAATCATTCGACCAAATCTTTATTCAGCATTAGGATATAGTTAATTAAAATAAAATTAAAATAAAAGAAATGTGTATATACGGTATACATTCTAAAATATCTGAAATATCTAAGAGGGGTTAGAGTTAATCCTACAGTGTAAACTGCAGACAACTGAGCAGTACTTGGCTGTAGACAGAAAGATGAAGTCAGATTAAGATAAAATGAATTTGAATGACCAGGGCATTTAATAAAAAATGGAAATAATATCTCCTGGCATTCTCCTACATAGATGGTTAATAGAGGATAACGTGTTCCATCAAGAAGAAGCAATGGATGGAAACTAATTAAAGAGAGAAGCAACCTAGAACTAAGGAGAAATTTCCTGACAGTTAGAACAATTTATCAGTGGAACAACCTGCCTCCAGAAGTGGTGGGTCTCCAACACTGGAGGATTTTAAGAAGCGATTGGACCACCATTTTCTAAAATTGTATAGGGTCTCTTGCTTGAGCAGGAGGTTGGACTAGAAGACCTCTAAGGTCCCTTCCAACTCTTTGTTTGAAGGAAAAACTTTTTGTATCTTTCTTTAGTAACAGCTGTTGGAAGGACATTGAATCTGGCTAAAGTTAGTTAAGTTAGTAACATAGTTGTTAAGTGAATCTGGCTTCACCATTGACTTTGCTTCTCAGAAGATTGCAAAGATGATCACACACACCCCCAAACACTGCAACCGTCATAAATACATGCCAGTTGCCAAGCGTCCAAATTTTGATCATGTGACCAGGGGGTTGCTGCAATGGTCATAAGTGTGAAAAACAGTCATAGGTCACTTCAAATGGTCACTAAACCAACTGTTGTAAGTCAAGGACTACATGTAATAGGTGGAATTTGTATCACAACACGTTTTGTAAATTGCCCTCTTTTGTCACTCCTCTGCAGATACCTAAAATTTGGTTCTCGAACACTATCTATCCAGCCATCAATAGATCCGAAAGACAGTATGTGTGTGTGTGTTTCTGTCTGTCTCTGTGTACAATTTGAGCCAATTGATGGATCCACTTCTGTTGTTTGAACTGGTTCAAAATGCAATTCTTGTTAAAATGGGTTGTCGACAGGGCAAAAGCATAGAAGTAAGCTTCAGATTACATTAAACTTTGATTGCACTTTAATTTTGGTTCTTGGGAATAATTAAAAAGAAGAAATTAATATTTCCGAATAGACATAGTTTCAATTACAAATGGAAATATATTCCTAACACAGTATAATTTGGGTTTAGAATCCTTTCTACTTCACTCAGCTTTATTTTTGGCACAATAAAGTTGGAATAGAAAAGCACTCTTGGAAAACAATGTTTAAAAAATAAATAAATAAATTACACAATGTTTAATTTCTAAGAAAAATGCTGATAGGTTATAATCTGCTTTGAAAATAACTCATTGATAGCAACATACTTTTCCTTCAGAAACAAAGGTTACTTGGTATTGAAAGAAAATACCGATATACCATTCAGGATAGATTGTTTTTCTATTTTGTCCATTATTTCTTTTGCAAACGTGGAATTTGGAGTATAAGCAATTTTAAGTCCAGTAATATTAAAGGAAGGTTTCCCAAGGACAGCTAAAGGTACTTCTTGAGGAGATCCAATGTTTATCAATAATATTGTCCATAGTATTATTGCAGAGAGAAGAGCCAAGGTCGAGAACCATTCCTGGAGACCACAAATCAGAGATACATCTTAGCAAAGTAATAATATAATATTATTAATTGGCTTGGAAGCATAATGTTGAGGAATACTAATTAATATACAGCATTAAGAACTCAGAATGAGAACTGTAGGAGATGACCAGGCTGAGCTCGAGGGAGGGGTCAAATTTTGAATGTGATTAGACTTGATTTTATGACCATTGTTATGATGGTTGTAAAGCCAATTGCCACAGTCATTAAGCAAATCATGTAGTTGCTAAGCAAACCACACAGTCATTAAGCAAATCCAGCATAACCAATGAGCATTTTTTGCCATTTTCTGTCAGCAAGAAACAATTGCAAGTTGTTTCTTGCAAGTTGTTTCTGCAGGACACCACAAATGGTCATAAATGTGAGTCTTTGCCAAGCACCCCAAACACAATCACTTGACTAAAGGATGTGTGCAGCAGTTGTAATTTCAAGGATGCCTGATAAGTATCTTTTTTGAAGCCCATCATAGCTTTGAATGTCCATTAAGTGACCGATTGTAAGTTCAGGACTATCTGTACTCTTTTTTTGTTGTTGTTGAAATTTTGGCAGCCTTCAGCCTATCCACATGTTAAGGTCTTCATAAACAGAAAAAGGCAGGAAGAAAACAGGATGCATTTCCCATAAATTGTTGACACTTTGCACTTCTGTGTAGCTGTTTTGAACTAGATTTTCTCTTGTTTGGAATAAAATAAAGAAGGCACCAAAGGATAAATAGATGGATAACTTTAAGGAATCCCTAAACAATGCCTTTCAACAACCATGTAGAGCAATGAACACAAAACAAGCTATTTTTATTCCCATTGTAGCAGTCATTTTCTTGACTTTCCCTTTAAAAAGGGAGAAAGAAAACCAGAAGAAAACAAACAGAACTGGAGCATCTTTAAAAAACCTCATTTAAAGGTGTATACTTGCCTGAAAACTCTGCGTTCTCATTCTCCATTTCAACATTACATTTTTCCATAAGAGGACAGCAGTCTGCTGACACACGCTTCTTTGTCTTATGTGTGGTTTCTGCATTTTAAAGTCCATCTGAAATCAGAAAGGGAGCCTATGGGGAGATCTTGACACTGAGTAGTGGGACACTCAGGTTAAACACAGCAGTTCCCCTCCCCTCCCTGCTGTATTATGCAATGCTGTGCGCCATCTTGTTTCATAACCAGATCACTAGAGCAATGCAGGGTTTTGAGTTAGCATTATTGGAGAAGGTTTCTTTCTTTTTCTTTTTTTAACTAGCTATAACAGCAAAGAAAGAAAAAGGAATCATCAGATACTTGCATAATACTCCTCTCTATTTGCGAGCCCCAAGGATATTTCCAAATGTCTAGGACATCCTTATTTAGAAACACTCCAATTATGAATAAACAATCAATTCATGCATTTTAAATGTTGTAATTAAATAAAATCCCTATATTCCAGAATGATCTTGTAAACCAGAGGTCCCCAAACATTTGAGGACCAAGGACTGGTTCGTGACTGGAGGGGGCCTGGTTTCATGTACTGCCTGCATCCCACAGGTGGGGCTTTGCTTGTTTACGTCGACCAGTTTCTAACATGCCGCAGCCCGGTGCTGGTCCACGGACCAGGGGGTTGGGGACCCCTGTTGTAAACCATTTCATCTGAACAGAATAAAGCAATGATCTATGTGTGTATGTATTTCCCTAAGTAGATGAAATTATACTGCTAGACTGAGAGTGCAAAAACAACTTTTTAAAATTTAGATGCTTTCTGTGACAAACTGAAAAACTAAGTTAAAGGGACTCAAAACAATTAGGAAAGTTACAAGTCTTAACTACAGTACAATCTACAAATGAGTTTACATCATGCAGGCATTTATTATTTTGTTTCTTAGCTAGACAGCAGTGAAAAGAAACAGTCAATATGTGAGAAAAAAGTTAGTCTTTTTAAAATATTAATCTAAACTGTTCCTCTTAAATGGCTATCTGGTTGTATTTCCAGATGTCTAAGTGGACATATTTGCTCTAGTTGTGAAAAACCAAAAACTTACCCAGCAACATCAAAAGCTTACCCAGTTTAATGATATGCCGGTGTACTCTGAACTGTGGATGTTGGATTGAGATGAGTGCAAGCAGAATCATTTTTAATAAGTTAAATCACAGATATCTTGATATCCAAATATTATTCTTGAGCAGCTGTGTTTTTTAATAAATTCAAACAATAACTAGGGTATTTGTTTTAGTCAACAAAACAAATTAAAGAACATCAAGGTTGATGCAATTTCAAGTTATTATTGTAAAAAACAGTGAAAAAAATAACCTGAACATGCTTACCTTAAGTAATTGGTTTAAGCTCAACAGAAGAATTCACAACGTGCTAATAATGGAGATGTCCTCTGTCTGAAATATCATTGGCTTTCTGTCTACAACAGCTCTTTCTGTTGCTTTAAATCTTCATTCCTTCAGCTTTTTCCCACAGCCAAAAGATCCAAGGACTTTCCAAACAAATGTGATATTTCCCAATATCACCCCTCTTCCAAGTTTTTCTCTCAGGAAAACTCAAAACTCAAAGGATTTACTTAGTGCAAATGTTTCATAAGTATATTGGAAGAGGAAATTATACTGTGAGAGAGCAAAAAAATCTGTACCAAACTGAAAAAGAAACTAAACTAAAGGGGCTCAAAACAATTAGGAAAGTTAAAGCAGTGCAAAAATATCAATGGGGTAAAAATAAAGGCCAAAATAAACCAAGCTCTATTTGTCACTTATTCAGTTCAAATGGAATGTTCTATTCCAGGGGTTCTCAACCTTGGCAACTTTAAGACTTGTGGACTTCAACTCCCAGAATTCCTCAGCCAGCAAAGCTGGCTGAGGAATTCTGGGAGTTGAAGTCCACAAGTCTTAAAGTTGCCAAGGTTGAGAACCCCTGTATTTATTATATTTGTTTGGCAGCAATAGGGATTAAGGAATTTGAAATATAATTAGGCAAACGAAGAATATTATCTGAACCAACTGAAAAATAAAATATGGTTCCTAACACAATGTAAAGCAAAAAAACCATGGTTTGATGATAGTTTCGGTCTCAAAATTAATATCAGGATAATACAACAGATATGTTTGATTTGGGGGCATTAGTAGAAGTAGTGTATACCTTTTTTTAATGAAAATTATCAGCACTTTTGATCAGTGACGTCATCAAAGTAAACAAACCCACCTGCTGATTACGTCAACAGGTCATGGCCCTAAACGGAAGTGACGTGCTCAGCCCCCACCCTCCGGATGTGACGTTTTGGCCTAATCCCATCAAGATTGGCAGTCAATCCTCTGGGTACATGATTAGGTGAACCCTGGACTAATTCTATGGACATTCAAAACCAAAAAGAGCTAAGTAAAGTGAATAATTAGCAGAGGCCTGTGTTTTTGGGAAACAAGCCCTACTATGGGGAGCTGTGAGATAAAAAATAAAAAAGGCCTTTTATTTCTAATCATTCAAGCCTAACGATGCTTTTAATTTTTGTGGAGTTTTAAAAAGCAGTGCCTCAAAAGCTGGGGGAAAAGAAACCCCTGAAAGGCGGCCAGAGCCTGCATTTAACCCCTTTTTTTCTAAAAGGTATTTATTTCTAGGTGGCTTTAAAATCATTTCCTCGAATGCAGGGGAAAAACAAACAAACAAACCACAACCCCCTTTAAACCCCACAGCTGGTTTTTACCTTTGAAAAAATCTAAAGACACATATTTTGCCATTTGTACCCTGAATAAAACGTATTTTATGCATATATTTGAACATGGCTACCATGCCCATTCTGGAAAATAAACAGAATCCCATGAGTATTCCTGCCTTACATTCCTTGCTTGTGTATTTTCTTATGGAAGTTTTCAATTCCTGTATTAAAGGGAACGTCTGATTCTACTGAAAGTCCCTTGTGTTGAGAATAATGGAAGCATTTTATTCTCTGCTTTGTCTTCTCTTTCTAGCTGCCGGGAATTGGCAAAATGTAATGCTCTAAAAACGATGGCATTAACAATGGCCAAAGAGAGAGATGGGGAATACTATGAGCAAAAGGGAATACTATGCACAATCAAGACTGTATTGTACATTGGTTAACATGTTAGATAGTTATTGTTTAAAAATTTTTTTGGTATCATTGCCAAACTATTAACAAGAAATTGACATAGATGCATAGGTGTCCAAGGGGCACATGAGTCCTTGACTTAGGACCATAACTGAGTCTGGAGTTATAGATGTAAATTGTGCTGGTCATTAAGCAGATCACCATGCGACTGCACCCAATTCTACAACCTTTTTTGCAGTGGTCATTAGCTGAATGCAACGGTCATTAAGGGAACCCAGCAGTCATTAAGCACAGCCAGTTTCTTCAATTAGTGTTTTTTTTTTTGCCAGAAACTGGAAGTAAACACTGGAAAGTGGCCAAGCTGCTAAAAATTGCAATCATGGCATGCCGTAAATGGCCATAACTGCAAATCAATTGCCAAGTCTCCCAAAATGGAATCACATGACCACTGCGGGTGTGACTTTCAGCACTCCAGAACCAGGTCATAAGTAGCTCTGGGGAACTCGGTCATAACTCTGAATGGTTAAGCAATGACTACTTGATACAAAACCTGAAACTTTGCTACCTGCATCAAGAATGGGAGCCTAAGCCCCAAACAGCTGAGTCTACACATCGTCTACCCACGTGTAATCTTTTTAACCGTCATTTTGATTTATAATGGACGTTGCTGCACAGATGTGTTCATAAAATCACCAGAACTCAAGCTTGAGTTAAATACAGTATGTTTTTGCCTTTTGAAGGAAAAAATATATAACTTTGATATTACAGTTTGAACTAACACGAAGTGTGAACAAAATATGTGTGAGCTACTTGCTTTTGAAATATATGCAAACCTCTAAGTAGGATTAACTAAAAAAAATGAGCATTCACAAATTCATGTTACATTTTTTTCTCCAACATTTTCTCCCTTTCCCTACCTAATCACTGAATCCTTTACTTCAAATGTACAATAAACCCCCTTTTTTTAAAAAAAAAAAGTAGGGGTACAAAGAATCTTGAAGTGCATTTGTTCATGCATGTTGAGTGGATTCACTTGCTCTTTGAAAAATGCATATCAAGACATGTCTGGATGGATAAATATAGATAATATTAAGTTGGTCAGAAGAATAATAGGCACCCTTAATTATTTATGTACTAAATAATTAATTTATTTGTTGCATTTATTTGCTGCCCATCTCTCCATAGGGCTGGTCTGGGCAGCTTACAACAATAAAACAGAAAAAAAGTATCAAATGTAAACTTAACAATACCAATACAATAAAAATAAACAATGGAAGTACAATAATATGAAATTAAAAAGATGGGTGGAGGGCAACCAGGAAGCACAGGGGGGAGTTACATAATTATGCTATGTAGACATAATGACTCTATGTAGGCAGATATAGCACTGACACCTGGACTCTTAAGCACAAGCTCCTTTGGAATTGCAATTGATCCCTTCTCTCTTTTTAGAAACAGTGTCAAGATATACTCTTTAAATTTACCCTTCAAAATGGTTTTAATATAGGTAGTCCTCGACTTACAACAGTTTGTTTAGCGTCTATTCAATGTTACAACAGCATTGAAAAAAGTGACTGATGACTGTTTTTCACACTTATGACCTTTGCAGCATCCCCATGGTCATGTGATCAAAATTCAGATGCTTGGCAACTGCTTCATATTTATGATGGTTGCAGTATACTCCAGGACCATGTAATCAACCTTTGCGACTTTCTCACAAGCAAAGTCAATGAGGAACCAGATTACTAACTTATCCACTGCAGTGATTCACTTAACAACAGTGGCAAAAAAGTTGTAAAATGGAGTAAAACTCATTTAACAGAAGTCTCGCCTAGCAGCATAAATTCAGAGCTCAATTGTAGTCGTAAGTCGAGGTCTACCTGTAATGTGTATCAATTTTGCTTTAAGATTATATATCTTAAATTACATTATTTGGGGTTTCTTGATTACACTTTCAACTATAGTGCAGGCCCAATGAAGCACAATTATGACCCTGGGAAAGCTTGAAACTATACGGTGATTCAAGGCATGACCCCATCCGTTTCATGTAGATCAGGGGTGTCAAACTGCCGGCCCGTGGTCTGGATACGCCATGGCAAAACTGCGCCCACCCCATTGCCGGCAATGGTAAAAAGGTCACGATCTGTCACGACACATCACGTGATGTTGCGAGTTTGACACCCCTAATGTACATGGACTCTGCATCCCTTTGGAAGTCCAAAGTGGTCTTCTGCAGTCAGTTTGGCTTGAGCCCATATCCATATCGTCCATATGAGTAAAGAAATGTTTGACTCAAAGGAGAAAGATCCCTAGAATTGACCACCTGACCTTAAATCTGGCTCAGGAAAGAGCTGAACCTCACACAAGTTGCAACAAAAGCAGCTTCCTTGCTTTTGTATTGTGCTACTTTGGATCACCTTAGGCTTGGCAGAGTTTTGTCCCAAATGACTATGATGAGGAGAGGCCTTCTCCATTGGCTTTTTATTCTTTCTGAACTATTCATTCAGTTTGAAAGTAACACAAAGGGTTTCTGATGAATGATTTCTCTTCAAAAAGGGAAGTCAAGAAGAGTATTAACAGTAAAAGAATTTATATGGGGTTATGAACTTCACAGCTTTGCTGTACTGACTGAAAGGTCATGTAGAAAGAATGTTCTGTCCTGAAGTTTAGACTGGATCCCTAGTGCACATACATGAACAAACCAGTGTTTCTTCGGTTGTCCTTGGATAACACATTCATTCTTTAATGGAAGGCAAAAATTTCCAGAAAAATCATAAGGGATTTGTTCATTTCTTAAGTTACTCAGAAGAGGAACAATTTCTAATATTATATAAAAGTGGCTCTGGCTACTGGGTTTTGCACCGTTTTATAAAGACTGAGCAATAAGGCTGCATTTTCAAAGGCTTTTCATAGTCTGACCCCTACCGATGATATCTGGACAGTGACTGGAGATACACTGTTTATTTGTTCATATTAAATGATTTATTGCCTGCTTCCTTTTGTGATTTCCAACAATATGAAAACAAAATAACATAAAAAACACTCAGCTGAAGCTTTTTCATGTTGCTTTTAAATTATGCAGCAGGTTTCAGTGTATAATTTATCTTATAAATGTATTCGTGATCTTAAAAGCCCCACTGGGAACTTGTCTGAAGGGTCGGGCAAAGATTGCCAAAGTAAATAAAGATAAAAAAAATAACACATGCACTTTTATATAATTTTTTATCCTATCAATTTTATTAAAAATTGTACTCAGGGGTGTTCTGAGTTTTCTAGAATGTGCAGGGCTGTTATTTTCTAAATGGACCAGCTTTAACAAAATTTACACTTCTAAAAAATGCAATTGACACAAAACAGAATTCCTTCCATATAGGGCAGAATAGCTGTAATCAAAATGAATGTGCTACCGAAAATTTTATTTTTGTTCCAATGTATACCCATAAAATTGGATAAGAAATTTTTTCAAAACTTTAACAAAACTATACTCAAATTTATTTGGCAAGGAAAAAAAGCAAGGATTAAATTAAAATTACTGCAAGATTCGAAGGAAAGGGGGGGACTTGCTTCCCTGACCTGGAAAAATACTAACAGGCCATAGTACTAATATGGGTGCGGGATTGGATACTTTTGAAGAACAGGAGATTATTATGTCTGGAAGGTCATGATTTACAAATAGGATGGCATGCTATGCTATGGGACCAGAAATATAAGACACCCAAATATTTTCGAAGGCATTATATCAGATGAGCTTTAATTGATGTATGGGTTAAAACCTGGCAACCAAACTATACTCAAATCCCCGGCTGGGTCTCATAGTTAGAAATGCATGTACATCCAAAGTTTATCCAATTAGGGAAGATTATAACATATAAAAACGTACTATAAGAGAAAGGGGAATTGAAGCCCAGGAAAATTCTTCAAGATTAAGGGATAGAACTAGAATGGTGGGCATACCTTCAACTACAGGCGAGGTATTAGAAAGATAAAAAAGAGTTAGGCATAAAAATAGAACCGATAGGGCTGGATAAAATATTACTAGATACTGAGGATAAAATGATTAAAAAGCTATATCATTATTTGTTAGATCAGGCAATGTATGAAGAACAGGTAAAAGAAACCATGTTAACGTGGAGCAGGGATTTTGATCTCAACTTTGATCTGCATATCTGACAAGAACTATGGGTATGAAATAGGAAGCTTACTTTGGCCACCTCCTACAAAGAAAACCTCTACATAAGGTTTTCTACAGATGGCATCTCCCACCCACAAGATTAGCTAAAATGGGTCCAAATATTTCTTCCACCTACTGGAAATGTAAATTGGCAAGAGGGACATATTACCACATGTGGTGGGAGTGCTCAAAAGCCCATGACTTTTGGAACAAGGTTAAAAAATGGCTGGAAGAAATACTAATGATAGAGGTAGAACTAAAACCAGAACTCTTCCTACTAGGCATAACTAAGCAGAAATACAACAAAGGATACTTTACTTGATGCTACATATTCTCATGGCTGCTAGATTGGCGTATGCACAAAACTGGAGGAATAAAGAAATTCCAACAGAAGAAGAGATTTTATATAAAATCCTATCGTTTGCTGATATGGATAGGTTCACAATGGAAATTAAGGACAAGACAGAGTCAGATTACTTTGAAATCTGGGACAAATTCTATTGTTCGTGTGAATCAAGGAGAACTGTTTAGGTTTTAAGTTAGTGTTAAAATAGAGATATATAAAACTGTATGTTAGTATATAGAGAAACAAATTAGAGACTGTATTGTATAGAAAAATATGTATATATAGATATTAAGAATTATATGTATGATGAGAAACAAATTGTTAGGAATATATACACTGGAATGTTACATTATGTCCATCTTCGTTTTAACTGTTTTATAAATAAAAACCTTTTTATATATAAAAAAAGAATTCCTCCCATATACTCAACTTCCTTTCCAGATCGACAAGATGGTGCAGAATGAAAACACTAACAGTAGGATACAGTGGTACCTTGGTACTCCTCGTTAATTGGTTCAGAGAAGCATGATGAGTACCAAAAATGATGAATACTGAACAAATTTTTCCCATAAGGAATAACGTAGGCAGCCAATACCGACAAGTTCTAGCTTGTGCATTGAATATCAAACAAACAATGAGTACTGGGATAAAATTTCCGAGTCAGAGTACCGAATTTGATAAGTTTCAAAGCAGTTGAGTAGCAAGGTACGACTTGCTACCACTCATCTGTTCTCTTCTGATCCTCATAGGAGCAAATTCCAGGATTAGAGGGTATGTAGCCAGCTTTCTTCTCCTTGTTTTCTTAGGCACAATCAGTGCTTTTTTATATATATAAAAAAGGTGCTGGAACTCACACATGTCATACAACCCGCCTTGCCTACCCTACAAGGTTCCATCCAAAAAAGGTGCCAGAACTCCGTTCTGGGCGTTCTATGACAAAAAAAGCCCTGGCACAATTATGGATGCAGTTGGATTCCAAATAATTAGATCCTTGAAGAAACCAAAACCTTTCCTAGAACTCTCAGAATATACCCTTAATTTGTAGCCCTAATTATAATATTGCTCTAAAGAATAAATAGAGCTAAAGAATAGGAGGAAGCACCAAAAAGAAAGCAACCAATAAATTCTTGCTAGCTTACTAAGAATTTTCCTCTGCATAGGAGTCAACTATAAAATCACAGCAGTAATACTGAGCTATGATTAGATGTAAATAGCACACCAAAGGGGTCAGCGGGAGTCCTTGTTACTCTCTGAGCTTGATTGTTTTCTTGCAGATGTTTCATTATCCAACTAAGTAACATCATCAGTGCTAGAAGGGAATGGGATATCCATCTTTAGTTCTGAATGAAGTTGCACTTCATCAGTTCAAGGGTCCTCCTGAACTCTCAGTTTCTGAATGAGGAACAGGTGGCAGCTATGGCCAGGAAAGCTTTGCACAGATTCTTCCTGTGCCTCAGTTGTTCTTATTTGTTTGAACAGTCACCCACACTTTGGCAACTTTGTGGATTTTTGTCATGTGGGGCTGCTCTTGAAAGCCCATTGGAATCTACAGCAGAATGGGGCAATATGTGCAGTAAACAGCATGCCACAATATGTTCATGTAACACCTCCACTTTGTGAGTCACATTGGTTAATAGTTGCCTTACAGTTACAAGGCCCCGGTAAGCCCATATCTCTGCTGTGTGAGCCACACACAATGCTGTGATCTTCTGGAAGCAATTCAAGATGCTTATTACTGCATACAGTATAAAGCCTTTCTTGGCATAATGCCTGGTTACTTAATGGACTACTAGTCTCCTGTAGTTTCTGCTCATCTGCTGTTGGCATTGTTTGAATCCCATCTGTTAAACAGGGTCATCTGATGGGACCTAGAAAGTAGGCCTTCTCTGTTTCAGTGCCTGCCCTCTGCACCAGCACCCCTATCCTTATATGCTGCCTATCCTGACTTCATTTAACTGGGCCCTAAAAACTAGAAGCTGGGTGTTTCAAGTGGAGTAAGTAAATACAATGCAAGCCATCACTGTGCAGAAGCCATCTTCTCAGAGAGTGAGAATACAACAGGAACAGGAAAATACATCACAGGAACTGAATACCTGGGATGCAAAATCAACAAAGAAGAAAAAAAGCCAAACAGTGCACCACAAAAATGGAAGATTAAACTGGAAAATAAGATCAGCAAGTTGAGTTGAAATCAGATGCACGCAAGCTAGAACAGATGAAAGAAAAGAAGCTGAAGAACAAGAAGACCAAAGAATACCTAATCAAGAAATACAACGTAAAAACAAGGAAGATCAAGGAAGCATGGAAATAATAAAGCAGCAAATAACAGCTATAGCCAAGATGATCAGCAGATATGTAGATCAAATTATAAATTTTAGGCAGAACTTCCAATTTCAATTCAATCAAAAATGTTTCCACCAATCCATCAATAGAGAAACTGCAGTGAATCAGTCAGTATCTGACAAAGAAGAAATGGTGCAGTTCTGGGCACAGATATGAGATAACCCAAAGAAATACAACAAGGACACAGCTTGGTTAAAAGAGGTAGATGCAAATAAAAAGAAATTGAAATGAAAGAACTAGTAATAACAGCAGAAATGGTAGAGAAAAAAGCAAGGATGATCAAGAATTAGTCAGCACCAGGCAACTGCAGGCCAATTACCTGCTTACCAACAACTTTCAAATTGCTAACTTGTGTGGTAGCTGATGCAATCCAACAGCATCTAGTTGAAAACAATTTCTTTCTACCTCAGCAGAAAGAAAACTGCCCCAATAGCAGAGGAACAAATGATCAACTCCTAATTGACAAAATGATTTTGGAAAACTGCAAGAGAAGGAGGACCAGCCTGAATGTAGCATAGATTTACTGCAAAAAGACATTCGACTCTCTGCAACATGACTGTATGCCTAGAAATAACAAATGCCTAGAAATAACAGAAGTCAGTAGAAATTTCAGAAAGCTTGTACAAAGATCGATGACACAATGGAAGATATAGTTGCAGGTCCATGCTGAGAGATTGGGAGAGGTTAATATCAAGAGAGGAATATTTCAAGGAGATTCACTATCACCACTACTATTTGTCACTGCACTGTTTCCTCTGAATAACAATACTGAATAACTTGGGCCATCAAAAACCAAGCTCAGTGGAGGAAATACCATGAAGGCAATCAATATCTGGGCAATTCCATTCATTAGATACACAGCTGGCATAGAGGACTGGATGAGGAATCCCTCAAGCAGAATTAAAGGCAATGGATAGGAAGACCAGAAAAATAATGACAATAAATCATGCCCTTCATCCACACAGTGACATTTACAGACTCTACCTATCAAGGCAAATAGGTGGGCATGGAATTTTGCAAGTTACATCAGATGGTTGGAGAAGAAAAAATGGCTTTGGAAGAATATCTGAAGGACAATGATGAAGATGCACTGAAGTAAGTATATCAGGAAGGCTTATTGACTATTGGAGAGACCAAACTGGCCTATAAAAAAGACCAAATGAAGAATAGAATGGAGGCATGGGAAGGCAAACACTACATGGACAGCACATTTAAAAAAATAGCAGACAAAGCAGATAATAACAAAACATGGCAATGGCTAAGAGCAGGAAAGTTGAAGAAAGAGACTGAAGGACTAATTCTGGCTACACAAGACCAAGTCTTAAAGACAAATGCATACAAAATCAGAACTGAGAAGTCAGCAACAGTCAGTAAGTGCCATTTATGCAACAAAAATAAAGAAACAGTGGCCCACTTGGTAACTACTGCAAAGACTGATCTGCTATCCACTCGATAGGTGGACAAAAATGCCAAACCCAGTATGAATATCTGGCTGACTGTGCGGTGATTAAAAATAACAATAATAATAACAATAATACATTGTTTTGTCCCCATCTTTTCAGACCAATAGTTCTTCTGTGGAGGCTCATAGTTATAACTAAGTCTTTGAGGCTTGTTAACATAAGAGAACTGGCAACTTTTCTTTGTGTTTGCCAATTTCCTCCCATTTTTGCCAAATCTTTATTTCTCGTTTTTTAAAAAGTAAAACAGAGATTTATATCATTATAATACTGAGGGTAAGATAATGTGAAATATATCCTTAAAACAATCATTGTTATATAAAATTAGTATGAAGAAAGCATTTAATACATGACACTAATTAAAAACAGCACAGTATTAAGTCTTGCACAGACATATTATCTGCACAGTTTTTCAGTTTTCACACTATTTCCATCTTGGCACATATGAGTTCCCTCTTCATTGTCTGATTTAACATATTCCAATATAGTTTTTTGATTTGGGTTTTTTGGTTTGGTTTGTCCTTTAACATCTTTAAGTAATTTCTTATATAGGAGCGCCCTCATCTGGTGATAAGTATAGTCAATATTATATAATTTTTTTCTGAACACCAGGAGTTATGAAATATCTTTCTGCCACAGTACATGCAGCCTACAAGTAAATGCCAAGTATGTAAGGCCTAGTGCAGATAAGTCCAATTTACTAAAAAAAAGTAAAGTCCAAATTAGAGTGTTTTATCCATAATAAAGCACAATAAACCTAATTCAGCTTATAACTGTTGCTGATGCCCCTTTAAAACTAAATGCAATCAGATTTTTATGATATTATTTAAAGTGAACTATAAAAAGTCATATTCTATATGTCAACTTTTCTTGTCTTGTAAAATTCAGCAATATGCTGTCTCTTTGATATATATAACATAGCCAATATAACCTTTGTGAAGTTATAAAGAAATGCAATTTCCACTATCCAGACATTTTTTGTCTTTCTTACCAACAGTTGTTAAGTCTGGGGTGTTATGTGACAGATGCTTGTTTTTTTGAATTCTAAAGTCCCAGAGCACTTTAGCTTCTTCATTTTCTATTACTTCGTCTATTTTGTGGTACCACCTGTTCTTGTTTGCAGACAAATGGTATTTCTTGCTACTTTATCATGCCATTGTTTATAGTCAGCTTGTGCAATATTCTTGCAGCAGCTTACCAGGTGGTCCACTGTTTCTTCAGCTTTTTTTGCATAAGCAGCACTTACTGTCTGTTACTGTTTTCTCAGTTCTGGCTTTGTATATGTTTGTTCTTAAGACCAGGTTTTGTGCAGCCAGAATTAGCCCCTCTGTCTTTTTTTTTTTTTCAACTTTCCTGCTCTTAGCCATTGCCAGGGCTTGTTATTACCTGCTTTGTCTGCTATTTTTTTATGTGCTGATCATGTAATACTTTGCCTTGCCATGTCTCTTTTCTATTCTTCATCTGGTCTTTCTTTTTCTTTTCTTTTTTAAACAAGTTTTATTAATTTTTCAATTTTACATCCAAATGCTTAGGAGGCAGCGTGATGATTGGATAACCAATAATACAGTAACAAAATCTTTCATACCTATCTCAGATTACATCATTAAAAGTTCCCTCTCTATTTCCCTTAATTATTATATCACATTCAAGTTAATACATTTCTAATTATAGCTCAATCAATCAATACATTTGTCAATATAATTTTACTTATACATATCCAAGTCCTGTTTTTGAGTTTTACCTAATTTCAATTACAGTGTTCCAATTTAGCCTTTAATGTCCATAATATTTAGACTTCGGGTACCCCAAATTTTCCTTATTTCATTACAAAATAGTTATCATATCTAAAATACACACATTATTCACTTAATTACATTCTTTTTTATTAAAGTTTTATTAATAATACAAAATTAAAAACACATTGGACATAGATATGACGTCACTGGTTCCATACATTTTCCGTCACTTTACAGTAACATTAGTACTCATATAGACATATAGTTCTTTTTTTAAATATACATTTGTCTATAATCTATATTTTATTCTAACACTATACATTTGTCTTGGCTGCCCTCTTGTTATCTATCCAAACATAAAATTGTTCCCAGATTTTATAGTACTTAGTTTCACTTTTATCCTTGAGTTCCAATGTGAGTCTATCCCTTTCTGTGCACACTTAACTACATTCTTGCTTTATATCACAAGTATATTCTCTTTCTCATCCTAATACCTCATCATTTACTAATAACATATCTTTTATTGTCACAAATCAACTTCCGTATTACAATTCAAAACTATAATCTAGTGGCTAATTTTCATTCCCCTTATAAGTCTAAGTCCTAAATATTAAATCAGTCAATAACTTTAGAGATCTCCTTAGCCCATTAAGTAAGATTTTAAGATCTTCCATTATCAGTCAACAAAAAAGAAAGAAAAGGAAGAGAAGGAAACTCCCATTTTTTAAAGTCTAACTCTAGCTTTCTTTTTGTGCCAAGCAGGCTTCCATACCAGTTCCTTTAAATCCTCAGATAGATCTTCCTTCATTCCTACACATGTTATTTGAATCAAGGGAGAGCATCCAGTTATCAATTTTTCAAAGGAACTGGCCCCTTTTTGATCATTAGATTGTTGCCCTACTAATTCAAATCTCCATGTTTGATTTAAGATATTTATCATCAGGTCAGTCTGGTCTTCTTCTTTCAGTTTCATCTGGCTAAAATAGGAAGTCATGTCTGGTGTAGTAGTTGTTTGTTTGTTTAAGTCATGTAGGTTCTCAATATGTTGTATTTGTTGATCTTTAGTGCCCTCCATTTTAGTGTTGCATTCTTCAGTTTCAGTTGCTTTTTGAGTTGCAGGTTCTTTAATTGAAATCAAGGTTTGACTGTCAAAGTTCTCTGTAAGTTGTACTTGTTGTTAGAATCCTCTTTGATATTAATTTGTTCCTCTTCTGTTGCTGTTTAGATTGTAAATTCATCAGTTGAAATCTGGACTTCAGTTTGTAATTTTAAGGCGACATCTTTGTCTTTCACTCTGGAGTTCATTAGCTCAGTGGCTTCAATGATTTTTTCAAGTATGAGCTTATAGTTAAGTTGTGGATAAAATTCCTCCATTTCTGTGGTGATAAGAGATAGTTCTTTGGTGGAGGCTATGTTTAATAGAAATCAGGAAATGTCCACCTCCACTATTCCTAAAAGTTGTTTTTACCATCCAGCTGTTCCAAATTCTTATCTTTTTAGATAGTAGGAAGGACAAATCTAGGGAGTAAACAGGCCTCACATTCAAAGAAATTCACTTGCTGTACCAGGCTTCGCCACAAGATGCCCCCAATAGTATATAAAGTTAGGCTTTTATCCAGTTTAATTTTTTTTTCCAACTTAACAAACAGATACGGTAAGAAGGTCCCTGTAACAGTAGGAACTTTTTGGGACCCCAAATATCAGAAAGTACAAATCCAGTTATTTAGTTCTTTAGATTAGTTGTTCTTTTCTTTTCTCTTTGAAGCTTTATTAGGTAGGCAGATGCCGCTATGTTAAGAGTGGGAGAAAAATTTCAGAAGGCTTTACAGCAGCGGTTCTCAACCTGTGGGTCACGACCCCTTTGGGGGTCGAACGACCCTTTTTCAGGGGTCGCCTAAGACCATCAGAAAACACATACTTCCAATAGTCTTAGGAACCGAGACACCGCTCCGCATCCATCTTCGCATGGCCTCCTCCACCATTTGCAGAGAGAGAGTGACAGAGAGGCACTTTTTCTTCCCTTCTCTCTCTCTCTCTCTCTCTCAGGTGAACTTACCTTCTGCAGGGCTCCTGATTGGCCCCTGGGAGGGGCCAGGGCCTCGTGGCCTTGGAGCCACCTGGGGAATCCCTGGGATCCCTGCTGGAAGCGGCTTGCTGGAGGCTCCGCTGAGCAGGCCAGTCCTCCCCCAAGCCGCGGCCCAAGGGAGACCAGCCCCTGCAATCCCTAGCCAGCCCGACCATTGGCCCCACTGACCAGGAAGGTGCACCGGAGTCCAGGCTGCTGGGAAGGAAGGAGATGCAGCAATGGTAGGAGAGGAGAGCCTCCTCCTGGGGCCTGGGGCTGGTGGCAGCTCCCTTGCCCTCCTCTTCCTCCTCCCCTTCTTCCTCCTGCTGCCCCCCAGGCAGCTTGGGCAGGTGCCGGGACAAGAAGGGTGCCTGGGAGGAACAGCCGGGCTCCATTGATGGGCGGAGAGCGAGGCCGGGCAGTGCAGAGTCCCAGCTGGGGCGACTGCTTCCTTGCCCTCCTCCTGTCCTTCTTCCTCCTGCTGCCCCCAGGCAGCTCAGTGGGCGCTGTCCCCACCATGGCTCCATCGATGGGTGGAGGGTGAGGCCGGGTGGCATGGAGTCCTGGCAGGGGTGGCAGCTGGGCCGGGGGCGGTGGGAACCCCCAACGATGCAGCTGTGCCACTGCCACTGCCACCAGAGCCACTGCCTCCCATCCTGCTCCCCCTCCCTGCCCATTCGGCTGAGGATGCAGTGGAGGGCAGGCCAGGGGCAGCAGGGACCCCCAACGATGCTGCCGTAAGAGAGAGAGAGAGAGAGAGAGGAAAGAGAGAGAAAGAGAAGAAAAGAGAGGAAAGAGAGAGAAAGAGAAAGAAGGAGTAAACAGAGAAAGAGAGAGAGAGAGAGGAAAGAGAAAGAGGGGAAAGAGAGAGAGAGGAAAGAGAGAAAGAGAGAGGAAAGAGAGAGAGAGAGAAAGAGAGAGAAAGAGAGAAAGAGGGGAGAGGAAAGAGGAAAAGAGAGGAAAGAGGAAAAGAGAGAGGAAAGAGGAAGAAAGAGGAGAGAGGAAAGAGAGAGAAAGAGAAGAGAGAGAGGAAAGAGAAAAAGAGGAAAGAGAGAGAGGAGAGAAACAGGAAAAGAGAGAGGAAAGAGAGAAAGAGAAAGAGAGAAAGAGGGAGAGGAATGGCGCTTCTCCAACCAGGCTGGATGGAGCCAGTGGAGCAGCCTTCCTGCCCCCCTCCCCGGCCAGCTGGATGGGGGGTTGGGGGTCACCGCAACATGAGGAACTGTATTAAAGGGTCGCAGCATTAGGAAGGTTGAGAACCACTGCTTTACAGGAAGGTAGTTGGGATGCAAGAAAGGTAATGTAAGGTCTCACCCAATTCTTCCGTGGTGCTTTCGTTGTGCTTGGTGGTGATTTTGGCTTTCGGCTGGTACGACTTAGTGACCGGCCATGTTGATGGCGGATCTTTTCTCCGATGGTCCAAAGGAGCTGCCTTGGATCAAATGGAAGGGCTGCCGCCCTTCCACGATCTATCGAGGGCCCTCCTCACGGTCATCACCCCTCCAGGGCGACTTAGGACCCTTTTCAGGGTTGCCCGATGAAGGGAAACTGGGCAGCGGAGAGAGAACTCCCTCGCATGTCCGCTAGTGCCGCAATCCGGAACCGGAAGCCCATCTGGTCTTTCTTGTAGGCCAGTTTGGTCTCTCTGATAAACCTTCATAGTGTAGTACAGGTGTGTCAAACTGCCAGCCCACAGGCCAGATGTGTCACGCTGAAACTACGCCCACCCCATTGCCGGCAATGGAGAAAAACTCCCGTGACGTCGCGAGTTTGACATGTCTGGTGTAGTATCTTTTTCACGGTCCTTCAACTATTCTTCCAATGCCCTTTTTTCTTATTCAACTGTCTGGTTTACTTGCAACATTCCACACTCACGGATGCTCCTTTGGTAAATGGAGTCTGTCAACATCACTGTGTGGATGAAGCACATGATTCGTTTTTATTATTTCTCTTCTCACACCTCTCCCTATCTTAGTTCAAAATCTCAACCACTGAATTGCATGGGTTCATCCTTTAGAAAATGAGGGTAGCATTTTGCATATTCTGTCTCATAAGAGTGAAACAACTCTGTAAAAAAAAATTGGTTGGACCTCCTCTATATTTCAGAGGGGAAAGTCTATTGGCAGTTTGCTTAGTATATCTCAGGCACACTCAGACTTATGACTTTGTTTCTTTATTCTATACTTAGAAGGCATATGACTCCAGAGAAATTATCTAAGATATATAAAGGTACTTATAATTATCATTGAAAATATGAAAAACATGAAGAATCATTTTAGCATGCATGATGGACTTGAGAAAAAGCAACAAAATATTGAATGCAAATACATATGACACAGAGAATGTTAAATATTAATATTCAGATGAAACCAGAAAGTTTTTTATTGGGGCACATGGATTGCCATTTGAGAAAAGACTAGTGTGAAAGTGTTGCAGCAGCCATAACCTTCAAAACAGGGTTACTAAGTAGCCTTGGGGTGATCTGTCAGAACTTTGAATAGTCACCAAGTGACCAATCGTAACTCAAGAACTACCTGTAGTGAATTAGGGGATTATATTGTAAGGGCATTATCTGAATGCATCAAAAACTTTCAGTATCAATAACCTACAGCTGGGACATTTTTTTCTTACTCTTCTTCCATTTGTTACATGCTAATAGCCAATACATTTGCATTACAAATTTATGTACTGTGTGTACTTAAATTTGTAAAAGATCATGAAATTTTAACATAAGACCTGAGATGTCACCAATCTGTCATTCTTTTATGTCTGAAATTTTGGAGAATAAAGATCACCTGGTTAATTAATTAGTGGGACTCTAAAATACTGATGCTCTATTTACTTTGGCCTGGGATATGGAATCATGTTTGTTATTCATCAGTGAAGCAATGAGCAAAACATGTTGTGCTTTGTCCAGTTTGTCAAAATTATAATATTATTCTATAATCCCAAATATCTGGCATTACAATGACTGGGGGCTATTACTTCTGCCATTAATTGCTGCAGTTTACTTTTGTGGTCCTTGCGCAATCTTAGCATCTGTTCATTTTTTTTTATGCATCCCCCACTTGGCTGAATGGAGTCAGTCATCCCTTTGAAATCTACCTCAGGAAGCAAAACATTTCAAATTTATTGGCAGATATTTGATCTTTCATGGCAAGAAGCAGGACGTTTGATTCAGAGCTATCCTTTCCTTACAATGCAAACATAACATTTGTTTGCTGCCAATTCATCCAGATGTCAAATTAGGGCACTATATTAAAATCTTCCTTTTTTTCTCTCTCTTCAGGTTGCAGAGTTCAAACTGCGGTTTGGTTTTATACCATGTCATGTTTGGCTCCACTGGGCACGCCCATTTCTTATTTTGTGGATGTGGGATTGGAAGGTTGGCGAGAGGACAAGAAATGCTGAGGAAATTCTGAAAAATCCAAGGGGGGAATTTCTCATTGGGTAGGGGAAGGATGACCTTTGCACTGAGGTCATGATGAATGTGTCTGAAACTTTCAAGGCCAATACAGTTAGGACAGCTAAGCCCTTCCATCTCAGGCAGTGGCAGATCTGCCTCAGCTTGGACCTCTCAGTAAGAACGATCCTTAACTCCATTTATCGAGAAAGGTATAGTTTACTAGAGGTGAATTACAGCAATGCATAGAATCATGCACCAAATTCCACCAAGTCTAAATCTTCCCTCTCTTAGTCGCTTCCCATTGCTGCCCCACCCCATCCAATCCAATCCAAACAAGATGTTTTCAGAACTGTGCTCCATTCCCAGCCAGTTGTCCTTGAAGCCCATCTTAGAGATACAGTGAAGTTTTGTTTTCCTCAAAGCATCCCTCCTCCCATCTAGCCCTCCCCGAGTTTATGGAGCTGATACTGAACAGTTGCGAAGCACAAGCATGAAGTGGCAGCTGACAGCCAGGGGTGCTCTTGCCCTCACCTAGCCAAAATATAAAGTCTGCTGGTTATATCACTTAATTGTCACTATTGTCACTATTATTTTCACATCTCTGTTTCTTAGGTTAGATTTTAAAATGATCCTCCATCTCTCTCTTTTACTTTGCCAGTCCATATATTATGGCAGTAACAGAGCAGATCAAGTTTATTTTGACATATCGCTCTGCAGCAACAGACCTCCTCTGCCATTAACTTACTGTTCAGTTTTCACACCCATGCAAAGCACTGTTTAATGCCAAGCTTCTCTACTATGATCAGGAATGTGGTTTCCATTAGTAATGGAAAGCATGTGAAGAGTGAATAGGAGCATACTGATATTTAAAATGCGAGGAGCAGTGGGAATACAATTTAATTTCATGATGTCAAATGTTTTTATATCCTGTTGGCTTTCCTGGATTTGATTCTTCAATATACAGCATAAACATAAATGTTCCAATCCATTCTCTGAAATGTTAAGAACATCAATACTGGGGTGGGGGGTGGGGGGGAAGACTTCCACAATGGGATGGGCACGTTAGAGCAGCCAAAGATAACAGCAGATTAAAATTGCTTTTGAGGTTTGTGTAGACATTCAACTGGCCTGGATGCAGACTTTTGGTCCCCACGTACCTCAACTTTTATTATTATTTTTTTATGGTAAGCCTATTTTTGTTAGAGGAAGAAGAGTAATAAAAGACATACAGAAGGGAAAGGGTATAAGGAGCTGTCAAGAGACAAAAAAAGAACGGGAAATAAGTCTCCTGGTGGAGAGAGGGGCAGCAAATAAAAACATTCAACAAATTATCAAACATACATACCACTTCGCCTAGCTTTCATCACCTTGGAAAAAGTGACTCTGTTAAATTGAGCAATATATTTGAAGCCCTAATGTCAGGCACAAAATCACATGGCGATTCTTTCAAGCTGAGTTCTTCATATCTGTAGGTAAAATCTTGTCAGACAAAAACTCTACTATCTGGGTCTTCATCTACACTATTCTCTGTGAACTATTAGGGAGGTGCTTTCTTCACCCTCTTTCACACATAACATCTGGACTAAGTGGCCTCTTATTCCTCTGGAATGCAACCCCTCCCTCCTGGGGATCCACCTCCTTAACTACATTCCATCACACCTACAGAGACAAGATATGGAGGAATCTTGCAGCAGTGTCTTGAAATCAATATGCAGAAATATCACGGTTAGCCACCACATACAGGAAACAACAAGACTGCCATAGAAGTTTGACAAAATGATCCTGTTTTCACCAGAATTACTCTCAGCAAGCCTGAAGGAAAGATTCAAATGAGGAGAATTAATTGAAAGAGATATTAAAGGTAAATGGTAATGCCTTAAACATTGCCAGTAAGTTGATTTAGATTTACAAAGAGATAGAAATATGTGATGTGTTGAATCAGTGTTTGGACAACAGCCCTCAACTGGATATTAATTGACCTTTAAACATCCAGAAAATGCCCAAAGAAATCCTGAACATATGGTGTAACTCAGTTAACAAGTATTAAATGGAAAAGGAGTTGTAGAACTGGAAAGCAACTGAAGAGGTTTCATCCTCTTAATGTACGGTTTCCTGTTTGAGCAGGAGATTGGACTAGAAGACTTCCAAGGATCCTTCCAAGTCTGTTATTCTGTTATCCCACAGTGTACTGATGATGGTGATGATGGTGGTGGTGGTGGTGGTGGTGATGTGATGATGATCTATTAAGAGAAAGAGAAAAAGAGAGTTTACTAGGCAAAAGTGGCTGCCAGATGAATTTCCTTATAAAAAGTGTTCATAGAAAAATCAGTACTTGTAAAAAGACTGATATGGTGGCTAAGATGCTGGACGAGAAACTGGGAAGCTCTGGGCAGTGCTGGATTTAGATTTGTAAGGCCCTAAGCTACATAAAGCTTGGAGATCCCTTGTTAAAAATAGTTGCACCAGAAGCTCTCACTAAGAGGTGTATCAAAACAGGACCTTGGGTCACCACAAATAACTGAAACCATATATATGTCTCTTAATTGTTCAATAGTAAGATATTTGATGTGAAAAAAATATAAATTATAAATGCATTTACTGTTTATCTTTTGTCTGACTTGATCTCTCTCATAAATTATAATATAGCATACCCTGACAACAATACTAACATAGAATAGAATAACAAAGTTGGAAGGGACATTGGAGGTCTTCTAGTCCAACCCCCTGCTCAGGCAGGAAACCCTATACCATTTCAGACGAATGGTTGTCCAATCTCTTCTTAAAAACCTCCAGCATTGGAGCATTCACAACTTCTGGAGGCAGGTTGTTCCACAATTACTCAAATTTATTCAAATGTAACCAAAATTTACCAAAATTGCTCAAATGTAATTTTAAAAATAATTTTAGCATACATTAATATATCTATACACACAAAATGCTGACAAAATAAATAATCAGGATCGATTTTATTAATATGTAATAGTGAACTTATTAACATGTTTAGCTTATGCTTAAATCCAGCAGTGGCCATGAATCCTAGTTCTCCCTTAGCTAGCTATCCTTGGGGCAGTCACTCTGTCAGTTTAACTCAGGGGTCCCCCACCCCTGGTCCATGGACCAATACCAGCATGCCAGCAACCGGTCCACACAAGCAAGCAAAGCCCCATCTGTGGGATGCAGGCAGCACACAAAATCATGCACCCTCCAGTCCGCGGAAAAACCTCTCTCCACGGAACCGGTCCCTGGTGCCCAAAAAGTTGGGGACCTCTGGTTTAACTCACCTCATAGGCTTGTTGTGAATAAAACTGGAGGGAGAATCATGAGTGGTACAAAACAAAGATGGAATATAAATCTAATTAGTAAATAAAAGGTGAATGGAATACAAAACCTCAGAGGAGTGGGGAGAATTGTGTGTTAAAGGATTTCTGTTTAACTCCTTGATAGATCTATACCTAGGGAGCCTAGTTTTCAATCTGCTACCCTTGTTTGTCAAAGCCATCAGACATTTTGCAATTCAAAAGAAAAGACAAGATGGGTCATTGTTTCCTGTTTCAAGTAGAGGAACCTCATTTGAGTTCACAAATGACTCTTATTTCATCTTCTACTTACATTCCATTAACAATGGGATTTTGTCCTCCACTTTGTGTGAGGGTTGTGTTGCACTTACTTCTGTCCTCCTGATATTTTTCATTACTCTCATCCCCATCATCTACCGCCTGTTGGGACCATCAATTTCTGTATAGTGGTAGAGCCACTATTAGGTACTCAGCAAACCCAGCGTGAACAGTTTCGACCTTTGTGGAGACCTTTTTTCTTATATTTTTTCCAATATTCTCATTTATGTGGTTGAACTTGTAAAATTCTCAAAATACTAGGGCAAGCTAAATGCAGAAGTGGCCATCAACAGACCAACATAGATTGCAGTCTCCTACACCTCACCTGTTTCACAGAGCCATTTGGTTGCTTGAAAAGAGTTCTATGGAATTAATCTTAAAACATGGCACTAAGTTCAGAATTGAAGAACTGTTGCTTTCCCTAGTTTTAAGGATCAGAGTGCAGTGCAAACTGCAGCAAACTGTTTTGGTAAAAAAAAAAAACTACAGCTTTGAACATGCCTTCTTTTCAGCTTCAAAGCATTTTACAAACATTCATTATGTTTGCAGACATGAAAATGCATTGGCAGAATAATTAGTATTTATCCTACATGCTGAGATACTGTCTGAGAATGAAAAAGAAAAGATTGTTCAAGCATAAGGCATGCCTCTGTTACAAACTTAGCAATAAAAATTGGAAACAAATCCTGACAGTATCATAGTACCGGAACATATTAAGTGTAATATGTACAGACTGTTAAGCTTTGCACAAAATATATGCTAATGTTTTTAAAAAAACAAATAGTCAAAGCGCATTGTTTTTCTCTTGCAGATTTCTACCACCACCCAGTTTTAGAATCCAGGTTCTATCAAAATTGAGGAAGGGATCCAGGGTTGATCTATATTTTTCACTGCATGCTTGTAATAGCATGCATGCAAAAACCAGATTTTAAATACAAATATGCAAATCTAAAACAGCCACAAGAGTTCTCACTTTTTCCCATATTTATAGCATTATAGTGTAGTTTATGGTCTATTAAATCACTATTAAATAGTGTAGGCTCTACTATGTTATGAGACTTTAAAAGAGCAAGAAACAGCAGGGTACTCTTTATAGGAACTGCATCATATACCATGATTTATGAAGTACTTGTCTGATAAATGCAGTTGACAAAACATAGGTGAGCTTTCATATGTCCTTTAGTTCAGGGGTCCCCAACCCCTGGTCCATGGACCAGTACTGGGCCGTGACATGCCAGCAACTGATCCGCACAAACAAGCAAAGCCCCATCAGTGGGATGCAGGCAGCACACAAAACCATGCCCCCTACAGTCTGCGGAAAAACCTCTCTCCATGTAACCGGTCCCTGGTGCCCAAAAGGTTGGGGACCTCTGCTTTAGTTGTCATGAAATTTTAAACCACTCTTGGCATATCATAGATTATAGAATTACAATGCCAATGTAGTTTGAGCTTTATTCCTTAGCATACATCCACCAAGTAGCCACTGGGTTTTTAAAAATCAAATAATAAATAAAATAAAATAAAAACTTGCATAAGAGAAAAACTATTCCAGAATACCTCTCACTCGAGATATCTTGTTCTCTGCTCTGCATCTCTGTTTGGTGGAAAGGTTGTTACTTTCAAGGAAAGAGTTGATCTTTTCTACCACAATGAAACCAACTTGGTTAGAATTTAAAGAGAACTTTCTACATGCGGTCCTTACATAGGATACATAGGTGGAATCATGGCCCTTCAAGATTGTAAACAACGTTATGCTTATTGAGAAACTTGAAAGGTGGATACATAGAGCATGAATCAATATTCTATTCATGGTTGTTGGTGAGAACAAGTAATGTTATATATATCATTGTTGTACCAATGATGCAATTTGTACATTTCACATCATTTGAGTAATGATGACATATTTTCCATCATCATGGTTTCTAAATGAACATTTGTAAATTTACCCTCATAATTATCTAAGAATTTCAATTTTTGCTTCTCAGATATATATATTAGGCTCGTGGGGCTTTCCAACCTATTGTTCCTATGACTGTGACAATTGGGGACAAGCAGAAATATACCCCATGTCAATAGCACCCCTGCTAACCTCAGTAACAATATACCTCTGAAAATTTCCTTCATTTTGGGGAAAGTTCCAGATAGATATTTTGAGCTTAGTGTATAGAATTTTACTATGGAAAACCATTTTCTTCCACAGCACTTAGTGGTACAATTTCACTAATATTGACTGTATTAACAACAACAACAACAACAACAACAACAACAACAATAATAATAATAATAATAATAATAATAATAATAATAATAATAATAATAGTAATAAGTCATCTAGTCCAACCCCCTGCCCAGGCAGGAAACCCTATACCATTTTCAGACAAATGGCTGTCCAGTCTCTTCTTAAAAACTTCCAGTGTTGGAGCATTCACGACTTCTAGAGGCAGGTTGTTCCACTGATTAATTGTTCTAGCTGTCAGGAAATTTCTCCTTAGTTCTAGATTGCTTCTCTCTTTGGTTAATTTCGATCCATTGCTTCTTGTCTTGCCTTCAGGTGCCTTGGAGAATAGCTTGACTCCCTCTTCTTTGTGGCAGCACCTGAGATATTGGAATACTGCTATCATGTCACCACTCATTCTTCTTTTCATTAAACTAGTCATACCCAATTCCAGCAACCGTTCCTTATATGTTTTAGCCTCCAGTCCCCTAATCATCTTTGTTGCTTTTCTTTGTACTCTTTCTAGAGTCTCAGCATCTTTTTTACATCATAGTGACCAAAACTGGATGCAGTATTCCAAGTGTGGCCTTACCAAGGCATTGCAAAGTGGTATTAACATTTCATGTGATCTTGATTCTATCCCTCTGTTAATGCAGCCCAGCACTATGTTGGCTTTTTTGGCAGCTGCAGCACGCTGCTGGCTCATGTTTCAGTGATGGTCCACTAGGACTCTGAGGTCCCTCTCACAGTTGCTACTATTGAGCAAGGTACCACCTATACTATACCTGTGCATTTGGTTTTTCTTGCCTAAATGTAGAACCTTACTTTTTTCACCATTGAATTTCATTTTGTTAAATAGTGCCCAGTGTTCAAGTCTGTCAAGATCCTTCTGTATCTTAAGCCTGTCTTCTGGAGTGTTTGCTATTCCTGCCAGCTTGGTGTCATTTGCAAATTTGATGAATTACCCATCTATCCCCTCATCCAAATCATTGATGAAGATGTTGAAGAGCCCTGGGGCACCCCACTATACACTTCCCTCCATGTAGATGCAGTTCCATTAAGGACCATACGCTGAGTACGGCCAGTCAGCCAACTATGATGTCAATGCTGCTAACATTGGATGTTCCCGCTCTGACAACTGATGAAAATGCAGCCATTTTCTCTATTCCTTTAATATGTTTTTTCTTACTTTAGAAATTAGGTGCAGCAAAGAGGGAGGGATTGGAATGTAAGCTCAGCTAGCCATAACAATAATGCTGCTGTGGGAATCCAAGGACAACTTGATAATGTTTTGGCAGGCTGTGGAGTTGAGGAGAAAGTCCCTGCTGTGAGCTAATTGGGGAATGTGATTTATGACTGTTTACTTGGAGGTGGGAGTCTACTTTGTTACTTTGTTTCTGGGGGAAGGGAATTTAGTTTTTGGGTTCAATTATGTAGTGCCGATACTTTGTACCCCAAATAAATGTACTTTAAGGAAGAATTTTGGCTCAAAGTTCTTTTGATGGGTTTCATCTATCGGAACCATGACATGAATCCATCTGGTGGTGATGGTATCTAACCCACATTTTTCTATCTTATTCATACCCTACAGACAGACATTCAGGAGCAGCTCACCATTTTTGCAAGGTCATGTGTCAATGCAAGTTGATATGGTTAGTATAATATTCTGAATATAACTGAGTAAAGCAGATGTACATTTGGCTTGCTGGACATGTTGAGAGAGATGTGTAGCATATATTTAGATACCTCAAACTGGAATATAAGCAAACAATTGGCACTAAGTGATAGACCATATAGAGAAATGGCTTTTCAGCTGTAAGAACTTTTTTTAAATATATGCTTTAGCATCTACATTTATGTTGTATGTTCATATCTGCATTGAAGTACAAAATTATTGCAGCATGGTAGAAGAATGCATCGTGCTTATATGCTACATCACAGAAGCTTGTAGAGAAGGTTCCGGAAGGTTCCAGTCAGTTGTCTGATAGACTAGAAAGTGTCCGTTGGTCCAGAGGCCCAAGTTTGTAGAAACTGGAAAGAAATTGATACATCTTTCCAATAGTCTTCCATTAATGATCATCAGAGCACCTTGCTTACTCTTATGGAGCTTTTCAACTGAATCTAGTTATTGTTGAAAAAATCTGGTGAGTTCAATGCACAATAATAACCCAGTAAATACCAGGATTTTTTTTAATCTTTGGATCCTGCAACAATGCCGCAAGGGAGGAAATAGGAAATGAGTGAAGAGAACATACTTCTATTTCATTACTTCAATTACTATTATTTTAAAATTTAAATTTAGAGGAGAAAAGTTTACAGAAGTCAATCATTGTCAATGGAGATGAAGTGACAGAAGTCTTGATATTATACACTGTGGAAAAAGAATTATCACTGAGATTGGCATTTCTGCATTCCTTAGAACTAGGTATTATACATACATATAATTAAACATTTAAAGGAGAATATTTGTAACTCATGATTGGTGCTCTCTGAGCTTGGTGGGTTTTTGCAGATATTTCATTACCAAACTAGGTAGCATCCACAGTGTTAATAGTGAGTGGGGTTTGCATATTGTATATTCTAGATATACATTTCTATTAATATTTACATTAATATCCTAGACCTGAAATATAAACTGTAAGCAAACCCCACTCCCTATTAACATTGATAAAACTACCTAGTTTGGTAATGAAATATCTGCAAGAAAACCACCAAGCTCAGAGAGTACCAAGCACTCCGCAACTGAAATTTTAACACAAGGAAGTAAACAAATAGTAGAAAGTTAGAAAGAAAAAAAGAAATCAAAGCAAAAGATGAACAAGAAGGAGAAAAAAAAAACAGAAAAGGAAGAAAAAAATATAAAGAAATAGCTTCAGATAAGCATCATACCAATTATAAATCTAAATGACTTTTAACCTCTCTAAAGAGAGGTTACATCATATTACTGTTCTTCCTATAATCTGTCTAATCATCAAAATTATAAGTCATACATTTATTTTCTTCATTTTTATACAAAAAAAGTCGTAAGAGGCTTCCATTCAGCCGTAAATGCAGGTAATGTCTTTTCTCTAATCAAAGAAGTTAATTTATCCATTTCAGCAAATTCTTTCAACTTCACCATTCCAATGGGTAACGTTGGATCTTTTCATTTCCACGCATACAATAATCTTGCTATTGTAATCAAATACTGAAGTAATTTTCCCTGGTTCTTTTCTAGCTGTTTAGGCATTAATCTTGAAAGGAAAAGTTCTAACTTCAATTAAATATTGATCAGGACTAAATATTTTCTGAGTGCCACATTTTAAAAAGAATAAATAGTTCTGCCAGGACAATTTCACCATGAGCCACCCTACTGTACAAGCAATAGTTTTTCAAAAGTATTTTCTTCTCTTCTGGTTGATGCTGACATAATGCAACTTTGCCCCATGGATCTTGAATTCTTCCATTAAAAACAAACGACAATCCAGTTTAATGACTTACTGTGATGTGTTACTCAAACATTTTATACATCATAGTATACTGCAATGTGTGAGCCCAGTTTGTATCTTCCTTTACCAAACATGGTTATTGCTATTTTGAAGCCTATTTGTCAATTTCATTGGATAAGCAAATCAACAAATAAGTACATAGTGCTCTGTGTTTGAACTCATTTTGAAAAGTTGGGCTACTACACCTCAGGAAACCTTCAAACCCTGCAATCCTTGATGTCTTGAAATTCACAATACAAATGTGAATTCTGGAGCTGGAACAACACACATCTGTAGAACACTAGATTGGGGGAAGTTGACACAAAGATGTGTTAAACTATCTTTTAGACCATGCATGAATATTCATTTGAAGAAACAACTCATGTTGACATTTTTAAAAATCAGCCCATGGAAATAAACTGACCATCAGTTGCATTGCTTTTATATTTAATTTCAGCTTTGTTTTGCTTTAATTGTAATGACTTTTTATTGATCAGTATGGAAACAAATGGGATCCAAGCCAAGTTCAAATTTCCACCATACAATTCAGTTCTTAAACAAATCCATATCTCCCGTATTGGAGATATATATAGCATATTTACATTGTTCCTTAAGCATAGGATTCCTTTTTTCTTAGAAATTTGCCAAACCAAAAATTCTATTTTAATATTTTCTGGAGAAGCATGAGAAATTTTTAAGGCAATTATGCAATTTCACACAATGTCATGGGGCCAGAAAAAATAAGATGAACAATCTTACCTTACAGTGATGATATTAGTTAGATAATTGGAACATCTGCAAGCAAGCATCCAACCTCAGAGAGCACAACTCAATATCTTATAGATATTCTTTTTATAAGATGAGTAAATTAAAATTGTGAACTCTTGGGTAAAAACAAAGTGTTTTTTGAAAGTTCTGCTGTGTTATTTTGACATTTTAAACTTTGATTTAATGTTTTTTTTTTAATTTAATTAATTTTTAAGGTTCTTGACTAACATCTAGTAGCATCAAGGTTTCCCTCTTCTTTTAGAAAACAGTTGTCATTAGTAAAATATCATTGGCTGATAGTTGTGGTTTAAATTTAAAACTGCCTAAGTTCATATTACCTTTTATTTTAAAGTTCTGTTACAGGCAGTCAGCATTTTGAATAGAATGGTGGAAATAAATCTAATTCTATACATTATTATTATCGTTCATCGCACAGTCAACCAGATGTTTAGATTGGATTTGGCATTTTTATCCACCTATCAAGTATTTGCCAAGGAACTGGAATAGGCAGATGTTATTGTTTATTAAGGGTATTATCACAGGATATAATGTGCTCTAAGTAAAGCTACCTTTTGCAATTGACTGATGATGACTTTTTCAATGCCAGTGGTGTTCAATGGTGCTCCAGATGTTTTGGGATTGCACTCATGGAACCTATTACTATTGATACTGTCTTTGTTTTCTTTTGACACAGTCATTCTATTTCTATTTTCAATCCTTTATAGATTGTGATTTTCTCCATTTTTTTCTCTTCTATTCGGCTGCCTGCAGATACTTCAATATTAATTATTATTATTTACTTATTATCAATTATTCTTATTAATTAAGGTTGGTCGCACAGTCAGCCAGATGTTCAGACTGGATTTCGCATTTTTGCCCATCTACCGAGTCTTTCCCAAGGCAGAGGTGGACATTACATTATTATGGGTAGAAGCATACAGAGCAATTTTAAAAGAGAGTAAGCAAATTTGTCCTCATATTGAAAACACATATGACCACCTCAGATATCTTAATTTGTATACTCTGCTCTTCTTCCCAGGAAGCTTTCTTTACTTTGTTCCTTTGTGTGTCAAACACCACATGTTTGGGTCAGATTCCTTCATCTTCAATGATCCGTCTGAGAGAAAGGCCAAACTCTGCACCACAGAAGCGAAAGTGGTGAGGACCTTTGGGCAGGAAAAGAGATGGAACTTAAAACATCCACCAGCATTTCCACATTTCAAGTACGTTTACTTTCCCTGAAGGTTTCTTCAGATATCTCTTCCACTATTGCATGCCTTGGATTGGGCCCAGAGATACTTGGCATGAGCAGAAAAACATTTTTTTTTCTTACATAAGATTACTGGTGTCTCTATCCTGCTACATCCATTAGCCTTTAGGAGCAGTTTTTGGGAGAATGCTGGAGAAGTCCCAGAAAAAAAAGTGCTAGGAAATCCATCATACTAGAAAAATTCCCAGCAAAATTCAACCACCTTCTGTGTTGAATTCCTTTTACTGTGTGGCTGCTATATTCCCATCACAGGGCAGACCCAGTGAAGAATTATGTAACTCTTCTGTTTTGACACTGATAGAATGCTCATGAGTACCATGAAATTTTATGACTATAATATTCATAATGCATAAGAAAACTGCAGAATTAAATTGCCCGTCCAGCTTAGCTGTGATTGGCCATTTATATTAAATTAATTCTGTTCGTGTCTGTCTCTAGATGCATGTTTAATATCTGGAAATGATAAAGAATGAATCCAGTCAAGCTAACTAAAAGAAAAATACACCTGAATCCAGCACAATAAATTTAGTTTGTAGAATATTTTAACCGAGTATATAAGAATAGCTTTTTAAATTGTTAACTAAAATAAACCTCTACTTCTTAACCTCATTCAGTTTAGAGCGGAAGCTTCAAATGGACTAACGAGATGCTTCAGAAACATTTTGAACCTGTATTTTGCTGATGTTTAAGCCTAAGTTCCAATTCTTACTTGGATAAGAGTATTCTGTTTATGAAAACAAATAAAACGTTACATCTGTAGTGTCAGTAAACTAAGACCTATTAGTCTAACATCTTTGTGTTCTTTTCCACAAAATTAATAATATTGAGGAGAAAGAGCACCATATGTTCACATGGTAAAAAGTCAGTATAAGGAAAGGAATTATAGAGGGAGGGAGGGAGAAAAGAAGGAAGGGAGGGAGGGAGGGAGGAAGGAAGGAAGGAAGGAAGGAAGGAAGGAAGGAAGGGAGGGAGGGAGGGAGGGAGGGAGGGAGGGAGGGAGGGAGGGAGGGAGGAAGGAAGGAAGGAAGGAAGGAAGGAAGGAAGGAAGGAAGGAAGGAAGGGAGGAAGGAAGGAAGGGAGGAAGGAAGGAAGTTTCCTTCAGAGAGGCAGAGAGAAATCATAGAAGCTTCTTCATAGAAGCTTCTTTGGCAAATTCAACTCCTGTTCAGTTCTCAATCCTTCCTTATATCAGGATAAGAAGAAAATACACTTAGCATACATGTCCAAAACCAGTCGGAGTTCTTTAAATCTGTCCATAAAATAGGCAGCAAGTTCTCCCTGGATATAATGATTTCAAAAGAATCTGCTGCCATACAAACTTAATAAATCTTCCAGCATCATGTTTGCAGATCATTAATCATATTTTCATTTTTATCTCAAGAAAAGCAGTTGAGACATACATCTTTAAGAAATTTAGAGATACAGAGATCATTTCACTGATTTATATCATTCTGTGGAGTTACAATTCATGTTTTATTTTCATTTGCCCAAATGTCTTTCCATCCTTTAGGAAAACGTTAGACCATTCTAATAATTATGTTTTTATTTCTTCTTAAACACACATATAAAAATTAAATAGGAAATAAATTTAAATTCCAAATGTCATTTAATTCATTACTCAATACTCCAGTGTTACTATAAATGGAAGAGTTTAATGTTTTACATATTTTACTCCAAGACAGTTATTATCCACTATAGAGCCCAACACTCTATCTCTCTGTATAATTCATCTTCACAAAATGCCTTTAAGCTAGACCATAATTATTCCCATTTGATAGATTGGTAATTGAGACTGAAAAATGATGACATGGGCAGCGTTATCAAGTGACTCTGTAATTGAGCTGGGATTTAACCTGAAGTCTCTGCTGTCCAATGCATTTATTAACTCGTGCTCACAACAAGTTTCTCCCTGAATAATAATTTGAGTTGAGTTGAGTACAGAAACAGTTATTTATAAAATGAAATCTATTCCATACATTACTGTCTTCGTGATCAAAGCTCAATTAGGAAACTTCAATGTATAATTCATAATTCAACTTATGAAACATACAGTATCCACATACATATTTCAGTACTTTTCCATATTATAAGCTGTACAAAACTGGAGGATTCACATTAAGAAGTGGCTATGTGTCTTCCTACATGGAAAGCAACCCTCTGTTTAAGAAATGGGGATGATTATGGTTCTTCAGATATTGTTGAGATCAAATGTCTAGCATCACTTGCTACTGACAATGTTATTTGGGCCTATGAGAGCTCCATCTGGGGAATTCTAACTTCTGCTGTTCTAAATTATGCTCAATTGTAACTTTAAATATGAGTAAAAGAGCCATAAAAAAACAGAGTAATGTTGTTCCTTATCAGCAGCAAACATACAGATCACATTTTCTCTTTACAATGACATATATCGTATTTCCATTAAGATTACAGTTTTTATCTTAAAATGCATGTTTTTATTTATTTGCTTGTTTATTAAACTGCCAAACTTCATAAGGATGCATGATAGTGTACAATAAAACAGAAGATATAATAACTCCAAACCATATTAGCCAGCAAAAGGAATTGTACAATTATTCCAATTTAATAGATGTCAAAGAAAAATTGAAAAAGCAAAGTAGGACCATAAGCAGAATATGAAGTCTAGTACTTCTATAAATTTCCTTAAATGAGGCAGAGCAATTGTACAATTAAAATGTCTATAATTTGTCTATCTTATTTTTAATAGTCCAACACTCAGGCTGTGATATCTGATTGTAATGCAAGAGAACCATCTGGCCCTAGCCTATATAAATGAGGAGAAACCAGATGATAGGAAAGAGGGGGGGGATTCTAATTTTTAATCTCCTGCCAGAAAGTCAAATCATAAAGTACCAAAGAGAAACCACATATTTCCTCCAAAATTTGTGTCATGGAACCAAACTAACCACCAAGAGAGGATGGTTTGCTAAAACCCAACTGAATTCAGTGGCACTGTGCCAGTTTGGCTCCATCTTAAATGATTTCATTGCAGAAACAGAAAAAGAAAGAAAAAAAAAGCCACTGACTGAGAGGAACTGAATTCGCCTGAGGCCGAAGAAAGGATGTAAATAATGCTGATATTTCAAACATATGCAAAGATTGTCCAAGAGGTTACAAAGGAAAGGGACTGACTACTATAATAATGTTGCTCTTCCTCTTTTTAAGTTCTGCTCAGAATAACATCATATAAGCCTCAATCAATGTTTAATGTTTTGATTTGTGAGGTCAAATCAAATCAAATATTTTATTATATGTACAAAATGTAGACTACACTAAAGCTACAGAAGAGGGAGACATGTCAGAAAGATGACATTAAAAGCAAACAAAAAACTATACAGAAAACAGAAAAGTACAAACAGTATAAAATTCTGAACCACAAAATAGCTGAAATCTACATGCTACTAAAACTCTTCTGTTTGCCTGTTTGTAATCTTCAGTTGATCAAACAGTGCATTGTAGGATAACAATTTTTGAATCAACACGCATCAAATGGGCTAAGTTAAAGAATGTATCTAAAATCTGGGCCCTATTAACTCCGACGGAATTGAAATTTGGCGAAGTTATGACCACTGCCATGCAACCATGCTACCATGCCGCCATGTTGCCATAGTAAGTCCTGGTCATATGTTTATTATTTCCAATGCTGCCTGCCAGCTTCCACAAGGAAAGATAAATGGGGAAGCCAGAAGAAATTAGAAGTCGCTTCCATTCGCAGGGCTTTTTTGCTCTCCTGTGGTCATTCTTTTCTCAGTTTAGGTAAGAAAATATCTCTGAACTGATGAGCCAGCAGGTCAGGTGTTGTCCAGTTAGCCCTAAATCTACCTGAGGATTCAAAATTTCATCCTTTTGGCTAGGGATATGAGAGAATGGATTATTCTTATGACTTTTTTTGTTAGAATATTTTTCTTTCCTGCAATTCTTTTTGCTTCTCTTAAAATGCAGTGTTACAAAATTAAAAAAAAACTTTGTTGTGTTGCTTTTACTAGATCCTTCACCATTACAATTAGTTTATTTCTGTCTCTTAGATAAAGACCCATTTCTTTCATGGCATTCAGGTGTAGCTGAATTCTTTGTACCCCAGTAGTTTTCTTCAGACTTTTCATCTTCAAATCATTCCTGGAATGCTTGAATAGATTTCTGGTGTCACATTTTCTTATTTACACCCTCCAAGACGTTTTATTTTTTATTTCCTAATTTTCAGCTAGTATGGTAGGTAGATCATAGGAGTTGTAATCTATGACTTTTAGAGATCACTAGGTTTGAGGATGGATGCTGAGGAATAGCAAGTCCTCAAAACTCATTTTACCTATTTTGTAAAATTGTTATTATCATTTGTAATATATTTCTCATTGAATTAGAAAATCCCAGAATCATATCCGAGGAGAAAGAAAACAGAATACAAAGAAGATGGTGTCAGCCAACCAGACATGGGTTGAGAAAGATCAATCCTTCAATCCCGGTGAACCTCTCAAAAGTACAAAGCAGGAGACTGTTGAAACAGCAAAGCATGAAAGTAGTGGTGACAGTGTACAAGACAGCATTGTGCGATCAAAGGACCCACCACCACAGGGTAAGTAAACACTCATGTCTAGAGTGTTCTCCAGGAGACTGAGAGGGTTCACCAACTTGGTTTCTTCCACATCTGTAGTCAGCATGCCGATGGTTGTTTAATTTTAAGTTCTCTGGGGAGCACCAGATTCAGGAAGACTGAGTTATGGCTCAGATTCATTGCCCTCCACCCATTGTTGAGTCAGCATCAAACTATACCAGTATAAATTTTGCCGTCCCCTTTGCCAAACCCTACCCTGCCATAGTAACTATGTCCACAAAAGGTGCTTTCCTTATTTCCTGTGTGTGGGTGAAGTTAAAGAAAAGGATTGTTGGATTTCCCCATCTTTGTTTCCTTTCCCTCCTACCAAATATCCTCAGCTGGTGGGAAAATATTCCCCAATCATTTATCTAAACATGGGATGAAGTTCAAGGAGGGGGCAGGCTTTGACAGTTGGTCGGACCTACAAAGCAGCTGATCAGCTTGGTATGTGAAGACTGGCAAGTAAAGCCAAGGAGAGGATCTCCTGTTTTACGGATTAGCCTTCTCACCCCACTGATGAGTAGTTGTGCTGATCTATGGGTTGCTGACAGCTTCCTTGTAAAGTAGAAAAGTGTCAACCAACAGTTGATAGCCAGCCTCCCCCCCCCAAAAAAAGAAAGAAAGCAAATAAGAGGAAGGGGACATTGGGAAGCTCTCCTGTCACTACAAAACCATCACTTCCCCCCTGTCTTATCAGTTGTTTTCCAGGTCATTTTTAATTAGAGGCAGATTTTTTAAAGACTGGAAATAGTGCTAAATCAGTTTTCACGCTGCTTTTGAACATAGCTTTAATGCTTTTTCAGAGTTCATCTGAAAAGTAGCATGAAGGAGAGCTAACATCTAGGCCAGGGGTCCTCAACCTTGGCAACTTTAAGACCTGTGGACTTCAACTCCCAGAATTCCTCAGCTGAGGAATTCTGGGAATTGAAGTCCACAAGTCTTAAAGTTGCCAAGGCTGAGGACCCCTGGCCTAGGCAGACATTCACACAATAAAGCAGGCAAATTCCCCCCTCTTTGCCATTCAGCTTCAGCCCCCTAGGCCCATCAGATGTTTTGCAGGCTATTTTTAAACACAGGTTTAAAGGTGTACAAATTGATCAAATTCCATGAACAAATTGTTCAATTTCTTCAGTTGAAGCCCCACCCAACTTCAAACTGATTCTGGTTAAAGCACAGTAAAATCAAGCATAATTAAAAAAATACAATATAATAAACTTATAAAACAAAAGCAATAACAAAAGGAATAAATCTTTCATTTGACTCGTTCAAATAAATTTCTCAGACATGAGAATAAATGTTATCCAGCCCAAATGTTGCTTCAATTTTTTTCCACATCAGAACAATAGCTGTTCTGACAAGAGCATTTAAAAAAAAAACCCAGGAAGTGGCAGCTCCCAATGACTTTAAGAGTAAAGAATGTGAAACCCTCATCCAGCCAACAGGCAAATATTTGAAATATTAGACATATTAAATGATAGGATTTCATACCAGGATAGCAACAGATGGTTCCAACAGGCAGTCAGCTTCATACTTAATATCAAACTCTTCAGCAGACTGCAAACCTCTGACATATTGGTAGTATCATAAGGCAAACTGGAGCTGAATTTCTAGTTTCACTTAAGAATGCACAGCTGCAGGAAAAAAGGAGAGGTTGGGGGTCATTTGGCACAATGAAATCTCCAGAAATGCAAATTTCATGTGAAGCACCATAGTCATCAATTATTAGAAGCTCCACTAATAATATTCATACATAATCAAAAATTCCATGTGTGCTGCCAAAGCCTTCTGGCTAATCCAATTAAACAAACATCAAGGACCAAAGAAAAACTGCTCAGTAAAATTCCTAACCAGGAGATGTAGAGGGCAAATATTCATTTTTATATAGTAGCTAGGAGAAAAAGGGAATCCAGCATTCTTAAATCCTCTATGCAAAACCCTGAGAGGGTGCATAAATTAGTAATTGAGTAGCCATCTGTGCACACATGTGCAAATGGTTCTAGAACTCAGAAGTAAACTCAGTTCTACCCCTATTTTCAATTATTTTTATTGGATTAATTAAAGGGTCTCTACAGAGCAGAAGCAGAGAAGTTCTTCATGGCCTTGATGGAGAAAAGGTAGGCTTCAGAAATGCTCACATGGCATCTGGCCACCATAATATCAGATAAATAAAGTAAATATAAAATTAAACAAGGAACTAAACATTGGATATCAAACAAAAAAGCAAGTTACATAAAAGCTGCTGATTCATTGAAAAATCTTTCTCACAAAGTTATTGGAATTTACCAGTGAATACTATGGGCTGCAGTATTGCTTAGTGAAATATCACAGAAATGTTGGCATTGATCCAGTTGTTGTTCAGTCGTTAAGTCATGTCCAACTCTTTAGGAGCCCATGGACCATCACAGGCCACCCTGTCTTCCACTGTTTCCCAGAGTTTGCCCAAACTCCTGTTCATTGCGTCGATGACACTATCTAACCATCTCATCCACTGCCGTCCCCTTCTCCTTTTGCCTTCAATCTTTCCCAACATTGAGGTTTTTTCTAATGAGTCCTCTCTTCTCGTTAGGTGGCAAAGTATTTGAGCTTCCATTTCAGTATCTGTCCTTCCAAAGAACAGTCAGGGTTTATTTCCTTTAGGGTTAACCAATTGGATCTCCTTGCAGTCCAAGTGACTCCTTTTGAGCACCATAATTGATCCAGTAGGCAGCCATATTTACCACTGGACTGTAGGAAAATTGACTGTAGGCAATAGTAGTTGGGCAATGTATCTCTCTTCCCTCAGGTCCCTGTCTGATTATGAGTCTTTTTTTCCTTCTCCAAATTATTATTGTGAAGGTTACAATGTATTGGAGAAGATACATGTGCCTTATGCCAGAGGTCATCAGGGGCCAGTTATGTGGACTGGAGGGGGCCTGGTTTCGTGTGCTGCCTGCATCCCGCAGATGGGGCTTTTCTTGTTTGTGTGGGCCATTTGCTGGCATGCCGTGGCCTGGTGCCAGTCCACAGACTGTGGGCTGGGGACCCTGCCTTACGCTATGTCATATAGCTACTAAGTAAGCAATTATGTCACTTAGCCACTTCAGTCTCAAAAAAAACCGAAGTCAAGTAAGACTTGTTTAATACTTGGATGTGAGACACCAGGTTCCAAACAATAGCTTGGGAAGTTGGAATAAACATATGGAAGAAAGGAAAGTCACTGCCGAGAATACTACATGGGCATGCCATGTAGCCATTTTTAAGACAATGATGGGACTGAAGAGGTGAGGAGCTAAACTGGATATCAATGCTACTAACATCGGATGTTCTTGCGTTGACAACAGATGGAAATGCAGCCATTTTTCTCTATTGCTTTTAGAGTTAGTTGATGCTGGGAGGGGAAATGTGGATGAGAGTCCAGTCATAACAATAATAACTCAGCCGTGGGAACCCAAGGTCATTGGGCCCAGAGTTGATAGAGTTTTGATGAACTGGAGAGCTGGGGAGAAAGCCCGCACTTTAAGCTAATTGGGGAATGTGATTTATGACTGTTTATTGGAGGAAGGAATTGTACTTTGTTACTTTGTATCCAGGGGAGAGGAATTTAGTTTTGGTTTCGACTATGTAGTGCCGATACTTTATTTCTAGAATAAAAGATTCTTTAAGGTAAACAATGCCTCGAAGTTCTTTTGAAGAGTTTCATCTGTCGGAACATGACACTGAACATTAAAAAGGATATTGAGATGAGAAAAAAAAGAGCAGAATTAAGCAGTTTATTTGAAGATGGGCATGAAGTAAACAGCACAGATGGTGATCTGCATTTGATATTCATGAAAACGAGAGTATGTTCTCCCTTTTCCCAGTGTGATTTTTTTAATGGAAGTAATGCATCCATTTAGAACTTGCATATGTCATAATTATAGAACATAATAGGGGACACAGCTGTTCTAAATGGAAATAAAATCTCTGTCTCTCCAAGTATTTAATCTTAATGTGGCAATAGACATTCACTTTTGTGCTTATAGTGAAGGAGTGTACACTTGAGTGATACATTAGAGTTGTTATTAAGAATTAAATGTTCGGATCTTCCTGCCCCTCATTCAAAGTTATTACAGTGCAATAGGTTTTCCGGATGTTATCAGGTATTGTTCCTTGACCTTTGGCTATGCTGGTCAAGGATGATAGGAATTGTAATCCAAGAAATCTAGCTCCATTCTTGCACTATAAAGGAATTAGAAATCTCAAAATATCTCTTTGCTAAGATGTCTGCTGAGTCTGATTCTCTTATGATAAGAGAGGGAAATAAAATCCAAAGAGAATTATTCATGAATTCCCGAACTATTGAATATCTTTCATATACAGTAAAGAGGTGAGTTGAGGGGGCTTATGGGTTAAGTAAAAAGAACGGGAGAGCCGTGTTCGGACCCCCTGCTTTCAGAATCTTTAAAAGGTGCTCATGAAAACTCCCTGAATGACAGAAGGATTGTATTTCTGCACTGACTATTCAAAGGCAGCAGGAACCTCAGACCAAAGGGATGCATGGGGCATAAATACGCCTTACCAGCTTTTATCAGTTCTGTGCCAATTTATTTATTTCAGAGCATGGCTTCCTGCTGAAAAAGCCTGGAAACTTTTCTGTAGAAACCCTCCTGAAAAAAATAATCCCTGCTAAGAGGGATTCGATTAGTTTTGAACTTTTTTTCAGTTGAAAATGGTTGAAGCTTGAAGTTTTGTTAAAAAGTTAAGTGTTTAAAGTTTTATTCCCAGGATAGCTGATAGGCTAGGAATAAAAGTTTCTTAGATTCTCTAGAGTGGCCAATACTGACCTGCATGTATCTAAGAAGTCCATGTTGTATTGCCGTTACTATTGTTCATAGCGATATTAATTAAAATAGCATTTATTGAATTATTTTCATGTAGTAAATGTTTGGGGATTGATGAACAATCTGAAACTTTATGAAGTTGTTGATGAGCTGAAGCGTTTGGTCGTCCCTGGTCTAAGATAATGGTGAAACAGCACTGAGGCACTCACATTGTGGCTGGGAAGGGACTGATCATTATAATTTTTAATTCTGTTGTGTGGTTGATCTATGTATTTGGTGCCAATGAATGTTAGCTGCTGAACAGCAGAGAAATGAAATGAGAAATGAATAAGTCACCGTCCCCTTCCATTCACTGGAGGACACAGGTGAATTGCCTACATCCAGAGAATACCCAGATAGGGCAAACTTGGGCTTCTGTATCCTTGTTTCCCCTCAAACTCTCCAAATTATCATCACAATTCTCAGAACAGGTCTCTGTTTAAATGGGTTTGCTTATTTATTTGTCTAATTTATGTAGCTGCCCAACTCATAGACAGGAGAGTGTAAAAAATTTAAAGCTGAGTTCTAGGAAATAGGCAAGATGTATTTTTAGGAAGCATGCGTGCATTTTACACAAAAGCAGGAGCCAAGTTCTTCTTTTCTCTTCTCCTTTCCAACCCACTCCCTAGCTAAAACTTTCCAAGCCTATGAGTCACCTGGCTATAGTCCACATTTAGAATGCTGGCCAGAAATGCAGCTCTCGTACACATATTTAAAATACTAATTAGTGTAACATTCACAGTGTTGTTTGAAGGGGTATCAACCAGGTCTTCCCTCTGTTACTCTCAGAAGTAAAATGTGCCAGCTGTACAACTGACAGACCTTTTCCATGCCCGGCTTTGCATGATGGGAGTCAGCAAATTGTGTTGCAAAATGTTTCTGTTGTGCTCAGCTGTTCCTCTCTTATCATTTTGAACATGAAGTGATCCAAGTCTGAATTTCTTTTCCTAACAGGAATTATTCCAAAACATTCAGTATGAGGGTTTTTTTTTTAAAAAAAATGTTTCCTGTCCTTGAAAGAATGTCAGTCAATCTGAGATGGATAGTCATTTTTCCAATTGGTGTCATGACTTCATAACAAAACAAAAGATATAAAAAGTTATTAACTTTTAGGTTTTGGTTTCTGAAGGGAACTCTTGCTGGAATAAAATATTAGTCTGGAGGAGAAATAGATATGGCTGGAAGGACGTATTTTTTAAGCCCACAATACAAAACAGGACTAAAGAAAATGTTGGAAATTCCGTCATGAGGAATGGGAGAAATGATGCACTGTTCTTTTCTCCTTTCCAAAAAAGAAACAAAAACAAAACACCAAAAATGCTGATACAGGTAGTCCTTGACTTACAAACTTTCATTTTGTGACCATTCGAAGTTACAACAACCCTGAAAAGAGTGAGTTATGACCATTTGTTTACACTTATGACCATTGTAGCATTCCCCTGGTCATGTGATCATAATTCAGATGCTTGGCAACTGGCTGGTATTTATGACAGTTGCAGTGTCCTGGTGTCATGTAATCATCTTCTGACAAGCGAAGTCAATGAAGAGGCAAGATTCACTTCAAAACCATGTTACTAACTTAAAAATGGCACTTGATTCACTTAACCACTGTGGCAAGAAAGGTCATAAAATGAGGCACAAGTCATTTGACAACTGTCTTGCCTAGCAACAAAAAGGGTGGGTTCAACTGTGGTCATAAGTTAAGGACTACCTGAACAGTTGATTGGAATGCCATGTTGTGCTTTTTATTATATAAATAGCAACAGCCTCGTGGAGCTTATTTTTCTTTTAAAATGTACATATTAGCTCTTAGGAGGTGACTTATTTTGAAATGCCAATAGATAACACCCACCCAGCCCAATTAAATATTCCCTTCCTTCCCCTTTTTTTATTACCTCATAGCTGCTGAGTTTTCCCAACCTCCATTCTTTGCAATAAAATGAAACAAGCACCTGCTTTGCCTTTGTGCTAAGAGGTCTAATCTGGTCCTGGCCTAGAACTAGAATAAGTAACTGATGACTCAGATTGTGTACATGAAAAAGGCAGAGAAGAGAGGGGACATTACAAGCAAATGTATTTTCATATCTATTGGGAGTGAGCTTAAACATTCAGCAGTTGGGTTCACTAGTGCAAGTGTGTGCAAAGAACAGAACTTTGGAGCTCAGTTATGGCTTATAAGCAGTGGTGGAATTCAGCCAGTTTGCATCACTTCAGCAGAACCGTAGCCATTTTTTTGTTGGACTTCTGGAAGCGGCATCCACACAGAGAACCGGTTGTTCACATAGTTGAATCCCATCGCTGGCCGTAAGCCATGGACTACCTGTATATTGTAAATCTGAGAAGAGGCGAAAATTAAAATTTTGCACATCCGTTCCCAGATTACTACTTTAATGATCTTCAAAGCAACCAGATGACATTTCTAATTACGTAGTTCCTAAGGAAGAGAATCCAGGAAGATTATGTTGTATCATGCATGCCAGGCCCACCTTGGCCTTAAATTTCAGAGATAAGGTAGCAAATTAAACAAGTATAACCTAGCTGATCAAGTCTTAGGTTGCTCAGAACACACTCCAGCAGGAGAGAGATTTCATTCATTTTCCATACTGATTACAGTGTTCTGGAGCTTGACCTCAAAGGAGAGGAAAACGTAAGCATTATGCTTTGTGGCCATTTTTGTGAAACCCACAGTGGTGAGAAGGTAACAATTAAGAGAACAAACTCATCCCAAAACAACTCATTTTGGTGGACACAGAATTGCAAAGTTAGATAAGTATATACAGGTTTGAAAGTTAAAGATTCCTTTAACATATACTTAAGAAGCGGGAAAAGACATCTAAGTAGCAGGCAGTAGGTAATTTCTAAAATGTAATCTCAAAGTCTTAATCATAAATTTTTTCATGGGTGGGGGAGGAGATATTTTGTGGGAGATAGGGCAATATGCAGTAGGTCATCTATCCAAATTGTAAAGCGTACGGGGGCAACATTAAAATTTAACAATCCAAGACAATGGCTTAGTATTGCAGATATGACCAGGTTATACAAGGGACCACCTCTTCCTGGTTACATCCACTCATTCCATCAGATCGGGGGGGGGGGGTGTTGCTGCTCCCAATCAAAACTTAAAACAATGTAAAATACTGTATTCAAACTATAAAAGCCAAATGCATTAAAAACCAGAATCTGGCCCCAAGTCAAGCATCTGACAGGCAGTCCCTTCATCTTAACCTTGGGGAGGGGGGGAAGCCAGGCCTTCAGTGTTTTGGGGAAGGCTAGGCAGGCAAAGTAACTTTCTACTGGGGCCTCACTGGTGGTTTCCTGCATTAGAGCCGTGGTGACACAATGGTTAGAATGCAGTATTGCTCATTGCCAGGAGTTCAATCCAGACCGGCTCATAGGCTGACTCTGTAAAACCGCTTAAGGAGGGCTGCAAAGCACTGTGAACCAGTATATAAATCAGCAGTTCTCAACCTATGGGGGTCCGCCATTTTGTTTTTGTTTTGTTTTGTTTTTTTCCATTGCGCACGCACCACGCATGCGCAGTTTGGGCCGTCGCGCACGCGCTGTGCATGCGCGGATCGGCCTGTCGCGGTCCGCCTTTTTTTTGTCACGCGCGTGCCGGGGTCGGGGTCACGCAAGTGGGGTCAGGGCGGCGCAAGTGGGGTCTCAACCTGAAAAAGGTTGAGAACCACTGATATAAACCTAAGTGCTATTGCGATTGTGATTGCTATTAAAAACCCAACAATCTGCAAGCAGGATCATGAGCACAGGGAGGAACTTTTTCTTTCTTCTTTTCCAGTAAGGCTTACTAGGGATTGCTGGAAAGAATAACAGAATAACAGAATTGGAAGGCAAAAGGCAGGCAAAATCAATATTAGCGGGCAATGAAGATGGCTTTATATTATGTGTAAACAAATATGAATGGTTGACGTATATATATATATATATATGAGCAAAAGTGTATGCATGTGATCCTCAACTTCCAAATTAACACTCAGTGCAGTATTTGAGGTTCGTGAACTTGTGTGTGAAATTGGCACATATTGTGTAGGCTAATATCAAGCACAGAGAAACTAATTAATATTATATTTGAAGGAGCTGATTTCAGTCATGACCAGAATGGGTAAACCAGTGTAACCTTCCTGCTATTAATTCAAGAAGAAGAGAAGTCTCTATTGGTGCCCAAGGACATTGTCTCCCTAGGTGACTCATTACTATTTCTAGAGCAATTCCTATTACTTTTTGTACATTGGCATGATATAATTAGATTTGAATATGCTCCATCATGAACACCTGCAGATTGCTTTAAAATTCAACAGCCTAACTATGGTTTAAACACATCACAGCATCCTCAATGTGGGCCTCAAAGGAATCACAGGTAGTTCTCAACTTAAAACTTTTCATTTAGTGACTGTTCAAAGTTACAACGGCACTGAAAAAAGTAACTTATGCCCATTTTTCACACTTACGATTATTTCAGCATCCCCGTAGTCACATGATCAAAATTCTGATGTTTGGCAACTGGCATGTATAATTTATAACCATTGCAGTGTCCCAAGGTCATGTCATCACCTTTTGTGACCTTCTGATAAGCAAGGTCAACAACCACTTAACAACCATGTCACTAACTTAACAACTCCAGGGTTACACTTAACCAATCCAACAAGAAAGGTGATAAAATGGGGCAAAACTCACTTAACAACTATCTCGCTTAGCAACACAAATCTTGGGCTTATTTGTGGTTGTAGTCAGTGGTGGGATTCAGCCATTTTGCACCACTTCAGCAGAACCACTAGCTAATTTTTTGTTGCCCAGGCCCAGAATGGACTTCCGGAAGCGGCATCCACACAGACAACCGATTGCCCACATATTTGAATCCCACCACTGGTTGTAAGTTGAGGACTACCTGTTATAGTCTTTGATTCTGAAGAGGTGTTAGACTCCTTGGTTTTAATTCAGAAATTCTATAGAAAGCAAAATGAAAATGATAGGGCTACTTTCATAAGTTACTGGCAGGCACTGTGTCCATTCCAGTCCTACATGCTACGATAGACTAACAAAGGCTGCCCTCCTGCAATGCATTGCATAGCATGAGTCTCCGGAGAGGAGCGGCATACAAGACCGAATAAAATAAAATAAATAAATAAATGATCACTATATTCAAAATTGGAAGTGAAGGCTTCAATATCCTGCAAGATAATGGGAAAGGAAAAAGGCATGCATCTGAGGCTGGTGCATTGTTGCACTTAAAAAAAGCATGTCTGAACAGGATTCTGTTTTGGCTTTTGGCATCTTGCAGAACTTCTATAATCTTGATTTTGTGCTCCATATTCAACAGCTCTCTGCAAGTGAAGGCTGTAAGTTCAGTGGCTCAGCTGAACAAACTGCTAAACGCAATAGAGGCTAAGATTGTTGGCATAATTACAACCTTAGCAAACTCTATGCTGCTCAAATAAATATTATGGCAAATTTTTAATGAACATTACATGTTGCCAGTGAATAGCATGCACAAACAGACGTTCCTTTCCTACCTACTTAGCCCACTGTTTTATATTCCTTTCATGTAGGAGATGTCTGAAATGAAAAATGAAAACGAATAATATTTAATGATTTTGTTCAAACAGATACACTGCATAATTTTCTTTTTCAAAATTCTCATCTTCAAACATCACTTAGGGAATGAGTTGCTGCTTGTCTTTCAAAAATAGAATCATAGTATGAATCATCTATTCAGTCTGACTATCTTTGCAGCCAGACATCTCCATGATGTTTTTTTTTTCTGACTCAATCAGATAATCTGAATGCTATCCAAATATCCAGACCATAGATTTAGTCCTATGGGTGTCTTCGAAGAGACTGTGCCGAACATCCTTAAATAGATTGACCCATGGTCCAGTCAAATAGCTCAAAGCTGCTGAGCAAAAAGCTCATTCCCTGTATCTAACATTACTACCTGTGTGAGGCTTCCTTTGCTGGTCTTATGTGTTGCAATGTACCAGGTCTGAAACTCTGTTTGGTACCAATATTCCCTTTTTCCACTAAAAATTAATAAAATAAAAAATACGATATAGATCAGGTTAAGACTTGTGGACTTCAACTCCCAGAATTCCCCAGACAGCCATTCTGGGAGTTGAAGTCCACGAGTCTTAAAATTGCCAAGGTTGGATACCTCTGCTATAAATCAAACTCACATCTGTGGTTCAGATATTAATAGCTCTTCCCAAGATTCACAGAATCACAACTTCCTATATTCTCTACTGGTTTCTAATAAGTGAACTGTGAAAGTGGTAATAACTATGACAAACAAATAATTAAGCCAGGAAAACTTTATGACCAATCAAGCAGACTAGAATAACTTCTATAATAAATAGGATCAGCCAGCAAGGAAACCATTCCTAGTCAAGAAAAACATGGATGCACACACCCCCCCCCATCCTCAAAACTATAGTAATTTCACCTAAACCAGAGTTGTCAAACTGGCAGCCAGCGGGCCGGATGTGTCATGCACAGGCCCCGCCCACCCCGGCTCCGCAAAGGCAAAAAAAGTCATGATACGTCATGATATGTCATGTGGCGCGATTGAGTTTGACACCTGTGACCTAAACCAAGGTCTTTTATTATATTCTCAGCAACTCAGCTAGGCATACATGCGTATCTCCTTGCAGTTTAGAATGCCTGAAATTAATTGGGATGACTCCGAAATTTCTGTTTTCATGGTCTCACGGACATTATGTGAGCCCCTCTTAAAACCACAGCGGTATCTTCAGCGCCATCATTGCATTTTAACCTCTCCTGAGAGTCTTGATCAGAGTCTTGACTGTTTCAGTCTGCTGCCCAAACACTCCCCACGGTTGGAAAGTTTTAAAACCCCAGCTGTTTCTGCTTATGTTTCTGTATCTTTAAAGCAGATGTTGGTTTAGAATATACATAGGACTGTTTTCTGCAAATTAGGCATTTGGGTAACCTAAAATAAGAACCCACATCAGAGGTTTCCTTTATTCCAACAGTCATCAAGGAGCATAAAAATTACATCTGCCACATATCTAATATCTGTCCATGGTTATTACAGCTGAAAGCCTTGGATTTTATGACAGAAGCAACTCCATATCTTGGTGGCTCCACATCTTAAATAATTTAGGACTGATGTAACCTAGACCAGTGAGGACTAAGAACCATGGTGGTGCAGTGATTAGAATGCAGTATTGCAGGATAACTCTGCCCACTGCCAGGAGTTCGATCCTGACTGGCTGAAGGTTGAGTCAGCCCTCCATCCTTCTGAGGTTGGTAAAATGTTAGCAGCTTGAATCAATGTTAACCCACAGCCGGAGCCTGGAGAATAATTTCCCACCTGAAGCCATTATAACGAAGTCCCTAAAGTCAACATGGTAACAGGCATAAGAAATGTTCCTTGGCTAGCAAAAAAGATTAATCAGTAATTGATTAATCAATCAAAACAAGTGATCCTCCACACATGTTAAACACAAAATGCCCTGCCGTGACTTCCCATAGGTTGGAGTCAAGCCATTACACATGTTAGATGTGATTTTCTTTCCTGTAAGGATTATTTAAATGATAAAGCCCTGCGCTATTTTTTTTTCCCCTGCGCTGGTGTTCCATCGACCCATTTGCATCGAAGTGTCAAAGCAGCATCGTAGAGACAGGCTTTGGTGAGGTAGAGGCTTCTGGAGATGTAAGGCTTTTGAAAAGAATATTTGCTCTTAAAATATCAGTGGATCAGCTGAGCACTGAGGAGGAGATAGTTCTTACTCAAAGCAGCATCAGCAGCCCTGAGCTTAGAGACACATTCTTGTAACATCCCAAGTAAACTCATTACCAGCTACTTCCAACATAACTTACTTTCGGATCCATTTAAAAATGAGTTTTCTTCCTTTGAATGCCCTCCAAAATAGATTTTGAACCTCCATAGAGTTCCACTTAGGAAATTTGAAAACTGAGTTTAGAATTCTGAGAGATGCTTTGCTCAAGGTGTGCAGTTCAGCAGGTATCCCTCTTTTTTTCAGTTTGTGTGTAAGTATGGGCATATTTCAGACCAAGGGAGGGTTGTCTTCCTAGATTAAAAAACAAAACAAAACAGCACTTGCACTATATTTTTAGCACTGGCTTCCTGTTGCTTTTCATCCATCCCACATTTCTATCAAAGTAGGAGAGCACAGGACAGGTAAAATCTCTTCTGGCAACTATCCAACACTTAATATTTAAAAAATTTAATGGAAGAAAACATGCAAAATGAGTATCAAGGAAAACCTTATTAAGAAAGGTTTAACTGGAAGGTATGTTAAAAACTAAGCAACGCTTGCTGAAATTATGGTAGTGAAAAAAAGAGGGTCAACTACCAAAATAATGGGGGCAGTACAGTATGTTCTCCAAGTTATTGCCACGAGTAGAAGAAGAATTAATAGTTGGGGATAAGCTCAGCTTCATGGATTTGAAAAGTAATGAGAGAACCAGGCTTTCAGGCGCTGCTGAGGGCCATTTTATTCCCAAGAGTTGTTTGACATCTGCTGCTATACCTCATCTTCAAATCTGCTGGATATATTCATAGGATACCCTACCTTATCTGAGTTTATTTTTCTTTCTCAGAACTTCAGTTACCCAGAATTGCTCAGCCTCAGCAAGTTCCTATTCAAGCTCCTTCTGCAGACATGGTACAAAGTTGGCTGATGACATCCCAGTTAAACAGCATCCTAGCTCAAAGGAAGCATGAGGTAATAACCCTATCACCACATTGGGCTGATACAGCATGAAGTAAGGATAGAGAAAGCTTTCTGATCTTGGAATAAACAATTTGACTCTTCTGTGCTCAGAACAAAATACTCTGCTTGCTGTAAGTTTGTTCAGAGTGCAAAACAAAATAGAGCAATTTTGATTATTTTAGCACAATTACACAGTTTTTCTTTTTAAATTCCTCCAGCCAGCCCTGAAGACCTAGAAAATGCATTGCCATTTAAATCACAGGCAGAAATGCCATTTTTATTGCCACTAATATAGAAAGTAAAGAAAATGACTGTCAACGCTACAAATACTGTATATTCTTGCTTTGACAATATGCAGAACTGTCTGGTATTTTGGGGGTTAATGCAGAGCAGAAGAGGGTGGGGGTAAAGCCCGGGAAAGAAAGAGGAAGGAAACCTTTGACCTTCACACTAATTGGATAACGTGATATATGACAGCTAATTTAGGGAGGGAACATGCTGATAAATTAACTGCTCAGAGGAAGAGAACTTACATCTTAGCATCCTCCGTTATGCCTCTGCCGACATTTTGTAACAATAAATGACTTTTAGGAAAATCAATGCCTGGAAGTTCTTTGAAGTGTTTCATTAGCCGGAACCATAACAATGACCTTAATGAAAATACGCAGGAACCATTACCTAGGCAAAGGGGAGGGGACTAAAGTTTTTTTTCAAGTCCAAAAAAATGAGATAATTTTGGAAAGGAGTCAGGTAGATGCTTCTCTAATTCACTGAAATATAAGAAGGAGGAGAAGCTACAATTACACTCACAAGATTCTGTTATTATGACCAATCTCCACCAAAAGAGTTTTAGTTTTCCTGTAGAGTTCATTTCCTGATCTGGAAAGGGAGGGGCTGAAAGGGAGAGAAGGGTGAGGAAGCATCAGAATTTGAGTTGAGTTATTCCAGAAAGATACTACAATCTGATGATATCAGAAGCTGCCAAGAGGTAGAGAAGGGCCAAGATGATGGATTACCCCTTCCCAAACCCACCACAGATCTAAGCAAGACCCAAGAAGCATTTTTTCTGTGTCACAGCACTTGCCCTCTGAAACACCATATCCCTGAGATTCATAACTCTGACCCTGATAAGATTTAATAAATCTTTAGAGACTTGGATGTTCCCTAAGGCATTGAAGCCTGGAGATTGAGTGCGTTTCTGTTGTTGGCTTGGGTTTCTCTTTAGACACCATATTATTAATAGGTGCTAGTGGTATATATATATATATATATGTGTAGGTCTTTGGTTATTCGGGTTTTCTCCCGTGTAAAATTGGAAGTGTCTTGGTGATGTTTCGACGAAGTCCCATTCGTCATCTTCAGGCTGGTGTTTTCGGCTTCGTGCTTCTAGAAGCAATGTGTGATCATAGCTGTTTCTTCCTTTTGACTGCCAGTGGGGGTATGAACTGATTGGGTGGGAGCTTGGCTGTGTTATGATTGGGTGGAGGTATGTTCTGATTGGTTAGGGGCTTGGCTGTGCTCTGATTGGATGGGGGAGTGTTCTGTTTGGGTGGGGGTTTGTTGTGCTCAGGTTAGTTTGAGTTGCAGGGAGATTTGAGATGGTGAGCTGCATTGCTGTTATTTGGCTTCGCATTCATGGTCGTGCCTCATCTTCATGGTGTTTGCTTCATGTATGGATTGGAGGGGTTTAAAGTGGCTAATGATGCAACTGTGGTCTGGCTTCTGGTTTGTGGTCGTGCCTCATCATCGGTGTGGGTTTGGGTTTGCTTTTTGCGGGGATGTGTGGTGGTGACATTCTGTGTGGTTTTCATGAGTGTGGGTCTGGTGTCATTCTTTGTGTTAGGGACTCATTTGTCAATAAGGGCGGGTTTCCAAATGGCTGGTAGGTGGGAGGTATCATCTCATTAACAAATATAACCCCCCAAACACATCCTAGATCTGACCAACCACTGCCTATCCAACACATACTTCATCTATAACGGACAAAAATACAAACAAATAGAAGGAGCACCCATGGGATCACCCCTCTCACCTGTCATTGCAAACCTCTACATGGAACACTTTGAAACCCAAGCTCTAGAAAAATCTGATCACAAACCTAAACTCTGGCTCAGATACATAGATGACACCTTCATAATCTGGCCACATGGGAAAGAAAAACTGCACACCTCAACAGCCTACACCCCAAAATACAGTTCACCATGGAAACAGAAGCTAATAACCAACTTCCCTTCCTGGATGTCTTAGTCTACAAGAAATCCAATGGCTCCCTAGGACACACCATCTAACAGAAGAAAACACACACAAACCGCTATCTGCACACACTCTCACACCACCACCCAGCACAGATCAACTCCGTAGCCAAGACACTCATCTCCAGAACAAAACACTTAGCTGACGAACAACTAAAAAACAACCTAAAAACCGAACTACACACTCTCACTAATGTACTAACATCTAACGGATTCCAAAGAAATAAGATTACCAACCTAATCCAAAAAGAAACCCCCACTAAAATCCAAGACAGAGAACAAGAAAACAGCAAAGCCCTCCTCCCATACATAAAAGGCACCACAGACAGAATCAGCAAGATCCTCCACAAACACAACATCAAGACAGCATTCTGCACAAACAGAAAAATATCCACCATCCTAAGAAACCGCAAAGACAAAATTGAATTAGAAAATCAAGGAGTATATGAAATCCCATGCACCGCCTGCCCCACCACATACATCAGACAAACCAACAGAAGAATAAGTGCACGCATTGAAGAACACAAGACTTTACTTTACTTTATTTAAATTTCTATGCCGCCCTTCTCCTGAGACCCAGGGCGGCTTACAGCAATAATACAATAAAATTTAAGTTACCAATGACAATCAACCATCCAATCCAAAACACATTCATTCAATCCAAAACACATTCATACAACACCCAATCACAATCAACACACAATCACTGATGGACGCACGTTCCTAGGCCCAGGGGCAGAGTACAGTTCATACGCCCCAAGCCTGTCGACATAAATAAGTCTTCAATAATTTCCGGAAAACTAGGAGGGAGGAAGCAGTGCGAACCTCTGTGGGAAGCTGGTTCCAGAGGGTTGGGGCAGCGACAGAGAAGGCCCTTGCCCTACGCCCCGCCAGATGACATTGCCTAATAGACGGGACTCGTAGGAGGCCAATCCTATGTGCCCTAACTGATTGCTGGGATTCATGAGGCAGGAGACGGTCCCGCAAGTAACCTGGTCCATTGCCATAAAGGGCTTTATAGGTCATGACCAACATTTGAATTGTGTTTGGAGACTGATTGGTAGCCAATGTAGCTCACGGAGAGCTGGAGTGATATGAGCATGTCTTGGGAGCCCAAGACAGCTCGCGTGGCCGCATTCTGGACCACCTGCAGTCTCCGGACATTCTTCAAAGGTTGCCCCATGTAGAGAGCATTACAGTAGTCGAATCTCGAGGTGACAAGGGCATGGGTGACTGTGAGGAGTGACTCCCGGTCCAAATAGGGCCGCAACTGGTGCACCAGGCGAACCTGGGCGAACGCCCCCCTCGCCACAGCCGAAAAATGATGTTCTAGGCTTAGCTGTGGATCGAGGAGGACACCCAAGTGGCGAACACTCTCTGAGGGGGACAGAACTTCTCCACCCCATGGTAATGGACGGACAGTTGGAATTGTCCTTGGGAGGCAGAACCCATAGCCACTCCATCTTGTCGGGATTGAGTCTGAGCCTGTTAGCACCCATCCAGACCCCAACAGCCTCCAGGCACCGGTTCATCACTTCCACTGCTTCGCTGTAATGACACGGGGTAGAGATATAAAGCTAAGTATCATCAGCATATTGATGATAACTCACCCCGTATCGACGGATGATCTCACCCAACGGCTTCATGTAGATGTTAAAAAGCAGAGGTGAGAGAACAGACCCCTGAGGGAGTCCACATGGAAGAGGCCTCAGAGCCGATCTCTGACCTCCTGAGAACACCGACTGCAACCGGCCAGAGAGGTAGGAGGTGAACCACCGTAAAATGGTGCCCCGCACTCCAACCCCCTCCAACCGGCGCAGAAGGATACCATGGTCGATGGTATCGAATGCTGCTGAGAGGTCAAGAAGCACCAGGATAGTGGAGTAGCCTCCATCCCGGGCCCGCCAGAGATCATCGGTCAGCGCGACCAAAGCAGTTTCCGTGCTGGAACCGGACCTGAACCGGACCTGAACTCAGTCAAAAAAGAGGAACCAACTTCTTCCCTGGTCCAACACCTTAAAGCCACAGGACATGAAATTGACTTTAAAAAGACCAGAACTATTGCCAAAACTGAACACATTAATAACAGAATAATCAGAGAAACCATCAAGATAGAAAAATGCCCACACAGCATGAATAAACGCCTACCAGCCATTTGGAAACCCGCTCTTATTGACAAACGAGTCCCTAACACAAAGAAACAGCTACGACCACACATTGCTCCTAGAAGCACGAAGCCAAAAACACCAGCCTGAAGATGACGATTGGGACTTCGTCCAAATGTCGCCAAGACACTTCCAATTTTACATGGGAGAAAACCCGAATAACCAAAGACCTACATACAAACACCTGCGAAAACCTCAGAAAACATGGTGATCATATAAGTTGTTTAAATAAATAAATATCATGCTCAGCAAACAACTTTATTGCATATTATATCACATGGAGCTAAACATCCATTTTTATTATTTTCCCTAAACTCAGGCCAAACCCAACTGTAAGTTAAAATTCACATCAAAATTAAGAGACTCTGATGCCAACATTGATTATTAAAAAGACTCAAATGAGGAAGGTTTTTTAATTAACTGTTTGATCCAAAGATTGCATATATGGGGCCAAAAGATATTAAGTTTAAATATTGGAATCCCAGGTGTGGACTTTTAAAGTCAGCAAAATGAAATGATAAGCTTCAGGATATAAGAAAAAAGGCTTCTTTATTGCTAAGCTTTTGTCAACAAGCTGTTAACATCATCAGAGCAAAGGGCTAAATGACAAGGGAGCATGTGCATACACTTACATAACGATTAAAATGGTTACAGTATGGCATGTACATATAGCGTGCTCATATATATAATAATACTTAAATAGGACTTAATAGCTTTAAGCCAGTTATACTGTATGAGTGGTATGCAAGAATATAAATCTTGACTACACCACAAAGGGGATTTCCATTTGAGGAAGAATAATGGCTGGAATTCTTTCATAATGGCTTCATTAACTTTTCTACAAAAACTAGTGATCAGACATGCTTATGTCCCTGAATACCTGTTGTACCCTTTTTCAAGTCCAAAACAACTCTCTGTCCTTGCTATATCTAGGATTTGAGCCTTGCTTGGCATTTGCCAAGGGTCTCTCAATGGGGCAGAGTATCCCCTTGGTGGTGTGGTCACTGTGGTTCTCCTCATCAGACACTGGATCATACAATTAGTAGATGCCATTTGAGAGCTTATACGGGAGGGAAAGCAGAGTTTCTCCGAGTAACAAATACTGCACTTAATTGGATAAATGGCCTAAATATTGATAGGTTAGCACTTATTTTTTTCTCACGAACCAACATATTTCAAAATGTAACCTATAACTTATGTATAACTTCTTGAATTCCTCATACCTTACAACATTGACTAGATGCTTCCATCATACGCGTATCATAGTGTTATGTGCTCCATTTATTTATTTTTACTATTGCTTTCCATGTACTCTATGCCATATGCTCAGTAAATAAATAAGAGATCCTACTCTAAGTATACAATGTGGGAATCCAAAGAACAGGTCTACACATGGATTTAAGTGAGACTCTTCTGAGAAGGTATAGAATGGATAATATCCATCTTTATGTGCAAAAGCACTTGAAAGTAGCATTTGATCCACTGTAATTGTAATATGGGACTATCCACCAGAACCCACCTAAGATGTCTGCTATCTGAAGTAAGAGACAAAATACTCCTTGCATTTACTGGATGGGCAATTGAACTTTCTTTCTTTACCCTACCGGAATTCCGAAGGCTAGTTTGGGTTTTATCACATCTTGCTCTCTTTGTCCCCATCCTTCAGCATCTGCTGCCTAAGGTAGCCAGGTACATTTTAACAGGACTACTTGGCTGTCCTTCAGACTACCTTATAATTTGGTCACCTTCCTCCTGCTTCATTTATAATGTAGGTATCCTTCAGTTACTGGCACTTGGAAGCTACTTGCTAAACAGAATACAACTTTTATCACCTTTCCATATGTGTTTAATTTACACACACAGAGTATTTTCAAACACGATCTGGAAGAAGGGTTCCTGAAACGAATAGCAAGACGAAAAGTCCGCCGGCATATCTTTGGAGAAATTAACACCAAGAAAGTTTATCAGTTTGGAACAGCTTGTACACCTTTTCATGCGCTGACTACAACTGTGAGTAAAACATGGGCAGGCAACCTAATGCTCGTAGCATCTATGCAACAGGTTTTTAAATTCAATTTTCCTTTGTATGCCCTTCTGTTTGAGCTTACATATTAATGTAATTAAAGTACATGCGTGGTCATTTAATAACCAAGAACTGACGCATTTCCACTTTTACATTATGCTTATGATAAAATATGAACCAGAATTATTTAGGATGTTACACCAAATCAAACCCACACTAAACAAAGTGTTTGTTAAGAAATAGCTAACTGGCTAGAAGCTCACTAGTTTCCAGGATACCAAAATTACGTTGTAGTTCAAGGCCTTCATCAGATATAGCTGTGAAAACAAGGTAATATTGTATCTACAAACTCACACTAAATTACAGTTCCGGTTCCATAAAACTGGAAAATTCCGCCCTAACAATACACAGAAGAGACTGTTCTTTGCACACATTTGCACTAATGAATCAACTGCTGGATGTTTGAGTTCACTCCCAATAGATGTGAAATTACACTTGATTGTAATGATTCCTCTTCTCTGCCTTTCTCATACACACAATCTTTTTGTAAATCTAAGAGCTGAGTAGACTTCTTAGGAGCATAAGTGCAATGCATGTGCTTCTTTTATTTTATTGTAAAGAACGGCCTTAGGGAAAACTCAGCAGCGGTGGAGTAATGAAAAGAGGAAGGAAGGGAATATTTAATTGGGTTTTTTTTTCTTTGCCTATTGGGGCTTTAACATAAATCACTTCCCAAGAGCTAGTATATGCATTTTAAAAGAAAAATAAGCTTCTTGGCTTGTTTACATAATAAAAAGCACAATATGGCATTCCAGTTAATTATATTCATGCAGTTGCAGGTAGCCCTAGATTTATGGCCACAATTGAACCCAACATTTCTATCGCTAAGCAAGAGAATTGTTAAGTGAGTTTTGCCCCATTTTACGACCTTTCTTGCCACTGTTGTTAAGTGAATCACTGCACTTGTTAAATTACTAACACGATTGTTAGGTGAACCTGGCTTCTGCATTGACTCTGCTTGTCAGAATGTCACAAAAGGTGATCAAATGACCCTGGGAGACTAAAATCATCATTGCCAAGCATCCCAATTTTTTTTTTAAATTTTTTTATTGGTTTTTAATTTTTAACAAAAAAAGAAAAATGCTCAAATCAAATCATAGTGTTAAAATAAACAATAAACATAATCACAACATAAATACATATTTCAAAATCATCCATTAACAAAACATTAGTACATATTTCAATACATTTAATAATAATAACTCAACTGAAAATAATCATAGACCACATTTACCAAACAATTAACATTACTGCCCGGTACCCCCACCACCACATCTCCCTAACCCTAACCTTCCCCCCTCACTTACCAACTATCTACCTACTCTCCTCCCTCCTTCTCTTTCTCCCTCCTTCTACTCCACCCAACTATCCCTACTCTTCCCCCTTCTTATCAACTTTCTACTTACATCAGCCTTCACTCCTCCTTCCCCTTTCCATCAGATGTGGTGCCCAGAGGCCACCCGAACATCAGCTGTTTTTTGCGGTGAAAAATCCCCTCTTCAGGCGAAGAAGAGGTGCAGAGCATCGGGAGTAGGGTTGAGCCCCTCTAATATCCCTGAAAAAAGATTTCAGGGATTAAGAGTGCGAGCTCCCCATAACTCCTGAAGACGCTCCTGCCCAGAGACGCTTCTGTCATCAGACAGAAAAAGACGCCGCGACCGCCTCTGCTTTTTAAAAATAGAACACAAGAGAGACTGTTTGCAGACTGAGTGAATACAGGAGTTTTTATTGGATTGCAAGTATTTTTATTGTTTTCCTGGCTATGTATTTCTAACTGTTACATTTAACATAATGTATTCAAGATGGCGTATAGCTTTCACTACTTTCACTGCTAAAGGAAAGTGCTTGAAAGTGAAAGTGAATTCTCCATTTTTTTTTCTTTGTTCTCGTAAGCGAAGCTGGAGAGACAGTTGTAGAAATTGGATTAAAGCCAGAGCGATTATTTTAAAATTTAAAATGGAGTGGAATTTACGTTTTAATGTCAAACCTATTTTGGATCGCATTGATGAATTTAAAGAAGAAAGTACTGCAATATTGAAAGAGACTAAAATAGAAATATTAAAATTAACTAGATCCTTTTTTCTAAGTGAAATTGATTTGCAATCGATTGCTGAACGTTTTATACAACAACCCAAACAAAAAGTAGACAGTATTGAGAATAAAGAGAATAATGGGAAATGGATCTTGCTTGATAAACAGTTCATTTATGGAGTGGAGGAAGAGGATTTGTTTCAGGACAGGAGGGGATGGCTATTCCTCTCAGACAAGCAGCAAGAAGAAGATTTAACTGAGAAAAAAGAGAAATTGATCCAGTTTAAGAAGCAATCTATTTATGGTGCCGAGGACCAGGAAAAGCAAAGACAGAGATTTGAAATGTTACCTCAACGAAAGTCTATGGTTAAGAGAAATGGAGGCCAAGCATCCCAATTTTGATCACAGGATCACAACCTCAAAATGGCCTCTGGATAAATGCAGAGAAATCAAAGATCACATATGTGAGCTGTGCCGCACAGATATGGGAAATCGCACTCGCATCACAGCGACTTGAGGACGGGAAAAGGTTTGGTTATTTGAGTAGTGTAATCACCTGAAATGGAGATGCAGAGATGAACGTCAAGTGCTGCATTGGAATGTCAACCCCTGTTTTCTCTAGGATAAATAAAATCTAGTCTTGTCGTCATTGAAACTTAAATTCCATTTTCTCCCTCCTATATAGTGATCCCAACAGCCATTTATGCCAGTGAGATGAGGAAGGCATCAGCGAGTATTAACAAGAGACTTGACATCTTCCAAGAAAGTTCCCTTTACTGAATCCTAAAGAGTTGCTATTTTAACCATGTTATAATAATAATAGTAATAGTAATAATAATAACAATAGAGTTGGAAGGGACCTTAGAGGTCATCTAGTCCAACAAATGGCTGTCCAGTTTCTTCTTAAAAACTTCCAGTGTTGGAGCATTCACAGCTTCTGGAGGCAGGTTGTTCCACTGGTTAATTGTTCTAACTGTCAGGAAATTTCTCCTTAGTTCTACGTTGCTTCTCTCCTTGATTAGTTTCCATCCGTTGCTTCTTGTCCTGCCTTCAGGTGCTTTAGAGAATAGCTTGACTCCCTCTTCTTTGTGGCAGTCCCTAAGATACTGGAACACTGCTATCATATCCCCCCTCGTCCTTCTCTTCGTTAAACTAGACATACCTAATTCCTTATATGTTTTAGTCTCCAGTCCCCTAATCATCTTTGTTGCTCTTCTCTGTACTCTTTCTAGAGTCTCAACATCTTTTTTACATCGTGGTGACCAAAACTGGATGCAGTATTCCAAGTGTGGCTTTACCAAGGCATTGTAAAGTGGTATTAATACTTCACGTGATCTTGATTCTATCCCTCTGTTAATGCAGCCTAGCACTGTGTTGGCTTTTTTGGCAGCTGCAGCACACTGCTGGCTCATATTTAGGTGATTGTCCACTAGGACTCCGAGGTCCCTCTCACAGTTACTACTATTGAGCAAGGTACCACCTATACTATACCTGTGCATTTGGGGTTTTTTGCCTAAATGTAGAACCTTACTTTTTTCACCATTGAATTTCATTTTGTTAGACAGTGCCCAATTTTCAAATCTGTCCAGATCCTCCTGTATCTTAAGCCTGTCTTCTGGAGTGTTGGCTATTCCTGCCAGCTTGGTGTCATCCGCAAATCTGATGAGTTCCCCATCTATCCCCTCATCCAAATCATTGATGAAGATGTTGAGAGCACTGGGCCCAGAACAGAGCCCTGGGGCACCCCACTACAGACTTTCCTCCATGTAGATGCAGTTCCATTGAGAACCACACGCTGAGTACGGCCGGTCAGCCAGCTACGAATCCATCTGGTGGTGATGCTGTCTAACTCACATTTTTCTTATCTTATCAAGTAGTAGGTTTTGGTCTACTTTATCAAATGCCTTACTGAAGTCCAAGTAAATTACATCCACAGCATTCCTCTGATCCACTAATTTTGTCACCTGGTCAAAGAATGCAATAAGATTTGTCTGGCATGATCTGTTTTGGATAAACCCATGTTGGCTTTTGGTAATGACTTTGTTTGCCTCTAGGTGAAGAAGTGCTCCAAAAGAGTTTATCCTGCAAATTACATAACCTTGTCACATGCTGAAGACTCCAACTTGCAGGTCACATTCTCCATTTGGAGAACAATCAAATCCCCAAGCTGGCAATGAGATGGAAACACGTCCCTCCAATCTCAAACAACCAAGAGGGCACCTTCGAAATACACAGAGAAGAATGTTTTAAATATCACATGGGAAGATACTGAAATACTTATTCAAAACTTAAAATACTGGAGATCTATTGCTGTCCAAATGCTACATAGTGTGGGAGGTGAAGCTGTGATGGTCATATGTGTAAAAAGAGTCATAAGTTACTTTTTTCAGTGCCCTTGTAACGTCAAATGGTCACTAAAGGAATGGTTGTAACTACCTGTAATTTAATCTCTAATTGGGAAGTGGCAGATTTTAAGCATTTTTTTCAAGAAAAATTATAATACTACTAGATTCTTAACATGGTGTCTTTTATGGATGATCTAGGTGATCCTTTCTATATTTGCTCTAGGAAATGGAAACTCTAAGCTTCCCCAGCAATCTGCCCATGACGCCACGGATGATGAACAGGGGCATAGTTTGCACCAATGAGTCAGAGCTGAAAACGATTCAGCTGACTTTCCCAGAACTGGATGAAGAATCTGCAAAAAAGTCTTACCCCGGTGATAGAAAGAAACCATTTGGTCCAACCAAAAAGTCCACCTTGCCTCCGTTAATTAAGATGTCAAGATCCCGGTTCTCTGAAAATAAGAAGATCTCCGGTTGCCATCTTCCGAGGGTCCCCACTGTCCCTGCATCAATATCGCTCAAGTGGGGAAAATTCTAAAAATTGTTTAAAAGCTCAATTAATTTAACCCAAATAGGTCTGGTTTTGGGATGGTCCAGGAACTTTTAGACATTCTGGAGCTGAGAACTGCACAGATGCGTCAGTGATCCAGAGAAGAATGCTGCTGCTCTACATCGAATCACCAGTGCAAAACAATAATTGAAACAACTGCTGTGGTCTCTCTGGTGGGCCAGGCAGAAGCCAATTTAATCACTTGCATGTACCATCAGAATAAAGCCAGATGTTTTATTAGGAATGATAAATTCATCTGCTGAATTGACATTTGCAACATTAGGAAGGAAGCATACAGCACCCAAGAATGCTGGTTTTAAAATCAAATATTCATTCTAACTAATACGTTTATTTTTTTATTTATAGACTTGGGAATATTAAAGGAATATTAAATATTTAAAATATTAAACGTGAGAATCACTAAGTGTGATTCCTGAGTGTGTGTCAATAGACCTGCATAGACTTCCCAGGTGGTAAGATATGGGCTTTTAAAGTAGTCTGTAGATTAGTAAACTAAATTGCACAGAATGGTATCACTTGGGGCCAATCTTGTAGAATACAAATTTTAGCAGAAATACTGCATGTTATACAGGTATAACTACGGTTGGTTAGTTGGTATAAAATGTTTGCATTTTAAAGCTATGATAGCCAATGGGAGAACATCAAAGGAGCCATTGGATGATAATTAATTATATGGAATATTGGAACTTGGAATATATAAGGAATTCTGTATGTGTGTCAAACAAGAGACAAGAGAAGGATATAATATATGTGAATGAAGATGGCCTGGTCGTGATGACTACATGCAAGTTAATGAAGGTATAGAGATAATTATGAAACCACTGAATGGTTCTAATTGTGACGCAGATATTCAATAGTGTTACAGAGTGGATAACGGGAAAATGGATTGGGGAAAATAGAAGGAAAATGTGAAGAAATAAGAAAAAATGGCAGTAGAATGATGATAGAAAGGGAAAGTATGTGACTTATACAAATATTAGTAGAAGATGGATTAATCTCCAAAAAGAATGAATGGAAAGAGAATGTTGGAAATGGAATTAGGAAACCTGATTAGAACAAAGTGCAAAGATGGTATGGTATACCACAAAAGTGTATGGAACTATGCTAATTGAAAGTACCAAAAGGGACACTTGGACTGTTGAAGTGAAAGAGACTGTGAATAAGAAAAACACATAGATAATGAAATGGTTACTGAAAAAAAGAGTAAAATTGGGAATGTAAGCATGTGGGGAGGGGATTGCCAGGCAGTGGATGTGTCAGATATATTATGTAGTGCAACTAAGAATATTGCTTGGAAAATGCATGTATTAAATGTATTAAAGACCAAAGTAATGTTCAAAAGGAAATAGAGTGAACAATTGCAGATTATATGAACAAGCAAAAAAATTAATTTGTATCATTTGATATAACATTTAATAAAGAAGGGAAAATGGAACAATTTTGAGATGTACAAAACCTGGTTGAAAATTAGTGGATCGTAAGGTCTGTTTACAAGAAATGAAGGTTTGTCAAAAATAGTGAGAAGTTTATATCCCACTTCAGCAAACTCTTTTTTTTTACATAATCCCATACTGTAACATAATCATTCTGAAACAGTATACAATTCATATTAGTCAATATCACCCCCAAATACTTAACTTTCTTCTCAATATTGAAAGCCATCTTTTTCATCAGAATCTCTTGATATTTTTAAGCATCTTTGTTTTTTGCTTGTTTAGTTTAAATCCATCTAATGCTCCAAAATGTTTCAATTTGTTTATTAAATGTTCTATACTATTCTGAGGGATTGGTTTGGACAAAACTCAGCAGCACTTTTTCGTGCGGCTGCTGATAAAAACAGGATCGCCAACATGATCGCCAACGTCCGATAACAGATATGACACAAGAAGAAGAAAAATACCATTCTGAGGTCCTTGGCAAAATCAGAATTAGGTCGTAGGCAAAACCTCTCAATTTATAAGTCTCTTTTCAAATTTTCAATCTTGTTATTTTCTCATCCTGTTTAATGCCTCCAGACAAAATTTCTAAGATTAAAATAAAAAGTAGAGGTGAGATAGGGCATCCTTGCCTTGTTCCCTTCTGAATTTGACATGTTTTGGTTAACTCACAATTGACAATAATATGTGCCTTTTGTGGTGTATATATTGATTTATCCCTTGAATAAAATTCTCCCCAAATCCTTATTCTCCCAAACTTTCAACATAAAAGTCCAATTCAAGTTATCAAAAACCTTCTCTGCATCAAGAAAAATCAATGCTGCCTTCATCTTATTATGTTGTTGCAATATTCTACTACATCCAGAACAATTCTCATCTTGTCTCTTGACTGTCTTTTAGATAAAAGTCCACACTGATCTTCCTGAATAAAAGTCCTCTTTACCCTGTCAGCCAGTATTCTTATAAATATTTTATAATCATTGTTTGTTTGTTTGTTTTTTATTAAATGTATATGCCACCCATCTTATTATCGAGCAACTCTGGGAGGCTTATTCAGCAATGAAATTGGTCTATAATTTTTAGTTAAAGTCAAGTCCTGTCCCTCTTTGGGGAGTAAAGCACTGTTCACTTCTTTCCATGATACTGGCATAAGGATCCTTGTAATACAGAGTTCATACATATTTAAGTGGTTGTGGAAGATGATCTTCAAAATACTTATAAATTTGGTACTCCATCAGGGCCTGGTCTCCACCCTATTTTGATCTCTCTTATGGCCTCTGATTTTTCAAAAGTTATTACTGTACTACTCACATTTTGTTTCTGAACTCGAAAGAGTTTGAGTAAATTATGTTTTTTTCAAATATTCATTAATCTTTTTCAGGCAAACTTCATGTTTTTATACAAATTTGAATAAAAATCATAAAAGGATTTCTGAAAAATCACATTGTTAATATAGTCTTCTTGAATCTTTAATATTATTTTCCTTTCTCTCTCCTTTCTCAATTTACAAATCAACTATTTGCCAGTTTTTCTGTTTTACATTGTGTAACTTAGTCTCTATTTCTATCACAATTAACATGAATGTTTGCTGATGTAAGAATTTTATTTATTTATTTATTTATTTGACTTATATGCCGCCCTTCTCCCCAGACTCAGGGCGGCTTACAGCAGAAATACAAGTACAAAAATATATAAATCATTTAAAACAGTAATACAGTATAAAACTATAAACTATACCCACTCATACAACATACAATCCCAATCAAAGGCCCAGGGGCAGAGCGCCGCTCACACGCCCCAAGCCTGTCTGCATAGATGTGTTTTTAAGAGTTTTCGGAAAGCTAGGAGGGAGGGAGCAGTACGAACCTCTGAGGGAAGTTGGTTCCAGAGGGCTGGGGCAGCAACAGAGAAGGCCCTAACCCTAGGTCCCGCCAAACGGCACTGTCTAACAGACATAAAATAGTAGACTCTGATGTAAAATAGTAGATTCTGGTGCTTTCTGGAAATCCTTTTCTTTCCTCTTAATTTCATCTAGTATAATTTATATTTTTTTCTGGGATTTCCTGTTTAATTCCCAATTATAGGGAATAAAATAGTTTCACATTACAACTTCACTGGTATCCCAATTTCCTTTATCCAAATTCATATCAAAAATTCATCTAGCTTCTTTTTACATGTTTCCACATGTTGAAAAAAAATCCTTTTTTGGCACATAAACAATTGTTGATGTGATGCCTTGCATCTCTACTTCTACTACTTCGTATCTGTTTTGTTCGTGTGACAATAAAAGCTGTGGTTTACTTATTTATTTATTAAACTTCTATGTCACCCATCTCACCGAGGCAATTCTAAGCAGCTTTAAGTTGTGATTTAATGTAAAAAACAATGCCTTTGATGTTTTTTATACCTGCTCATATAAATTCCTTGCTGAAGACTTATATATCAAATATTTTATATTTTTTGACCTTATATGTGTTTCCTCCAAGCAAATTGCATCTTAATTCGACTTTTTAAAATAATGGATAATCTCTGCTTTTTGAGAAGCAAGTTCCACATTGTAATTTTCTCTTCCCTACTCCATACTTTGACAATCTGTTGAAGTCTTTAGCTGAGGCTCCTATTGGTTGCTGCTCATGTATTCCTTTCTCTTTGATATTCATTAGATCTTGTTCTACATCTGACCCATTTTCTTTCAATAAAATACTTGACCTTTTAAATAGATTTTAATCTGAATCTTTGTTGCCAATAGTTGAAGATTACACCCTCCAATTTATTCCAATGGAATAAATCAATTCATCAATTGATTTGGAAGCACTTGACCCCTCAGCTGCAGGACAAATTTTAATCTACACTTTCAATGAGCTTATTAATTCTCTACAGTTTGCTTAATAATATCCTCAAACTAAAATACTGTCATTTTTTTCAAAAAAAAACCACCTGTAGTTTAAGTGATATTAATTAAATTTTATAAAGCAAACTCATTATAATCTTTATGCCACGGCTTTCTTATATTCTCAAGCAAACGTAGGCAAATATACATATCCCAGGATAATGTTTCAGAGTCCAATCAGACTCTTGTCACTGGGACCAGAGGTTTAGTCTTCCAAGCTTTTGGAGGATGGGCCCCAGCACAAGTCCGAAAGTTTGGAAAAGTAAGCCTCTGGTCCTGGTGACAGAGCCTGATTGGATCCTGCAGTATTCTCAGGTTTTATATTATGCAGATAGAAATAATACAGATAGAAATGGTCTGTTTTAAATTTTGTCTTTTAGTTAGACACCATTTCAAAGATGTTAAAAGATAAGACCCTATGTTATTTAAGCTAACTGTTGACTTGAAACAATGAATATTTAAACGATGGGAGCTTTCCAGCACGTGTTGTTTTAGAGTTGGCTTGCAAGCATAATGTGATTTAATAAGGTATGCTAGATGCTTGGTAACCATCATGTTATTGATTGTTGTTTTTGATTTCTGTTTCCTTGTCCCAAACTGTATAAAAACAAAAAAAGGGTTGCTTTTAATGCCTATGGATTATGAGTCAATAAAAGCTCTATTTCTTCATCTTCCTTGGAAATATGAACAGTTTTAAGCTATATCTAGGTTATATTAATTCAAACATCATTGCTTTCAAAGAATCTGGGGACTCTGGTATGATGATAGCGCTAAGGAAGCTCTTGGAACCTTCTACATTGTTCTCAAATACAGATTTACAGGGATTAATTTATATCTGTAAAGTGTGTGTATACTAAAATTCACACTGGAACTAGTCTAGGTCTTTCCTGGTTGCATTATTCAGAGGGCCTGCCTTTCAATTTTCAAAGCTCCTCCCAACTGAACGGATGCCAAAATATCAAAAGAGGAACATTATCATCCATGAGGAATAAATTAGAGAGTGCTACAATGAAATAAACCATCTTTCATATTTTCTAGAACAGACAAGATGTGAACCCTGTAATATTGTGCTATGCTATTATGTTACGCTAATGTTATGCTATTACAAAACTTTACATTTGCAAGATAAAAAAATCAAGCTTCCATTTCCTCCTAAGGTGCTTTGCAGTTGAATTGTTTCTCTTAAAACCGGAGGAAAAAAATAGACAAGTGGCTCTATGCCACTGTGATAAGAACACTAGGGAGAAGCAATTCAGACATTAAAAATGGAAAGCTAAGACATACTGAGCCTTTTGCAAACAAGGACAATCGGGTCCCAGAGACAGTCCTTGACACTAATGATCAAAGCAACACTAGGATTCAAATCTTTGTAAAAGGCAGAAGTTAAATTGAAGTGTCTTGTAAATCAAACTGAATCAACATCTCAAAATTTCCCCAGAGATTGTTGCACTTGATGAAACGACTGCATGCAAAGCTGTGGAAGAAGCCTTAAGCCCCTAAGCAGAAGAACTAATGTAAAAACACATCAAGGAAGATTTGCTTCAAAAGGAGCCATCTGGATCATGCAGTAAAAGCAGTGGGTACGTTTGACCTGTACATGTGTCTTCATCAAGCACATAATCCAGGATTAATTTCTTTTTCCTTATCAGTTTTTTTTTTAATCCAGAGCCATAACTTTTCATTTAAGCTTGTGGCTTCAGAACTCTCACTCCCATCATTCCCAGCCACCATGGGAAATATATGGGAGTTGAGTTAGGAAAAAGCCTTTTGTGTAGTACTTCCCTCCCTCTTCCCCCCCCCCACTCTAGAATGTGCTTTACCCAAAAAGACATACAACAGCCTTCCTTCTTTCATTCATCAAAGCAGTTAAAATGTTATTCTATAATACTTCTCGACCTAACTGATTGTGCAGATACCACGGCCTTATGTATTGCTTTGTTTTAATTTGCTTTTCTATCTTCTTGCATATGACCCAGATTTCACAGCCAGGGTTGGTCTACAAACATTGTAAATGAAAGTAAGATACTGTATATTTCTACAAACATTGATTCTTCTATTTGTGAGAGACAATCCAACTACCGCGTGACTCCATTTGAATTCCTGAACAGGCCTTGTTGCATGGGATAAAAATTGTTGATCAACCACGACACACATTAAAGAACACAAGGCAGTCACATGTTATAAACTATATTAAGAATTTCAACTGGAGCTACAGCTAATCACGATGGTAAAAAATAAGTCACTTATAGAATATGCTTTTGGAGAGGCTGGGACATTTCACCTAAGTGGCTGCTAAACAAAGAAATGGTTTTATCAAGATTTTGGTAATTTTTAGTCTATTTATAAATTATGATATTAACTGTACTTATGTTTTAATAGATTTGCATATGTTTTAGTTATAGTTGGATACTACCATATGTAGGCTTCATATTATTTGCTATGAGCTGTGGTTAAAACAACAAAATGATTGTCTTATATATGTATATGTTTAAATCACAATATATGGGATTTAACAAGAGCACATTCAGTAGATCAGATATATTGGTTGCAACTATGTATACTTATAGTACATTACAGACTTCTCTTTTGGAAATAAGCAGTACTATGCAGAGCAAACTCCAGTTGCATATTGTACATTGTATTCCAGATTCCTTTTAAATATTGTTTAAAATATAATATTTTAAATGAAATAAAATAATATTAGAAGGCAATGCAGAGCTAGTAGCCAACAAGAATGGAATGCCAGGTTGAAATACAAGAGAGAAGAATGATAGTGAGCTGCACATCTATACAACACCTGTATGTATGTCAGCTTTGTAAGCTTAATTGCCATGGATGATGGATCTTGCACATACAAATGGAACTGTAGTTTTGTCCAGTTGCTGAAAGGCTTGTTAAAGAGATGCATAGCTGTCTTCTCAGAACCACAAATCACACGGTTCTTGTGTGATGGCACAATCTAAGTCCACAATACTGATATGCCTCAAACTGATACATTCCATCTGATAAATAGAGACAGACATTACCTTGAAAAAGTTGCTTCTGTTGTTATGGAGACTGTATTAAGACTTTTACTTACTTGTCCTTGAGAGGACAAATAGTGAAGGCCATAACTCTTGATTAATCTTCTCTGAAGGACATGGCCTTGGAATCCTCAATATCTGACATAGTTATGATTAACAGGGCATCATCTGCTCACATATTGGTAACACAACCTCAAAGAGAAACAAGGCCAACCAAAAGAGGTAAATGTTACAGTCAGGTTTTGTCAGGGGAACATAATCTGTTCCTTCTAGACTCAGTTTTTGGGTTGCTTCTCTCCACTCAGTCAAGGTTTGTGAGGAAGGAACACACCATTGCTTGAAATGGAACGCACCAAAAACTCCTTGGTGGCTCTTAGACCACTTCTCTTGACTCCTTTGGGGGAGTGGGCAATCAGGTGAGATCCTCCATGGAGGAAGCACTGGTGATGACACCGAACGAGATCAGCACCATATATTCTAATGCCATATTGTTAGTTAAGCAGGGGTCTCCTGACAGTAAAAGGCTCTCTTATCCCAATATGTCTGGAAACATCATGTTGGGGCTTGATCCTCCTTTCCGTCCATAAGTTTGTGGCTTTATCGTGCTGAGCCCAAATATATTAGGTTTGTAGGAATTAGGTTTGTAGGAATCTCGTAGGAATCAAGGGGGTGCAATGGCTCAGTTGTTAAAGATGCTGAGCTTGTCAGTTGGAAAGCTGACAGCCCGGGTTTGAGACCCCAGCACCACACAATGGAGTGAGCTCCTGTTCTTGTCATAGCTCCTGCCTACCTAGCAGTTCGAAAGCATGCAAATGCGAGTAGATAAATAGGCACCACTTTGGTGGGAAGGTAACAGTGTTCGGCATGCCTTTGGCATACAGCCATGCTGGTTACATGACCCCCAGAAGCATCTTTGGACAATGCTGGCTCCCTTGGCTAGGAAATGGAGATGAGCACTGATCCCTAGAGTCAGACACAACTGGACAGAGGAAACCTTTAGGTGTGAATCAGAGCTTAGTGGCCATCATTGCTAAAGAACAAGTTTCTGACACTTTTACAGGGAAAGCAAGTAGAGCTAATTTAGGAGGTGTGCACAATTCCACATACACACACACACACACACACACACACACTTCAATTGTTGTTAAGGTTGTTTTTTTTTTCTTCTCATTATGTTTTGTGACAGTGTAGAAAAAAGGGGAGACAAAAGCAATGCACTCAAGGAAATGATCTATCTCGATTTTTTATTAACTAATTCTGTGTGTGTGTGTGTTCAGAGTTGAAGGGCACCTTGGCTGTCACTCAGGGCTGTTGTTTGTCAGGATGAAAATTTGAATCAGCGGGGGAAGCTGAAGAGAAAAATTAGTGTGTTCATAACGTTGAAATAAATAAATAAATAAATTGGGTAATTTGCACTATTTGTAGTAACCATGGGAGCTTATCCGGATGACAGCTAAACTGGCACATTCAACTTGTATTAAAAGGGCAGATAATGTTCTTTATTTCACTGGAAGGACTCAAATATTGACAAGGCTGAGCCTTTTCTGCTCCAAGCAATGTACTTAAAACCATCTCCCACAGTGGATCTCAGCATTCAGGTTGCTCTTCTGGAGAACATCATGTTATTTTCCACAGAGTGCTTTGAAATTTGTTTTCCCCCACACACACACACACACTTTCCTGTCCAAGGTGTATTGTGGTACACATGATGCCAATCACCTCCCATTTTGCTTTTTACCAAAAGCTCCCATTAGGTACTTTGGGATGAGAATTAGAGACAGTGAGGAACAGCCAGTAAAAGCCGCTTGTTGTGTAGCTGATCAATAATTGCTGGGGGCACCAGAAGATATGCAGCGAAATCAGATCTATTTGGTCAAAGGTGACATCATTTTTTCCCCTACATTTATTTTTAGTTTCAACAAATGTGCTTCAAAATCTGGTTGTCACTGCCCCAAAATGATAAAATTAAGAGCTTATTTTTTTCCCCTCTCCTTGCCAGTTTTTTTTTCCTCTGATGGGGTGGGGTATATTTTCTCTCATTAAAACTACAGATGAATCCTAGTGAATCAACAAATAACATAGGATGTAAGTTGATTCTCGTTAAAAAAAGGTACATCAATAAAAAGTCTTCGGGGACTTCACAATTCTGTAATTATAAAACAGTCGTCAGAAGGGCTGTTTGATATGTGTGTCTCCTTTCTTTTGTTTTGCTACATGTAGGTTACACTCTCTCCTATTGCTCTTCCTCTTTTCCTCTGTCCAAATGTCAATGGCCAGCCTCTTGGTAATCCTTGCTTTTCTTCCCTAGTTCTCTTCACTTTCTACCCATCTTTCTTAAAAGGGAGGGAGTCACTTAATACTTTATTTCCATTCTACTAATGCAATTGTCAATTCTTCCATTGCAGGGGGAAGCAGTGCTTCTTAACCCTGGCAACTTTAAGACCCGTGGACTTCAACACCCAGATTTCCCATTGCTACTTAAAGTTGACAATTTTGTGATATAAAGTAACATGAAATATGTGTCTCTTGAGAGTTAAGGGAAGCATAAAAAAAAACCCTCCCAGAAGAGGTAATCACATGACATGATGGGGATGTCATCAGTAAAACTGGGTCCTTTTGACATTTAGCAACCCTGATGTATGTCACAATATAGACATGGTAAAACCTTGCTCCTTAGTTTAAATGTAAGAGGTGCTGATCAGGACACATGGGGTGTTGCACAATCCCCTTTAAAAATGCACTTCAAATTACTATAATTTTCCACCTTCCTCCTGCTTTGTTCCTAAATATACTGGAATTTCTCTACAGTACTTTAATGAGTAGCTTAATCAGAGGTATAATTTACTCAGATTTCAGTTAAGCTTTCCACATACATATGAGAAGTGTTGAGTTTATATTTCTCCATGTTTACCAGCTATCTTCAAGCCTAAAAAACTCCTTATTCTTGCATCTCCTCCATCCATCTTTATCTTTTCCTCCTCCTCCTCCTCCTCCTCCTCCTTCTCCCCTTTCTTCTTTTTCACTGAGAAGCCGTGGCAAATAGCACAAAACCTGCCATGTTGTTGTTTGAATGGTAGCCTTAGCAGCAATCCATCAATAAACGGTCGTGACATTCCCTATTTCAAGTTTTTCCATGCAGGTTGCAAAAAGATAGAGAAAACTATATTTTTTTTCCTTTTTTTAAAATTAAAAATAGATTTTTATTTTGTATCTTTGTGTTTTCCAGAAGATAGGTATTTAGGAAATGCAGATGGAAGGACAGGTACAGGGGAAGCAGTGGGCAAGTGATATCATCCTGTCATGACTTCATTGCATAAATGACACAAATTATCTACAGGCAGTGCTCAACTTAAAATTAAAATTTATTTTTATTTATTTGATTTATTTGATTTGACTTCTATGCCGCCCTATTCCGGAAAACTCAGGGCGGCTCACAACATAAAGGGAATCACCAGCGGATCTGACTTCCCCCATCGACGTTGCCTATCAAAAGAGTCGCAAAAGGGGATCCCATGACACACACACACGCCCCCCGGGACCTTGCGACCATCATAAATACGACTCGTTATCAAGCGCCGGAATTTTGACCATGTGACCGCAAGGGATCTCGTTAAGATGTTTATCAGCGCCGTCGTAACTTCGAACGCTCCCTAAACAGACCCTTGCAAATCGAGGATTGCCTGGAGCCAAGGGGAAAAGTTGCTGCCGTGCCCGCCAGACAGCCTGCCCTGCCCACGCTATGCCAAGCACTGCCTAGCACTGCCATAAATCATGACTGTTGCAAAACAGGGCTAACCCAATTTTATTACCTTTTTTGTGGATCAGTGGTTTGTCATAGGCATGGTTTCACCAAAAACCAGAAGTAATTACCAGATTTTGACAAAAACCATTATAAAACTGCATGCTGCAAACTCCCGTAAATGTGATCGTGTTGCCAAGTCCCTGAAGTTCAGTCATGTGACCTGAGGGGGGCAATGGTCAGAACCTCAACTGTGGGTGGCAAGTGGACCCAAGGTAGGGCCACTATAACTTTGAATGGTTATATCATTTGCCCAATTGCATCACTATGCATATCATGTCCTTGAAGCTTCTACTGGGTGTCTATGCCTCTAGGACAGTGGTTCTCAACCTTTTTCAGGTTGAGACCCCACTTGCCCCGCCCATGCGTGCCGTGACCCTGACCCGGGCGCGCGCGCACGCGCGCCGGGCCAATCCGCGCATGCGCGGGGCGCACACGCTGAAAAAAAATAAAAAAAATAAAAAAATAAAAAAAATAAAAAATGGCGGACCGCGACAGGCAGATCCGCACATGCGCGGCGGGCACGTGACGGGCGGATCCATGCATGCGTGGCGCTTGCGCGCCAAAAAAAATCAAAACAAATTCAAAAAAAAAACAAAATGGTGGACCGCGACAGGCGGATCCGTGCATGCGCGGCATGTGCACATGACGGGCCGATCCGCGCATGCGCGGCGTGCGCACGCCAAAAAAAATAAAAAAAATTCAAAAAATTCAAAAAAAATTAAAAAAAAACCAAAATGGCGGACCGCGACAGGCGGATCCACGCATGTGCGGTGCGCGCACACGATGGGCCGATCCACGCATGTGCGGCACGCGCATGCCAAAAAAAATCAAAAAAATAAAAAAAATTAAAAAAAATTAAAAAAAAAAACAAAACAAAATGGCGGACCGTGGTGTCCGGCGACCCCCGCGAAACGGTCGTTCGACCCCAAATGGGGTAGCGACCCATAGGTTGAGAACCACTGCTCTAGGAAGTATAGAAACATTTATTTCATGGATTCTAGGTATATAATCATCATTCATATGGAAATTATGTAGTAAAGAACTATGGTGGTGCAGTGGTTAGAATGCAGTATTGCAGGCTGCCCTTGATCCTAACCTGCTCAAGGTTGACTCCGCCTTCCATCCTTCCAAGGTGGGTAAAATGAGGACCCAGATTGTTGGGGGACCATATGCTGACTCTGTAAGCTGCTTAGAGAGGGCTGCAAAGCACTGTGGAGAGGTATATAAGTGTAAGTGTTATATAAGTGTTTTGCACTTAACTCTTGATCTTACTCAGTTGTACTTTCATAGGCATTTCGCATATAACTGATTTATACTTGGCCTTTGTGTAATTGTATTGATTCTGCCATTAAAAAGAAGAGCAATGGATAAGCAGAGTGAATGATTGCAGCAGGAATGTGATCTTAAATCTGTAGTCAGTCAGACCTATGTACAATATACTATTGCATATTTTTATTCAGATATAAATGTCACCATATTTGGTGAAGCTTACAGCCTGAAAGTTATTTTATACTATTGAAAACAAAAGAGTGATAACACTAAGACAAACCACATGGCATTATGTTATAATTCTGCAGTCTTCTGCTAATTTACAGTATTTCCCTATTTGGAAATACAGAGAGATTACACAATTACACAAAGGCCAAGTATAAATCAGTTATATGCGAAATGCCTATGAAAGTACAACTGAGTAAGATCAAGAGTTAAGTGCAAAACACTTATATAACACTTACACTTATATACCTCTCCACAGTGCTTTGCAGCCCTCTCTAAGCAGCTTACAGAGTCAGCATATGGTCCCCCAACAATCTGGGTCCTCATTTTACCCACCTTGGAAGGATGGAAGGCGGAGTCAACCTTGAGCAGGTTAGGATCAAGGGCAGCCTGCAATACTGCATTCTAACCACTGCACCACCATAGTTCTTTACTACATAATTTCCATATGAATGATGATTATATACCTAGAATCCATGAAATAAATGTTTCTATACTTCCTAGAGCAGTAGTTCTCAACCTATGGGTCACTACCCCATTTGGTGTCAAACGACCGTTTCGCGGGGGTCGCCGGACACCACGGTCCGCCATTTTGTTTTGTTTAGTGTTGATTTGATCTGCTCCTTCTTTCTTCATTCACACAACATTCATGGGCCCAGTTAATGCACCAGATCTAACAAATCGTAAGACTCTAGTGGTGACCAACTCTGCATGTGCCTAAAGGGTTTTTATATTTGGTGACATGACGGATCACTGAAAACTATTTTGGGGGCTACTTAGTGCTTAAGTAGCCACATCCTGTTTATATGGAAAACAAAACAAAAATTAAACTGTCAGTAACCTTTGGTGAGGGGTAAGAGAAAGTGTGGCTTTTCAAATAAAAATTGAATCATCTCTTAAATTTACCCACAGCAGGTGACCACATCTGTATGCACCTTTTGAGGAAGATATCTGTTTTAAAGTTGTATAAATAAATTGTGTCACATAGTTTTAATTTGACTCTCTAAAAAAATTGTTTTCCCACAGTCTTATCTGTCTCATATTTCTCATTTCTAAGGCAGAAGGAGTACATCGGGAGATTGTTTAGAAATTCGAGGCTGGTCTGTTTTTTGTTAGTGGCCCTTTTTTGATCCAGAAATATGATTAAATAAAACAAAACTTTAGAAAAGGACACATGCTGATGATTCTCTACCCCCCCACACACACACACATACACACACTGTTTTCCCTATATAACCAGGGGTCTGCAGGTGTTCATTGCAGCAGGAATGAGACTTTGTATCTTTTATTTCAAACCAGTAATGTCTTCTCATTGCTCCACAGTTACTCTCTCCACAGTCACCTTCAACATGATTTCACTTATACCAGGGGTAGGCAACCTTGGCTCTTTTATGACTCGTGGACTTCATCTTCCAAAATTCCTGAGCCAGCATGGCATGTCTGGCTCAGGAATTCTGGGAGTTGAAGTCCATGAGTCATAAAAGAGCCAAGGTTGCCTACCCCTGACTTATACCAACCAGGGTGTATATGCAGTGAGGACAATGGTCCTTGCTTTGATGCCTAGACATACCTATTTCTTCAGGTACTGAAATCTGGCTTTAGGAAAGAGAGAAGCTGCTGCCTAGAAGTGTCTGTGTATTATTTATAGATTGTATATTATAAAAAGGAGAAGCAGTAAGCACCATACTATATAAGCTAGCTTGATAGGACTTCAGAGTATGAAGATTCCCACAGAGTAGTTTGAACTGGACCACACCTCTTCAACTGGTTGCCTTCTAGATTAATATCAATGTTGTCTTAGTTTGAGATTATGAAAGATGCTCCAATGTTTGTATGCATTAGCCTGGAGAAGGCTGATTAGGTAGGCATAAGGTATCTCTTAATTTTTTATTTAAAAAAAATATTATTTTTCTTTAGTCAGATGATAAGCCATCCTTCATAACAGAATTCAAAAGACAATTATATACAGTGTACAACAGAGATAAATTTGAACAATATATTTAAAGTCAAATTATAACACTGGACAGAAACCAAACTATAACATTGCAGATTAATGCACAGCAATCCAACGGAAGTGGACTAAATCCTACTAGAATGCCTGACCAAATAGAAGACAACCAGCTTGCAAGATCTACTTCTCCAGAGATAGCATTCTGTATTTGAGACATAATAAATAAAATATTATTGCTGCCTATTTAGCTTCGACCTGTCCTCGCATGAAGAACTAAGGGTTGATGTATGCTTATAGAAAAAAAGATGGTTCCATTCTAGGCTTTTAGACTTTATAGCAAACACAATCTTTTTGACTCATCCAATAGCTGGGCTTGTAACATAATGGGAAATGTTTCTCTTGAAAGTTCCATAGGATGACTCGTTATACTGTGTCAACATATCTCAGAAAGAGTTATCGGCTTTCCTACTGATGGAACGACAGCTGCTATCCAAGTGCTTGTGAACCATTTGCAGAATTAAAATTATCAACATTTCTGGTAATATTTTACATAAATAGATCATTAAAAACCTTAGTTCACCAACAAAATTCAGGAGGGGAACCCTATTTCTTTGAAAGGCCTATTATTTACTTGCATGGGAGCTAGTTTGGTATAGTAGTTAAGCTGTCAAGCTGGAAACTAGGAGACCATGAGTCCTTAGGCAGGAGGCCAGCTGGGCTACTGACTCCCTTCTTCATGTCTAGGAAGAAGCCATTGGAAAACCTCTTTCAAAAGTTATCAAGAAAACTGCAAGGGACTAGCCCAGGCAGTCAGCAGGAGTTAAGATTCACTTGAAGGTATAATATTAAAAAAAAACACATATGCACGTATACCATTCATATTCTTGCACATTTTTCATGCCAGACGTCAGCCTTCTTTCTGTCCTTTGTGCTGTCATCCATCCCATAGAATCTAATCAAATGGCCAGCATTATCTACCACTTAAAATTAGTCCTGAATTAGAGGACAGCAGAGGTTTTTAAGGCAATTGACTCCAATTCTGAAATTCTAAATCATTAAGCAATTTAGTGAAAAAAATAATCAGAAGAAACCTAGTAGTACTTTTTTCAATTAACATGTTTAATTAAAACCACATAAGCCTTTGTGAGTTGCATCTCACCTCATCAGATGCATAGAGTGGCTAAATCGATGTAGGACCTTCCATCTCACCCCAGTTTGAATCCCACATCAAGGAGCACAATGAAAAATGGGACTAAGATTAAAAATAAAAACAAACAAACTAGTGATAATAGGTAAAGCAAGCAGCCTTAAAATAGTTAATGAAGACACTGAAGTAGTGGATATCTTCTATTTTTTAGAGTTGACTATCAACAGTAAATGAACTAACAATCAAGAAAAATGTCCCAGACTAGAGCTTGGTAGGGTGGTAAAGAAGACCTTGGGGGGAAAAACAGTGTGTCACATTTGCAAAGATTAGATTCTGTAGGCAACTGTTTTCTATGGAACTAAAAGTTGGACTGTGAAAGTGTATTGACAATTTTGGACTTGGATGCTGGAGAAGATTCTTGAGAATGCCATAGATAGCCAAAAGCAAATAAACAAGTGGATAATAGAACAAATCAATACCGAGGTCTCACTTGAGGCACAAAGATCAGGCTCAAACTACCATATTTTGGAACTATTAAGCGAAAACCCAGTTCCTTTGAGAAGTGCACAATGCTGGGAAATGAAGCAGGAAAAAGGGAAAAAAAGGATTACTGCTAAAAAAGATGAATGAAGAGCAACTGCACCCTTGAGAAATCTAGAAGGTCACTTTGAGGGCAAATCATCCTAGAGAAAGGATTTGTGTGATCTATTTGATTCTGGACCTCTATGGTCACTAAGAATTAACATCAGCTTGATATCACTTCATGAATGTGTCTCTCTGTGTGTCTGTGTGTTTCTGTGTATGTGTCTCTGTGTTTGATCATTTGATAACTATTAAAGGAGAACTCTGGATCTCTCAAAAGCTGTAGTGCTACTTGTTGCTCATTGATTGACCTGCCACTTGACTTTGTTCTTCCAACATATTTTATTTGATTCAGCTATTGTGGTAAGACAACATACCAATCCACTACTCTTTTGTAGTCACTGATTGTTTCCAGAGATGAGAAGACTATATATAAAGAGAAAGCTAATGAATGACCCATGGTATTTAATCTAGCCTGTTTATTTATTTATTTAGTACTTTACATTATCTATGATCTGTTCTGAACTTTGGTGGATCATTAACTCCATCATTTTAACCCACTTTATTCTGTGTATTTCTGATTATGTAGCCTCATCTCCTTGGAAATTTTCAGGTGGCTGTTTGAGAAACAGTGATTAATCCCAACTTATTAAGCTATTTGTTTCCTCTCAAAACAATTCATTTCTTTTTATTTTTCCATATTATTTTTCCAGCTGTTTATGGTGTTCAGTATCCTTTATACATCATAATTATATTGTGATTCATATATCAATACCAGACTACCACACAACTCCCTGTGATAATATTTAAAAGGATGCATTCCTCCCTAAAGAAGTATTCAAACGTCTCCCACATCTAAAATGAATACTAACGGACACACACAGGGACACATTTGGCTAAAAAACACACTAAAAATACAATATCATGGGGTGAGGCTGTATAGGCAGAATTTCTTGGTGTTTCCCTTGTCCTGTGGATCAACATTATCTGAAAAGTCTTTGTAGTCCCAAAATTGCCATGCTTATAATTTGTTATAAGTGTTTACTGGAATGATACCAAAGTTAATAGACTTGGAAAAAATGAAATTTCCCCAGTGGAACAAAAGAGGATTGCAAAAGTTCATATGGCATGAAAGACCAGCGACTAATTGACAAAGCAATCCTTTAAAAATGCATAAGAAAATGGCCTGCATAGAGTATTAAAAAAAAATTGATTCACTTTTGCATAGTTGCCTTCGAAAATGCTAGGAAATTATTGAAAGAAGCCGGAATATTAGAAGATTTCTGGAAATGTCCATATATTCCAGGGAAAACCAAAAATCAACTTAGGGTACAGTAAGTGGGAAAGAATTGGAGAAAACAAAAATAAAGTGAAGCAAAAAAAAAAAAGGACTCTCTGTCACTTTTAATGTTGATACAATTCTACTCCCAAGTATTTTATGGGCAACAAGTCACCCAAAAAATCCCCCAAATTTGCTTTATATGGATGACCTACAATTATAAATCAAAAGCTGAAATTAGGCACTATTGGGCAGGTTGTGTTGTAGATGCTGTCTACATATTCTACATATTCAGTACAGATATAAAAAAGTAATTTGGCCTGAGCCGATGTGATAATTTTGCAATTGTAGAAGGATAGATTATGAGGGAGGTTGGGCAAATGAATGGAAATGTCCTTAAACATCTGGCACCTGAAGAACACTACAATACTTAGGATTAATGGAAGCTGATTTATTTCATGTCAGGTTAAAAAAAATCTATTAGTTCAAATTATTTCAATGAAGCCCAAATAAGAGCAATAAACATAAGGACAATCCCTGTAGTCAGATACACTACAAGAATAATTGACTTAACCCAAGCTGAATTGGTTGATTATTAAACAAAGAGATTGACTGTCATATATCACATACTTCAGCCAAGAAGTGATTTTGACCAATTACACATACCCAGAAACAGAGATAGTAGAGGACAACTACAAATAAAACTGAAGAACATAGTCCTAATGATTACAAAATCTAAACTGGAATACAAAAGGAAGTAATTTAAAGTCAAATTAATGCCTAGAAAAGCAAAACCGCTAGTATAGTATTGAAGAAAAAGCAGATCAAAATCTAACATATTGCGGTTGAAATTTATTAGAACCTTGTAGGTCATCTAGTGCAACCACCTGCCCAAGAGGAGACCCTATATAGATCAACAAAAGCAAGAGAAAAACTAGTGGTTAGCAAAATAGGAAAAATATTGATGCTTTTGAGTTTTGGTGTTGAAGAAGACTTCTGATAATATTGTGGACAACCAAGAAAATAAACAAGTGGACCATTGAACAAATCAACCCAAACTTCTCGCTTGCGGTCCAAATTACCAGGTTCAAATTATCCCACTTTGGACACATTATATAAAGACCTAATTCTCTGGAGATTTCTAGGTCAGATCTCTAATGCTAGGAAAAATGAAAGGAAAGAGAAGAGAATGAATAACAGTTACTGGGTGGATTCAGTTACAGGGGTGATGGGTACATCATTGGAAGACCCGAAAGACCAAGTTAGGGACAGGTCATCATGGGGAAAATATTATCTATGTGATTGTTCAGAGTCAGAAATGATTTAATGGCACATAACCAACCATATTCAGGGGGTTTTGTTGTATTGTTTCACTTGTTTTGCTAAAGCATATTTTATGGGACTTTTTTTCCTTCTCTTTGATAATGTGTATATCATCTTCATCTTCATATTTTTGTGTTTTGCTTTTTTCATTTTTAAATATATTAAATTTATTAACTGAAATGTAAAAACTCTTCTACAACGACAATGGTACTTAATCAAGGCATCAGGGTCTGAGATAAGAAACTTATAAACACATATCAGCAAAATCAAAAGAAAACTTACCTGAAGTGTGAAAGAGTGTAGAAGTAGTTAAACATTGGAAATTGTGCTTTAAGATTCACATTCTTCCTGGAATACTCTGCTTCTCATCTACTCTCTAGTCTGCTCTAAATGTCTCAGTAAAGTGGTCAATGAAACCAACGTGAAATGGCACATCTGAGCATTACCATTCAAACGATGGTCTGCTTCCAGCCTGTGGGTTTGAGAATGAGCTATTCAGTTAGCAATTTCTGGACTAATAATATATTTCCAGAGAGATGTTATTTTATTCCCAAAGTACTTTGGCATATTTTAAAAATTGCTTGGCTGGGCTTAGCTTATTAAAGTCAATCAAAAAGTCAGCATTTTTGAAGGCATGCCGGAGTAGTGAAAGTTGTCCTTGTTGCAAGCTGGATTTCATAACCTGCTAAAAGAACAGTTTGAGCCTATGAAAATTCACTCTATTTCAAATGCATCCATATTTATTTATTTATTTATTTATTTATTTATTATATCTCAAGGCAGCGAACATACCTAATACTCCTTCCATGTCTTAGGTTGGAGTAGAGTACTTGACTGCAGAGTTGGGGAACGTGTGACCTTCTTGATTTTGTTGACTGACAGTCTTTACCAGCCCCTATTGTGATCTTTTGTGAGTCAGTCTGGAAATTGTAGCATGGCAATTTCTGCAAAACCATACCCTCTGCCCTGTTTTGAAGATGACACGCTGATAACAAATAGTTAGTAATTGATGTTCTGCAAAATTGTCCCAAGCCACAAGAATTCAGAATCTTCCAAATGACAAACAAACAAAAAGGCATTTTTAATTAACAGAAAGAGAATAGTGTATAACTCATCAGGTGATTTTCTAATACACAAACAGATGTTTTGCAGTATTTTCTCCGTTATGCATTTTGACATCGACACTAATGAATTCGGCATCTACTGGCATAACTAAAAACTGTTAGAAGTAAAGACACAAAAATGTTTATGCAGCACACATTTCTTCACATATTATAATTTCTTAAGGATGTATTATTTTCCTATCACTACTGAAAACAGAGTTCATATTAGAAGTGATTTCATTAGGATTTGCACATTATATGCAGCCTGCAACAAAAAATAAAGCATAATTCTTTGACAATTTAAGATAGTGAAGAATAATGATTATATTGAACAGGATTCACAACCCAATTACTAATAATGTGTATAATATGGAGTTGGGATGAGTTCCACAAGAGATCTTTTCTTTTCTTGTCTTGTCTTGTTTTGTCTTGTCTTGTCTTCTCCCCCCTCCCCCCACACACAGACACAAATAAAAAATATTGTTTAGGCTGACAAACAACAACAAAGATTTTTTTACAAAAATGCAGATCTGGCTTCCAGTTTCCAAAATTGTCAGATATGCTGTAACTCTTGCCAGCTTCTGCCATTGTCACCATAATGTGAGTGATGAACAGTGTTTAAATATGGAGATATTTTAATTCCATTCCCATAAATTCTTTAATGTGCTGTCAAATTTATATAACTGAGATTCAAGTTACAAACTTTTACAAACTTAGCAGCAGGGATCCACAAAATTTACAGTATTCCCATCACTGTTTTATAACTGGAGGTTTCATAAATATGCAGTCTATCAGGTAATCCATCTTTTTTATGATGTTGTTGCTTCATTTAGAGCTTTGTAAGTCTGCTAGATCATGCAACTCATTCTGAGATGACAACATATTCCCCCTCCACTGAAAGTTGGAAGGGGCTAGCTGTCTGTGAGGTCAATTAAACATTCTTCTTCAATCAACAATGTTTGACAGGTGATTAAACTTTCCCCAAACATTCATAATGTTACATCAAAGATCAATAATAAATTTCCTTGGCACTGATAATAGACCTCAGCTGCCTGTCAGAATCATGGGAACACACAATTGTCAATGGAAAATTCAGGAAGGTTACTAACAGAAAATGGCATTCTCTACAATCCACCAGTCCATACAGATTGCATAAATGAAGCTGGGCAGTTGCAAATGGAAGTTGGGCTGATTTTACTGCCTGGTTCAGACAACTGACATCACTTTTTTTTATATATATATAAAAATTCTTTTATTAAAACAATCAACATTGGACATAAAAACATATTATGCAGCAATCATCATGACACCTGGTATACAATACTAAGTGTTAGTCTTTGAAAACGTCTGAATTAGTAAGCCTTTTTCCCCCCTCCTCGCGTCTAGCCTCAACTATACTCCTGTTACATTTTATTTTGATTGGTGTTTCTCCTATCCGTTTCAATATTAATGTGATCAACATTAAACATAAGATCTTATTGCTAAACAATCCTCCTAGAACATAGCATACAACATTAGGTGTTAATCTTTGTAAACATCTGTTTTAGTAAACGTTCTTCCCTCCTCCCTTACATCTTCAAGTATAATCCGAATGCATTTTGTTTGATTGGTGTTTCTCTTATATTGATCAGTGCTTTTTTTCTTAAAAAAAAAAAAAAAAGGTGCCAGAACTCACACACGTCATACAACCCGCCTTGCCTATCCTACAAAATTCCATCCCAAAAAGGTGCCAGAATTCCATTCTGGGCGTTCTATGAGAAAAACAGCCCTGCTTTTGATTCCCGTTTGATGGTTGCGTACAACTCAGCTTCAAAAGGGTTTTGTGCAGCTTCTTGGCCAGTATTCGCTTACTTCAGTTACATTTTTCTAGTATTGTTGTTTTTTGCCTGGTCAACCAGATGTTTAAACTGGATTTGGCTTTTCTGTCCACCTATCAGGTCGTTCCCAAGGGCCTGGGAAAGGGAGATGTTATTATTTGATGTTGTTAGAGGTATCATCACAAGATGTAAGCTGTTCCACCTAAAGCTGCCTTTTACAATTGAACGATGGTGATTTTGTCAATACCGAGAGTGTTCAAGTAGTGCTCCGATTGTTTTGGGATTGCACCCAACATGTGTATTATTATTGATACCATCATTGCTTTCTATTGTCCCAGTCATTCTACTTCTATTTGCCAGTCTTCGTATTTTGTGATTTTTTCCCCCACTTCTTGTCTTCTATTATTATGATGGTTGGTCAGCTAGATGTTTAGACTGGATTTGGCATTTATTATTATACACACAAAAATGTGAAATCATAGCTGCCAGTTCTTTTAACTGCTGTAGGCCTTCATACTATATGCTTTGAAAACCTAGGATTTAGCATGTTGAGAATACCCAAGAACCTAAGATATCATAATGTATTTGGTGTGGTATATAAGCAGAGCTGTATGGCCTTTTATAATTAGATGGAGATTTTGTCAATGTGCAGATTTCCTAAGTGCCATCCAATATTTTTTGGTGTGACCCAATGTGCTGATAACCACTGGGACCACCACCGCCAATTTATGCCATACTCGTTCAACTCTGATTTTCAGATCTTGATATTTTGTGATTTTCTCCTATTCTTTGTCTTCTACTATCTCCTGGTATAGCCTCATAAATTATCCACACTTTCTTCTTTTCAACATCTGTTACATCTGGTATGTTATGAACCAAGACTTATTAGTTTGTATTTGGAAATCCCACAATATTTTAATCTGCTCATTCTTGACTACTTTTTCAACACTATGTTCCCACCAATTTTTCATTACTGTCACATGATAATTTTTACAGAGGTTCCAGTGAATACTTTTGGCAATTGTGTTATGTTGTTGTTTGTAATCAGTTTGTGCAATCTTCTTGTACAAGCTAAGTATGTGATCTACTGTTTCTTCTGCCTCTTTGTACAATCTATACTTTGAATGATTTGATGATTTTTCAGTTCTGGCCTTGATTGCATTATTTCAAATATTACTTTAGCTGAAGTTAGAAGGATGAGTGGACTACAGCATCAGATAATGTTCTTTTATTACAATCCTGCTGACTTTTTAATTTACAGATTCAGCACAAACAGGTACATGACATGCATTCATTCAAAGCATTCCTCGGGGAGATGTTGCTCAAATGGAACAATGCTGAGCATATAAACCTAGAAAATGGCCTAATAGATTAGAACGACAGAAATTTCTATTAGATATAAATGAGAAGAGTGCTCTTTATCAACAATGGGAAGAGTTCCAAGATGAAGGTAAGGTATAAATCAAACCTTCATTTTAAAAAAAGAAGAAGAAGAAGAAAGAGAACTAAAGTGGGGGAGAAGGCTAGGCTTCTTCATAGTTAATGTAGGTCTTACACAGCAGGGTTTTTGCTGAGTGGTTCCCACTTAAAAAGTGAAAATCACAGTCTTGTTAGGAAACAATAGGAGCTGTCCAAAATCTCATGAGTGCATCTGTGTGGCAGAGAGGAGAGATAAATCATAAACTAAACAGAAATAAAAAGAACAATGGGAAAATTAAAAGATAAGAGTGGTTACAGGACAATCACTTACTTACACTTTACTTTGCATTTCAAGATACTGGAAATGTCAATTAGTTGTTAACAAGGTTCTTCATTGTTAAAGTAACTCCCACTCTGAAATGTTTGGTGTTAATGCTCCTAAAAGAGTTAGGATTGCCACATGTAATGTTTTGAATATCTGCTATCATCACCATCCATCTGTCCATTAGAAATAAGTAGTTACACTTCCATTCTACGAGGCAAAGGCTCTTTTGAAAGTAGAGATGCTCCCACTTTGCTTCATTTATTATAATAAATGAAGTTTACTATAAGTAAGTTTTCTTTCTCCTGAGTTCCTGGTAATAGCAGTCCAAATGGAGATAGGACATCTCCCAGTTGCAAGTCCTAGAAGGGCCATATTACTAAGCAAGTTCTTTGCCATCCTGTATAAGAAGATGAAACCTGTTCGGACCTGTTCAGGACCGCAAATCAAGTGCAACCCAACAACTCCTGCCCCTAGTTGAAGCAAAGTGTGCTGCTGCTGTTGCCTGAGATTGGGTGACAATGTTTATTGAGTTCCAGACAATGTCAGCCCTTGGGAACATTCCAGAGTGCAGCACTGCCCTCAAACAACCTGCCTGTTTTGCTCCTCCAGCTGCCTTTGGCCTCCTTCCTCACAAAGTAAATTATTTCACATTGAATCATTTTAATGGCTTGAGGGCACTTCCAGATGGCTGCTGGTTTCACTGCAGCTCTCTTCCCATGCTGGCCTTATACTGGCTCATGATGTTCTCACTGATGACAATTTAATGTCCCAAGTAGGCTTTGCTTCTCATTTATTAGAGTGTTTTTCCCTGCATCTGCTGGTTATTATTAAGTTAGATTGGAAGAACAAGAAGGGTGCAGGGGTATTTCATAAGAAAAGCAGAGGTTCCTGACATTTCCTTCCTACAACTGTCTGATCCATGTCCTTCCTACCACTCTCCATTCTTTTCATTAGTCAACCCCCCCAAAAAAAACCTGCAATCTTTCCCACTATGGCTCTTGACCCAGCAACGGATGTTTCCTAAGATGTATCAGGCATTGCTGCCCACATTACTTTGAGGCTAGTGATCCTAAAATCACTTCCACCCTGGTACAATGTTGAGATGTCACTGATGTGCCACCAAGAGGTTGCTCACGCTTTGCTGAGCAAGTGTTATCAGTATATAATTCACAAATGGTAAATAGTGGGTTTGCTGGGAAGTTACTACAGTGTCTTAGATGAGGAATGCATTAGCAAGGCTGATTGATGGCTGTTACAACCGTTCCCTACAGTTGCATCACCCATGCCCTGACATGAGTGTGTGGTGAGGGGAGGGGGAGAGTTTATATTATATTGATTGATTGATGTCCTGCCTTTTTATAAATAATTAAGGCGGTGAACACACACAATATTCCTTCCTCCTCCTATTCTCCCCACAACAACAACTCAGTGAGGTGAGTTGGGCTGAAAAGAAAGTAACTAGACTAAAATCACCCAGACAGCTTACGTGCCCAAGACAAGACTAGAACTCGTGGTCTTCTGGTTTCTAGCCTGGTGCTTTAACCACTAGATCACTAAACCAAAGTGATTGCATTTTCAGGACACTGTCTTTTCTACCATCTTGTTCTGATCCTCTGGACAGAGAACCTGGAATAGTATTATTAGTCCAAGTGAAAAGAATAAGCAGAACTTCTCTGCTTCTTCACTCTGGTTTACTACCACCCTTCCTGCTCCTCAGAAGACCTGGACCACATGTCTGGTAAGGGGTGCTAATGGCGAGTGCACTGGATTCATATAAACTCTGATTATTCCTCCAATACCACCTTGAATCAAAATTATTGATACCTCTGACTGTTTGAATTCTCCCATTGCCCTCATTTATCCCTCCCAAACAAAAATTTCCAGGGTTTGTATTTCAGACCAGCCTGCTATCACCCCGTCTTGCTGCCAAGGCAGCTCAGACATTTCATCTCCACTTTTCCTCTATCCAGCACAGCTTAAGTTTCAGCAGAGTAGACATGCCTCACTATTCTTGCATCCAATTTTTTTTTCTCCACTCAAAATGTTTGTGTCTGCAGAAAAATTATTGCCCTTCCCTAGATTGCTCAACTTCTCAGCACAGATGATGAATAGCTTAAAAGAGATGGGTTTCTCCAATGTCCTGGAACTGGATCATTGCTGCATTTTTGTTCCAACTGGGCAGGGATATGCAGAGATAAACTGGAAGGGATTTTCCGGGGATTTTAAAGGGCTCATTTGGTCTATTCTACAAATGTTGAGGTCAGATTATCTGGGGAAAAATGTAACTGCTTTGCATTCAGCTTGTCTTCCCTACATGAGGCAATGGAGCTCAAGGTTTCTGTTTGCATGAATTCCACCATCCTGCTCAATGGTGCGTAAATTCTCCTGGTTCACACTGGCTAATCCACTGCATGTGTAGTTTACACAGTCCTTCAGTGGGCGTCTGGGCATCAGAGGGCAAATGACACCTGCCTCTTTAACACTCTGCAGAAATGTGATGTGAAGTGTTTGAGCATTTTTGGCAGAGGGCACAGGGCCAAGGGAAAGCAGCATTTGCTAATGTTTCTTTCCCATCATACATTCTGTTTTCCTTCTAGCTAGAGGGAGCTGACTAGCAGTTTTGCATGCTGTCAAGCAGCTAGCTCAGCACAGCTGCATCCCACCAACCATTGTGATTGGCATAGATGGGGGCATTCAGATGATGGAAAGCAAAGTGAAAACAAGCACATGTTGGCCTGTTGATGAAACTGGTGTGCTAGGCCTATGGTTCCACTGATTTCATTGACTGCAGGTTGAAATTTAAGTAGCTGGAAGCCGATTCATTTCCATTCCCCCCCTCCAAATCCCATATTCAACAAACTGTTGTTCTTATGAGCAGGCTGTATAATCTACAGATAGCCCTCAACTTGTAGCCTTTTGTTTAGTGACCATTCAAAAAGGCACTGAAAAGAGTGACTTATGACCGCTTTTGACACTTATGACCATTGAAGCATTCCCGTGGTCAGATGATCAAAATTTGGACGCTTGGCCACTGGCCTGTATTTATGACAGTTGCAGTGTCCTGGGGTCGTGTGATCACATTTTGTGACCTCCTGACCCAGCAAAGTTAATGGTGAGGCCAGATTCACTTAACAATCGTGTTTCTAACTGAACAACTGCAGTGATTCACTTAATGACTGTGGCAAGAAAGGTTGCACACTATGGCAAAAACGAACTACCTGTATTCTAAAATTAAAAAAAAGAGACCCAAATGCAAGTGTAGACATTCTCCTTCTGCTGTCCCCCTATTTTTTATTTATTTATTTATTGCATAGGTCTTCAGCGATGAAGATTTTAGCAACCTGTTCATGCAACATCTGTGTCTCGCTGTGCTGTCTGCAGAAGGGCCACTCTGGATGCAACAAGAAGTCCAAGGAAGTAAGAATTGCACCCAGGGTAAGCACAAATCAAATTTGGCATAGGAAACTGAAGCCATATTTGAAGTAACCAAATTCACGGAGTGGGGGGGAAAAACAGTCTATACCACAATACTAGGATGTGCACTGACATTGTGTATCGTGCAATGGTATCAATGGCAACCTCTTGTAATCAAGGTAGCACGCTATAAAGACCGTTTATACGGCATGCTGATGGAAGTGAATATAGAGCTCTGGCCAGCCAACCTCCCAGCTGAGTTAGGGCTTTTCTGGGAATAATAAGTAGACGATTAAATAAGATGGGAAATAGATAACTCTTAGGAAATAGAACAAGATTATATTCAAACAGATAAAATATGTATTTTGGATATTATAGTTTGTTATGAAGTGAGATAAGGGAAATTTTGGTTACCCAAAGTCTGGAAATTATAAATGTTAAAGGTTAAATTGGAATATTGATAAGAAATTAAAAACTGAGTAAAATTGATAACAGGATATGGATTGTTTATGAAGATTGAAGGTAATTAAGATATGTATAAACTAAAAAAAATCTATTGATAAATGTAATAATGATGTTCTTATTGAGTTGATATAATTAGAAATGTACTGACCCGAATATGAGACAGTAAATGTTAAGGGAAAAAGAGAAGAAATATTTGATGTTGTAACCTGAGATTTGCACTAAGATTTTGTTATTGAACTACTGTAACCCAGTCACGATGTTGCTTTTTAAAAACTCAAATGGAAAATTGGAAAACTAATAAAATATTTAAAACACAAGTATTCTATTCATTTGAGAGTCAGTGCGAAAAGAAGATGGCACATGGCCTAATAAAGGAAAGCACAGCAGTGGGGAAGGCAACAGAGGTGGTCTGGCATGGGGGGGCACGTTCAAGAAGAGGCAGAAAGCATTTGCTATAGAAGACACATAGGGATAAGAGAGATAAACAAAAAAATTACCATGGGCAGGCCAAATGGTAAAAGGGGAGTGAGAAAGAGGCTCTTATAAGGAAAAAAAATGTGGGTGGCTCAGCTCACACTTGCCAAAAACATTGCTGGGAATCAGAACAGAAGGGTTTCTGCAAAGCAGATGGCAAGAATGCTGCAGGGGATGTTGGCAAAAAATGCTCTATTAGACAGATTTCCATGACAGCCCTGTTGAAGTTCATAGAAATCAACGCTGCATCGCTGAGAACAATGTGCTAGCCCTGCTGAAGCACCTCGACACCAGCTGAGCACAGTTACTGTATTCTGCTACTTTTGCAGAGGTAAAACTATTAGAATGGAGTCAAAAAAGAAAGTCACCACAGGAAGGAAGGAAGGAAGGAAGGAAGGAAGGAAGGAAGGAAGGAAGGAAGGAAGGAAGGAAGGAAGGAAGGAAGGAAGGAAGGAAGATTCACAATGAAAACATCATCTAATCTTTTCATTGACTAGACAGTGAAAAGGCCATCTAGCCAATCGCAGCACTGTGATCACCAGGGACCTCCACTTTGGCACAGCATGAATGAAGCAAAAGCTACTCACAAGCTGTTTGAGGACAATTCTTCCATCAGCATACAAAGTTTGAGTAGCTGCGTGTAGAAGAGACCACCTTTCTCTAATCGCTCCTGGCAGAAGAGGACAGGTCATCTTCAATGCCTTTGTCTTCCTTTGGCAGAACGTCCAGAACATCCGTGGCTTCTATCTTGTATTTTATTTTGTTTTGATAATTTGTTTATTCATTCACTCACTTACTCATCCATTCATCACATATAGCCACCTAATTCACAAATGTGTCTCTGGGTGGGGTACAATAAAGAAAGCTATAAAAACATTTTATGCCATAATTAAAATTGATTTTATTGTTTTAAAATATTTTTGTATTTTGATTATATTTTTGGGGCTGTAAGCCATACAGAATCATTGACTTAGATGAGCAGCTTTAGAAATTGAATATATATCTATCTATACCTATCTATATCTTTACCTATATATTTATACCTATATCTACATATCTATATCAGATATAGATATATATCTACCAATAAAGGGTTGAAATGAGTTGGTGCTCTCTGAGCAAACAACCGGCTTAGAGAATACCAAGGACCCTCTCTCTCTCTCTCTCTCTCTCTCCCTCCCTCCCTCTCCCTCTCCCTCTCCCTCTCTCTCTCTTTATCTATATCTATCTATCTATCTATCTATCCATCTCTCTCTATCTATCTCTATCTCTATCTCTATCTATCTATTTATCTCTATATGTGTGTGTGTGTGTGTGTGTGTGTTTTCTGAGGTTTTCGCGGGTGTTTGTATGTAGGTCTTTGGTTCTTCGGGTTTTCTCCCACGTAGAATTTGAAGTGTCTTGGCGACGTTTCGACAAAGTCCCATTCGTCATCTTCAGGCTGGTGCTTTCGGCTTCGTGCTTCTAGGAGCCGAAAGCACCAGCCTGAAGATGACGAATGGGACTTTGTCGAAACGTCGCCAAGACACTTCAAATTCTACATGGGAGAAAACCCGAAGAACCAAAGACCTACATATATATATGTCATCTATCTATCTGTCAGAAGAAACTTCCTGACAGTGAGAACAATTAACCAGTGGAACAACCTGCCTCCAAAAGCAGTAAATGCTCCAACACTGGAAGTTTTTAAGAAGAGACTGGACAGCCATTTGTCTGAAATGGTATAGGGTTTCTTGCCTGAGCAGGGGGTTGGACTAGATGACCTCCAAGGTCCCTTCCAACTTTACTATTATTATTATTATTATTATTATTATTATTATTATTATTATCTATATCTATCTATCTGTAAAATGGGACAAAACGTATTGAACATGTCTCAATTAACAACATATATTTTGGACTCTATTGTGGTCCTAAGTTGAGGACTAAAAGTAAAAGAAAAATATTTGCAGCAAATGTTCATAAAAATGTCTTATTTATTTAGTTATTTATTTATTTATTTATTTACTTATTTATTTATAGTAAAAGTCAGACATAAAGAACTAAGTTGCTATTTAAAGTTTAAAGAGTTTAAACTTTAAAAAATGTGCAGTTTTCCTAACAGTGTCAAGAACAATTTGCACTGGTAATAATTAAAGCAACCCCTTACAAGGTAAAATTAAAGTCCAACAATATTCACAGAGATAACCTCCTGAAGAGACAATACAAGATGGAGACAATACAATGCTGTAATGAGACAATCCAGAAAGTGCATGAATGAATTCTTTTTATGATACACAGAGGGTCACACGTTCATTCCCTGGTGCTTTATCCATTAGATTTCTATACTCATTAAAGCCATTCTTACATCTAGGTTGGAAATATCCCTTGGTTTCAACATTATTTTGTTTAAGACGCTTTTTTATTGCCTTTAAATCATACACAACAGGAAGTCTTGGATAAGTAACAAATAGAAAAAGAAAAGAGAGAGAAGAGGAAAAGAAAAGAAAAGATGACACCGTGGTTGCTGGCACAATATCACCGTTATGGTTTAAAATAGCAATTTGTATTAATTCCCAGTAGATTAAAAATAAGGCCTTTTCAAGATACCTCGCTGACTGCCTCTGCCCCCTGCAAACCTAGTTAGGCTGCCTGCTGCTTAATCAAATGGGGATTCTTGGCAGCTCCGATCTCCAAGGCTCCCGGGCCTCCTCCCAAAAGATATTGATTCGAGGATTGCCTGTCCATCATCCTCTACTCCTGGAATTGGCACTGACCTAATGAAGATAAACAAATTGGAGACTGCTTTAGAAAGAACGTTGCAGTTTGTTTATTCCCAGCTTGGACTGGACCCTAATGAAGATTTTTCTTTCAACAGGCCAAAACCAGGCTAATTCACATTTATCACAGATTTCCTGCATACATAATTGCAGTTAAATTGTTCCCCAGCTGTCAACAGAGATTTTAACAGAGATGTCAGACTTAGGGCAGTAATAGCAGTCTTCCAATATCTAAGGGGTTTCCACAAAGAAGAGGGGGACAACCTATTCTCCAAAGCCCCTGAGGGCAGGACAAGAAGTAATGGATGGCAACCAATCAAGGAGAGAACCAACCTGGAACTAAGGAGAAATTTCCTGACAGTGAGAACAATTAGCTGCAGATGTTGTGGGAGTTCCATCATTGTGGTTTTTAAGAAGATATTGGACAACCACTTGTCTGAAATGGTATAAGGTCTCCTATTTGAGCAGGAGGTTGGACAAGAACAGAGATCCCCAACCTGTGGGCTGCGGCCCGGTACTGGGCTGCAGGAATGGCTGGCGAGTGTACACACACGTGCACGCAACCCCCCCACTCACACTAGTGCCACCGCACTGATGTTAGCGGCCCCGTTTGCACATGCTCGGGGGCACTAGCGCTGCCGCCAGCCTGTAGGCACTAATGGCCCATTTCTGCATGCATACGGGCACTAGCGCCGTCGTGGGTATGCAGGCCCTGCTTGCGCATGCGCATGGGTGCTAGCACTGGTGCCGTGTGCTCATCCATTTGCCTACACTTCTCTGCTTCTCCCTTTCCCTCAGGGCCGCCAACGCAGAAAGGTTGGGGAGTTCTGGACTAGAAGACGTCCAAAGTCCCTTCCAACTCTGTTATTCTGTTAAAGTCATAGGATGCTGGTTTTCACAATGTATCACTGCTGCCGGGTGCAATGTGATTGGTGAAAATGGCGTCAAAGTGCCTCCTCTGCTCAGATCAGAAGAGACCTAGATCCGGTCAGACCCAGAATGTGCCAGAGAGGAGAAGTTGTAATGATGCAATTATGGAATTGGGGGGTCTTGGATTTAGTGAGTTCACAGGGGTCCTCCTCCTCTTCAGAAATACATTCTGTTGCAGAAAAGAATACAGGAAATCCTTGACTTATAACCATTTGTTTAGTGACCATCAAAGGTACAAATGTGACTTATGACCAGTTTTCACGCTTGCGACCATTGCAGCATCTTCATCATGACACAATCAAAATTTGGGCAACTGCATGTATTTATGACAGTTGCAGTGTGCCGGGATCTTTTGATCACCATCTGTAATCTTCCCAGTTGGCTTCTGACAAGCAAAGTCACTGAGGGAAGTCAAATTCACTTAACAATTGCTTGGTTCACTTAACAGCGGGAGTGATTCATTTCAAATGTAGTTGAAAACCAAAAGAACCAAACAATGCCCATCGAGAGGAATATAAGTTCCTGAACTGAAGCGAGGCCTGGTACCTCATCATCTTCTGCTTCGTGGATGATCATCTGGCATGGTGGACTTTGCCTCAAGATCCAATTCTAATGACAGATCTTGGACAGAAAGTTCCCCCACTTATGAGATTTGACAGCAAAAACAGCTTTTTCTTCACTCAGTATGTTAAGCCACACCTGCCAGGTGCATAATCTCTTGTGGCTGAGAGATTTCAGAACTCCATTAAAGATACGATTCCTTTTCTCTTCCTGTGAACTTCCCAGGCTGACTTCCGCAGCGACCGATTACAAAATCGCACTGGTTCACCTTCAAAGACAGAAAGGAGTTCACTCCCACTTACACACGCAGTAGAAGAGATCTGTTGCCGAAGAACACTTTTCACACTTGGGTTAACATGAAAGAGGTAAACTAAGTGCTTAAGAAGCTGCTGTACAGACAGGTTTCAAAGTGTATTGGCTCTTGTTTTGTTACTCTGAGGGCCCTTTGAGAAGAAGCAGGAAAACCTGCTTTTTTCAAGGCTGGGAAGAATCCTACTTCTAATCATTGCAGCTAAAAGCAGACCAAAATCATCTGCAACATAATCCAGAAAAATGGGTGGCACATCTGTGCTAAATTTGTCTTCTTCGTCAATTGCCAAGTGCCTTATGAACGTAGTTGTTTTTGTTCCTAGCTTCACATCTGGTGTCTGAGCCAAAGATTTTGTTTCCTGAATTCTAATTACATAGTTCTAAAAGGTCATCCATAAGGATAGATGAAGGCAGAGGACTTGGGATATAATGCCAGGGATGAATTAGATTGACCTGAAAGCTAATCTCTTCAGCTCCAAGGAGAGAATCATTTCCACATACAAGGTTGTCAAGCAGACTGAGAGAAACCGTCTGGCTTACATGAAGGGAATGGTAGAAAATAATAAAACAGGGTATAAAACTTTGGCTGCACACAACATTTGAATGAAAAAAAAAGGAGTGAGGAGAAGCCAAAAGCTCTCCATCCCAGCCTCAGAAAAACAGTTCAGTGAATTAAAACATTCAGCTGCATTTCAACATGCCAAGGGGAAAAAAAGCATCATCTTTTGCAGTCAGTCTTCAAACGAGAGTTAGCCCAACGTTTCTTTGTAGAGTCTCAAAACCTTTTCCACTTTTCACAAGCACTGGAAGCAAGTACAGGTAGTTCCCAACTTATAAGAATTCATTTAGTGACCATTCAAAATTACAATGGCATTGAAAAAAAGTGAATCATGGTTGTTTTTCACACTTAGGGCCATTGCAACATCCCCAGGGTCACATAATTAAAATTCAGATATTTGGCAACTTAATGACAAAGGGCCATTGCAACATCCCCAGGGTCACATAATTAAAATTCAGATATTTGGCAACTTAATGACAGTTGCAACATCCCGGGGTCATGTGATCATCTTTTGCAACCTTCTGACAAGCAAAGTCGATGGGGAAGCCAGATTCATTTGCTACTAACTTAACAAGTGAAATGATTCACTTAACAGCTGTAGCAAGAAAGGTCATAAAATGGGGAAAAAATTATTTAACAACTGTCTCTCTTAGCAACAGAAATTTTGAGCTCAATTGTGGTCAAGGGCTACCTGTAATTATCAAAACATCTGAATAGATACATTTATCCACATACAAGGGGATAATCAAAATCATAAAATGCCATGTTGGCTTATGACAGGGATAGGCAACCTTGGCTCTTTTATGACTCGTGGACTTCAACTCCCAGAATTCCTGAGCCAGCATGGCTCAGCTTGGAAACCTCTCCCTTTTCCCTCAGCATGGCTGGCTCAGGAATTCTGGGAGTTGAAGTCCACGAGTCATGAAAGAGCCAAGGTTGTCTACCTTGGATATCAAGCATCTTTGGGCAAGTACCAATTAGTAAGGAGTTTCAGAATCATGAATACAATTTTAGTTTCTCACAATGATCTGGAAAGATGGCACATTAATTATATAAAATCTTGGGAGAGCAGCCGTCCCAGTTGAGAGGAGGGATCAAATTGGGAATTTGCATGGACTCATTATGTAAACAGAAGAGGGCAAGGTCTGGCAACCAAACATACCCCGAATGCCCTTGAGCTTTAAGTATTCTTTCTTAGGTGAATCTGCCAATCTGAGGAGATTCCTATGTAATAGGCATAGAACAATAAAGTAGCTAATTGAACTCTACACACGTGGATCTGGTTGTTTTCATGCCTGACATAGAATAGAATAACCGAGTTGGAAGGGATCTTGGAGGTCTTCTAGTCCAATCCCTTTCTTAGGCAGGATACCCTATACCAGCGGTTCTCAACCTTCTTCAGGCCGCGACCCTGACCTGCACCGCGCATGCGCGGTGCGAGGGCCCGCACCGTGCACGCGCACGGTGCATGTGATGGCCCGTATCACGCATGTGCGGTGCGACGGCCCGCATCGTGTATGCGCGGTGCTACCCCACGCATGCACGGTGCTGCCCCCTGCGCCAGCCGAGGGGAAAGGGGGAAAAAATGGTGGACTGCGGTGTTTGGCGACCCCTGTGAAATGGTTGTTTGACCCCAAATGGGGTCGCGACCCACAGGTTGAGAACCACTGCCCTATACCATTTCAGACAAATGGTTTTCCAATCTCTTCTTTAAAAATTCCAGTGTTGGAGCATTCACAGCTTCTGGAGGCAGGTTGTTCCACTGATTAACTGTCAGGAAGTTTCTCCTTAGTTCTAGGTTGCTTCTCTCCTTGACTAGTTTCCATCCATTGCTTCTTTTCCTGCCTTCAGATGCCTTGGAGAATAGCTTGACTCCCTCTTCTTTGTGGCAGCCCCTGAGATATTGGAACACTGCTATCATGTCCCCCCTCATCCTTCTCTTCACTAGACTTGCCATGCCCAGTTCCTATAACTGTTCCTTATATGTTTTAGCCTCCAGTCCCCTGATCATCTTTGTTGCTCTTCTCTGCACTCTTTCTAGAGTCCCAACATCTTTTTTACATCGTGCTGACCAAAACTGGATGGCTATGCATTTTGCTACTGAATTCCATGCTGCTACTGGTAAACATTCAGGGTTCATATGTCAGAATATAAGCAAAGAATATATGCAACAAACTAATCCATCTAGTCCAAGAGTCTGTTCTCACAATGGCCAATTACATATGAAGGACAACTTCAGCAGTAGATGGCCTTCAGGGGCAGTCACTTTGCCATCAAAACTAGATGTCATTCATCCCCAAGACTACCATGAATTGATCCAACTCTTTTTTGGTTCCAGCCAAGCTTGTAGCCAGCACCACATCCCGTGATAGCAAATTTGACAGTTGAATTGCGTGGCTGTATTAAAAAAAAATACAACCTATGTCTATCCTAATTTTTCCAAGGTTCAGTTTTACTGGGTAACCTCTGATTCTAGTATTTTAGGAAAGAAAAAATAGATTTTGTTCGTCCGCTTTGTCCACCCAATACATTATTATGTACATCTTAATCATGTCCTCTCATTTGTCTCCAAACTAAAAAGCCCCAATGTTGCAACCTTTTTTTTATAAAGATGTTGCAGCCCCTCAGTCATGTGAATTGCCCTCTTCTGAGCCTTCCATAGCTCCATTATATTCTTTTTGAGGCATGGTGACCTAGACTGCACACAATATGTCAGATGTGATCCACACCATTGACTTATGTAAGGGCATATGATACTGGCATCTCTTATTTTCAATTGTATTTCTTATTATCCCTAATATGGTGTTGGCCTTTTTTATAGCAGATACACACTGTGGGTTGACACTTTTTTTGTGAAATAATGTTTAGCATTACTTCAAGGTCACTTTTCTCATCAATCATTGGTAGCTCTGATAAAGCAAGCCCTCAACCTGCAGGAGGATGGTCTAATTTCCACCAACAATTTTTACCATTTCTTTTCACAAACAAGAAGCATTTTGCTCTACTAAGTCTGCAGAGGGTCAGCATTACTAATCTCAGATTTGTGGGAAGAAACAGAAAAAAACACAGAGCTGGACAATAATGCATATTTCATTCCACTGCAGATTCTTGTGTTCATTGTTGTTACTTTCCTAACCAAATGATAATAGCTTAGCAAGAAAACATATCTGACCCGAATCCCAAGAGGACCAAATTGTTTTGTTTTGGTTTTTTGCACTTCAAATATAGAAGCTGAGCTCTTTAAAAACACAAGGCTGTATTTGAGAAGTAGAAAATGTTAGAGACAGTTGAAAATTGACAGAGTTAAAGTCATTATAGTTTGGTTGGAAATCTGAAATTAATAATTTGGTCACGCCTGGTGCAGGCAGTACTCAACATATGACAACTGAGCCCAGAATTTATGTTGCTAAGTGAAACAGTTGTTAAGTGAGTTTTGCCCCATTTTACAACCTTTCCTGCCACAGTTGTTAAGTGAATCACTGCAGTTGTTAATTTGGTGACATGGTTGTTAAGTAAATCTGGCTTCCCCATTGATTGTGCTTGTCAGAAGGTCACAAAAAGTGATTACATGACGCCCCCCCCCCCAGGGACAATGCGACCATCATAAATATGAACCAGTTGCCAAGCATCTAAATTTTGATCATGGGGATGCTGCAACGGTCATGTGAAAAATGGTCATAAATCACTTTTTTCAGTGGTGTTGTAACTTCGAACAGTCACTAAACAAATGGTTATAAATTGAGGACTACCTGTGTTCATTTGATTCACAATTCTAATATCGGCAGGAAGTATTCCTCAGATATCTGTATCTTCAACTTTTTATGGTTAGGTGCTAGTAACAAAAATCTGAGCCTTCTTCCTTCAGATGCTCATCCCAAATAGTCAATCATTTTATACTAAGTGGGATGAAGATATGAACTTGCATCAGCAATGGAATTTAACTAGGGGACAAGCACAGTAAAAAGCTTTGTGGCACAAGGTAAACTAGCACATTTACGAGGCATAAGCTTCCCCTCTCCCTCCCATCCTAGATTTGATACCAACTTTTTATTACACAGTAAGATAATTTAAAAGCAGAGTGTAATGTAATAAAAGCCAATCAAATTATAGTAACATAAACCAGTGCCACAAATCACTCAGTCAGAAGATAACATTATCCTGAGAGAGGTATAGAAATAAATTTCTCTTGAGCAGTAATAGGAACTCTGCAACAGGCAATTAAAGGAAAAGAAAACAAAAGATATAGCGATTCACTTATTAATATCAATTCTGGTGATACTTCCTTCCCAAAACAATATTTGATCTGACACAAGGACATCTTGTAAATCCTCTGTAGTTTTTATTCCTATACATAGTGTACAAATAAACTGAAAGACGGAAACAAATGAACACTGGCTTTTGAATACTTTTTTAGGTAAGGCAAAGGTGATCAGATGGTGATGAAGTCTGAAAATCTTATGTTATACTTAACATCTTTATACAGCAGGGGTTCTCAGCCTTGGCAACTTTAAGACTTGTGGACTTCAACTCTCAGAATTCCTCAGCCAGCTTTGCTGGCTGAGGAATTCTGGGAGTTGAAGTCCACAAGTCTTAAAGTTGCCAAGGTTGAGAACCCCTGTTATACAGTATGTCAACATTTTATGCATGCCTATACGTATGTAGTGATAATATTCTAGAACCAAAAAATTTCTAGAAATGTTTTCAGCTGGAAAAAAATGGAACAGATATTACTGATTGGGACATATGCAGATAGTCCTCGACTTAAAACAGTTCATTTAGTGGCTGTCCAAAGTTACAACAGTACTGAAAAAAGTAACTTATAACCATTTTTCACACTTATGACCATTGCAGTATCTCCATAATCACGTGATCAAAATTCAGATGCTTCATAACTGACTCATATTTATGACGGTTGCCGTGTCCTGGGGTCTCTTGTTACCTTCTTACAAGCAAAGTCAATAGGGAAGCAAGATTCACTTAACAACTCTGTTACTACCTTAACGGTTGCAGTGATTCATTTAACAAGGGTGTAAAATGGGCCAAAATTCACTTAAAATATTTTCACTTAGCAACAGAAATTTTGGGCTCAATTGTGGTCGTAAGTTGAGGATTACCTGTAGTCACCTGATATGTGTTCATTTTTTTTTTCAAAATTCATGGACTTCAGCAAATAAAGCTCATTTAAACCACTTTGATCCTTCATTATTCATTTAACTAAAAAAAATAAAAAAACAATGTGACCACTGGATTCTGATGCAATAACCATGAGTGATTCATACACATTTATTTTTACAATCCCTACTACTATTCAGTCATCTATAAAGCAATTTACTTGTGTGGTAAAATTTCCGGCTGCCTTGCTTTGTGGCATTTCAACTGCTTACTCTGTAGACCAACACTTGAAAGACAAGGGGAAATTGTTCACTTGTTTGGATTAGCATCCCTAAGAAGCATGGGATTAAACATTAATCAGTGACAGGCAAACACTTGGAAAGAGATCCAAAGACAGGTAACAAGAGATTTGGGAGTTGGGAGTTGCAGGCTGTGGCTGAATGCAGAATAGTGGGGGGGGGGAACAGAACAGCTTCATTTCGAAACTTTTGGCTTCATTTCGAAACTTTTTTTGAATGTGACTTTTGCACCATTGAGCGCACGGCTGCCGTTCTGAAAAGGAAACGGGCTACTATTGAAGCATTTCAAACCTGAAACTGCTCCTTTTACTCTCAGAGCAGCAGTTTTGCATTTGAGAGGAGATGTTTAACACTTCACACTCGACGTGTTTTGCAAACCCTTACTGGAAAATAAGGATTAGATTGCGCAAAGATGTTCAAGTGACTCAGTGGTAATGGCAGAGGCAGTAAAGCCAGAGGATTAAAGAAAAATGAGTCAACCAGAAAAGAAAAGCAGGGCTTGAATAGAACATACGTGGTGGTGCCTTCCACACACAGGAGCCACGTAGGGTTGGAATTAGCATTTTGCCTTTTTCCACAATAGCTTTGAGCTGGTATTCTGCATTTTAACTTCTGTCCAGGGTACATTACAGAGAAAAGGCAACCTTGATACAGTTTTCCTCTTCCTTCTGATGGACCTCAAGGGTGACTTTTTTTTTTTCCTGACAATGAAACAACATGGAAAAGCAAGGATGAGGATAGAGAGGCAGGTCTCCTCCCAATCCTGGAACAGGCACAATTGGCACACAAGACAGATCTGCACAGAGACCCTCCTGGTCATGGTTTCCACCTGCTGTTCTTCAAGCAGGAGCCCCAAGTCCTGAGGACCCCTCATATTATGCACCAACTGTCAGATTTCAGAGGTAAAAATGAAAAATTACAACAGCATCATTTCATTGGCCCAGGGCAGAGATGTATAATTGCTCCATATGAATGGAGGGATGACTTAGCAGCTGTCAGGGGCAAATAGTGAGGAGCCAGGATAGACTTCCAAAGTTCTACAAGTCTATTTCAGGCTACCTGTACACTGTGGCCATCATAAATATGAGTCAGTTGATAAGCGTCTGAATTTTGATCACGTGATCATGGGGATGGTGCAATGGTTGTTAAGTGTGAAAAATGGTCATAGGTCACTTTTTTCAGTGCTGTTGTAGCTTTGAATGCTCACTGAATGAACTGTTGCAAGTTGAGGACTACCTGTAATACATACTAACTCAAGTTGTTTTGTTTTTCCAGCAGTATCAGAAAACTATACGGATCATCCGTGCCGAGGCTTGCAGAACTTGGAATGATTATTAAAAGCAGCCCTCTATCCCGAATGGGAGATGGGAATGGAGGCGAAGAATAACTTGTGTTATTGTGACATCTCACAACCTCTTCAGCAGAATGAAAGTCGCCCTGACACATTAACTGAATGACTTGCCAGCAACCGGGCAAACCTTCCCGTTTGTTCAGCCAAGGGCAAGCTGCAAAAAGAATAAGTTAACAGAATCTCCATAGGCCAGCACACACCTGGTTACTGTGTTGTGTTTGACTAGCCATTTTGCAAGATGCAGGCTGATTGATCCCAACGTGGTACTTTCACACTGAGATTATAAACATTAAACAAAATACACTGCACTTGCACGTCTTCCTTCTGATTATTAAGCACTGATTGCCACAGAGGGCTTATTTTTCAACAATTGATCACGAAATTTAGGCACTTCTTTCATATGTGCTAGAAGCTGAGAAGCACAGCGTGCGTTTCATTTCTTAAGTTCTTTTTTTTTTTCTTCAGCTTGCTTTTTATAACACTGAAACTGATGTCTGGGCATCTTTTCCCAAGTTTTAATTGTGAAGGTAAGTGGTAGAAAGATAAAGCGTTATAGGAGGCTTAGCAGGCTCCCACTTCAGCAGTTAATTTGACCATAAACCTTTTAGCAAAAAGGAACAAGAGTTGCCAAGTATTGGTGCAGACAGAAACAGCAATTTTCTAAATCAGCTTTTCCCAGACGGGTGTCTGAAGTTAGGCTGGAACAGTTGAGATTTCTAACAAATGTGGTCAGTTGGGAGTGGATGTTCTAATCCTTTTACACCATTTTCTAACTCACCTTGGCTGAACTTAAAAACAGTAGACTAACAAAAATAAGCTAGAACTACAGCACTTAGAGCTTAGATGGAAGACTGTAGACAAGATAGGGAAGGGGGGGGGGTTGAAAGGCAGCAAGGACAAACCATGTCCATATTATTGTCAAGAAAACAATACAAACCCACTCAGGTAATTATCAGGAGTGCACTCAAATCAAATTTTCCCGCTCACACAAAACCTTGTTTTTCCATTTTATTTTTCTTCCAACTATCAGTCAACAAAATTGTTACCATTAGCTCAAATAATATCTTTTTTGTCTTGCGATAGTCTACAGCTGTCTTTCCCAAACACAACCTTCCCAATCTTGTTTTCTACATTAACATATACATATTATTTCCAAATATTTCCTTTCATCTTAGCAAAGCTCCAAAGGTTCTGTGGATTTTTAATTTTGCTTGCTTTAAGGAAAAAGTTCACTTCTTTGGGGAAATTAATTCCCACTGATGCTTGAATATTTTCTTTCCCACCAATGTCTTGTTTGGACTGTGGATTTTTCTTACAGATTTCTAACAGTGGTATGTGGTCTGCTTTATTCCTCTAGCTCCTTCATATGCACCAATTCTCTCTTTTCATCCATTCCCTAAATAAGTCTTCCATTGCTTCATTCCTTCTCATTTACCTGCCAGGTCATCCCATGGCCAGTTATAATATTTCAGTGCAAACCTCTCTGTCCAAATTCAGGCATTTAAAACATTAAAAATAAAAAAAATTAGGGAGACAAATTCCTTATTATGTTAATCATGTAGGTGGTCCCAAAGTGCAAGATTCATTTTTTCAGAAGTGACTCTTTCAGTTTGGATTAGGGCTTTACCTTGGCAGCAGGAAAGTAGGGGATTTTTCTCCCCTTGCCAGAAACTCAAACCTGCTCAGCAAAGCCAGGTTTGCTGTTTAAAAAACACCAGTCCAGCCTTCTTTGATTTTATAACTAATCCGCCCAGATTATGAGCGAGATTTTTTAGCAAAAATTCTTAAAATTGAGATTTGATTTAAAGTTTTGTACAATTAACTTAAACAGTAATCCTTCATATCCAGGTTTTATGAATAATGAATGCATGTTTTTTTAAGTCTTGGTGCTATGCAAAGAAATGACTGAATAAATAGTTGCCATACAGCAGCGGTTCTCAACCTTTTTCAGGCCGCGACCCCGACCTGCGCCGCGCATGCGTGGCGCGACGGCCCGCATCGCGCATGCGTGGCGTGACAGCCCGCATCGCGCATGCGGGGCGTGCACGCGACGGCCCACATTGCGCATGCGCGGTGCTACCCCGCGCATGCGCGGTGCTGCCCCCTGCGCCGGCCGAGGGGAAAAGGGGGGGAAATGGCGGACTGTGTTGTTTGGCAACCCCCGTGAAATGGTCGTTCGACCCCAAATGGGGTCGTGACCCACAGGTTGAGAACCGCTGCCATACAGGAACTAGGGATACAAGGGTATCAGAAGAATGACAGTTTAATCCAGTGTTAACTTCAGTATTTGAGTGGAAAACATTTCAAAAGGCTTTCTCATTTGCTAACAGTGAGATAATAAATACCTTAAATCCCAGGGTTGGGCTGTGCTGATTTTGATTCATTTTACTAGGCTTCCATCATATCCTCCCTGCTATTATATGATATCCCACTAAAGCCTTCAAACTAATCCTCCTTTTTTTTTAATAAAGAAAAACCCTTTTAAAAACATATCATGATGAATAAATGACTCTTAGGCAACTTGTAACCAGTTGTTCATTAGGAAATTCATTTCGAGGTTGTCAACTGGAAGGAGGCCAGGTCCTCTGGCAGTTCTGGAGAACATGCTTAGGACATCAAAGGGACTAGTTCCAATGTAATCACTACAATGCAAATTCAAACAAATGGGATAAACCATTAAGACGTTGATAACTCTCTAGAGTGCATTCCTTGATCCGTGTCCATCAGACTCCCCCAGGAAATAAAACATAACTGGTTTATTCACATTCTAGGAGAAGGGCGGCATATAAATTTGAATAAATAAATAAATGGGAGCACCCTTGATTACAGCTTCTGAAAGACCACAGCTCTGTAAAGAAACTCATAACAGGTAGCCCTCAACTTACAACAGTTCATTCAGTGACCGTTCAGAGTTGCAAGGGCCACTGAAAAAAGCCACCTATGACCGTTTTTCACCCTTACAACCGTTGCAGCATCCCCATGGTCATGTGATCAACGTTCGGAAGCTTGGCAACTGACTCATATTTATGATGGCTGCAGTGTCCCAGGGTCACGTGACCACCTTTTGCGACCTTCTGACCAGCAAAGCCAATGGGGGAAGCCAGATTCACTTAACAACTATGTTACCAACTTCAACCACTGCAGTAATTCACTTAAAAACTGTGGCAAGAAAGGTCATAAAATGGGGCAAAACTCACTTAACAAATGTCTCACTTAACAACAGAAATGTTGGGCTCAGTTGTGGTTGTAAGTTGAGGACTACCTGCATTTCTAGCATCAAAAGCAGGAAGCACAAATGAAGATGGCACCTAGCAAGTCATTCATCTTCCATTTGCTTGTTGCTGATCTGCATGAAATCTCTGGTTATCTAACAGTAATCACAGAAAGAGAGTTAAAATGTAAATATGGAATATTAGGAAACTGCCCAGTAAATATTATAGCTAAAACTCCATTATAGCTAAATGGCACATTAGTTATTGGGATGGTACCACTAAGGGAGCAGACTATTTTAAACTTCTGCATCATAAAACAAATCTTTGCTCATTCAAAATAAGTCAATCGGGAGGTGTCTTACACCTAGAACCTATTTTGTTATTTGCTGCTTTTTTCCACGCAGTACAGTTTTATAAGAAGGAATACATATGTAAGTTCTAGATAACAGCTTTTTTTCTCGTTCCTTATGTTGCTTGTCAACCGTATCAAGTGAAGGGTCCTATCAGTTTTCAGAATTATCAACATGCTTCTAGTTTTTTAGACGCTAAATTACTGAACTCATTCTCAATACTGTTGTACAGACTATGGAAAATAATAACATTCCAGATCAGACCAATTCTTCATTACCAAACTTAATTATTTCTGTTGGTTTTTCTGATTCTTTGAAACTCTGTTAAAGGTAACAAATTTTTCTCTGTTTAGTAAGTCATTTGGTCCCATCATGTTCTTGGCTAACCATTTTTCTTTTTCATCATTTAAGCCTTTATATGCAACTTTCTTAAGATTCAGTGTTACACCAGGCTACACAGTAATAATGTATGTATTATACTGATACAAGATGTACAGTAACATTTCATTCATGTAGCCACAATGGAGAAAAACAAACCTTAACTTTAAAACTTCCACTTATGTTGCTGTTGAATTAAACTACACCTGTCTTAGTTCCATTGCTTAATTATGTTACTTAATACTAACATCTTGGATAGAGTAATTTACCAACAGCTAGTAACAAAAAAGTACTTTAATTACCAATTAACGATATTCTACTAAAATAATTTGAATATTTTTATAACTACTTTTAGTTTAACTATTAAAATGTTTTGGCTACCTAACAGAAATGTTAATATGTAACCTGCTGTTTGGGCTGAATAGGCGAAACCAAGCAACTTACTGGACACAGGGACTTTAAACATTGACTTTATTAAACAGTTTGTGTAACTTCTTCTGTTTAAAATGGATCATTATCAAAATGCTTTTGGAAAAGTCTGTGATTAGTACCAAAACCTTAAATAGATTATTCTAAATGGACAGCCTGACCCAACTATGGTTTATTTATTTAACATCAGCATTTTTCATAGAGCTTACCCCTAAGTAAAGATATTTAGTTTTGGAAAAGCAAAGAAACCATGTTAGCCAGAAGAACTATGTTAAAGTACAACTGAAAGTAGTGCTTCTTCAATCGGGAAGATTTTTTTAAAAATATACACATTTTTGAAAACTTCAGATCTGATAGTGGAAAAAGAGAAAGAAAAAAATACCAAATGTATCAACTCTGCAGGATTAGAGTCCTAAAAATAGCAACTAAGAGGAAATGCAGACAGGGTTATTAAGCTCCAGCTTGTATTCTGATGTTTGGGTTGCCTTCAGGATTATCTGAAAGCCTAAGACTCAAGCAATCATGATTCCATCTTTTTAAAATAACATCCAGGTGTAGTTATATGTGCCTGAAACTGAATACACAGGGTCTTCAGAAGATAGAAAACAAAACTATAGAGTTGTTATAGAAACAAAGCCGGAGATAAATTTAGATAAGTGTTACTAGGAAAAAAACAAACAAAAAATAAATAAAACCTAAAAAAGATACTGGGTCGAAGTCATGAGCCCTTGGAGAACAGACAGTCGCAACTCCAGATATGTTTTGTTGCTTTATAAATTATGGGTGTATGCAAACAAATGCATTATGGGTTAATAAATAATAAAGATCTATAGATTGGGATCATACAACACACTGCCCTATAGATGTAGTTGGACCCCACAACATCATGAGAACCCCTGCTGTATAAAGATGTTAAGTATAACATAAGATTTTCAGACTTCATCACCATCTGATCACCTTTGTCTTACCTAAAAAAGTATTCAAAAGCCAGTGTTCATTTGTTGAAGTCCACAAATCTTAAAGTTGCCAAGGTTGAGAACCCCTGCTATATGTGAATTAAATAATCTTAAATCTGTTCCTAGTCTTTGGTTTTGTTTTTTTTAAAGAAAAGCAAGTCAGACTCTTTTTATATTCACAGTAAACTTCCTTCTGCAGGTGGTTTCTCTATCTCTCAACAAGCTTGATGCAAACAAGATTATGAGATGCTTTTCTCAGTTGTCATAAATGAATAGCAAGGATTTCTTTAAAAAATGATGAGTTGGCTATTATAAATTATACTATTACGATGGTGGAAACGGTTTATCAATTTTTGCCTTCCGGAAAGGTATCAAAATCTAGTTTTGCCAGTTGGCTTGGGGACCCATGGAGGGGGGGGGCGCTCACCACTGGAAGGGGTTGATAGGGTTAAAAGGTCTCATCCTCATGCCATCCATCTCCTTGATTCTAGTTTTATATATAGCTTGTTAAAATTTTAGTTGTTTTTATATTTATATTTTTATGTTTGTAAGCAACTCAGAGTGGCCTTGTAGGTGAAAGGGGCAGCATATAAAATAAATAAATAATGATAGGGCTTTCTTTCTGTATTAATGACCCTTTAAATAGACTTTTCCAATTTGCTATCTACAGAATTCTAGTAACAGAATTTTCAATGTATCTGGAAGACAGCATCTTAGGGAAGCCTACTTTAAGCAAATCAGTTGAGGAACGCAGTATCACTCAAAAATCATAAATTTAGCTTTTAATGGAGCATGTCATATTATAATGGAATTATACAGTGATGTGCAATGGTTAAATTTAAACTAATACAGGCAGTTTTATCGCTATGTTATGAACAGTAACTCAGACTTTGTTGTAGCTTAACTGCTTTTGCTATAGTTAATTTCCATAACAATATGAATTGCATTCATCCATTAATAACAAAAATCATGTTTTTATTTTATGGAGTGCTATTTAAGTAAGAATATTAGGATGCAGGATATAGCATTTTTAAGGAGACTGACTGCCCTATGAATATATTCAGATTTCATGAAAAGGACAGCTGCCTCAAAGTAATTGTATAGAGGCAGGTTGTGAGCTACAGTGTTGTTTTGACTACTGTACTTAACAGCAGAGTGAGCAATCTGTTATCCTCAAAGTATGGTCAGATGGCCACTCCCATTGTTGGCTAGGCTCTCTGGAGATGATGTTGTGGGGTCCAACTACATCTATAGGGCAGTGTGTTGTATGATCCCAATCCCAAGCTTTGCTGGCTGAGGAATTCTGGGAGTTGAAGTCCACAAGTCTTAAAGTTGCCAAGGTTGAGAACCCCTGACACATAGCATACTCCATGTTATGTCTTAAGTGAGTTTTTAAAGAACTTAATTGAAATTGTACCCATGGGCAAATTCCTTTAAGACCGCAGCTGGCAAAACATGGTAACACCTTGTGATGGAAATAATTCTTAACCGCAGCCCTGATATAATGCTACATCTTATAAAGGCCCATAATTCTCTGATGACTCCTTGCCCAGAAGAAAATGATTATAAAGGGATCCTGTCTAAAAATTTTACGTGCAATCTTTCAGATCAGCAAAGAAGAACATACATCTTGGCAGGATAGACCCATAGATCAAAGTTATTTTATCTAGCCAAGAAATCTTTTGATGAGGCCTCTTTCCAAGACATCTTTAACCTCTTTCTTCACACTGGGGTGGAGATAACAACACCGGGAAAAAAAATGATTGACTTCAGCTCTCTCATAAAAGTTTGGTATTTTAACACCATCAAACGTATTTCTGCTTGGAGTGTAAAAACAAACTCTCAGTTGTTTACCTATCTTTAGATCCTGAAATGTTTCCAATAATTTTAACATACATATGGTAAAAGATGCAATGATGGAAACTAACCAAAGAGAGAAGCAATCTAGAACTAAGGAGAAACCTCCTGACAGTTAGAACAATTAACCAGTGGAACAACCTGCCTCCAGAAGCTGTGAATGCTCCAACACTGGAAGTTTTTAAGAAGAGATTGGACAGCCATTTGTCTGAAATGTATAGGGTTTCCTGCCTGAGCAGGGGGTTGGACTAGATGACCTCCAAGGTCCCTTCCAACATTATTATTATTATTATTATTATTATTATTATTATTATTATTATTATTATTATTTAGACTGCTTTTCTTCCTTTAATCATATTCTTTTTTTTAATGGTTGTTATGTTAGGACTTTATATAGTTATTGTTATTAGGATTGCTTTTACTCTGACCATGGATGGTATAAATCTTGTTTTATATATATTGTAAGTCACCAAGAATCACTGTGATTGTGGCAAGCTAGAAGTTAGTTGATTGAATGAATAAATGCATATATACATACAGAGCAGACTTAGCACTAATACCTCAGCTCTGTGTTACTATTATTTAATCCTGGGTTAGAGAAGAAGAGGAGGAGCACAGATTTTTCCCACAGTAGTTATGTCCCGTATTTAGTGAGTGTACATACACAGAGAGACACACACACACACACCCTCACCATAGAGATCCAATTGGCTTATTCTTATTTGAGAAGATTGGAATAAAAAAAGAAGAAGCAACGCCATGGTCTTTCAAAGAAAGATGAGGAAAAGCAGAAGAGGAAGGGGTGAGAAGAAACCAGAAGTGGAAGGAGGAATGTGATCTCATGACAGGCTGGACTATTTGTTCAACAACTCTACATTCCATCACCCTCATCCATTGCATTAAACTGACCAGATGTAATGGAAGGTACAGCTGAAAATCTGCTGTTAAGGAAAGACTATTCTGCTCAGCTGGCCATGATTCCCTAAAAGGTAACCTTTCAAGGAAACTGTAGCCCAGCATTTTAAAAGAATATATATACAGTAATTGGAGATGCCAAAGATGGTCCAGGATGATGCTCAAAAAAAGGGGGGGAAGGAAGGGCTTTAGCACCAATGACCAATCTCTTCCCTATCTTCCAAAGAAACAGCATTTGGAAGCAAGTAGCTTGAATGGCAAAGAATTGTTGCAGAGTAAGAGGGGGGGAGGGAACGTGTAAAGGGCAAAAGGAAACAGTTTGGCTTGGTTTCCCTCCTGCCACTGGAGTAGCCACCCCAAATTTGCCCATCAAGCCACAGAGTGACCCGAACTGACCGGCTTCTCTCATCTACATTGCTTTAACACGGTATCCGAATCGGCCCAATACACTGAAACATAAGCTGTGTGTAAACAATTCACACAATACGCTAAACCACCGTTCAATCCACAGTTGGGCAGCTAACACCTCTATTTAACCTGTTTAACCACGTGACGCAAACAAAAGCAATGAGTTCCAAACTCGAGACTTAAGTTGACCCGCGTTTGGAACAGACCCCTTCACGAGAGCCGGAGCTCGCCTTCTTCCCGCCTGAAGTCTCGCCTTCCTGACAGCGAAGGGAGGGAGGGAGGGAGGGTCAAGGCTAGAATTCCCAGCTACCTCTCTCCGGCGCGTTAGACGGGGGCTTTCTGAACACAACGCCCAGAGGAAGGTTGCCTTCGCCCAGTGCAGTTACCGCACCGGAGTTCGCTAAACTTGGCGACCGCTCTTTTTCGGGCTGTCTGCTCCCCTGCCTTCGACGGCCTCCCGGCGCTTTCCGCTCTCACTGCCCACGCGCTGCCTTCGCCTCGCCCGGGACGTTCCGGCAAGGCCGGCGAGGAAAAGAGACACCGCGGGGAGCAAGAGGCCCCGATCTGAAGGCGCGGCTTGCGCTGCCGCCGCCGCGGCGGTTTTGCTGAGCTGAGCTGGGAGGAGGAGGAGGAGGAGGAGGAGGGTAGTAGGTGAGGCTGGTCGTGCCGGCTCCCCTCCCTCCCTCCCTCCCCACCCCGAGCAGATCCATCCTTCCAGAGGCGGCACGGTCTGCCTGCCTGGGGAGGGCAGCTCGGGAGAGGCGATTTGGCCAAGGTGTAGCCGGTCGCCTCTTGGCGAGAAGCGGGGCGCTGCCTGCCTGCCTGCCTCCCTCGGCCTCTCACCTGCTCCTGCGGCGGCAGCGGGGCAGAAGCCCTGCCTGGGCTCGCCCGGGCTCCCGCCAGCGGTGCCAGGCTCGCCTCCTTCCCTCCCAGCGCCCGCGCTCTGCCCGGGTCGCCCGTGCGTTGCCTTCGGCCGGCCTGCCTCTCGCCGAGCGCCGGGCTGACCATGCTGGGAACCCGCCGCGACCGGCTGCTCATCCTGCTGCTTCTCGGGGCGCTGCTGAGCGCCGATCTCTACTTCCACCTCTGGCCCCAAATGTGGCGCCGCCTCGCTCCGGCCGAGACGGCTGAGCCACGCTGCTCCTGCCCAGCCGAAGCCGCCGCCGGTCCAAAGCTCCGGACTCGGCCGCCCGCGAGCGCGTCCGCCAACCGGAGCCGCCAGGCCGACCGCTCCAAGCTGAGGAGGCTCTTCGCGCACCCGCTCTACAGCGCCCCCGAGGGGCCGGCAGAGAAGTTGCTCAGCGGGCAGGAGACGCTGCGCTACTACCGGCGGAAAATAGCCCGCTGGAACAGGTGCGTAGTCCCGGGCGGGGAAACGCGGCTCCGGCGCCTTTCGCGCAGAGCGAGACCCGAGCCGGAAAACCCGCTTGTGGCTGCGATGCCGGCCGGGGGCCCCGCACGTGCGTGTGCGTAGCCCCGTGGCTTTCTGGTTTCTTGGGCTCGCGCGGAGAGAGGGAAAGTTATTCCCCGCGCGCGCCTCTGTGTAATGGGGGGGCGGGATGGGGGGGATGGGGGGGGAGTTGGTGCGAGGTTTGGTTGCAAAGTTCCAAAGTCTTCTTCCTGAATCTGATCTCGGTTGCCAGCTGGTTGGGAACTCAGTTTCAGTATCTCCGAGGAAATCTCTCGGCTAGCAATTACCAACAGCACTTAGGTTTATATACCGTTTCACAGGGCTTTACAACCTTCTCTAAGCGGTTTACAGAGTCGGCATGTGTTCCCCTTCCCCCCCCCCAAAAAAATCTGGGTCCTCGTTTTATCGACTCCATCGAGGATGGAAGGCCTGCCTTGGTGGAACGGGCCAGGGGTGGGGGGGAGGGGTTGATGGTCTCTTTCTGCTTCCCCCCCCCCCCGGGCAAATATGTGCTGGGTCAGATTGGCAGTTTCCTCACTTCTGGTTGCACTTCTCGATTCTTATCTCTTCGAACACTCCTCACTATCCTTCCCATTCTTGGACCTGTGCCGGATTCTCAGGCTGCAGTGCCCAGAGTGGCTTCAGCCAAACGGTGGCAATCAGATTTATGCTGAACAATCTGCTAGAATATCCTCAAGCAGGACAGGTTGGTTTCTGCCCCATTGGCCGGCCTAACCACCCTCAGCCAAAGTTAGAAAGCATCATTTGCCTCCATCCGTCCCAACCATCCATCCATCCATCCTTCTATCCACCCATCCATCCCATCCACACAAACACAGACACAAACTCCTAAATCCTTGTTGTCAGAGCCCATTCTAGGAGTCTGTGCCTTTCCTCACTGTGCTCCATCCATTCTTGAGCCATTTAAAAAACAGCGCCCTGTTAGGGGCCATACAGGTTAAAAAATGTAACAGGTGTATAGTAGAGGCTTGAAGTGAAGAGTGAAGAATGTCTACCTATTGTTGTATGTTATGTTCTACGATGATCGCTTCTTAATATGATTGCTTCTTAATATGATCTTATGCTTAATGTTGATTACTTTAATAATGAAAAAGCAGACTGAATTTTTACCCCAGGTTAATGAATCTCTACCTCAGGATCTTTTGCTAGGGATCATAAAAGATAAAATACAACAGACATATAGTTGAGGCTGGAAGTGAGGAGTAAAGAATATTTACCAAACCAGACGTTTACAAAGATTAATACCTAGTGATATATGCTGTGCTCTATGATGATTGATTATTAATATGATCTTATATTTAATGTTTAACTACTACCTCAGGACCTATTGTTAGGGATCATAGAGAATAAAAAATGCAACAGGTGTATAATAGAGGATTGAAGCGAGGAGTGAAAAATGTTTACCAAACCAGACGTTTACAAAGAATAATACGTAGTGTTGTATACCAGAGGCTATGATGTTTGATGCATACAAAGATTTTATGTACAATGCTGAATGTTTTAATAATTGAATTTTTATATTAAAAAAAAACAGCGCCCTGGCCAATGTGATGCCAGTCCCACCTTGTGCCTTTAGCCTTGGTTCCACCTCACTGCAGTCGCCCGACTTCCCTCTAAGGTGGCTAAGCCTAACAGTCTTTCCACACCTTAAAGGCTTAGATGGTGGTGTAAGAAGGAGACTAATCCTATTGTGGTACCACTTTGGCTAAGAATGGCTTAAGGCTGTTACATTTGGGGATGCCTGCAGAAAGCAGAGCCAGCTGGTGTGCTTCTGTCTCTTTGTGTGTGTGTGTGTGTGTGTGTGTGTGGGTGTGGGTGTGTGTGTGTGGGTGTGTGGGTGTGTGTGTTGTGGGTAAAGGCTGGCTGAAATGTCATTCTTGGACATTGTTCTTCTGTAGGATGGGACTACAGAAGGGGCTGAGCCACGGAGGGAGCCTAACCAAAATGGCTGTGGCAGGGGAATTGCACTTTATGGAACCATCACCTGAGAGAATCCACATTGTGGAGAATGGCTGGAGAAATGTTATCTTTGATGGTGTTGGTTGGGAACGAGTCTTTTTTCCAATGTAATTTAGTCCCAGAATTAAGATACTGGTAGTCTTCAATTTATGACCATAATTGGGACAAGGATTTCCATAGCTAAGCAAGACGGTTGCTAAGTGAGTCACACCCAATTTTACGACCTTTTGGGCCATAGTTGTTAATCAGTGCAGTTATGAAGTGAATCATGAAGTTGTTAAGCGAATCCAGCTTCTTCCATTGACTTGGCTTGTCAGAATCCGGCAGGGAAGCCTGCAAATGGTAACCATATATGACTCCCGGCCTCTGCAACAGTCATAAATGCATGCCGGTTGCCAAGTGCCCGAATTTTCATTATATGACCACGAGGATGCTGTAAACCGTCGTAAGCAGGGGTGGTTGTCCCTTTTTCCAGTGCTGCTGTAACTTTGAATGGTTGCTAAACAAATGTCTGTTTTAAGTCAAGGACTGCCTATATCTGGGATAGGGAAAGGGTAGCCAGGTTTAGGCATTTGCCTTTTAAAAAAAAAACCAAAACACACAATATCCTGAGGACATTAAAATGGGGGGGCGGGCGGCAGAGGTTAATGCCATTTCAGATTTCTACTCTGTTTTAGGGTTATAGCAGGGCTCTCCAAACTGTATAACTTTAAGCCTTGTGGACTTCAACTCCCAGAATTCCCCAATCAGCATGTTCACAGCCAAAGCCTGTCTGACTGAGGAATTTTGAGCATTGAAGTCTATAAGTCGTAAAGTTGCCAAGTTTGGAGACCCCTCTGGGTTATAGGAAGCTGCCTTGTAGAGTCAGACCTAACAAGCTGTCTAACAGTGTCATCGACATGGACAAGCTGCAAATCCTCAAGAATCCAAGCTGGAGTCTTCTGAATCCATTGTAGAGATTCTAGAACTAGATTTGGTATCTTCTGCAGGCAAAGATACTGCTGAGCTGTAGCCCTTCCCTAGGTTAATTCTGAGTTGGTCTACACCAGCCTTCTCCTATTAAATACCTTTTTAAATATGATAGGACTAGCACAGCGGTAGGCAATCTTGGGTCTTTTATGACTCATGGACTTCAACTCCCAGAATTCCTGAGCCAGCATGGCTGGCTCAGGAATTCTGGGAGTTGAAGTCCACGAGTCATAAAAGAGCCAAGGTTGCCTACCCCTGGACTAGACTCTCCCAGATCCTTGGCCTCCACTCCTACAGTCTCCCATCCTCCTCCTGTAGCCAAGCACTTACTGTGCTGATCGCAAATTGTGGGAACTATAATCCTAATATTTCTGGATAGTACCAAGTTGGGAAAGGATGATAATCATGAGGTATCACAGATGTTTCCTTTTCTAATAACTTAATTAACACCAGAAGCGCCTGCACCTGGTTGCACTCTCCATGAGGAGTGCAGATATAAATATGTATCTACTGATACCAAGTGTGATTCTATTCTTACTTGCCTATAAATAACAGCAGTCGCTGTGTTAGCTATAAGCCTTTTTTTTTTAAATTACTAGGTTAATACAAGTCATACTAAAGCAGTGGTTCTCAACCTTTTTCAGGTTGAGACCCCACTTGCGCCGCCCATGCACGCCGCGACCCCAACCTGGGCGTGCGCGCGCGTGCAACGGCCCGAACCACGCATGCACGGCGCGCGCGTGACCAAAAAAAATCAAAAAATATTTAAAAAATCAAAATGGTGGACCGCGGTGTCCGGCGACCCCCGCGAAATGGTCGTTCGACCCCAAATGGGGTCGCGACCCATAGGTTGAGAACCGCTGTACTAAAGTGTGCCAGTATCTGCATGCCCTGAACGGCATCGAGTCAGGCTAAATGCAGGACCATTTCCCCTGAAGGTATCTACTAGGTCAGATGGGGTTGGTACACCCCAAGTCCCTTCCTTTAAATGCTGCCCTTTGATGGCATCCAGGAAGTGCGCCTACTCCATAGTTGCCCCTACCTTGTGGAACACCCTTGCCCTAGAGATCCAACAGACCTCCATCCTCCTATAAGGTTTGGAAGAGCTGACTCTTCTCCCCCGCCCCGCCCCCAGCTTTGGGGGAGAATAAGGCTGAAGGCCAGCAAGGTGGAATCTAATGGGTGAAAGAGTTGTCAGCAGTTTTTATTGCAGTTGTTGGGGGGGTGTTTTTTATCATTTTTTTTAACTGCCCAGGACTAGGATATCTCAAATGGATGACCATGTATGTCTTATGAATGAATGAATGAATGAATGAATGAATGAATGAATGAATGAATGAACTTCTCCAGGTGAATTGGAAGCAAAACAGATGATCCTAGCACTGTACCTCTCAAGCTGTGAAGCATAATAATACAAAACCTTCAGACATGAAAATTCACGCTTAATGAATGTCAGAAAAGTATCGGTTGTGATAAGGATGTTCACGAAGCTAGCTAGGGTAAAGCAAATTGATGTCTAAATAATCTGTATTTCCCATTTTGGGAAATATACATTGCATCTGATTCCGATATGCAAGTAGTCCTCGACTTGTGATCACAATTGAGCCCAAAGTTACTGTTACTAAGTGAAACAGTTATTAAGTGAGTTTTGTCCCAGCTGCAAAGTGAATTACTGAGTTATTAAGTTAGTAACACAGTTGTGAAGTGAATCTGGCTTCCCCATTGATGTCACTTGATAGAAGGTCGCAAAAAGTGTTCACACATGACCCCAGTATAACTGTCATAAATACATGCCAGTTGCCAAGCATTTGAATTTTTATCACGTGGCCATGGGGATGCTGCAATGGTCGTAAGTGTAAAAAACAATCATTAATCCCTTTTTTTTCCCCAGCGATGTTGTAACTTTGAATAGTCACCAAATGAAAGATTGTAAGTCGACGACTGCCCGTACGTCTTCCATTATAACAGTGTCTTATGAGCATTACCTATACACCTTTTTAAAAATCAAAATCAGCCATTACTCTCATCCTGTTTTAGAAAAAGTTACACTTGCCCATTAATGGTGCAAGTCTAAATCCAGTGTCATCCTTATTGAAGGATTTGGTCAGTGTGAAAATTTAGGGAAGATAAGCCTTGTAGAAGTGAATGGTACAGACAGTTCCAAGATTCAGAACATGAAATCCGTCCTTTTGAAAGGAGTATCTTTGGTAGCATGACCTTTCAGAAATTGACAAGCTCTTTATATTTCCTTTCTTCTTCTAAGAGATGATGACAGCCAAAATGTGACCATTAAACCAAGGTATACTTAAAAAGAGTAAAGCAGGGGAGGGGGAAAGGGACTGAAATGTGCTGAGGTTGACACCACAGTGAAATTAAATCAGGTGCACAGCTGAGAAGATTTTTTTCTAAAGATTTGAATTCATCTTACAGTTGAATTCACAAAAGTCTTGCACCACTCAAACAATCGGCCCTATCTTTAGCATGTCAATCATTTGTGACCTTAAAAAACAAGCGGGTGAAGCGAGTTATGTAAGACTTCCCTGTCTAGCCACAGCAGGTTCTTCTTCGTCTCCAGAGCCTTCTTGAAAACCTAGGGAGAATATAATATATATAAAAAAGAATGCTTACTGATGAAAATGCAAGTCTTGGTGTTTCACACTGCACTAAGTGCTATTACGGTTTGTTAGCTTTTGATTTAGCAATGCGTATGAATCCAGCCAATTGTGGCATATATACCTAACCATGGTTTAATATGGTGTAAGAAATCAGTCGCTGTGAATTATGATTTGCAGGGCAGATAGTCCTCGATTCACAACTACAAATGAGTCCCAAACTTCCATTACTAAGCAAGACAGTTAAGTGAGTTTTGCCCCATTTTATGACCTTTCTCGCCACAGTTGTTAAGTGAATCACTGCGGTTGTAAAATTAGTAAGACAGTTATAAAGTGAATCTGGCTTCCCCATTGACTTTTGTTGTCAGAAGATGGCAAAAGGTGATTACATAATCTGGGGGCATCACAACCATCCTAATTATATGCCAGTTACCAAACATCTGAATTTTGGTCCCATAACCATGGAGATGCTGCAAGTCATAAATGTGAAAAATGGTCATAAGTCATGTTTTTCAGTGCCGTTGTAACTGAATGGTCACTAAATGAACTGTTGTAAGTCAAGAACTACCTGTAGATGCAGAAGGTTGGTTCATTTATGTAAATCAGGTTAATATTAATGTACATTTAAAGTGACAATAAAGTTATTATTCTATTCTATTCTATTCTATTCTATTCTATTCTATTCTATTCTATTCTATTCTATTCTATTCTATTCTATTCTATTCCCAGAGACGTCCATTCATGATGCCTAAAGTTTAATATCAATGCTTAGTGTCATGTCACCTAGATAACTGTGATGTTGTTTAATTGTCATACAACTTCATATGGGCTGGAGCTATCTATGGAAAGCAAGACATACACCTTGTTGTTTTGAGGTATTTTTTATGTCTTTAAACTATGCTTATGCTACCTACTTCTTTTGTTCTCAGGGCTGTTGACAACATGTAATTTTGGAAAAAAGATAATTATAGATAAATATATAATACAAAGGCAGAAATTTTATAAAATAAATACATACCCTTTAAAAACTGCAATGTGGGAACAAATAGTTGTTTGACTTGGCTCAGGGGCTGCTATTTATATCTGGTCTGCAAAATTCACAGTAGCTGTTCAACAGCAGCAAAGAGGTGCAAAAAACTGACATTGGCTGTTCATCAGGGTTTGTGTAACACCCAAAAGAGTGCAAGAATATTTTCACCAATGCCCCTATGCTTCCTTACAGAGTAGAGTTCCACAATCAAGGGGCACAATAGAGAATTTTCTGATGTCATGAAGGATTTTTTGATTATCTAAAAATACTGTTGTTCTTGGAGAGAGAAACTCAGATATATGGATGCTGGGCTATTTAGGTGATAATACAAAGCACCAGTAGCTTTTATTGGGTGCTGAATCAAAAAGAAAGTCAGTTTAGTGTGAACTAGTACATCCTCTTCCTGTTTCACAGAAGCCTGAGCTACAGTGGGTTGTTCCTAATACAGCAAGGATAATGTGTGAAAATGAAATGTGTTGGAGAGCAACTATTAACTGGAGGGGTCAAACAGGGAATTAGTCTGGAATCATTACATAAACACAAGTGGGCAAGGTCTGACACACACCCCCCTTTGAATGCCATTGAGCCTTGTCTAGTCTTTCCTAGGTCACAGCTGCCAGTCTGAGAAGATTCCTGTAAAGTAGGCATAGCAAAATACAGTGGCTAATTTGAACGCTACACATCTGTTGTTTGTGCTTAATAATGGCTGACACTTCTAGTTAGGGCTGACCAGAATCTGAAAATATGGTTGCTTGTTAGTATTCAAATCCTGGTCAGTGCTCATCAGAAAGGGGAACCATTTGTTTTGCCTGTCCTGTTTAAACATAGATGAGCAGCTGACTGGGGAGTATGAGTTGTGTGGAATAAGGATGAGTTATGTGAGCACCCATATTCATCAACTGGAATGGCTTAGTGCAGTACCATGTGAACGTACTTTCTAAAAGAACCAGGATTAAAGTTGGCTCATTCTGCGGTTTGCTCTCTGTTGAGGGCCTTATCCCTGATATTAGGTGTCATCTCCCTAGCAGATTACAGGGAGTAAACCAATGGAGAGAAACGGCTTTTCACATTGCTGCCCATCAGCTATTTCTTGGACCGAAGTCCTGTTGATTTCTCAAGCAGATACATCCAGGTCAGCATGTTTCCCAGGTCAGCCTTGGCCTGCTAAAATCCACACAGGCACAGAAGTTTAAATAAGAGCAAAGAGATTGCTGCTTGAGTAATGGCCTCTTTTCCAAATGCAGCAGTCAAGCTCGTTTAGCAACTTACCGGCTGCCTTTAAAGTTAACAGGGTCACTTTTTGTCCTACAGGAAAAATCACGCTGAAAATCTTGTGCAGGAGCCAAAAAATCTTTATCGTAAACTGCCAGGGTGTCTCTCTGAGGCTGGGTCTCTAATCAGCACAGCTTATATGATGCCCGAGAAAATAACAACCTCCATGCACACACACAGAGACACCTAAAAAAAAAGTATAAAGTAGGAAGAAAACTGGTGTGAGATCCAAGGAGCTGATTAGTGAGCACTGCTGACTGCTTCAATTCAAGGGAATGAGTCTTCCCCTGTTTAAGCCACTGAAATGTGACAGCGGAGATTAAAAAAAAAAACCTGTCGCTTAGCGCCAACGACTCACGACAACAGAGATAAAAGACAAGCTCTTTCGTTGGGCTTTTTTTTTTAAAAAAATTGTTACATATTTAAACGTTTATCCTCAACTGTAGGTTTTAGCAAAATGCACATAAAATCACCTCAGCTGTATCAGCTCAGTACATCCCCTCAAAATATTAGCAGCGCTGTTTGTCTGGATCTGCTTTCGTATCTTCCTTACAGACGTTGTGAACAATGCGATGTGTTCCATCACCTGTTTGTCTTCATCGGAGAACAAAACAAAACAAAACAAAAAGGATTTTAAAAAAATCTTTTTAGTCTCTTTCAGCTGGAATGAGGTGGGGTCACCCTCCTCTTCTCTGAGGGACACATTCCTGGAGGATAAGCTGTTAGATGGGACCGAGGCAAGCACTGAGTAGGGACAGAGCCAAAACTAACCCTTAACCTTTTTTGTTCTTTTTCTGATATCTCCTTCCATCCTCCTCCTCTAAAGGAGCCAGCCCTCAAGAAAGATTCTTTATTCATTATTTATTGGGCTTGTATACTTCCTGCTCCTGCCAAAGCCAGCCTGCAGCAGTTAACAAAAATGACAATAACAGTAAAATTCAACTCAAAGCAACCAACCTCCAAAGAGGGACGTTTTCCCTAATATCCCGGTTCAAGGTGCTGCATATGGGCAATGTGAAGTGTGCTGATGCTCGTTGGGGAGGCAGCTTCAAATAATGCGTGCCAAGCTGGAACTCATGAGGCTCCAGTTGGGTCTGCCGGTCCACTTCTTGACCATTTTCCTGCCTGTCCATTTTTTTTTCTGGCTTTAATGCGACTTCAGCCTTGCTACTGACAGCTTTTTGCTTTTAATTTTGCCAGTGGCTTGACTGAGCAGCCATCTAGTCAGCGTGCAGAGCACACTCCTCTGGCATTGATTACCCTGTCTCTGGTTTCACTAATAGGATGAAAAGAATGACTGAAATCCTTAGTTATTTGGCTTGCTGTGTATGCTTTTTTCTTTGTCCCTATGCGCAGATGATCCATTGACCTAGTAAGTGGCTGAGCAAGCAACTTAAAGAGATTCAAAGCCTCTTTACTGCCACCGAGTGGTAGAACAGCCAAACCAATGAGCTCTGGACCTGTCCTAGAAGGTGCAAAGCTCTGAAACTGACTAGCCCAGGGGTAGGCAACCTTGGCTCTTTTATGACTCGTGGACTTCAACTCCCAGAACTCCTGAGCCAGCCACACTGAGGGGAAAGGGAGAGGTTTCCAAGCTGAGCCATGCTGGCTCAGGAATTCTGGGAATTGAAGTCCACGAGTCGTAAAAGAGCCAAGGTTGCCTACCCCTGGACTAGCCCATTTCTGGCTTCAGGCATATAACTGAAAAAAACTGGGCCAAAGTTTAGCACTTTGGCAGCCTGTGTGAGGGAATTCCTTTCCCAATAGCCTTTGCTCCTAGGGAAGCCCTAACTCCTTGCAGTCTCTCATTAAATTATGTACATCTAGTCCTCTACTTACAACCATTAGTTTAGTGACTATTTGAAATTATCACAGCTCTAAATAAAGTGTGATTTATGACCCTTTCTGACACTTATAACCATTGCAGCTTCCCTGTGGTCATGTGATCAAAATTCAAACACTTGGCAACTGGTTTGTATTTATGATGGTTGCGGTGTCCTGGGGTCACGTGATCACCTTTTGCGGCCTTCTAACAAGGGAAGCCAGATTCACTTAACAGCCGTGTTACTAACTTAACAACTGCAGTGATTCACTTAACAACTGTGGCAAGAAAGGTTGTAAAAAGTGGGGGGAACTCACTTAACAAGTGTCTTGCTTAGCAATTGAAATTTTGGGCTCAGCTGTGGTCTTAAGTTGAGGGCTAATAGTATTTGAAATCATTTACACAGGAAAGCCCTTTCCCAAACTCTTCATGTTCCACAACTCTTAATTCATTGGCTGTATCTCAGCTGTGCCCATCTGGACAACCACTGTTTGGCAGCCCAGAGATTTAAAAAAAAAAAAACATTCTTTGCTGCCAAGGTCAAACTGTCAACACATCTATATTATGTTTAAGGATTTTTTAAAAAAAATAGTCAGCAATACAATGGAAAAGGAAAAAGAGGGAGAAATGCTGTGCACGAGTAACAGAACTCTGGGCATGCTAACTGAAGGAGGATTTCCACATCCCGGATGACATGGATAGGGCTGCAATTTTAACCAAGGGAGCCACCATTTGTGGCCTTTGGAATATTGTGCCTGGAAGCTGTATGACCTTCCATCCCATCTACACTGTAGGGGGTACCCTAAATCTGATAAATAAATATAGTATGACGTACTTTCCTAGCTCCTCTAGGATAAGAAGGAAGCTAAGCAAAGCAAATGGTTGTTTCAGTCCCTGTTCCCAGGAACCAAGAAAGACACGAGGAGTTACTTCCAAGTATTTTCTTTTATTGTTGCTCACCAATAGACAGAAATCTTACCAGACTAAAACAACAGTTTGCATAACTACAGGTATACTCTAAGAAGTGCTAGGGAAGAGCCATTTTTACTCTCTTCCTCCCAACCAGACTTTCCATGCTTTGCTGCCTCTTTGCCCTCTGGAATGTGGCCCCTCCCTCCTGGGAATTCAGACGACATTTCACCACAGGTTGTGTCCAGAGATACTAGCATGCAACTTCACCCTATCTGCTGTCCCCTAGATTGATTATATACCATCAAGTCATCTTCATCTCCTAAAAAAAAAAAAAGGAGTCCTACAGATTTTACTCCACTAGACATTGCCAACTCTGTAGCAGGCGGTGCTCATCACTGTTTCAAGACCACTGAGCCAGCGCTGCCCAAAGACATTTCTGTGGTCATATGGGCAGCATGTTACCTTCCACCGAAGTGGCACCTATTCATCTACTCGCATTTGCATGCTTTTAAACGTCTAGGTTGGCAGGAGCTGAGGATGGGAGCTCACCCCATCATATGGAGCTCAGGTCTCGAACCTTCATCTCTTAACCACCACATAAAAAGATATACTCAATGAGTCCCTAGATGGATTGAAATTCTCAGCTAGCAAAGGCTGCTCAGCTGATCTATATCAGAACTGAGAGGAGACATTCACTGTTCATTTGCTCAAGAACAATTGATCCAATTTCCCATAACTAGAGGCAAACCATAAATTTCATGTCTTTCTGATGAAAGCAAGGCCACCAATTCATAGCGACAATTGGAGCCAGCTTCATCATTAACTCCTTTGTAAAAAGCAATGAGGGATCAAAGGCAACGGTTTGTAGCAGCAACCCTGAAAGGTTTTGTGAGAGAAGAAAAAGGGAAGTACTTGCAGGAAGAAGCGTAGCAAAAAACAAAACAAAAGGCAAGCTCCGGGAGGAAAGGAAAGGAAAGGAAATATAAGCTGCCCAAGTAAGTTGTGGTTGCTTTTTGTGGGTTACTGTTGCAGAAAGGCAATCGGTTGATCAATTGTCTCTGTGTCACAAAGTGACAGCTTGTTTTTTTTCAAGCTACTAGGGTGGAATGAAGTCTATCAGGGTCAACCTTAATCGCTTCAGACCAAAGAAATGTCTTACGAGAAAATAAAAGGAAGTCTCATCTGTCTTTAACCAATGGATAAACATCTGTAATATTAAAAAAAATAAACCATGGCACCTTGGAAGTGTGCCTGGAACAACCATCCAAAACAAAGCTATGTTTTTAAGTTAGTGGAAGTGTCCTGAAGTCTGTGCTCAGATATCAGGAATCTGATCCAAGATTATTTCCAGAATCCCGATGGCTTCCTGGGCCATCAAAATGTTGCTAAAGAGTCTGTTGTACAGTGAAACCTCATGCGGTCCAAAGCCAAATATCATCTCTGTGCAGCTGTGGGATTTACTTCAAGAATATTTTATTCTGCCAAAACCCAAGAACCAATTTGGAGTAGTGGTTAAGCCTCGGACTAGAAGCCTGGAGACAATGAGCTCTACTCCAGCCTTAGGCACAAAGCCAAATGGGTGACTCTGGGCCAATCACTCTCCCTCAACTCTATAAGGAAGGAAGCAAAAAGAAACCTATTCCCCAAAATCTTGCAAAGAAAATTGCAGGATCTAGTCCAGGCAGTCATCAGGAGTCAAAAGCTGACTCGAAGGTGTGCACACACAAAAAAAACCACCCTGAGTTGGTAAAAAGTCATCTAAAACTGCCACATACTTTCCCTCTCCTTCTCCTAGTAGAAAATGTGTTCTTAAGAGCTGCGTGGCTGCAGGGTACACTCTCCAACGTAAACAGCAATGATGGGCAGATGGACCACTAGAACTTCTGCTTGCCACAGATGGATCCTTCGCTTTTCTTAGAGGTTTTGGACTTATGATTAAGTCCATCCATGCTTTAAAAGTGATTTGGAGGAAGTCTTCCAAACAGCACAAAAACAGGGCCCCTCCCTGCCATTTATTACAGCAGGTTGGTTATTTTCAGGCATCTGGGCAAGTTGTTTATATATATATATGAATAAATGAGCTACACCAGAAAAGAAAAGGTGACAATCATTCTGTGTGCACATCTGAAGAAATAATAATGAGGCAAAAGAGAGAAGAAAAAAATATTCTATCAGTTTCTGAGCTCAGTTTCTGATGATTAAATGGACATTAAACTGAGCTATCAGTTTCTGAGCTCAGTTTCTGATGATTAAATGGACATTTCTGTGCAAGCTTTCTTGGCAACAGCGTAGATAAAAAACATAAGACAAAAAAGCCAACTTTAGAAAAAGACGAGGGGTCCTTAGTGCTCTCTGAGCGTGGTTGTTTTCTTACAGACATTTCATTATCCAAACTAGGTAACATCATTAGTAGAATATAAATATAAGCCCCGGCCCTCTGGAATCAACTCCCCCCGGAGATCCGTATCGCCCCCACCCTCTCCGCCTTTCGTAAACTACTAAAGACCCATCTCTGCCGGCAGGCCTGGGGCGGTTGAAATCTTGCCCCTAGCCAGTGTATGTCTGTGTGTATGTTTGCTGAATGAATGGTTCTTAATTTAGGGGTTCTTCTTTTTATATATTTATTTTTATAAATGTACTATTTAGTTTGTATTGGATTTCTATTTATGCTGTAAGCCGCCCTGAGTTCCCGGAATAGGGCGGCATAGAAATTTAATAAATAAATAAATAATAATAATAATAAACCACTAGAACAAGGGTGTCAAACTGCTGGCCCGCAGGCCGGAGGCGTCACATGGAAGCCGCGCCCACCCCAGCTCCGGCAAGGGGAAAAAAGCCACGATACGTTGTGACACGTCACATGACACAATGAGTTTGACACCCCTGCACTAGAATATAAAGTGAGAGCAAACCACATTCCTTTCTAGCAAAAGGTGATCACATGATCCTGATGAGGTTACCTAGTTTGGGTAGTGAAACATCTGCAAGAAAACAATCTCAGAGGGCACCAAGGACCCCTCATTTTAACTCTAAGCTACAAATATTCTCCTCTCTCACTTAGAAAAAGATGTCAGAATCCAAAGAATGGAAAATAAATCAACCTCAGATCTGAAATGGAAATGCTTTCTTTGCTGTTTGTCCTAATGTTTGGGTTGTAAGACTTGGAAGTATTCCCAGGTGATGCTGAAGTCCTTTGAGCTTTCACCAAACTGCTAAGCCCAGAAATTCTCCTGCATTTTTCCCCCTACCAAATTGCATTCAATTTAGCGAAGATAAGATGAGATGAGATGATGAGATGAGATAGGATAGGGTAGGGTAGAGTAGGGTAGAGTAGGGTAGGGTAGGGTAGGGTAGGATAGGATAGGATAAGGCAAGGCAAGGCAAGGCAAGATAGGATAGGATAGGATAGGATAGGATAGGATAGGATAGGATAGGATAGGATAGGATAGGATAGGATAGGATAAGGCAAGGCATGGCAAGGTAAGGCAGGATAGGATAGGATAGGATAGGATAGGATAGGATAGGATAGGATAGGATAGGATAGGATAGGATAAGGTTAGATGAGATGAGATAAGATAAGGTAAGGTAAGGTAAGGTGAGATAAGAAAAGATAAGGTAAGAAAAGACGACAAGAGATAAGATGATAAGATAAGATAAGATAACCTTTATTATAAATCTACATCCTTACATATCAATAACATAAATATTAATCACTGCCCATCTTGAATAGATAACAGAAAGAGGAAGCTTTAGAGTTCACAAGGTTAATACTGTATGGAACAAAACTGTGACTAATCTGAATGTTCTGCTTTGGATCATCAGATGAATTTGCTTTAGAAATTCTTTCAAGGGGAGAGAAGAGTATTTGCGGAAAAACTCAGGGATGTTTCTGCCTTTTGTTTAGTTATGATCAAAGTGCAGGTGATGTTCTTTCACTTTCTCTGTACTATCATTTCTCCTGCAGCTTCTTGTACTTCCATTAAATCCCAAAAGAAAAATCTCATGAGGGAATTCTTTCTCCGGTTGGGATTTTTCAGTAATAGTACTACCATCATGGTTAAGGAGGAACCTTATCGTGGAGAAAGTATGGGAGAAATTCTCCTTCCCCGGAGAAACATAGAGACTCTGTGACTTAATTTCTCTCCATGCAAGTTCAGTGGAAACCTTTGAAAGGCCATTTGTCCTTAACTTCAGTCTCAGCTGAAGTGAATTTATAGTCGTGAACCAGCACAGCATGCTAAGCCAAAATCAAATCTAATCACATTATGGCTCTGCATATTGTGTGAATCAGACTAGAGTCTAAAAGAAAATGTTAATTGTGTCCCATCCACTGTGGTATAAGTAGTCCTCAATGTACAATCTCAGTTGAAACCAAAATTTCTGTTACTAAACAAGACACTTATTAAGTGTGTTTTATCCCATTTAACAACCTTTCTTTTATTTATTTATTTATTTATTTGTTTAGACTTATATGCCGCCCTTCTCCCAAGACCCAGGGCGGCTCACAACGAGAATACAAGTGAAAACATAACACTTGTTAAGTGAATCACTGCAGTTGTTAAGTTAGTAACACAGTTGTTAAGTGAATCTGCCTTCCTCATTCATTTTGCTTGTTGGAAGGTTGCAAAAGGTGATCACATGACCTCAGGCCATCCCAACCATCATAAATAGGAACCAGTTGCCAAGCATTCAAATTTTGATCACATGACTCATCAAATTTGCAGATGACACTAAGCTGGCAGGAGTAGCTAACGCCCCAGAAGACAAGCTCAGGATCCCAAAAGAACTTGACAGACTAGAACAATGGACCCTATCAACAATATGAAATTTAATGTGGAGAAAAGCAAGGTTTTATACCAAGGCAGGAAAAACCAAAGGTACAAGTACAGATTAGGTGAAACCTGGCTCAAAAACAGTAACTGTGAGAGGGACCTTGGAGTCCTAGTGGGCGATCACTTAAACATGAGCCAGCAGTGTGCAGCAACAGCCAAAAAAAGCTAATACAATCCTTGGTTGTATAAACAGACGCATAGAATCAACATACCATGAAGTATTTATAAATCCTTAGTAAGGCCACATCTGGAATACTGCATCCAGTTTTGGTCACCACATTACAAAATAGATGTTGAGACTTTGGAAAAAGTGCAAAGAAGAGCAACTAAGATGATTAAAGGCCTGGAGACAAAAACATATGAAGAACGATTGCAGAATTGGGTATGGCCAGTCTAGAGGAAGGAAGGATTAATGATGACCTGACAGCAGTATTCCAGTATTTGAGAGGCTGCCACAATGAGGAGTGGGTCAATTTCTTTTCCAAAGCGCCTGAAGGCAGGACAAGAAACAATGGATGGAAACTAATCAAGGAGAGAAGCAACCTAGAATGAAGAAGAAACTTCCTGACAGTTAGAACAATTAACCAGTGGAACAACCTGCCTCCAGAAGTTGTGGGTCCTCCATCACTGGAGGCTTTTAAGAAGAGACTCTACAGCAGGGGTTCTCAACCTTGGCAACTTTAAGACTTGTGGACTTCAACTCTCAGAATTCCTCAGCCAGCTTTGCTGGCTGAGGAATTCTGGGAGTTGAAGTCCACAAGTCTTAAAGTTGCCAAGGTTGAGAACCCCTGCTCTACAGCCACTTGTCTGAAATGGTATAGGGTCTCCTGCTTTAGCAGAGGATTGGATTAGAAGACTTCCAATGTCTCTTCCAGCTCTATTCTGATTGATTGACCATGGTTTTGCTGTAACAATTGGTCATCAGTCCCTTTTTTCATTGTAACTTTCAACAGCCACTAAACAAACGGTTTATAAGTCAAAGATTATATATACCCCTTCCATCCTTCCTGGAGAAAAAAAAAAGCTTTTTTTTTTTTTTTGCGTTTCTCCTCTTTTCTCCCTTTCTTTCTCTTATCCATTGCAGTTGATTTATCCTTTGCAATTTTCTTTTTTTGGAGGCTTTTTTATTTGCTGCCAAATAAATAACCTGCCAAGATTATTTCTGTGCAGTCTGGGCAAGCCATTTGCCCTGGTGTGACTTAGCATTGCATCGTATTCTTTGGGTGTGAGACAGTATTGATTGTTGTGCAGCTGCTTTGTAATGCAAGATATGGCCTCCATAAACTGGGGTGCCATTCAGAGAAGTTTAACAATCTGTGCTAACATTAGACTTGTCTGGGTTTTAATGCCTAGCTGCAAATAAAGCAAGAACGTGTTTTGGAAGACTGAATTCTTATACACTAACGCCAAGATGCATACCGATTCATAAATTGTGTTGCCGACACTTTACGATCTCATAAACTGGAAGCAAAAGGCAGACAAACGGTCTTGAATCTAGAGGGACTAATAGTTTAAATCAGGGACACACAACTTAATTCAGGCTGCACTTAACATGAGAATCTTCTCACCTGCGTATCCCAAGTAGCAGGCGAAAATGAAAAGCGCAAAGAGAAAGGCCAATCAGAAACCTGAAAAGAAAAACAAAGCAATCAAATCCTCTAGCCCATGTCAAGAGCTGTGGAAAGCATCTGAAAACAGCTGAAGATCATTTCTGCAGTTGGCCTAGAGAAGGAGCTCAGCAATTTTATTTCAGGCTGTGGCAGGTTTTGTAAATTTTGATAGCAGAAGTAAAATGGGCAAAGCTCAATCATAATAGCACTAGAAGACTTTAAGGGAAAGAACCAGAAATTGCACATATCTTGGAAAAAGCAAGGAATTGCTGCACACACATTTGGTTGGGGTCCTGATTCCCAACTCCCAACAATTACTGGAGTTACACTTTTTGATCTATTTTAACTATGATTTGTTGAGGAAGCCATCGTGGCCCATTTCATTCACAGGCCCTGCCTAAAATGAGCATTCACAACCCGAAGTAGCTGGATTTAGTCAACATGCTATGCTAAAACCCAACTAATTACATTTGCAGTTTAGCATAATGTATGAACTCAGCTGTCAGATCAGAGGTTGCGGAAGGATTTCATAAAGCAAGAACAGGAGTTCAGGATATTAATTAATTAATTAATTAATAGAATGTATATGGCCTCCCACTCACTTTCAGTGTCTCTATGTCAGGTGTCCCCAACCCCCAGTCTGTGGACTGGTACCAAGCCGCAACATGCCAACAACCGGTCCACACAAACAAGCAAAGCCCCATCTTGATTCTAGTGTGATTTATAAGTACAGCTGCTGTTGTGATTGATGCATATTTATTTCCATACAAACAGCTAGAAATCATTTGGAAGTAAGGTTGCTTACGATGAAAATCTTGGTGCGTGTTTATGAAGAAGTGAGTCTTCCGTTGTCTTCCATAGAAGCTACATCTAGGAAAATAAGCATAGCTTTGTAGCCTGCATCAATTAACAGCATTCAAATTAATTAAATTGGTCTGGGTGATATCTGATTATTTCAGCACTGGCTTCATATAGCAACTCCAATACTATATTTTTCCATTTGTAAGTACTATGGCTTCCTCAGCACCAGGGTGTCCAACTTTGACAACTTTAAGACTTGTGGACTTCAACTCCCAGAATTCGCCAGCCAGCATGGGAATTCTGGGAGTTGAAGTCCACAAGTCTTAAAATTGCCAAGGTTGGCCACCCCTGCTCAGCACAATTTACCTAAGCCTACCAGAAGCAAACCAAGTTTAGATGTGATGGAGCATCACTTTCCTATACAAAGATATTATCAGTTTTGTGGATAATATAAAATGGAAACGATGCCTTCTGGTTCCACCCCCCACCCCACCCACCCCGCGTTAGTTGGTGAAATGGGCAAACAGGGCTAAATCCATCAGTGTTGGTGTGGTACAGTAGGCATTCAAAGGTCAGGGTCTCCTGCCAACTTTTCCACAAATAGTTTTTGCAAAATTATATACATTGTTTTATGTAATGTTCCCCTATACATTTGGAGGGTGAATCAGGCCTGATCATTCTGGGAACAAGAATTATTTCACATGCAAATGGAGCATAGTTTTAGGAGGAGAATTTAATTCCTGGGCCAACTCATAAAAATCAAGTTGCATTAGATTAAATTGGATGACTCATAGGTAGCATTTCTGCTGTCAGTACACATTTGCTATTCTTCTACCTTTATCTTGCAAAACAGCTTCCCTCCTATGTCCAAGCACACTGCCATCTTCACTCCACTTTATGCCTCTGAAAATAATTATTGCCTACAAAAGTTTGTACTATAGTGATTGTGTTGTAGCTACAAGAGTCACAGGAGCCACAAGATAATTCTATGATTCTATGATTCTATGATTCAAGAGCCTTCGTTGGTCATCCTTAGATTCAATGAAAGAAATTGGATTTAATTTAGTTATGACAAAGTTAGTAAGTCTCACTGATTTCTCTAGATCCCCTAGGACAGGAGTCCCCAACCCCCTTGTCCGTGGACTGGTATCGGGCCGCGGCATGCCAGCAACCAGTCCGCACAAACAAGCAAAGCCCCATCCACGGGATGCAGGCAGCACACAAAACCACCCACTTCCGGCCTACAGAAAAATCTCTCTCTACATAACCGGTCCCTGGTGCCCAAAAGGTTGGGGACCTCTGCCCTAGGAAAGCAAGTTCACTAAAGATCCTTCTACTGCGATAACACCCAAATCATTTAGTCGTATTCTTTAGGATCATTGTAAGGATCATATTATAAGGGATAAAAATGACCACTGCAAGACCGCTGATAGATTTGTCGTCGTTTGCAGGAACAAAACATTTATAGATAATCCTCAACTTACAACCACATCAGGGACCAGAATTTCTGTTGCTAAGCAAGGCAGTTGTTAAGCGAGTTATGCGATTTTATGACCTTTCTGCAGCCGTTGTTAAGTGAATTGTGCAGTTCGTAAGTGCCCTGGAATAAGCAAATTACCTGGATTCTTACCAGTCAGCTTGATCAGACCCAGGTTATGGGGCAGAATTTATAAATTATAACTTTATCATAAGATTCAGGGAACGGGTGGGTTGCTACAAGATGGCTTAACAGCAAGAGGAAGAGGAGAAAATAAATGTTTTAAAATTTAATTGCACAATTAAAGTGGCAGGAAAATGATACAGTAAGCTATTGCTCAATTGCTTAAACGCAATCATTTATGCTTCCTAGTTTTCCATTCCTAAGATTCTTGTGCTTAATCAGAGTACTCATTTACCCAAAAATACAAACATACATAGACAGCCTATGGTGGTGTTTCTGGAGAACTAGACTTAGCTTTCTTTCTAGTTTGGGAGATTAGTCCCTACCTACTTGGCTTGCTAGATTCAAAAGACAGCAAATGAGGTTGGCATTTAAAAAAAATTGCAGGTATCCTTCAATTCATGGCAGCAGTAGGGACTGGCATTGCCATTGCTGAGCAACGTGGTTGGAAAACATTAGGTCACATCTCCACATCACTTAGTTACAGCAATTCTGGCACTTCTGGTTGCTGTTGTTATGTGAATCCAACACGGTCCCCACAAGCAAAGTCAATGGGGAAGCAGGTAAAGCCAAAAGGGACAAACACAGGTATACAATATCTTATAACCTGCAGCTTCTCTCTCGATCATTTTATTGCCATTAGCGGAATGTCTCTGAGTGCATTAAGACCAATCCATTGAAAACTGGACAAGCTTTACTTGGTTCAGAAGTAAAATGGATTCAGTCAATCCAGTAGAATAGATACAGCGATGAGTCCTTTGGCAGAACAGAGAAGATCAGGCTTGAGAGCAATGTAGGCAGGATACACCTGAGTTACAAATGCATGCTATGCTCAATCCTTCCCCAGTTCTACCTGATCACTCTTCCGTGGAAAGGCAGAGTCAGCCTCCTGAGTGCTGTAGCAGTCGAGCCACAAAAGAGTTGAAAGCCCACATCAGGAGACATGAATCCTTGATTTCCCCCTTCTGGATGTGGCTCCTGCCTCATTGGGGAGAGAGATTTATATGCCTTGTCTTCCGATCACTACCACTGTCTCAGCTCCAACCCACAATGGATGCTGCTTCAAGTTGGCTTCAGTTATTCCAGTTTTCATGTTGTTCCAGAACTTCCTCTTCTCCCAAACGTGGACATGATCCAGCATGCTTCACTGACATTGTGGTGGATGATGATGCAGTCGGCCTGGGTTTTGCCTCGCTGCTACTGGCCACCAGAAGCTGGCCACACCTTTGCTGGGCCACTATGGTTTGGCAGAAGCATCCATCCAAGAATGCCCGGGTGGTGTTATCCATAGCTCTTGTTAGATCTTATGTTCCTGATAATACTTGTGTTTTTTTTTCAAGGCTAGTTTGTCAACAAACTCGTTTTTGAGTGCTTTTCTGCTACATGGAGGGTCAATTTAAACCAAGAAAAAAGAGCCATCTTTTTCTTCCACCCCGTGTGTCATGGTTCTGCCATCAACGAATGCACTGCAGATCATTCTCGACTGACAACCACTCATCAAGGGACCGTTCAAAGTTATGATGCTGCAAAATATGATCATTTTTCACACTTACGACCATTGCAGCATCCCCACAGTCATGTGATCAAGATTCAGACATTTGACAACGGGCAAGTATTTATGACGGTTGCTATCTCCCAGGGCCATGTAATCCCCTTTGATGACCTTCCGACAAGCAAAGTCAACCGGGTTGTAAAGATTCACTTTGCAAACCATGTTACTAATAACAATTGCAATGACTCACTTAACAGCTGTGGCAAGAAAGGGCACGGGACCAGGATACTTACGGGACCGCCTTCTGCCACATACTTCTCTACGACCGGTGAGAGCGCACAGGGTTTGCCTCCTCCGGGTCCCGTCAGCGAAACAATGTCGTCTGGCGGGCCCTAGGGGGAGGGCTTTCTCTGTTGTGGCGCCCGCCCTCTGGAACCAACTGCCTCCTGAAGTCCGCGTTTCTCCGACTCTCCCGGCCTTCCGGAAAAATCTAAAAACTCATCTTTGCCGGCAGGCCTGGGGATGATTGTGGTTGATTGTTGAATTGAATGTGTGTTTTATTGTTGTTTTTTTTAGATATCATTGTTTGGGTTTTTTATTGTAATTTTATTGTTATATATATGTTGTTAGCCACTCCGAGTCCCCGGAGAGGAGCGGCATACAAACCCAAATAAATAAATAAATAAATAAAAATGACAAAACTCACTCAACAACTATCTTGCTTAGCAATGAAAATTTTGGGCCCAACTGTGATCCTAAGTCAAGGACTGCCCTTACAGAAGTTTCCGCTGACAAAGGCCTGAGGGGTCATGTTTCCCCGTTTTTATTACTTTGGGGGGGAAAGTGTGGTGTTTTGCTTACTTCACGCAATTTGCATAGTTCATACCCTTCTTTTGAGAACTGCCCGCCATGAATACCCCTGCCCAAACGGCCGTTCTTCATAGTAGTGGATCAGAATGGATTTTCTACTCCATGCCCTTTCTCTCCTTTGAAAAGAGCGCTAAATGGAGGTCCAAAAATTGCCCTGATGACAACCGTGGATGGGAAGGGAGCAGGATGACACCCACGAGAATTCTGTACCTGCGGCCTTTGGGGGGGGAAGGGGGGGTCAGGGAACTTGTGAGTTTGCTTGCAGATGCTTGCAAGCATCTGTCTACACTTCTCCATCCCCATCCTCGTCTCACTGCTCCTTCAAGAGAATGATTGGCAGGTAATGGTTGGTGGGAGGACAAACAAAGTCAGAAGAAGCCATCAACTTTCCTTTATTTGTCCCAGATTAAAGCTATAACACCACAGTAGGTCTAAGTAGGACAGTTTGGATAACACAACAGCAAATTCTATGCTCAGGGACAGAAAAAAATAGAAAAAAAATCAGAAAAAGGGAGTTTGGGGAGAAGGTCCAGTTATGTGGGTTACCCTAAGTACTTGTTGCTCTTCCAGGAGCCTTCTGTTAATTTCCTTTATGTGTTTGCATGACAGAGGTCCCCAGGGAAGGTTACACCCAAAACTGTTGGGAGCTAAAAGTTCTCCACTCTAACCTAAGCACAAGGGCTGGGCTGCTGTATCTAGGCTGAAAGAATTCTGGGTGACCACTAGATGGCACCACAGAGTTGGAGTTTTCTACTGTGGACCTATTTCATGCAAATATGGCCTTCATAATTGTCACTGTTGACACACATGCAGTTACTGTACTGGATTTATATTTCTCTAAGAGGTTGGTGGATTATTATAGTTTGGTTAAAGCTCAGTGCCCTGTTATTTTTTAGACGTTTTTGAAACCATGAATGTCCTGAGCTTTAGGCCATTCTCCACCTTTGTTCTTGGAGTACTTAGTGCAGGAAACAATTCCAGATTTTTTAAAAAATGTAATTGTGCCCAGCATTTGTTTGTCTAGTTACCTGCTGGCTCCCTTTAGCCTGTATTCATTTTATGACCTAGACAGTGATTCAGGTAAAGATACAGAATGCAAATCTGCCTACAAGAATCAGAACTGCACTAAGGGATGGGTAACCATTCAGAGGCGGCTATTCCTCTTGAACTTGCTTACCTGAATCATAAAGCAGATTTGCACTGCAGATTCCCAGCTTCTGGGAAGAGCCTGGGCTGCCAACTCTTAGCATCCATTTCTAAAATGTCCAGCAAACTGAAAGAAAAAAGAAAAAGGCAGAGAGATCTTGTGTTAATGGACTCCAGTCTAATGCAGGAGGATTCCGATTTAAAGGAGCCCTAGTCAAGGTGCAAGATGCAAGACCGTATATTATGTCATTGTTTAGTTTGCTTGGCAAGTTTTTAACCCCATGTTAATCTCTCAGTTCACTTGGTGAGATGGGCAGCCATCTAAATCGAATGAATGAATGAATGAATGAATGAATGAATGAATGAATGAATGAATGAATGAATGAATGAAATTTGTTGGACATTTGATGCAAATCAGTAGCCAGGAGCGAAGCCAAAATAAAATGTGAGTAGATGCTCCAATTCTCTGTCTTGTAGATGTCCATGTTTCTATACCCATAATTGCCTTTTTCTTTCTGATACCTCCTTTTTCTCTGTTGTTTTTCCTCTCTATCAGTTTTTTTTTTTAAATTAGGACCACGAGCTGCATGAGGGTATATACACTGCTACTGGGGATGTAGCAGTGATGTCACTTCAGGGTTATCGACTATAATTGTGCCAGGTGGTTTTTGAGGCAACCAGGTTCCATCTATTTGGAAAGCATTTTAAACAATAACCTTTTAAACTAAAATAATAATACTCTTAGTGGCCCTAAGCTCACGCATTCCCAAAACCACATGGTAGCTGGTAGCTCTCGATTGAGTCACAACTGAACCCAAAATTTCCATTGCTAAGCAAGGCAGTTGTTAAGTGATTTTTGCCCCATTTATGACCTTTTTGCCACGGTTGTTAAGTGAATCACTGCAATTGGTAAATGATCTTGAGGTCATTAAAAGAACCTGACTTTCCCCATTGACTTTCAAGCTGGCTGGGAAGGTTACAAATAACCCTGGGACAGTGCAACCGTCATAAATACATGCCAGTTGCCAAGCATCCGAATTTTGATCATGTGATCACAGGGATCCTGCAGTGATCATAAGTGAGAAAACTGGTCATATGTCACTTTTTCAGTGCCATTGTAACTTCAAGCAGTCACTAAATCAGTGGTTCTCAACCTTTTTCAGGTTGAGACCCCACTTGCGCCACCCATGCGCACCGTGACCCCGACCCGGGTGCGTGCGCGCGCGCAACAGGCCGATCCGCGCATGCGCGGGGCGCGCACGACAAAAAAAAATAAAAAACAAAAAAACAAAATGGCGGACCGCGATGGCCCAATCCACGCATGCGCAGCGCGCGCGTGACGGCCCGATCCGCGCATGCGCGGGGCGCGCACAACGAAAAAAAATAATAAAATTAAATAAAATTTAAAAAACCAAAATGGCGGACCGCGACGGGCTGATCCGCACATGCGCAGTGCGCACGCGACAGCCCGATCCGCACATGCACGGGGCGCGCGCGACGAAAAAAAAATAATAAATAAAAAAATCAAAAAAACAAAAACAAAATGGCGGACCGTGGTGTCCGGCGACCCCCGCGAAACGGTTGTTCGACCCCAAATGGGGTCGCGATCCATAGGTTGAGAACCGCTGCACTAAATAAATGGTGGCAAATAGAATTGCGAGCATGGTGGAAAGCAGAAACAGCAACGGTGTCTATAAACTGAGTTTTAGAAAATCTAACCGGCATTTTCTGCTGTTGCTAACAGGAACAGATGTGCTGCCAGCAACTGGGAGAAGGAAATGAGGAAGAGAGATAGTAACCAGACCAATTGTCCACTTGGGCCAGCATGGTTTGTGGCAAGAATGGCAATGTCCAGCCTATTAATTCTCTAGGTTGAACCTTGGATCTCTTTAGACAAATTATCTAACAGGTAGTGCTTGATTTACAACCATTCATTTCGCAACTATTCAAAGTTACACCGATACTGAAAAAAATGACTTATGACCATTTTTCACACTTACAACCATTGCTGATTGCCCATGGACACATGATCAAAACTTGGACACCTGGCAACTGGCATGTATTTATAACAAGTGTGGTGTCCCGGGTCATATGATCACCTTTTGTGACCTTCTGACAAGCAAAGTCAATGGGGAAGCCAGATTCACTTAGCAACCATGTTACTAACTTAACAACTGCAGTGATTCATAATAATAATAACAACAACAATAATAATAATAATAATAATAAAGTTGGAAGGGACCTTGGAGGTCATCTAGTCCAACCCCCTGCTCAGGCAGAAAACCCTATACCATTTCAGACAAATGGCTGTCCAGTCTTTTCTTAAAAACTTCCAGTGTTGGAGCATTCACGGCTTCTGGAGGCAGGTTGTTCCACTGGTTAATTATTCTAACTGTCAGGAAGTTTCTCCTTAGTTCTAGGTTACTTCTCTCTTTAGTTAGTTTCCATCCGTTGCTTCTTGTCCTCCCTACAGGCGCTTTGGAAAATAGCTTGACTCCCTCTTCTTTCTGGCAGTTCCTGAGATATTGGAACACTGCTAGGTATCATGTCCCCGCTCGTCCTTCTCTTCGTTAAACTAGACATACCCAATTCTAGCAACCGTTCCTTATATGTTTTAGCCTCCATTCCCCTAATCATCTTTGTTGCTCTTCTCTGTACTCTTTCTAGAGTCTCAACATCTTTTTTACATCGTGGTGACCAAAACTGGATGCAGTATTCCAAGTGTGGCCTTACCAAAGCATTGTAAAGTGGTATTAATACTTCACATTTACTCAACAACTGTGGCAAGAAAGGTCGTAAAATGGGACAAAACTCACTTAACAACGGTCTCCTTTAGCAAAGGAAATTTTGGGCTCAGTTGAGATCATAATTTGAGGATTAACTATATTAGCAAGAATTTCTTCAAGGCGTTTTTTTAACATTTGAATAAATACAGGCTCTCTGTTCCATGTATTTCAGAAGACACCAGGTTTATAGAGAAGAACGCAACCTAACCGTGGGTTCAGTGGTTCAGCTCCGACACGAAGCAAGCTGGCTCCAGTTCCACCTGGGGATCAATCGTCATGCCTTGTATCCACGGGCCAGCCCTATGGTTGATCAACTCCTTAGGGACACACAGAAGCTTAGTACTATCAGTGCTGGTAAGTAATGCTGTGAATCTTTCTTAAAGGAAGGCTGAAATAACAGAAATAACAGAATAACTGAGTTGGAAGGGACTTCAGAGGTCTTCTAGTCCAGCCCCCTACTCAAGCAGGAGGCCCTATATACTATTCCAGACAAATGGGTGTCCAGTCTCTCCTTAAAAGCTTCCAGTGACGGAGCATACACAACATCAGAAGGCAAGCTGTTCCATTGGTTACTCATTTTCACTGTTAGGAAATTTCTAAATTTCACTGTTAGGAAATTACGTTAGGAAATGTTAGACCTGGGATGCAAAATTAATCCAGGTGACCACTAGGATGCATGAAGAGTTAGCATGTAGAATCAGCCACATGCAGTTCACGCTCTTGGCCTTCGTACCCAGATCACAGGTAGGGCTGCAAATCAATTAAGAATGGTTAATTGCTTGGTGTCCCAATTTCCCTCTCAGTGTTGCATAGGGTCAGAAGATTTCAGGTGTTTTAATTACATGTAAATGTGGTTAAATAAACTTCATTGTTGTCCTGATCCCAATTTACAGGGCGGGGCAAGGGAGGCAAATGATGTCACATCTGTCGTGACACAATCACACGAGCGATGTGCTGTGCACTGATGCTTTCATGATATCACTGACATGAGTTTATGAGTTAAAAAATTATTTGTACAATAATGTCCTTGGGTACGTGCAATCCTTGTGGCTTTTCCCAGATTCCTGTGCCGCCCCCCCCCTCCTCCATTTGAAGAAGACTGGCTTAATTATGACAGTGGCAGTGTCTGTGCTTGCAAAAGAGCGAACACTTCAGCAGTGGGGTTCCTCTGATTTTTATTTCTTTTCAAAAAGCATCAAGCAGCATTAAACACAAAAGGAAACATATAATCAGGAGGAACGGTGTAAGGGAATCTGTTTGAAAGGAAATTGAGAGCGCAGTCAGAAAAAGCGGGAAGAAAGAGAATTTCCTGGAAGGGAAAATTCTGGTTGGGAAACCTTTCTACCCCAATTGCTTTGCATACGCTTTCCCAATGTAGTACAGGGTGTCCACGACTTAGAGCAGGGGTTCTCAACCTTGGCAACTTTAAGACTTGTGGACTTCAACTCCCAGAATTCCTCAGCCAGCTTTGCTGGCTGAGGAATTCTGGGAGTTGAAGTCCACAAGTCTTAAAGTTGCCAAGATTGAGAACCTCTGACTTAGAGCATTCAGCAATGGTTCAAAGTTAACAATGGCGCCGAAAAAAGTGACTTACAACCAGTCCTCACACTTATGACCACTACAGAATCTCCACAGTCACAGGGTCAAAATTTGGGTGCTTGGCAACTGGCACATTTTTGCAATTGCTGAAGTGTCCCAGGGTTATGTAATCACCATGTGTGACCTTCCCAGCCGACCTCCAACAAAGCAAAGAAAATGGGGGAAGCCAGATTTGTGTAACAACCTCACAATATACTTAACAACTGCAGTGATCCCCTTGATAACCATGGCAAAAAGGTTGTAAAAATTGGGCACAACTCACTTGGTAACTGTCTTGCTTAGCAACAGGAATTCTGGCTCCATTTGTAGTCGTAAGCTGAGGACTACCTGTATGTGTGTGGGGCAGTGGTAGAAATTATTGGATACAGTAGAACCCTCTCCACTGTTTTTTTTACTTGCAGTGAAACCTGAATGAATCCCACAGGAAATGTATTTGGGGAATTTGAGAAAAGCCACAATGATATCGTGGTCCTGATGACATCATCATACAAATAATTTGTAATTCATAAACTCATCCATCCATTCATATCTATTCTGCCTTTATTGTTTTCACAAATAACTCAAGGCAGCAAATACATCCAACATACCTTCCCTCCTATTTTCCCTACAACAACAACCCTGTGAGGTGAGTTGGGCTGAAAAAGCAGGACTGGCCCACAGTCACCCTGCCAGCTTTCATGCCTAAAGCGGAACTAGAACTCCCAGCCTCCCGCTTTCTAGCCTAGTGCCTTAACCGCTAGATCAAATTAGTTCTCATAAATTCATATTGGTGATACCATGATTTAACTTTGCTAGCTAGTCCTGTTGGTCCCCTTTGGTTCCCCTTGCTCAGGGGCAGGCAACCTTGGCTCTTTTATGACTCAGGAATTCTGGGAGTTGAAGTCCACGGGTCATAAAAGAGCCAAGGTTGCTTACCCCTGCCCTTGCTGATCCCCCTTCCCACTTGCACAGAAGCTGGCAATCCTGCCGTTAGCAGGACATTCACCTGCCTTCTGTCTTCTATCTCCCTTCCTTGTAAGAAAACTTCCTAAGGTTTTCTTTTTCATTCCAGATTACAGCCAGGATGAGAAAGCCTTGCTCGGGGCCTGCGACTGCTCCCAAAGTAGGTGAACTGCTATTCTATCTGCTGCCGCTTTTGACCAATGTGTCACAGGAGTCCTTTTGGCGGCGGGGGGGAGTGATGGAGTTCTGTTAATGAGATGTGTGAGCCAAGTCCTTAGTGCTACCCTTGGGCTTTATTTAGGGCTCTGTTTCACCCAGCCCTGAATGTTTAGAGGCAACTCTAGCGCCGTGGTGTAATTTCCCTTTGGAGTTGCACGTCTATTAAAAGGCTTGCTGTGCATTTGTTGAACCGGTATCAGTATCTCTTCCTGACCTTGAACTGGATCCAAAGGGGCACCGGGATTTGAGAGAAATCTACTGGGAGGAAGGGAGGAAGGAAGGAAGGAAGGACATTCCTGATCCCCTCCTGGAGGAGATACAAGCCTTCTCGGCCTGCTCTCAGACTTCCCTCCTCTCTGAAGCAGTATGTCAAGAAGTTGAAAGATGACAAGCAGAAAGAGGGATTAAGAAAATGGCTTTGTCTCTTCCGTGCTCCGGCAGAAATGTTACAGCCTGCTAAATTGACCCAGCTCACTTTGAACCCTGCATTTTCCAGCCGGATCGATGAAGGTGAATCCTGGATTTCTTTTGCCTGTACCTTGTACAGGTAGTTCTCGCCTTACAATCCTCCATTTAGTGTCCGTTCAAAATTACAGTGGCACTGAAAAAAAAGTGACTTATGATCACTCCAGCATCCCTGTGGTCATATGATCAAAATTTGGACAACTGGCTCATGTGTGTGACAATTGCAGTGTCCCGGGGTCATGTGATCATTTTTCGCGACCTTGTGACTAGCAAAGTCGATGGGAAGGGCAGATTCACTTAACAACAACGTTACTAACTTAACAACTGCAGCGATTCATTTAACAACTGGGGCAAGAAAGGTCGAGAAATGGGGCAAAAGTCAATAGATGTCTTGCTTAGCAACTTACAATTTGGACTCTGTTGTGGTCCTATGTCAAGGACTACCTGTACATGGGTATAAATCAATCATTTCTATTGGACTAAAAGCACCCCACAGCTTTTAGGTGTTTAAAATGCATGATTTTATATCAATAGAAGCACATCCAGGCAAGAAACCTCTTCAAAAAAGGAGTTAGATCACAAAACCCGAAAGTAACAGCTCTCTCAGGTCAAGGTCAAATCCTGGGAATCCCCTTGGCAATAGTGTGGAAGTGGTGCTCAGGGCCTCCTTCCAGATTGTTTTTGACTAGCCAGCAGCTTGGGGATTTCCTTAGGTTTCCTACTGATTTCCAGACAAGGTCTGACTCTGCTTAGCTCTTTTTTTTTTTTTTTAAGATTAGCCAGCATTAAAAAAGAGGGATTTGCAAGATAAAATATACCACACACTTGCACAACCCTCTCTGCTAGTTTCATTCTCTCCCCATTCTTCTTTGGGGTAGCTTTGATAGATGGACTCTCTGGATTAGGATCACCACTTAAAATGGGAAAATTGGAGGTCTGGCCAAGGAGTGTTATTGTGATCTTGTTCTTCCTCCAAGAGGTCTAGGAGGATAACCACATGAGGCAGATTTGACAAATTGCCATATGTCATCCATAGTGAATATGGATTTGGGCTTGGTCTCCTTGGTCTTCATCCAATCCTCTACCCCTACCAGTTCTCACATCTCCACAAATCTCTCAGTTTTACTCTAGATATCAAACAGAACGGAAGAAGAATTATTTACCTCCTTCCTTTCATTTCCCAGAGCTATACAGGTAGTCCTCAATTTACAACACTTCATTTAGTGATCATTCAAAGTTACAATGGCACTCAAAAAAGTGACTTATGACTGTATTTCACCCTTACAACCATTGTAGCATCCCCATGGTCATGTGATCAAAATTTGGATGCTTATCAGCTGGCATGTATTTATGAGGGTTGCAGTGTCCCCGGGTCATGTGATCATCTTTTGCAATCTTCTGACGAGCAACGTCAAGGGGGAAGCCGGATTCACTTAACAACCATGTTACTAACTTAACAACTGCAGTGATTCATTGACAACTGTGGCAAGAAAAGTTGTAAAAGGGGGGAAAACTAACTTAGCAATTGTCTCACTTAGTAACAGAAATTTTGAGCTCAGTAGTGGCCATAGGTCAAGGACTACCTGTAAACCAGTGTTTCTCAACCTTGACAATTTTAAGGCCTGTGGACTTCAACTCCCAGAATTCCACAGCCAGCATCGCTGGCTGTGGAATTCTGGGAGTTGAAGTCCACAGGCCTTAAAATTGTCAAGGTTGAGAAACACTGCTGTAAACAAAGCAGAAAAAGTATAACTTAGTACAGATCAGTAAATAAAAATGAAGAAATATTATATTGGAAATGTTCAGGGAATTCTCAGAGTTGTAGGTTTGACACAGTTGTTCCTTAATAAGTTAGACCAGGGGTAGGCAACCTTGGCTCTTTTATGACTCGTGGACTTCAACTCCCAGAATTCCTGAGCCAGCCATGCTGAGGGGAAATGGAGAGGTTTCCAAGCTGAGCCATGCTGTCTCAGGAATTCTGGGAGTTGAAGTCCACAAGTCATAAAAGAGCCAAGGTTGCCTACCCCTGAGTTAGACCTTCACTATTTTAAGTTCAGTGTTATTACTCAACATAGTAAATGGCTTCCAACATATAGAAGCGAACTAGATACTGATCTTCATATACCATATCCCTTAAGATGTTAGAAGCTCATTTCAATTCTTTCTTAAGACAGATATTATGTTTTTCTGTCAAATTACTAAGCAAAAGTTTTGGGTTTTAACATTTGAACAAAGAGCTGAATCTCTCTTTGTTTCTCAGTTGTAAAGCCCAGCGGGGTGCACCTGAAACTTGTTTTGCGGTTCCAAGACTTCGGGAAAGCCATGTTCAAACCAATGAGGTAAGCTTGCTTCACTTGAAAATGGCCAGAATCCTTTTCACTAAAGCATTTTTAGCAAAGCTATAAATGTTGTTGTGCAGATAAGGAGGAGAAGGAGCAGGCATTCAAATTGTTCTTTTTGTGGTGGCAGGTAGTGTGATAATTTTTTTTAAAATTACCCAAGGTCTACTTGAGTACTTCTCATCTTTTCCCACCTCTGCATGTCCATAAATTGTGCTGCAGATTTCCAGCAATTCTATGGAAAGAAAGAGGGATTGGAAGCTACATCCTATACAATCACACTTGGTTCCTCCCAGCCTCAGGGAAAAGCTAACGTTGCGCAAAGATTTTGAAGGGAATTCAAAATGAGTATGTAAGAAGATACATAGAAGTTGCTGGCTGACTAACTGCCAACTAGGTGTGACCATTTACGTCCTTTAAAAAATATAGAAAGAAAGAATTAAGAGCAGATGAGGGATGAGGCAGTTCAGACCAGTGCAACGTAGCAAAAGAGGGAGTTATTCTGACTCTTTGCTCTGTTGTCCTAACTCTAGCTGGGAACTGATCCAGTGGTGGGATTAAAACATGTGAACGATCGGTTCTCTGTGTGGATGCTGCTTCTGGAAGTCCATTCTGGGCCTGCGCAACAAAAAAATAGCTACCGGTTTTGCCAAAGTAGGGCGAACTGGCTGAATCCCACCACTGAGCTGATCCCTTTTGACCTGAATAGCAACTTTCCTCCTCAACTAGACAAACGGGCCAATCTGGGAAGGCAACAGAAGAAACATAGCATAAGGGTGGGCAACTATGGCAACTTTACAACCTGTGGACTTCAACTCCCAGATTTGACAGGTCGTCAAGTTGCCATACTTGCCCAACCCCTGACATAGTTGGACCCCAATTCCATACCATGGCTATTTAGTCTTCTCAATTATTATTAAACATATTGGGGGTGCTGGTTAGTTTGAGCATAAGACCAGGTCTAGGAGAACACGAGGGAACCAAAACGATCTGAGCCGCTGAAAAGCAGGAAGAGAAGAAAGGAATCCTTCTTTCTTTCTAGATACTGTCAAATACTTTTCTTAGACTCAGAAAGATATTTTGTTTTGTACACAATCTCCTTCCTGTTAATTACCTGGACATTTTCTTCAGACAGAACCGAGAGGAGGAGACTCCAGAAGATTTTTTTTACTTTGTTGACTTTCAGAGACACAATGCAGAGATCGCTGCCTTTCACTTAGACAGGTAATTCCCAAGTGATAATTACCTCCTGAGTTATTTGTCTAGAAAAGAGCTTTACTGCAGTTTCAGAGGGGCGAGGCAAAAGGCACAGGAGACAAAACTGTGTGAGCAATGAGGGTAAGTATCAGCCTTTACTCACAGGCCACACATTTTAAAGCCATTTGCGTCATGGAATGAATGTTCTGCTCTTCCCTTTTGGCCATTAAAAACTTTAAGCATCATCAGCATAAGTACTGATAGTGGGGGTGGGGGGGAATCACATTATTGGGGAGAACTGTCATTCAGGACAGAAAATTGCATTTGTATACAGTCCTTGACCCACAACCATAGATGAGCCCAGAATTATTGTCATAATTCATAATTCATGCTGGTTATTATGTGGGTCTCCATGTGGCTCTGCCTGATTTTACAAGCTTCTTGCATCCATAAAGCAAACACATACATTTGTTAAGCGAATCCATTGTCCTCAATGGGCAGTTTTTTGCAGAAATTGGAAGTGAACACCAGTTTCCAACAAAAAAAAATGTTGTAAATTATGGTCACGTGACTGCAGGATGCTGCAAACAGCCATAAATGCAGTCTGGTTATTGAATGCCGAAAATGTGATCATGTGAGCCTAGGAGAGGAACAGCCAGGGCCTTTGGAACTTTGAATAAGAATCATAAGTGGCCTTGGGGAGGTCCACCATAACTTCAAATAGTGGCTAAGCAGCCGGTCATAAGTCAAGAACTACCTGGAAAGGATTCCCAGGCTTAATTTCTTCTCGTTCCAGGTAGAACGTCTCTAAAACCTTCAAGAACCAATGCTGATAGTCTAGATCAAGGGTGACAAATCTGTGGCCCTCCAAGTTGCTATACTTCCCAACATCCCTCATCTTTAGCCAAGCAGGCTACTGGGAGTCATAGTTCATCCACATGGGGGATCTGCAGACTCCTACTGCTGATATAACTACATTCTCTTAGTGAATGATGATGTTCACTCCCTGGACAGTGGAGTGAAAAAATAAGCAGGGAATATAGTAGTTTCCTCATCATTTTGCGCTCAGCATGATTTGATGATTGATTTGTGTTCTCTGGCCATCTTTAGGTACATAAAAGAACCTGTGGGATGAGGAAAATTGTGCTGGCCTATGATCTAAGCATGGGGCTGTGATAGAAAGGAAAATACAATTTCCCGTTAGTTTTAGACTACAGCTCTTTCTTCGAATGCATTGTGCAAACTTTTCAGATAGTTTCCATAAACATTTGTTTTATCTTTATTTTTACTGATTTTATTCTAACTTCGTCGATTGTTGTGAACTGCCCATAGTCATTCAGCATACAAGTTTACTAGGTAATTATTTAATAAATTACTATTAGTTATTTGAAAGGTCATTTATTGCTTCAGATCATTCTAACTTTCTAGAATAATAGGCTATATCATACTTTCTGCAAGCAGCTTTCCTGCTATTTCTCCTCCATATCTACCCTAATTTAGAAGGAACCTGTTCCATTAACAGTTCCCACTCCACTAGTGGACGAACAGTCACCAGACACCATCCGTTGCATGTTCATAGTTCACATATTACAAATGAAATGTAACGAAGAAGAGGGAAAAGAAATTTGATATTCTCTCAAGCTGCCTAAGTCTTATTTATTTGTTTATCAAATTTAGAAATCTGTCCATCCATCCACCTATCCATCTATTTATTAAATTTAGAAACTGCCCATCTCCTTCACAGAGGGACTCTGGGCAATGTACAAGTAAAATATAAAAGCATAAAAACTGTATATAAAATTATATAAAGGGCAAAGAAAGTTAAAATTCAGAATTAAAAGGTGGGGAAGAGAGCTTTCAGGGTGCTGAAAGGCTGCACGCTGTTCTGTGAGGCCCAGGCAAGATGGCAAAATCAGGTCTTTAGACATTTCCAAAAGGCCAGGAAAGTGAGATGTTTGTTTGTTTGTTTGTTTGTTTATCCATCCAATTCTTGATAACTCTTCCACCTGTTTCCCACCAAGCTGCTTGTATTATATTAGCCTGTCATTCAGAGCACTCTTAAACTCCTTTTTTTCTGCTTGTGATGATCTGGCAGGTCTGGCGGTAGATCATGCTTGGATTGATGCATTAGGAGTCCTGATCAAGCTCCAAGTCTATGCTTTATTTGTATTTTTATTCAGCAAACAGCAGGCTGAAAAAGCCAATTCTTGAGGGCATTTTAAGAAGCTTCTGTGCCATTATTAGTCAGTCTGCTTGGCAGTTACTGACTCACTAACCAAATTGCTGAAAAAAGCAAACAAAAAAACACTAGACCCCATAGCATCCTTTGCAAGCTGTATGGCATTAATCAGCACAGACAGTAGAAATATCTCCACATTTCAGCATTTACAAGTCGGGGCAGTATTCTTGCTGGCATCTAAGGTTTCACTTGAGCCATCCATCAAATGTCTTAATGCATTGCTTAAGTGCTGGGGAAAACAAAGCAGCAGCAGTCGAATGCAAGGGTTCTATGGACTTTAAAAGTTATTAACTTGGCAGAAATGGCTAAAATATCCGCATATCTGAAGGATCATTCAAATGAAAAATATATGTTGGATTGGAAAAAATGGATAGATTATATACAAAGGAAATATCAATTTAAGAAATTGTATTTAGTATATAGTTAAATATTTATATGTTGGATTGAAAAATGTAGTTAAATTTTTAATAGGATTTATATAATATTTTGGTGTAGTTTAGTGGGTTTTCTTGTGTTTTTTTTTTCCTGTATTCACTTTGGGAAGTCGGGGGTGGGGGGGGGGGTGGAGGGGTTTCTATAATCTTCTCAACTGTAACATGATATTTGATAAAGGGTGGGTTGCTCTGCGGCACCTTGCACCACATCTGGAGGGGATGAGACTGAGGAGTGAAGGTTGAGGGAAGTAGGGAGGTGGCATGAGGGGGAGGAGAGAGTGGGGGTAGAGATGGTGGGTGGATAGAGGTAGAGGTAGGGAGAAAGGAGGAGGGGGATGTGGTTGGGGAGGGGGGTGCCGCAGAGCAATACCCATAGTTAACTTAACTACTTTAGTTAAGTTTATATGTTTTGTTCTTGTGATTGAAAAAGTTGTAAACGTTTTTATTCAGTTGAGTTGTTTTAATGTGATTTTTTTTTCTTCTTTTGTTATTTATAATGATAAAAATTTTATTTTAAAAAAAAAAAGAATGCAAGGGTTCTGGAGGATCGTAATAAACTCTCCCTGTGTAATTAAAGCTATTACAGGATAAGTAAGTGAGGGCTTGCTTAGATCCAGGTAACTGTTGTTAAATATTAGTAGCAGCTACTGATAAAGGAGAATATTTGTGGCTCAGGGTTGAAATGAGGGGACCGTGGTGCTCTCTGTTTTCTTGCAGATATTTCATCACCCAGTGCTTGCATTGATGGGGTTACCTAGTTTGGCTAATGAAACGTCTGCAAGAAAACAAGCAAGCTCAGAGAGCACCAAGGTCCTCTCATTAGTAGTAGTAGCTACCAGTGTTAACACTCTTATGGCATATGACATGAAACCCTCTTTGTTTGAGCTATGAATATTGTATCATACTATTTCTTTCTTTGGGTAATTTGCATAATTCCAGACCTTTTAGATAACTTACTTAATTTGTGATTCTAATGCAAAGGAGGACAAAATGGTCCAGCATGAAGAGAAGTGTTACATTTCAGAGGATATAATTTTATTTATTCTATTTATTTATTACATTTTTATGCTGCTTATCCCCCTCTTCCCATAAGGCAGGGGTTCTCAACCTTGGCAACTTTAAGACTTGTGGACTTCAACTCCCAGAATTCCTCAGCCAGCAAAGCTGGCTGAGGAATTCTGGGAGTTGAAGTCCACAAGTCTTAAAGTTGCCAAGGTTGAGAACCCCTGCCATAAGGTGACTATAATAGGTTAGAATAGCTCCTCTTGGTGAAATGTCTCCATCTGTGCTATTATTAAAGATCAAAATGTTTTAATTCTCAGTTCAGTCAAGTTACATTCCTGGAAATCCTTGTGACAGAAGAAATTGTCTTAACGATGAATCAGAACAGTGGTGTATCCAGCTTAGCTTTTCCCAGTGTCTTTTGCAAATGTATGGGGACTATAATTCTTAGAATATTCAGAATGTCTGAAATTTCTAAGTTGCATTCTTAGAGTATTATACCAATAAAATGGTGTTTATCAAGCAGTGCTGGCTGAGGAATTGTGGGAGTTGAAGTTCAGACACCTTAAAATGGCCAGGGTTAAGAAATATTGCAGTAGGGTATCAAACGGGAAGAAAGTTAAGTTCAATTTGGCTCATTGGCCCTGTCCAGCGTGGTACTTTAGTGCTCACCATTCTTGTGATGAGAACAACTCTTAAGATTTTCACCTTCCCTAGGATTAAAACATGGCTCTTTTGCCTATAGTACATGAGCTTCTTCACTGACCTACCATGGAAACCTCATATTGGGAAACATTTAACTAAGTGTCAACATCCAACTTTAGAACATGAAGAGCCCACACTGAAGCCACAAGTCCTACATTCTGATCAAGATACAAAAGATACTGTATTTTCAGCCTTCTGTAAAGTTATGTATTTGGCTTCACCTTACCCTTTTTTTTTGTTGTTTTCCTTAGGACTACTTATTTGCTCTGAATTTTCCTGAAACTAAAAATTACTTACATATGTATCAAGAGAAAATAGTTGCCATTTTCTGGTTGGCTAGGAATCTGACAGAAGCCCAATCAAGGAAATTAAATGGGCACAGTCTTCTCTATCCTGTTAGAGAACTTCCATGTCCAATTTGCAAGTTTTTTTTCTTTGAATACTAGCAGAAAATTGAATCCAATCCAAACTTAACTGTAAGCCAACAGCCCTGGCCATCCTATTCTTTATTCTCAGCTGACAGTCAATATTCTGAATAATTCTATAGTTTTTTTCTGTGGAGACAGTCAACCTTCAAAGGATGTTGTGAGAACAACATGGAAAGTAAACTTTCTCCGTATAGGAAGTTACTAGGAATTATACCATCACAATGGCAGATTAACAAAAATATTATGCTAAAGTTTACAAAATCTAACAGATAGGCCAGATTCAGTTTAACAAAAAGGAGATTTGCATTGGTCTCAGCAATACATTTTGCCCTTTGCAGAATTCTGGATTTCCGTCGGGTCCCTCCAGCAGCTGGGAGAATGATTAACGTTACAAAAGAAATTTTAGAAATGACAAAGAATGAAATCTTACAAAGTGTCTTTTTTATTTCCCCAGGTAAGTTTCTTTCATAGATTTATATTCAATCTTTCTACTTTGGTGAGTACTCAAGGTGGCTAAAATACATTTTTTTTTAAAAAAAAAAAAGACCATTATAAACAGTTGAAAACATGAAATAAATTAAATTAAGAACTATAATCAGTTTGCATTAAAATTCCTGGTGGAAAGAGATTAGATAGATAGATAGATAGATAGATAGATAGATAGATAGATAGATAGATAGATAGATAGATAGATAGATAGATAGATAACCTTTATTGTCATTTTTTTACTGTGGGCACAATGGCACACATTAAAAATGAAATTTAGTTGCTTGCTCTCAAAGTGTACATATACGTAACACACATTTAAACATACTAAATGCAACATATGTATAGACCTACACCCTTACATATAAGTACCATATAAATATTAATCACTGTCCATCTTGAACACATAACAGAAGGAGGAAGCTTTACAGTTCACAAGGTTAATACTGTATGGAACAAAACTGCGACTGAATTTGGATGTTCTGCTTCGGAAACCACGGAGCCTCCTCCCAGAAGGTAACAAGGAAAACAGGTTGTGAAGAGGATGTGTAGTGTCCCAGACAATCTTATGGACCCTGCTCAAGCAACACTTATGTGCTATGTCCTGGATGGAAGGGAGGGAACTGCCAATAATCTTTTCAGCCATCCTCACCACTCTCTGCAGCACCTTCCTGTCTGAAGCAGTGATGCTTCCAAACCAGATTGTGATGCTGTAGCATCTTCACAGGTTTTCTGAAGTATAAAGATATACATGGGGCCCTATGATATAGTAGTAACTATGAGAGGGACCTAGGTGTCCTACTTAACTATGAGCCACCAGCGTGCTGTAGTAGCCAAAAAAGCCAATGTAGTCCTAGGCTGCATCAAAAGAGAGAAGTGATCAAGATCACAAGAAGTGATAGTAACACTTTATACTGCACTAATGAAGCCATACTTGGAATACTGTGTCCAGTTCTGGTTATCACAATATAAAAAAGATGTTGGGACCCTAGAAAGAGTGCAGAGAAGAGCAACAAAGTTGATGAGGACTCTGGAAGCTAAACTGATGAACTGTTAAGGAAACTAGGTATATCTAGCCTAAAGAAGAGAAGGATTAGGGGTGACATGATATCTGTCTTCCAGTACTTGAGGTATTGTCACAAAAAAGGGACTGACTTATTCTCCAAAAACACCTGAAGATAGAACAAGAAGCAATGGGTGGAAGTTCATTAAAGAGAGTTCCAACCTAGAAACCCTGAGTTCTCTGGAATAGGGCGGCATAGAAATCGAATAAATAAATAAATAAATAAATAAATAAAATTTCCTGACAGTAAGAACAATTAATCAGTGGAATGACTTGGCTCCTGAAATTGTGGGTGCTCCATAAATAGAGGTTTTCAAGAAGAGACTGGACGACCATTTGTCTGGAGTGTTATAAGGTCTCCTGTTTGAGTAAAGGGTTGGACTAGAAGACCTCCACAGTCCCTTCCAACCCTATGATTCTAAGATACATTTCATATTCTGGAAATTGTACAGAAGAAGGCCTGCTCCAATATTCTAGGAGGATGAATCTGGGGCAGTGGGGGTATCTTTCAAAGTTTCCTTAAATAGTCATGCCATAAGCTATTTATGACTTGAAAGCACAATGGCAACATCTTAAATTGAGATGTTCAAATTAGATCACCTTTCCACCTCCTCAAATAAGAAACACATTTCTGTACCCCACCTCAGCATGAATAAAACCAATTATTCTATTGGAGATGGACAAGAATAAATGTTTCAACTGCTAAAGAGGTATCATTTTCAACACTTTCATGACTGAGAACTATCTTTTTCCAGCAGTACTGGTGAATTGGTCCTCTTGCCACACAACAATCTAAGAATTTAAAATAATAGATACAAATACTCAACTTCTCTGTAGCAGCAGGCAAATTTTGACAGCCATTCTAAAAGTTGTTGACAAGCTAGTACAGGCCAAGCCAGAGGTCACCAGCTGTTACGATTGTGAGGTGTTTTGACAGATGGCTATATCCATAAGATTCTTGCAAAATTTGCTCCAGGCTTTGTTTTCCACTTTGTATGACCAAGATTACTCTAGGTTTAACCAGGCAAAATGGGAGCAACTTTGTCAGTATTCCCGCTTTACTAGAATAAACCTGACCAGCTTAAATTTAGTTGGGAAACCTGAATTAACTAACCAAATGAGCAAATGCAACAAAATTGAGATATTCTTCTCCAGGTGTAAGTATCCACAGATACCCTGCATGTTTATATACAACCTCTGTGCCCAGAAAATCTGTCACATTGGAAAGACTCTCATACGGTATTTAGCTATCAGGGAGAGCAAATGTTAGTCATATCATACTTCCCAGCTAAATCTCTGAACACTGTTTAGACATCATAATTGTACTAAGCAGTAATATATAGCCCTCTCATCACACAAGGTGATTAACAAAAAACAAATATTCAAAATAATTAAAAACAAAAGCATTAAACATGCAATTAAAATAGTTAAAAACTGAAATAAAAATACCTATAAACCTTAAACACAATGCAACTATTTCACAGACATTACAGCCCTATGACAAAACCAAGTTTTAAGGGCCTTATTATTACTACATTATGCAATTTTGAAGGACCATCTTTTCCCAATCATATCTACTCAACCCACCTTGACAGAGAGACAGGGACTGTTATGATTCTACTCTCCTAAGGAGGTCAGTCTACTACTGGAAGGGCCTTCTCTGTGGTGGCTCCCTCTCTGTGGAACATTATACCTGCAAAGATAAGATGGTCCCTCACTTTGACGATGGTCAAAAAGTCCTGAAGACATGGTACTGCCAACAGACCTGCCAACAGAGTGATACAGAGTCCATCAAGTCACTGGTTTGATTGTTGTTACCAGATGAGTGGAGGTTTACTGGTTTTTGTACTGGTATTTTATAATCTGCCTGGGGTCACCATAAATTAGGCAGCCATATAAACTTTCTTAATTAATAAATAAATAAATAAATAAATAAACTTATGGGCATCAGGTGTCATTATGCAATCACACCATTTGCATAATGACTTCATGATGAGCATGTCTTCATTCTAATGTTCTTGTGGCTTGTTGTGGACAACCTCTGTCCCTGGGTCAGTCTTGAGTCTCATACGCTTTCTCTCTTTATAGCCAGCAATGTCTGTTTCTTTGCAAAGTGTCCTTACATGTGCAAAACAGAATATGCCGTCTGTGGGAACCCTCACCTGTTGGAAGGTTCCCTCTCGGTTTTCCTGCCTTCTCTCAACTTGGCACCACGAATCTCCATCCCTAATCCGTGGATCCGATCGTATAGCTTTGCAGGAAAAGAGGAGTAAGTGGGTAAATGGACCTCTCTTTTTGCTTACTGCTCAGACAAAGGCTATGCTTTCAAAAACATGCTATACTACATTTATTGAGCAGGACAGCTTCAGAAAGGCCCTTGGTCCTTCTGTTTGTGCAGAAGAGAAACAAGGATGTAATCCTAGACACAGTTACTGGAGGATAAGTCTCACTTAATTCCCTGGGCTTAGCTCGCATCTCGATTTTGCATTCCTAATCCTGGCCCATCCAGAAGCAACCAAATGCATTTGGACCAAAAGTCCTAACCACCATAGCCAAGCTAGTAATAAATGCTGTTTCTATTTTCTGTTGTAAAATAACAGCTTCCAGGAAGTCCAACAAGAGCTTATATACAAAGAGGTGTGTGGGCATGCCTATGGGAAGAGTGAAAAAATTAAAAAAAAATTCTCTTAATTAATCCAGTCTGGATAAATTGCTTCTGAAGCTATTATTTCCATACCTAGCCAACAGAAGCTCTTTGGGTGGTTTGAGGCCCTTGAGTTGCTGCAGTGGAATAAGACAAAAAAAACAAAACACCTCTCATGTGCATTATCTTAAGTTCATTGAGGAAAATCAAGATATAAATCTGAAAAATCAAAAACATTAAACGTAGGCTTACCTTGAAATTTAAATACAACTGTGGAGGGCCCATTATTATCATGATTGTGTTAAGGAGAGGGAAAATGAATGAAACTTCTTTTCCCAACAGTGTTGAGAGTGCTCAAGCTTCTCTACAGATATTCTTTAGAAACCTTGGCAGTTTTGAAGATCCTTACCTATTACCTACATTCACTTTTTGCCCTGGACTCGGGTTCACATGGCAGGCTAGACCCCAAACCTTTAATTTTATTTTACAATCCAGTGTTGCACCACTGCCTTTTCCCTCTGTTTTCAAGAAAGACAGCAGATGGAGAGAGTGCTGATGCCAGCAGCAACTCTTTTCTGTTTGATTTTTCACCCAGGTGGGAAATAAATCCTCTCTACTGCAATACCATGAAGGAGATTTATCCTTACAGCAGTGGCAGCCGGCTACTCAATATCATTGACATGGCCATATTTGACTTCTTAATAGGTAAGTAAGAAGAGGGAGGGATTGTGATCCTCATGGATCTGATGTGTTCTGTCCAAGAGTGGAAATTTTTCATGGGGCATGAAATACAGCTGGCTTAGAACATGCTGATAAATTCAAAACTTTCCAGGTTTTTTGAGCTGAAGTCTCTGATTTCAGTGTGGAGAGTGGAGGGAGTTAGCTAAAATCCTTATCCTACATATCCAAGATCACTGCCACTGTGACTGCAGTCATGAAGTCAAAAGATGCTTGCTCCTTGGCAAACTATGACTATGGCAAGCACATTAAAAAGGAGAGACATCACTGACATATAGTCAAAGCCATAGTTTTCCCAGTAGTAATATATATGTCTGTGAGAGTTGGACCATAAGGAAGGCTGAGCACTGAAAAATTGATGCTTTCAAATTGTAGTGTTGGAGAAGGCTCTTGAATCTGCAAGGAGATTCAGTCAGTCAATCCTAAAGAAAATCAAGCCTAGTTGTTCTTTGGAAGGACAGGTGCTGAAGCTCAAATACTTTGGCCACCTAACAAGAAGCGAGGACTTATTGGATAAGGTCCTGATGTTGGGAAAGATTGAAGGCAAAAGGAGAAGGGGATGGCAGAGGATGAGATGGTTGGATGACGCAATGAACGTGAATTTGGACAAACTCCAGGAGACAGTGGAGGACAGAGAGGCCTGGTCTGCTGTGGTCCATGGGGTCACAAAGAGTCGGACACGACTTAGTGACTGAACAACAACAACCAACAATATATCAAAGTCCAGAGGAAAGCAATATATTTGGGGGTTTTTTAATGTTTTCTCCAAGAGCAAAAGTTGATTCATTGCACAATTAGTTCTATTTTATCCTCACAACATTCTCATTGAAAAACAGTGACTGCCCCAGATCATCCAGGAGCTTCTTGGCTTAGTCCATCATTTTAGCATTCAAACTCTCCATTTGTGCTTGGCTTGTTTTTATTTTTTATCTGCAATGGCCAAATTACATTGGATAGAAACATAGCAAAAGCAAATATTAAAACTGTAGTCTCTCTCCTCAGATCCCAGCCCAGGAGTACTGATTCTTATGCTTTCTCTGTGGTTTGAATATTATATAGTCATACAAAAGGAAAAAAGCTACACACTCATTCATTCCAGTTTACATATATTGGCAGTTTAAAAAATGACAATGGCAGTTTAAAAAATGCCAGATGCATTGTGGCATGAGATTTTCTCTACTACTAGTCCATTCCAATGGATTAACTTCACAATGATGTTGATGTGCTGAATTGTTTACGCTCGCTTTGTCTCCATGTTAACAACTCACACACATAAGCACATGCCAGAACAAGCCTTCTAAATGTTTTGCTTTCCAGCGTGTATTCTTCCAGAATTTGGCAGCAGGCAACAAACATATTTTATAATAGATAGCAATGTCTCCAGCCAATTGTTTGGAATTTTGAGACATTACTGTGAGCTCCCTTGGAAAATGGTTGCCATTCCTGGATGGCCTTCAGAAGGCAAATGGGTAACGTTGCTTCTCATCATTGCTTTTATCTCCCCAGATGCCTTCTAGCCCCACAATTTTTTTGGGAGGGTATCTTTTTCTCCCTAGACAATTGGATACACATATACTAACAAAGCATTGAATTACTGAATATAATAGGACTTTTTTGCATTGATGCAGGACTTAGTGTATGTCTCAGGAAATATCTTATTTTTTAAATCAAAAGAATGTAAAAGCAATGACCAGGGGACTGTGGGAGACAGTCCCAAATTTGCACTACTTAGGAAAAGCAGTCCAGCTGTGCTCCCCTCTACTGGGCAAAAGGATATTGCACACTTTTACCAGACTTTCAAATGTCAAAGTCTTGGCCTCTTTGGGAAACCACATATCTTACCTCCACTGAGCTTCACCCAGAGGAAGGAATAATTAAATAGTTGAAAAGCCTGGAGTCCTAATATAGAATCCGGAGTGTACATGCCCTGAAGATTAATAACCTTTCCTGTTAATGGTGGTTTCTAGCTGGGTTGCAGCACAGCAGTAAAGCCTAATTGACCACAACATGCAACATTAACAGAACTACAGAACAAATGAGGCTGCAATCTTGTGTATACACACTGACCTGGCTGTAAATCTAAAGTAACTCAAAAGGGTTTCCTCTGAACAGGCAATCATGAAATTATACTGACAGTCATGCTAGTTTCTGGGAGAAAATAGTGACATTTCATGCATTAATACGTGTGTATAACCAGGAAATCAAATTGAGTCCATTTTTAAACCCCATCCAAAGAATTCCAGATGTTCACTTGAGCACAGCTGCAAGCTGAGCTGAGAAGGCCCCACAGGCCATAAGGAAAAGAATAATAAAGTAAACCAATCCAGTTCTGTATCTGCATCCTGAATTGTCAGCCTACATGACCCCAAAGCTCTCTGTAAGCTCTTTAAGTTGCTGGTCCTCTCACATTAAAAGGGTTTGATATCTCTCATCAGCAGTTCTTAATCTATGGATCCAGGCTGATTTCTGTATTTAAATATTGGAAGTGGGTCTGCATGCGTTTGTTTTCCATGCTCTTCCTTTTTGTCTTCTGAAAGGTAACATGGACCGCCATCATTACGAGATGTTTACAAAGTTTGGAGATGAGGGTTTTTTGCTTCACTTGGATAACGCCAGAGGGTAAGGCAACTACTACCCATTATCAGCATTCTCCCCACCTAAGCACTGGCCTTGACAATTTCCAGATAGAACTGGACTTCAGTTACACAGATTGCAAAAATATAATCAGACATAACTTATTGGTTTAGACAATACTGCATGATAAAATCCCAAGTTAAACTAAAACAGGGCTCCTATCTGCTTAGGAGTTGATAACCCTGTTTCCTTCCCACTTTTTTCCTCCACACTTTCTTTGAAGGGAGGAGACCTAGAAACTGCCTTAAACTGACCTACTTCATGACAAGCGGTAATTGGCCAGGTTCATCTGCAGCAGAAATAAATTAGCTACATTCAGGCTGCTTATAGTGCATGTTCCTTTGCACCATGCCAGAATGTTTGATCCTCTTGTCCTGGAATGTTGATAATGACTAGTCTTGCATCTCCAGGGAATTTGGCAGAAGCTTCTCCGGATATCCCTGAAGAGGCCAGGAATTGATTTGTAGCCAGCTGCATATCAAACCTGTAGATTTCCTTTTGGCCTTCCTGAAATTGATACTTTCTACATGTGTGGAAGGGCAATTCCATCAAACTTGTTTACTGGCTAGTATTTACTTCAGTTATTGGGTTTGGAAGGGTGAATTTACAATTCTGAATTTGATAAAAATATGGTTGGGTCTGTATGATCAGTAAATTAATCCTTGAGGGGGAGGGTGGTTCTGCTTGCCTTGAAGGAGGTCCTGGTGTCCCTCTTCTTCAAGAAGGCATTGCTGACATGGACAATTTTCATAGTCTCCCAAGCTCCCTGATTTAGAGGATATTGTTGAGAAGATGGTCAGGTTGTACCTTTAGAGGGTTGAAGGAGGAAATGAATTATCTGGACTTTTTCAACTGAATTTCAGGACAGGACACAATACAGACATTGCATTAATTGTCTTTGATGATGATCTCTGGCAGAACCAGGATAGTGGTGCTGCTGGTCCTTGTTTTCATCAATCTCTCAATGACTTTCAATATCATGAAGTATCCTCCTGGAATGACAACAGGGCTAAGAGTAAAAGGTTCAGTATTGTGTTAGTTCTTCTTTCTCCATGGCCAGTTTCAGTCAGCTTTGATGGGGGAAGAGGCCAAGCTTAAATTTCCTGAACTGTAGGGCTCAAAATTCTTGACTCTCATGTTTAATGTCTACATGACACCACAGGATGAAGTCACTCATTGACACAGAGGCAGATATCATCAGTTTGGTGATATTTAGTAGATACTCACCCTAGCCATGTGATGCTGTCAAGATCATATCTCATTGCCTGATGACTATTAGAGTCCAAATGGGAAGCCTCAGGCTCCATCCATTCAGAGACTTTGTGGGTACAGAAACCTCCTGATACCAAGATGCAAAGTGCCTAGACTATATCTCCTGTTCATCCTGGGTTTGGGATGTACAACTATCATTTCAGTATTAATGGTACCTGAACCTATGCAAACAGATGGCCCCTCTCAACAGTGTCATGTAGATGCTGAACAGTGTAGATGCTGAATAATGCTGAATTATGGCTCCTGCTGGAGTACCTGTGGACTTCAGATATTGCTGAACCACAATTACTAACAGCCCTAGCTAGTATGCCAAATATGAGATAAGGCAAGTTATATTCCATCTTTTCATGGATCTCATACATGTGTCCTAGTCTTTCTAAGCAGGATAGAACTAAATGAGACACATGCTGACTTGATATTACCTGAGCTTTTCAGCTATTAATGGAAATCAATGCACCTGACATGAGCATTCCAATAAACTGCAATCTGTATTGGCTTTAAACTGCTTAGGTCTTTCTGGGGAACCTGAGAAACTATTAATTGTAACCCAGAGCCCTAAAGATATTTATTAAGAAATTCTGAGCATATATAGTGAAGTACTATTTACAGGATCTTGGAAAGAAGCCAAGGAAGCTCTGTATGTTTGTGTGTGTGTGTGTGTGTGTGTGTGTGTGTGAGAGAGAGAGAGAGAGAGAGAGAGAGAGAGAGAGAGAGAGAGAGAGAGAGAGAGAGAGAGAGAGAGAGAGAGAGAACACTTTATCAGAATTCAGGAATGGTAGTCAATCAGTGCTGAAATAGGGACTTGATCCAATTCAAAAGATGTAGTTTGCAACTGAGTTTAAACCAGTTCATACAGATACAGTCGCGTATTTCCAATCAGTTACGTAATTTCTTAGTAACTGATTTCTTAGCAGGATTTCAGAGCAGAAATAGCACATATCAATATCAGTGCAGCGTAGGAAATTCTCTCTCTTAGAGCAGGACAGGCAATGGCTGGTTCTGTAGTTGTTGCAAGATTGCCACTCTCAACATCCACAGTCCTTGGGGTTGGGATTGATGGAAGTCTGGGTTCACCAGCAAGTCACCTCTCTTGTTGTAGGACATTTGGGCTTATGAAACTAGAGGCCGCATGACTAGCGGCACGAGGCTGTGCAGCAAACCAGCAAACCCAATCACCCCTCCCCAGGATAGATTGTCAAGTGACTTCAGACGGGGTTAGCAATATTGGAGCTCGCTGGAGTTATGATTTCAAAAATGTGGCACATCTATCCTTGGCCTCAGGTACAATAAGGCCAGAATTATAGTAGAGGCTGACTGGGAAGTCAAGAGGCAAGAGATAAGGCTTGCTTCCTACAGTAAACACACCCTTCGGTTATGCTTCATACTGTTTTCTTGGCAGTGTTAAAGAAGTGGTTTCTCACATCCTTTTCCAAAATATTTTCTTTCGTTCCAACTTGGGCCAACAACCCTGCAATTCCTAAATGGTCCCAGACCAAACTATGAATCAGACTGTCTCTGCTTAGCTTCCAAACTCAGCCAACGTTGGCTAGATGCTGCCATCTGTTGATTCTGTTAAGCTTTTTTCAACTCCCTAGGCCTCGATTTTGGATACAAATTCAGTCAGTATCAATAAGGTGACCAACTGTCCTCCTTTAGGGAGGACAGTCCTCCTTTTGTAAGTTCTGTCCTCCCTCAAAAAGTGTCCTCCTTCATGTTCTCCTTTTTGATATTTGAAGACTAATCTGCAGGGCTTTTTTTTTTCCCTCATAGAATGCTCAGAACGGTGTTCTGGCACCTTTTTTTGATGGGTTTTTTTTTTCAACTTTTGCATGAACTGTGCTACTCCCACTATTGGCTTTCGAAAGCCAATAGGAATTGCTGCTGAGCACGCCAAAACACCCGGCTGGCAAACTTGGCACATGCAAGTTGTCTGTATTATTGTTGCAATGAATAAAATGTTTCTTTTATTTACGATATTTTTTTCTTCAATTTATTTGTGTCCTCCTTTTCATTGTAAAAAAGTTGGTCACCTTAGTATCGAGTCAGACCTTTGTCTCCTATTGACCACTCTGAGAGACATTCTTTTCCAGCATCCTGGATTGTTTGCTGTGCCCTTAACCCTGGCATTTACGGTACTTTTTTGTTCTTGCAGATTTGGGAAACATTCCCACGATGAGATCTCCATCTTGGCTCCACTTAAACAGTGTTGCATGTAAGTATTTGCCTTTCCACATCAGTCTAGTTAAATAGAAAGGCTACATGTTGTGACCTGGGGAGCTAGCAAGCAAGTAGTCACATGTTTTGCCTAACGATGCTAAATAAAGCAGGCCAAGTTCAAGAAGTCCAAATTGTTAGTACATGAAGCAATTACCAAAAGATTTTCCCAACTCCTCTTTATCTCTCAGATTCACCATCTGGAAAGTGAAGAGTCCTGAAGAAACAGGAAAAAAAGGTCTCACACCTTGGGCAATGCTACATTTGTTCAACTGTCTCTCTCTGTGTGTTTGTATGTGTTTTCGGTTGATTTCTAAACATCTAGCACAGTGTTTCTCAACCTTGACAATTTTAAGGCATGTGGACTTCAACTCCCAAAATTCCACAGCCAGCAATGCTGGCTGTGGAATTCTGGGAGTTGAAGTCCACATGCCTTAAAATTGTCAAGGTTAAGAAACACTGAGATTCTAGCACCTTCAACAAAGTTATTTTGCAGTTGTTTTAGCTGCCCAGAGTCATTTGCTATGAGATGGGTGGCAAATTAAATAAATAAATATTTTTTAAAATTTTATTTTTAATTTTTTTAAACTCAGACTACAATGAATTCCAAGCTGCCTGCAATCACCAAGATTTCATTGCCTTACTGGATATACACCCCTTCCTTTTCAAACCTGCTATTCATCAAAGCACAAGGAAATTGAGGCATTCATTTTGATCCCTGTCAAGAACATTTAAGACTTTATCGGCTTCTAAAAGGAACCAAAACTTCATCCATTTCTTTTGTGTCCCCCTGCAGTCATTTTGGGGTGTAGGATTTACTCATAAATTGTAGTGCCTGTTTCCTCTCCAGGTTATTCTTTTATTAATTCATATAAATCAACAGCTAGTCCTTCAAGAAGTTGGACAAAGAGTTATTCATCCTCTGGGTTTCTTCCTCCAGCATAACTAACCAATTTCCACTATGTCCCCTCTAAAATTCTATAGAAGCCAATGCCAAAAGCATCATCCGAAGCCATAGAGATATATAGAGCCTCCAGGTCTGGTTTCAAGAGTGGTTCATTACTCACACCTTGCAAATCCATCTGGTTGATAATTATAAGGCTGCCACTAAATCTTTTAAATGCCCTTCAAGTCTGTACGCTCTAAAATGGGCTTTTGTCCCCCCCCACCCTGAAATGATCACCTTTTCTTTGCCAAAAACTTTTCCTAACTTTTCCTAAAAGGATGATAGGGTGATTACATTAAATCATTCGGAAACATTAAAACTGCTAATGGTTATTGTCATTATAGCCAATATTTTCCCCTTAAAAACTGTGGTGGAAGTATTGTGGGATTCCCTTGCTGTGTGACAGGTAATAGATAGGAGAGTCCCTTTCTTGCATAGCCTGTGTCTTTAATAATAATAATAATAATAATAATAATAATAGTAATAGTAATAGTAATAATAGTAATAATAATAATAATAGTAGTAATAATAGTAATAATAATAATAATAATAATAATAATAATAAAGTTGGAAGGGACCTTGGAGGTCATCAAGTCCAACCCCCTGCTCAGACAGGTAACCCTATACCATTTCGGACAAATGGCTGTCCAGTCTCTTCTTAAAAACTTCCAGTGTTGGCGCATTCACCGCTTCTGGAGGCAGGTTGTTCCACTGGTTAATTGTTCTGACTGTCAGGAAGTTTCTCCTTAGTTCTAGGTTGCTTCTCTCCTTGCTTAGTTTCCATCCGTTGCTTCTTGTCCTGCCTTCAGGCGCTTTGGAGAATAGCTTGACTCCCTCTTCTTTGTGGCAGCCCGAGATATTGGAACACTGCTATCATGTCCCCCCTCATCCTTCTCATTTTGCTTCAATTTACTCAAACATCTATTCTGGATATATTGTGTTAATTTTACTACGGCTACATATTCCTCAAGATTGAGCTCCCAAAATGATAGTGTTGTCCTTAAATCTAACAGCATATATCTCAGTAGATTCTTTTATTTATTTGTTTGCTTGTTTGTTCTTGAAAGACTTCTAGAGAAGGGGTTCTTTTGGTGTGTATGTGTTTTTTTTTAACTCTGAGGATTCAGATCAAGCTTTCTTTTAAAGAATTTTGTAAATAATTATGTGTATTTCCTTCCAATGCTTTCAATTTTTTAACATGACCACCAGATATGATAAGGTATTCATTCTGTGCCACATTTCCAACATTTATTATTCATCTCTTCTTGCAATTATGGATTGATCACATGCAACGGGAGGGAATGGACTGATTTTTACTAATTATTTTTTAGTATATATACTTATCTTTTATGATTCTTTTACTTTTTTAGAAGATCATGTGCAATTATTTCAGATAATGACAAGTGGTGATACTAATATAATATAAATAACATAAATCAATGGATGTTTACAGTTTTGTAGTGATTTTAAAATTGTAAATGCTGTTTACTTATAATATTTTTTCTTTCGTCAACTGTGTCCTTTCTCATTTTCTTTTTCCCATTGTGTCATTTATTTTGTTTTTCAAATATGTTAAAATGGGAAAATATGAAAAAGGCTGATAGGGAATGGGCCGAGCAGCATCAAACAGAGAACAAACCTTTTATTATACCAGAATAAAAACCAAGAAAAGTAACCAATAACTCCTTACACCCATAATCTAGACCATGGGTGTCAAACTCGATCACGTCATGTGACCTATCGTGACTTTTTTACCTTTGTGGAGTCAGGGTGAGTGTGGCCTGCATGTGATGCATTCCAGCCTGCGGGCTGCAAATTTAAGACCCCTGGTCTAGACAGAGGACGGAGCTTCTTTAGATTTGGCCTTTCCAGAAAAAAGCCTCAAGGCTTCTGTAAGTAGCAGATTAGGGGCTTTCAATAGTTTTTCATTGTATGTCAAGTGCTCTGTTCAGCTATAAATGGAGACGCCAAGGTTTCAAATATGAATAAGAATGCTTAGATCTTAAGGATCTTTTTTTCATAAACAATTTACTCAAATCTATCTTTCCTTTCCTTTAGAATAAAGAAGACCACCTTGTTACGGCTGCAGCTTTTAGCCAGGTCAGACTACAAACTCAGTGATATCATGAGGGAGTCCCTCCTTCAAGACCGTCTTGCCCCCGTGTTGACCGAAGCCCACCTTTTGGCATTGGACAGGAGGTTACAGATTATCCTGAAAACTGTGGAGAAATGCATAGAGACCTTTGGAGAAGACATTGTTGTAACTGATACAAAGCCTTTGGAACCCATGGCTTTTGACAGAATGACACAGCCAAGCTAGAATCAAGGGAAAAAAACTAGAAACTGAACTTGAAATGATCGATTGTGCTTCCTTAATCTGGACATTTAAGACTTGGGAGGAAGGCAGTCTCAGCAGTATCAGGAAACCACTGGGTGGTTGAAACCTGCAGCTTTGGCCTCAGATTTATAGATGGGAATCACATACACATCACCTACAATCTTCCTGCCTCTTCTCCAAGAGATTGAAGATACACAGTCTTCTGTAACTACAAACTATGTCCTTCTCAAAATTTGGCTGGGCTCATCATGGCTGGATTTGATTGGTGGATTGAATAAAGGGGAAAGACACTAAAAAAACATTTCTGGAATGCATCCACACTGAGATTTAGGCCAATATTAATAAGGTGGACATGTACCTCCTCAGGGATGTTTAGTTTATGGAGATCTGTAGGAGAAAGTCTAGCAGCCCTTGGCAAAAGCAAGCCATGAAAATGTGCTGATGTTCATTCTGGCTCTAATCTAGTTTAGACAACCCCAGAAAGAAAGAAAAAAGCAGGCATAGAAATGCTACTTTAAGGCATAAAATTCCACATGTGTCAAGGTTGCCAAGGAAGGGAAAATGGCTCTTTCCTTTGTGTAAGGATCCATCAATTTGGGATTGTGTTGTGGGTGCCTTCATATGGTGCCAAATGTCCTTGATTACCCTGCAATTTCACATTATTGCAATTGGCACTGAATTCTTTCCAGTCATTTGCTTTGGAATAATGAAGAATCTTGACTGAAGTCTCATCACCAGCTAGCCACTGTAGTAGTGCTTCTTTTTCATGCAGCATCATCATAGTGGAAGCAGAACTAACACAGAAACACACACGTGGGAGCCTTCACTGCAGTCTGATGTAAAGAGTAGCAAACAGAATGTGGGCTGCAGTACTATGAGTAGAAGAAGGAAATATACCAAGCTAATCTACACCAACTCTAAAAGCATTAGGAAACACATATGGAAGTTGAAAACAGATTTTGCACCACAATGCTCCTTTTCAGGGTGCTAGCCAATTGCACACACTTCTAGGAATCTCCCATCCACTTTCTGACTCTCCCCTTTTTGCCAATAATTACCCTTCAACACTCTATAAGCAGGGTGTCAACTGACTATGGGTACCGATTTTTTTTTATTCCCCAGTTCTTTAACTATCTGGCACCAGCAAGGGAAATATTAAGGCTAGTAGGTCTATGGCAGGTCTTCTGGTCTACATCGTGTCATCAAAGTTGTGTATGATGCTGGTGAACCCAAGGTGTTTGAGGAAATGAGATATCAACTATTTCTTTCCCTGATAAATTTATGCAAAATCAGTAAAATATAGATTTTTTTTTAAAGTCTGGTCGTTAGAACCATCCGCCCCATCCCAATCCTTTGAAGTAAACTTGAGTTTACCCAGTGGTCCTTCAAAACAAGTAGATTTCTTTAGTACACCAAGGAATATTGACAATTCCACGAGTCGCTCCTAGTCCCTCCAGTAATTCCAAATGTTTGTTGGTTTCACATTTGAAAATTATCTCTTGAGGATTTCTTGCATTTGATCATGGACATTAACAGGGCACATACAGCCTATACACATTGTCTCCAATCTTTGTTTGTGTGTGTGTTTGTGTGTATAGCCTGCCCCCCCACCCACAAGGATTACTATTAAGCTTTTGGCAAAGTCATTCAGCATACACACACACACACACACACACACACACACACGTTTATACTTTATTGTACAAGTCCATGCATAGCATAGCAACCCCTGCAAACCTTCAATTGCTCTTTGAAAGGATACTCAATCATATCAACAACTTTGGGAAAATTACATTTTTACATGTTTACACTCCATAAACTTTCCTGGAGGAATATACTCAATATTTGAGTATCATGTACATTGATAACCAAAGTTTACAAATTTTTATTTTCACTTCAGCTCGATTACCATCTTTGAACAATGGTTCATCAAAGAGTATTAAATTGGTTATATTATTTTTTATCAATGTACAGTATTTCAGCTCCCTCTACTGATAGTTTCGGGCTATGAAGATTTAAAACATTCTTTAAAGAAATTGTCTGGTTCCAAGGCCCATAGAATTAAAGGAATGCATCAGCATTGTCACTTTGGATCTGAGGCAGTAAAAACTGATCAGTTTCCATAAAGTACAGTCAATATCTCCAGTGGTCTATTTTTTTGGCATTTTTCCATGTTTTTAATGCTAACATCAATATGAATTTAAAGAGTGGGTTTAAATACTTCATCACTCATGAGTATATAAAAGGAAAAGCCCAAGATGAATTTATTGGCCATAATCAAGCACTTGAAGTCTATCTACTTGATTATCAAAAGGAATAATAATCCCTACAATACTGAATACCCCCAAATACAGTGTTTCTTATCAAGTAATCTTACAAACTATTTACATTTACAAAAGTCAAGTTTTCTTGCGCTGTTTGATGTCAAAGCATCAGAAGATTCATTTATTGGGCAGTCAGCCCCCAGTTCAACTTTAAATTTTAAAGCAGAGCCCGTATTTATTAATTTCTCATTGTTTAATCCGTAAAACATACTATTCAAACATTTGCTGGATTTTTTGATCTATGTTTTGTTGACTACAATGCAATGGATCAGTTTGTACATTACACACTAAGCCATAAAAGGTACATCCACATTAAACCCAAAACATGTAAATTTATGTTTTAGTGCACTGTGTAAACCATGGCTCCATTTTCCATACAAGGGTTTTTTTTTATGAATCCCACCGAATTTATATTCTGTAATCAAAGAAAACTAGCCCTAATCATAATTTAACCCAAGTAACTATTTTCCAAGGTGCAGCTCCTTTACAGCGGCCCTAGTAAAATAGAGCGCAGAAGGAATGAATGGCTGAGAGAGACAGGAGAAGACTACTATCAAGTCAATGGTCAAACAGGAGAAGCCTGATCTACTTTGAAGAGCTGACGAGTTCATGTTTAACAATATATAAGGAACTATGCTACATTAACTAAGGTTAAAAAATGAGCTGGTATCAGAACAAAAGTAAGACCATCCCCAGCTAGCTTGTTCCAACCCAAGAATTAGCAGGGGAAGGGCCCAGTAAAATGAAACACTGATTACATTTAAGAATTTAAATCATTTTATTGCTTTACCTGCCATTAGGACAATCTATAACAAAAGGAATATATTAGCACATACAGTAAGTCAGACTTATAGTCAGGTAACAATACAAAAATGGTCCTCTGGTTTACTATAGCACTCTAGGGCAGTAGATTTTTTTAATTTGCTAAGGTGACCTAGCAAAACAGATTATCTTCTAAAGCCCTGAATGTTAGCTAAGGCAAACTATACCAACTGTGGATTCAAACATATTTAAATTGCACACAAAGGTAAAGCTTTAACTGTGATTAATATTTAACTCAGACATAGCTGGTTCATCTTAAAATCCTGTTGGTAAAACTACAAAAGGGAGTAAACAGCAAGCTAAAAAGACGCAGTAGTGAAACTTGATTAGAAAGCCTTATATAAAAAAATGTGCATTTTTTTTTTTAGCGCTTACGTAACATTTAAAATCTTTTTGGTGCTTCAACAAGAATCAAATCAAGCTTCAAAAATAACAAAGGTATAAGGAAAAATAATCCCTGTAGGTTTAAACTGAATAGAATTTAGAGGAAAAAAGTAACATGGATCTCTGAAGACTGCAGGTGGATATCCTTACCTTACCAAAGTGGTTAGAATAAGCAGAAGGAATTAACAATGTATATTTTACATTTAATCCAAATCCAGATACGCGGACCTATCAACGACTGCCCACAGATTTTTTCAAAAAAATATGCTAAGGTTCCTATTCCTCCAACTACAAAGAATGATTAGCAAATGTTCTTCCAACAGACAGCAAGTCAGAAAGATGTGTACCAGGTCCAATTGTCCGAGGGGAAGGGCTGCTAACCGGGCAAGTAAGATCTGTAAGAAATCGTTGCATAAACCATGCAAAACACTTGCTGCCACTCCCATATAAAGCTCTACAGTAGTTTTAGATCATTTATGTTACAAATAAACTGACTTGCTTACATTCTCCAACTCTGAAATTCAATAAAGCTAATGGGTAGCACCGAGTGCCACACAGAATATTGTTAACACAAACCTGGTAAATACTGAAACACATTTCCGACTTGACAACAGGATTAACTTTCCAAAACTAGTTATTCCACTAGATCAACGAGAACGTGAGGCCAAACAAATTAGAGCATGTGTCTCCTTCCAGCTAAATATTTTAGGAGTTTGACAGGAAATAGGCATTGATTCTTCTGCTTCCTGTATTTCATTTTAGCCAGAGTCCTATCATCTTCCCAAATTAGACTGTATATTCCATCCTGCATTGACCACCAGTTACATAAATAGCATCACTGAACTATCTGGTTCCAAAGTTAACAGGGAAGGCAAAGCCTGGAAAGGGCAGGCATAAGACTGCATACATAAGAATGCACCCTTCAGCTTCCTGTTCTAGATAGTGTGGATGGGGTGTTACAACTCACACTAGCTGAGGAGCAGTATACTAGTGTAAACACCTACACCTATATTCGGGGGTTTAGCACATTGGTTGCCCTTTGAGAAAAATCAGGAGAGGCATATATTATAAATATTCACATCTGAGAACAGGCAAAACTTTTTGCTGTGCCAAAGATAGCAACACTTGGCAATAGTTGCCAAAACAAAAGCTTGTATACAAAAACCTGACAAAACAATAACCAAGCCATCTTGAAATGGATACAGATGCACAAAACTATCAAACTTCTAACTCTGGTTTTACTAGAAGCTGATCTCAGTAAACTTTACCAAACATCACCCATATCCAGAACATTTTGCCAAGAGGTTGAGCTGAGAAGGTAAGTTTCTCTGTCTGAGAAAAGGACAGTAGAAAGTGATCACAACCTAAAAGGAACACGGGACTCTCTGCGGAGAACGCACGTTTAGAATTTCCCACTGTTACATCCTTAACTCTACTGCAATAACCGCGATGCTCAGGAATTGTTCCCAGCAAAAGGAATGGCAGTCACTGCCCATACCGGACAGTGTACATTGCACAGAGAGAAGCAGTAACAGTAAAAGTTTCCATACAATTCCCTATTTTCAATGGGGGCTGGGAGCACCAAAATAATGCTCTAAAATTTAAAATGCTGTGAAAAGCAACTGCTTTCTTCCCGTCCCCACCCCCACCCACCCCCACTCTCAGACAGACAGGAAGCTGCAATAGCCAGTAGCTGTGTGGCTCTGCACAAGAGTAATGAAAACAGTCTGCATTTGTGAAGCATGTATTTGAGAAGGAGGGAGACTTCAGACAGAGAGAGAGACAAAGCTGTTGTACTGCTGGATGTTCCGTTTCAGAATATCGGAGCACGGACCCAAGACACGCTCAAATCTGGGCCGATCAAGCTTTACACATTTTAAGGGGCCACGAGCAACAACAGTGGCAGCACGAGGACGATTCATTAGTAGAGCTATTTCACCTGCAAGAAAAAGACATTTATTCCATATGGACCAATTAATGTAAAATTGATAACTCATGAATTGAACCAAAACTACGCTCTCTTTCATTATGAAAAAATATAATTAACTCTTGAACTACTGTAGCTACTTTTACTCTCATTAGTCTCTGCTAAGTGGGGTTTAGATAATTATGGATAGCCCACCCTTTCCCCCCTTATCTCCTTAACAGGAAATATTTGGAAATGATTGTTGTGAAATTTCATTAACATAATATATTATGTATAATGTTGTGCATTGTTGGCATGTATGCTAACCTAGAGGTGGGGCAACCTGAGGCTCTAAGGATATACGAAATCATCAAACCCGATTTTTGAAGCTGCCTCCAGCAATGATTTAAAACTGGAGAAAACTTCCAACATTTAAAGACAGGAAACACAACTAAACCTTTAAAATAAGTTTTATATACATTAAAGGAATAAAATCTCTCACAACCCCAAGGGTGAAAAAACAGAAAAAATCCAAATCCCACAGGTTTTCTAGGATTGCTCCGCCCACTGTGGCTCTTATACAGGCAAAAAGCATAATGTCAACTTTAGTAACCCAAAGGTTGTCTATCCCTGCCTTAATATGAATAGAGATATAATTCCTATCTGAGGACTCCCATCTGCCTTCAAATGAAAACTAGACTTTTCCTTCAAGCAAAAAGCTTGATCTTAGACATCATAAGTAAAATGTGTTAAGAATGAAGAGAAACTATTTCACTCCATTTATTTCCCTCAGGAGAATGCAATGCAATTTTGCTTCACACCTCAAAATTTGGGAAAGGCTTCACTTGTTTCCAAGTAATAGTGAATATAGAGACTCCTTTCAAGCTCAGATGGTTAAAAATGTTCTTTTACAGTGTTGGGGAATTGCGTTTTAAAATAAAAAATTATTTTCAGAACTGCCAATAGACATTAAATCTGGATTAACATATCATGTTTTGGATTTTCCCCCCCCCAATCCTTTTCTTGGATTTATTTCTAATGAACCACAACAGGCTTTACACCATTTGTGGTTGCAGGTTTTCTAACTGTTGCTCATTTGTTAAGGCAGTATATATTAGAATATGTATTTTAGAAAATGATACAATTCTATATAGGGTTGATGGAAAGGTCAAAAATATGTAAGTCTCGCTTCCCTCGTCTCACATTAATTTCAGAAGAAATGAGTTAGGCTAACTACAGTTAACATAGGGCAGGAGACTGCCTTTTGCATACCAAGTGGCTTGCTAGTAATATAATTGGGCTTTGAGGAGCTAGCAAAAAATAATGTGGAGAAGATAATTGCCTCATTCTAGTCTCCTCGGATAACAGAGAAAATCATTTTCTCACATCATTTCTGGAAATGTTCCATAATACCGTGGAAATATATTTAAAAGACAACTACAATGTTCTTTCTTCAAATAATATGACACTGTTTTAATTCAATCTGCACCCTATTTCAAAGATCATCTTATGACAGACAATGCATTATCTAAACAGGGGAATTTTATTTCAATCAATTTCATGATGTTCCAATCCAAAGCTCTTATGACAGATTCCAAGCCAGAATTTAAGAAGATTGCTAAGGACATAAAGCTATTCTGTCATCAGCAGCCAAGAAGAAAGTCTATCATCTTCACTAAACTCTATTTAGCTCTGAGGAATATTGCATCTTTTTCAAACAACTTTTACTATGAGGATTAGTATCAGTCTGATGTCAACATTTCCTGCTGGAGCAATGTATTTCCCTGACTTAAGCACTATTAGAGAGACAGTGGTGGGATAATACTGATATACTTATGGGAGGTGGAAGGGATGGAAGACAAAGAAAAACTCACCAAAATAATCAGAGGGTGCAAGTCTGCCCACTTCAACAAATTCTTCATGCTCTGACCTGCGCTGCAACACAGCAGCTGTACCCTGTAAAGGAATCAGAGGGTGACTTTTTTCTTCTTCTATGTGCCAAGACAATAGTTTCAACATAGATTCAGAAAGCAGAGGCATCTCCATTTAATAACTCAGATTAAACTGTTCCCATAACCTTTAAGACCTACTGAGAGAGGATGTGTGCCTGCACTTGGTGCCATATATTACCCACAAGTTTGTTTTATAACCAAAGTGAATATTCTTTCTGCTGTATCATGATCAATAAATTAAATTTACTGAGAGCCATTTTAAACTCAGTGTAATCTTGCTAGTGTTTTTCTATACATTTTCAAAAATACAATTCATATTTCATGATAAGGATTGGACTCTAATACTGCAAAAAAAAATCAGAGTTAAATCAAGAGAACCAAAGCTAAAGCTATATCTATCTAACAAACAATACAAATTATGATTACTCACCTCTAATATAATGAAAAATTCATCCCCGGGTTCTCCCTGCACCACAATTTTTTGTCCATCTTCAAACTGTACTGGCTCTAATGCATCAGCCACTGTGAGACGTTCCCATTTGTCGAGGGATTCTGAATTAAAAGGTAATTATTTAACAGCAAATTTTGCTAGGTTGCTAAGATTTATAATTAGGGTGTTTATTTCAAATGAAGGTTTTCTGCTCCTATCTACTCCAGCATCCATTATGCAACCTGTTCAATCACAATCTCTCACTTTACTATGAACAATTTAACATTCATTCACATCACAAATTTGGCAATTCAAATAATAACATTTCAACAATGCCCAAAGGATTGTCAAGGTCCTTTATAGCAGATTAGGTGACTATATTTTAATTAATAGGTCAGGACTAAGATAACTATGACCTCTCAAGTTACTGAAATACAAATTCCAATATCACTCAATACCAGTCACACTATTGGGGCTGCTGGAAGTTAAGAATCTGCAACTTAATGAGGAACTTTTAGCGTAAACACTAGCAATTCTAATGGACATCCCTTTCTGGCAGCACGTTCCAGATTCAATAAGGAGATTTTCTCTTTCACTCACAGAGCTGGTAATACTCCACTGAAGTATTGATTCATTCCCTGAATCAAAGTCAAATTAATTCTTATGGTGGTGAGTTATTCAAAATGGTATCCCTTCGTAATAGTTTATCAACACAAACAAGGTATTTAAAAAAATAATAAAGTGATCAAAAATTGTCTTTAGAAATACCTAAATGCTTACAATTGACAATACTGTACATAGATCAACATACAACTGTTAATGTAACAGATCCTTACAAGCAATAAGTTTCTCGTATACAGTTGCTTTCCTTTATAGCAAGGTTGCAAAAAAAATTGACAATTTAATATGTAGTACAGAAAGATGTTCTGAAGCAATGTCTGGACTCTAAAATCCTGTTTTGGAGATAGGTTACATGAGTACATAAACAGGTAAATGATATGGGCACGGGTATGGGCACGGGTGTCCGCAAATACACATAGATATATAGGAAGCATAAAATGTAGGAAAAGAGTTGAATAAAAAATAAAAGACTGAAGGGACACCAAACAAAACTGTGGAAGAAAATATTTAAGAGGAAGCAGTAACTGAGCTATATGCTGAAACATGTACAGAAATGAAATAAGTTTTCTGTAGTTTTTCAGCAATACAAGTTAGTCACAAACCAAACTTTTGTCAAAAGGAAAAATGAAACCCCTGAATTTATGTCATTCAGGCTATTGACAAGGTGTAAGCAGGATGATAAAGAGAACAGCAATACAATACAATGCAAAATAATAAATAAAAAAGAGAAGAGCAGCAACAAAATATAGAATAACAAAATGCATGTAATATTCTCTATCTGTTCATGTGCTAGTAACAGCAAGAAATTTATCATACTTACCAAGTATTGACACTTTACTAAGAAACTCTTCATACATCTTTCTCTTCCTCAGTGTGCTACCCTGGAAGTTGGGGAAGAAAATACACCTGAAAATCAGTATTATCTCTATTTTGCTTTGTTTCGGGAATCCAGAATGCTCTCCTATCATGAGAGTATTAGTATTAGTTCTGAGTCCTTGGCTTGTTAGTTCCTAATTGAATAATAAATAATAGTTTAAAAGTGTATTATTTAGAGACCCAGGAGAGCAAAAAGATGACTTACAATTTAAAAAAAACAAATTAACATAATATGCCATTTAGATACTTACACTAAGTATCTATATGGCATATTATGTCCATTTATTTCTAAAAAATCAGTTTCATGTGCATCCATTTAGTTGTCAATCCTGTTAAACTTGGGGGGGGAGTTTTGGGCCTTTAAGAGCTTCTTAAATGTATAATACAAAAACAAAACCCTTCTTGGGACATAGATACCTGGTCCAATATTCACATGAATTATATTCTGTTCACAGCATTGAACAGTGCTGTTATGGGCATGGCTCTCTACATAGTGTAGAGAGAAGTTATTTTCACTAGTTCCTTTTTTCTTTGCACTCTCTAGCCATCATGAGACAAAACAAATTAATTATAAGCAAGAGTTCCTTATTTATTTCTGGCTGTTAAAATAATTTGTTTCCTTCAACCAGTATCTATTTAGCAACATCAATTTAGTTTACAGTTGAATAAATTAATTTTATTAGAAAGCTAATGATTGGAGTTTCATAGCCTTCCCACCATATAAAAAAGCATTCATTTAAAGTAAGATTTTGAAGTGCAAATCGATTAAATGGCAGATTAAAAAATGAAAAGCTCAACTTGCCCAGCTTAAATGAGGTTTATGAGGTCAAGTTAGAGCATTACTGAGAACTCTGTAAAACCAGAACTCATTCAATATCATAGTTAATAATATGGCTGAAGACTTCTGAGAAAACTGTTATGTCTGTAATTCACCTTTAACATTTACAATGCAGCAAGTGTGAATTTCAGAAACTGAACTGTCAAGTCATTCATCTTCATCAGTCAAATATGTTTGACTGGGATTTAGCAAGTTAAAATTGTACAGGTCCCACCGCAAGTGTGGAGATTAAAGAATTGTGCATTTCCGTATCACTTAGTATAAACAGCTAACTTGTAATATCTTAGATGAATTATTTTGGCATAAATGATTATTGTGAGAAAAGAGTATTCTTGAGCAAAAAATTACAAAGCAGTATTATTCATGAATCCTGATGAATAAGAATTTATCAAGTGGAGTTCAATTCTTAATCCTAAATAATCCTAAATTAAGCAGAGACATGGGTATTGATCCGATCACTAACATAAACACACCTGTGTCACATAAACATCCATTTTGTGAAAAGCTACATTCAGATGAAATGATCACTACTCAGTTGTTCTTCCTATCAGTTCATTATAACTCTACCATTTACTGATATACTTCCTCAAACACACCAAAGCGCAGTATAAATACATTGTTTTTTCAAGACATTGAAATGCTTACCATAAGGATTCTCCTATAGCTATCTCGATCAATACCCCACAGTTTCACATTGGTTTTTGCTTTGACAGTCGCTGCTCGGGGTGTCCCATAGATCAGTGCAAGTTCTCCAAAGCTTCCCCCCTCCCCAACACTGGTGGCCCATTCACTGTTCACATAAACCTGGAGGAGGAATACATACACATTTATTTCAAAATATATTTTATGTTTCAGTTTTGGTATGTACTTTGTTAATTCAAGTTTTTAAAAAGGAAAATCTTTTTACATTCTGTTTTAAATTTTGTTAACAGCATTGAGGTATTTCCAGAACAGAGTGAAATCAAACAAATAAATCACATCCTAATAATTTCTCATGTGTTCATAATATGCAAACACTGAGAGGTTGTTCCTGTTTGGAAAAATGCTTAAGCAATACTTGCATAATAAAAGGGTTCACTCTATTCATTTACCCCAATGTACTACCTAGAGTGTAAGTTACTTTTTATTAATTATGTGCCATCAAATAATTAGTGGCTCTTAGTGACCACATAGAGGATGATCTGTCCTCAACCTTATTCCTCAGATCTTTCAGTGACAAACCCACTGAAATTCAGTCCAATCACTTTGCTGCTAGACACCCTACTCTTCTTTTTCTATCTTCATTTCATAGCATTAAAAACCTTCAGAGAGCTAGGTCTTCACATAATGTACTCAAAATATAGTAATATAAGCCTGGTCATTGTGCTTTGACTGAGAACTCTGGAACCATTTATTCTATGATCCATTTATTACTTACAGGACCGCTTACTGCTAGCAAATACCTCCCGCCGTCCGGTACGCTCCCACAGAGAGGGCCTCCTCAGGGTGCCGTCGGCCAGACAATGTCGACTGGCGACCCCCAGGGGGAGAGCCTTCTCTGTGGGAGCTCCAACGTTTTGGAACGAGCTCCCCCCGAACTCCGTACAATGACAGACTTACGCACCTTCCGTCGGGAACTGAAAACTTTCCTTTTTCAACAGGCCGGCCTGGCATAGAAGCTCCGGCTCCAACCGGGTGAAAATGTTTTAGGGGGATTGTGTAATTTTTAGGATTTTTGTAATTTTTAGGATTTTAGGATTTGTATATATTGGGTTTTATAGATTTTATGGCCTAATTTGTTTAATTTATTTTTAAATATTTTAATTTCGTACATTTATATGTTTTTTAAATTTTAAGGCTGTAAACCGCCCCGAGTCCTTCGGGAGAGGGGCGGTATAGAAATTTAAATATAATAATAATAATAATAATAATAATTATAATAATAATAATAATAATAATAATAATAATAATAATTTATTTTTTCTTGGCTGCCCAAGGCATTCTCTCAAGGGTCTCCTCCAACAGCAAGGTTCAAGAGATCAATACTCTTTCTAAACCGCCTTTTCAAAGGGATTACTAGGATTTTTTTTTCACTGCTTATAGACTGCTCCAATCTGAATGGCTTTAGCTGTATACACATAGTCCTTGACTTACGACCACAACTGAGCCTGACATTTTTATCCTAAGCAAGGCAGCTGTTGAATGAGTTTTGCCCCATTTTACAACCTTTTCTGCCGCAGTTGTTAAGCGAATCACTGCAGTTGAATCATATCATCATTAAGCAAATCTGGCTCCCCCCATCTACTCTGTTGTCAGAAGCTAGCTGGGAAGGGTTACATATGGTGATCACGTGGGACAGGACAACTTCATAAATACATGCCAATGGCCAAGAGTCCACATTTTGATCACGCAATGGTCGTAAGTTTGAAAACTGGTCATAAGTCACTTTTTCCATTGCCGTTGTAACTTCAAACATTAAATTAATAGTTTCAAGTCGAGGACTACCTGTATGTGAGCAATCCAAATAGTGAACATTTCAATATAGTAAAAGAACCCACTCAATAGAGATGTACAGGGATATCGCAAAACAATAACAACAGATACATGCCAATGTAGGGCCCAGGTTTTCCTGAAGTAAAATCATTTTGAGAAAGTTCTTGAGCACAAGAATGGGAGTGAATCATGCTTCCAGCAGGGAAGAGGCCGGTCCTTTAATTTCCTACAGGATGGGGAAACCCAGGCCAAGCTCTTTATGTTAAAATTAAATTTATTAAATGTGTATGCCACCCAGTTCCCAGTGACACTTATTTTTTTTTTGTTCATACTTTTCATTCCTGATTATTTTAATCATGATTTTATAAGCCATGATTAAAATAAACTGCTTAACACAGTGAAAGCACCAACCAATATCTTAATTTAGTCTCAACAATAGCCTGTGCTATATCAAAATGTATCAGAAAATACAGGGCTAAAGCAAGCTTAGAGAAAGGCAGACCACAAGTCCCAACTGGTTATTTGTATTGTATTTAATAATCATGACCATCTTTAATATTACATGTATTAAAACCATGCAACTGCACTAGATTAATGATTTAAGAAAAAAAAACTTACATCCATTTCTCCTTGATCAACAACATAGAAGTTATCCCCTTCGTCACCTTAAGAAAAAAAAAAAGGATAGTGTGTGAAATAACTTTTCTAATTCTTTAAAAAGCATTAGAGATGTGCCTTTTAATTCCAGCATCAATAGAACATTTTAGATCAAATTCCAATCATAATACATACAATTACAATTTTATATTTGGCATAATTTTAGAATAGCCAGTACTTCCTTCAGTTTCTGGTGCAAATTCACACAAGTTAAACTTTGTATTTTATGTCTAACTATTAATAAAAAGATGGAGCTATTCAGCCATGATTGGATAGCATTAACCTTGTGAACTCTCAAGCTTCCTCCTTTCGCTATATATTCAAGATGGACAGTATTTAATATTTATTTGTTATGTATATGTAGGGGTGTGGGTCTATATATATGTTGTACATAGTATGTTTAGGTGTGTGTCATGTATGTGTTTCACTTTGAGACCAGGCAACTAAATTTCATTTTTTATGTGTGCCGCTGTGCCACAGTAAAAAAATGACAATAAAGGTTATCTTATCTTATCTTAAGGATCAATCAGCTTCCCTCAAGAGAGTGTAAAAACTTCTGCAAAAACCAATGATGGCTGCTATTTGTTTTTAATAGTTTGTATCCCCAACCCTAACCAATTTACCAAGTTTACCAAAACATTATCAAGGCAAAATAAATAATGAATAACTTACATCAGAAGAAACCCTAATATATTGGATAGGGAACACAGGTAGTCTACAACCATAACTGAGCCCAAAATTTCCTGTTGCTAAGTGAGACAGTTGTTAAATGAGTTTTGCCCCCATTTTATGCCCTTTCTTGCCACAGTTGATAAGTGAATTACTGCAGTTGTTAAGTGAATCTGATTTCCCCACTGACTTTGCTTGTCAAAAATTTGCAACAGCTGATCATATGACACTGGGACACTGCAACCATCATAAATATGAATCAGTTGCCAAGTGTCTGAAGTTTGATTTTGTGACCATGGAGATGCTGCAACAGTCATAAGTGTGAAAAAGAGTCATAAGTCACTTTTTTCAGTGCCATCGTTAACTTCAAATGATCACTAAACCAACTGTTGTAAGTCGAGGACCATCTGTAACATCTTTCTTTATCAAGTCCTATACTATAAAAAAAATAAACAATTACGTTAAGTCAATACCTTAGAAATAAATTCCAAGCAAAAAAATAAATCACATACCTTGCTGTATCACAGTCTCACCAGCAATATAAGTGACTGGAAACATCGCATCAAATATATCACTGAAAGAGTATAGATTTACTCAGCATAAAAGGAAAACAGTGGAAAACATTTATGCTAATATTGTTAGTTACGATTAAGTTATCAGAAAGAATTGTTTTTATGAGTAGTCTAGATTTAGTCTTTTTTTACAGCTGACATTCATTTGCTGAACTGAGGTGTTTTGTCATTTCCTATCTAATTCCATTTTCATAATGGAATCTGTAACAATGTGAATAATCCACTTTGTTTCCGATTTTTCAATTCTAAGATAACTATAATGACCACCATTTTGTTAAATACAACTAAAACCTGGCTTTGCCAAAAAACAAACAAACCTGCTGGATAAGTTAGAGAGAGACTCATAGTATTAAAAAATATCCATGCAGCCTTGTATGGGTAATAGCTAGCTTAGTTTGACTAAAGAGCAAAACCCAAACTCAAATTCATAAAGCAATATTTATCTGAGTTGAAAACTAATTTGAGAGTACTAATTATACCAAAAGACAATGATAGATTTTTCTTCTCTAATCTTACAGTTCACCTTTAGATATGTTTTTAGTCTTGCCTAGGAAGTAAAAAAGTAGATTGCAAACACTGCGAGCGACATGAGGTTATTATAATGCCCTATGGAATACAGAGTCTAGGAGGAATATGAATATAGATGACCTCCAAAGTCCCTTCCAACTTTACTACTACTACTACTACTATTACTATTATTATTATTATTATTATTATTATTATTATTATTATTATTATTATATATTCCTGAGGATGCAAAAGCAAATTCTTTTGAGATTTTCCCATATTCCCTCCTCCCCCCAAAAAAGACACTTTGGTTAAGGCAGTGTATCTACAGTTTGAAGGCTCTTTTATAATCTGCTCGTTTCAGAGAATAATTAATTCATTTACAATTAAAGTAAATGAAAATAACTCAGAAATAGTGACTGCAGCTTGAAGATTCTAGATCCACAATTTTTGGATTTTGGACTGAAAAACTTTGAGCAGGAGAGCTGTCATTCTGTTTTGGATGCAGCAGTTACAAAGCCTGCTGCATTCAAAACAGAACAGTAGTTCCGATGCAGCACAGTCTGTTTGTTCTGCATACAGAGCAATCCACACTTTCCATTCAATATACCGGTACATCTGCCAATATAGAATGAGTCAAAACCAAGTTCAATTTCAAGCAGGTTAAAAATTACAATTGAGAACCTTGCCTTTTATCTCTAAAAATTTACTTTTCAGACAAAAACCAATGAGGAGTATATAGGAGTATAGTTAGAAACTTTAAATAATTTAAATATTTTAAGTAATTAATTCTAAAAGCTATACACTGGATTTAAGTTGTGTTTCATATAAGATTAACACAAGAATTTTTGCCTCAAAAAAATGTAATGAAATCAGCTGGAAAACCTTAGTTTGATGTTAAAAAATTTAAAAGCCCTCAAATCCACTGGAAAATAATCGATATGCAAAGTTTTGAGTCTGTTCAGTCTCTAGTTTGATTTAAATGAAGAGACCCTACCTTCTTTCATTGTCATCAAGATGGGCAAAGAGCACATTCTTCTCAATAGCTTTCGCCAAGGCAGCCATAGTTTTATAATCTTTTGGAATAACCTGCAGTATGGAAGACACCCGGAAAGTTTTAGCTGAAGACATTTTAAGTGAATTAATCATTCATCCCTGAATTCAGCATTTATTTGACAGAATCATATACCATTTTTCTGAAGAGGTAACTTTAATCTAACATGATATATTTATTAATTTTAAAGAAAAAAAATTACCAATGATCAAATGTATTGTTTTGCCAAAGTTCTGAATACAAATTCGGGGGGGGGGGGAATTAATGAGAGTTATTCTTCCCAAAAGAATAGCAAATCTATTGATATTTACAGAAAAAAATAGCACAAGTCCAAAAATACAGAAAAATATTTGCCATTCATTATATTAAGTATAGTGTCTTAGAAATCATCTCCTGAACATCCAGATAATTTAGAACATGTTGATTTTGCTGGCGAGATAAAATGAATAAAGCAACAAAGCATATGTCTTATTCTTCCCTCTTGCTAGCATAATGGCACCAAAAAAAAAATCAGTCAACATTTTAATGAATTTCTCATAATTCAGGTTCTTAAAGTCAGGCTTTGAATAAACTATACAAAAGCCGTATAGATCACAAAGATGGTATCACAGGAGATCTAATGTTGGGAAAATGTGAGATGAAATCATACAATAGAATCAAAGATAGTCTCCTCAAACAGGTTCCAGCAGCCCCAAGGATGGGAAAAACAATATACAAATCATGAAGTAAGGCTTATACAAAATATCAAAGCAGCACCTTTCTAACATAAGAAGCAGCATCCTCTTCAGTGTAAACCTCTGCACTAATGGCACCACGCCTTCTGCGACCTTTAACCACTGGGTTCATTGGTGGTGGAGGAGAAATTTCATCTTCACGGGAATCTGTGCGAGAGCTGGCTTTCTGCTGACTGATAAACTGCTTTGTTTCTTCCTAGAAGGAAACAGAAATTTAAGCCATATAGATATTACAGTCTATTTCTTCTTTCTTATTTGGCTTTACAAAACTCATACACCGTGACGCATATACAAACTATATTGTTGAAACTGGATCACATACTTAATAGAAACCAAAATTCATTCTTGTCAACTATCTTGTACTTAAAATTGCCTAAAGTTATTACTGATTCTTAGTAGAAGTCATTTTAAGCTGCCAAGTACATATGAATACTTGAACTGAAGATTAAAGTTACTGAATCAATAGGGTGACGTAGGCTTTGATACAATCATACTGCATATTGCATTAACAATTAAAAAGGGAAGAGATGCTTATACACTTCTAACAATTTTAGAACAATCTGCATACCCTTCTACAATTTAGGAGAAAAAAGGCAATTTATGAATCCTGAAGCCCTAAGGATGTAAAAAATCTTGTCATAACTTGCTAATTTTTTTAAAAAAATTAAAATATAATGATGAAATTTTTATCTAGCAGTTTGCATAAATTGACAAGTAGATTCTGCGCAATGGTTTTGTAACTTTTAAAATAAAAATAATTTAACATTATTTTAATTAATCAATTTTAATTACAATCATTTTAAAATCATAAAAATATAACATTTTTGTAAATTAAAATGTTATATTTCACACATGACAACAGAAAAAAGGGGACAATTAGCAACTTACTTGTAAACCAATATATAAATTTATGAAACTTGCTGGTTAATAGTGAATGTCTATTTTTGGAATACAATTACTATCTTGTAAGTAGCATATTAGACAAGCAACACAACCAGCAATTCAGATCTTGAAAGAACATGTCAGCATCTTGTATAGTGTAGCGTAGTGGCTGCTTTAGTAGACAACATTTTGAGAATTAAGATGGGTTAATTCTCTCATGATGAAGAATAAGGTAACAATGAAAAATGTGCAAGAATGTATCACAGCTATGCACATGACCAGTATTTTCTTTTAGATCAGACATGTCAAACTCGTGACATCACGAAACATATCGGAGCTTTTTCGCCATTGCCGGCAATGGGGTGGGCGCGGCTCCAGTATGATGAAACCGGCCCGCAGGCTGGCAGTTTGACACCCCTGTTTTAGATCATTGGTACATTTGAGAATGAAATCTCAATCAGAGGGGGAAATATTCATTATTCACGGCAATCCATTAAAGCAGATACTATAGTATTACAACAATTTATATCATTGCCATATATGCAAATTATGTCATTAATGATTGTCATTATGCGATCTATGTTAAATTATGCAAATGATATAAATCATCATGGAACTTTGGGATGTTACTTATAAAGCTATTACACTGTACTATTTATACTTATTGAAACCAATTTTTGATTAAAATAAAAAATATCATTTTAAATATTTTATCGAACATGAGACCAATATAGTTTTAAAATAAACACACTTGCCTTATGTATCAGTCCCTATTCAAAGGACTCCTGCTTAAAAAAAATCAACTAAAAAATCAGTACATTAATCTATTGGTTTGATACAGCGCACTTCAAAACATTAAATTACAATGAAGAATTTCATCTGTAAGAGAAACCTCCATTGGATCTAGAAAAAAAGAATTTTACTGGCTGCCTCTTCTTCCCTGACACAAATGGGCCCTAGGGGATCAGTAAATAGAAGAATTCAGAGATTCATGGTAGGGTACAGTGAGATAGTCCTTTCGGCTGGCACAAGACATCTCTGAATCCAAGCCAGGAACTTAAAAGCTCACACAATCACTTGACTGCTTTTAGATAACTACATAATTCAATGTTTGGATCAGCCAAATTCAAAGCTGCATGGATCGCAAGAGTCTTACCCACCAAAGTATTGTTTATGTGTCCACCCTTAAAGGGTGAATTAAAAGAACTTGTCCATCAATATATGTGCAAAGTGATTCTTCTACACAAAAAAAAGCATATATTTTCCAATAATATGTCCCAAGAGCCTTAAATGTATTAATCTAACAATTCAGAGACTGAAAACGCTAAATATTGGTCTTGTGATATGCCTTTAGATAATCAGCTGCCATGCCATGAATGTTGCTGACCTTCTCTCCTTCCACTGAATGTTGACATAGAGATGGGAGAAGCTGTTACTGAGACAGCAGTCAAAGAACAAGAAGAAAATATTACTGTAGCCATGTTGAGCAGTAAACACAATTTATGTACGTGGATCTTTTTGAATGTGCATAAAATGGTTGCAGTTATGCAAAATGTTTAACGAAACAGATACAGTTTTAGTAATTGCACTTGCATATATATTAAGGTAGATTAACATACATGCAACTAGACTTTTTGTGTACCTTAGCCTCTTGTGTAAACTCAACCCACTTTGTTAATTAGTTCTATTTATGGCATGTGTCCCTAAAATAGTTAATTCTGATTGGCAGGTTCCATGAATAGTCATTCAATATGTTCAAACCAGAATATCATATTTTATAAAGAATGTCAAAACCAGATTTTAGAATTATAAGCATAACATTATTTGCAAACAATGCCATATTTCTATGACAAATCTTATGGGGTTGAAACATTTTTTTCTTAGCAACATATTAACATTATAAATTTTTCTTTGTTTGTTGTCCATCTACAATTCAGTCATGCTAGCTGCATTCATATTAAGTCATAATGTAGTTTGTTTGGAATTATTGTTTTGTCTGAAAAGCCTGTTTTTTTGTAAACAATGTTTATGCCTTAACATCATTTACCAATACTTTCACACAATATGCTAAACCAAATCATGATTTGGGGTTGATATGCTGGGTGTATCCCCTTGCTGAGTTTGTAATCCTTGCTTTAAGGCGTATTATGAAGTCTGAAGTTAGCTATTTTGATTTCTTTAGCCATGCCAAACAAACCCAATTTGTTTGAAGACAGTGTAAGACTCAACATGATGAAAGCATCATCTTCAGTCCCATTAAATAAAATGGCACCAACTTCACGTATATTTGTTTGTATGCAAGGCTTATAGTTTACTCCAATCACAATTGACTCTGAGTAGCATACAAATTCCCCTTTGATTGGACAGCATTGAGAAGAATCAGATGTAACCTCATTTACCAAAAAATAGTACAGGTGCATAGAACAATTATAATCCTAATCTCTATAAATTTCTGCATCACAGAATACTATATAATCAAAGTTTTTCTGCCTGCCAATGATAATAAATAATAAAAGGTTTTCTATCTTCCAATGATTCTTTCCATTTTGGACCATAATATGCTTTTCATAGAGCAAGCCTTTCCTGTCCAGTTTGAAAACTGATGTTAAACTTGATTTTAAGAATATATTTGAAGGTTTTGTTTCTATGTGGGAAAAGCAAAGAGCTAAAATATTCTAAATAAAAATCTCTTGAAGCAAAGAGAGTTACTATGAATATGATAAAAACAATCCAGAATCTTATACAAAGGGATCTGCCTCTGTAATTTCCTCAAAGTCTGTTCTTATTCACATTTCAGAGAACTAAATAATGCTTCACTTTTTTGAAATGTTGATGTGCTCTAGGTCAAGAATAGGATTTCTTATTATTTTGAGAGTGGCTTTCTATTGTTGTCTTTCTTTTATGAAGTTTAATTTTTACCTTTTCCAGTCTTTCAAAGTATTCCCGGAGGAAGCCCATAGGTCTCTCAGGTCGCACTGTGCAAAGCTGGACAATGCAATCTTTCAGGAGTTGCTGGATGTTATGTTTTTGGACATAGTGCTCACATTCACGGAGGCTACGTTCTTCTTCACTGCTGCTACTGCCAGAGGCTGCCATTGCTGGTATCTGAAAGAAAACATATTTGAAACACTCTAACTTCCATTGCAACCTTAGTGTACTAGTAGTGTGCACCACGTATATTAGACTTATGTCCCTCAGCAAACATAGCAGTTGAACATTAACGTATTTGCAGACCTAATAGTTGGTTATAATGTGGGGAAAAGTCAGAAAAAATTAAAGTATAATTCAATCAAAGCCCATGTTCAATTATCTTAGGAATGTCAGATGCTAAGCTGCTTCCAACAATGAACATGAGGGTAACATAATAAGTGAAAATAAACGATTTTACTAATGGTAGCTCCCAAGAAAAAACTGATTGGAATTAAAGTTGCTGTAATTAAATTAAAATATTCATTAGTGGATTTTCTAAAAATAATTATGGAAATAAAGAGTATATTTCAGCTGATCACCACTTACTTGAGATGAAGTCAACAGCAACTACAGGTATGCACAGAATTTGCAGGAGACTGTTAATCCCAGTATCACCTTTCAAAACGGAAGTAAGAAAGTGAATAGCTGGAACACCCCGAAGTCCTATTAATACATGCTTTCCTATGTGACATATTTAGATACATGATTATATTCTTACAGTTATAAACGCATGTCCTGGATTTCCATAGCTGAGGATAATTTGCAGATTAAATACAAAATGAAGATGCTGAATAATTTCCCCTTTGAAACACTGTATTCTTGTCAATTCTTGCAGAGTTTAAAGGTTGCAGTAAACTTTTTTCTGGTTGAACAGCACACATATGTTTAGATGGCATTTACAATCATATTGCCTTAAGTTTTGTAGTATCAGCTAGCTCATCTGTTTTGACAACTTGCATAATAAAGGTCAGTAACACACAGCTTAATTAAATGTCCAAGAATTACCGGTACTCTGTAGCTCTATAACAGCTTGCAAATTAGTCTGTGGAAAAAACATTCACACTGTTGATACGCAGCAGCAGACAACAGTGCAAAAACTAGACAGAAACTTTTTTCTCAAGTATTTTATGAGACATGCCAAGTAGAAGTCATTCCATTTTTATGTATAATTCACCTTAAGAACAATGACTATGTATTTTTACACATACTGTATCAAGTGAAATTTCAATTACATAAACAACTTTGTTTCCATCAGTATTTGCAATGTGAAGTAAATGGATTCAAAGTAAAACCCGTCTAAATTCACTGCAATTAAAGTCTGCTTTCAGACGAAGAAAATATATTTGCTACCTACACGAATCATTAGAGATTAAAAAAATGAACAAAAATCTAATCTAAATATGAAAAGATTCTAAATGAGTGACAAAAGGAATCCTCCATTTTATTGAAATAATGCTGCATACCTGAAGAATAGACTATTACAGGGCCCTAATAACTTTCAACAGTCTGAACCACTTAACATATTTCAAGGTAATTCCCTATAATTCTCCTAAGTGGGGTGGGGGGGAGAAAGCAACTGGGGAGTTACAAAATGCTTTTTCTGTTAAAAAGTAACTGTTCATTCGCCAGGACAGGAAAACTGAGATATTCAAGAGATCATAAATTATAGGCTATTTTAAACTTAGCAGTTTTTATCTATGACAACAGTCTCTCTCATTTTATCCAAGGACTAGTCATTAAAATCAGAATAAGCATTAGATGTCCATTTCTATCAGAAGGAGACAAAATGCTGACAAAAATCTGGAGGATGTCATTTTTACTACTGTATAAGAAAATGATATAGGATCTTTCCCCATACCCTAGGAAAGCACCTTATGCAATTTCAGGCAAGTTGCAGGGACTCTCTGGGTGTGGGTGTGATCCATCTGATTTTTCTATAGGAACTTATGAGTGCAAATATAGCCCAACATAAAGCATTCTGGAAAAGACCCAACAAACAAACATGCCATCAAAACATGTAAAATCAATCTAAACTCCTGGTGACTACATGGACACATCCACTATGTTTTGACAACACTACTGAAGTAGTTTGGCATTCTTTACCTCTGGGGTGTGTTTTTTCCCCTCCAATCTTGTTTGCCTAGGTTTCCTGAGATCAGAGCAGCCAGTATAATACCAGGTCTGCAACCACACTAAACTACTATATGGTAAATTGCTAAGGGTTTTGCTTTTAATGTATGACCTAGAGATACCCTAAAATAAATCAAAATATTGAAAACAGCAATCCAAGCATTAGTTTACTCCACCTTTTAACAAGACCATCAAGACTACTTTGTTTTTTAACACATACCAGGCCTGTATTAATAAATTAATAAATTCTATTCTCAGTACAGCACAATCCTGCCTTCTCAGGTAAATACAAAGTTTGTCCCTAAATGGAAGAGCTGAGTGGCTTATTTTTTTAAAAAAAAAGATGTCCTCCCCCCCCCAAAATCTCTGTTAGTGGCATCAAAGCCTTCCTCATGTTTGCCTCAAGGGTCACCAACAACAATTAAAAAAAAACCCAGCCAGCCGCTACTTCAAAGCAGGGCTTCCTCCCCAATTCCTTCTCGCTTTGTGCCTATGCGGCGACATCTCCCGGGAGCCGCGCTGATGCTCCCTCCGCTCCTGGCGTGCAGAGCCGCCGCTTGTTGTCTCCCGGTCCCCCCCTCCAAAGCCAGGCACAGCGCGGCACCCGCCGGCGCCCTGCCCCGCTCCCCCCGCAGCGTACTTTGCAGCGTTCCCCTCCCCCGCCCGAGCCCCTAACCTCGTCCCCAAGACCCTCAACGGTCCTCCTCCTCCTCCTCCTCCGCCTCGCCGCTCGACGGTTTTCACTGAGGCGAGATCTGAGTTTAACGGAGGCCTCGAGCTCCTCGCGTCTCCCGGCGCAAAAGCCGCCTCAGCCGAGCGCGCCTCTCACCGGCCTCGCTGCACTCCTGCGCAGCTGCGCCCGAACCCCCCTCGGGAGCGACTCGATGCCCGGCCCCGACTTACCCCGGGTTCGAGCGGCGACTCACTGCCTGGGCCTCTCCGCGATGGGCAACCCCCTCCTCCTGTCCCGATTTGCGGCCTCCTTCTCTTTCTTGGCAATCGCTCCCACCGGAAACCCAGCTCTCTCCGCCAATCACCGCCCAGCGTGACGTCAATGAGCCTCGTTCTCACTTGCCGAACCGTCCCCCTGGCAACCTTAAAGGGGACGCGCCACGTTCCGCCCGGCTCTCCTTCCCCCGCTATACAGTAGCAGAAGCCAGAACGAGAAGGAGATGAGTGGGGGGGGGGGGAAGGAAAGCCGCTGGGCGCAATTGCTGGCTTTTCCTTTAATTCCCGCTGACGTCAGACTGCGGGTTGAAACGGCACCGTCGCCCTCCCCTTTCCCCGAGCGTGGAGCACGAGGGTGGGGGAGATGTGCCTTAGGAAGGGAGACCGGAGGCGTCGATACGCTGGCGGAGCGTCGCTTTCACTCTTGCAGCAGTTGCAGTAAACTGTGCATCAGTGTACACAATGGCATAACAGCAGCTGCCGATTGCTTTGCTGGCAATTTCTTGCGGCGAAAGCGAGAGGGTTTATCTCGAAATGTAAATTGCATTTCTAAACATTGAGGTCACCCTGTCCAACTTAGCGGCACTCGCCTTTGGACCTGGCAGAAAGAAATAGACTCGCGCATTGTGATTTCTCAGACTCCCGGTAGCTACGGTAGGCAAACTTGTCAGTTGTTGCGGAACTGCTACTCCCCATCGGGGCTGCTGGGAGTTTATACGAAATTTTACAGGACCTGGACGTGGACGGAGTGTTCTCGTAAGACGTGATAAATGCAAAGGGTTAAAAAGCTGTGGATATGTTTCTCAAAATTCTCCTGGATGTGGCTCTTTTTTTTTTTTTTTTTTTTTTGCTGGATGCAAGCCGATGTATTTTGAAGTATCCGTTCTTGCAAAATAGAAACGCAATTTAAAAAGGCTAAATTACACGGCATTTAAAATGGGCTGGGCTTCTGTTTCTATTATGCTGCTGCTTGGTAAACATCAGCGTCACAAGATACTTCTTGACAATTATGTATTTGCTTGCTACCAGGTTTGTATGACACTATATCACATCAAAATACTATCAATATACAACAAGTATTGAAAGCCCAAGGTTAATGTTAAAGTGCACGGCATAAATAACTCAGCTTGTTTTCATAGTTGATTTCATATTAAGATTCTCTAGCTATTCCTAGGCTTTGCTTTTTCATATTTTTGCTATATCTCTAAATCTGCATAACTTGATATTTCCAACTGTGTTGGCCAAGTTGTGTGAAACTATCCATTATATTTAGTTTTATATTGAAGGAATCATGATTAAATGAGGTTTTACCATTATATAAAAGCACATATTGCTGTGTTTCCCATTTCATACCTTTAAAGTTCATCCCTACTACAAAGTTAAATTTTGTTGCTTAAGATTTGAGCACTCTTGTATTTAGGTTTATTATACATACATAAAGTCCTGAGAGTCTCTGTGCACTTTTAATTTATAGGAATTTCTATATAATTGAACAGGGATGGAATTTTTAACCAAGTTTTTTCATGAATCATTTATTCCAATTTCTTTATTTTTGAGGTCATAAAATCATAATAAAAAAAGAATTACTGAGAACAAAAGTTAGTTTGTGCTCTCAAGTTAACTGAAGTCAGAATCAGCTGTTAGAAGAAAATCTAAATGGGGGGGTCTTCAAACTTGGCCCTTTTATGACTTGTGGACTTCAACTCCCAGAATTCTTCAGCCAGGCACACTGGCTGAGGAATTCTGGGAGTTGAAGTCCACAAGTCATGAAAGGGCCAAGTTTGAAGACCCCTGATCTAAATCTTAGAAGCATCCCAAAGAAATTCAACTACAAGAGCAAGCAAGGGTGTTCAACCTTGGCAACTATAAGACCTGTGGACTTCAACTCCCAGAATTCCCCAGCCAATATGAATTCTCAAAACAGGTTACAGAATCCTCAAACAAAATTATATTAGCCCAGGTACATGACTCAGGTCCACCAAATATTGTTAGAAGGCCATGATGCAATATTAATTGTCTGCTATTATTTTAATGATGAAGTTGAAAATAACTTTGCTTGGTAGATCATTGTTTAGCGATGAAAGAACATCAGCAGGTTAATTGTCTTAACTGCTGTATTTGAGCAACACAGGAACCACATAGAGTTTGAGAACATGAAAGAGATTCTCCTAAAGGGAACATCTGCTATGGTCTAGAAAAATTACACAAAATTAGTTCATTCTTTTGTGGAAGAACTATTGTGAATGATGAAGTGTATTTGGACATTCTGCAGAATTTATTCTTGAATAGAGGCAACATTCTGCAGAATTTATTCTTGAATAGAGGCAATCAGAACTTATCAAGAGAACTCTTTCAGCAAGATGTGACACTTTTCCACTTTGCCCACAGTGTTCAAGAATATTTAAATGAGGTTTTCCCCAATAGATGGAATGAGAAAGCCTGCATCCAGATGATGGTTATATAAAAAGTTCACACACCTACAAATAAATAAATATTAAATTCTTTTTCTCTTGCAGATTACATATTACTTAATATATATATAGAAATAAATATATTAAAAATTAAAACTGCACTAGATACCTCTTTTTAATATTTGGAATGGTTTTATTGTCTTTTTTGTCTTTTTCCTTTTGGGACTTTAATTCTTTAATTAGTTTAATTCAAAGTCAGAGTCTTATCTTACTTTTAGATTGGATTCATATATTACAATAAAACATTTGTTTAAATGTTTAAATATAATTTTCTGAATAAACTACAAGTGGCTAGTTTTCATAGTACCTCTTTAAAAATTGAGTTATAAACAAGTGTCTTGATTTTTTTTAAAAAACCACCAAATTTCTATGGTACATTTGAGCAGGTAATGTTGAATAAATAATTTGCTGGCATGGAGTTTTACATTTACATTCTGTTAGTATTGGTTGTCTAGATTGTTCTGGAAAGTGTTGTATTTCATTTGTCAAGAATGATTACTTGGCACTGTATGCATTAACTTTTCAAGTCATTTTGACTTCAAAGAAAGACACGTTTCTAAATGGAAATTAATGCCAGTTTTAAAGTTTGACAATAGAAGGATGACTATTACGCTCTAATCCCTTTTCTTCAAATGATTTTGGGGTAATTTATTAGCCATAATTTGTTAAATAAACCACAATTGCCTGGAGTCCATAATACACTATGATGCTAAATGTGCTTCACAAATGACTGGTTGGGTTCACACAATGCATTAAGCTACAATCCTATCATGTTATAGCACAATACAATGCAATGTGTGAAAGTCACTTTAAGGCTCCTGTTTAATCCTCTCAATAGGACTCCAAATCAATTGCTGCACATTATTAGGACAATCTTAATCATGTCAGTTTGGAAGCAAGACTATTTACATATACCATGAAGCTTACAATCCAATAAATGAAGTTCTCTCGTTTTTCTGGTTACTAGGCTGAGCTTTCACTAGATCAGGGCTTTTCAACCTTTTCAGAGATTGTACCAAATTGTACCAATATTTGAGTACCACCAGTCGCCTAGCAGGTGGGCATGGACTGCTCAGCGCCACTCACTGGATATAGCTGATTCAAGACAGCTGGATCAGAACGGAACAAGTTGCATCAGCTAACTCGATGTGGGGACAACTCAGTGCCCCACCAATTTCTCACCTCTCCAAACTGCTAGCAGCCAAGCACATGAGCGCTTGCACACACACACACTGCATTCCAGGTTTGGGGACTTTTAGCCACAGAGGAAGGGGAGGGCCTTCTCCCCAAGCCCAGGCATGATTGGCAATTTGCTAGCTCAGAGTGGATACAAGTCTCCAAGCATGGAGTGTTTGTGTGTATGTGTGTGGATAGCACGTTAAAGAGATGTACTTTTCCCAATCCCAGACATCGTTGGTGTTTCCCTGTCCGGTGCCCCCTCCCGGCAAAGCAGGAGATGGAGGACATTTGCAGAAAGCAGTTTCCTCTGAGTCCAACTTCTGTCTTGACAGATCTCTGGAGAGCAAGAGGAGGCGGCAGGGGAGCAGTGCTCCCAGGTCCTGCACAAGACAGGCTGGCCCTTCTGGAAAGGGAATTCCCATTTCCAATCCTGTGTGGTAAGGATGCTGGCTTGTTGGGGCAGCCTTCCCTCACACAGCTCCCCTGCCACCCCCTCCTCCTCTCTAGAGATTTGTAGGGGAGATAGAGATCTGGAGGGCAAGGTGCAGCCTCCATATTGGCCACTTCTACCTCTCCAAGCCCTCCTCAATTAAACATACATTATATATAAATTAAAACACAGCCAAGAAGAAAACATAGTTAAATCACTAATTACAACTCTTCACATGTTTTCTGGAAAAAAATCACCTTCATTAATGTTAGGAAGGAAATCAAACCTTATTAAGGAACTCTTAACAGGAAGGGAATTGAAGACCCCAAAAGGTCTCGTTCTTTCTAATCTGCCTTCCCTTTGAGCCTTTAATTCTCATTATTTTATTATGTATTTAAGAAGAAGATCAAAAGCCTCCATAGCTCAAGACACTCACCTTTAAATCAGAACCCAGAAAAATTTAGTTAATCCAAAATACGGCCCTGTGAAGAATGAAGATAATCTTTGGGTCCTGAGAGCATGCAGGTGTCAAATCAGAATATTAGTGGCACACCTGTCAGCAACTGGAAGTGCGTAAGTCCATCTATTTCCCTTTCCTGTCTCATAACTCTATCCATACATCCTTTAATTTTCAGACACATCTTTTTCTCATAAGCTCCTTAAAAAACCAACAAGATATACTGTAATTAGCAGGAAAAATAAATCTAGCACTTCTGAATTCTTTCCCCAAGGGGGAAAGGAAAGTTTACAGCCCACAGGTTGCTAGCAAACTCGTCAAAGAACATAGTTATTGCTGCTAAAGACAAGAATAAACAACAAATCAATTTTTCAGCTCTCTCCTGTTACTACATCCTCTTACTTCCAGAATGTGGTCTGGGATTGCACAAGGGACTCGGCTAAAATCTGGTTGAGTAGTTTGCAGCCAGGCGTTCAGTACAGACCTTGCCAATGTGATTTTAATAGCCCAGGAAGGGATAGGAAAACCCAAAGAAAACTTTGCAATCAATAAACCATGGTGGACTACGCTTGTTTTGCCCTATTTTGATTCTCCTCCCCAGCAGCAGCCCATCGATTTTAGAACTGCATGGCCACAAAGGCAGAGGCCTTCATCCTCCCAATCCCTGCTTAGAAGAGGATTTACATTTTGGTGAGAGTCAGGCCATATGCCCCCCCAATCAAAGGAAAAACCCAAATCCAGTGGGCCAGAAGGCAGCCCAGCCACCTAACCCCTCCGATTCCGTCTCCTCGGCTCCTGGGCCCATACACAGTCACTGCTCCTCGCCATAACTGGGGCAGGACTTGCAATTACGTCTGCCCGCTTTGTCCTGCAAAGCAGTACTCACCCAGCGCTCCCGCCCGCCTCCATGCCAGCAGCCCTGACTAAAGGCTGTGTGCTCCAGCCTCGATCTGCCAAGGAAGGGGGCGGCAGCTTGTCAGGGCGCTCAAAGGCTGCCCAATTTTACTCCGGAATTTTGGGGTTGGAAAGCAGAGGGGCAGCACCTCATTTGCAGGCATGGCGGTATCTGCTGAAAAGCCTCCTGCTTCCCCCGACCCCACTGCAGCTACCTCCTTCAGAGCCTTCCTGATCCTGATGGACCTGCCAGCATGGCGGTGGGTGGGAGCACCAGGTGAGCTGCACTTTGCAGGACGAAGCAGATGGACCTATGATAAAGTGACCAACCATCCTCCTTTAGGGAGGACAGTCCTCCTTTTGTAAGTTCTGTCCTCCCTCAAAAAGTGTCCTCCTTCATGTCCTCCTTTTTGATATTTGAAGACTAATCTGCAGGGCTTTTTTTCCCCTCATAGAATGCTCAGAACAGCGTTCTGGCACCTTTTTTAATGTTTTTTTTCCCAACTTTTGCATGAGCTGTGCTACTCCCACTATTGGCTTTCGAAAGCCAATAGGAATTGCTGCTGAGCGCGCCAAAACACCCAGCTGGCAAGCTTTGCACATGCAAGTTGTCTGTATTATTGTTGCAATGAATAAAATGTTTCTTTTATTTATGATATTTTTTTCTTCAATTTATTTGTGTCCTCCTTTTCATTGTAAAAAAGTTGGTCACCTTACCTATGATTGTTTACTGTTTGAGTGCTGTCTTCCTTTAGGGCTTATCTTGAACTTGCAACTGCAGATGTGAACCAACAGGGCATTCTGCTCCTGATGCTTACTGAGCATACTCTGCTCTTCAGTCTCTGGCACTGTCTCAAAGACAAACATGGCATTTCAAAAGCTCAATGGCTTCTTTGTCATCCTCTGAATTGCTGGTTATTGCAACTGTGCCCGGTCTGCACTGAGTTATGTAGTCTTTCTGCAGCTAGGGGCTACATCCAATCTTGAGCAAAATGCTGAGAGATGCTCTAGTCAATGGGAGTAGGACAAAAAAAAACAACACACAATTTGGAAACTTTTGGGGAAGCTCTGGGATGTGCTTCCAGGAACAGCACTTAACTGACCTTGGCTTACTTGAGGAGCAGAGTACAAACTGATTAAACCTTGGTGGGAGATCACTAGGAAATCCCAGGACAGTAAGCTAGACCGGGAAGTTGAAAATGTTTCAAAAGAAGGCAACACTAAACCCTTCTGGATTATTGTTGTCTAGAAAAGTACATCAATGTGTCCAAGAATCACATCAACATAAGGAAGTAACTTTTAATTGTAGAATACTATGTATAGTTTCAGAGGGGATGAATGGGCAACACTGAGAGGCAATAGGGCAAGAGGCTCTGGGTGATCAGCAGTGATTAACTGCAAGTGTGTAAGCCTTTGTCTCTGTCCAGGGATGCCTACCTGTGGTGCTGAACTTGCAGATGGAACCATATGTAGCTGCTCTTTGCAATGCCTTCCTTCCTTCCTTCCTTCCTTCCTTCCTTCCTTCCTTCCTTCCTTCCTTCCTTCCTTCCTTCCTTCCTTCCTTCGAGTCAGTGTTGACTTGGTGATTGGCTAAACAAGTCCCTTGCCAATTTTCTTGACAAGATTTCAAATAGCCTGCTTCCTAGCGCTGAGAGAGAGTGACTGGCCCAAAGTTATCCAGTTGCCTTTGTGCCTAAGGCAGGACTAGAACTCACAGTCTCCCAGTTCTAGCCTGGTGCCTTAACTGCTACACCAAACTTGCTCTATATGCTGTACCTCTCCTATATTTCATGGAGCTTGGGCTGCATTCTCACAAATAACAGATGATTATTTGTGGGGAATTTTGGGAGTTGAAGTCCACACATTGTGAAGTTGCCAAGGTTGAGAAACACTGAGCTACTTCATCATGAAGTATAAATCCTATTCATAGAAAAACATCAGTGAGAATGCTAGGTTAGTGATTTTCCCTTCATGACTGAGTTTTCTGGTGCAGGGTCTTCCTTCCTGAACTGCATTGGCCAATCTCCTTTGCTGCTTCTTCAAAGTATGTATTAATTGCTCTCAAGACTTTCTATGTTTATTAAAAAAATTATTATTTTAAGTTGTCTTTCATCTCCAGCTTCTCCCATTTCATCCTGCACATATATGTTCTGAAGTTATTTGTCATCTGAGCAAAGTAAATAAATAAAATATATGCTAATATGAATAACTGATACGGTACTGTAGAGGCAGAATTTGAGATTTAAGGTCAGGCTTCTTTGCTTCTGACGGACACTTCTATAGTCTGCTGAAGTTTTCAGATAATATTCTGTTTCATATGAAGCAATTGTAGATAATGTCTTAGGTGCAAACCATAATTACTGTAACTTCCTTATATTTGCATGAACAGGAGCTACATGAGATTCTTTTTTCATTTCTAGTAACTATGAGTGCTCAGTTGTCTGTAGTTGTTTTTCCACATGCCTATTTAAATTGAATAAAGAACCCTGTGGCAACTGATCTGACTTGCACATTGGAATTATGAAATTGTTGATTAGTTTTAGCTTAGCATATCTTGTAGATGCAATCGTTTTGTTTGTATTTTTATGTGTAAACTGAGCTAATTATAACTTAGAGTATGGTAAGCCACTGCTTATACAATGTGTAAAAGCCAATGACTTCACAAAGTTTCCTTCTACACGAAGATGGACATTTCCTGTAGTGATAAAGAGGATTTAGGAACTAAAGTGACTTTATTATTTGTTATTTAAAATCACCTTAAATGATTTTGTACATCAGACTTATTAATAAATAATAGCAACAAAATAACTATCATTATCCAGACTATGGATATTCATGTCAGATCAGGCATGCTTCCACATCTGGCAATTATATATCACAGTCAGGACTTGTGATATATTTGTTATCAGGTGAGGAAACCAGTTACTTTCTTGATTATTTTTGACTTAAATCCTTGCAGGAATAGCAATTATGACTAGCTTAGGATATGAGTATTTTATTGTTCTAAATTTCTTATTGTGTGGTGTTTTTAACAATAGTTTTTCTAACAGGGGCTTCCCTACCTGAGGGTGTGAATTTATCTCATGCCTAATTCAGCACAAATCTTAATCCCTGCACTGAAGGGAGAGTGGTTTTTGTGTTAGTCTTGCATATAAAGATGTCCAGTGATTTACTCATGAATAAATATGCCTTTTCTTATAACAGGTGTTTCTTTGCAGTCCAGATAATGCCTGAAGTACATTGTTCAGAAGTAACCTCTGATAAATACCACTTGCTATACACAACCAGGAGAGTGATAGCATCTTTCATTAAGTTTGTTGAAACATCCTGAAGTCTGTTAATTTGTTTCTGCAATTTATATATCCCCTCCAGTTTTTGTAAATTGCTTGTGGTCTGAACTTAGACCACTTAGATAAATGAATTAAGAGAATTAACCAGTTCTGTGGAAAGAGGTTTTTTTGTGGATTGGAGGAGATGTGATTTTGCATGCTGCCTGCATCCTGTGGATGGGGCTTTGGTTGTTTGCGCGGCCTGGTTTCTGGCATGCCATGGACTAGTGCCTGTCCACTGACCAGGCATTGGGGACCCCTGAATTAACTGACCAACTATTTTAAATCTTTGACTTATTGATTATACACCACCAAATATCAACCACTTAGGGACTAAAATAAGACTAAAACAAATGAATGATCAGATGAAGAGACCCAAACTTATTGATAGCCTCACATTACAATGAACAAAGACATGCGTTCAATTTTGCAGCTACTAAGATTTGATAGATTGTTAACCAATTAATAATAGTACCCAACTGAAAATATATTGGAAATCAGAACCCACCTAAATCCCAAAGACAGAAAACATTTTCTTTGGAAATACTACACAATCAGATCTTCCCTAAAGGAGCAATTAAAAAATCTCAAGAGAAACCCAGACCCAGAAAATAGCTTTTACAAATCCTATCAAAACTTCAAAGGCAAAAGGGGATATAAAGGTTGGACCAACCTCCATGGAAAGTCAACTAGCTAGTCCAGAACCCACTGCTGAGTCACTATTCTGTCTGGCTTCTGAAATAAAATCCACTTTCTGGCAGCTTGCTTCACTTAGTGTCTATATTTCATCCGTGCTAAAGGCTTATTCCCAGCTGGAGAAACAAACCGGAGAGGCCAACTTGATAGGAAGACAGCCAGATAAATTATTGCAACCTGGGAAAGAAGCCTCTTGTCAGTCATCAGGACTGCTGATTTACCACCAGCTTATGAAGTACTAAGAGCTGAGGACCTGGCAGCACAAGGAAACAACAGCCAGACTTAATAGCTGGCCATCCTCATCCCAATCAACAACTAAAAAGCCACACATAACCAGGTACCACATAAATACCACGCATAGAGTAGCCCAAAGCAGACATTCTGGTAGAGAGAAGTTCCCTGAGGATGGGCTCCAGCACGAGTCCCAAAGCTCGGAAGAGCTTAAACCTCTGGTCCTGGTGACCAAGCCAGATTGGATCCTGCAACTAAAATAAGTACATAAATAACTGCATAGGTAAGGTGCTTCTTTGAGTAGGAGCGCTTGAGTTAAATGTCAAAATGCATAGGACTTGCAATGTTGAGTTGCAAGTAATGTTTAATCGATTATTTTAGAGCAATCATTGTACTGATGTCAAGAATAGGTTTGGCCCAAAGCTTAGCGGAGTAAAGAGCTGTACATCCACAATATCGTCCCAGTCACGACGTGCGGCTGGAACAGGAAACTGCTCCGTTTTGTTACACCAGCGTACATCAGGCTCCAGCGCGGAGATCGAGTCCGAAAGCGCGGCTGCCACCTCAGCCCTTCCGGCCCACCTGCCGCCCACTCTTGTCACGGCTCCAGTCTGATGCAACCATAACACAACCACGTGGCCACTGTCAGCTGTTTCCACCTCCTTGTCCAACCACCGCCGGCCCTGTTGGCGTCATGGGCGGGGCTTGGGGGCTTTGCCTCCTGAGTGCGATCGAAAGCTTGAACCCGGTTGGCGGCGGCGGGGCCGAGGTGGCGAGTTCGAAACAGCGTTGCCCAATAGCGAAGCGCGGGGACCGGCTGTGATTTGGTGACTTGTTTCTTCTGTTGCGATCCGGCGCCTGGAGCGGTGACAGCGGGCGGGAGGAGGGCTGGTGGGAGTTCCAGAGCTCCGCTGACCGGGTGAAATCGAGGCCGAGGATTCAGTGCGGTCGCTGCTTATGGAGGCCGCCGCCGCCGGCGGGGAAGGGGAGCGAGAGGCCCTGACCTGCTTTTCCTATAACCAGGATTGCACGTACGTAAATGGGGATGGGACCGGGCCAAGTCCTTTGCTGTCGAGAGGGAGGGAGGGAAGAGGAGGAGGAGGAGGAGGAGGAGGAGGAGGACTCGAATGAGATGGGGAACGGATAGGGATGCCTGGCGGAAGGGAAGAGATAGTATGAAGCAAGCAACCTTGCCTGGGAAATGGGGGGTTTAAAAAAGGCACTCATTTAGTCATTTGCCGGCTGTTTTTAGACCTACCTATAAAGATCCCGAGGATGTTTGATCGGTTATTTGTTTTACCTTTCAATTTGTCCTGTCTGTCAGTAAATGGGGATGGAGTAAAAAAACAAAAAAACAGCCTGTTGCAAATAGAGCTATTCAAGACGGAGCTTTAAGCGGTCGCTGGTTGAGATACTTAAATTCGGAAGGTGTGGATTCTCCCTGCATGGCAGTTGTTTTCTTTTCTCACCCCTTTTTTAAAAATGTGGTATTGAGATGATCTTAATTAACCTCGAAATTGATTCGGTTTTCGTGGTTCCTGTTTACCTGCGCCTCCCACCAGCTTGTGAATATATTTGAACTTTCAAAAATTCGAAGCCAGAGGCTAAATGTTTCTCCTACCAGCTTTTTTGCACTGATGATGTTTCTGGCTGCTGATTTTTATTTCTTTTCTATCATCCCATGATCCAAGTATTGTTAGAGAATTTTAATTTCTCTGTTGGTGAAAAATAAATCAGAAGCTCTCACAGTTGACTGCATTTAGCTGATTCAAAACAACCTTTTTATATTCATATCAAAATATTTACAATACCATACATTCTTCTTTACAGCAACATAGCTCAATGAAGACTTCTTACAGAGAGATACAGAGACAAACCTGAGACTGAAAATTCAGCTCCTAATTCAATACCTTTTTTACACAGACTCAGTAGCACTTTCTTCACATTGGCTGACTTGAGTTACCACATGACTCTTCCTGCTCATGAATATTCCAACACTCCTCCCTTCATGACAGGAAGAGACATCAGACCTATTGACTTAATACATTCTCCATAGTGAACACCATCCAATGGTTTAGTCATCATGTCTGCCAAATTATCCTCAGAAGAACAATGATATAAACTAATCAATTTTCCTTTTACAGCTTCCCTAACATTACAATACTTAATGTCTACATGTTTACTTCTGTTCTTCACCCTGCCATTTGTATACAGGCAGCATTGTCTTCAAATACCTTTACAGATTCTTTTACATTAATATTTAAATCTTGCAACAACTGTACATATCATGTTACTTCAGAACACAATTCAGATAAAGCAATAAACTCTGCTTCCGCTGTTGAAATAGCAACCGTTGTTTGTTTTCTGGATTTCCATCCAATCAGAGTCCCTCCAAATAATATTATAATCCCAGAATTTGATTTCCTTGTGTTTATGTCATTTGCATAGTCACTATGGACATAATACTTTAATTTCAATTCCTCAGTAATCTGTATTTGAAGACCCAAATTTATGGTTCCCTTTAAATATCTGAGAAACCTTTTTACATCCATCCGATGTAACTTTGTAGGTGCAGCAGTAAAGCGACTCAAAATGCTTACTGAGCAAGCTATGTCTGGTCTGGACCACTGTGATAAATATAACAAACTCCCTATTGCTGAGTGATATATCTCTTGATCACAGGTTTCATCTTTTGTCTGCACTTAAACTATTATAAAAATCCGTACTCATGGGTGTGGGAGCAGTATTGCTATCTTTCATATTATATTTTTCAATAACTGCTCAATTTTTCTCCTTTGACTGAGAATATAAACACCTTTTTCATTTTTCTGTATCTCTACACCGAGATAATTTTTTTATTTCTCCCAAATTCTTTAATTGTGAAAAACCTTGTGCCACTAACCTGGCCTTATACTGTACATCATTATTTGGCAATACCTTTTTCTTATATACCTACTTACAACCCACAGCTTTGGTTCCCTGTGGCAAAGTCATTGATTTAAATACTTCATGGTTTCCCATTGATTTCATCTCTTTATCCATGGCCTCCTTCCATCTTTCTTGTTCAGCTTTTGGTAATGCCAACACCTCTTTATAACTTCTTGGCTCATACCACACATTGCAAACCTTTACCCTGCTGGCAGAATACCTGTCAGGCAGAATTCCTTTGTTACATCACTCTGACCTACGTGGTATTAACTGCTCCTGTGTCTCAAATCTATCTGGCTTCGTGTCTTGTTCAGTCTCTCCTCCCTGAACATTGACATCTTCAATAATCATTTTTCCATCATTAGAAGAGTTATTGTCGTTAAATAGATCACCGTCGTTAAGTGAGACATACCCAGAATTTGCATTAATTCTGTCCCAATTTTGTTCTGCAAAATTAGCAGACCTTGAAATTACAATTCTTTTATTTCCATCGCTAAAGTGATATCCTTTTGACCCTGGCTCATAGCCCACAAACCTGAGCTTTCTTGCCTTTTGCTGTCCCTTTCTTCTGATTGCTTTCGGAATATGTACCCATGCAGTACTTCCAAAAATTCTCAAATGTGCCAGTGATGGCTTTCTCCCATATAGAATGGCATATGGAGTATTATTAATGGAGGAACTCCACAGCCTGATAACTATATAATTGGCAGTCAATATGGCTTCTCCCCAATATGACCTGCTCATACCAGAATCCTCTAATAATGAATCTTTCATTGTTTGCAAAACACCATTCCTTCTTTTAGCTACACCATTCTCTGCTGCTGTGTAAGGATTTGTACGTCTGTGTCTTATCCCCAACTGCCCCAACCATTGTTGGAATTTAGTTGACATAAATTCAGTACCTCTGTTTGCAACTGACACACTTGTTGTCTTTACCTTCTCTCTACAAAACCAACCCACTGTTTGAATTGTTGTAGCACCTCTGTCTTACCTCTAAGCAAGTAGCAAAACGAATACCTGCTATAATCATCAACAATTACCAGTGCATATTTTGCTCCTCCCAAACTGGCTTGCATAGGTCCCACCGGATCTGCATGGACCAGCTCTAGAGCTCTTTTTGTTTGTCTTCTGCTATATTTACTAACTGGGTATGCCTTTGACTTCGATGCTTTGCATACTGCACAGTCCAAATATGCTTTGCATCCCTTCAAATGTAGCCCTTCTGCAAACTCTTGCATTTGCTGCAAAACTTTAAAGCTTGCATGGCCAAGTCTTCTATGTAGAAGATGAACGCATGAATCATGCTCTGCAACATTCTTAAATATATGGGAACATTGAACCTTTTGTCCCTGCAATACATATAGATTATCTTCCTTTATGCCTTCTGCACAAATATTCCCATTCCTTTTGATGAGACACTTCCCATTTACAAAAATGACCTCAAAACCTTGTTTGTCTAAATTAGACACACTTAACAAATTATGTTCCATCTCAGATACACAAAGCACATTGGTAAACTTTGATTCCAAATATGGAATTTTTACATCACCTTTTCCAATGACTTTTGCTTTCTGACCATTTGCCAAAGCCACAGCTTCTTGTGCTACTGGAACAAACCTGCAAAATAATTCAGAGTCATTAACAATTGTTTGACTTGCCCCATTATCTATTAGCCACTAGTCTCTGTTGTTGCTATAGCAAACTTTTGCAACACCAAAATGTTCCTTTTGCAAATCAGTCTTTTTTGCTTGCACAAATGTCCTTCGCTGTAAATTGTTCCTCTGCAAACAGTTCCTTTTCAGATGTGTGTTTGCTCCACAAATGTAGCAATTCTTTTCTTGCTGAGCCCTCTGCTTGCAAAATCTCTCTTTTGATGCAACTTGGTCCCATCTGCTTGTTTCTTCTCTGGAGACTTGCAGTCTGGACCTCCTCCTCAGGAATTTCACCTACTCATGGCTGTTCCTAAAATGTAGCTTTCCTTCTTCATTAAGCAAACATGCCTTTAAAGCCTCAAAATTTAAGTCTTGCTCTTCTTTACACTCAAATATCGCAGAAACTGTGTCCCAGGTTTTATCTAAACTGTTCAACACCAATAAAACCTTCTAGAACTCAGGGAATTTAATCCCACATTGTTCTAAGTCCAAAAATAAACTTTGCATTTTATTTAAATGCTGTTCCACAGATTCACCTGGTTGCAAACAGGCCCTGTAAAGTTTTCTTGACAATTGCACTATATTGCATGCAGAAACATTCACGTGCACAGCTCTCAACTTCAACCAAATCTCCTTTGCAGTCTTTAAATTTGCAACATTTAGAAATTGTTCATCATCTAAATTCAAGATGAGATAAGCCATTGCTTGATCATGACTTTTCTGATCAGCAGCTGCAAACACTTGTGGTGGATTTTCTACGATATACCACAGCTCTTTAGCCTTGAGCAAACATTCCATTTTAGCAGCCCACACAATGTAATTCTTCTGGCCCAAACGGGGCACAGAGCTTTCCTTAAATTCCATTGCAGCCATTCTGCTAATTCTGCCTTGTTCTTATACTTTATAAACACAGGCAATTTCTTCCAGCTTTAAATTACAATGCAGTCCTTAGTAAGCTCTGGGCCCATAACCTGTTAGAGAATTTTAATTTCTCTATTGGTGAAAAATAAATCAGAAGCTCTCATAATTGACTGCATTTAGCTGATTCAAAATAACCTTTTTATATTCATATCAAAATATTTACAATACCATACATTCTTCTTTACAGCAACATAGCTCAATGAAGACTTCTTACAGAGAGATACAGAGACAAACCTGAGACTGAAAATTCAGCTCCTAACTCAATCCATTTTGCACAGACTCAGTAGCACTTTCTTCACATTGGCTGACTGAGTTACCACATGACTCTTCCTGCTCATGAATATTCCAACAAGTATCAAGGAAAATCTTGTTTATAACTGGAAAAGAATTTATAATTTATTTATAAAATAAAGAATTTAAAATCTATTTATAATTTTAAAAAGAAATGTATTTTGTGCTCTGCATCTGTGTTAACTTACATAGGTTAAACTTTTTTTAAGGGCTAGCTGGAAAGATGCCTGGAAAAAAGGAAGGGTGTCTTCCTGTATGAAGGAGCTTTAAAATAAAAGAAAACAAAGAGATTTTCCTAATATCAAATCTCTAGTGTTTCTGTTGTTAATCTTGTAGAGCAGTGGTTCTTGACTGTGGTCTAAGATCCGGGGGTGGGGGGCACAATGTCATCACAGGGGGTCCACGAAGGCTTGAAGAAATGTTATGATTTAAATCTTCAAGTTTTGTGGGTCTGTGGCCATGGTCTATGGCCACAAAAGATATTTAAAAGGGGGTCCATGATGAAGAGAAAGTTGAAAACCACTGTTATAGAGCAATATCACAGAATATCCTGCCTTTTTCCCCCTTGCAGTTGCATAATATTGCCTACAGAATAGTGTAATAGGTATGTAAGTAGTCATATCCTTTTTACTAACTTTGGAAACAAGTTGTGGGAAGCTGTAATTGACCCATCCATCTTTCTGTAGCATAAGGTATTAGTAAAAGATAGTGATGACTGTTTTGTATGCTTTGTATACTGTAACAAACAAAAATATATAAAGTTTTGAGGATATGATATTACTTTTCATGTGCTAAAATTAGAACTGGCATAATTTTAAATTGATATGATTCATACATTCTTCCAAACAAAGATTTGGCATAGTATTATTTTTTTTTGCCAATTTATATGGTTATTCATTTGCCATGTGACTCCGAGAAGCTTTTTTCCCCTCAGATGTAACCACAATTGGTTAAATTAAAACCAGCTTTAAATCCTCATGGTGGTAGAAATGAGCATTGTTGAAGTATGAAACTTGCAGGATATGGAGCAATTCGTAGTAGGTTCTGTGAATTTAGACATTTTTAAAAATATGGAGAAAGATGTAGACTAGTCTGGCTTTAAGTAATAGTGGTAGAAATGAAGCATCTAAGCCACAGAAAGAAAAGTCAACAGGAAATATCTTATTTTGGTAAAGTACAAGAAAAGAAGGGAATATATTGAGTAGATTCAACACTAACAAAAAGTAGACATGTTCATAATATTTGATATTTTTGGTCTTTCCAAAGCTTCAATTTGTTCTATTTGTGTATTAGTTTAAGACAGAGGTCCCCAACCCCCAGTGGTGTGGACCCGCACCAGTCCATGGCATGCCAGAAACCGGGACGCGCAAATAAACAAAGTCTTATCTGCGGGATGCAAGCAGCACACGAAACCACGCCATCTCCAATCTGTGGAAAAAATTCTCTCCACAGAATCAGTCCCTGGTGCCCAAAAAGTTAGGGGCTGGTGGTTTAAGATATATAACACCTTCTGGGTTAATATGCTAGAATGATCAGGACATGAGTAATTCTCAACTTACAACCATTCATTTAGTGGCCATTCGAATTTACAACAGCACTGAAAAAAAGTGACTTATGACTATTTTTCACACTTACATCTTTGCAGAATCTGTCATATTTATGATGATTGCAATGTCCTGGAGTCATGTGATCACCTTTTGCGATCTTCTGACAAAGTCATTGGGGAACTGGATCCACTTAACAACCGTGCTACTAGCTTAGCAACTGCAATGATTCACTTAACAGCTGTGGCCAGAAAGGTTTTAAAACGAAGCAAAACTCACAACAGAAATTTTGGTCTCAATTGTCGTAAGTCGAGGATTACGTATTATTTTTTTCATATTTTTAGAATTGGATATAAGAAATCCGAGCTCCTTAACATCACTCCCTTAGATATTTTGTCAATGGTAGAGTTTATTTTTGTAGCAATTCTGATTTCTGATTAATAAATTCATACTAAAAACAATATGAATTTTGAATTAGAAATTGGGATATATATTTATTTGTTTATACAAAATGAGCAAAAGAACAAGAAAGAAAAAGATATTGCCTTGCTGGAGCAGATTAAAGGTCCACTGTTTTTTTTTTCTAGCTTGTGGTGCCTAAAGAGTCAGAAGTAGTAAAATATAGATCAACTGGTTATTTTATGTTTCTTTCCAGTTGCCTGTGAATCTGGAGGGTCTTCACAAGGAATCATGGGTGATTTTGGAAACTGCATAAGACCGAGACACACCAATAGCCAGTACTGTTAACTTGTGTGAGAGAAAAAAAATATCCTTAGCTTTATCTAACAGATTTAACAGAATAACAGAATTGAAAGGGACCTTGGAGGTCTTTTGATTCAACCTCCTGCTTAGGCAGGAAATCCTATACCATTTCAGACAAGTGATTGCCCAATCTCTTCTTAAAAACCTCCAGTGATGGAGTATTCATAACTTCTGGAAGCAAGTCGTTTCACTGGTTAATTGTTTTAACTGTCAGATAATTTCTCCTTATTTCTAGGTTGGTTCTTTCCTTGGTTAATTTCCATCCATTTTTTTTGTTTTGTTTTCCATCCAGGTCCTTTGGAGAATAGATTGTAACCCTCTTCTTTGTGGCAGCCCCTCAAATATTGAAACACTGCTATCACGTCAGGAGATGCTAAGTTTGAATCTAGAATCTTGGCATGAAAGCTATGTGTTCTTTATCTGATCTGTAGCCCAGTTCCTTTTCCTAGAGTTCAGCAAAACATAGCTAATAAAATACTATTCAGGTAATACCTTAGTGCAGGGCTTTTCAACCTTTTCACCCATTGTACCACTTTTAGGATATGGCAACATCTGAGTACCACCAGTCGCCTAGCAAGCTGTCAAAAACTTGATGACCAAAAAAAAAGGAAAAAAGTGATAAAGTACAGATAGTCCTCAACTTACAACAGTTCACTTAGTGACTGTTCGAAGTTACAATGGCACTGAAAAAAGTGCCCCCCAAGCCACAGCCGAGTAAGACACCTGCCTGCCCACCCAGCGGCTCTCTTCCTCCTGTCCGAGGTTTTCATTGTTGTGAGCATTTCTGTTGAGGATTGGCAGTGGGGGTCGGGTGGGGGGGTGTTTGGTTCTTATTCCCCCGTCTACTGGGTGGTTGCAGCAGATTTCGGTCACTTCACATGACCCTGGGACAATGTGACTGTCATAAATATGAATCAGTTGCCAAGCATCTGAATGTAAATCACAAGACCCTGGAGTTGCTGCAACATTCCAGCTGATCGGCTCTTCTTCTGGGTTCAGCAGAAGTGCCAGGATCAGTGCTGCTTTCCAGCTGATCGGTGCTTCTTCAGGGCTCAGCAGAAGTGCCAGGATCAGCGCCGAGCTCCAGCTGGAGCCTGGCGCTGATCCTGGTGCTTCCACTGAGCCCTGACAGCCCCGAAGCACAGAAAGCGGCACAGATCCTGGTGCTTCCGCTGAGGCCTGACAGCCCTGCAGCTCCAGCCATCTCTCGCTCAGGCTTGTGCGGTGCTGCCATCAGTTCAGGTCATTCCCCTCCCCCACTACCAGTTTTCTAGGATGGTCGCGTACCACCTGCCAGGTACCAATGTACCACAGGTGGTACCCGTACCACTGGTTGAAAAGCCCTGCCTTAGTGAGAGTCTTGGTTTCTAAAGAAAATCAGCTTGTGTTGCAGTGCTACCTAGGTCCTCCTCTTCCAGGTGCTGGGAGTTTTCCTTCAGCCATCTCTAAAATAATTATGATCTTCCCTGTATTTTCAGCCTACGTCAGTTGGGTAGGGCAAAGACATAAGTTAGTAACCATGTTACTAACTTAACTGCAGTGATTCACTTAACAACTGTAGCAAGAAATGTCATAAAATGGAGCAAAACTCACTTAACAACTCTCCCACTTAGCAACATAAATTGTGGGCTCAGTTGAGGTCATAAGTCAAGAATTACCTGTATTTGTGTGAGCTGCTATTTAGAGTAAAATTGTATGTTCAGGAATATTTTGCAGTGCATCCTGATTACCATGTCAGAAAGATAGTGGAAGTTAGTTTGAAGGAAGCCAACAAATTATTTTCAAGGGGAAGAGGCCAAGCTGGAATATTTCCCTCGACACGTTGGTTTTCATGGATAAAAGTTGCTCTGGGATTGGTAATGAATTCAGATCCAGACGAGTAACTAATTTTTATCTGAAACTAAAACGACATATTTAAGAAAGGGTTATTTATACATTTCATAGAATTTTGTTCTCTCCTAATTGCTTTCCAAAAAACACCTGGCTTTTAATAGGATTGTGAACTGATGAAAAACTTGAACTCTGGTTGAGCTCATCTATTTTAGACACGAGGTGTGAGTTGCTCAGTTTAGTTTTAAAGCTGCTGCTGCTTATATATTTCTTAGTACAATCACTGTTGACATTGAGAGCCTTCCACCTTAGGCTCTCCTGGAGCTGTATCTGGTGGAATGTATCTGTCAGTCTTAGGCCATTGCAACGTTTAATTTTCCCTTGCATCACATTTCCTGCTTTACAGGTTTGTGACTATTGTTTTATATCCGGTTCATGTCTGGAAGCCAGGTAATTTGCAAATTGTTCTAAATAATAACATTCAGATCCCAGTAGAAATATTTGGCAGAAGTTTTAGGTTGCTGGTGTGTTAAATTCAGCATCACATTTTGGTCAATTCATTCTGAGAAATAAAAGGCATTTATTTTTTCTTAACTGGTAAGTGACATATTGCTCACTGGAAGCAATGTGTCCTATCATTTTTGGTATCTGTAAGGATTTTTGCCTTATTTATTTATCTATGGATAGTCCTAGCTTATGACTGGTTGTTTAACAACCGTTCAACATTATGGCAGATCTCCCCCAGAGCTACTTACAACATATTTTCAACAACTGCATACTGTGTTTCTCCTTAGCCCCCATGATCATATGATTGTATTTTGGGCACTTAGAACCTGGCTCACTTTTACGGTTATTTGCAGCATCCTTCAGTCACATGATTGCAATTTGTGACTTTTTTGCCACAAACTTTGGCAAACACTACTGTTTCACTTAATGACTGCTGTGTTTGCTTAGTGACTGCCGCAAAAAAAGTTGTAAAATCAAGTTTGATCACATATTGCCTTGACTTAAACTGTAACAACTTGTGACTCTAATTGCAGGTTCAATTGTAAGTTGAGGACTGTCTTTACTTACATATAAAGAAAAAAAGAAATCTTGCACCAACCTTTAGTGTCATTTTACAGAACTATCTTTGGACTCTGCAAAAGTTTCACTAGGATGTTAGTTTTCTAAAAGTTTAGTTTACCTTGTTAAATAGAACTTTCTCATTATTGAAATAATTTTGTAAAGAAGTATGTCTTCTGCAGGAGCCATTTTGTGAGTGTGCCTTCTATGTACTGAAATTCTAATTGTACCAAAATTGTTTTTGTCTACTGTGAATAGGATGTGTACCTGAATTGACTTGGATATGCAGTGAAATAGCAAATTGTTTCTTTGTAATATAGCTTTGTAAAACCACATATATACCACACACACACACACACACACACACACACACACACACACACACACACACACATGTTTTACATTTTAGGGAATTTAACTTCTGCAGATGAAAAACATATCTTAGTTTTGTTAGTTCCCATTGGAATAACTTGAATGAGGGGGAAAAGGGAGAAACATTATTTTTTTATTTATGCTTTGTGTTAAGACAGCGGTTCTCAACCTATGGGTCGCGATCCCATTTGGGGTCGAATGACCGTTTCGCGGGGGTCGCCGGACACCGTGGTCCGCCATTTTTTTTGCCCGTCGTGCGCGCGCCGCGCATGCGTGGTTCGGCCCGCCGCGCATGCGCGGTTTGGCCTGTCACATGTGCACCGCGCATGCGCGGATCGGCCCGTAGCACGCTATTGCGTGGTTCGGGCCATCGCATGTGCGCCGCGCATGCGCGGATCGGCCCGTCGTGCCGTGCATGCACGGTTCGGCCCGTCGCGCGTGCGTGCACGGCGCGGGTCGGGGTTGCGCCATGCATGGGCGGCGCAAGTGGGGTCTCAACCTGAAAAAGGTTGAGAACCACTGTGTTAAGAGCAAAGAATTCCAAAACCATCTTCCAGATGTGTCACTGTGTGTCACTATTCCTAATAAGATAGTTATTCTGCCTTCTTTACCTATTTTGCACTTTATAATATGATACTTTGCTATACTGTATGTTAATCCAGCAACAGCCCCTTTGGTTGAAACTGTATTTTACAGCTGTGGTCTTTATATGTCAGCTTATCTGTTGAAGAACTAATATTATGGTTGTTAGCGTGGGATATTGTGGTGAATCAAGATAGGGAAATTGAATTTGTCTAAACCACACCATATAAGTGCAGTGTATTTAATTCTTTTAAATAACAATAGCAACTTCATAGCTGTATAACAAAACCCAAAATATAGTAGCCTTTTGCAGAAAAACAGAATCCTGTGACAGCATAAACTTTCTTGGCCTAGATCTGATGTTTAGCAGAGATAAGTTATATCCCAATTTGGGAAATTTGTATTTCATGCAAGGGATCAGTATATGAAAACTTATACTGTTACAGTTTGCTGTTCTTGAGGATATCACAGCTTGCTTTGTTGCATTTTATGGTTGCAGTTAGATTCAAAATATTGTTTCAAGGCAAGATACCAATAAAAAATACTATTTCTATCACTATTATCTGTACACAGGTTTTTAGTACACATTCATTCTCATTCTCTCCCTCCTTCCCTCTCCAGAGAAATCTGGGAAAAACTGACAGCAATAGGGAGAATGGGATAACATCCCGCCCCCCAGGCTTCCTTGCTACCCCTCAGAGTGTCATGACATACAATTTCTGAACCCCTACAAACATCTTTCACTAAGATATATTTTATTATTGCTCTTTGTTTCTGCCTTCCAATTACTATCTCATTCATTAGCTCCTAGTAAAAAAAGGGTCTGTGAAGGCCAACATTATGAACAGAGAAGGAAGAAACCGTGGAATGCTTGGATTTTTTTTCTTTGAGGATAGGATACGTTGTATAACAAAGCATATAGATCAGTGGTTCTCAACCTTTCTAATGCCGCGACCCCATAATACAGTTCCTCATGTTGTGGTGCCGGGGGTGTGGCCAAGTGGGCGTGGCTACCAAGTGGGTGTGGCCAAGTGGGCGTGACCACCAAGTGGGCGTGGCAAGAAAGACAGCCCCGGCCACCATTAATGCTGTGCCGCCGCTGCATGTATTTTAATGCATGTTTACCCTGCCTTTAAATGTGGGACCAAAATTTACAGAAAGTTAGTAAATAATAAATAAGAACAGGCTGCTTTCATTTGAACCATAAATTATAGCAGGGACCTGGAGGGATTTTCTTTCAGTGAAGATAAAAGAAAGTATATGAAAGAGAGGGAATAAAAAGCAAAGCAGAAAGGAATAAGAAGAGTGAGAAATGGCATGGAGGTTATAGGTTTCGTGGATTAGAAATAAACAAAACAATTAAATCAGTTTTAAGAGAATAAATGGCAACAAATGGAAGATTCAAACTAGTTTTAAGGGAATAAAAGGAAATAAATGGAAGCATTAAACCACTTTAAACAATAAATGGAAGAATCAAAGCAGTTTATAAAAGGAAATAAATATCAGCAAACAAGAATGCTTTAAGAAAATTTTTGTAGCCCAGATGTGATAGCCTCCTCAGAGATTACATGCATATTTGTGCAGTTGTGCATTAGAATAGCACAAAATGTTGGTTTCAAATAATTTTATTGTGCAATAAATGAATGAATAAATGAAGCAACTTTGTTCAACCCCCCCTCCCATTTGCTAACAAAGTTAATAGCACGTGGGAGTCCACCCACCCCAGGGGTAGGCAACCCAAAACACTCAAAGAGCCACTTGGACCCGTTTCCCACCGAAAACAAAACACTGGGAGCCGCAAAACCCTTTTGATATCTAAAATGAAGATAACACTGCAGATATCCTTTTTTACCTTTAATGTGTGTGTTTGTGTGTGTGTGTGTGTGTGTGTCTTTGTGTGTGTATATATAAAATAAAGGTTAAAAAAAGGATATATGCAGTGTTATCTTCATTTTAGATGTCAAAAGGGTCTTTCTCTGTCACTTTCCTCTCTCTTTTTTTCTTTTCTCTCTTTCTCTTTCCTCTTTCCCTCTTTCCTCTAACTTTCTCTTTCTGTCTCTTTTATCCTCTTTCCTCTTTCTCTTCTTTCTCTTTCCTTTCTCTCTTTTCTCAATCTTTTTTCTCTTTCCTCTCCCCCTCTTTCTCTTTCTTCTTTCTCTCTCTCTCTCTCCCTCTTTCCTCTTTCCCTTTCTCTTTCCTCTCTCTTCTCTTTCTCTTTCCTCTTTCTTTTTCCTCTCTTTCTCTTTCCTCTTTCTTTTTCCTCTCTTTCTCTTTCCTCTAACTTTCTCTCTTTCCTTTTTCTTCTCTTTCTCTTTCCTCTTTTTTCCTCTTTCTCTTTCCTTTCTCTTTCCTCTTTCTCTTATTTCTCTTTCTCTCTTTCTTCTAACTTTCCCTCTCTTTCCTCTTTCTTTCTCTTTCCTTTCTCTTATTTCTCTTTCTCTTTCCTCTAACTTTCTCTCTTTCCTCTCTCTCTTCTCTTTCTCTTTCCTCTTTTTTCCTTTCTCTTTCCTTTCCTTTCTCTTATTTCTCTTTCTTTCTCTCTTTCCTCTAACCTTCTCTTTCTTTCCTCTCTTTTCTCAATCTTTTTTCTCTTTCCTCTTTTTCTCTTTCCTCTGCCCCTCTTTCTTTCTCTTTCCTCTCCCTCTTTCTCTCTCTCCCTCTTTCCTTTTTCTCTTTCCTCTTTCTCTTTTTCCTCTAACTTTTTCCTCTCTCTCTTCTCTTTCTTTTTTTCCTCTCTTTCGCTTTCTCTTTCCTTTCTCTTTCCTCTTTCTCTTCTTTCTTTCTTTCTCTCTTTCCTCTAACTTTCTCTTTCTTTCCTCTCTTTCTCTTTCCTCTCTTTTCTCAATCTTTTTTCTCTTTCCTCTTTTTTCTCTTTCCTCTCCCCCTCTCTTTCTCTTTCCTCTCCCTCTTTCCTTTTTCTCTTTCCTCTTTCTCTTTTTCCTCTAACTTTCTTTTTCCTCTCTCTCTCTTCCTCTTTCCTCTTTCTCTTCTCTTCCTTTCCTCTTTAGCAGGCAGAAGTTCCCAGCCGCCCCCTCAGGTCCTCAGCCAAACAGATGGGGAGGGGAGCAGGACGGGAGGCAGCGGCTCCCAGCCGCCCCCCCACGTCCTCAGCCAAACAGATGGGGAGGGGAGCAGGACGGCAGGCAGCAGTTCCTACCCACCCCCCATCTTCAGCAGAATGGGCGGCGAGGGCGAGCAGGACGGGAGGCAGCGGCTCCCAGCTGCCCCCCCCACGTCCTCAGCCAAACAGATGGGGAGGGGAGCAGGACAGACGGCAGGCAGCCAGCCTGGCTTGCCTCTGGCCTTGGTCCATCTCTTCGCTGCTGCGCCTGCTGCCGGAAAAAATGCCCCGGCAGAAGCTGCCTTTGTCCAAAGGCTGGGAGGAAGCTTGCAACTATGATATTGACCACGCCACCAAAACTACCAGCTGGGTCACCACGCAGGACAGGTGAGGAAGGACGGACCGGAGGAGGCTGAGCCAGTGGGCTGGGGATGAGCCTTACGGGAACTCCGGCGGCCGCGGGGTTTTTTGTAGCCAGTGGGCCGGTTGCGAAATTGCACGAAATGGGGGCAGGGTGTTCTGGGGCTGCTGGGGTGTCCGGTGGCCAAGCAGAGGAAGTTCAGCAGCAGGCCAGAGACAAAACTTACTGTTTTTGCTTGTTCTCTCTTGCTTTCTACTGCTTGTTCTCTTTCGCTTTCTGCCGCTTGTTCTCTGTCTCGCTTTCTGCCATGTGCTCCGAAACTGAAACTTCCTTAGTTTATATTGGCTTTCGAACACCAATAGAATAGAGTCTCTTGAATAGACTCTATTCTATTGGCTTTCAAAAGCCAATAGAATAAGCAGGAGTAGCATAACTAAGGAAAAGGGGGGGGAAATGGCGGACTGCGTTGTTTGGCGACCCCCGTGAAATGGTTGTTCGACCCTAAATGGGGTCGCGACCCACAGGTTGAGAACTGCTGATATAGATGGTTGAAATTGCTACCAGACTCTGCTCCCCTTCTGCTGGGAAAAGCTGACAGCACTAGCCAGGCAGAATGGAAACGAGACCCCTCGCATTTGTTACTCTTCAGAGGGTTGTGGCATTCAGTTTGAAAATTGAAAATCGGTAGGATGCATGCATGTTATGTGCAAATGTATTTTCTTCCATTTTGTTTCAGAATATTCAATATAACTTGATTGATAGTATAATGATTAAAGTACCAGGCTAAAAACTGGGAGACCATGAGTTCTAGTCCTATCTTAGCCATGAAAGCAAACTGGGTGAGTTGGGCCAGTCATGCTCTCTCAGACCAACCACCTCACAGTGTTGTTATTGTGGGGAAAATAGGAGGAGGAAGGTACATTGGATGTGTTTGCCGCCTTGAGTTATTTGTAAAAATAAAGGTGGTATACAAATAAATAAAAATAACTGTTGTAGTCAAACTATCATGTGGTGGCTTTCTTTATAATTTACAGAAATGTATAGTATATAAGATTAAGGCTGTAGTCTACAGCTATAGTATAACCTGACACTAAAGTAAAAACTACCAGATCACTGTATCATTTAACAGTGTATGTGAATCAAGCTTGTCTTTTCTGAAAGAAAAGTGAGACATGAATTAAAGAAATGTTTTGTTCTATCAGTAGTTTGCTCAGTCCTAGCCTTTTTCGGGTAGTTGTGCTAATGAACTGGTTCTCTACTCATGGTGCTAGCAGTAGGCATTCAACCTGAGAGATTTCTGCAGGATTGAAGAAAAGTAGAATGAAACTGCTTTGGGATTCAAAATCCTTTCATTTCCCAGGAATATCCCAGAACTGGAGATCTTTCTCCATCTGAAGAATTTGTTGAGAGAGACAATATGGCAGAAGAAAATGGGCCCAACACATGTGTACCTCCTGCTCCAAATAGTGTAAGCTGTCAAGGTTTTGGTGGGCAGAGATTTGCCACTTTGCATCCCGATTTAGATTGCCACATTATTTTTCACCTTCAAGTTTAATCAAAGTTTAAGGATTATTTGGCCATAGGTTGGACAACTTTCTTTGTAGCTAAGGGCTTTTAAAACATTTCTTTGTGATCGAAGAATCCATATGAAAATCATTCTTGATCTAAAATTTGAACAATTATCTATCCGATAACATTGCAATCAAATACTTAGCAAATGGTCTGAATATAACAACTTTGCTAGGTATTGCCTTTTGCAGGCTGTCTGTAAATAACATATTTGCGTTTTAAATGGTGCTATTAGTGAGAATTATCCACATGCATTTTCACATTGGGCAGAAACAAAATTAATTATCACTAACTATATGGCATTCTCTCAGGATCTGTTAACATTCGGTGAATATTCAGCTGGATAACTGTTCAGATAACATTAAATTTTGAAAGCTAGATCTGAATATCTTGTCTATTCATTAGTCCTTCATTTAGGCTTACAGTATATTTGATGAAAACCTCTTCCATAAGATGATCAACCAAGGTAAATATATCTCCTGAATGTGAAACAATTTGTAGAGATTAGTTCTTTCTAGTTTCTGAGTCATATTTCACCAGCAATAAGGCCTAGCAAATGCTCCATGTTTTGAATTAGGAGGTTTTCAAATTCATTGAAATCTATAAGAGTTCAGTATTGTTTTTGCAGTTCCTTCAAATAAGCTATTCTGCTTATTTGAAGTTATCAAAAGAGACCAGTTCTTTCAATGACATGGATTAAATATTTGTGTGACCCTTGAGGATGTAAGAATGTAATCCAAAGCTGTTAGTCTTTCCATACATGCTAGGAAGGTCCTAGTGGAGGGAGGGAGGGAGGGAGGGAGGGAGGGAAAGGGGGGGGAGAAAGAACATAATAGAATAGGAATAGAATAAAGGAATAGAATAGAATAGAATAGAATAGAATAGAATAGAATAGAATAGAATAGAATAGAATAGAATAGAATAGAATAGAATAGAATAGATAAACTTTCTAAAGCATCTTGTATTTAGAAGTAGCTATTTAGATAAAATACAATAAATCCTATTAACAGCAAACAAGAGAAATAGTGTTAAATGTTGTTAAAGAAGCTTGATGGCAGTGGTAATGGCAACAAGATCAAAAATAGACTGGCAGCTTTTAGGAGATTAGTTGCATCAACTCTGATTATTGAATTGTCCTGCACTGAATATCAGATCTCAGGGATTTCTTGAGAAGATCTTTTCTGCTCAGCACAAAATCTTTATCCCATTTAGTTAGGTGACAGTGGGCAATATGCCTCAGCTTCAGAGGTAGCCTGATTAAGTAAACTGAAATAGCCCGATAAATCAGTTGGAGGAGGGAAGGCCTCATGAGCAGCCAATTAAAAAACATTAATTATAATATATTTCATTTTTTTTTAACTTTTAATGCTGTTGTCCTGTTCTGGTCTGAGATCATAATAATAAACACTGAGATTGTGAAATATTAATGACAAAATGGCATCACTTGGAAAGGGGAGATTTTCAGCCTTTTTTTCATTTTGGGGGTTTTGATTTTTTTCAAATATAAAAACATGCATTAGGACTATTTTACTAACTTGCCAAGAAAAAAAATCATGAGGAAAATCTGGTAGTGTTTGATTATTTAGTGATCAACTTTGGTGGCAGAAATCGAGCCTCTTGATAGGAAATTTGCTCAAAGCTTCCATCATCTTGCATTCATCCTTTACTACTTTTCTCCTTCCCTAGCTTTTATTTTGTCTCCCATTTTGTTGTTTTCAGTGTAGTTTCATGAAAAACGGTTTACTCTTTATTCTTTAAATATTTTATTATTTCCATGTGCACTAATCATAATTGCTTTTTTTAAAAAAAAGTTTGACCCACTCAAAGCTAAAATGGCTTCCCAAGGAGTCTTTCATATCTCTTCAAAACAACTGGGACTAGCTTGAATTAGTGTGGCAACTATTACTTTACATTATTTTTTCATATGATTCAGAGTGATATGCTTGTGGTTCTCTGTTAGTCTTCTACTATATCTATTTCTGGAAAAAATATCCAGCTATGTATGTTACTGCATGTAATTAGTGTCATTTTTCTCTTCTATAGTTCCTTGGCCATTGGAACCAAAACTGGATACAGACTTTTTTCTCTGAGTTCTGTGGAACAGCTGGATCAGGTCCATGAAAGCAGTAAGTCCGTTGTGTTTTGTCCTGACAAAATAATAGCTGGTGATAATTTTTATTCTGCATTATAACACATTAGTGTGCCCCAAACGAGCAATTTCATCTGATCTTTCCTGATAGAAAGCAGATGGCATTTCTTGGCTGCAGCCTTACTTGTATTCAAACAGCCATGCAGCTGCAGCTGCGTTAAAGGGACAGTTACATGCTAAAGAAATCAAAACTGGGAAATTCTCTACTGTTTGATACCAGTATCAGTGTTGATTAAAAGCTTGTGAATCTTTTTGAGTTATCAACATTTCTATGTAAATATGACCATAAAACATGATCTGTTGTCCACATGTCCTAGCTTCAATTAGCTTAAAAAGGAGCCCAATTAAACAAATGAGTCAAAAATTACTTATTGACAATGACATTTATCTAGCACAGTGTTTCTCAACTTTGACAATTTTAAGGCATGTGGACTTCAATTCCCAGAATTCCACAGCCAGCATTGCTGGCTGTGGAATTCTGGGAATTGAAGTCCACATGCCTTAAAATTGTCAAAGTTGAGAAACACTGATCTAGCACAAGGGTAGGCAACCTTGGCTCTTTTATGACTTGTGGACTTCAACTCCCAGAATTCCTGAGCCAGTCATGCTGAGGGGAAAGGGAGAGGTTTCCAAGCTGCGCCATGCTGGCTCAGGAATTCTGGGAGTTGAAGTCCACAAGTCATAAAAGAGCCAAGGTTGCCTACCCCTGATCTAGCATGACATTGCTAAGAATCACAGAATGAAAGCTACAAAATAGATAGGCAAGGTCATGCAGGTTACAATCTGAGTTGGTTACCGGGACCAGAGATTTAGTCTTTCAAGCTTTTGAACTTATGCTGGAGCCAATCCTCGGGGAACTTCTCTATGTAAATACTACTCACAGAACAGCCTGGTGCACACATCGAGAGATACATTTCTTGAGGAGGGCCAGAGTCTGAAAGCTTGGAAGACTAGATCTCTGGTCCTAGTGACTGACTCAGATTAGATCCTGCCACATTATCCTGGGACGCATACATTTGCCTTCATTAGAGGCAAGGTCATTGCTGCGAAAGCACAATTGAATTTATGAGAGTGGCATTATTGATGTCTGTAACATAGCAGTATAGAAATTAGAAGTTTCTGTTTTAGATTTAACATGGTTTAGTGTTTTGTCCCCCCAAAAATTGTACAAGTAAATTATTATTATTAAACACAAGCTAGCTTAATATAAATTGTTTTTTTGAATTTAATTGAATTTCCTAACTATAATTAAGATTAATCATAGCTTATCTAGGTTTGGTTGATATGGAATTGCAAGTTTGTTTATACAATGCAGAAACTGAAACTTTAAAATTCTTGTGGCTATCCTGAGTGTATGAGTTGGGAGTAAGTCAAGGGCTGTTCTCCTACTTCATTGCATCCACGTCAGCTAAATATTATTTTAGCAAGTGAGTTCGTTGAATCTTACTCCAGCCATTTCAGAACTGTTGTTTCTGTTAGCTGTTTCCATGCAACTACTCTTCTTTTTCATATTTGATTCTTACTAAGTTACACTCAAATAGCCGAAAATAGTGTAGATTTGACCAAAGGAATATTTCCCAAGGAATTCCACTTACAAAATTCAAAGTTGATGGATAACCCTGCTTCCCAAGATTTAGCTCTCCCAGAAATGCAGGAATGAGCAGAAACCATAAAGAAAATGCACCACTAAAATATACCTGATTGCGAACCAACACTGTACACAGAAGAAAATAATTGACTAACCAAATGTCATAAACAATTTGAAAAGTAGGATTTAAATGTAATATATACAATTTAATGTCAAGTTTTCTTCTCTGAGTTTTATGCTTCGAATTATGTCATTGACTGACGTTTAGGTTTGTTGGGGCAGCTCTCCCAGAAGCTGCTGGGTATTGCTAATCCTCAAAGTTAGTATCTGAGCTGTGATGACTAAATGGCAGCAAAGAGGTATAAATGCACTATGATTAATCTCATGCAGACATAGAAACTTTCATCTAGTCCTGGCAACTGGGCCAGAAAAGACAGAGAAGAAAATGTAAATCTGGGACTAGAACGTCTAAGACCGAAGTAAACTACCATATCTGGAGTGTAAACTCTATACAACAATTAAATGGTAACAAAAACTACATAAAAGATTAAAATTTTGCTGCCATTTAATGGCTGCTCCCATTTGGGCAGATATGGTGGATTTGTCAGAGGTTATATCCAAAGGAATATAGTACTGTGCAGTGCAATCTTATATATATTGCAAATATTTAAACTTAAACCAGAACACAGGTACACAATGTGCTAACATCTCTGAAAAGCCTAAAAATATGCACAGATAGTCCTCAACTTAATGACTACAACTGAGCCCAAAATTTCTCGGTAAGTGAGACAGTTGATAAGTGAGTTTTGTCCCATTTTATGACCTTGCGTCCTCAACTTAATGACTACAACTGAGCCCAAAATTTCTCGGTAAGTGAGACAGTTGATAAGTGAGTTTTGTCCCATTTTATGACCTTGCGTGAACCACTGCAGTTATTAAGTTGTGGTTGTGAAATGAATCTGGCTTCCCCATTGACTTTGCTTGTCAGAAATTTGTAAAAGCTGATCACATGACCCCAGGATACTGCAACCGTCATAAATATGAGTCAGTTGCCCAGCGTCTGAATTTTTGATCACATGACTGTGGGGATGCTTGCAACAGTCGTAAGTGTGAAAACTGTCATAAGTCATTTTTTTTTCAGTATTGTTGTAACTGGTCACCAAACAAACCGTTGTAAGTCGAGGTCTGCCTATAGACCTCCATGAAAAATTAAAAGAAAATAATGGTGAATAAATAGTTTTGACTTCAGGAAAGGAAGAGAGGGAATTTTAACCATTTTGTGTAAAGTCAAACAGGAGAGCTTAATTTATAGTTCAGCATAACCTGGTAGGTCAGGATATATTGAACTATATTCTTACTTTCAGTACACAGCATACTATTCAAGGACAGAGTTCCAAGAATGTTTACATGTGACTCAGGCGGAAAAAAAAGGGATATCTCTGTGTTGCTACATTTCATGACAGAAGATAGTTGATTTTAAAGCTGGTTGAGAGCTCTTTAACATGAAATGCATGCAAATACAATGTATGCTGATGGAAAGTTAGACTTTTCATTCTTTTAATTAAAGCTAATTTTATCTTTTTTTTATCTTTATTGATTTTATTGTAATGTCTTTGCTGTGAGCCGCCTAGAGTTTATAAAAGTTGGGCACCAAGTTTAATAATAATAAATTTACTTAATTATTTAATATCTGTGACCTTTCTTCATTGTCTCAGCTACATGGCTATGAGTATTTCTAAAGAAGGTGAAACTGCCATATATAAAGGCCATTCTAAATTTTTAAAAGCCTGGTTTTTAATGTGCCTAAAAGCAATAATATTTTATATATTCGTTTGTTTGCTTGTATCCTGCTTTTATTATTTTTACAAATAAGGTGGTGAACATATCCAACACACCTCCCCCCTACTCTTTTCCTCACAACAACAGCCCTGTGAGGTGGGTTGGGCTGAGAATGACTGTCCCAAAAGAAATACCAGCTATATTACAGAGTATATAAAAGTGTTCCTTCTTTTCACAGAACATCATCAGATTTTGGGCTACCATACCTGGCTTGCAAAGATTCAGAAATGTTATCTTTTTGTTATCATGAATTGCTGATCCAGATTCTTACAGCTTAGAAATGGGAGCCCTACATTAGCATTATAATTTCTAGCCTCAAACTGATTTGCTTACCACTACCTCTGCTGGCATAACTACAAGGATTACATGATAATTTCTCTTTCTTCTTGAGGTTAATTATGGTTTTCTATGTCAAATCATAGCTGGTGTGTAAACTACTTAATCATTGCAAAGTATAGGGATCATATGGCACCAATGCCGAAATGTCTGCTCTGGCTATCAGTTGCCTGTTGGGCACAATTTAAAATGCTAATGTAGAACTTTGAATTGAAACAGATTAGGGCCAGAATGTGGGTAGGACCACCTTGTCTGCTAGAAACCTGCCCCTTTACTAAGATTTTATGGAAAAAGTCCTCCAAAGATGCTGCCACAGACTATTTGGTACTGCTCTAGTGTGGCCCCTAAACTACAGAGCAGTTCCTTAAAGACTGTGTTTATTTCCACTCTCCCGGTGTTTAAGTAAATGGTTTTATATCTTTTGCAAGGTGTTAATTGATAATGATTTTAACAACTAATTTGGTTTTCATGTTTATTGCCTTTTTGTTCCATTATTTTGCATCTATTATTGCAAGCTGCCTTGAGTTTGGAATAAAAAGATGGAAGGGAGATGAATTAATAATGGATAATCAATAATTAATAAGTAAATAGAATCAGTGTTTTGGCCCTTTCATCAATATTGGGATAGAAATGGTAGGATAGAAATCAAGTCAATAACCTTTTCCTTCCTTTTTGAAAACATGCTATTTCTATGACAATTTTTCACGCTTCCATTCAGATGAAATCCCAGATGTTTTCATTGTGGAGCGCCTCTTCTCCAGCAGTCTGGTGGTGGTGGTGAGTCGGGCGAAGCCGCAACAGATGAATGTCTATCATTTCAAGAAAGGGACGGAAATCTGCAACTACAGCTATTCTAGCAATATCCTTTCCATTCGGCTCAACCGTCAGGTAAAATCTAGAGGCTTTTTACTTGTCTGTATCACATTTACAACAGATAATAAGCCAGTGTGAGAATCTAATCAATGTTGATGTACTCAACTCACCATGATTCAAACAATCCATGGCTTAACTGAAGTGTCACCCTATCTTATATTTCAGAGTGATGTAATCTTTAATTACTCATTACCATGGTGGCACTGTAGTTAGAATGCAGTATTGTAGGATAATTCTGCCAACTGCCAGGAGTTTGATTCTGACCGACTCAAGATTGACACAGCCTTCCATCCTTTCGAGGTCAGTAAAATGAGGACCCAGATTGTTGGGGGCAATAGGCTGACTCTGTAAACCGATTAGAGAGGGCTGTAAAACACTGTGAAGTGCTATTGCTATTGCTATCACATCTATTCCATATCAAAGGCAAGCTTTAATCTTAGTTGAACTGCAGTCTTTCATATTTCTCTTAATTTTATGAAATGATCCATTTGCCTTCACGGTACATCTCCCTTCTAATATAGCCGCAGCATCTAATACGAAGAGTGAAGAACGTCATCTGTCGAGCATGGCTGCAAACCTTAACATAAAGTGCTAAGGACGTTGTGATGAAATGTTATTTTTGCAAATAATGAAAGTGTAAGAGTATTTGTGGCTATATTTCTTGATTGGACACATGAATGGAAACTTTTAGCATTTTAGAATAGAGGAATCCTTTTAAATTAAGCTGATGAAGCTTTTTAGTGCCAGGTCATTATTAGTCACATATGTTTGGCAAAATCAAACCTGGTTTCCAGTTGCCGAAAGGGTATGATAATTTATAAGCAGAATTTTTAAAAAATGGGAACGTGAATATGGGTTGTTCCTTTGAAACTAAGAGCCTGCTTTGTCTCAGGTTCTGATTCTCAACAAGAAGGTTCTAGGATTTTGGATGAACTGCTTTATGGTTTCTCCAGAAGCTTCTAATTTGTGGATGAATAAATAAATTATTTATAGATTATGAATTTGTCAAAATTCCAAACATGGAGGGTACTTAATCTTACCTTGCTTGTACACAGACTTTTGAAAATTGCCATTTTCTATCAGACTAATTTTATAAACCATGATTTAAGCAAGCTCCACCAGGATCCTTTGGGATTTAAGCAGGGAATGAAGGTATTGCCCTTCCATATTTTTTTTTTATAACATTGAGATTGCTGTTTGGTCATGAAGTCTTATCGAAAAAAATGTGTTTAATCCTTCGAAAACTCAAAACTTACAACTATCCATAACCAACTGTTTTTTAAGTTCACCACCATTGCAGCAACAAAGTATTTTATCATTGGATAGGCTAATTGGTTATTCCAAACACATTTTTCAATTATAATCATGGTCTGTTTCTTTAAATACATGAACTGGATTGTTATCCATGAAAACTTCTTCAGTAAGAGATTTCTTAATCTTTAAAGTGACAGAACACTTTGTTTTTGTTGTAAATACAGCTGTGGGAATTAAATTTCAAAAACTAACAATATGCTAGGTATGGTATATTTTTACTTGTCCTGACCTTTTCATGTAATGTGACGTATTGTATGATCTTGAGAGGGACACATGTGTCTCTGCTGTTTTTATGGTCAGGAAAAAAAAATCTACATTTTTGATTTGCCATGTAGCAACTAGCTTCCTTCTGGCGTAACTGAATATCTACAATTTTCCAAGTTGTTCTTTATAGTTGAACCATTTTAATCTCATTTAGTTATCCTTTTCTTTTTGTCTTTCTAATATCCTTTGTTCGTGCCTGGTGGAATATGCAAATGTCTCTTTTTCCATGGAATTTTTTCTCTCATCCCAATAGGAATGCGGGAGACTGTGTCTAGACCAGTTTTTCAAACTTGGCAATTTTAAGATGTGTGGACTTTAGCTCCCAGAATTTTGAACAATATGCTTCTGGAATAATGGCTGCTTTCTTGTTGGCACTTGGAATTAAGTCACATCGGAGTCTAGAACTTAGGTTCAGACACATGGCCCATTACAAAACAGCATGCATGGTATTAAGTCCTCATCTGAGAATCTAGTCTCAAACTAGTGTTGGAATGTTATTTTAAATCCTCACACTCATCAGAATTCATTATAAGAGGAGGAGGGCAGGTAGTAAAAACTATAGAGTATAAAGAGGAAAGGGAAAAATTCCAAAATTATGAATTTTGGATGTATCCCTTCTTCAGGGACACTTTGTAGTCTAGCTGAACCTGTTGTAAAACTTTCAATGTAATTTTAAAGTTATATTTCACTGGCATATGATTTTACTCAGAGCTCAGTGATCAGCATATATGAATTCCTATCAATGTCATGTACATTTTTGGTCAGACCCTTTTTTTTTTTAGAGATTTAGAAACAAAATGGGATATTAGGAGATATGGGGGAAAAGACAAGGAAATTTTAGTTTATGTTTAAATAAGTAGCCAGCTTCAGACAACAAGTGAGGATTTTTATATAGGCAGTACATTGCTCTTACAAAGAATTCTAGAAGTTGTAAAAATAGAGTATTTCATTGTAAAATCCAAATCTACCACTGATAATAACACAGGCTTAGACTACACTCTCTTCTGCATGAATCATATTAGTGGAAAATCTCTGATTACTTTAGCATTATATATGAGGTACTGGAAAATATAGTGCTACATTATTTGGAAATAACGTGTTTATTTATTGAAATAACATGGTTCAATCGCTTGACAGTCCTTGTTTGGAATGCTGTATCTAGAAAAAAAGGAGTTTGTTTTATAAAAAATAAATAAAGGATTTAAGTAGTGAATCCTATTTTTGCAATAATTTCAAATTTGGGTTTATGAACATAAAGTTCCTCTTAAAAACACTACATTTTCAGCGGTCTCAGGTTGCTAGCGTGATTTCAGATGCTTTTTGTTCTTTGCCTCGCTAGATCCTATAAATGGCTTTTGTGTTTTCATTGAAAAAGCTAAAAGATCTAGATTGTTGTAACCAGATAGTCCCAACATGGTTATACCATTAGCAATTTGTCAGAGATGATATTTTGCTTCTGTTTCTAATATGCATAGATGCTGGACAAGGAAGGAACCATGTTCCTATTTGCAGTATTATAATTTTTTTTGTAATTATCTAGCTTTGTTTAGGTTAGTCAATAATTAGCTGAATTGGCTAATATATATCTTCACAGTACAGTAATATAGGCTCAGAAATAAGTCACAATGGGTTTAATGGAGTTGACCTCCAGGTAAATGATTGCAGCATTATCTGGACAGCTAGTTATATGATACAATCAAGTAATTTTGGAGCATGTGTGTCCACTGATTTATTTTCCCAGTGTGCTTTCCATTTCATAGTACAGAAACTACAGCAGCTACTATAAATGCCATAATCACCATCATACTCCTAAATGTTGAGCATATTATCCCAACATAAAGTAAAAAAAATGAAAAATAAGATTGAAATTTCATGACATTTTAAAATAAGAGTGGGTACAAGGATATTGTGGCAAATCAAATGTGTTCACCCAAGAATGCAAACAAAGTCAATTATATTCCATCCTTGGGGGTTTTCAAGCAAACATTAAACAGCCATTGGTCTGGGATGATCTGAGGATTCCTGCCTTGGGAAGTGGTTGCACTAGAAAACCTCCAAAATCCCTTTCAACCGTAGGAGTCTAGAAAATTCTGGAATCATCACCAGGAATTGAGCTTGATTTACTTGAGGTAAAACATTTTTGTAAAGATAAAGTGTCACAGAGAACTATAGGGGCTGATGTGTCAGATGCTATTTCTGAATTATATCTATCTCTCTTTTCAAATACCAAGTCTGGCATGTTACAGAGAATTGTGATCTTGTTTCTGCCTATCACTTCAGCAATAGCTGAAGAAAAGACAATATAATTATGCAGTGCATATCAAAAGTGATAAAATTAGGAGTCCTCCTATTTACTTCCTCGAAGGTAGTTTGAGTTGGCCTGTGACTGAACCCTTCTGGAATGTCCTAATGCAGGGGTGTCAAATTGTGGAAACAGTGGATAGAATATATACAAGAGAAACACCAATCAAACAAAATGTATCTGGCGTATAGTTGAGGCTTGATGTGAGGAGTGAAGAATGTTTACCAAATTTGAATCGATTGTATTGGGTTGGATAGCAAGTAGCTTGAACTTTCCCCGGGTTTATGTATACAAAGACTAATACTTACTGTTGTATTTTATGATTTATGTTGACTGCTTTTTAGTATGCTATCATGATTAATGTTGATTGCTTTAATAAAAAATTTTTTATAAAAAAATAAAAAATTGCCGGCCCACCGGCTGGTTGCGTCATGCAGAGGCTGTGCCCACCCCAGCTCCAGCAATGCAAAAAAAGTCGCGATGCCTCACGTGACGCGGCGAGGTTGACACCCGTGCCCTAATGGGATCTGGCAGCGCCTTGAGGTCTTTCTAATGTCTAAATAACAAGAGTTTTGTTTTAATTTTTTTATCCTTGCAGAGACTGATAGTTTGCTTGGAAGAATCTATTTATATTCATAACATTAAAGACATGAAGCTTCTGAAAACAATCCTGAACACCCCTCCTAACACCACAGGTAAGGGAACAAGCATGGATTGCCAAAGAGGAGTAAAGGACTTTGTGAAAAGAAGAATCTTTCTGATCTTCTTCTCTTCATAGTGCCAGTAGAAAAATGTTCCTGCAGCTTTCTGCAATAGACATAGTTTGTTACCTCTAACTGTAGCTGTAAGCAGATTAATTATTGTTTTGGCTGTTTTCTGTTCTAACTGTTGCATTATAGCTTTCCTCGGAGTTATTGCAACATAACTATTTCAAGAAAACATATAACACTTCTGCTCCCTAAACCAATGCTCAGCTTAGTCTCTATTGTTACAAATCTGTCCTGACTCCAGTGCAGGGCAGTGGAAACTCTGAAGAAGGTATGTGTCAATGGTAACCTCAGTAATTCTGAGGCAAGATGCTCTTTTGCTTTCCCCATGCAGTCCAGCTAGCAGCCATTTGCTATTGTATAATATTGGCTATTACAGGTAGAACTCAACTTACGACCACCATTGAGCCCAAAATTTCTGTTGCTGAGTGAGACATTTGTTAAGTGAGTTTTGCCCCATTTTATGACCTTTCTTGGCAGAGTTGTTAAGTGGATCACTGCAGTTGTGAAATTAGTAACACAGTTGTTAAACGAATCTGGCTTCTGCACTGACTTTGTTCATCAGAAGGTTGCACAAGTTGATCATGTGATCTTGGAACATTGCAACCATCATAAATATGAATCAGTTGCCAAGCATCTGAATTCTGATCACGTGACCCTAGGGATGCTGCAGTGGTCCTAAGTGTGAAAAATGTTCATACGTCGCTTAGTTCAGTGCCATTGCAAGTTTGAATGGTCACTAAACAAACTGTTGTAAGTCAAGGACTACCTGTATTAGAAACTTTTCTAAGACTAAGGAACATCAATAATTTGCAAGTATACCTATAATTGTAAATAATAGGATTGGCACGGACAAGCAGTTCTCCACTTAAGTAGGTTCCCCAAATAATTTTATCTTACCTGTTTGTTCATTTTTAATATCCCAAAAGTCAGACAAAATCTATACTATAGGGAAGGTTCCTGATATTTTGCTGATATATAGATACATGCACTTTCAAAAATAATGTGATTGTTTCTTCTACAATGTACAAGCTCTTTCACTTCATGGGAATATTGCAGTTTGAATGGTTGAGGACTTCTGAGGCAGCACCTTTATAGTTATCTGGGATTATCATATCTGGACTGCAAAAAATCCAGATGTTTATTAGATGACAATAGAACAATACAGGTAAAATATCTCTCTGCCACCATCTAGTAATTGTCTGGATTTCTGGAGCCCAGATCTGGTTGTTTACTTTATCTTTACTTCTCCAATGCAAATACAGTAGCAAAATTAATAACTTCACATCTTTCTATTAATAACCAGGAACAAAGCATTTTGTAGGACATATTATTTCTGTATAACATCATTTAGACCTTCACAGAGGCTGTATCTATCTATCTATCTATCTATCTATCTATCTATCTATCTATCTATCTATCTATCTATCTATCTATCTATCTATCTATCACTATTTGATTATACTTGTATGCCTATTCTGCACTTTTCTGAATTTTGAAATGAAGCTGGGAATTCAGAAGCATAAATACTACATATATTTGAGCAATTTAAACCTAAATATATGTACTTGTCCAATTTATAAAAATTACAGACTAATAAGGATGCAGGCCAAAATGAACTTATGTTTGAGAAAATGGGAGCCAAAATAAAACGGAACTTAATAGATTTTCCCAGCATAGCAACAGACTTTTTCACAATGGGAATTTTTTTCTTCCCGGGAGTATAGTCTCTGTCCTACAACAAAGTATGCTAATCAACAACAAAAAAGACAGTTTGGGAGCTTGGGTTGTTCTGGATGAGGGATGAGAAACTATGGATTATATAGGACTGTTTTGGCTCCAAACTTGTGTAACAACCAGCTGAAATATGGCAATAAGTTGTCAGATTCTGAAATTGTAAAAAAAAAACATTTTTGGAAAAGAAAAATAGTGAATTTCTCAGGTGGGAAAGATCAGGTCTAATGTGAAGGTCCAATTAGTAAACTGATTTATTGCAAAAAAATCTTTTAGGAATCTTCTCAAATAACAGTTCCTATTTAGGGTTAGATAAGGGTCAACAGAATTAAAGTCCTCTTGTGGCTATGTAAGGATTCTAGGCTGATCTCTCTTTTAACTCAACCACCAAGTTCTGCCGCTCTTCCTACAGAATTAAATGTGCTAAATATCTTGTAACTTTAATATAGCTATTTTATTTTAACAAAAAGGAGGCACTAGATCAGTTCTGGATCAGCCCTTCGGGAGATGTCATCTGTGACATGTTATCCCCTTTTGCTCTTGGCACCCTAAATTTTTAAAAATGCAATTTATGGTCACTCAATATATTAAATTTGTTTTTCCTTAAAGCAGCATAAAATTGGTCCCGGGATGACATAAATCCATACTTCCTGTCTGCCATGCTTTTCATGCCAATTCTGTAACACAACCTGCTAAATATTATGTTTGGCCCAGAGCCAAGTGGCACTTAGAACTACAAAGAGAACTTTTGAGTATTAACAGAAGGACTTGCTCTTCATCTGTGGCTGGACTTTTAAGATATTTGCAAACATCATTTGTATTTATGGTATTAAATGTGCCTGTAGGCCAGGACGGTGCTCTGTAGGAGGGAGAAAAAGTAAAGTGTGGGATTGGAAGACTTAAGGCAGGGGTTCTCAACCTTGGCAACTTTAAGACTTGTGGACTTCAACTCCCAGAATTCCTCAGCCAGCTTTGCTGGCTGAGGAATTCTGGGAATTGAAGTCCACAAGTCTTAAAGTTGCCAAGGTTGAGAACCCCTGACTTAAGGAATCTTAATGGAGCACCTTTATGAATCTTTAGTTTTGTCTGTCCAGCATAGTAATTGTCTTAAGGATTCTTGGAGTGGTGGGTCAAACACATGCAGCAAGTTGGAGAGGCCTGATCTGTATGAGTGGGCTTTTCTCTGCTTTCTGACACAGCACATTCTGAATCTTCAGCTGGATTATCTGTGTGTGCTGCAGAACTATCCCCCATTTACTAGAGTCAGTAGTTAGTGTGGAACTGTGCTTGCTGCTGAAATGTGCAGAAAAATCGGGTAACATGGGTTGTAGAAGATGGGGAATACTGTATGCAATAAGGTTTTTGTGTATGGAAAAGAGGGAATGTGCACAAAATGGATTTTGTTTTGAGCTTAACAGTGTTTTGAGAACATTCTGTTGGAACAAAACATGAAACAGTTTCAGCATTGTGCATTCCCTTGCGACAAATCTCAAATCCCCAGACCCAACCGGACAAAGCCCTGCCAACATTTGCACCCCCACAAAAAGGGTCTTTCGATGGTCATCACTGCACCTATTGTTTTCTGGTAGTTTTGTGTTTTTAATTTTATAGATTTAATTTTATTTGGCTTTTATGTTTTTCATATTTTATGGTATAAGCTACTGGAAATTGACTTCTGAGTTCTGCAGCTTATAAATTAAATAAATAAAAGCCATTAGGCACACAATCTTTGTTCAACAAAAATAATGAAGACGATATTTTATATTTCATTTGCCAATACATTTGGGGGGGGAATGGGGGCTCAGACAGGCCAAATTGGCAAATACATCTTCGCAACAAATGCATTTTGAATTGCATCTGTGGTGCACAAGAGTGTGAGCATAGTGTACAATTTCTTACGAGTCCATAATCAGGAGGGCAGAAGAGCAAGCATAAAGTGCTAATTGGGTTTTTTTTTCCAATTCATTAGATTGTTCCCCAAATAGGTCTCCCTCAACCACTCAAGACTAAATCCACAATGTATGAGCAGAGTGGAGAAGGGGTGGATTTGACATCATGATATGCCACTTTGTTTAGTATTATTAATGGAAGTACCCGATGGTATTTCAGATATTCTGAGGTTAAAACAGGTATTTTGAGTTTAATATAGGCCTGTTTTAGGTTGAGACTGAGAATAGGTCACTTTTATCAAATGGAGTCTTTCAGTGTAAATCATTTTGAACAAAGGATTTTGAATGTCACTAAGAAATTATTTAATGAAGCAGGCAATTCTGCAACATTGCGAACATAGGATCTGCAAGTGGTTAATAATTTTTCAGGCCAGGGAATCCAAGTTCTTCGAAAAGAAGAGAGATAATTAGCTGCCCCTAATTTGAACTCTTTTTTCATTGAAACAGATTTGGGGTTTTGCTTTAAACAAGATACAAAGGGACTTGGAAAGTTGTCTATGGAGAGTCTCAATTTCCAGGTCATGGTTGTCCCAAAGGTGCTTTTTTTTCCAAAAGGAAAAGAAGAACCAAAGAAGCTTTTTGGATGAGAAGCAAAACGTTTTCAAAGAAAAAAACCCAAGAAAGTCCAATTGCCTTTTGGAAAAAAAGCACTTTGGATGACTTCGAAAGTTAAAACAACTTTAGCTTGCAAAGAAGATGGATTTTGAATCTGTGAAGATCCTTTGTAATTGCTGATATGATATACCTAACATTCTAATTCCTTGTGGCTTTCATAAAGTAGTAAAAATAAGGAAACAAATGGGAATAATATTGGATATAGTGTGTTATTGGTGGGTATCTCTTTACATAGTGGCAACCACTGTGCAATAAATCTTTAAATTGCTGTCCTGTGGTTTTTGAACCATTTCTAATTTTTGCTACTGCTTTTTACTCTTTCTGCTTAGTGGGCCTGCTGATCACTTTCCGGTATAGTAACAAAAGCACTCAGATCCAAGTGAATTCATTCTTTGCTTACACACATTCTTTGGCTGTGCCAGTTGTGCGTTAGACCATGAAACTAGCCTCCTCAGCAGTTCCCCAGGGGGATTCCATTGGTATGAAAAGCCTTTATCCAGTTAAAGGTGGATTTGTGAAGGGAAAATCAATCAGAATGTCACATTTGGTGGTCAGATTCTGAATGGAACTATACCATTTGCTGCCTGTAGATGTCACAAGAGTCCAGATGGTTTTTGTCCAGAATGCTTGTGGCTGCCAGCACTCTCCGGCATGGCACAGGTTAGGCTTTTCCAGGAGAAGCCATGCCATGATCTGTGAACTCCTTACTTCTGTATCCCTGAGCTTCAATTACTTGCTGACCATACTATTTCTTCTCTTGGCAGGTTTATGTGCACTTTCTATCAACCATTCCAACTCCTATGTGGCATATCCTGGTAGTCCTGTTGTCGGCGAGATTGTGTTGTATGACGGAAACAATTTGGTAGGTGCGAAAATGAATCACAAAGGTATTCTGGAGCGCAGATTTGGTAACTGTGGCTTGAGAGTCGAATTTAAATAAGGTAGGAGCATTATGTAGCACAGAGGTCCCCAACCTCCACAGACTGGAGAGTGCGTGGTTTTGTGTGTTGCCTGCATCCCACGGATGGGGCTTTGCTTGTTTGTGCAGACCGGTTGCTGGAATGTCACGGCCTGATATCAGTCCATGGCCGGGGGTTGGGGACCCCTGATGTAGGATGCAGCATATGCTTAGGGCTGTGCAGAAAGTTGTTTTTGTTTTGACATTCTGGAGTTCATTTGGGATATTTTCCTTTATTTTTATTGTTTGCTGCCATTGTTTTCCCCAACTGTTTTCCCAATCCTTCACATCCGCCTGTTGAATAATCACATTTCTTATTTCAGCTTAATGAGAATCCTATCAGGAGCATGATTAATTCACAGTAGAGGGATGCAAGAGAGAGAAAACGTGTTTAGTTCTGTGCATGGAACAAATATTATGGGGGGGGGATTCAGCTAGACTCGGTTGATTTGTCCCTGTTCTTCTCTAGTTAGAATCATGTGGTAGTCCAGGGTTTTGCCCGAATAAATTTAGAATAGATGGGTAGAGCAACACTGATATACTTTGCTCCTCTAGTGAATCAGCCCACCTACTGATTATCCCAGTGCCTTTCTTCTCCTTCCCTTCATTGCCACCACCATTCTTGAATTCAAGATCACTAACCTAACTGGTCCAAGTCTATGTAGGCCTTCCCCTCATTGACCCAATATCTTTCTTATCCTTACTTTCATTGTTGCTACATGCTGCTGTCAGCTCTACCCTTTTTTCACTGATTCTCTCTTTAGAATGTATGTGTTCCAAATTATGTCTGGACCACTAATATATCTTAGGGGCAAGACTAATGGAATGTGCATATTACATCCAGGCATCCAAACGTGTTTGTTTTATACCTGGTTCCACACACCGTACATTTTGCATATACCTATATCATAATGTTAGATAGGCAATGCATTTTTTTACGAATATATGTGTCCCAGGATAATGTTGCAGGATCCAATCTGGATCAGTTACTGGGACCAGAAGTTTTGTCTTCCGAGCTTTCGGACTTGTACTGGAGCCCATCTTCAGGGAACTTCTCTCTAGCAGAGTGTGTGCTGTTCTGTGTGTGGTATTTATATAGTGCCTGTTGTATGTGGCTTTTTAGATGTTGATTGGGCTGTTGATAGCTGGCTGTTAAGTTGTTGGCTGTCATTTCCTTGTGCTGCCCGGCCCTCACATCCAAAGTAATGAATAAGCTGGTGGTAAATCAGCATTTCTGTTGACTGACGGGCCCGTTTCCCAGGCACGGGAAATGTACAAAGAAATAAAAAGGACACCAAATAGGATCCCCAATATCAGGAGTCATTGCAGAAACAGTCCTGCGTGAACACCATGAATTTCAGAACTACACACCTAAATTTTGGTGCCATTATGTGCATGACACGTTTGTCATCATCAAGAGAAATGCACTTAAAGACTTTCATACCATATTGAACTCCATATTCCCCGACATACAGTTCACAATTGGACGAAGAAACAGCTATGCAATTACCATTTTTAGATGTACTTGTCAACAGACAAGAGGATAGAAGCCTAGAAACCACAGTTTATTGCAAGGCCACCAACACTTGACACATTCTGAATTTCAACAGTAACCATCCACTGTCACACAAAAAGAGTTGCATCAGAACACTATGTGGCAGTATGAGAACCCACTGTAGTACCCAAAAGTCCAAACAGCAGGAGAGCAGGTACCTACATGAACAATTCAAGCAGAATGGGTACCCACAATCATTTGTTGCAAGATCTCTGTGTAATACCGTGGGGAGAGAAAGGAAGACAAAGTACAAGACCAACCACACGGCACACCCTGTCATACATCAAAAACATTTTGGATGCTGTAGAACACAGCTTCCGAGATCTGGAAGTGGGCATCAGACACCACCCAGAGGCTAGCATACGAGGAGAAATTATGTATTGTAAAGATCGCATGGAGGTGGAAAATACTTCCAATGTAATTACCAAATCCCCTACATGGATTGCCCCTGTGACTAGGTAGGACAGACTGGGAGGAAGCTAACCATCAGATTGCAAGAACACAAGCGAGTGGTCAGATGAGGAGATCTGAACTCATTGGTAGCCTCACATTGCAATGAACAAGGACATACATTCAATTTTGCAGCTACTAAGATTGTTGGACGAGCAAGCACAAAAACAGCCAGGGAAGTGATGGAAGCCAAAGAAACGCTCCCTCATCAACAACGCTCCCCTCATCAGTCAATAAGAATGCTGATTTAGCACCAGCTTATCAAGTACTTCAAATGTAAGGGCTGGGCAGCACAAGCAAACAACAGCTGACTTAATAGCTTGCCATCAACACCCCAATCAACATCTAAAAAGTCACATACAACACCATATAAATACCACACACAGAACAACACACACTGCTAGAGAGAAGTTCTCTGAGGATGGGCTCTGAGTTTCTAAAATCTCAGAAGACAAAACCTATGAGTCAACTCTACAAATGAGCATGGCTGCAGCCATTTTCCCTATTAATTTTCGGTTGCCACATAGAATGGGGGGGGTGTTTGCCAGGTGCTTTGCTAGTATAAATAAACTTTTATCCCATGGGAACCAAGGTCATTGGCTGCTCTCGAGACTGCAGGCTGGGCATTGCGTAAAAAGCCTGCCAAGATGTATTGGGGAACCTAATTGCTTGCACAGCTTTGGGGGTGGGATTTTTAAACTTTGTATTGGAGAATTGTTACCTGTGTCTCCAGACTTGGTTTCACTTTTGACTTGCCGATACTTTGTAACTAATAAATATGTTCTTTGAGGAATTTGCAAGCCTCGGAGTTCTGCTTTATTCGTCTCTGTCGGAACCATGACATTATGGTCCCAGTGACAGACCAAAACTGGATCCTGCAATGTATTTTTTTACTTCATTGTCTCTTGTACTTTGATGGGCTGAAATATATTTTAGTTACTATAATCACAGTTTAATTTCCCCCTTCTTAACAGAGAGATGTTTGTTCTATTTCTGCCCATGAAGGACCCCTTGCAGCCTTGGCTTTCAACTCTACAGGTTCAAAACTAGCAAGTGCTTCTGAAAAGGTAAGTCAACAATGTGTTGGGAGATTAACAAGTAGATCTTGTTTTCTCAAAGGAAATGGACTAAAGAAGACAAGTATTTGGATTATCATTTGATTCTGCTGGATATCTTTTTTCCACCTGTAGTAAAAGCTTTATTGGGAGCTGCCGAGAGATGGCTATAAGATAGGCAGATATATACATGTTTTAAATAAATAAAATTTCGTTTAGTTTTTTTTCCTCTCTTACATTTATGCTGCCTCACTTTCCCTTCAGCCTAGGACAAAAATTTATTCATTCATTTAGGTTTTTTCCCCTCTTGATTCTTTTATATTTTTTTCTTCCCCATATCATTTAGTTTTTTTTCTCTCTTTAGTTTTTCTGTCTTAGGTTAATGCTGTCTTGCCTTACCTTCAACATAGGACAAAAATGTAGTCTAGTGCTCTAGATTTTCAATTTATTCTCCTCCACCTTTCAAACATTTTTGTTATCTCAATTAAATCCGATAGCCTTTATGAACGTGACCTGAAGAGACGTCTGTCCAACAGTCCCATTCATTTGGAGTGCTTAGTCATTCAAGAGACTGTTTAGAACCCAGAGGAGTGAAAAGCTTTTTGATGAAAAAGTTTTTATCAAAAGAACTGTTGATGAAATAGCAGAAAAAGGGTCCCGAATTGTTTAACTTGAAGGGCCTATATTAGGCCACCATTTCCAACCTTCTTCTCAGTATGGGAATTCACATTTAAAGCATCCCAAACAATGTATTTCTTGACCTCTTCCAATGAAGGAAGGGCCTATCATCTTTTCCAGTAATTAATTTCACTGTCAAACTATTCTTAAGAGTCTGTTTGACTGAAATCAGCCTTCCTCTAACTTCATTTTTCTGTGTCCAGCGTTCAGAAACTAGAGCAGTTTTGACCTTTCAGTTATTTAAAGGCTGTTATCAGAGTCATCACTCTACTTCTAGTTGTACATTTACCTCTATCTACTAGCTGGGTCATACACCTAGAAATAGGTTGAATCTTTGTCATTCAGGTCATAAATGCTCAGGAACATATCTCATAGAGATCAGAAGTCCTTGTTCTAAGACCGCATTTTATGACCCAACGAGTAGCCACCCAACCTAAGCAAACATTGCTTCATCCTAAACAATATTTCCTCAGATGTAAATTCTAGAAACAACAGCTTTCTAATAATGTTCTGTGGCATTAGCTAAAAGTAAATCATCCATTTATTTGTGTGCTTATTTAGGATGGACTTTGCTCTGATACCTACCTATAATTGTTCCTAGGATAATTTTTAAAAAATCATTATTATTGTTAGAGCCTATCAAGAAACTTACAAATTAGAAAACAGGACAGATGGAGATGTGGGAGGATGGCTAGGAAGAAGGCGGAAAGGACAGATAGAGAAAACATAAGTATTTGGAGTAAGACCACCCCTTTTTCTGCCACTGAGGATCTTTTAATTCATTCTACTTTGCTGTGTAGTAAGTGTGGTTGTGGTTTGCATGTAGTTCTGTGACTCTCCAGTTTCCCATTGTGGAATTCGGTCCATTTTCTGTTAAAAAAAAAACCCCAGAATAGCTGACTTGAGCATCTGTTAGCTTTAATCCACCTATTTCATAACTATAAAAAGCCTCTTCTATGACCTTAAAGTGGATTTAATCTGGTAGAATCTCTATTAGTCTCTCTGATGATCCAACTTTTCTGCTCCTTGCTACAAAATTGTTATCCATGCAAAGTAGAAAGGATGGTAGTATCTCCTCTCCAAAAACAAAACACTGCTATTACTTTTCACGCGATAGTCTCTTACTTTTGTGTTTTCTTGTCTTTCCTTCCAGGGAACTGTCTTTCGTGTTTTTTCCATCCCTGAAGGACAAAAGCTGTATGAATTCAGGAGAGGAATGAAGAGGTTGGTCTGCTGCTCTTATGCCAGTATTTCACTTGAAATAACAGGTTATTGATTTTATTGGATTCTGAGGCTGCCTAACTCCAAAAATATTCTGAGCTGCTTCATTGATTGATACCTGCCACCAAGTCATTTTTGACATATAGATTTCTCCGTGATGATCTATCCCTAACCTGCTCTTTCAAGCGAGCAGTTTAGAATATTTAAAAACATATGCAGGTAGTCCTCAACTTGCAAACATTCATTTAGTGACCATTCAAAATTATAACAGCACTGGACAAAGTGACTTACAACTTTTTTTTTTCACAATTAACAACTGTTGCATCTCCATGGGTCTCAGGATCGCAGTTTGGACTCACTGTATTTTGGACCAGCTATAGCCTCCAAATTGTTTTCAAGGGCAGCCATATGTAAGGTGCATTGCAGTAACCCCAGCTGTGAGATGATTAGGTCATAAGCGATCATCTGAAGGGCCTTGTGATCAAGTAAAGAGTGTAGCTAGGATACAAGGTGAACCTGTGCAAAACTCTCCTGGTCACAGCTTCCATCTGCTCTTCAAGCTACAGCTGCGAGTCCAGGTGGACTCCCAAGTTGCACGCTAGTCTCAAATGGGAAATGCAATGGTGAAAGCATCCCAGACCCAGCAGTCCAGTTACAGCCATTCAGTCTTGAGCTGAAGATTTTCCTCATCCAGTCTTGGGCAGCCTTCATACTCTGGGTCAATACACTGACAAATTTACCTGCAAAATCCAGGGCTCACCCAGTAACTTCATGTGGATGTTAAAGAGGTAGAGTGAGAGCATCAAAGCCTCAAGCAACCCTTTTGTCAAACTGAGTGAAACCAATCTCTGAGGAAAAAGGCAAACTATGGCAGCATATGAGCTTTACGTGGGGCTGCCTTTGGGAAGCATTTAGAAGCTTCAGATGGCATAGAATGCAGCTGCACGGGTTGTAAAATGGTGTCAGCTATTCCGCGCATGTAACATCACTACTTTGGTTGCCAGTATTTTTCTAATTGAAATTCTATGTGCTGGTCATCATCTCTAAAGCCCCTCATGGCCTGGGACCAGGTTACATGAGGGGTCACCTTCTTCCAATTGTTTTGTCTCTCCAATCTGGTCCAGCAGGATAGGCATGCTCCAGGTCCCATCGGTCAAAACATTTGGTTGGCAGGAACCAGGGGATGTTGCTTTTCTGCTGTAGCTCCTGTTCTCTAGAGCAAAGGTTCCCCAACCTTTTGAGCACCAGGGACCGGTTCCATGGAGAGAGGTTTTTCTGCGGACTGGAGGGTGTGTGGTTTTGTTTGCTTCCTGCATCCCGCAGTTGGGGCTTTGCTTATTTGTGTGGACCGGTTGCTGGCATGCCGCAGCCCAGTAGTGGTCCACGGACCAGGGATTTGGGACCCCTGCTCTAGAGTACCCCCTTCCTGAGATTAGGATGGCCCCACTTTTGGAAGGCCTTGAAGAGGAAACTTTTCAATGATACATTGTGTATTATTTTTTTTATTCTAAAGTAGTAAGACTTTGGGATATTCTTATGCAGAAACACCCACAGAAATAAAAACACAGGGAAAGTGAATGATTGATTTGCTAGACCTCTATCCTGCCTTTCATTTAAGAGTTCAGAGTAATTTGCATAGTGCGCACTCCTTCCATGTTCTCCGCAACGGTAACCCTGTGAGATAGGTTTAATTGAGTGATTAGTCCAATTTCATCCAGAAAATATCCAACAGCTAACAATGGATTAGAATCCGGTTGCTGTGCTCCTAGACCAATATTCTCAATGCTATATCCTTGCTAATAAATCCTTCAGGGGATTTAAAAAAAAAGTTTTCCCATCCTACAAGAATCTCTCAAGCTTACTTATTTACCTTTTCCTATTCCAGTTAAGTTGTCTGGGTTCTTTCTTCCCTTCACTTTAGGTATGTGAACATCAGCTCCCTTGTGTTCAGTATGGATTCCCAGTTCTTGTGTGCATCAAGCAATACTGAGACAGTGCATATCTTTAAGTTGGAGCATCTCACCGACAGGTGGGTATCAAAATGATGCTATACATGTGCCATTGAGAACTGAGCTGTATCAAGGAAAGTCTCTCTTGATAAGTTCTTGTAGATGGAAGCTGAGAAAAATACTCCACAGAGTAGATCTGCTTACAGCTAAGGTTTACTTATTGGGAGAATTACTCTAACTGGCTACAGATGTTTTTCTACATGGATCATTCAAGCTTTGATTTGGCAGCAAATTTGACCATCCCAGAAAGCCTGTTGGCAAAATGGAAAACATGGATTGTTCATATTCAACGTATTGCTAATTGATTCCAGGACTTGGGTTTTGGGTGGTTATGTGTTCAAGCTGACTCTTTTCCAATGGCTGACTGCAAATGGCAGTACTGGCATCTGTAGTTCTGACACTTGTGAAGCCACACAATGAGGTACAATTGTGGTACAGAAAAGGATTTATTTGGGTTTGTAAAAGCAGTTGTATACCAAGTTGAGGGATCAATTAGGGGAGCTAGGAATATCAAAGTAATGGACTGAAGCTGGGCTCAGAAGTGTTGATCAGAAACCTGTTGTGTGGCCAAGACTTGGTTTCCTGGCCATAGTATTTATCCTAGACTTGTTCAATTTTTATTGGGAAAGTGGACATGCTGCAGTTATGCTATCAATACAATCATAGAAAGGGTTCTTTGCTGCTCCTGTTTTTAGTCTTTTATGCAGCTAGTTTAAGGCTTGGAGCTCCTAGCAAAAGTGATTGCTTTTGACCCCATGCTTACAAAATGAGAATGTTTGTATTATTTATTATTAATTTATTATTTATTAATTTAATTTCTATGCCGCCCTATTCCGGAGAACTCAGGGCGGCTCACAACATGATAGAAATTACATTATATACATAAATATAAAAACCCTTAATTAAAAAAGAAACCAATCATTCCACAAACATACACTGGCTAGGGGCAAGGTGTTAGCTGCCCCAGGCCTGCCGGCAAAAGTGTGTTTTAAGCAATTTACGAAAGGCTGAGAGGGTGGGGGCGACACGGATCTCCGGGGGAAGTTGGTTCCAGAGGGCCGGGGCCGCAACAGAGAAGGCTCTTCCCCTAGGCCCCGCCAGGCGACACTGTCTGGCTGACGGGACCTGGAGAAGGCCCACTCTGTGGGCCCTAACCGGCCGCTGGGATTCATGAGGCAGCAGACGGTCCCGTAAATAACCTGGTCCGATGCCATGTAGGGCTTTATAGGTCATAACCAACACTTTGAATTGGGTTCGGAGACCAATTGGCAGCCAATGCAGCTCGCGGAGTGATGCCGAAATGTGGGCATTTCTAGGCAAGCCCAACACTGCTCGCGCGGCTGCATTCTGCATTACCTGAAGTCTCCGAACATTTTTCAAAGGTAGCCCCATGTAGAGAGCATTGCAGTAGTCGAACCTCGAGGTGATAAGGGCATGAGTGACTGAGAGAAGAGACTCCCGGTCCAAATAGGGCCGCAACTGGTGCACCAGGCGAACCTGGGCAAATGTCCTCCTCGCCACAGCCGAACGATGATGTTCTAGATTTAGCTGTGGATCGAGGAGGACGCCCAAGTTGCGGACCTTCTCCGAGGGGGTCAAAAGCTCCCCCCCAGGGTAATGGACGGATAGCTTGAAATATCTTTGGGAGGCAGAACCCATAGCCACTCCGTCTTGTCGGGGTTGAGTTTGAGCCTGTTGGCACCCATCCAAACCCTAACAGCCTCCAGACATCGGCACATCACTTCCGCTGCTTCACTGAAATGACACGGGGTGGAGATGTAAAGCTGGGTATCATCAGCATACTGATGATATCTCACCCCGTGTTGTCGGATGATCTCACCCAGCGGTTTCATGTAGATATTAAACAGCAGAGGGGAGAGGACCGATCCCTGAGGGACCCCACAAGGGAGGAACCTAGGGGTCGACCTCTGACCCCCTGCCAACACCGACTGCGACCGACCAGTGAGGTAGGAGGTGAACCACCACAAAACAGTGCCCCCAACCCCCAACCCCTCCAGTCAGTGCAGAAGGATACCATGGTCAATGGTATCGAAAGCTGCTGAGAGGTCAAGTAGCACCAGGATAGTGGATAATCCCTTATCCCGGGCCCGCCAGAGATCATCCGTCAGCGCGACCAAAGCAGTTTCCGTGGAGTAGCCGAGCCTGAATCCTGACTGTTGAGGGCCCAGATAATCGGCCTCATCCAAGGACCGTTGGAGCTGGAGTGACACCACCTTCTCAACAACCTTCCCTATAAAGGGAAGATTGGAGACAGGACGGTAGTTGTTTAAAACAGCTGGGTCCAGGGAAGGCTTCTTGAGGAGGGGGCGCACAATTGCCTCCTTGCAGGGAGCCGGAAAGGACCCCTCCCTCAAAGAAGCGTTGACAATCTCCTGAACCCAGCCCCGCGTCACCTCCCTGCTGGCCGAAACCAGCCAGGAGGGGCACGGGTCCAATAAACAGGTGGCGGAGCTCACAGCTCCAATGGCCTTGTCGACTTCATCAGGTGCTACTGGGTCAAACTCCTCCCACACAACGGGATCAAGACGAGTCCCTGTCATCTCGACTGAATCATTATCAGCCGATACTGCATTCCAATTGGAGTCAAGATCCATCCGAATCTGGGCGATTTTATCCATGAAAAACTTATTAAAGTCCTCAGCACTACCCTGCAAGGGTGCATCAACCCCCCCCCTGATTAAGGAGGGAGCGAGTTACCCTGAACAGGGTGGTTGGGCGGGATTCCGCAGATGCAATCAAGGCGGAATGATACGCGCATCTTGCCGCCTTGAGCGCCACCTGATAAGTCTTGATATAAGATCTTACACGTGTTCGGTCAGATACGGATTTACTTTTCCTCCATCGCTTCTCTAGGCGTCTCTTCTGGCGCTTCATCCCCCTGAGTTCCTCAGTAAACCAAGGAGATCTCCTGGGTCAGCTACCACAGAGAGGTCGCAGCGGCGCAATCCGGTCAAGAGCCCCCTTCGCAGCCATATTCCAGGCCGTAACCAGGGACTCTGCCGAACTGTGAATGAGAGAATCCGGTATTTCCCCAAGCGTCCTCTGAAAACTCTCTGGATCCATCAGACGTCTGGGGCGGAACCACCTAATTGGTTCCGCCTCCCTGCAGGGGAGGAGTGGAGCCTTAAAAACAAGCCGTAGCAGAAAATGATCTGACCATGACATAGGCAAAATATCTAAGCCCCTTAAATTCAGATCATTGCTCAACTGTTCTGAGAGGAATACCATGTCGGGAGTGTGTCCCCTCTCGTGAGTCGGACCCTGAACTACCTGAGTCAGGTTCATGGTTGCCATGGTGGCCATGAACTCCTGCGCCAACCCAGAGGATTCGCCGAGCGACGGAAGATTTAAGTCCCCCAAGACAATAAGCCTGGGGAACTCAACCGCCAGCCCAGCAACCTCCTCAAGTAGCGCAGGCAGGACTGTTGACACGCAGCTGGGAGGCAGGTACGCGAGCAACAAGCCCACCTGAACCCCTAGGTCCAACTTCACAAGGAGCAACTCACAACCCGCAATCTCAGAAACAGCAAGCCTGCGTAGGCTAAAGGTCTTCTTGGCTATAATAGCCACTCCTCCCCCCCCTTCCCTGGGGTCGTGGCTGATGCCATACCTGAAACCCAGCTGGACACATCTCAGAGAGAGGAACTCCTCTCTCCGGGCCCAGCCAAGTCTCGGTCACACATGCGAGGTTGGCCTCCTCATCCAGGAGAAGATCATGGATGAGGGGAGCTTTATTTACAACCGACCTGGCATTGAGCAGCAGCAGCCTGAGCCCAGGGTCCGGATTTCCCCCATCACCAGTACTTCGGGCTGAACTCACAGGGTCGGAGCAAGGGATCGCTTTTAAACAGCGAGCTCTTGTTCCCCGGGAATGGCCTACCCTGTGGCCCCCGCCATATCTGCCTCTCCCCAGCAAGACCGGTATACTTTGGCCCTCTATCACCCCAGAGCCAGCGCTTCCCTCCCCCTCCACCTCTGCCGCGCCAGGCAGGCTAGCCAGTCCATCCCATTCATTCCACTCAACCACAACTTCATCCATAGCATCAATTTATCCCTCCCACTCTTTAAACTAAACACATTAAAAACAATAAACTAACCATCCATTCAACTCGATTCATTCCACTAACAATCAGTCCCCCCCCACATCATTCATAGCATCTAACAATCAATTAAAATGATATTAAACAAATTTAAATATTTAAAATTTAGTTGTAAAAGTTGTAAAAGCAGGAGTGGTTATAAAAGCAGGAGTAATTGTAGAAGCAGAAGTAGTCCCTCCTAAGATAGAACGAGTAGTAGGCTTTGAGCTAAAAGGTCCAAAACCAAAGCCCTCGGTAGGAGTAGTTGTAACTGCTGCATTCTCCTTCTGAACACCAAGTGGAGGGTGATCACAAGAGAGATAAGTCAGGAAAGATACATCTTTATTATAACACTGGAATGTATGGTAGCCATCCATTATAAATGTAGAAATCTCCATGACTGGGAGTGCCTATGTCCATTTAGGCTGGTGTGTCACCTGCGTCCTTTATCAGAAAAAGTTTGAGCATTAAGATTTGTGCCTAGCTTACCTCAAAAATGGATTACCATGACAAGCTGTGTGTGACATTGTCTTGGGCTTGCAATGTCCAGAGGTGAATGCCGCAACAACATCCTTTTTGGGCTGCCTTTACCACAAGTCTCTATCCTCACTGAGAGCTGGGATTCATCCTGCCATAGCTTTTGTGTCTACCACAATACTGGTTTGAACCACCTCTGAGTGCTTGGTAAGAAATGGGTTTGGGTGACTTCCTCTAAAATAGGATTTCATGCAACGGGTCATAGGCAATTGATTATAGCCTTCCCTTTCTCTGTGCAAGAGAATCTTGCCAGATTATTACAGATAGACCGTGGCTTCTGGGATTGATGCCTAAAGGAGGGGTACAGGGTTACATTAAACCGTAAAATTTAATTAAACAGCTGATGCAAATGTAAATAATATTTTAACTTCAGATTTGTTGTTGCTGTTTATATAACACCATCCGCCTCTATTGCCTTTCACTCAAATTTTAGGATTTTTGTTCCTGTATTAGGAACATCTGAGGGTCCCCATCTCTGAAGTGGTGAAGTGAAGGGGAAACAGAGAAGCCTAATGAGGAGTGATAATGAAATTGCATGCTTTGGGTTTTAGGAAATGAAGACCTTATTGCTATTATATTGTGTGGAAGTTCCTGGAACAGAACTTTATAATCTGGTATTTTGTTTGTCTTAGTCGGCCAGAAGAACCTCCCTCCTGGAGTGGCTACATGGGCAAGATGTTCATGGCTGCCACCAACTACCTCCCTTCTCAAGTATCAGGCATGATGAGCCAAGACCGGGCGTTTGCTACCGTGCGCCTGAACTTTTCTGGACAAAGGAACATCTGTGTGCTGTCCACGTACGTAAGCTGGGCTACAGCAGCTAAAAAAGATCGCCTTCCTTTCTGTTGGACAAACTATTTTATTTAGGAGAGGCACCCTGGCTCCAGTGGAAATGTTTCATCAATGGTACAGTGTGGAGCGAATCAAATAGTGTTGAGGAAGGCTAAAACATTCATTTTTTTTCATGTCTTTCTCCCTAGTAACCGGTGTTTCTTTATCTCATGGCCACAGTCACTATTACTGTAAATCTTTGAGCTTAGGAAGAGTTTCTGAACATTATGGTTGCTAAGACTGGATACTGAAATGATGTAATATAATCAACATATTCTATTAACCAGTTTGCATTGGTTCACGGTTCCCACATTCTGTGAACCAGTGGTACATATTTCGATGCTAGGCACTTCAGCTAAATGTCCATAGTTTTAATCCAGCCACCTCATAAATACCATGCCATTTGTATTTACTCTCTATTTTTACATATCTTCTGCCCTGGGAATTCTTATTCCAGTATCATTCATTCATTCTTTGTTTGCCACCCATCTCGCTGCAAGGTGGCTCATGTTAATCTTTTTCTGATTCTGATTTGATTGTCCATTAGGTTGATCGAGGTTACTCTTCTGCAAATTATCAAGAGGAGAGGCATTTCCCCATATATTTTATTTTTTTTATTCCTCCCTAGTCAGCTTATTGCTGATCTGTTGGGCAATATATGAGGAAAAGTGGCAACTCTCTGGGGATGTATAATAGTACAGCAGTCTGCAGATCATAGTTTATCCAGTTCTGGCATATGCAGACAGAGACTTCAAACCTCACAAAATGCAGAACTTTCTCCTCTGCATTGATATACATCCTACATTGATAACATTTGCAATAAGGTTGGTTGTATCCTATATGCAAGGCAAAATGGATTTTATTATGCTAAATATTCTGCATTGCCCTCCAAGTATCTCCTGAACCAAATCTCTGGACATCTTTCTCACATTTAAGGGATGACTAAGAGCATATTAATTAATATAGGTCATACCATTTATAGCTATTGTTTCATGACCCAGAGCTGCAAGAGAATTTTTTTTTTAATTAACATTGGGCCAAATCTCAAAGGGAGAAGAAAATACCATACAGCACATTGTTTTAGAAGCTTTGGATTTCATGGCAAATAATAGAATTGCATGAAGTAGATTGGTTAGTAAAAGTGAATTTTGCTCTATTCCAACAACTGCATCACATACATGTTGATAATAACAGCTTTATTTAGGGGAAAACCTATATTAGTGTGACTATTGTAGACTTATAATAGATTCAAAATCATATGTTTATGTATGTCTGCATATAAGGTCTCTAGTTTTTTTTTACCCCTGTGTATATTTCCTACTATTAATTAAAAATACTATAGTAGTTGTTTTACTCTAAAATCAGAGGAATAGGCCAAATTTGGCTGCCAAATCTCTCCCATAAGCATCTTCACCTTGCAAACCCATTTTCCAGGAAATCCAGCATGGGCAAATGGTACAGCCTATTTAGAGGTTATTTCAGCGGTGTTCCTGTACATTTTTTATTAGGATCCAAAAGTTGCCTCGGCTCTTAGTTACAACATCTGGTGGACATCTTTACATCTACAACCTGGATCCCCAAGATGGTGGAGAATGTGTTTTAATCAAGAAGCACAGGTAACAGCTTAGTTGTTTCAAGAATTCAAAGAAAATGTAGAGAAAATAAAGAAGAAAATGTACGATAACTTAAAAGGGATTGTGTACACTGTATACATATAACAGATTTCCATCAGCAGTGGTCGCTTTTGTTTATAAAACAGGATATTAAGGAGAAAAATCATGCTTTGAATGTGTAACAATCTTTTCATAAGGGTCATTCACAAAAAATATGTACAATTATGCTGGAGCATGTAAAAGTAAAAGTGAAGTGAAAATTATCAGATGATAGAACTGAATGCTGCTGTAGGATATAAAAAGTCCACAGGCCATCCATCAGAGAAACAGAATTTCGTATAGCAAGGAAAGTCTCTCCAGTTATATTCTGATAGATAGAATAAGACAGCTCCAAAGTGCAGCCCAAGAGAAATACATGTTGAAGGGGAAATGAATGCAAGAAAGGAACCATAAGAGCACTTGCAGGGAGATAAATTGGGTGCCTGAGCACCCAGAAGAAACATATAGACCTAATTTGTGCTATATTATTATTTTTTTTAATTTAGTAACCGTTGAGGTTGACAATATGTCCGTTTCATGTCATCAACAATGCAAAGCCCCCGGCCTGAAACGGAAGTATTCTAGGAATTACATTAACTGTTAATTACGTTCTTACACTTCTGTGGCATAGATTGCAGCTGTGCTCTACTCTGGCAGAGCCACCTGATTTAGATGCTAATCAGTGCTCCCATACATGAATTTTAAAATTGTTTTCTGGGGATATTGCATTGCGTGTTACTTTTAGGATTTAGTTAAAGGACCAAGGGTAGGATAAGGTTTTGGCTAAAAGTACACAGAAGAGATACTATTTTCTATTTAAACAAATAATTTTTGCCACGACATCTGTTGTCGTCTTGATCCTCTTCGGATGTCTTGGCAATAACTTTATATTAGCGTAAACACCTTTCACAAAGGTGCTTTTCAAAAGGTAGGGAATGGAAGGATTTATATTCTTTGCATTCTTTCCGTTCCAAATCCTTCCATTCCCCACCAATCAGTCAGCACTGAAGAAGCTTCTTGGATGAGAAGCAAAATGTCTTCAAGGGGAAAAAAAAAATCAAGAAAAGTCCAGTTCCCTTTTGAAAAGCACCTGGATGACTGAGAATCTCTGCAGACATAAACACCTTCCCTACTTGTCTCCCAAGCATTTTTGAAGATTTCAAGCTGCATGTTCTGCATAAAAGCATTATAGAATCTCTGTCCGTTTGGCTTGCCAAACAGTGCATCCTTATGGGCTGGAGATGGCACAAAACCTCCATCTCTGTTAAGTCCAGCTTATGTTAACAAATAACAGTACAATTACTTGTTGGAGTTACTGGGTAATGACTAGCCTTTATTTCAACCCCCTCCCTTCTCCCTGGCCCACATTCTTTTAGCTTGCTTGACTTGGTAAAGCCAGAAGAGAACAAAGAAAATGATCTCCTGTCTCCAGCAACTCAAACCTATGCTGCTACCGTAGCTAGGCAGACTACAGTGCCTTCCCCTTCTATGATGCCAGGTCAGTATCAGATTTACAACAAGCTGCGAGTTGCTCATTTTAGTCCTGTTAGAATTGTTCACTACTACATATTTATGAGTTTCTATGTGTCCTTTTTTATATTATTATGAAATATATATATACTGTATTACTTGATGTCTTTGGCACTGTCCTATACCTTACAAGGTATTAGTATTATTGAAATTCATGCTGAATTCACCACAAACCAAAGACACTAAAACTTCTCTTTTGTACTTGGTTAATTCTTCCTTATTTTGTGAGAACCAAATTTGATATATATTTTGATAATGTGGCCAGACTATGTATGATACATAATATAAAATTAAGGCTGTGTACTCATGGCAGAAACATGAAGGGAAATCGAACATGATATTGATTTCAATATCTTAAAAATCTCAAGCTTCCATAAAACAAGAATATATATTAACTTTAGTAAAAGTAGATACTGGTAGATTATGTATGTTGTTTGTCTATATGAGTGTGTATGTAAATAAGAACAATTATACAACTCTAGAAAGAGCCAAAATGAACAGGAAGACATTTTTAAATTATGTTATCTTACCGTAAGATAAAAAGTAATACTGTAATGGCAAACAACTTCCCCACCCATCCATGGATTTCTTGATGTTGCATTATAGTCTTGTAGAATTTAATTATTTGATGTATACTTGGAAATCTTGTTTTTAACTCTTCTGATCACATACCATGTAGTAGTCCTAACATTTTTCCTTCCAAGTTGATTTTTCTGAATTTTGAATAGCCGAGCAGCATTTCGTCCATTGCTTGTTTATGCCGAATTGTCCTCTTCCGGAAGACTTTCTACTCAAACATCAGCATAAGAGAGATGCATGTAGGGGAAAATATGCATTTTGAACCCATTAACACAAGGCACAGGAATCTGGGCAATTCTAAACAACTGTCCATCTCCAAATTGCCTTTTGCTGTATTGTCACACATACTTAGCTCACAATATACACTAACATTTCTCTTACACACAGGCTTTGGCATCTACTATTAATCTTCCCCCAGCCATTCTTAGCAAAAAAAATCACTAAAGGGAGGGGGAATCCTGAACAAAATTCCCTGTGACGTATTTGTAGCCCTCTATTTTGTCAGCTAAATTGCTGAATTGGAGTGAGAAATATGGTTTACCCCTTCTGTGATCCATCACCCACCCATTCAGTGAACAGGCAAAGCTGGCAAAAATAAAAAAAGAACTAAACAAGAAATCAAAGGAATGGTGTGGAGGTCAGGCAAAGTGATATATAGGTCAACACTAACTGAAAGGGTATATGGTGATATGTAAGTTACCTTTATAATACATCGTCTCTCTGCAGTCATGTGGAGCATTAGCGGTGGGTATCAATATTTGCTGGAAACATCAGGAGCTATGCCCAAGTCTTTGATATGGCCAGCAGGATCTGCATCTCTGCTCACCTTTCTTGGAATCATTTGTCCTTGCTCCTACAACTGCCTGATTACTGTATCTTCCTCACTTTTCAGTGTGCTTCAATGTCATATATTTTTATGTAATGGGATTTGGAAGCCTTTTGTGGTCCTTTACCACAGAGATCCCCAACCTTTTGGGCACCAGGGATCGGTTATGTGGTGAAAGGTTCTTCCGCGGACTGGAGGGGGCGTGCTTTTATGTACTGCCTGTATCCCGCGGATGGGGCTTTGTGTGGACTGGTTGCTGGTATGCGGCGGCCCAGTACTGGTCCACGGACCAGGGGTCGGTGATCCCTGCTTTACCATCTCTGAGCAATTCTTAAGAGACTGAAAACATTTAAAACTTGGATACATTACAAACATCTCTCTGGAATTTGTTCCATTCCAGCATAGCTCCAGGCAACATTTTGCTAAGTAGACCTGCAGAGGTCCTCATTGTCAGAATAAAAGTAGGGAGCATTAACCTATGCATGGGAGAACACATCATCCTGGAACCTAAGTATCTTACTCTGTTGTGCTGATAACATACAAGAATCGTTTCTTTTTGCTGGGAAGGGTTTTGTTAAGACTTTTTAAGTATAAATTATTTAAGTATTTAAGTTTATTATTATTATTATTATAGTATAAATAATTGAAAGTGGACAACATAGTTTAAATAACAATGGGTATGAGGAAGTTTAATATGAAAAACTCAAGCTCTTTGAAGACATATAAAGTGCACTGAAGATCTTGCCTTGTATCTCAAGAATTTTGCTAATGAACGTACGGTTCCTTCTCTTTTTTACTTCTACGAACGCAAGGGCTCTCTGTAAGTTGCCCAAATGAGAAAGTTATGGAGGTAATCAAAGTGTGCAAGGGATGGGAAGGGAGGATATTAAATTTAGGCTGTAAGATGAGATATGGACCATACTATAGTTTGAAATCAAGGGAAGTCACTAAATGAAATGAATATAATCAGTGGCAGTTGGCATTTTGTTCGGTTTTGTTCACTCATTTTTAATACTTCCACATGAAAATTCTAAATCATGTTCTATATATGATACTTGAGTAACTAAACCCTAAGTAATGATCAGTTTTGAATATTTCTGTTCACAAAATGTCGAAAAAGTGGTTCACAGGCATAGCAAATCCCTTGATACCTCTGCAAGTGTCTATGTATTATTTGCACATAAAGTCAGGATTTTTACAATAAAGTCCTAATTGTGATGTTTCAGCTGTGATAGTTGAATGACACGTACAGACCACCTCTTGATGCTCTTTAGCCATCCAATAATTTACATGGAATGAGGGATGCCTGTGTAAAAAGCGTTCTATAACATTCCGTTTAAAGGCTTCTAAGCTGTCTTCTTCTATTGCAGGTTACTCGGAAGATGGTGGAGCCCTTCGAGGAGAGATAATACCTGAGCATGAATTTGCTACTGGGCCAGTATGCCTGGATGACGAAAATGAATTTCCACCTGTGAGCATTAGGAATACTTAAAACAGCATTGTGAAATTTGTGCTGAGAAGAAAAGCTTAAATCTTTTCTTCCGGGCGATCTGTCCTTTCCTCTCCTGCCTGGTAGCCATCTCTGTGTGGGGTGTGTGACCCCCACCATGGGCTTTTGGAGTGAGGCCTACAAACCTGTTTTCCAAGTATATTTGTAATAGTGAATCCAAATTACACAAGGCTCTGGGCTGCCAGTTAAAGGGAGGGTTGAGTTCCATGCCTTTCAAAGTTCAACCATGCGGCACATCTGGCATCCTTACAAAATTATCCTTCCAAGATAATGATGTCTTCAGGGTTTAGTTCAGACCTGAGAATGCATTTTGGAGGCCAAAGCAGCTCTTTGACCCACTTGTTACTTTCCAAGAGTCTCCAAACAAGCCCAGACAAGGAGAGAAACTTAACAAGGGGCTGCTGTTTCAAAAATTTGAAAGGAAGGCTTGTATTTCCCATTTGATTCCTCTTGCCTTATCTTCTACATCCCGTGGTTCTTTGGTTGATGGATGCAGCATCAAGGTTGCCCTTTGCCTTACTCTTTCTCCAGTCGATGGAGGATGTTTGTAGCAAGATCAGGGGAAAGATGTCACCAGCATCATTTGTGTAGTTGCAGTGGTCGGGGATTTACTGCCATGCCTGGGCTACTGGAGAAGAGGCTACCTATTTCTGAGGGAGATGGGCGGTTAAGAAATATGAAATATAAATAAGTAAATAAAATGTCAGGGAGCACAAGGGAAAAAGAGACGGAGCAGCAATCCCAGCAGATGCCTGAATTCTCTGAGCTTTGATGCTGTATCTTCCAAGCTTCTCCCTCTCTGTTGACGCAGGTGCATTATCCAAAATATAATGGGAGAAGGAAGAAGAGTTCTACTTGCTTTACCTTTAAAAGGGAGGACTTAAACTTTTTTCATGGAGACATTTTTCAAATAGGCTATTTATATTGGCTAGCATTTTTCCTTCTTATGGATGTGTTTTTTCTATCTTGCCGGGCCTTTCAGTCAAGGCTTTCTTGTTCCTAAAAATTAACAACCCCTTTTCTAAGATGCATAAATTTCCTGACAGCAGGGACTGCTCCAAATTGTCCTTTATATGAGATGGAGGTGGCTGAAAAATCCTAAATATACAATGGAATCGTGGGGGGGGGAGCAGCTTTCCTAGAAGTAGTGTTACACAAAGTCTCCCAGGTGACCCCTTCCTTCTCAAGCGACTGTAATTGGAAGTAGCCAGGAAGCCCTGGATACCTCCATACTACAGTTGCTTAGATATCTGTCTTGCTTCTGCTGTTATTTATTCTCTATTCTTGCCTTTCTGCCACTGCCTTGACCATCTAAATAGTTTGTTAAGGCCCTTAAAGCTGGGAGGGAAAATTGGGATGTGGTATGCCACTCTCTATAACAGTGTTTCTCAACCTTGACAATTTTAAGGCATGTGGACTTCAACTCCCAGAATTCCACAGCCAGCAATGCTGGCTGTGGAATTCTGGGAGTTGAAGTCCACATGCCTTAAAATTGTCAAGGTTGAGAAACACTGAGTCTATAACTTCTAAAAAGAGTGGCTCTGTCTATAGGGCATCAGTTGGACCCAGAGATTTCCTCTTCAGATGCACACAGGATTGCTATACAGGTAATCCTTGATGTATGGCCACAATTGAGCCCAAAATTTCCATTGCTAAGCAAGACAGTTGTTAAGTGAGTTTTGCCTCAGTTTGTGACCTTTCTTGCCACCGTTTTTAAACGAATCAGTGCAGTTGTTAACTGCAGTTGCTTTTAACTGAATCTGGCTTCCCCATTCACTTTGCTTGTCGGAAAGTCTCCAAAAGTGATCAGATAACCCGCAGGATACTTGCAACCATTGTAAATATAAGCCAGTTGCCAAGTGTCTGAATTTTGATCAGGTGGCTCTGAGGATGCTGCAGTGGTTGTAAGTATGAAAAATGGCCATTCACTTTTTTTCAGGGCCGTTGTAACTTTGAATGGTCTCTAAACGAATGGTTGCAAGTTACGGACCACCTGTAATGGCACATTCAGGCCCATGTTTCTTTTCTCACTAGGTCTGTGCATGGACACACATATATTTTCCATTAAAGCTACAGCAAGTGGAAAATTGTACTTATAGCTGGAGACCAAAGGCACTCAATTTGGGTGTTTATTGCTAGCTGTACAGGAAAGCTAGAGATAAATATTTCACTCTACTTCTTAGCAGCTAAGCCAGTTTGGAATTCTATTTGCTTTCTTCTTTTTTTAATTTTTCAAAAGGTAATCACGGTCATGGACCAGTATTCTGGGGGGAAAAAAGTATTATATTTAAAAATGATTTGTTTTCTTCTAGTTTTTATTTCTTACATTAATACATGGGCATACATATTTACTGAGCTTCTAGAGCTGTCCTGTCTGGGCTGTAAAATTTTAGGATGGCTATTAATTGGCAACAAGCTGATACCGAAGTCCATAATAGCTCTTTGCTGCCATGCAGTGGCCATTCACTCACATTTATCCAATTTTAATTAACATACATGGTATTTAGATTTTTGTTCTTCACTGTACAACCACTGTCTTTGTTGTGCTTGGTGCTAGTGTTGCAGTTTTATATATTATAAAATTATGAAATTTGTATCTTTAAAAAAAATCTTGATTTCTGCAGCCCAGATAACAGTAGCTCTAATTAGCAATTGCTTTAATTGTGCTGAGCAATATTGTTCATGTCATTAAGAAGCTATTCCATTTGTTTTTAAGCATGTGTTTTATTTTACTTTTGGCTGCCATTATAGAAGAGGGTGGATTACAGTTCTTTAGCATTTGTTGTGCCTCTCAAATCCTAGTAATTTGATTTGGTCGACATGCTCTTATTCTTTGTTTTTGCCGTGCTACTTATGAACCATCCTTAATACACTATAAAATTGTGGTAATGAAGTATCTTATTCAGAGAATAAGTAAACTGTGAAAATGAAGAAAAAATGAAAAGAAAGCAGCAAAGGAGGCAAATGTGATTCAAGTCCCCTTTTCTTTTCTTTTTTCTTTGTCCCCATCTGGGTTTGCCATCTTTGCTCTTTTTTGCTTTATGTTGTTTTTTGTCTGTTTAAAAAAAAACATTTTGTAAACCTCCCAGAGTCGATGGGAGTTGGATAGCATCTAAATTTAATAAATAGAAACATGGGACTTCAATAAACAGCCTCTAAGACATCTCTGTGTTTCTTACCCAAGTAATCCTACCTTTCTTTTTGGAACACTTCAACATCAAAACTTAGACTATCAGCAGAGCAGAAGTGATGGATAAATTATTTCCATTGGTTTCTCCCCCATTAATAGCTTCTCTCCTGAAATCAGAGACAGAAATCTTTCAAATCCAATATTCCTTAAGATGGGCCCTTAGACATTCTAGACTGAAGGATTGCAGTCTCTACCCATTTTCAATGCAACTTGTTCTCTTGCCCATTCCAGGTACAGTATTTTATAGGAGCCCTACCAGCAGAGAAGGAAGTATATATATGTTTTTTTTAATTCTTAAGAACCATATATCAGTCCCCCCCCCTTTAGGCATGAAAGCCAACTGGGTGACTTTGGACCAGTTACTCTCTCTCAGTGCAACTCAACTCACAGGGTGGTGGTTGTTGATGTGGGAGAAAACAGTAGGAGGAAGGAATATTGTGTATATTTGGTATCTTGAATTTATTTACAAAAACAAAAAGTGAGATGTAAACAAACAAATAAGAGATGCACTGACTGATCCAACTTACTACTATCTGCTGGACATTTACTGTAGTTTCATCTGCTCAAAAATCCTAGCCTAAGGCAGAGCTAGATGACAAGATATAGCCAGTCTTGAGTTGATCTCAAAAAGCTAAGCAGGGTCAGATGTGTACTGTATTAAGAGGAGAGACCATCAAGAATTCTCTAAACTTGAAACTAAAAATTAAAAAAAATTCTGGAAATATATTATTGCCAAGAAAACTACAGAGATGTGCACAAGGCCAAAAGGAGCTGAATTAATTTTACCATACCAGATCTGAGATACTAAGATGGGATAAATAATAATTAACTATTAACCAGATATCCATAATCCACTAATATACCACATTTCCTTATGTGCCTTATTTGTCTTTTATTGTGTACCAATACAATAAACATGTCATTACAGAAATGATGGCATGTATCATTCTCTACTTGGAATTGTTCTGGATATGATAAGAGTTGTCGTCTCTGTATGGAAAATGGGAACAACTATGGAAACGGAGGTCTTGATCTGCCTTTAAACACGAATGCTTTAGGAGAGCCATCTAGTATTTGATTGTGAAATAATAATTTACACTCCTAGAGTACAGGGCATGTTCAGTGCTACACTGTGTTGCATAAGAAGGGTAGCAAACAGTAGTACCATATTCTCTTGCTGGAGTCTGGTTCAGTTGTGACTTCGTAATGTCAGAATGTAAACTTTGGGTTACTGCTAATAGGATCAAAAGTTGGTGGAAGTAAAGCACCAACAGTATGACTAAGATTTTGAAAAACAGAAGCATCAAGACGCTTTTCAAAGAGCCAAGAAGGCATGCTGTGTCTTACAAGAACTCTGTTTTGTACTCTTATTGACAGCTTCTCATGATGGCCATTGGAGTGACAAACCTACACTATAAATGTTACTTTTAGCCAATATGCTGAGCTGTTGCCTTTCTCTTTTTCTACATGTTTAAATAACTGATTCTTCAAGATTATTCCAGTGTGTATGTTTGCAGTCAAAACACATACAGGAACCATTGTTTAACTCAGGAATATATTTTAAGTCTAGATCCCAACACACACTTATTTCTGAGCCAGATCTTTTCTGTCAATTGAGGACAAAGCCCTAAGGGAGGCCCAGAAACCCATCAGCTTTGCCAAGTGAAACGATGCCGTGACTTTCATCTCCCCACCGCTTCCCTCTGCATGCATCTCAAGCCTGTTTGCAACACTCCATTCTCAACGCACATGATCAGGGAAAGTAAGGCCATTCTGTTTTGATTTTGGTAGATAATCTTGTGCCGTGGAAGCCAGACGAACACAATGAAGCGATCATGAGGAGAGGCAAGCAACACAACACAGAGCGGCGGATGGGAGGTAGTTTGGAAAAACAAGGGGGAATGTAGAAGAACCCACAAACGTGGGGCAAACCAGAGACGCTCCAGTACTTTTCACACAGTATGTTTCACTTTTGCTAGTTGATGTATTCTGCCCCTCTTTTGTGTATTTTCTTAAAATGCTCTATGGTTGGTATCAGTGTACTGTATATGCACATTATTCTCTTCTCAAGAACCACAGTATAAATGCATCTGATTGAAACGGAATTTTATACTCCAGCTAGCCCTTTTCTTATTTATGCCATGTATAAATAAATGTACCTATAAAAGAACCTACTGATTTATGTCTTTGTACAGTATACGCATGAGAATTTACCCATGCAGAATATTTTTGCAATTACCTACTTGAATAAAAGGAAATCCCCCAACTTCCAGGGTTGGAGGAATGTTGAAATATTTGTCAATAAAATCATGAGGTTAACAGGAGCTGTGTCTCCACTCATGTTCCTTCTTCTTGTGTAACTTGGGAAATAAATGCATGCATAACCCCCTTCATACACTTCCCTTTCAAGAAGCAAAGTGCAGCAAAGGAGTAAGAAAAGCCTTGCTATCGGTCCAGGTTAAGTTGTATGGATAAATTGCTGCACATGTAAAATCATGGAAACCTTTTTTTATGTTTACAACACAGTGGCCACCTATTTCCCTTGCCTCAATTATTCTTTTCAGGAAAAATCAAACGCAGATCAAGTTTGGAAATCAACAGCGAGAGCTATTTTTTTTTATTAAAAATAACCAAAATATATTATGAGCCTGAATGACTGAAAAGAAACTGTTACATGTAATATTGTCAAATGGTTGATAAAAAGAAATTCTATCACTACAAAAAAATCACAACTGTCTTAATTGTTCAAATTTAACATTGTCTAACTTTAGATGGCATTTGCTGTCTGGAATTGACTTCAAGTCAATGCCAAACTTCCTTTGAGGTACTTGGATTATAATCTGACTTTATGAAATGCACATGGTTTGTTCTGCTAAAAATTTCCAATCTTAACAATATAGTTCTTTCCTGCATTTCTGTTTGTGCTCTGACACCCCACTCCTGCTTTTCTGTGATGTACAAAGGGGACAAGGAGACATAACATTGTGATGTTGGGTTCTAGCTGAGCTGGAATTAATCAAGGGGTATCAAACAGCCATCCAAACATTTTAGTTCCATATTTCAGTTATCAGTCAAGCTAAATTCTGTAGAAAGATATGACAAATTATTATATAAAATCCAAACCAAGAATGTTGTACTTTTTGTAGCAGTTTCGTCCATTTGATTTCTAGTTCTGGGAGGAGAGATGTTTGTTAACTTGGAAGTTGTTTAGCATTTTTCCAAAGATAAGTTAGAATAAGCAGATTCACATCTGCAGGCCAAGTGTTGGGGGTTGCAGCAGGGGATCACATCTGCATCATGAGAATAATCTGCTATAGAGACATTGTCTGAAGCAATATCCTGAAGAATATCCATAAAAGCCTTATTTACTAATGGCAAGACAGAACGATACTCAGCACTGTGAATGTCCATCGGCTCTTGCTCTTGAATATCACGACGCAAGTTAAAAATGAGAGGTGGCTGATGACGTACTTCCTGACCAATGCTTCCATCACATGCTTTGGCACCACCTGGAAAGAGACAAATCATCCAAGTTCTTTTAACTGCTATCTTTTGAAAGTATTATCTTTGTGGCAGCCACTCTACATTATGAGAAAGAATAATCTGGGTGTACTGCTGTAGTAGTAGTGCATTTTAAGTACTTTGAGCTAAATTGCCAATTGTACAAGTTCCTAAACTGCCCCCCCCACCGGAGGATATAAACAAATTCTAAGAAGGGGTAGGAAATTTTTAGAAAGAAAAAGCATTTAGAAAGTTGATTCTCTGTTTTTCTAACATGTTTATTATCGAAACTGGTTTTTTTCAGATGACATAATGGGATATAAAATATAAAGCATAACATGCATATCTAATAGTAGTAAACAGCAATACTGAGGTACATTCAATTGCATATATTAACAAAGTATGAATTATATGTAGCTGCAATTAGGAAAAAGAAGTACACTGAAGATTTTAGTACAGCTTGTCCTCGAGATACAACCATAAAGGAGCCTGACCATTACAACCGCATATTGGGGCAGTCGTTACGTAAAACACGTCACCTAATGACCTTCGCATCCCTACTCTCCCCAATGAAATGCAAAACAAACATGCAGCTCATTAAATGGAGCTGGGAAGGGGAGGCCGTTGGAGGCCTAGTACAGGTAGTCCTTGACTTACAACTACAATTGAGCCAAACATTTCTGTTGTTAAGTGAGACATTTGCTAAATGAGTTTTGCCCCATTTTACAACCTTTCTTGCCACAGTTGTTAAGTGAATCGCTGCAGTAGCTAAGTTAGTAACACGTTAAGTGAATCTGGCTTCCCCATTGGTTTTGCTTGTCAAAAGGTTGCAAAAGGTGATCACATGACCTTAGGATACAGCAACGATCATAAGTATGAACCAGTTGCCAACCATTTGAATTTTGAGTACATGATCATGATCAAAGGTTGTAAGTGTGAAAAATGGTCATAAATCACTTTTTTCAGTGCAGTTGTTAGTTTGAACAGTCACTAAATAAACTGTTGTAAGTCGGGGACTACCTGTACAGACGCAAGCCAGCCTGCCTGGCCCTCTCAAGGCTTCTCCCACTCCTGAGATGCTCTGTGCTTCACTTCCCACACTTTGGGTCCCAAGAGGGATTTTTCCTACACACACCAGGTCTTCCCAGGCCTTAGGCCTGATTTCCACTCCACCAGGCCAAACACCCTTCTCACCTACCTTTTGAAGGCTCCAAGGCATTCCAGAGTGCTGGAATGACTTCCTTCTTTGTGCAGCCACATGGCAGGGTTCGAAAAGCAGCTGCCATTTTGTCCCTCCCGTAAAATGGCAGCTGTGTTCAGGTCGCTGCCACACAGCTGGGGGACAAACTGCTTCGTTTTGCTGTCTTAACAAGCTCTGCACAGAGTTGCAGAAGCTTTCTGTATTGTTAAGAAGCTTCTGCCGCACTGTGCAGACTTCCGTAAGGCAGTAAAATGAAGCAATTTCACTGGCGTTGGCCATTTTGTCCCGTCCAAAATGGTAGCTGCATTTAGACTGTCACTGTGTAGCCGAAGGTTCATGGCCTGCCACCTTCCACAACCTGAGGTCTGGAGAGTTTCAGAAGGTAAGTGTGGGGCGTGATGGGTGATTGGGGAGGAGGGCCAAGTGCTGCAGGGTTCTGGCGGGGTGATGTTGGAGAGAGGTGGGGGCATTGCAGCAACTCTGTTGAGGGTCGTAGGCTCGCTGCATCTGTCTTAAGTTTGAAATGGTCATATGTAGCTTTGAGGGGAATCTTTCGTAATTTCAAATGTTCATTAAATGACCTGTCATACCTTGAGGATTACCTGTAATATGGCTTCATGTCATGGACAAAAATAGGATTGGCTATCCTCAAAGCATAGCACACAGTAAAACCATGAGAAGTAACCATTTTGAGCGGTAGTTTACCACAAATCACAGCCTTTGCCAAAAGAATACAAGCCGAAGGAATGTGTTGGTGCTATATCTCAAAATATGAAAGACACAAACTTGATTCCCCTGGAGCTTTTTGTTAAGCATTTGCCAGAGAAATAGCCTCTCACGAACTCTCACTGATAAAGCCAAAGTACCCAATTTAGAAGAAAGTCTAAACTTGAAAACTTCTGATATTATTTGGGCTAGATGCTGAAAACAAGAAAAACCTATTACAGATCTGTGAAATGTTACATCAATGACTTGGTGAAACATTTTAAATTTAAACCAATGGACGAATTGGCAACTTCTTTCTTCACAATGCAGTAGGATGCTATAGGATTGATGTGGCACAATGTTGACACTATACATTTCATTCATTCATGGTGCAATTGCTTGTCAATAACTTTCTCAAAGATAACTAACTAAACCAAAGGCTTGAAGTGATAAAATAATTTCTGAAGTTTTTAATTTGTTTTTTTTTAAATGAAAAAAATTCATAGAGGTGTGCCCAAGCAGTAGCAGTAGTCACAGAAGTGGCAGTTCAAGATAGCGTAGTCCTAGAGATTTTGCCTACTCCATCTACATAAGCCATCAGTAGAATAGCTTTCCTCAATGCCCACATTCCTTTTTCAGCATGTGGCAATACTGATGATAGATTTCTTGGCCAACTGTTCTAATAGCTAACATAAGATTTATATAGAAGAGTAGGCCTAGGATCCACGGAGGTACTTTGCAGTTACACTAATCTTCAAGTATGCGATACCTGTTTTTCCATTCCAGTTAGAGGCATGTTATTATCATGATGAAATCTTCCATGATTGTTTGTACAAGGCAGAGTTTGCATATTTTCCCACAATATTTTGCCAAATAGATGACTGCATATGTGAGGCGTTGGCCCCAAAGCCATATCCCAACTGCATTCAAAGTCATCCTATGCAATTCCATTGTTGGAAATCTGCTCTCAAATTTGTGCTCTTGAGAGTCGATTCTCAGGATCCAGCCAGACCAACCCCAGCACCCAAAGACAGTCTTGCAAACTCTTTTTTTATTATTTGTAGTATTGCAAAACAGGAAACACTGATTTGTCTTTCAGATATATAAAGCTAATCACACAAATGTATTTTATCTGAAACAAATAAAAACAGATATCTCCCCCTCCTCCAAACTTCTGTTACTTATAAAGTATAGCTTTAACAGCTTCTATTATTTAGTGATTAACTATTTCCCTACCTGCAAGGTGCTTCTTTTGAGCTTCATATGCCTAAAATCTGTGAAATATGTAATGCAATGTTTCCTGGAATAGAACCTCTGTATCAGGGCTTTTCAACCTTTTCACCAATTGTACCACTTTTAGGATATGGCAATATTCGAGTACCACCTAGCAAGGTGTCAAAAACATGATGACCAAAAAAAAAAAAAACCTGTTCAAAGTTGCAATTGCATTGAAATGACTTATGACCATTTTTCACATTTATGACCATTGCAGCATGCTCAGAGTCATGTGATCCCCTTTTGCAACCTTTTGACAATCAAAGTCAATGGCAGAGTTGCTCGTGACCAAGTGCTAAGGTGGGACTTCCTTCCCTCCCTCTCTCCTTCCTTCCCTCTTTCTTTCTCATGCCCATCTTCTGAAGGAAGAATTTTAAAAAAAACCATATTTTCCCTCTTCCATATACAGTATTCATCAAACAAGGAAAAGCCTCCAGAAAAGACAAGCCACTGAGGGAACTAGCTTAAAAAGGCACATTCCCCTTTAAGAATTAGCTACTGGCTAGAAAGGAAAGTTAAGGAGCTGGCAGCCAGCACTTAAGGAAAAAAAATGTAAGTACTGGCTGCTGGCTAAGGCAGCCTCCCCAAATGGCTCCATTCATAAGTAAAGGAATGCTACAGGCAAAATCCATTCAGGAGAAAAACACTTCAAAATCCCTTGCAGCAAAACTTACAGCTAACAATAGCAGAGCACTAGAAGCTAACAAGAGACATCAGCCATCAGCCAAATAGAAATTGCCAAACACTCTTTAAGAACACAAAGCCCACATTGCACAAATCCCAGAACTTCAAAGTTACAAAAGCACATAAGAATCCTTCCACTCTCCATCTCCCTCCCTCCGTGCCTCACCTCCAGCTGACACTACCTTCCTTCATTGCTGCCTTTCTTCATTCCTCATGGAGGGCGACACCTCCCCCACTGCGTTTTTTGCCTGTTTGTTGCTGCCAGCACAGAAGCTGTAGATCAGTTCATGTCCGGCCTGCTTGATCTCTTCTCTCCCCCCACCCTCCTCCTCCTCCTTTCCCTTCGGTGCAGCTAGAGCTGACTCCACCTCCTCCCAAGGCTGCTTCTTTTTTTTTCTCTCCATCTCCCGCCCAAACTGCCTTTTATAACCTCTCCTATCTCCACCCCCCTCCTCTTCTTTTCTCTTCCAGGTGAGCCGGAAGTGAGCCTTGGGCCTTTGCCTCGCCCCAGCCACTCTGCAGCTCCAGAGGACTCTCTCACAGTAAGTCCTGCCCTACACTGGCTCGTTCCCTCCTCCACTACACTTGGCTGGGCAGGGCCACGTACCAACTGCCATGTGCTAATGTACCACAGATGATATGCATACCACCGGTTGAAAAGCCCTGCTCTATATAACGTGAGAACTATCTGCATTCATTTCTCAAAGCTGTGGAAGGCACAAATAAGAGTACATCCACAATCATTAAATGTGACTGATAGGCTGATTTTGATTACTGGCATAATCTAATAGCAAATTATTTAAACCCTATTACAGGGTTTATTACTTCGATACACTATGTGTTAAGAGATAAATATCTATCAGATATCACCCAATGACAATATTTACAGTTACAAGATTTTTAACAACATTGTTTGAACAAGCAGTGTTTTCAATTTCTGATACCTGAGATATTAGAATAACTTGTTAAATCTTTTAAAACTATAAAAACTACCATTAGTTTTTATAGTTATTTGTTATCAATAAATCAATTTGATATGCAGACTTAAGAAAATAATGGAATAAAGAATTAGAGGATCCTATATTGCTTAGACAATGGGAGATTGTCTTAACGTCTCTAACTAGAATGTCAATGTACCTCAAATTACAATTTATACAACAGAAAATAATATTTAGAACATATTGGACTCCATTACACTTGTATAGAAAAGAGTTGTCAAAAAGAGCATTTTGTTAGAGATGTACTAAGGATAATGTTTCTTTAAAATATGTTTCTACAATGTCCTACACTTCTACCAAGTTTTTAATCCAAGTGGATTATCTAAATGTGATTGTGCAAGAAAAACATTAATTTTCCGAGGAAAATATTCTTTTAAACTACGTATTTACTATATGGAATTTAACAACTGGACAATGTAAATGGATTCTCTGTGTCTTTATTATGGCCAAAAGGCTGATACTGCAGGATTCAAAAGATAATTAAATGACCCCTTCACTCAATGGGCTGAAAATCTGACTGCACTTGTCATTTATAAGTGTATTGCCTACAGAGATAACTTTGTATGGACAAGTATAATAAAATACAGAAAACATTTATACAGTGTACAGTAGGTTAAAATGATGGTCACATAAATGTATTAGAAATGTACATATTTGAACAACATTTGCATTAGAAAGTATATAAAACTATTAGTACAATGACATGTTATTATTTCTTTCACTTTTTTTGTTAAAGTGCTTTTATGTATTTGTCTTCTTTTTGACAATGTATGCATCCCCTTCATTATCTTTAAGTTTTGCTCTTTGTTTCTTTTGAGAAAAAGTAGGTAGGTAGGACATAGAGAAAGAAATACATTAGGAGTCTAACTATAGACTCCTGGAGGAGTTACTGGGAAAACACTGTGGGAGGAAGGGTAATGCCATTGGTTGTATGCAACGATATCAATGCCATCCGGCAGAGATAAGAACAAGGCAAGAACTTGGTAATTATAGCTCAGAAGCTCAACTCCTGCAAGTGTCTATAGGTTTCTACAGAATTTACGTCTCTATTCCAAAATAACAGGCATGAGGAAGACTATCAAATTGTCCTGCTGTTCTGCTTTTTAAATGCTGTTTAAAAAAGGAGCAAGTATCTTAAGGAAATATTACCTTAATATAACATAGTAACTAATTTTTTGGAAAGATGCGTAATCTGAGAAGAGAAAATACCTGGGCTGCACAGATTTTCAAAAGAGGGTTTTGCACTGATGAAAACCCCAGTGAAGCTCTTTTGTAAAACTGATTCTCCAAGCAATGGGCTTCCTCTACTTCCAAGGGCAAAGCCAAAGGGCTATGGTGCTTTGCTTTGTTCTGCTTTGTTCTGACAGTGTCCCCTCTTCATCCCTCAGGCTTCACAAAGCCAAAAGGAAGTTCATTGCAAGTACAGCAGCTACATGGAAGTGCCCTCCAGCTTTGACTTATCTATTTATTTATAAATATTATTTATTACTTATTAATAAATAAATAAATAAATAAATATCCGCCACTCATTTTGTAGTTCAGGTGACTCTGAGTGCCACGCTGAGACTTACAAAATATATCCTGAAGAAGAATCCATGTGAATGCAAGCTCGAGGCCTCATTCTCCTCCAATTCCCTAGGGTGACAAAGGCATTTTCTCTTACTCAGAAAATGGAGAAAATGGGAGTGGGTTGAAGGAAGCAAACAAGTGTTTCTAAAAGTAGCAGGATCAAGTTGATAAACAAGGAAGGAAGGAAGGAAGGGAGGGAGGGAGGGAGGGAGGGAGGGAGGGAGAAGAAGGTGGAAGTGGAGGAGAAGGAGAAGGAGAAGAAGAAGGAGAAGGAGAAGAAGAAATGTGTCATTGTTTTGCATGCTTCCTTTTTGCAAAATAAAGTATGCATTTCTTTTTTCACATGTTTTTCTTTCCTCCAAAGACGCCTAGGGATGTGACTGTCTGTGATGGGGAAGTTGATCCTTCCATAGTTGAACCAGCCAAGAGTGAACTTCACAGGCTAGCTCTCCAACTGCATTAAGACTAAGATTCAATGAGCAGGGTAGAATATAAATTGGAATCTGTCAAATGTCAGTAAAAATCTGAGAACAAAAGGAAACATAAGACCAGAGGGAGCTGTATTTTCTCTCCCTTAAAAGTACAGGGCCTGGGGATATCCAGGATGCCAATCAACACTCCTTCTCACAGGCTGAATTCTTGAACTCCCATCAGGCAGGAATTCTCACTACATATCTTCTCAAATATTTTCTCCATGCCAGCTTTACCCATTGAATCCTCCTGTAATTCCTGATGCTCCTCTACTGAAGTCCAGAAATAAAATACTCAACAAAACCAAATTTTATACCTGAATTTCGGTATATTGGTATGAACCATGGCAAAGCAGAGATTCTACTCCCTAACCAGAATAAACTTGAATGCTGTATTATATGACTTCATAAAACCATCATTTTTGTTGATGCTTTAATTGATCAACATTTTTATTGATGCTTTATTCAGTCTATTTTTTAAAAATATCACTTCTACGGAATTACTCTTTTTTAAAAATTCCTCCCTTTGGAGAGGAGCTAGAAACAAATAACTGCTAAGACGCTAACAAATTTTGATACTAAGGATTAGTAATAACTAACTTGTAAAATATTTGTTTTATTCACATTTCATTACGCTCGAACACATATTACTAGAAAAATACAGTATGGAAATATTCAGAAATACCTAATACACTCCAATAAATAACATACCTGTAAGATAAAAGGCTTTATACTGGTCCAACCGAAGGGACTGTATTTCTCCGTATTTTCCAGCTGCACCACTGTTGGGATGGAACAATGTCTAGAGGAAAGAGAAATTGAGAAGATTAAAAAGTGTCCTCTTTTGCTTAATGTCATTTATAAAAAGCTACATATATTCCGATAGAAGAGAATTATCTGTAGCTCAGGGTTGAACTGTGAATCCTTGGTGCTCTCTAAGCTTGATAGTTTTCTTGCAGATGTTTCATTATCCAAGTAATTAACCTCATCAATGTGAGTGAATGATGATAATACTCACATTGATGTTATCTAGTTGAGTAATGAAATGTATGGAAGCAAAAAACTAAGCTCAAAGAGTATCAAGAACTTCACATACAGAAATTCAAATGGTAATATGCATCTAATTATGTTGCTCCCATTAATATTTAGAACCCAAACTGTTAAACCCCTATTTCCATTCCTATGGACTTTTTAAATCTAGCTGGGCTGAATTCTTCACACTCCTCAGAATCAGAAAAATTTCAAAAATGAAATGACTCTATCTAGCATGTATATTTAATTTACTAGGCTTGTGGGTTGCTTTTAAAATATGTAAAACTAATTAAGCAAAACAGAACAAGTGCAAAAGAAATATATCTGCTACAAGGAACCTGTATACAGTATTCAACAGGGCTTATTTTTTTAAAAAAATATGTTTATATTCTGAAAATGATGAAAGAACTGAAATGCCACATATGGAAAACTGAATTATTGTTAGCCTCTGAAACAATTTCTCTTCCCCCACCCTGCAATTAAAACGGGGGCTTTCACTTGTATCTTTTCTGCATGCCTGCTCCAGAAATTCACATTCTTGCGCCAATAGGAAACAATCATAAATCCTCAATCATATATTTCTCCTCCAATAAAACCAGTTTATGTACCTTCACCCAATGCTTAAACCCTTGTTTCTCAATTCCATACGTTTACAAAGGCCCTAAACACATTTCTAGGCTCCACAGGACTTCAGACACTAAGATTATTATTAAAAAAAACTTGTACAAATGAATTAAACAGAATAAGGGAGAAGCATAAAAAAATAAATTCCAGCACTAAATATCAATTGTGGGATCAGCCTGAATTTTACTAAGGAAACAATAGTAATTTTTCTCACTGATCAAATATTATATCTCTGATTAAAATGATAAAGTATAATAATAATAGCAACAATTGTGAAATGCAGGCATAACTACTTCTGCAACGGTAAAAATGTATTCTTATCTCTTTAAAAAAAGGAGTTCCTATAATTTTCATTGTCAATACAATATAGTATTGTAGGCAAAGCTTTCAAATATGTTATTAAAATATGCATTTATGTAAAACCTCAGATACTGCTTCTGCAATATAACAAGATAGAATATTTTCCCTTGTCTGCATTTTTATTTTAATTTACGCCATTTTTTTCACTAAGAAAATCAGCTTTAAAAGAGCTACAAAACCACTCAGGGAACTAGATTTGTGATGTCAGCTTGAAGTCAGCTCTTCTAATTATTTTAATTGTTAGATATCGGTGGGCTTCTAGAACACTTTGGAGGATAGGCAGAATAAAGTATAATAGTTACAATTAATTTTAAAATGAAGAAAGTCGTCGTACAGTCATCAAAGGTTCAGGGCTAAGACAGCAGCTCTATCGTTTCTCACTAACACTCTTTCCTCACTCCCCAAGCTTCTTTCTACCACTGCGTCAAGCTTCAACCATACCCAGCTGCAGAGAACTACTGGTTCTCAGTTCGTCTTTCCCAGTCTCCAGGTGGCAACTGACCTTAACATCAATGCCCAAACAAAGGCTTCTGTGGTCTGGCAGTGATCAGGTCACTCTCTTCTTTCTTTTCAATCACAAGTGAGTTGGGGGACTAGAAAGTGACTATTTCCCACTGAACATGACAACTATGCAGCTTTGCTTCTGATAGGATTAGTGGTGTCACCCTCCTCAGTAATCTCAGAAATAATTCTTTTCCCCCCAATCAGTGCAGAGAACTACAAAAAATGATAAGAACAAATAAAATGCTCCTCTGGAAAATATTATATATAATTGCAAAGAAGAAACATAAATAAACATATGACATTTTTTCGATATATTATAAAAAAAAGTATGGCTCATATTACTGAGAACCAGTTTTGTGTAGTGGTTGAGACACCAAGCTAGAAATCAGGAGACTGGGAATTCTAGATCTACCTGAGGCACCAGGCACAGCCCTAGAAGGAGGAAAGGGCAAACACTTCCAAAATGTCATTTCTAAATCTAATCCTAAATATAATGTAATTTTAATCTAATTCTAATCTAATTTTATAAATGCTACATGCCTTTATCCTTTGTCACTTACAACTGCACACCAAGAGAAACCATTATTATTGTATCTATGATCCTGAGATGCTACAATGCTAAAAAGAGCAGTTATGATTATTTAGAGCTGGGCTGAGATCTGAGCTAGACATTGCAAGATCAAGTGTATTATTTTACTATTGTATTATTAGTTTACATATCCCAAATTTTATGATGTCTTCAGAACGCCATTATATGGATGATTTATAGGGATGATGATGATGATGATTTAAGAGTATATAAGATCATATGCTTAACGAAAAATACTGATAATTAAATTCGAAAAGAAAACCTGAATAATTCCTTTGAGCAAATCAGTGCAATCGCTGAAGCTATTCTACTAGTCTGGCATGAGAAAGATATGTCACTAAAAATAAAAAATAAAAAGGATATGTGTTTGAAAAACTTGTAAATTGTTTCCCCTAGCTCAGTGGTGGCGAACCTATGGCACGGGTGCCAGAGGCGGCACTCAGAGCCCTGTCTGTGGGCACATGCGCCGTTGCCCCAGTCCTAGGCCTTCAGCTGGGTTTTATAAAACCTTTACACTTTAGGCCTTCGCCACCGTGTACAAAAAAAAAAGGTCAATCAATCAGTCAATTTCAACTTCTCGCAGAAAAAAAAAAGATCTCGCAAAATTGGAATTGATTGATTGAACCTTTTAGTCCCACCCAGTCTGCCATTACCACTGCAGCCAGGCCCAGCCAATGGGCCACACCCAGCCAGCACCCGATGATGCATAAGTGGGTTTTGGATTGCAGTTTTGCCACTCGGTCTCTAAAAAGTTCGCCATCACTGCCCTAGCTAGACGTAGAATTTCTGGATCATGTTTCCTTCTTCCTCCTGTTGCAGAAGAAGGCATCATAGTCTTCTCCTGCTTAGAAACGCTCAACAGATCTCTTTCAGTGAAAGTATTTGGAAGAAACTTATAATTACGGGGTCCAGAACTGGGCTTCTTCCATTTGCATTCATCACCTTCTAGAAAGCAGTTATGCATAGAATTTGGGAATTTAAGATTTAGGAATGCTGATTAGTCCTGGACTTCTTGCAGGGCACAACTTAGTGGAACAAAAGAGCCACAAGGGAAAAAATTTAAATCAATTGTATGAAATCGCCAAAAAAATAGCAACAAGTTGAATGTTATTCATCAAGACAAAAATTTTCACCGAAATTTCTTTAAAAAAAAAGTTTATAAGATTTTATTTAGAAAATAAGGGAAGAAAGTCTTTTGTTCAGACACAGAAATGTCATCAAATTTCTTAAGACATAGACAAAGTGAGAAGGGAAGATACTAGCTCTTTTTCTCAGGCAGGAAGATCAGTACATAATGAAATTATTATGAGAAAAAAAATCAAACAAAATTCTGCATTTCTATTCTTAAAAAAGCTTCAGCCAGCAAACAATAAAAAGCAGAAAGATTACATAAATGTTTGTGTTGTGCAAAGAAAATAATTTTATTGTACCCGATTGCTATATAACTCTACCTATTAAAACTCAAATCAAAGGATGGAACTGGTTCAGCACAAACCTACATATATTTACTTGGGAATGACCTCCTACTGTTCCTGCCTTTGCAACATTATATAAATGTAGAAAGAAAATTTAAATGGCACACCGAGAATCTTAGCCACAGAGTACCTGCACACATGCACACTCAGTGTGGATAACATCAAACTACTAGTCCTCAAAGCATGTTATATAAAAGAATTGGCAATTGGTTTCAGATAGAAGTCGTTTTCTCCCTGTAAATACCAGAGGCTGAACCAGAGATTTTCTTTATCCAAGGCAAATGCTCCACTGCTGAGCTGCCATAGTGTTTTTAAGAGGTAATGGATCGATTTTGCTTAAGTATTAAGTTGTTTACAGATCAACTACTGTGCTCAACAAGAATGAGATTGCAAGTAGGAGCAATCTTTCTGAAGCTGACCAACTTTTTGAAAAAGTTAAGCTTATGGAATACAATTGAGGATTTAACTGACTGTTTTACAGCCAGCAGTTCAAGCTTGAGAATAGCATCTGAGGCTAAAAAACTGTTATATGAACTTACCAATTTCATATATATCACACAGGGAAGCTTGCAGCATTTAAGACCAATTCAAAATATTTAAAAGACAAAAACAAGATAAAGCAAAAAAAGCCTTTGATAGACTGAATTGGTTGTTTTTGAAAAAATTAATTGGTGGGATGAGAATGGGAGAACAGTTTATTAATTCTATATTGGCAATTTATCAGAAACGAACAGGCCAGATTATTGTGAATGGGGACCTAACAGATTCATTTAGTATAGAGAAAGGTACTAGACAGGGATGTCCTTTATCCCCTTTGCTGTTTGTTTTAACGCTGGAGGTTTTATTGAATAGGATACGAGCGGCAGATGATTTAAAAGGTATACGGATTAGACAACATGACTACAGATTATGTGCTTTTGCGGATGACTTGCTTGTGACACTGACTCAACCAGTACAGTCAGCCAAGAGATTGATGGAGATAATTAAGGATTATGGTAGGGTATCAGGCTTTAAATTAAATATATCCAAGACAAAGATGCTAGTTAAAAATTTAGATAATAATTCAAAATATGACTTCGAAAAAATAACAGGTTGTGAAATAGTTAAGAAAGTTAAATATTTAGGAGTTGATATTGAAGCTTCTAATGGGAAGCTATATAAAAATAATTATGAAATTTTGTGGAACAAGATACAAATAGAATTGGAGAAATGGAAAAAATTACAATTATCTCTGTTGGGCAGGATAGCTGCAGTAAAAATGAATGTATTGCCAAAATTTTTATTTCTTTTCCAAATGTTACCTATACTTAAAAAAGATGTGAACCTGGAGGAGTGGCAGAAGGGTATTAACAGATTTATTTGGGATGGCAAGAAACCGAGGGTTAAATTAAAAATTATCCAGGATACAAGGGAAAGAGGTGGTTTAAAAATGCCCAATCTTAAGTTATATTATCATGCTGCGGTTCTAGTTGCGCTAAGTGACCAGGTTAATCTATCCAATGATAGAATACTGAATATTGAAGGGTATGATTTACTATATGGTTGGCATGCATATCTAGTTTATGACAAAAAGGTGGATAGGAGCTTCAAGGAGCACCTACTGAGAAGCTCTCTGTTGCGTATCTGGAAAAAGTATCAGTACTTACTAAATGAAAAGATTCCCGCTTGGACGGTTCCCAGACACGCAATAGAGAATATAAACATAGAACAAGCTCAAGATGTGGTGCCCTATGGTAAACTCCTAATTAAAGAAGGGAATTTGTTATCATTAAAGTCCTCGAATATGCTAAGGGATGAAGGAATAGTTTATACTTGGTTTTCATATTTACAATTACAGTCTAGATGGCAAAAAGACTTGAAGATGGGTTTATCTCAAACAGATGAGAATTTAATTAAACAAGTTAGAGACCAAAGGTCTATGCATATTAAAAGATTGTATAATGTATTGATAGAGATTGACTCCGAAACTGAACTAGTTAAGGATTGTATGATAAAGTGGGGACAAAATTTTGGACAACCTATTATGATGGAAACGTGGGAGAGAATTTGGGTGAAAAATGTAAGATTTACGCAAGCGCAACATCTAAGAGAGAATTTTTACAAAATGTTTTATAGATGGCATCTAGATCCGAAAAAATTATCATATATCTACCCTGACCTTCAATCTAAATGTTGGAGATGTGAAAGTATGGATGCTACTTATTTTCATGTATGGTGGACCTGTAGAAAAATTAAGGCTTTTTGGAGAAAAATATGGTGGGCACTTCAGAACATTTTGAAAAAGCGTATTGAATTTCTACCGCAGTTGTTTTTGCTAGGTATTACAAAAGACTGTACCACCTTAGAGACGAACTTAATTTTGAATTTGATCACAGCAGCAAGACTGTTGGTGGGACAATACTGGAAGAAACCAGAATTACCACCTATTGAAGAATGGACTTTGAAAGTCATAAATTTGGCAGAAATGGCCAAAATATCTGCATATTTGAAGGATCATTCAAATGAAAAATATATGTTGGACTGGAAAAAATGGATAGACTATATACAAGGGAAATATCAATCTAAGAAACTATCTAGCTTATAGTTAAATTTTTATATGCTGATTGAAAAATGTTTACAAGTAGAAAATGATTGTATTAAGTTGAGCTGCACTCAACCTGATTTTTTCTTTGTTTCCTCTGTTTACATTTATAAATATATAATTAATAAAAAAATTTTAAAAAAATATATCAAAAATTGTAAGGCGGGAGCAAGAGAGAGCATATTCTAAAATTTACATTGTTTGTGGCAATGATAATCATTTGAAACATGAGGAATTTTAGGGAACCTCAGAGTTTCCAGCCTTCAAGCAGTTGATGTTGCTACTCAGTGTTCAGAAGATAAATGCCATACCTGGTGTCCTTTGCTTGAGTAGCCGAACAGGACTTCAGAGATATCTATTCCATCAAATCGTCTGTTGAGAGGAAGGGTGGCATTCGCCAGAGATACCAGTGTAGGAAATATGTCTAAAGTGCTGCAGAAGAGAATATCCTGTTATTAGGCAACCAAATTATGAAAAAAGACTTACAAACCTATTCCTAAGGCTACCTCATCTGATGCCAAAATACAGCATTACATTTTGGAGACTGCTTATTAAAGACCTGGGTGCACCTTTTCTTTTTAAGCATATGTGTGTGTGTGTGTGTGTGTGTGTGTGTGTGTGTGTGTGTGTGTGTGTGTTTGAGTCCAGGTACATATAAAACATTCTATAAGATAAAGCATTAAAGTTCTCCTCATAATGCAAACCATAAAATTAGGATAAAATTTGCAAGTTCTGATTTGGCATAGTATTGTTGTATGGGCTGAACTGGGAAAGTTTGCGTGCGTGTGTGTGTGTGTGTGTGTGTGTGTGTGTGTGTGTTTGTTTGACTCCAGGTACATATAAAACATTCTATAAGATAAAGCATTAAAATTCTCCTCATAATGCAAACCATAAAATTAGGATAAAATTTGCAAGTTCTGATTTGGCATAGTATTGTTGTATGGGCTGAACTGGGAAAGTTTGCAAAGAGAAAATTCTACTGAATTATGATGGACATCAGAGATTTCACAAACAACCATAAAAGTATTGAAAAGCCTTGAATAGGATACTGAAATTCTAGTTTCAATTTACTTGAGTTTCTGTCTGGTTCTCCTCTTGGTTTTGCCAAATATCCCTCACACATTAAAGAAGACTGTTCTCTGTGAGCTAAGAGGTGGATTTTAAAGTTTAAAGATGAACACATATTGTTGCCAAATATGTCAGCTCCTATTTGTTCATATGCATACTGTCCAACTTCAAATTAAGTACTGTAATTATATCCATGTCCAGTTCACTTTGGTTATATGTAAAATCCAAAATCTTTTCTCTAGAAAAAGTTTCATGTTATCTGGGAAAAATTAGCCATATAGAGTCCACAAGGCCCTTGATCATATGGTGTTAATATAATCCTAAATTGAAACCATATAGCAGTGATGGCGAACCTTTTAGAGACTGAGTGCCCAAACTGCAACCCAAAACCCACTTATATATCGTTGGGTGCCGGGTGGGCATGGCCTATTGGATGAGTGTGGCCCACTGGGTGGACGTGGCTGCGGTGGTAATGGCAGACTGGGTGGGACTAAAAAGTTCAATCTATCAGTTACAACTTTGCGAGATCTTTTTTTTTCCTGCAAGAAGTTGAAATTGATTGATTGAATCTTTTTTTTTTTTTTTGCACACGGTGTCGGAGGCCTAAAGCGAAAAGATTTTCTAAAACCCAGCTGAAGGCCCAGGACTGGGGCAATGGCATGTGTGCCCACAGAGAGGGCTCTGAGTGCCACCTCTGGCACCCGTGCCATAGCTTCGCCACCATGGCCCTATAGTGTGCTCATAACTAACCAAGTGCATCACAATGACTCAAGCAACTTGCATGAAAGCTTCTCCCTAAGGGGGAAAATGCTAGTGATCTGTTTTGGTTTTTAATGTACCATCCATGGTCTAGGAAAATATGATTTCATTTATGTGTGCTACAGTACTTTTCAGAGAAATTAGAATAGGCAATAAGAACAGTCAAACCATCTAAGAATACACAGTATTACATGGTTGCTTATTTGACTGCAAACTGCCATAATCCAGAAACTGGAACTGACACAAAGATCAAGAAAGCAACTGACATCTGACCTACCAGCACTGAGAAGAAATAAATGAGGGTGGGATAAAAACCTGATCAGTCTCAGTTCCCAATTATTTGAACCGGTTCAGTTGATTTTCTACCACTAACGCACAAGAATGCTAACTACTGGGTGATTTTGAACATAGCCTCACTATTATAGCAGGGGAATTTTTTTCTTTGCCTTAGCACAACCTTTGTCAAGTATCATAATTACTTACTATCATCCTGTAAGCTGTAGCATGAAGTCTTAACATTAATACCCACAAAGCAGCCATGTTGACTATAGTTAACAAAAGAATGGTACGATCAGAATGGGAAGTGATGCCAGAGAACATCTAGTTCAAACAGCAGAATCAGAGGACAACAGGGTGTCCTATGAAGTGACTTCAGGAGACTTCTAGTGTTCATGGACAGTTCAAGAACCATTTAAGTCAGGGGTTCTCAACCTTGGCAACTTCAAGACTTGTGGACTTCAACTCCCAGAATTCCTCAGCCAGCAAAGTTGGCTGAGGAATTCTGGGAGTTGAAGTCCACAAGTCTTGAAGTTGCCAAGGTTGAGAACCCCTGATTTAAGTGCTTCTGAAAGATGGCTCTCCGGCTCCTCTTGAAAACTTCCAGTAATGGGGAACATTCTACTTCACAGAGCAATCCTGGTTCACAGCCCCTTCCATCAAGAAAGTATTTCTAATACTTGAAAAGCTCTTCATCTGGTACACAGATGAATACTACCAGGAACTGATCATTCAAATGTCTGCACCACAATTATATAGGCTAAATTGAGTTTGCACAAGTGGCCAATTCCCCCAATTATCCTCCCTCAACAGCCTCTTTACTCACTACAGATGTTTTTGAAAGTCCCGATTAGAGATTGAAGAAGGGAGGAGGTGGCAGAAAATTTCCCTTGCAAAGGTTTCTTTGTGCTATGAGTACATTGGATACAATCTATCGTTTTATTCCTATGTATTTATAAAAAAACATGTTTGGATGAGTGTCTTCTAAAAAGTGCAACCATACTGGAAAAATAGAAATGAAAATTAGACCTGATAAACCCATTAGCACCAATGAAGATTTTTCTGACCTGAAACATATCAGCCCATTTAAGAGATTTATGAAATGTTCACTGAGGGAACTGAAAGAAACTTGAGTCTTTTTTCTTTTCATTCAATTAATTTTAGCACTGCTGCTAAGAAACAAACAGGCAAAACAATAAACATCATTGAGAAAAATAGAAAAAAAACCCAGTACAAGTTCTTCTGTGAAAAAAAATGTTCTTGTAAGATCATTAAGCTGATTACTGAACAAATACAACTTCAAGCAAAGAATACGCTAGGGACATCCAGAGTGTTGCAAAATTTGTGTGTGTGTGTGTGTTGTGTGTGAGCACGTGCGCACGTCTGCTCACACTGGAATGCTTTGCAGGGCTAAATTTAAGCTCTGTCTGATTTATGCCTAGAATTTTATTAAGATTCCTGGATGTAAATTGCAAGGATCCATTTTGCAGTATGGAGAAAATTACTTCTGAAAAAGCACAGAATCCTCAGAGACACTAGAATATAGCAAAGGGTGGTCACTTGGGGAAGAGGCAGTGCCACTCTGAGTATTGTTTGCTCCTGAGAACCATTTTGTTTGTCTCCTCTTGATGAACCATCCAGCATTTAGAAAAAACTATGCTGTTCCAAATGGAATCCAAGAACTTGGCTGCTTGGTGATTAAATGACAGTTTCAATGCACTTTATAGTTAATGCTCTGCTTGCACATGTTTGAATTGCAAATGTTAGCTGTTAGATGAGTTGCGCTCATTTTAACAGAACCGATAAAATAATGTATAATATATGAAAAGTAATAATTGCTTTATGCATCTTTTGGGATACCTATTTCTAGATGTGAGGGAACATCTCTTTAATTTGAGATAGACCAAACTGAATTGTATCATGAGGCACTAAAGCAGGGGTTCTCAACCTTGGCAAGTTTAAGACTTGTGGACTTCAACTCCCAGAATTCCTCAGCCAGCAAAAGTTGAAGTCCACAAATCTTAAACTTGCCAAGGTTGAGAACCCCTGCGCTAAAGGAACTTCCTTATGATCTGACCAAGTTTTATTTTTGAGAAATCCAGGAGAAAAAATGAAGTGCCAAACGACTGAAGAGGACAACAGGTCCCTGGCAAAGTGATATCAATAACTGGATAGTTTTTGAGCAAGAAGTTTATAAAGGTGACCTGTAAACATCTTGAAAATAATGTGGCAATTATATGAACAAACCTTATCAAACTAACTTTCACTCATTTTTTTTAATGGGGAAATTTTCTGAGAGAATCACGGATGTTGATTTCAGCCCAGCATTTGATGGAGTGTCTCCATAACCACATTTTAATTAGCAAGATGGAAAGTACATAAAAACTGAAAATCATAATGAAAGGATGCTCCTAAAGTGATTTCTTATCAAACTAGAATGAGGTAGCTTGCCACAAGGATCGGTCTGGTGCTATTCCTCTTCAACATTTATTAAAAATATTTTTGTTGGATAGAAGATTTATTAGTTTTACAGATCACATACAACTGGGTGAGACAGCTGATATTCTAGAAATCAGAAATAAAATTCAGATTCATCTTGATGGGTGAGAGACACAGGTTTAAAACAACAGTGAAATTAAACAAAAACAAATGAAAAGGGGTTTTTTTTAAATGAAAAAGATTGAGTGAGTCCAAAAATGTGGCATAAAGTAATAAAAATAAATAAAACAGCAGAATTTAGAATGTTAAGTTTGTAGACTTGGAATCCTAGCAAGATGAGATGAATGGCTACAGGGGGTTGATATTTACAGCGTGAAGCCTCACCACACTTGTGATCCATACTGCATATTTGAGCAAAGTGACCATTGAAAACCACACTGTAATTCTATGATCAAAAGCAAATCACAGCATTAGTCTCTTTTTTAGATATAAATGTCTGATGAAAACAGCCAGGCTCACTCTGTCAAATAATCTCATTAGTGTGTGTTGGAAAGAACAACTGCTCTGCCTTTCTGCAGTCTACCTGTAATTCCTCACTGAAGTCGGAGTTAAATATTATGCAAACTGAGAACAAGATCCTGTCTCCAAGTCAAAATGAAGATTGTTGAATGGGAAAATGGAGGATTATCAGTCGAAGGAAGAATTTTCTAAGATAATGCTGCTCCTTGAGCAAGGCATGAAAAATTCAGCAAAAAAAATGTAACGGATGTGATAGAATTTTGTTTAGCTTCCTGAGAATTATGATGAAGATGGTAGACCAAAAGAGGGCTATTGATAGCTCACAGAACCAGACTTTAAAGGAGCACATTTAGAAGCACATTTACCACCACTGTTACTACTGGCAGTCCTTGACCTACAACCCCAATTCAACCCAGAATTTCAGTTGTTACGCAAGAGAGTTGTTAAATAGGTTTTGCCCCATTTTATGACTTGTCTTGCCACAGTTGTTAAATGAATCACTGCAGTTGTTAAGTTAGTAATGTGGTTGTTAAGTGAGTCTGGCTTCTCCCCATTGACTTTGCTTGTCAAAAGGTCACAAAAGGTGATCACATGATCCCCAGATACTCATAAATATGAGCCAGTCATAATTATGAGCCAGTTGTGAAAAGTCTGAATTTTGATCATGTGGCCATGGGGATTCTGCAACAGTAGTAAGTGTGAAAAATGGCCATAACTCACTTTTTTCAGTGCCATTGTGACTTTAAACAGTCACTAAATCAGCGGTTCTCAACCTATGGGTCGCGACCCCATTTGGGGTCGAACGACCGTTTCGTGGGGGTCGCCGGACACCGCGGTCTGCCATTTTGTTTTTTGTTTTTTTGTCGCGCGCGCTGTGCATGCGCAGTTCGGGCTGTCGCGCGCACGCGCGCCATGCATGCGCAGATCGGCCCGGCGCGCGCACCGGGGTCGCACCACGCATGGGCGGGGCAAGTGGGGTCTCAACCTGAAAAAGGTTGAGAACCACTGCACTAAATGAAAGGTGGCAAGTCAAAAACTGCCTATATTTACTTCTCTCTTTCTTCACATCTTCCAAAATATGAGAAGGGAACTAATAAAACATAAAATATGAACTTCTCTGTATGTGTATTTGGTATCTTTCTACCTAGGTGTTCACACCCCCTCCCCATGTACCTCAAGAAGCACACATAATGGGTGATTTCCTCATTAAGGCAGTGATTAAACCAGGCTTGTTTAGCTTGAGCAAAGTGGCCGTATCCTGTGGTCACCCGTGGTGCCCTAGTCTTAAGAGTTCTCAAGAGAGAGCAGAAAACGCACAGAGATCTCACAGGGTTTCCATTCACTTTCCGTCCTGGACTATATTGTGATTTGGAAAGCAACAAGGCAACAACATCATACGCAACACATAAAACTGTAGGGAAAGTAATCAGCATGAAACAAAGGATGGACTCAAGAAGAAACATTGGAAGGGGAACACAGAACTGAAAAAAAAATTGTCATGACCATGGGTCACTGGTCCAGTCTAAGTACTAGAGTGCACACTTAGCACTTGGGAGTTAATTATTAAATGTCAGTAAAAACAGGGTGTTCTTGTTTATGAACAAGAAGGTCCATCAGCAGAATTTTGTCATGATCTCTGGCCTGAAAATGAATCCTCTGGTGTAACTTAATTCTCCAGTGCATGTTACATGACTTCCTGTAGGCATACTTCATTTAACTTAATTGCTCTTCAGTTTGGGCTAGTTTGAAAACTTTTCATAAGACTAGCTCACTCCCCAGAAACAGCAGCTAACTTGCAGAAATACTGCCAGTTTTCTTCATGAAATTATTAGCATCACATGCGTAACAGCTATCTTAATTTTCAAAACATTGAAAATCAAAATAATCAACACTTGGCATTTTGATGCTTTTACCGAAAACAATTCTAATAGACGCTATCTTTTCCCAGAAAGACAATATCTTTCTAGGATAGCTTTTTCTTTTAGGGAGCTAAATCCAATCCAATCCAATATATGCAAATATATTTTTGCCTTTATGACTAGTTCTGTAACTGCAGCCCCAAAGACAGCTAGTCCTTGACTTACAACCATTTGTTTAGTGATAATTTGAAGTTACAACGGCATTGAAAAAAGTAACTTATGATTGCTTTTCATACTTATGGTCATATGATCAAAATTCAGATGCCTGGCAACTGCTTCATATTTATGATGGCTGCAGTGTCCCAGAATCATGTGATTACCTTTTGTGACCTTCTGACAAGCAGTTAATGGGGAAGCCACATTCACTTAACAACCATGTTACTAACTTAGCAAGTGCAGTGATTCACTTAACAACTGTGGAAAGGTCATAAAATGGGGCAAAATGCACTCAATTGTCTTGCTTAGCTGAGGAAACTTTTTTGGGCTCCATTTTGATCATTAACTTGAGGACTACCTGTATCTCATTTACCCACCTATTCTATTTGAGCAACCTTACTTTCTAGCCATGCAGAACTGAATGTCCCAGAGCCCTACAGTTCTATCCTATTCTTTCTTAGAAAAACTCAAGACAAGCTATAAGTGGATGGTTTTAGAGAACTGCTTTGGTGGAATCCTTGGTGATCTTCAGTAAGGTACAATTGCTGAAGACCACAGAGAGGTTGTTGACATATCCTAAATAAAGCTATAGTTCAGGGGTTCTCAACCTTGGCAACTTTAAGATTTGTGGACTTCAACTCCCAGAATTCCTCAGCTAGCAAAGCTGGAGGAATAAGTAAACCTGTTCGAATAGAACTGAGGAGACTCTTCTCAAGTTCTAATGTGCAAAGACACATTCTTGTAGTAAGCTCCAGCCAAAGAAGGGCAAGAAGAGACATCCTAGCACTTTGCAGTGCTGTGGCCTTTCTATATTACAGATTTTTTTTTATTATTTGTGGTCTAAATCCTGGCTTCCTCCACTCTCTAGTTACTGCTGGAGAAGTCCAACAGAATCTTTAAGACAACCACCATTTGAACTTTTCTTCAAGGAGAATTTTTCTCTTCAAAAGTGAAACTTCCCAGTTCTACCACAAACTGCTTCAAATGAATGTGTGGGTGTTTGTGTCTTCTCTTTTTGCTATATGTTTCTTCTGCTGCCAAATACCACTTAAGAGGAAGAAACAGGCCTTGACAAATTATGCATATTTCCTCCCCCCCCCCCCCCCCGCTAAACGCCCTTTAGTGCCTCTTTCATCACCATATACTAATTCTCAAACCATCTGCCCTCCCTATTTGGCCTAAAATAAGTGTTCTTCCCGTAATGCCTGCTCCATCTTAATGATTCTAGACAGGCAAATGAAATCCCAAACCTGAGATGATAAATTGGCCCACATATAATATTTGTAGATCAGTGCTGGAAGGGAGAGGAGTTTACTCTCTGTTTATATACAAGTGGCTAACCCTGTCAGTGTTGGTAGGAATGTTCTTGCTGGTTTCTTGATTAGGCTGTTGTTTACTGTTAGCTTATTTGTTTGAATTGGTAGTTCATTGATTGGGGTATTATTTACAGCTTGACTGTTGGTCTAGCATTAATCTTGGTGTTAATTTCTGCTTCTCTGGGTGTTGATTGTTGATGAGGAAGTGTTTGTCTTTTTGGTTTTCCTTTTTGTCTTTTTGATTGTCTCCTTTGAATGGTACCGTATGTGCCCAACTGGCGCAGATCACATTTCTTCAGGGACCAGGGCTCTTTTTGTGTACACTTTCCTTCTCTCTCCTAATACATACATCCTCGGGAAATTATTAGTGAGACTTCTTCATGCCAAGGAAAGTGGGAGGCAAGGATGAGCTTTCAATAACCATCGTTTTACTCACACAACCTGTTGTGCTAAATATGGACCCCAGTAAACAAACTAGCAGATTCCAGTTACCTGAACCTTTATTCTATAAATACACGATGGAACAAATGTCCTTTTTCTTTTATGTCTATAAAAATCTGATAACACGGTTTCTTTCATAAGTATCTTACATAAGCACACAACGTCACATTCAGAGAGAGAGAAGTTTCTCAGTCTGCAGACTTAAGTCAAGGGACTACTACCTAATCAATGACAGTGTAATCTCTTCTATTCATTAGATGACCTACTTTATTGGCCTATTTTTAATAAGCAGGGAATTATCAAGGCCCTGCTAGTGGCATTCATCAAAAGCCATTAACTAAGTGGTTAGGCATGGCAGATTATGGTGGAAAAGGAATGTCTATCCTATGAGAAATGGAAGATGAATATACAGTTTCTTCCCAAGGGAACAAGAAAGAAGTGCTAACTCCACAAAATTCAGGGAAAGAATGGGTGCAGACCCAATGTGGACTGGTAAACAAATAGCAATTCCATGAAAGAGAAGGAAAAACTGCATGCAAAGTGTTGTGATTACAACCTCTCTTTTTGCCTTCCAGATAATATAATGCCTTTTTAAAAAAACGTATTTATTGATTGATGGTCCCAGACTAATAAAATACAAATAATTAAAAGTACAAGTAACACAAACCTGAAATCCAGTAAGTTAGTAATGAATAGGAGTTGCTAACTGACTTCTGCAAATCATAGCTACTAATAAGAATTAGGAACCTTTATGAAGTTGCCCATGTTTAATCTCACGGAAGGCGACTAGCAACCTCTTGATCAGAAAGGTAATTAAGTTTTCTGATAATTGGACTTACAAGAGTGAAATGTTCTGAATTGTTCACCATTTGGACTGCAAACAGGTTGAAATTTTATTGGGAATCACAGGTCACAGGCCCAAAGGAGAAAAAACTAAATTTTACAATTTCAGCACTGTTGTAGTTTATCCTTCCTATGTATTCCAAAATGCTCTGCATCTGAACGAAAGTTAGCTTCAGAATAAAAGATGTATGCCAGTCATTATCTGTGGTTTATTGTGGTTTATTATGTAGTAAGCCCTAATCCTCTAAAACTAGGCAGAGAAATCATTTGACATCCAAGTATTGATTAATGACAGTTCACTAATTCATTGTCAATAATATTGTCAATATTATGGCTATCCATTATAGTTTCACAATCAATTATTAAAATTCTTAGATACAGTAGTGGCCAAAATTGTGGAAACCTTTTGGGAAAAGTGTACAGTAGAAATGCCACCTTTGGTTAAATTTCCACCAATTTTTCTTCTAATTTCTTTATAACTGTAGCCTTGTTCACTTAATAATACTATTTTACATCGCTTTCTGGGCAACCAGTCAACTCTTTGCACCATTACTTTAATTTTATTACGTTTTACAAGCTCACTAAATGAAAAAAAAAACCCCAACCAACTTGATAGCGGTCACATAACACACTGACAAATGTCCTCTCAGCTTCAATACATGACATCAATAACTGAATCCTACTGTGATCTGATTGGCTCATTGCCAAAACAAGATGACACCTGATTGGTTCTCTATACACTCATGCTCATTGGCTACAATCAGATGAAGGAAAGCTACCTGATATCAACCTAAGCAAGTTGTGCTTCCTTTTTTTGGTTATTTGTCTATATATTTTCATAGAATACAGTACAGATAATTGAGCAACCTGTGTTGCATTACATTCTTGATTAAATTATCTTTCCATTGATATATAATTTTGTGGTACTACTCCCCAAAAAAGTGATGTTATTAGCCATCAAACCTCAAAAATACACTTTCCCAAAAAGGTTTCCACAATTTTGGCCACTACTGTATAGAGTGTTATGTCACAAGAATTCCTTCAATGGATATGGAGTTACAAGAATCTGTTTCTTCTTTCTATCATGCATGGAGCACTTTTTAAAAATCTTAATGATTCCAAAGTAACAATCAGCCTAGTTAAACTTGCACAATTAATTAATCTTTTCTAACAGTTCCCTAGTAAATTTTCCATAAAATGCTGGAGTCCTGCCAGCAAGGACACCTGGGATTACCTTTTCCTCAATGCAGCTGAGTTAATTTCCTTGCCTTGCTGCTGTCTCTTCCTTTCCCAACCTGAAAATTTTGTTTTCCACTTATCAGTTTCTAAAAATATTATTTAAAAATGTTAAGCTTATTATTTTACTTTGGAAGATGCTTTGAGAGGGGGTTTAAACTTTAAAATGTAAAATAATAAAACCTGGCTGGGTACCTGTCTATATGTAAAATGTTATGTAGAGATTCTTTGTTATTCCTTTTTATCTGTTTATCATAGGATGCTGTGCCCCTTTCCTTAGCATAGGTGCCTTCACTAGCAGGCAAACAATCTGAGATACATTTTGGGACTTGCATACTATCAAGACTTCAGTTTTCCTAATGTACGATAACAGTATTTTCTCAGTTAAGAGAAAGAGAATTTAGAACTTAAATGCTCTCTTCCAGGATAAAAATACATGCTGACTCACAATACATTTTTAAATATTTTCCTGGAGTTCAAATACTGGTTCCTTTCTAATCCTGTCACTGTTCACATGCAGACTGAAAGTGCATAAAAATCTGTTAGGCTTTATTTCTAATTAGGTTGGAGGGAAATCAGGTAGGTGGCAGTGATTGGGGAAAGAGGCAGAAATGGATTGGAAAAGAGGACAACGAATATTACCACAAGAATGATTTTCTGTTGAGTCAAGGACAAGGGAAGAGCTCCAGAACCAGGAAATTGAAGAAAGGATCTTTTAACTCTCTAGATATGATGTCCTTTCAACAAAATTTATCAATAGTTATCCCAGAACTATCAATCTAAAAGATAAATAGCATTCCAAAAATACAGGAGTTGATGGTTTTAATAAAATGATCATAATACAGCAGTTCTGATTTGGCATAACTGATTGACTGGCAGATCAATTAAGAAACCAATATTACAATGAAACATAAAGAACATTTCACTGCAGGACCAAAGCATGCCGACAAAAGTGACACGGAGATGTGTTCCCAGGTCTCATGCATCTAATCTGATGATAGTACTTAAAATGCATCTGGAAATATTATCACAAACTTCTGTTGAGTGGTCTATATAACAGCCATGAGCTGTTGAGGTAATAAGTACTGTACAAATACTTTAAATAAATAACTAAATGCACAAAATATTGTAGCATTTATTAGCATTAATTAGAACTGCTGTGACACCTTCATGAGTGAAAATTACTTTTATAATGCCAGTAATAAAGGAGTAACACCTGTGGAACTCATTTGTAGTTGCTAATAAAGCCAAATTATTACTGACATATTAAATTAAAGACAAATTTAAAGCTGTGAAAGGCAAATACCCTGCCCACAGCAGGGGTAAGAGGGCAACGAGACAACAAAAATGACGAGGCAAGACCCTCCTTTACCTTCTTTCTAAAGCAAGTTACAACAGATCACTGAGGACATTCAAGGGGACATATACAGATAGTATATGATGGCAAGGGCAGGACTAGAATCAAGAATATTACCTTTTTAAGTAGAATACTGTAGATCGAAAACTGTGGTATACCCATATTCTAGCAGGCTCAGTGGAATGATTAATAATATGCTGAATTTCTTCCATTGCTAAAATGTTGGGTGACCAGCCTTTAGATTGAATGTGTGATGGCTTTGCTTTATAGAAATTTATTCAATTTTCAATGGTTTTCTTGGATTCAGTTTCATTGCTTTTTATTGGGGTTCCTCTGGTTTTAGTCTCTAGTCTTCAGTGCACAAGCTGCATTTAACTAAACTATAGCTTAATCTCAGTAAAGAGTCTAATTTTCCTTCATGCACTTAGTCATTGTATTGCACTGCTTTACTCACCTTGGAAGGCTTACTACCAACTTTAAGATATGGTTTCCAAATCTGGCTTAATTCTTTATATTGTTGAAATCAATAACATAAACTACAACAAATATTGTTTAATTAAATGCAGAAGCTTCCAAGCTCCTTTCCTGTCATATGGGAGAAAAAAATGAAAGTAACCAAGTCAAATGAGACCAAGCATATTCCACCTGACTATGGTATAGTTTATAAAGTGATGTCTGAATGTTGCTAAAGGTCTTTGCAATCATAACATCAAGATAGACCCAAATTAATATTTATATCTTGCTCATTAGGAAGTGTGCCATTTTCACACTGGTAAGTTAATGGCAGGAATATTTGAAAGGGCAACTTTAATTTCTTACGTAATTTAACACTCCTGACCAAGACAACATGAAGATTAATTTACAGAAATATAATTTGGGAATTATAATATACAGTAGCAATACCCTGGACTCCTTTTGAGGGAGTCCTTCAAGAAAACTAGTTATTCCAGACCAACAATGCCAAAGCATTTCCAGAAACATAACAGATGTTTGGTATAATCCTAAAAAGAAAAATATTTTGAAAAGTGTTTCTGAGCAAACATCTCAAAAGTAAACTTTTGATCCCTTTCAAATTCAGCTCTATTTAGGAGAACATTGATCTTTGACAAACAATGAAGGATCAGCAATTGGCCTGTTTGACTGTTCAAAACCTTTATTCTAGACTAGAGCCTTATTTATAATTGCTCTCCACAGGCCTGAAGGAAGAGTTAAGAAAAGCAATAGATTGCAAAACGCTGTGGAACTTTACAGAGGTCATTACTGGTTAGTACCTTTTATTTCTGACTGTTTATCCTGTCAGAGATGACAAATTCTTCCATCTTCAGGAATGTATTTTCTCAGCTGTTCTAGAAGCTCAACTTGCTATGGTTTGGAAGATAGTCATCTACACACTATTCTAGATGGACCATAAAATAATCTTACATGAACAATCAATAACAGAAAGCATTCTCCTCTCCTACCTCAACATCAAAGGACTCGTCACATTTGCTGGGATCTTCCCTGGCCAGTATGCTACTGTGGGAACACGGTGTCCCCCTTCCCACGTTGTCTGCTTTGCTGAGCTACCACCTGTAAAATTTTAAAGGGGGGGAAAAAAGCATTTTCAGATGCTTATTGGCCCCAATGCTTTTTTATTCAATCAATCAAAAGAAGAATTATGAAGTAAGGGTATTTAAAAAAAGTAATCCTTTTCAGCCAAGAAGACAAAATGTCATCAGGAAGGAAAAGATACGGGATCTATTAAGACATGTAATGATACTCTTAAAAAAAAAAGAGAAAACAGTTGAACATATAGAATAAATATTAGTACAATGTCTCAATATTGCCTCATTTTCTTCAGAAGAGCCAAGTCCCTAACTCCCCAACTCAGTGTCTGAGTTATTTTTGGCTTTCCTTGCCAGCTCAAGGTTGACTCAGCTTTCCATCCTTCCGAGGTTGGTAAAATAAGGACACAGATTGTTGGGGGCAATAGGCTGACTCTGTAAACCACCCAGAGAGTTCTGTAAAGCACTAGGAAGCGGTATATAAGTCTAAGGGCTATTGCTATATGGCAGCTTCTAAAGACTAGAAGTAGTTTCAAAGAGACAGCATGACATAGTATGTATCAAGCTACCTTTGGGCGTTAAGTTTTACACTTCTGCCCCTTTTAAATTACTTTCTTTTGGGAGCCCTTGAGAAAGCATAGTAGACTCAAGATGCTGCAGAGAACAACTTGGTGAGTGACACGCATAAAAGCCCAGTTTAAGTAGTCAGCGGATTTATTTACATTTACATAAAACTATGTGGCTCCAGAATAATGTTAAACCTGGGAATTCACCGTGGAGACTGCTAGAATTGAAGCTGAGAGAAAGAAGTAGATGCACATCATGAAAGGTGCTGCCAAATTAGGGAGGATTAGGCAAATCAGTCAGTGATCAAGCTAAGGAAGAGTGGCTCCCTTTTCAAAGAACAAGGCCAAACCGTGAGGGTTCCCACCCACAAACAGCAAAAACAACTTTAGAGGGTATCAAAACTTACAGATGTATTCAGTGTTTAAGATTTGAAGAACTGTGTCAGCAAATCTACATGAATGAAAATAAACACTTCCCACAAATTTCAAGATAATCCAACTTTGCTTCCAGGTCCAGATGTCAAGATGGGGATGAAGCTGGGTGTGCTTATACTCCCTTTATGTAACAAGATTTGGAAATGTTCATTGCACAAACTGTTTCATCAGATTGCAAAAACATTTATATAACGCTACCCCTGGCACAGCTGCTGTTTAAAAAATTATTCCTCCTGCAGGCACTGTAGGCAATTTCCCCTTTGCCTCTTCACACAGAAACATAGGAAGCAGATCAGACTAATCCACTTTTCTCTGAAGGGTCTTTGGCTCACCTCCTAAACTGGCAAACTTCATTTCCCCCAAAGCATTCACTTCACTTCATCTATGGTTGTCCAACAGAGCAGAAAACAATTTAGCCAGGACTTACATCTTCCAAAGCATCCTGCTATACACAAATTTTTAATAGCTTTTCACAGCATGAAGCAAATTGAAAGTCTAGCCCTAGCAGACAATTGAAAATTTGGCAACCACAATCTTACTTCTGGCGCTCAGATAAATGACAAACAACTTGAGTCAGATCCTTCTTTTAGTATTTGGGAGGTTATCAATCAATCAATCAGACTAGGGCTGGAAGGGACCTTGGAGGTCTTCTAGTCCAACCCCCTGCTCAAGCAGGAGACCCTATACCATTTCAGACACGTGTCCGTCCAGTCTCTTGTCCCAAAGGTACTTTTTCAGGAGGCAACTGGACTTCCTTGTTTTTCTTTCAAGATGTTTCGCTTCTCACCCAAGAAGCTTCTTTAGCTCTGACCGGATGGTGGGGAGTGGAAGGATTTATATTCAGATTTATATTCCTTGCAGATAGCTGGTCATTTGCATCCTTTTAGAAAAGGGGTGTCAAACTCGCAATGTCATGTGACGTCACAACGCATTGCAACTTTTTTTTCACTGCGGGAGCTGGGGTGGGCGCAGCCTCTGCATGATGCAACCAGCCCATGGGCCGTCAAGTTGATACCATTTGGAGGTTTTCTGTGCCTTTAGGGTCACCTGAGTAGTGCAAACGTGTACGGAGCCTTCTGGCTGCAGGATGTTTTCTGCCGCGCGTTCCTGTAGTCTGCAATGTTTTCTGGAAATCCATTCATGCTCCTGCATCATTCAAAGAGTGTCCATCCCAAAGTGCATAACTAAATGTCTATGGAGATTCTCAGTCACTCAGGTCATGGTTGTTCCAAAGGTGCCTTTTCAGGAGTCAACTGGACTTTCTTGTTGTTTTTTTTTGAAGACGTTTTGCTTCTCATCCAAGAAGCTTCTTCAGCTCTGACCGGATGGTGGGGAATGGAAGGATGGTGCGGGAGTATGAATGTCCGCCCCCTAGTCCTTTTCTCTAGACAAGCCAAACCCAAATCCTGCAACCATTCTACGTATATTTTAGCTTCCAGTCCCCTAATAAATCTTTGTTGCTCTTCTCTGCACTCTTTCTAGAGTCTCAACATCTTCTTTGTAATGTGGTGACTAAAACTGGATGCAGTATTCCAGGTATGGCCTTACTAAGGCTTTATAAAGCAGTACTACTACTTCACGTGATTTTTATTCTATTTCTCTGTTTATACAAAGCAGTACTAATACTTCACGTGATTTTTATTCTATTTCTGTTTATACAATCAAGTATTGTATTAGTGTTTTTGGCTGCTGCTGAATTCTGGTGGCTCATATTTAAGGGATCATCCACTAGGACTACAAGGTCCCCCTTACGGTTAATGTTTTTGAACCAGGTTTCGCCTAATCTGTACTTGTACCTTTGGTTTTTCCTGTGTAAGTGTAAAACTGAAGTATTGCACCAACTGCCCCAATACCACTTTTTCCAAATCTTGTTATTTTGTCATCTTTTCCAATTCAGTATCTTCAATATCACTGTCTCTTGGAATGGCTATATCGATAAATGAAAAATGGTTCTTTTCAATGACAGAAATGTCTATCATCATCATCATCATCATCTTCATCATCATCATATCATGGGTTATTCCTGGCACAAAACCATAAAATGTGTCTTTGCTACTAGGCTAATTCAATTTGTACAGTATAGGCAGTCTTCCACTTACGACCACAATTGAGCCTAAAATCTCTGTTGCTGAGACAGTTGTTAAGAGAATTTTGCTCCATTTTATAACCTTTATTGCCATAGTTGTTAAGTGAATCATTGCAGCATCAGAAGTTAAGATGGGTAAGTTTATCCTGTAAACCACCAAGATATCCCAGGCAGGGGACAGTAAAAAAAAAAAAAAAAAGCATTGTTCTGTGTTGCTAAGATATTGTACATACATGAAAATATCCAAAACTGTGCCAGTAACTGAGGTCAACATGAAGGAAACTTTATTATAAAACGATTACTTATTGTGCCCTTAGTATACATGGAAAATTGTTCCCTTGTGGCTCTGTGCAGTTTCAAATGTTTGAGTCTCCATGGAATATCCTTTCATTAGAAATGTTATTTTCCCTAGAGTAAAAAGATTTAGCTCATCTAACGTGATTTCTTTCAGATGCCCATCATGAAACTGTTTGATTTCTCTCTTAAGAAAGCCAGCATAACAACAGATGCACTTGTGACAAATCTCTAGTTTTGCTTGTTAAATCTAAAGGTTCTCCACTGAAAAATGGACTAAAGGAAACAAACTCAATTTAGATCCCCCCCACCAATGCTTTTAGTTCAAATAAATGGTGGCCAGTTGACAAATTGACCTATATTTTCTTCATTCACTGTCCTGAAGCATAAAGAATATCGAATATACATCAGTTTGAACAGAGACATTTTCTGGATCACGTCTTTATGGAAGCACACATCTCCAACCAAATTCATATTCTGGCATTTATTTCATCAGAGGCTATTCAAGTTCTCTACTGCATCAAATTACAAAAAAATTCCAGGGAAAATCTGATGACAGAAACAAAATGTTCCCTTGAAAGAAACAGGAGAGAAACTAAAAAAAACAAAAATGAAAAATCAGCAGCAAAGGAGATGTTCCTGGACCAATTTCAGATGTCACTTTTTTCCCAAGATTTTCTGAGAAGCTACAGAGAATTATCTCATACATATATAAGACATTCTATCCCAACAAGACATAGATGCTGGGTTTTTTTTCTCAAGGAAATATTTTTAGTACTTCTTAATGAAGGTTTCCCTATGAACTGATTCACTTTTTTCTAGATCCTTGTGTACAAAAAAAGCAGGAAAGTAGCTAGCATCTTCAGATAAGGTAACAGTTTAAGAATAGAAATAGATGGAAAATATTACTTTACAATGCAAAATGAATTATACAGCTATATAAGACAGAATGTTCGAACTTTATCTCATCAATTTCTTCTTCTTCTTCTTTTCTCTTCCTCTTTCCCCCCCCTTTGATGCTGTATTATATATACTACATTTTGCATATTTCATTTTATTCAACATTCCAATCTATTGTAAATTTGATTTGGGGCTTAATAATTAATTTTTAAAAATTGCTTCAAATCAAAAAGCTTATGAAAAGCATCTAAGACTCCAGAGAGCTACTGATATTCAAATAAAAAAGGCTAGCAAATTGCCGATCACTATTTCAACTTTATTCACTGTTGGCATTTATCATCCTTTCGCACATCGATCTGTTACAAACATTAATAATCATAATAAACCCAAGCGAGGCACTAACTTGATGCTATGGGAATTTCTCTATGAAGTTCCCCAATCTATTTTTAAAGATTAAAATTAAAGTGATGTATTACTAATTAATTTTATGACATGGATTTTATTTTGGAAAAGCAAGGGCTGCCAATCTGAGACATTCATTTGCGTGAACGAAACGATATCATGCGTGCAGATATGAACTTTTAAAACTACAGAACAGTGTTTAAACAAAGAAAAAAAAACCCTGGGACTTCCTCTGGGCGAGTTCTGCCACAGTCTTTTTTTTCCCCCTTCTATATTTGGAAATGGACAGGAAACAGATGAGGAAAAGCCAGCTACTCCCAAAGAGTAACTGGAAATATGATCTTAAGAGCATTGGTTCATGCCTACTCACTCACAGACATACACGCCAAGGGTAATCACATACAAAACCAGGAAAGATCTGCATTTACACTGCCCCTTCCTGTCTGCGTAAGCAGAAATAAACTGTCCTTCTTCCTTTGCCCTTTGAGCTGAGAGAACGTTAGTCCTTGGTTCTAATAGGAGTGTGCAAAGTTCCATTGTGACAGTCTTTCTAAACCATGAAAAATAAAAGCGATCTTCTTTTCAAACTTGGTGCCTCTGACAAAACTATCTAAGGGTTAAGTACAATCACAATAGTGTGAATAAATAAAAATGGCTGCAAGCCATAAAGGAGTTTGTTTTTGATGTTACATAACATGTGACTAATATTTCTTTTATCATGTTTGAAAGAGTGAACATCACATAGACAACTTTCCCACGCTGACTGCATTTCATAAATGCTTGCTGGAGGGAAAACTGACTATAGGATAACCCTCTAACTCAGGGGTTCTCAACCTTGGCAACTTTAAGACTTGTGGACTTCAACCCCCAGAATTCCTCAGCAAGCAAAGCTGGCTGAGGAATTCTGGGAATTGGAAGTCCACAAGTCTTAAAGTTGCCAAGGTTGAGAACCCCTGCTCTAACTTCATGCAGCCATGTGCCCAGCAAAGCATGTTTCAAAAGAAGAAAAAGGAGCTACCGGATTGGAAAAAAAAAGGAGTAAAAAAAGAAAATGCAGCCCAAATTATCTATTCAGAAAAGCTGACCATAACTTTCAAAAAGTGCTGTTACCTTTTGTTTTTTGCCACATCCCTGTATATGGACCAACACTTCCTGCATAGTCACACTTTTCAGACCAAGGACCATTGTCTCCTAGAAAGATAAGAAGAGACCCTGTTGATAAACAGAACAGGAAGGTGTCTTTCATTGGAAACAATGGCAGCAGCCTCAGCAAGGTTACAGTTGAAGGGCCAAAGAGTGTAATTCCCATTTCTTTCAACTGAATATTTTTTTAAAAAATAAAAATTACACATGGTTTACCAAGCTTTATCAAGCTTCTTCTTCTTTTACTACCGGTATCAAATGGATTATATGAAGCTGGAAAGGAAGGTACAAGATTATAAAGGATATTAAAAGACCGCCAAATTCCATCTCTGCAGAGATTCACCTGTTCCTTAATGTAGGAGTTTAGTAAATTCTCTGAAATATCTTCAGAGAAAGAAAAGGAAATGAGTCACTTTATTGTTACAATCCCTGACCCACCAAAATAAAAAGTGTCATCATAGGTATAATTCTAAAATAAAAGTTTAGACTGCAGAAACAAAAACGGGTAGCTTTCCTTGAACAGACAGTGACAAACAAGCAAGGCGATTGTGCAAAACTTGATGATAAGATCAAGTTGGCGAAACAAATCTATTGGCTGGAGGAAAAATAAATAACAAAGGCTTCCTCTATCCTACTTGGAATTTTAACATATAAGGATGCTTTACAAGGGACTATTGAGGCTGAGAGAATACAATCTTCAAGTCCTAAGCTGGGGTAGACTCTGGAATGACTCAAGAGTTCACAGCCTCCCTGGCAACTATGGGCTTTTTTCACCTGATGACTAGTTCAACTCATTTCCCATCTTTATCTGTTTTGCATGTTTTGATCTATATCAAACAGAGCTAGCATATTCTCCCGCAGAGTAATATGTGGAAGTTCTTACTGTGTGCAGTTGGTCACCTCTTCTTGTGTTCGCTATTTTCCTCAGCACTTACAGCTGACAAATATTATAATTTGTCAAGACCTGAACATTTTTTCTTTTTCCTCTTCTATTTATATTTCAATCTATTCTACTTACTCATTATTCTTGTTTTCATTCTTTCTTTTCTAATATTTATATTGATTTTATTTTGTTAAAAATATTCATCGTATTTATATGGCTGACCATCTCACAAGAGTGTGTGTCTGGATGATGCACAACAGTGAATTTGTTTAATAAAAATTTATTTAATAAAATTTGTATTTTTTTTTTACAAAAGAAAATCTGGCTGCCAAACACATTGAATACAAATGGGTCCCTAAACAGGGCTGTGAAGCGGGACAATTACAAACTCTAAAATATTAACAATGTTTTTTCCTCAAAACAGGGAAAACAACTTGCAGAGAGACTTTTTTTCCGAGCGAGGAGGAAAGCTATTTGCCACTTGAATAATTCTTAAAGACAAAACAATAATAAGAGTTTGCCTTGGAGTTTAATGAACCACGTTTTAGTTCCCTCACTTGGGAGAAAACAACTCATTAACAGCAGACTTCGGAACTGGCTATTTTGTTCTTATGTAATGAAGTGCTTAATTATTAGTCAAAGGTGACAAGGTTTGTGTTTTTGGCTAGAATTGAAGAATTTGTTCAAGCAAACAGTGCCTATGGTGAACAAACTTCAGAATGGGCAACTGGTACATGCAGAACCCCTTTAAAAATTATAAGTAAATTGGGCAGTCTGTTCACTGTCTGCATTAAATTTTGTGACAAGAAAGAATCCCTGCCAAGGTTAACCTACACTCCACAGCTGTTCCTGAGAACAATCTAGGACAGCCAGTTGTACCGGTATCGCCTCATCTGCTTTATGGCTAAAACTCAGCTACAGCTACATAAGTGTTGTAAGTTCAGAAGGAGCAAAGATATACTAAGATTCAAAGGAGAACTGAACTGTATGCTATGCCCTAAATCAGTTTCACAAATTTACAGAATCTGAAAACCCTACTCTGGCTTTTATTTATATATATTAAAAAAAGCATTTTCATAAAAGCAGAACTTGTGTGCTGATTTCTCTTTTCAGATGGGAGCCCAGCTGTGTGGAGAAAATAAGTTTACTCAATAGAATTCAAGACGTGATGGGTCATCCGAGAACTTGTGACAGTGGAGGATTATTGAAGTTAAAAGGAAGAGGCACTGCCCAGTTCTTTAACTGGTAGATCCAGGACGACTCAAAAGTCAAACACAGATTTCACAGATGTACAAACAATTATAGCTTGAAGCAGCAAAACATCAGAACTGCACATTAATCTGAACATCAATTTTACAGTTCCAGTAAATTAATCTGAATGTTAATAACAAGTGTTGCTATTCATCTTTACGTCTGACTGGTTTAAAAATCATTTCTGAGAACCCCCCCGCCCCCCCCGGCTCATTTATGATTAAATCTAGCAGTGGATAAGGTTGTTTAAGTTCCTTCAAATACAGCACAAGTACAAGCACATAAAAAATATACATCCATTCTACCACAACTTTTTAATTTGTTCCATGAATTCCTAGGGGTAAAACATTTTTATTAGCAGAGATTCATTTGGGGGACAGGAGCTACCAGCTGATCCTTCAAAAGGAGGCCTTCCTGACTCAATCTCCTTTTTTCCCCCTCTAAAGCTCTTGGAACCTATAGAGTATATGACAAAATAAGTCTCTATGAGACCAATTTGAAGAATCAGTGATGGTCGCAAGAAGCCGGTATCTGTCATAAACCATCAGCCTGTCAGATGTTTTGGGGGAGCACTATCTTTTCAGAACATTTATCTGAGTTTATTGGATTTGTTTGCTGCTCATCTCAACACAGGTTCCAGGGTGTCTGGATGAGGCTATAGCAGGGGTTCTCAACCTTGGCAACTTTAAGACTTGTGGACTTCAACTGCCAGAATTCTGGGAGTTGAAGTCCACAAGTCTTAAAGTTGCCAAGGTTGAGAACCCCTGGGCTATAGCCACAGATGAAAGAGTTCTACTTGGGCTGGTAGTTATATTGCCAGCTCTTGTTTCAGAATGGGTAGGTAACTCAAGTCTCCTGTATGCAACAGAACAAAAGACCCCAGTCCCAGATACAGGTAGTCCTTGTCTTATAACCATTCATTTAGTGATCATTTGAAGTTGTAGGCACACTGAAAAAGTGACTTATGACCATTTTTCACCCTTACAACCATTGCAGCACCCCCATGGGTTACCAAGTCAAAATGTGGATGCTTGGCAATTGGCTTGTATTGATGATGGTTCTCCCAGGATCATGTGATCCCCTTTTGCAGCCTTCTGAAAAGCAAGGTCAGTGGGGAAGCCCGATTCACTTAATAACCATGTTACTAACTTAACAGATGCAATGATTCGCTTAACAACTGTGGCAAGGCTCGCTTAACAACTGTCGTGCTTAGCAATGGAAATTTCAGGGTCAGTTGTGGCTGTAAATCATGGACTCCCTGTAAATGGCTGAAGTTTATTTTTAACCAGGGCTATCGGGTACAAGCCTTTTAGTGTGCGTGTTGCTAGTAGAAGCCCAACAATGGAGTAACAAAGAATAAAAGACTGTTCATCTTAATGAAGTTAAAGTATGGAAAACTGGATTACCTGCATTGTAACACAAGGCTGAGTTCTGCGTACAGAAGCTAACCATCATTAACTTCTAAACGCTCTGAGCAAACAAAGAAACAAGAGGAATAGACAAAGGAAGAAAATAAAGCTAGCAGCAGAATAAAAGCAGCACTGAAAAGGGGCGTTGTCTTACCTCAACGCCTTTTCTCAGCACGGAGATGGAGAATCCACCAAAGGGTTTAGACTGTGTTCCTGCCCAATCAGATCAAGTCAGCCAAAGCTGCCACGCCTCTCCTGGGCTAGAGGATCCCAGTCTCAATGCAGGCGAAGCCATGACTGACAGCAAGACGTGTTGGCTTATAAACATAGAACTAGGCCTAAAAACCTACTAGGGTGGGAGTGGATTCTCCATCTCCATGCTGAGAAAAGGCGTTCAGGTAAGACAACGCCCCTTCTCCAGCACTTGGAGATGGAGAATCCACCAATGGGACATACCAAAGCCTATTATCCCTGAGGGAGGGAATCAGGCCTACCCAGTGTGGCACTTTGAGGTAGTACCTGTTGTAGAACTCTCCTGCCAAAGGAGGCCTCTGCCAAGGCGAACTTGTCGATTTTGTAATGTCTAACGAAGGGTGACAGAGAGGACCATGTGGCCGCTCTGCAAACGTCTTCAATGGACGCTTGAGTGTCCCAGGCCATGGAAGTAGCCGCGCTACGGATGGAATGGGCCGTAATGCGCCCTGGAACCAGCACTGAATCTACCCGATATGACTCCGCAATACAAGCCCTAATCCACCTGCCAATAGTGGAGGAGGACACTTTCCTGCCACTAGAAGGAGGATGATAGGAAACGAAAAGGGCCTCGGTAGTGCGGAAGGTAGCTGTCCATGAGATATAATAACGGAGTGCTCTGTGGACATCTAGCAGGTGCCACTGTCGTTCCAGAGCATGCGATGGATTAGGACAGAAATCTGGAAACATGATTTCCTGAGTCCTGTGAAATAAAGAATTTACCTTTGGAACAAAGGTCGAATCAAGACAAAGGACCACTCCGTCTCGGTGAAAAATGCACAAATCATCTCTAGTGGAGAGAACAGCTAATTCGGAAATCCACCGCGCGGAGGTAATAGCCACCAAAAAAGCTACTTTGTGTGATAAGTATCGCAAATCACATGTTTTGAGGGGGTTCAAAGAGCCTGCAAAACCCTAGGTAGTTCCCAGGAGGGATATCTATGGACTACAGTGGGCTTGGTGTTAGTAGCACCCTTGATGAAAGAGCAGATCAAGGGATGGTGACCTAGGGAAGTTGCAGAATCACATGTAAATATGGTGGAAAGAGCAGCGACCTGTCTGCATAGTGTGTTTGGAGCCAAACCCCTCTCCAGACCCTCCAGAAGGTAGTCCAATATGTGAGGAATCGACAGATCTGGAATTGTCAAGTGGTGCTTTGAACACCACGAACAGAAATTCCTCCATGTGCCCTCATAAATACGGTTGGTCGAGGCCCGACGGGAGGCCTGGATTATAGAAATGACTCCTGGTGAGCAGTGCTCCTGGGATAAGACTGAGCGCTCAAGTGCCATACGGCTAATTGGAGCCATTGGGGTTCTGGATGAAGGAATGTCCCCTGACTGAGACCCTGTCCGGGGGAATCCTCCATGGTTCCGCTAGGGAGAGGTTCACTAGGTCGGCGAACCACGGTCTCCGAGGCCAGTACGGGGCCACTAGAAGAACCTCCGCTCTTTCCCTGAGGATCTTGCGGACGACCACTGGAAGAAGAGGGAGAGGAGGAAAAGCATAGAGCAGACCCTCCGGCCACGGACTCTGAAGAGCGTCCGTGCTCTCTGCCCCTGGGGATGGGAAATGGGAGAAGAACCTCGGTACCTGAGTGTTTGTCGGGGAGGCGAAGAAGTCTAAGACTGGAAGTCCAAATCGGTGGGAGATTTCCCTGAAAATCCTCGGGTGCAGGCGCCACTCTGAGTGGTTCACCGTTGACCTGCTGAGGAGATCCGCCTGCGTGTTTGCCTCCCCTGATATGTGATTGGCCTTGGGCACGGGATCGGGTGCCCCCTTGCCGATTCACATGGGCCTTGGCAGCAACATTGTCTGTGAGGACCAGTACATGACGTTTTGCTACAGAGTTGCGGAAGTGTCGAAGGGCCAGGTGTATGGCTCTGAGCTCCAACCAATTTATATTGTGCCGAATATCAGAGCGGGACCAACGGCCTTGGGCCCACTGTGAGTGTAGGTGCGCACCCCAACCGAACAGGCTGGCATCGGTCGTCAGAGTGATTCGGTCCAGCTCCTTGAAGGAAGACCCCCTGAGCATGGCCGATGAGAGCCACCACTTGAGGGAGCGCGAGACTCGGAGTGGAATCCGCACTCTTCGAGTGGATGAGCTGATGTTCAGTCTCTGGAAAGGGGGCAAGAACCACTGAAGTATCCTGGAGTGGAGCCCGGCCCAAGACACAATGGCAATAGCCAAAATCATCTTTCCCAGTAATTGAGAGAGACTTGCTAACGTTCCCGCAGAGTTGTAGGACTAACTGCTGTATACTGTCCCGACGTTCTTGGGATAGATAGACCCAGCAGTTCACCATGTCTATGATGGCCCCTAGGTGTAATAGCCTTTTCGTGGGAGACAAGTGACTCTTGGAGAAGTTTACCGAAAATCCATGACTTTGAAGAAGATTGATCACCCATTCGAGATCCGTCAGCGCAGCTTGGCCTGATGATCACTGAATCAGAATGTCGTCCAGGTAACACTGGACTCTGACTGGCGCCATCCAGAGGTGAGCTGCTAGAACCGCTAGGACCTTGGTAAAAACCCTCGGGGCCGAGGATAGGCCGAACGGTAATGCCCTGTATTGATACTGCCGACCCCTGTAAGCAAATCTTAGAAACCGGTGGTGGCCGAGAGATGGGGATGTGGAGATAAGCTTCCGTGAGGTCTACTGACGTCAGGAAGTCTCCTCTCCTTACGCTTCCCAGAATGGACTGGAGCGTTTGTATCTTGAACTTGCGGTATACAAGATACCGGTTTAGTCTTCTTAGATCTAGTATTGCTCTCCATCCCCCCGAGGCTTTGGTGATGATGAAGAGGATGGAATAGAATCCCCAACCTCTCTGATCCAACGGTACCGGTTCTATGGCCCTGCGGACGTTTACAAAGTGCTGAATGGCCTGTTGCATTAATCTTTCCTTTGTGGGATTTCTTGGGATAAGAGAGAAAACGATTCGGAGGGTAGGTGAAGAATTCCAGGGAGAGCTCGTGACGAACCGTGTTCAGCACCCATGCGTCTGTGGTGGTGGCTTCCCACTGGCGGGCAAAGAGGGAAAGTCTGCCACCTATGGGAGGGACCGCCAGAGAGTCATCTGGAGCGACGGAAAGGGCGACCGCTCCCACAAAAGGGCCGTTTGCCCTGAAATTGTTGTCTGGGCCTAGAACCCGTTCTGCCCAATTGTCTGTCTTGTCTGTCCTGTCTGACAGGAAAGGAACAGGGGGAATAGGAATAATTGGACCTAGTACTCGTACAAAAGGACTGTCTCTGTGAGAAAGTGTTGGGTCGTTTGTCCGGACGTTTAATAAGGTGATTGAGGACCTTACACTTATTCTTATTCTCCGTAAGGTAAGGATCTAAAGCTTCCCCAAAGAGCTTCCCTCCCTGGTAAGGGGCTGCTGACAGGCGCCATTTAGACTTGGCGTCAGCGTTTCAGTGTGTCAGCCAAAGCATACGGCGTCTGGTGACGTTGGAAGCCATGGCCCTGGATGAAAATCTGGCAGCCTGTAGCATTGCATCGGAAGCATATTCCGTTGCCGCCACCATCTTGCTCAGATCCTGGTGAGTTCAGATACCTTCCCCTGGAATCCTGGCCTGAAGCTGTCTAAGCCAGCGGAGAGCAGACCAATTGAAAAATGATGCTGAGGTAGCTGCTCTAATAGCCCAAGCCGTAGCTTGGTGTGTCTTGCGGAAAGTGAGCTAACTTTTGCAGTCCTCCGCCTTGAGGGCATCAGACACGTCTCCAGGAGTGGCAGTGGGAGATACCAGGGGTCCCAAAGATTCATCCACCGTGGGAACCTCCAGGGCATCTGCCAAGTCCTGGGCAACATTATAAAGTCTTTTTTCACTGCTACTCAGGAGGGGGAAGGGTACCCGGGGATTCCCATTGTTTCTTGACCGCCTTTAGAAACATGGGTGGACAGGGGATGCGGTGTTGTGTGGTTACTGGTTCAGTGAAGTTCGGATCCGCCTCCGAGTCCGGAGCGGCCATCGATGTCAATGTAGTGGGTTTGGGACAAGATGGGCTGTGGACGTGGCCTTTCGGAGCAAGGGAACAAAATGAGATGGATTAAAGAGACCAGCAAAGGATGGCATTTCAGGAGGGTTTTCCTCCTCATCCGACATTGGGATCCCCCAGTCTGCATCATACTCACGATAGGATGAACCCTTAGAGTAAGAAGACTGTGAAGGTAAAGAAGGTGCACCATACACCTCGGTAGTTGGCTGGTGGATAGGTAGGGGAGAAACCGAGGACCTAGGTATGTGCGATCTAGCCTGAAGAGTGTGCGCTACTGCCTATGCAATCAACTCATTTAGGCGGTCCTCTGTGGGAAGGGAACTGGCTCTGCTGGTCTAAGTCCAGCCGCAGTAGGAGTGAAAGTAGCTTCCGGGGTCGACTGCTGGGCCCACAGAGCAGCAGGCTGGAAGATGGGGTTCTGTTGAGATGAGTCACCCGGCACAGGGGCAGAGATGGTATCCTCTGTTGACCAGATCCCCAGAGGGGAAGCAGATGGTCCCAGTGGCAAATTGAAGGAAGGAACTTCAGCCTGAGTAGCTTCAGTCCTTGCTTGTCTTTGTGCTTTAGAGAATTCCCTCTCTAATGCCTGGTGTCTCCTACTGGCCTGTTTTTCATCTTTTTTAGATGTTTTGCCTGCAGACTTGGCCTTGGCAGAGATTTTACCTGCAGCCTCCTGATAGGAGGATTTATGTCTTTTGGAGGCTGATGAAAGTGGTGAAGCCCCCTTCTTGGAAGAGCCAGTATCCTCCATCCTCGTGGATTATCACAGGAGCACGATAGGGTACCCCTGGTATCCAGAGACGCTGCTTTTTTCTGTGGATCAACATAGGAGCACGATAGGGTACTCCTGGAATCCAGAGACTGCTGTTGTTGTTTATAGATAAACACAGGTGCACGATAGGGTACACCTGGTATCCAAGGGCTGCTAATCTCGAGGACAACACAGGTGCATGATAGGGTACACCTGGTATCCAAGGACTGCTAATCTAGTGGACTACACAGGTGCACAATAGGGTACACCTGGAATCCAAAGATCTTTAGAATGTAGATAAACCCAGGTGCACAAAGGGAAATCAAATCACTGCAATGCAGGGGAAGTCAATGACAGAGTGTGTGTGTGTTGAGAAGGAGACACCAATTCAATACCTCCAAGATGGTGATATAAAAACTAGTGGACTGCTGGCCTAGTAATCCTGCTCAGGGTAAGAGGATTAGTGCAGGCCCCAAATAAAAGCAGGCCGATGAAGGAGAGAAAGAACTGGTGATTCTCAAAATGGCGGCTGGATCCAAAATGGCTGCCGTCCCTTCAATGTGTGTGCAGAGCAACAAAATGGCGGTCGCGAGTGTGAAATGCCTAAAAGGCCACCATACTGAAAGTGCTGCGTGTCTCTATAGGCCCCTGAGATCCACCGGGCAGAGAGAGAATGATTGCGATCTCCAGCGGGCACGGTCACTGCCCTCGAAAGGAGACGGAGCTCGTCTGCACCGCCCGAATGTTTCGCTGCCGCACTGAGCTGCCAGCCAGCTGATTTCAAAGAAAAACCCGATCGGGAGACGGCGCACACTCGTTGTGCGATCGGGGATACAGCCGCAATCCCCCCAACAATCAAGTAAAATATTAGTGCTGCCCGACCTCCGGAGCTGCAATTGCAGGTCCAGCAACCAGAAAAATAGCCGAAAAACCGCAAGGAAGCCTCCCTGACTCGCGTTGAGGCCAAACGGCTATTCTTGGGCCTGTAAGGTTCTACATTTAGGCAAGAAAAACCAAATGCACAAGTATAGTTTAGGAGGTACCTTGCTCAATAGTAGTAACTGTGAGAGGGATCTTGGAGTCCTAGTGGACAATCACTTAAATATGAGCCAGCAGTGTGCTGCAGCTGCCAAAAAAGCCAACACAGTGCTAGGCTGCGTTGAGGGATAGAATCAAGATCATGTGAAATGTTAATACCACTTTACAATGCCTTGGTAAGGCCACACTTGGAATACTGCATCCAGTTTTGGTCACCACGATGTAAAAAAGATGTTGAGACTCTAGAAAGAGTACAGAGAAGAGCAAGAAAGATGATTAGGGGACTGGAGGCTAAAACATGTAACGAACGGTTGCTGGAATTGGGTATGTCTAGTTTAATGAAGAGAAGGACGAGAGGGGGACATGATAGCAGTGTTCCAATATCTCAGGGGCTGCCACAAAGAAGACGGAGTCAAGCTATTCTCCAAAGTACCTGAAGGCAGGACAAGAAGCAATAGACGGAAACTAGCCAAAGAGAGATGCAACCTAGAACTAAGGAGAAACCTCCTGACATTTAGAACAATTAATCAGTGGAACAACCTGCCTCCAGAAGCTGTGAATGCTCCAACACTGGAAGTCTTTAAGAAGAGATTGGACAGTCATTTGTCTGAAATGGTATAGGGTTTCCTGCCTGGGCAGGGGGTTGGACTAGATGACCTCCAAGGTCCCTTCCAACTACTACTACTATTACTAATTATATTATTATTATTATTATTATGGTCCATTTTTTATATTTGTGGCATGTCCTGTCAGTGTTGGTATGGCCCATACCCACCAAAACTGACGGCGCAGACCACTAGTATATAAAAGGACAGCAAATCCTACATCCTTCTAGCACTGATGATGTTACCTAGCTGGGTAATGAAATGTCTTCAAGCAAATCACCATGTTCAGAAGGCGCTAAGGAGCTCACAGTTCAACCTGAGCTACAAATATTCTTTTTCACACTTATAAATCAAACATAAATATAGTCAGGTTTTTTTTAATTCCAATGTGATGTTGGAAAAACACTTAACTGAATCTTCAATCCACTTACCTTAATAAATCAATACTGTTCTCCATTAATATAATTCTATAATGTCAAATATAATCTAGCATTTCATAATTATGTTCAATACTCAAATAGGGCTGTCATATGAAATTGTTACACCATCTCTTTTTGGTTGGGGATAGGTAATATTTTAGATTTAAATCAAGAATGAGGGACAGATCTTCCTTTTAAAATAGAGTTACAGAGATTGCATAAGTGTGGTATTTTCTCAGGTGGCATGTGGGCCTGGTGTATTCAAGCAGGGACTTGACAGTTATCCATCAGGGATGTTTGTTTCCTGCACTGGATCCGAGTCCCTAGCCACACCTGAGACATTTAACATAACTTCATTATTTAATTTACCAGGCTGATTCACACTATTAGCTTCATTGTATCCAGCAAGTTTTCGGGATAGGCTTTCAAATGTCCCCACCAAAATGACATCTCTGTGCCACCTGTATTGCCATGAGGGGCTTTATTACTTCACCTGTAAACCAGAGGAATGTATCTTCCTTTGCTGTGCTGTCAACTGCATCCTTGACCTGTCCCACCAAAGCATCCATTTCTTTCAAGTATGTTCCATAGGGATCTTGGCAAGATTGATTCCAAGGTGTCTCAGACAAGACCAAAGGCACGTGCATATGAGCCAGAGCAAGATACAGGAAGAAAGGGAGGCCTTTCTGGCTGGCAAATGAAATAAAATAAAGGTTTGCGACAGTTAATTATGTGGAAGAGTAACATCCTTGATCACAATTATTACACCTACCATTAGTAATGGGTAAACTAGTCTCACACAGCAACTGACTAAAATTCCAACAGTTGTACAGATAGTCCTTGATTTACAACCATTCATTTAGTGACCATTCAAAGTTACAAAGGCATTGAAAGAGAAATTTGAGACTCAGCTGGAATTGTACCTCTACTTTTGTATTTTCTTTTCTTTGGCTTCTTAAGCAAATCTCCTTTTCTACCAAACTTTCGTTTATCTCATTTACTAAACCGGTTCATATCAGCTTTCCTAGTGGACATTGATTTCTAAGAAGGTGACCAAGTGACTCTGAGCAACTTAAATTTTAAAAAATGACAATAATTACAATAATACAAATAAATATATTACAGATTTATAAAAAATATAACAGTAAAAGGAAATTCTCATGTTTTCCCCAAGAAGAAATTATTGTTAATTCATATTTAATTAGAAGGTACATTAAAGCAGATTTGTGCAAAAATTTGAGAATCAAAGCTACATTTTCCCTTTTATCTGATGAGGAACCATGACTTGGAATTGAGCAGAGATAAAAACAAAATTGGATTAATGTTCATTTTAATTAAAATTAAATACAGCTAATGCCTTTATTCTCTCTGTATTTAATAATGCTCCTTTTCCTTCCATATTTGATAATTTCCCAATTGGCTGTTACAAAAATCTTATCTTGGCTATAAAAGTTGGATCAAAGGATGTCAATGACCATACCTGATCTAACAAATACTGCAAAACCAAAGGCTGGTATTACTGCTACTTTTTCCTGGGATGAGTGGAAAAACAGATTCTCTTTCATTTTCTGGGATTATTCTGTTTGCACTTTCTGTCCTATGGTGTCATCTCAGTTTTGAAAACCATTTTGCAACATAAGCCTCCACCCAGTTGAGCAATTGGTTAAAAGAAAAAAGCTGACAGGAATAATTTTTTCCTCTGGCACTGAAATTCGTCATTACTTGAACTTTTGATTCCCTTGAAATAACACCCAGGAACAGTTTCTCTCAGCACCACTCCCGTTTGTCTCTTTTGCAGGGGCTGAAGCAAGAGTTGTATAATGTCACTTTTCTTCTCCAATCTTCTTAACTAAAAAGATTGACCCATACTTTGATCCAGAGAGATTTGACTCATACCTGCATTTTTTTATTTTTCATTAGAATTTTAAATACAATAAAAGTATAAAGAATCAAAGGAAAGTATAAAAAAAGAAAATAAAAACATAGAATTATGACTTCCTCTCTCTCTCTCTCTCTCTCTCTCTCTCTCTCTCTCTCTCTCTCTCTCTCTCTCTCTCTCTCTCTCTCTCTCTCTCTCTCGTAACCATTCTATTCCTTCCATTCCTTACCTCCCTTTTTTATTCTTCAACCATACCTTGAATTACCTTGAGGTAAGATGGGCAGCTTATAAATTTTATAAATAATTACCAGCATTTCTATAATCCCACATCACATATAACTTCTGGAATTCACTTCACTGATTTCTCTTCTGTTATCACTAGAGTTGAACTCTAGGAAAAAGTTTGGAAGACTTCCTAATGATGGCCTTTCTACATATACAATTAAAGTAAGCACATTTTTAAAAACCAGAAAAAAAAGTCACAGCCTCTTGCTATTTTTTATCCCCTTTCATCTAGACCAGTGTTTCTCAACCATGACAATTTTAAGGCATGTGGACTTCAACTCCCAGAATTCCACAGCCAGCACTTTTAAGGCATGTGGACTTCAACTCCCAGAATTCCACAGCCAGCATTGCTGGCTGTGGAATTCTGGGAGTTGAAGTCCACATGCCTTAAAATTGTCAAGGTTGAGAAATACTGATCTAGACCAGGGGTAGGCAACCTTGGCTCTTTTATGACTCGTGGACTTCAACTCCCAGAATTCCTGAGCCAGCATAGCTGGCTCAGGAATTCTGGGAGTTGAAGTCCACGAGTCATAAAAGAGCCAAGGTTGCCTACCCCTGATCTAGACAGTACTGTGTCCTTTCTACACAAAACATATAGATCAGCATGTTTTTCTGGCAGTGGGCATCAAAGCAGTTTTGCGCAATGTTGCAGATATATAAAAAATGTATATAAATTTAGAATAAAAATGGCTGAAATTGCATGAGAGCTCATAGAAAAGATATCTTATGAGCTTTAGTAATTATCTGGACTTTCTTAAAAGTTTTCATTTTTATAAATACACACACACATATACATACATACATATTTTAAAATAGAGGTCAATGGGCATTATCTAGCGGTTGCATCAGGATAATGGTGCCTGAAAGCCAGGGTAGATGGAAGAAGCAGAAATTTACAAGAAATTTTATTCTTCCCAGCAAGATGATTAGCATAGAGTAGTACTATTACTCCAACTTGCAGAAATCCCCCAAGGCCTCAAAATGTTGTAACTTTGCGGTGAAAGATTGAATAAGAAGGTTGCATCATTGACTTTTGAATGTTCCTCTATATTAATCCTTTCTGGGTTTTGCTATTAAGAGAAATAGTTGAACAATGTGGTCCATTCTTAATGCTTCCATCATCTCACTTACAAAATTTTGGTCACTGAAATGTATTAGAAAAATTGTTTATATCTTGTAAAGGTTTATATTTAATTGCCAGGTCAGGAAATATTAATTAACCTGCACTGAAATGTTCACATTATCAATTGCTCCCCAGTCAACATCATTCTGTAAGACAGACAGGGAACGTTCTATTTTTGAGTAAGACATTGGGTGGGAAAGAGAAAGGAAATGAGAAAGAAAAAGAATTAGATAGGATTTTCTTGACCTTCTTGGAACTTCTTTAACCTCAAGCCCCTTTAAGAGCTACAAAAGTATAAATCCTTCTTTCCTTCCTTTTCTCCTTGGAGACAGAATAAATCTTAGCATGGTTAAATTTGGGAAAGGATATGAAGCGTGGGAAGCACAAGTGGGCTAGGAACAAAGCTGAGGAATGTTTTGAGGGAATAATTATGGAATAAAATTTTATTTCAAGCAGGGTTCATACTATTCTTTAAATATCTGCACCAATTCAAAATATCAGCTTCATTAAGATGAGTTTAGAGCAGGGGTGTCAAATTGCTGACCCCTGGGCTGGATGCGTCATGGCGAAACCACGCCCGCCCCATTGTCGGCAATGGAAAAAAAGTCACGATACGTCGCGACACGTCAAGTGGCGTTGCGAGTTTGATACCCCTGGTTTAGAGCATTCACATCTATATCTGTTTCATCAGAAACAACACAGATTCAGGGGGCTTATTACTACAATCTGTTTGAGTACAGATAACAGTCACTGCCTGCTGCAATGTAAGAGTGGTGGCTGTTACTTTATTTATTTGTTTGTTTGAAACATTTACAGTATATAACTACTGATCTTTCAACCAACTCTGGGGAGCTCCAATCAAAAATTAACCTCAAGACTTTTCCACTGACACTAGCAATTTAGAGTTATTCATCAGGATACATGAGCTGACAAAGGATTAAGAGAAATAAACTATTCTATTACAAGGCTTGCTTGTCTTGGTAGTCCTCAACGTATGATCACAATTGAGCCCAAAATTTCTCTTGCTAAGTGAGACAGTTTAAAGTGAATTTTGCCCCATTTTTACAATCTTTCTTGCCACAGTTGTTAAATGAATCACTGCAATTCTTAAATTAATAACACGGTTTTTAAGTGAATCTGATTTCCCCACTGACGTTGCTTATCAGGTCACAAAAGGTGGTCACATGACCCCAGGATACTGCAACTGTCATAAATATGACCCAACTGCCAAGCATCTGAATTTTCATCATGTGACCATGGGGAAGCTGCAATGCTCGTAAGTGTGAAAAGTGGCCGTAAGTCACTTTTTTAGTACTAACTGAACAATGACTAAATGAACTGTTGTACGCTGAGGACTACCTGTACTATTGACTTATAGGATGGTAAGCCAATTTACAGTGTGATCTTAAATGTCACAGTTATTATTTTATTTTTTTCCTCTTCAGTTATTGCAGTGGCATCTGTGAAAGAGGGGGCGAGGGTCAAAAAAGGCAAGATGGCAGGAAGCTCCTTTTATACAGTGAGCAAGGCCAATACAATTGCAATACCAATTCCACCATCTTCTCTGTTTTTATTCCTCCCACAGACAATGCTACCAGTGTGATTTTCTGGCTGAAGAATTACTTTTCTTGAAACTTGGCAATGTCTGGGTTACTAAACCTGAATTATATCTAAGAGCACAGTTAAATAAGAAAGATTCTTGATTTTTGTCCAGGTGTGATTTTCTGAGCTATTTTCCCCCCACAGTGTCAAACTCTCCTTTGCTCACATACTCTCTGAATCCTTCATGCCCACTAAAACTCAGAGTTGCTAGATTTTTTGTTCACTTCTTGTGCAATTCCATTAACTGATTAGTCAATAAACTCAGGATAAACAAAGAATGGAAAAACTTTTCTAGGAAACAGTCCAATGCTGGAAAAGGTGGAAGGAAAGAGAAGAAAAAGATGGCCAATAGCAAGGTGGATGGACTCCACAGTTACAGTGCTGATGGGTGCACCCTTAGAAGACCAAATTATGGACAGATCATCATGGAGGAAATCTATGTGGTTGCTCAGAGTTGAAAATGACTTGATAGCATATGATCAATCAAAACAAAGAATATATCAATAAGATGTACAAACTCAGATCTAAACTCCCTCACTTCAGATTATGTTTCTCTCTCAGGAAATAACTTTTCCCTGGACTTACTTCCACATGGAACGGTTTACTTCTCCCTGTTATTATTTAGCAAATGACATCATTTTCTATCCTGCACTAATTTATTATAGTATTTCTTTGAATACTGTAATAAATCACTTGCATTAAAATTACAACTGTTACATCAGCTTTCATATATTTCCCAGGAAAGAAGAGGATCTGGCAAGAATGGAAGATAAAGATATCCTCCCTGACTCATCAGCAAAGAATGTTGAGGAATCCTCAATGTTAGATTTATTATACTGCATAAATGTTTGTAGAAAAAAAGGTTCCTCATCTCCCTGCAGTATTGTGCAGAAACAAGACTGAATGTGTGTGTGTATATACAGAGAGATACGATCCATGCACAATAGAATTTAATTTCTTAACAAATCCTGTATCAAGTATTTTATAACAAAATCTATCTTTGTGAGTCCTTTGATCAAGAATGTCTACTACAAAACCAGTGCAACAGTATCTCCTGTTTTCCTTTTTTTTTTTTTGATACTGGAGTTTCTGATATCAAATTTATCCACGTCTTCTTTGTATGTGGACTAACCAATCTTTCCAATTAAAAGTAGAGCGAGGAATCGTGCGCTAATATTTACTGCACTGGAAGCTCAACAGTGCAAGGATGTCACTGTTACACTCACAACGGCTGTGTCAAAGACTACAAATGAGAAATAATCCTTGCATTCTATCTTTCCTCTTGTATTGCTATCTATTTCATCATTCTCCCTGAAAAAATAACTATGCATATATGGACACGGGACAGAAAGATTTGGGTGATACAATTTTCTTAATTCTGGTCCTATGATAATAAATGGGATGGCTACTTTCCACTTCTAAAGAAAGCAGTGTAATATCTAAGGAGAGCAGCTTAGGAAGGAAGGAATTTTAGATCTTCATGGAGTACCCTCAAGAAAAGCACTTCTGCCTGGAGCTGTGCAAATCCTTTAAAAGAGCTCCTTTACAACATGCAGGAATGCATACAAAGCATCTCTTAGAACCACTAAAGAAGCTGTACCTTGTTTCCCAGACTGCACGACTGCCACATTAACTGAGCTCAGTTGCTTCCACATACTGTCTCACTAAGAAAAACATAAACCAAAGTGACTGTGCATTGACACGCATGCAAAAACAGAACAGCTTTATGAAGCAGTTGTGCAAGCCTGTACAAAGGTCTGCTCACAGATAATCTTTGCTTAATTGGGATCAGCAACTCTGTTGCTAAGTAGGAAATCATGTGACTGTGATTGTGCTTGATATGACCACACAATTTCACACCTTCGGCTTTTGTTTGTTTTCCCTGTCCTCTGGAATGCTCAAGAGTCTACTTATTGTCTTATACACATTGAACAGAATGCAACTGCACCAGCAGTCCAGGACTGGGAGCTGTGGACAGGCTATGCAACAGCTTATTCTCTTGAGATCCCTTCCTTCTCAATCTCTCTGCTCTGCGAAGGAAGGTGATGGGAAAAAAAAACAAGTGATTTCTCTAAGCAACCTGTTTTTGCCTGATACTTTCTTTTGCCTGACAATCACACTGCTTTTGAAGTGTAGAAGAGCTTACTCTCTTGCAATTGCTTCCTCTCCAATTTCTGCTCTGCAAGAGAGGAAAAAAGAAAAAAAAACCTCAGGTCAGACATAGGATAATGCATATTGATTGTAATGGTGATACAAGGATGCTGAGAAAGTCATAAATGGTTGTAATGGGCCATAAACCCATTTTCTCAGCACTGTCCTAACTTCAAACAGTTGCTGAATGACTGACTGGTAAGTGAGGATTATTTGCACTGTTTCGATGAGAAATATTTCATATGGACTCCAAGTGTTGAAAAAACCCTTTTGTTTATCAGAGAAATCCACAGTAATCCAGTACAATTATTTATTAAACTTGTAAGCCACCCAACTCCCAATCACTCTGGGCAACTCTCAAATAAAAACATTTTTTTTAAAAAAATAGTTTAGGAAAGAAAAATAAGAATTACGGTAAAAGATGACAAGATGACAAAAACTGGACTGGAATCACACCACACAACACAAGGGGACTTCGCTGATGTTCACTAAAGGTCTTGGAGAAAAGCTCCCAGGATCCTGATAGATCAGAGGTCCCCAACCTTTTGGGCACCAGGGACCAGTTACATGGAGAGAGGTTTTACCGTGGACTGGAGGGGGCATGGTTTTGTGTGCTGCCTGCATCCCGCAGATGGAGCTTTACTTGTTTGGGCAACCCGCTTGCTGGCATGCCATGGCCTGGTACTGGTCCATGGACCAGGGGTTGGGGACCCCTGTGATAGATGACATGAAAGGAACTCAAGGCATGCCAATCTTACCAGTTCAGATAGGCTGGGCAAATACTAGGGAGATGGGCAGTCCCTCAAGTAACTAAGCACTATGCCCTATTTTCTTCTTAAAACAATGTCAGCATTTAATAAAGGGGAGAGTGCATTTTTCGAAGAAGACTATTTGAGATTTCTCTATGATTTCAGCATTCCCATACAGTAGAGGAGAAAGGTGTGTCGCCAGGAAGGACCAAGTAAAACAAAAGATGATATTATGGAGACTAATTTATTTTTAGCTAGCCAGATGACATGTGTTATTTTCTTCTTCACAGCCAGATTTATTTCCTCAGAGAAGTCTTGTTTTTCCCCAGGCCTTCCAAAAGGAAAAGGAGGGGATGATGCCTGTGTGCGTGAGTGTGTTTGCGTAATTTAGCATACGATATTCTCATGAACATTAAAAATAAACAAATACAAATTGTTTCAACATTTCCAAGACACAGAACAATCTTCACTAAACATATCTTTACAACAATCTACTAATCTTTTAAAATTTTATTGCCGTAATATAGAAAAAGAAAAAATAACAAAATACAAAACATAGTTTCCCTTCTGGTGTATTTGTTTTCTGTGTATATGAATGTGTGTACACGTATACAACATATGCCCATACATATACCAAAACAGACAGCAAATAAAGAAAAAAAGAAAATCCCAATGAAACTAAATATAAATGTATACATTACAATAATTGCAATAAAGTGATTCCGTTTTTATGGTATAAATTAAAGCTTTCCACACTTATCATAACCCTGTGGTAAATGTGGAAAGCTTTAATTTGTTCCTTAAAAATAGAATCACAGAAGCGGTGAATGCTCCAACACTGGAAGTTTTTAAGAAGAGACTGGACAGCCATTTGTCTGAAATGGTATAGGGTTTCCTGCCTGAGCAGGGGGTTGGACTAGATGACCTCCAAGGTCCCTTCCAACTTTATTATTATTATTATTATTATTATTATTATTATTATTATTACTACTACTACTACTACTTTTATGCATTACTGTAATATATGTGTATATTTGGTTTCACTGGGATTTTCATTTTTTTTTTTCTTGGTTGCTTTCTGTTGGGTATATGTATGTATAAGTCAAGAATGGTAATTTCTTGTCAACATCATACTAAATCTTCCAAAAATCACTGCATAGATTACAAATTAAAATAAATTTGTAACATTAAACATTTTCAAGTAGAGTCTTTTTATACCTCATAATTTGAATTTCCTTCCTTTTTGGAACGTACGTAGTTTAGTAACTTTTAGTACTTCCTTCCACCATCCATCCGCCCTCAATTTTATGAACTTGGCAGCCATATTTGCAGCAAAATGTGAATAATTTGCTTTGCTAACAATACCTGTTAAATGCAGACTATTAAAAAAATGAAAAAGCAATTTATGAGTGTCAATATTTTTTGTTAATTATTTTTGTTATTACTTCCTGTCTTGATAGATTTATGTTGACCCAAAACTAGAAAAGATGTACAGAAGATACTATAATTAGAATATTGTTATTATTAGCAATATCACTACTGTGATTTTGCTGTGGCACTTGAAAAACATAAGGAAACGATAAATTGTCTGCTGCCTCTCCAAATAGTTTCTTCCTTCAGTGCAATCTACTGAAGGAAATCAACTAATTTGAGTGGAAAAAAAAGAAAGTCCCTTATAAATATTAGGTTCAGACACAAACAACCTTATTAAAATTCAGTTTCAAGAGGAAACAATAACATTTAATGCACATAATTTTAGTGTTAGTCTTTAGAACTTCCTAGGAATATTGGAACAAGAGAGCAATAAATTTGTCCCAGCTGATTACTATATAAAAAAAGAAAACAATGATTCTCTTAAATAGGAAGAAGATGTTATAATAGAATTTGTTTTACTCTATTTAGGTAGGAATTTGGTTGCCACTTGTAACTGCAACTAAGAAAGATATTGGTTATGAAGGCACACAATGAAATATGAAGTTGGAGGAATTATCAATTACTCCAAGTTGAGAATCTTTACTCTTTTATCTGTGGCAACTGTCTTTTCTCCTCTACTATCAGAAGCATTCCAAATTAGTAATAATGATAAAAGAAACCTCCCACATAAGTCTCAAGAACTCACAATTTGCTCAAAGCTAAGAACAAAAAGGATCAAGAAAATGAAAATAAATGTAAACTGCATAAAGCTGTTTTAAAATACCAAGTTGTCCACCCAAATGAATTTTCTCCTGGATTAGTTTCAGCTGCTTGCATAAGGGATTAACCAGTATGATCCAGTCCCTAATACCCAATTAAAGAGAATCCCTGAGATTCACTTTAAAAGGAAAGCTTTTTCATTAACCCCAGAACCAGCAAAGTGTGCTTGCCTTGATCTTCTATGAGTACAAATTGTGCTGAATATAAAACTAAAATAATAATGGTAAAATCAGCCAGAAACTTTCAAAAATTCATTGGCAGCTTTTCAGGTTTTTGAAGTTGTTATGTGAAAATGTCTTGGATACATAATCCAATTCTAGCATAGTCCTGTTAACTGATGTTTTTTAATGACCTGTGCACACGTTGGCATATAACCAAACAGGACTTCAGAATAAACATAGCACCTATATGCAATTCCTAATAGTAATTGTGAGGAAAAATGTAGCTGCTTTAAAGTTGCAGACATACGCTAATTTGCATTTCCATATACTCTGAAGCACAGTTTTGGAATCAGATCAAAGTTCTATACCAAATAAAATAAAATAAAATAGCCTTCTGCACCAACTTTCTATTGCCACCTCTGGTAAGACTGAAACTTAAATTCTGCTTATTAACAAGGCAAGCTTAGTGCGTAACTGTATCAGTATGAATGATTTTTTTTTAAGTATGTAGGAATGATCAATGCCATTAATACAACCCCACTTATGTGTAACACAGGCCATATTCCTCTCTCTTTCTCTCTCTGGAACCAGAAGAGGCCTTATTCTATTCACGCTATTTTTGACAAAACAAAAAATTGCTAAAGACTGCAGTACATCAGAATTACAGTGCCTTAAAGAATGCCTGACTCTGCTCTCAATTTAAGTAGGAAAATCAAATCAAACAAAAACACTGAAGGAGGGGGGGTTTCATTCTAAGAGTAGACTTTTAGGAATGAGCCCCTCTCTTTCTAACCCCTACCTGATAATATTATCTAACCTTCCAAGTGGAATCAGGGAAAATCCAGTCTCTAGATTGGATTCTGCCTTTCAACCCTTCAAATTTAGCTACAGCTTTAAAAAAATTAAATCAAGTTTTACTTTGATTTTGGAATAAATTTAAACGTTTCATTCATTTGAACATATATAGTATTGTGTTTTTTTCAAAGAGAAAATCTTAACAGTTATCTCAGTCAAAACTGTAGCTTTATGTTACTTCCACTTCAGTATTGTATGTTTTTGTCCCCCATAAAATTAAAATGCCGCTCCGTTCACATTTGAAATTTTTAGCTTCTTGGGAGCCTTTCCCAGGAAATTCAGTTGTAAAATAGTAAAGAAAGGATCAATATTCTCACCCAGTTCCAAACATGCTGCTTACGAGTATTAATTGGTGCTTTTTTCTTCGGTTGTCAGCAGCTAATAGCCGGCCATAGGAATGTAGCCAGTCTTTCCCCTGCTGGTTTGGAGGGCTTTCCTTGTATTGAATGGAAAGACCACCATCCCTTCGTGATCAACAAGGCATTCATCCTCTTCATCACCTCTTCGGGGCAATTTTAGGCCCTTTTTAGGGCCCCCAGCAGGGCAAAATTGGGCGTGGAAGAGCCCTGCCTTCCTGCATCCCATTCCGCTGCGATGCAAACCGGAAGTCTCCTGAGCTACAAGTATTTTCTATTATTTCACTAGAACTCAGTCTCCTGGTTTCTAGGCCAGCACCGTAACCATTAGATTAAACTGGTCCTACAATTGCCTACTCAGTTATAGAAAAAAAACACCATCAAACATCTTACTGTACTGTCCGTTTTATGTCAACATTCACCATGAGCTGCTAATTCCATACCTAATTGTACATCTGGTCACTCTGATCAGTTTTATTTATATCTCTTACTATCAGATTCAAATAACTCTATTTAAGTATGGCCAAATTCTGGTGCTTGATATGTAAGATGCAACCTGACTGACAAATCTGTTCCCCTAACTAATCTATATCAGTTTTATGTATCCATGAGTTTTATAACCCAGACATTGGCCACAATAAAGATTCTGTTCTTATGTGCATTGTAAAGATTGTAGCAGAAAAGATAGAACTGAGAATGAGCTCAGGATAATCCAGGTTGCTCAGAACAATAAAAAGACTTCTTCAGATATGTTTAAAGGGGAAAAAATTAGTATACCAATTCTTCATATATATGGCAAATGTGCACTACAGAAGAAAAAACAAGCAATTTAATATTTTTATTAATGATCTGAATGATTGTATTCATGGAATGTTATCAAGATGGAAGAGAAAATAGAATAATAATCAAAGGGATCTTGACAGGTTAAAAAAGTGAACTAGAAGCAGCAGGTGGAAACTTAGTTGAAATAAATAAACTTAATTAAGAAAAAGAAATCAAATAGTACATATGAATAAGATTTAGATTATTACTATCTAAATATGGATCAGTAATATAATGTAGTTGCAACTTTCCAAGTAAATCACATGTAATAGTTGCACAATAATTTGCAAAGTTCAGATCCATCTCACATACTGTACTTAATTCTGGGCATTGCACCTTAAAATAGGACATGATTTCCAATCAATTATTTTTAGTACTGTAAAAGATGCTTTTGTCATCCTTATTTATCAATAGTCTCTAAATAAATAGACACATGATTTCTTATCCCAGTCAGCTCATTTTGTTTTGGTTGAGCTGTAGCGATCTTTATCATTACTTTTTTACAGCAATCATTTAAAAGATCTGAATTGTTTTTGCTCGCTGGAAAATGCAGCTAGTAAGACTATGGGATCAGGAACCACAATAAAACTAGTGTTCTTCCACCGTTTCCCCCTTCTTGGTGTACTTGGAAGGTATTTATTTGGCACATTTTGATTATCATCACTTTCCCCAGCGCTCAAAGCTTTTTATAAATGTTTCCCTTCCCCTCAGCAGCTCTGGCTGCACCTTTTACCAAGTATCTAATACAGTAATTGATCCCTGAGCTGCTAAAAAAATGCTTCTACTGTGCCAGTACTGTTATGTTTTCAAGAGAGGAGATGTTGATATATGAAACGGTAAGACTGATTGATTGGCTGTTACAAGTTTTCAAGATCCTGCACAGAATCTCTAATGCTCTCAGACATTGCACAGAATAACTGGTAAGAGACAGGTAGAATGAAACTTTTCTCAGGATGACATATCCACCTGCATCTGGCTTGTTATGTCATAAAAACTGGGCAGGGACCTCACTCTTAACTAAAGGTTCTGCGATCAGCTCTACAAAAGTTAACACTTCCAACTGAACAGATGTAACAGACTTATTTTTCGCTGGGAACTTTAGCAGATTATCATAACATTCTTTGTCAAGTTTTCCCTCCCTTGAAATGACCTTAATAATTTAATAGTTCCCAAAGTCTCCAGATGTGCTTCCAATGCAAGCTGTAAAGCACGGACCTATGGGAACCCCTTGTCCCTCTACTTCCGCCTCTTCTGCAACAACCCTGAACAGCCTCCACCTTCATCCAGACAGCCAACGTCTCCTCTCTTGCCCTTGCTCAGCGATACTGCCCTATTCGATTGCCTCTTCGATTACTTAGCTGGGCCCAGCAAATTCCCTTTGACTGATGTGGCTCTGCCCGCTGCTGCGTTTGCCGCATGCATTTGAACACCGCACCCCTGCCCAGCACATGGATCCCAGACCAGCTGCAGTTGGACTGGGAGTAATGGAACTGCCATTGCTAAGTAGAGTAGTGATCTGAAGGTTTGCCTAATGACTGCTTCACTTAGCAATGGAAATTCTGGTCCCAGTTTAGGATTGTTTAGCGAGGAATTTAGAATGGAAGGTAAAATGTTCAGTCTTTTCCTTGGAGCTTCACGAGACGAAAGGACAGAGGTAATTTGTACAATGCCAACTCATTACTATTTTACCTAAGAAAGGTCAATGTTCATGGAGATTTTCTTACCTGGCATAGTGAATGAAATGAACAACTTTTTCTGTATACTTTGTAGCTAAGGCAGTTAAGTTTACAGGCTGTTGGACAATTGTAAGGTTTTCAAAAAGAGGAAGTGCAACTTCAGGATAGCAGTTTGTCTGATGGTTACTGGAAAAAAAATCATAAGATCTTGAGTATGGAATGAGAGATTAATACAAGAGTGGGCTCTAAAAATATTATTTATTTTGGTAGTTCCATAGCCTTTGCACAACAAAATCAGCTAAAAAAAGAGAGCCAAGGTTACATTTGCTCTCTGGGCTAGATTAAATTACTTGTCAGAGCAATGAGACAGCCTCTATCCAAACTGAAAAAAGATAGGGAGGAACACAAGTGACAAAGTTTCAAACTACCACAAACTGCTCTGAAAGGACCATTAGGCTTAACGTAGCTTGGGACTTGGAAGGTGCAGGACCACCTCCTCCAACTTAAATGAAGCCAACCTACCGTCGGTAGATCTCGCTTACCAACTGTCCTGTTCAGCAACTCTTCAAAGTTACAATAGTGTTGAAAAATAATTTTACAATCAATGCCTTCACAGCATCCCTGTTACACATTTTTTTTTCTTTTTTCCCTCTTTGGAGATTGGAGAAGAAGGGACTACAAGAGACAACGCAAACCCACAATGGGGAATACATCAGCTGTTTGCTGGGGGTCATTGCATTCCTTTCCATTTGTATTTCCCATTCTATGCCTGCTACTCTCTTGTAGTCCCTTCCTTTCTAGTGAATGTAAATATAAATATTAATTCCCTTCTTCTAATTATCGCAACACCATATTGAACATTTAGAGGGAAGGGGAGTGGGGGAAAGGAAAACACAGTCACATGAGCTTATAGACCGCCCAGAATTACCCTATGATATGGTGAACAGCCAATAAATTTGATAAATAAGTAAATAAAAATGATTTCCCACTTAGGAACTGTTTTGTTTAACAATGGAGTTGCTACTCTCAATTGTGATTGCTATATGAGGACTATCTCTAGATTGTTTAGGGCAGGGATCCCTAACCTCCGGGCTACGGCCTGTTCGAAACCGGGTCGTGGGAGAAATCGGCAAGGGTTGTATGAGTGGAAGGCACTTGCGCCGGCACGCAAAGCTTCATCCGTGCAAATGCCCTCTGTTTGAGCAAGTGGAACTTTACACGTTAGCACAAGTACCCTCTGCTTGTGAGCAAAACTTCATTTGTGTGTGTGTAGGGCATATGTGCACTGCTCAAGCAAATGGAGCTGTGCATGCATGCATCTGCCTCCGATTTACATCCCCCCCCCCGCACTGGGCCACCAAGCTACAAAGATTGGGGACTGCTGGTTTAGGAGAAAACTTTGTGTAGACCAACACTTCCACAGAATGAGGGAAAACAAAGCTAGAAGGTCCTGCTTCTTAGAAGTAGTACCAGTGGAACTATTTCACGGAATTCAGGCCAGTCCACACCTTGAGAGTTTTCAGGAAGATGTAAAATATGGAAATATTTTGAAAGGTGTTCCACTTATGGTACACCTTGTAATATCTTTGTATGATTTTTATTTTTAGTTTGGGATGATCTTTTCATTGTGCATGGATTTTTTGATGTTCTGACTTAGTGACTGAGTTGAAATTTCAAACATACTACAAAAGTTTTAATGTTTTCACGATACTCTGTGAGCTGCCAAGAGTTACTACATCATGCTGGGATACAAATTCAATAAGCAATAAATAAACAAACATACCTGACTGTTGTGGAGCATCTGGGACAAGCTGGGCAGCGAGGGAGGTTATAACCTGGAGTGTCAGTACAGCCCATATCAGGACTATATGGTATCCCAAAATAAAAATCAAAACCTAGAAACAAAAAGACACAAGATGAAGATATGCCTGGTTATCTCAACAAAAGGGTCAGTTTTGTCTGAAATGAAATACACATCCGTGGCAACCCAACTGCAAGGTGTCAGCAGGGTACATGTCAACATTCAAGCACTGACTGTGATCTCATGGTTTTATTAGAGTTATTTAAGAGTCGTAAACAGGTTTAGGTTCATTACTGACAGAAAAGACACAGTATTATCAACAACAGTTAGACTTATATCCCACTTCACAGTTCTTTACAGCCCTCTCTAAGAGGTTTACAGAGTCAGCATATTGTCCCCAACAGTCTGGGTCCTCATTTTACCGACCTCAGAAGGATGGAAGGCTGAGTCAACCTTGAATCGGTAAAAACTGCTGGAAGTTGGCAGATTTAGCCTGCAATACTGCATTCTAACTACTACACCATACCTCTGTTACTACTGAAAATAAGAACGGGTCCAAAAGAGGCACCAGTCTTATTTTTGGGGGATGTCTTACTCACCTCTAGCACCAACAACCCCACCCAGCAGGCCCACTTCTTCTGAGGCCGAAGGAGCAGCTTCATTCTGCAGCTGCATTTCAGCCTGCATTTTGCAGTCAGGCCTTTCCGGAAGGCCTACGCAGCTGAGTTCCAAGCTATGGCTTCAATCCATAGCTCGGTTCTTGGCTGCAGAGGCCTTCCTGAAAGTCCTGTGACTCAAAAATGCAGGCCTGGGGATGCCGCAGAAGAAGTGAACTGGTGAGGAGAGGCCTGGCTGCAAGGTAGCCAGGCCTCACCCCGACCGCTGCCCTAGCTTGATTTTTAGGTGTGTGCCTCGTCCCTAAACTAGGGCTTATTTTTGGGGTAGTGCTTATATTAGGCCCACCCCAAAAAATCAAGCTAGGGCTTGTTTTCGGGGTAGGCCTTACTTTCAGGGAAACGTGGTACTGTAGTATGTACTAGACAACCCATGACCCATTGGGTCATTATTGAATTTCTTACAATTGCACTGAACAAGTGAAGGCAAATATGTGTGACCCAGGTTAATGTTGCAGGATCCAATCTGGGTTGATCACCAGCACCAGAGATTTAGTCTTCCGAGCTTTTGGATTTGTGCTGGAGCTAATCCTCAGGGAACCTTTCTCTCACCAGAATGTGTACTAGACAAATGTATTTTACACTAGACAATCCATGACCCACTGGGTCAATATTTCAGAGATATTTCGTTATCTAAACAGAGAAACAGAAAGTCCAAAGGCAGGCAAAAAAAAAAAGGCAGTGGGAACGGGAGCAACTTCTGACTTCCTGTTGGTTTCCCCATTCACTTTGCTTGTGGGAAGCTGACAGGGAGTGTTGGAAATCACAGTCATGTGATTTTAGCATTGTTGCTGTGGCTACAACTTTGCAAATACAACTGGCATGAAGTTTTTTCAAATTTCAATTACATAGGAGTAAATTGGGTCATGGATTCTGTACAGATTCTTTAACGTAGCAGATTTGAGGTACCTTGACTGAAAAATGTTTGTACTATGATGCACCATTTGGGCTAATTAAAGGTTACAAGCAGTAGGAAAGTTTTAGTAGTATACAGATTATCTATCTCTTTTATCTTGCCCCCCTGCCAATAATTTACAAAATGTGGAATTTTAAAAAAGCTACTAGACTGAGAAAGATAAAACTACTTAACACATTGTATTAAGTAACCTATTTCATTGTGGTTTAGTACACTGTGTGTTGCCAGCCATCAATTGCTTGTAGACAACAGTTGAGCAATCCGTTAGCCTAGGGCTCCAAGCAGAGCCCAATACACAATACAAATAGATTCAATACAATTTTAAAAAAGGAAGAAAAACCAACTATTTCTAAAAAAGAATCAAATGTATAAGATGACTCCACTTATTTTTCCATTGTCACTCAAACCACTATAGACTCAAACCTACCAAAAAGTTATCCGGTGCAGACTAGATTTATAGCTAAGCCTGATGTGTGAACCTAGTAAACTAAGATTTATTTATTTCATAAATGATGGTTAGGCAAATCACAGCTAGCATAATGTGAACCCAGTTAATATATCTGCAGTCAAGGAAGAATTTTGGATGAAATATTAATGCTGATCAAAACTAAGCTTGTTTGGAGTTTACAGGATTAAAAATATACATATCTATGTATCTATATATTTGTTTTGTTTTGGTCATGGACCTTATATAAGATTAAAATACTTCCTTCTATAAAAGCAAGTCTATTCTCCTCCTTACAAAAACTAGCAGGATAAGGAAAAGCTACATTCTTGCATATCCTGCTTTCTATCCAGAATATCCTAGTTATCTATGTGGAAGGTATGTGTATCAAAGCATTTACTTTTATGAAATTGCAATTTCAACTAGAACAACCTTGGTATTTTAGCAGGAGGAAATAGATAGATATCTTACCACGAAAGCTGGGATGGAAAGAGCCATGATGTCCCAAGTGCCATTTCCCTATAAAGAAGTGATGTAGAACAGAAAAGTATCAGCACCTAAAACGTGTCAATGCAAAATAGTGAGTGTGGAAAATATTTAATATTGGCTACTTTACCTCTGGGCAATTAGTTGAGAAAATGAGGCCAGGACCAAAATTCACAAAACATATTATCCTGACTCATCAAAATCATTGAGTCTAGTTAATATTAAAAAAAAACAAGCCTATTTTTTGTTATAGGATAACATTTGTAATAAAAAAGCCAGCTTAGTCTAATGCAGCAGTTCTCAACCTTTTCCGGGGCTCGACCCCGGCCCGCACCGCGCATGCGCGGCGCGACGGCCCGCATCGCGCATGCGTGACGCGACGGCCCGCATCGCGCATGCGCGGCGCGACGGCCCGCATCGCGCATGCGCGGCGCAACGGCCCGCATCGCGCATGCGCGGCGCGACGGCCCGCATCGCGCATGCGCGGCGCGACGGCCCGCATCGCGCATGCGCGGCACGACGGCCCGCATCGCGCATGCGCGGCACGACGGCCCACATCGCAAAGGGAAAAAAATGGTGGACCAAAAAAAAAAAGGCCGACCAAAAAAAAATGGCGGGCCCGCATCGTGCATGCGCGACGGCCTGCATCGCAAAGGGGAAAAAAATGGCGGACCAAAAAAAAGGGCGGACTGCGGTGTTTGGCGACCCCCATGAAATGGTTGTTCGACCCCAAATGGGGTCGCGACCCACAGGTTGAGAACCGCTGGTCTAATGGTTAAGGCAGCAGGTTAGAAAGCAGGAGACCATGAATTCAAGTCCCATCTTAGTCATGAAAGCCAGCTCGAATGACTTTGGGACAGTCATTTTTTCTCAGCCCAACCCACCTCACAAGGTTGTTGTTGTGGGGAAAATACAAAGAGAAAAGTGTGTTGGCTATATTTGCCACTTTGTAAAAGCAATAAAGGCAGTATAAATAGATAAAATTGCATTAAGAACTGTGATCTAAGGAATCCCAATCAGAAAATATCCATAGGAAATATATTTCCTATCATAAAAACAGAAGAAAAACAACCCCATTCTCAGCATAAAACCCAGACCTACAAATGATTCACTTTCATTACATCTTAAATTACCTCAGCAATTTGCATCCTAGGGAAAGTGCATCTTTCTCTCAGCAACCAAATATTCTGAATGCAGTGATTTTCCAGGATATCAAATGCTTATGCAATAAAGGTGGGCCTTAAGACCAGTTTGCATATAGCATGAGAAAGACACCCCATCTTCCTTTGCAAATATTGTCAAATAGCTTACAGCAATATGTAAACTAACACATAATTAAAAGGGCAGTATAAACCAGCAACAGAATCCAAAGATAAAGCAGAAAATCTTTAAAAACCTTAAATTTATTGGGAGAGGAACTTTACTAAGATCCTGGAGGAAACCTTAAGGGCAAACTGCCAAATACAAAGATTTCTGACACAGTGACAGCAAATTATAATTGGAAGACAATCTATAGGAATTATCCTATCACAGACAAGATGCACTATGCAAGGAATTTAGCAAGGCTGCTGGGTTTCCTGGTTATCTCAGTGAAACTGTCTTTGGGCATATTCATGCCAAGCCAGAATACCTTGGGACACACTTTGCAATCAAGGAGCTGATGCTTCTTTGAGAATTAGACCTAGATGATGTAAAAAACAAACAAGCATGCACTTCCCTAGATTCATGATCCAAGATGATTTCTGCTGCAAAGGTATGGCGAACATTACCAAATTACCTGAGGAAACTCTGGCCTTCTATTATTATTATTATTATTATTATTATTATTATTATTATTATTATTATTATTATTATTATTATTATTATTATTATTATTATTATTATTCTATGCACATTTTCAACTGAAATAATTTACTGGTATCTCTTTTCCAGTAATCAATCAAACCTTCATTTTGATCATAGACCAGCATTTATACAGCTTATAAATGGGATCAATTTTAAGTTTTCTTTCAGGGCTCGGTTAAATTACCTATCATAGCAGTGAGGTAGCCAGCTTCTTTCAGAACTTCTGCCAATATTGTCTCGTTCAATGGAAGGCCTGCCACTGAAGTCACAGCAAAATTATGGGTGACGCCATTACGAAGGCCAAGACGTCCTGTAAGCAGAGAAGCACGTGATGGGGAACAGGTAGATGCAGCTGAATGGAAATCTAAAAATCTAGAAAAAGGAGGAAAAGATTCCTATTATTTTTCATTTATTATGCTCCTTTTATTTTGAAACAAAATATTCTTGAGTGGGTTTATGGCAAGATATCTAAGTGTAGTTATTTTTTTTTTTAATTTCTTAGAGCAGATTACTGTAGGCCAGGCTGATGATGGAGGCTACTTGGTTAATGTGGTTTGATGCTGAAATATGTGCTTCCTTTTTTCAGCTTTATCGTCATGCACACTGTGCACTTTTGCATCTATGGATCTGGAGCACTGTTATTTCTTTCATGAATTTTTTATTGACTTACATCAGCATTAAGCTTGCAATATTTATATCATATATTGTCTGAAGGCTGGAGTAGACTTCTGCTGCATTGGACTGCACGGAATGTACGCATATGTTGTTTGGGGATGGTTGCATGGGTGTTCTTTTTACAAGTCAGCAAACTTTAATATTTCCTGGTGAATACGTTTTGCTTTCCCCCACCTCCAGTAGAAAGTCAGAACCAACCAGCATGCAGGGTGCACATCTCTGCACAATACACAAGCTGAGATTCAGGAGGTGTTTACGTCGGCCCATCTGCAGCCTTCTGCAGCCTCCACTTACCCATCAACTGCTTTGCAGCATAGGTATGCAGCGATGGCTATGGACAGTTGAGGGCAATTCTAAATCAGCGTTTAGAAGTGGGAAAGTGCCCAGAATGTTCAAATGTACACAGACAAAAATCATTCCTTCAGAATTAGTGCAAATGTGGGATGTATGGCATGTTTGCCAACTCGGCTTCTCAAGGCTGCTAATGTTCATGGGACACCCAAGGGAAAATCAATGCTGAGTTTTTCCTAGGGGATAAATCTGCCAATGAGATGACATTTTCAGTCAGACTGGCAGTATCCAAATCTTACTAAAAACGTATTCTTTAAAAGAGCTGCTTCATGCAACTAATGATTGATTTATTTTTGAAATATCTCCCATTACAGACTTTGGGGTGTAGAATGTCCAAATTAAGTTTTTGGGCTATGGAAACTTAGAAATGGAGATGTGGTTATTAATGTAGTTAACGGGTAATTTATTCCATCTAATGACATCAAAGGCCTGAAGGTTCAAAGCACAGGACAAACATTCTTGACAATGGCCTCATATAATGGGCGAGTCATCAGACTTTTTTTCAAGATGAAGGTTATCCTCTACATCAACAATTCACAACAAAGACGAAAATGTCAGTTAACCCAAAATTTTAAAATCTCAAGAGATCACAATATAGTCTATTTTTTTTTCATGCAGGTTTAAGGAGACTTATATATAGAAAAAACCTTTTATCATGTGAATGGGCTTTTTTTTAAGTAGCTTTGACCGTAAAAAATGGAGCAAAAAATTCGTAACATTAATTAGCTATGCTAACAATTCTGCCTACAACGATCTTTTCCAGTCCAGTACCCTACCAAATTTTGAACTTCAGCATACATTAGCTACAGATCAACATGAGCAGCTATTGAAAGAAGTATTCACAGCTGCACCCCAAAATAGTTGAAGAAATAAGTCTGAAGAAAGTTAATTTACTTTCTCATGTCCTGGATTTATAAGAAGAGTTTGCTTGGCACAGATGATTAAACTAATTATAACTCGGTGTACTCAAATACTATATTGGGGGGGAGGGGGCTTCAACTATGTTATGACTCTTTTCCAGAAGTGTTTGCCATTGCTTTCTTCCCAGGAGTAAAAGAGAACAATTAGCCTCTAATCACTCAGTTGTAAATCACTCAGCTGGTTAGTAGAATTAGAACTCAGAATCTGCTGGTTTCTAGTCCAGTATCTTTAACTACTATACCAAACTGGCTTTCCTAAAATTCTGGTGACTACCTGGACAAGTCCATACATGGGGGGTGGGGGGGGGAGAATGTTCCACAAGAGAGGCATCATGACAGAGAAGGCACATCTCCTAGTACCCACCAAATGTAGACCCCTAGCTGATGGTACCTACAGAATGCCTTCTCTGCTAGATCTAATGGTGTGGGCTGAAATAACCTGGGAGAGGATAGCCTGGTCCCATGCCACAAAGGGCTTTATTATTCCTAAGTACATTAATTTTCTTGATATTTTTGGAGGGAGTTTGCCATTGCCACCGCCTTCTTTTTTTTTTTTTTTTTAGGGCTGAGAAAGAGTGATTAGCTCAGCTTTATCCAGCTGGTGCCTCAAGAGGGCTAGAACTCACAGTAGTCTCCTGGTTTCTAACCTAGTGTCTTTACCACTGAACAAACTGTCTCTCACAGTGTACGTTCTCCAGATAAAACAATCTACGTTACAACGTAGCCATTGTATTTGACTGAAATAATTCATAACGTGACAATTTTAAATCTTTATAAGAGATGACTCTAGTATTTATATTCTCTTTGCACTTATCAGCAGAATCCTATTGAGTGGATTGCACAACTCATTTATCCTGGACATATTTTAAAACTCCTGTTGTGCATAAAATAAAGCTGAAACAATTAATGAGAAAAATTGGCTATAATTTGTTGCAAGTGAAAAAATCGAAAAATAAATGCAACAGGAAAGAAATCAGTCCAATGATTTGGATGGATTTGCATGATGCCTTGGATGGATTATTGCATGATGGGAGATTGTGACAGAATCTGTAATCAACAGATTTTTGGAATCTGATTAATTATATTAAAAGGGTAAAAGCATTTGACTGAACATTAATAAGCATCTCATTCTTTGAGTAAGACTAATAAGTATACTAATAGTATATGCTATATTAATAAGAGTATAGCAGTGAGCTCAGAATTCCCTAGTTCAACTATTACTTTATAATTGGGGCATTTGGTAAGTCCAGTGTTTTCTGCATTTACTTTTTTCACAAACTTGAAATTGGAAGCTATTGGATCAATGTTGATATAACAGGCCTGTCTGGGGTGGAAACGAGGATTGGAAGGCATGAGATCAATGTTGACACAACAGTTCTGTCTGGGGTGGAAACCAGCCGTTCCAATTCATCAGCTTTATTCCGATAATGCCTAATGTATATGTATTCTCTTCTCCATACCAGAGGAGTTGACCAGGTTAAGGAAAGGAAACTGGAGGAGAGAGAAACTGAGATGAGTGAAATAATCATGTAGGAACTGAAATACCTCCTGCCACAAATGTGGATTGATTGTAGAGGTTAACACCAAGATTAACATGGGACCAACAATCAAGAAGCAAACAATACTTCAATTAAGGAACTGCCAAACAAACCAACAGTAAAAAACAGCCCAATCAAAAAACCACCAAGACCACTCCATTCAACACTGACAGGGCAAGTGTATAAAATGAGAGCAACTTCACTCTCTATTAACACTGATGATATTACCTAGTTTGGTAATGAAACGTCTGCAAGAAAACAACCAAGCTGAGAGAGCACCAAGGACCCCACAGTTCAATCCTGAGCTACAAATGTTCCCTTCTATCGATATGGCTTGGTGTGGTCTGCAAGTCTGGAAAGATTACCATGTGTTTGAAATGTTGTACAGAACTGAAATAGGCTATTTGGATTCTACGCTGCAGTTCTATGACCAATCAAAATAGTTGACCAAACAAAATAATGCAAGAGCGGGAAGAACTCATGTCTCAACATATATACTGCTCTCATACGGTTCTGCAAAAACAAGAGCCATAGTGGTACAGTGGTTAGAATGCAATATTGCAGATTAACTGTGCCCACAGTCTGGAGTTCAATCGTGACCAGCTCAAGGTTGACTCAGCCTTCCATCCTTCCGAGGTCGGTAAAATGAGGACCCAGATTGTTGGGGGCCACATGCTGACTCTGTAAACTGCTTAGAGAGGGCTGTATAAAGCACTATTGGTATATCAGTCTAAGAGCTATTACTATTCTGAAAAAAACAAGAGAAAAATCAAACACATGGTTGGCCTATATAATTAAAGGAAAATGAGCTACAACTAGTAGAAAGAAGGATGACCAGCTGCTCTCTAAGATTTGTGTACGTGCCAAAATGGTATGAAGCAAATATGTTCAAGACAGATGACACAAGATAAACATGTGTACACTAAGCAAACAGAAGTCTTAATCACTAGTGCTATCTCACCTCCTTGTTTGACCATTTGCCTGAGGAGGTTTTAATAGCCAGAACTGACGTCTTTACAGGAGCAATAAATTCTTGGTACATCCTACAAAACAACTATTTGCCAAAAGGAGGCATCTTTATATTAAATCATGTCACACAATTAGCATTTGTAGCTGTAAAAGAAATGGTTCAAACTAACTGCTTCTCTCGTTTAGAGAAATGCAAGTTATTAAGCAACTTACAGTTTTAAAGATTGAGCATTGGGGAGGGGCGAATGTGCCAGTAAAATATTGGAAATTACTCTTTAACTCTTTCAAATTATACTGCATAAGCCACCCAGAAATGTTGAGAGTTGGGCAGCATACAAGTTTAGATAATAATGATGACAACTATGATGATAATGATAATAACACCAACATATTTACCCCAAAGGAATATGACCTTGAAGTTTCACCATCATTCCACACAACAAAAAATTGAGTAGACAATGAGAAGAAAAAGTAGGTTATCAATGGGAAGAAATGTGTAAACCCAGATGAAAAATCTATATAGTGCCTTCCTTCTTCATTAGGTCAACTTAGGGATACCATCTCTTGATGAAATCAATCATGAAAGGTCCCCATCTCACTGCCAATAAGTTGTGTGTACATCTATTGTGGATATTTACTTTATTTATATTTCATATTTCTAGACCATCCATCTCCCTCAAGGATACTTACCAGAAAAGGGCAAAGCCAGGACAAAAGAACAAACTAACCCAAATTAATGAGTATGCATACAATTTCATTGTTATCATATTTGTTGATATTCCTCCATTAATTAAGACCGTGGATGATGAAAAATAAAACAAAAATAAATAAGGAGAAAAGAGTAAAGAAAAATAAAATAAAAATATGGATGAATGCCAACCATGAGTGTGGCCTTGGTAGTATAATAGTTTCAATCATCTTATAGGATGGAATAAATAAATATACTCTTAACTATGGGAACGTGCCATCTAGCCTACTTCCAATGCACTTTTCACTGAGAGGGAAAGGTTCTAGACATTCCTCTCTAACTTTCTGAACCAGATTAGCCCAGTCAATGTTGCTGAGATGGTGCCAGATGTATCATACTATGCCATGTAGACTTTATCAGAAGCAACATAATGTCCTTAAAGTTGGTGTCGCCCTTGACAACAGCTGGACTGATCTGCCAGCTGTATAGCCTCCACATTCTGGAGTTGCTACAGTTTCTCACTCCTCTTCAAAGGGACTTTCAAGCCCTGCAGTAATCCAGTTTTCCCAGTTTTCATGCGAGCATAGCCATTGACTGACAGCACGGCATTGTGGCTCCTCCAGCTAATGCTAATGAGTAACGATCTATTTGAGTAACGATCTATTTGTAATCAACCTTCACCAGAGTCCCTCAAGGTCCTATATTTATGAAATTAATTTATCTCCCATTTGCATTTGAAAGCAATTATCTGGCTGTTTTACAACGTTTTGGGTGGGCTGACCATATGATGTGTCTTTCTGCAAAGTGGGATTAATGTTGTGAGTATTCGGGGCTTGTTTTGGATACTCAGTGGCTAAGAAATGAATGCTTATTGTGCTCTGGCATTTATGTTTTCTTATTTAATTCTTTCTAATTTACTTTTATATCATTCTAATATATCATTCTTTTGTAGTTTGGCAGCATATAAATTTCAGACATAAATAAACCAAGTTTATTGAAAATAATCCTGAAATTATTATCTCCAAAGATCCTTCAAGACCACATCTTTCTATTGGAATTGGCCCAACCATTTCAATCAGGCCACAAGAAGCAATGGGTTTTCCTCCATTTTGGGGAGGTTGTGGAGCCCAGAGCCATTTTTTCCCATCATTGCGTTGGCTCTCTGGAATGACCTCCTACAGGAAGTGTGTTTGGACCCAACTCTAGTTGCTTTCTGGAGATTGCTAAAACCAGTTTTTTCACAGGAGACTGATACAACATACTGCTTGGAATGTTTCCGTTATTTTTTAATTTTAATTTTATGAATCTTCCATGTTTATTGTTACCCTCTCATTTTATCATATAGTATAAGCTATTGAAAGTATGCTTTTGATTGTGCACAATATAAATATGATAAATCTATAAGCAAGCAAATACACAAGTATAGGCACAGTCCTATAATCCGGTAGCATTTAAACAATCGTCTACACCCTCTAAATATGTGGTAAATAAATGTGAATGCTAGAGAATCATTTAAAACTCACCTCATTCCTTCCTGGGCTATCTTATCCAAATTAGGTGTGCCTTTTTTTAGGTCCCAGTTGGCTCCAAAATCTCCCCATCCAATATCGTCTGCCAAAATTACTATGAAATTTGGTTTTTTGAAAACGGCTCTTTCCCACTTAAAAGTAAGGCTGGGGTGGTAGTAAAGAAGCCCAGTAAAACAACTGACCAAGACCAACACCAGTGCTTTAAGAAGCAGAATATCCATGGCATCAGGAGAGCAGTTCTAGGAGACATCTCATGAACATTAAAAATATCCAGCTGCAAACATTCCCTGAGTGTTCTTTTCTTCAGAGGCACTGTGGATATTTCAGATCAACTGCAACATTCCCAAAATTCTGCAGAAAAGAAAATTAGAAGGAGATATTAAGAAAAACACACATGCAAGCTTGCAGGTAGAGGTATAACATGCTGTTTATTTGCTTTATTTAAAATGTGACTCTGAATTTAAGATGATTCTTAAATTCCTAAAAAAAATTAAAAACCCCATAAACACAAAGCACCATGTTTTGCATTGCCTGCTTGGGATCCTGTTGGTTTCTTAACACCACTAAAACCAGTTCTGAAGATTTGTTCTTCACCCACTCATTGCCCAGGAAATGTGTGTAATATAACCATATACCCAAACCATATACATATATGAGATAGATAGATAGATAGATAGATAGATAGATAGATAGATAGATAGATAGATAGATAGATAGATAGATAATAGATAGGTAGAGATAGACACAAACATTTCTAGTAATTAATTACATTCAAAATATAGCCACTTAAAAGTTAATTCTTTCACTTACTAATCACTGTCACCGAAAAACACAAATATTCATACACATTCAAATGTGTCTCCTTCTGACAGAAACTGCCAAAAATAATGAATACATTCAAGATGGGGAAAAAGCATTAGACAGGAAAGGAAAAAAGAAAGACCATGCTCAGAAGTTACAAAAAGAGTTTAATTTACCAGGTAAACAACACGTGCCAAAGTGCAGTTAATCTTCAAAGTCATCAAAGATCTATCTATGTTTGCATCTATTCAAATTATCTTTCCATATATAATTATTGAAGGGGGGTGGATTCAGAGAAAAGGGGCGTTGTCTTACCTGAATGCCTTTTCTCAGCATGGAGATGGAAAATCCACCAATGGGTTTAGACAGTATTCCTTCCCAATCAGATCAAGTCAGCCAAAGCTGCCACGCCTGTCCTGGACCACAGAGATCCCAGTTTTCATGCGAGCATAGCCATTGACTGACAGCACGGCATTGTGGCTCCTCCAGCTAATGCTAACCCTAGGCCTAAGTGACCTACCACGGTGGGAGTGGATTCTCCATCTCCGTGCTGAGAAAAGGCGTTCAGGTAAGACAACGCCCCTTCTCCAGCACTTGGAGATGGAGAATCCACCAATGGGAGATACCAAAGCCTACTGTCCCTTAGGGTGGGAAGCAGACTGGTCCGGTGTGGCACTTTGGTGAATAACCTGTTGGAGAACTCTCCTGCCAAAGGAAGCCTCAGCCGAGGCAAACCTATCAATTTTGTAGTGCCGAATGAAAGGGGATGGTGAAGCCCATGTGGCTGCCCTGCATACCTCCTCAATAGACGCCTGTGTGGCCCAGGCCGCGGAGGTAGATGCACTTCGTGTGGAATGGGCCGTGACCCGTCGTGGGACTGGCAATGTTTCAGCCTGATATGCCCCGGCAATGCATGCCCTGATCACCTGTCAATTGTGGAAGAGGAGACCTTCCGACCTTTGGAGGAAGAATGGAAGGATATGAACAGGGCTTCGGATTTGCAGAATTCCGCTGTCCGTGAAATATAGTACCTAAGTGCTCTATGGACATCCAAGCTATGCCATTGTCCCTCCCAAGCGTGCGATGGGTTAGAGCAAAAATCTGTCCTGTGATCTATGGAATAGAGAATTTACCTTCGGTACGAAGGTGGGGTTGAGTCGTAGGATCACTCTATCCTGATGGAACATGCACAAGTCATCCCTGACTGAGAGCGCTGCCAATTCGGAGATGCGCCATGCGGACGTGATTGCCACCAAGAATGCCACTTTGTGGGACAGGTGACGCACATCGCATGTCATTAAGGGTTCGAAGGGCCGCTTGGTGAGGGCCCGAAGGACCCGTGGTAATTCCCATGAAGGGTACCTGTGCACGGCAGGGGGTCTGGCGTTGGAGGCCCTTTTAAGTGTCTACAGCTGCCAGGATCTTGGTGAAGACCCTTGGGGCCGAGGACAGGCTGAATGGGAGCGCCCTGTACTGAAAGTGGAGTCCCTTGTAAGCGAACCGTAGGAACCGTTGGTGGCCAGAGAGATCAGGATATGGAGGTACGCCTCCGTGAAGTCGATAGACGTCAGTAGATCCCCCTTTCTTACACTTCCCAAGATGGACCAGAGCGTTTTCATCTTGAATTTGCGGTATGCAAGATGATAATTCAAACCCTTGAGGTCTAGAATGGCTCTCCATCCCCCTGACGCCTTTGGAACGACGAAGAGGATGGAGTAGAATCCCTGGCTTCTCTGACCCAGCGGTACCGGTTCTATGGCCCGTATCTGAAGCAGATGATGAATTGCTTCGTTCATCAACCCTTTCTTTGTTCGGTTCCGGGGGGTTGGACAAGAAAGGAATCGATTTGGGGGGTTGGTGACAAATTCTAAGGCAAGGCCGTGACGGATGGTGCTGAGCACCCATGCGTCCCTGGTGGTGTCCTCCCACTGGTGGACAAACAAGGAGAGCCTGCCCCCCTATGGGAGGTGCTGATGGGGTGTCATCTGGTGCCCCGGAATGGCCTGTTGTTCCCTCGAAAGGAGCGCTTCCCTTGGGGTTGTTGCCTGGGTCTGGGGACTTGCCTATCAGCCTGTCTCTCTTGTCTGTCTTGTCTGACCGGAAAGGATTGGAAGGTCTGGGGGTAACTATATCTAGCTCCTGCACGAAAGGACTGCCGTCGTGGATAGAATCCGCTGCGCTTGTCCTGTTTTTTGAGCAGATGATTAAGGACCTTACGTTTGTTCTTGTTTTCAGTTATGTAGGGGTTCAGGCGTCCCCAAATAACTTGTCCCGGATATGGAGCCGCTGCTAGCTTCCACTTGGACTTTGCATCGGCTTGCCAATGTTTCAGCCAGAGCATACGTCGGCCAGTGATACTGGATGCTATAGCCCTGGAGGAAAACCTGGCGGCCTGGAGGGTCGCATCTGCAGGGTGCTCCATGGCCGCCACTAACTTACTGAGGTCTTGATGTGTCCGGATATCCTCCACTGGGATCCGGGCTTGGAGCTGCCGGAGCCAACAGAGAGAGGCCCTGTTAAAGAAGGAAGCGGAAGTTGCCGCTCTAATCGCCCATGCGGATGCTTGGTGCGTTCTGCGGTAGGTGGACTCGCACCTGCGATCCTCGGCTTTGAGGGCCTCAGAGAAGTCCCCAGAAATGGCGGTGGATGACACTAGGGGCCCTAGGGACTCGTCCACAGTAGGCACTTCCAGTGTCTCTTCCAATTTCTTGGCAACACTATACAACTTCTTGTCCATGCTACCCGGAATGGGAAGAGAGGGCGGTGATGTCCACTGTTTCCTGATTGCGTTCAGGAACAGGGTGGGGCAAGGGATGTGATGTTGGGTCGCGATCGTCTCTACAAAGTTAGGGTCTGCCTCCGAATCCAGTGGATCTGGGGGTGTTGTCGCCGGAGGTTCAGGTCCCAGGTGATCGGTGGATGTGGCCTTGCGTAGCAGGGTGATGAAGAAGGAGGGGTTGAATAGCCCGCCGAAGGAGGGGGCCTCCGGTGGATCCTCCTCCTCCTCGAATATTGGTATATCCTGTTCCATGACCGGCTGATCGAGGTAGGAGTCTTCAGACGCTAGAGACCCAGAAAGAGAGGAAGGGCTATTGTAGGCCTCCGTCTCTGGCTGTTGGATGTGCCTGTGGGCGGTGGCCACTGGTCTGGAGGTCTGAGCCCTGGCATCCAGGGCTCGATCTACCGCCTGAGCGATGAGTAGGGCTAGGCAGTCTTCCGTCAGGAAGGTAGTTTGCTCGTTCGGGCGGAGTCCGGCCGCAGTAGGGGTGAATGTGGCCTCAGGGGTCCCTTGAGGAGCCCGTGTAGCCGGGGCTTGGGCCACAGAATGGAGCTCGCCTGTGCCAAACTGCACGGGGGAGTGTGAGGGTTCCCCCGTTGACCAAATCCCCCGAGAGGTTGATGGCCCCAGGGGAAGATCTAGAGCTAGGCCCTCGGGTTGATGTGATGCAAACCTGGCTCTTTTCTGTGCTTTGGCAAACTCCTTTTCCAAGGCCAGGTGTCTCCTCTTGTCCTGCTTGTCTGTTCTTTTGGGAGTCTTGGTGGCAGATCTGACCTTAGATTTGGCTGCCGTCTTGTCGGTGCCTTCCAGACCAGGTTGACCTGATGAGGATGGCAGGGCTCCTGATGAGGCCAGGGTGGCCTCCTCCATTCTCCGATAACGCTGGGACACGGCAGGGGGCCCCAGGTATCTAGAGAGTATTACACACTGGGTAAGGACAGGCGTACTACAAGGGACGTCTGGAACCCAGGTACAGCCTCTGTGTGGATAAGGACAGGCGCACTGCTGGGGACGCCTGGAATCCAACTGTGGCTGTGCACGGATAAGGACAGACACACTACTAGGAGTGCCTGGAATCCGAGTGGAGCCAATTGTGCCAATGATGACAAGCAAACAATAGGAGACACCGGACTTAAAAAGGAGGGCAAGGTTGTGTGTACAACGGGCCCACCAGACAGGACTGGTCTGGCTATGAGGAAGTTTAGGGAGGCCTGCTGTAGTAGGCCTCGGTTGAAAAGGCCCGGCTTGGAACCACAAAAAATGGCGGCCGGTAATAAGGAGGCCTCAGTGAGTGTAGGCCCCAATGGTGGCCGTCTATCGCGGATGGGAGCAGCCGTCGGCTAAAGGGCCTGCTCAGGCAGTGCCCGCTTTTGCTGGCTTAACTCCTTTGATTTGGATCCCCCTGGGGGGGAATGCTTGGGGAGGATCCCCCTCCCCTGCTTTCCCGTGAGGCTGAGTGCGCCGCGTGGTCAAAATGGCGGCCTCTCAGAGCCTCCGCCGCTTCACCTTCAGGCTCGGGAGGGAACTCCTCAGAGGCCAGAAAACGCTCTTCTCAGCCCCTGCGATCGGCCACTAGCCGGCTGATCGGCACTAGCTCCAGCGCTCGTAAAATCCCCTCCCGGCAATTTGCCGGCGGTCGCAGTTAGAAACAGTGGGAAACGCGACAAAACGGCAAAAGGAGGAAGTCGCCCCCGCCCCACCCCCCACGCCGATCGACGGAGTACCTTGTCTGGGCCTACCGGCCCACGGAGCTCCAGCAATGTTATAGGGAACTCTGCCTTGACTCGGCTCTGCCAAGGGAGCCTCTGAACTGGCTGGGCTAACAGCCGTTAGTCCCAATCCGTCTGGGGAGCCAAGATATCGAATGGGGGGGAGGATGGGAGGAAGGAGCCCCTTCCTTGCAAGGGAACTGGTTGGATAGCTTCCCTCAGTTAAGAAGAGCTGGGAGCAAGGCTCCCAACCCCTTCCTAAAAGGAGTGAAATAAGTCTTTGCTAACCACTACTCTACACTACCTTTGAAACAGAAAATCCACCAATAGGAGACTGTACCTGCCTAGGAGCCACGCTGCATGTCCGTCCTGGGCAAGATCAAGTCAAAAACTGGGATCTCTATGGTCCAGGACGGGCGTGGCAGCTTTGGCTGACTTGATCTGATTGGGCAGAAATACAGTCTAAACCAGCGATTCTCAACCTTTTTCAGGCCGCGACCCCGACCTGCGCTGCACATGCGCGGTGCTGTCCCCTGCGCCGTGCATGCGTGGTGCTGCCCCCTGCGCCGGCCAAGGCGTAGGCCGCCGCCCGTTCGGGGCGGCGGTAGGCAGGCCCAGGTGCTCAGGTGCTCCTGGGCGGCCGCGGCGGCGACAGTGCAGGGCGACCATGGGCTGGGCCACCAGCTGGCCCAGCCTAAGGGAGGTAAGACACCCGCTGGGCCCCACGCGCGCCAAAAACTTTCCCTGCACCCGCCGCTGCCCCGCTAGCCTTGCCTTCGCTGCCGCCCATTTGGGACGGCGGCAGGCAGGCCCAGGCACTCCTGGGCGGCTGCGGCAGCGACGGCACAGGGCGACCACGGGCTGGGCCACCAGCTGGCCCAGCCCAAGGGAGGTAAGGCACCCGCCGGGCCCCACGCGCGCCAAAAACCCTCCCTGCGCCCGCCGTCCTCCCACCTCCTACCCCTGGCCCTCTTTTACTTACAGTTTTAGTAGTTGCTCAGCAGGGAGGGGTGGAAACTTCCGGAGAGCTCGCCTTCGCTGCAGACAACTCGCAGCACCGTTTGCAGACTGGGACTTTTGGCGGGCTCAGCAGGGCAGAGACAGCCTGGACAATTCCTATTGGCTTTTGAAAGCCAATAGAATTAGACTCTATTCAAGAGAGTCTATTCTATTGGCTTTCAAAAGCCAATAGAATAAGAGGGAGTAGCACAGCTATGGAAAAGGGGGGGGGAAATGGCGTAGCACAGCTAAGGAAAAGGGGGGGGGGGAAATGGCAGACTGCGTTGTTTGGCAACCCCCGTGAAATGGTCGTTCGACCCCAAATGGGGTCACGACCCACAGGTTGAGAACCACTGGTCTAAACCCATTGGTGGATTCTCCATCTCCAAGTACTGGAGAACAGAAGTATTGGCCAGAGCAACTTTGTGAGATAGGTTAAACTAAGAGAGTATGAATGGGCTAAATTCACCCAGTGAGCTTAAATGGTTGAGGGGAGACATAAATATGGATCTCCACAGTCCTAGTTTAATTCTTTAACCTATAGCCACTTATTCATGGACATAATCTTGAGAAAATGCAAACGTATTTTAAAAAAATAGATTCCTACGATGTTAATGTCCCATTTAATTGTTACATAATGCAAATCTTGCTTCTTTCCCCTATTTTTTAAATGTGCAAGTCATTTAAATTCCTAATAGCTTAATTTACGGCACTCTAAACAATATTTGTCTACTTTAGCATACACAACAGCTTATGATATAGCATGTGTGAACCCAGTCATTGTAGCTTACTGAACAAAGCATAGTCAATGCAAGTTAAGCAAAGTGCCTAATCTGAGCCACTGGATTTAAGTTTTAAAACAAATCATTCAGGGGAAGAAGATCAAGGTGCTACTTCCAAAAGATGATTGCATTATTAATAGGTTTGTTATTTATTTGTAAACCATCAATAAATATTAGAACCTTGTTGATAATTGCACTAGTATTAATTCTACTAGTACTAATTGTACTAGTACTGTAAATACCAATAGAAGAGAATATTTGTAGCTCAAGATTAAAATGAGGGGTCCTTGCTGCTCCCTGAGTTTGGTTATTGCAGATGTTACATTACCAAACTAGGTAACCTCATCAGTGCTGATGAGGTTACCTAGTTTGGTAATGAAACATCTATAAGAAAAACCACCAAACTCAGAGGGTACCAAGGACCCCAAGCTACAAATCCAATAATAAAATGCCTGCAAAAAAAGGACCAAGCTCAGAGAAGACTAAAGACCCCATAGTACTGTCTCAGCCACTGTATTTATAAATTTGTATAGTTGGAGGTGGAAAGCACTGTTGTTTTAAAGCTAAGTTGGCATATGATTCGCAGATAGGGATCAGAGTTTATTCTGTGTAATTATGAAGGCCTGTTACATGAATAGAATATAACAATGAATTTGGAGCCAAGGCCAAGGACTGACAACCCACTCTCCTGAACTGCTATGAGGAAAGCATCAAGAAACCAGTGCAGTGGCCAACAGACTTATCAGTACTATGAGTACCTGTTGGCAGTCTCTTGCATTTTTGAGGAAGGACAGAAAAAAGGTTCAGGGTGTAATCTGTAACTTGGAGCTGTGCCCAAGAGATAGGGACATTTTTAAGAACACCTTTATATACGTTTAGTGACTGTTTGAAATTAGAACAGTGTTGAAAAAAGTGACTTATGACTTATACCATTGTAGTATCCCCATGGTCACATGATCAAAATTCAGACACTTGGCAACTGGCTAGTAACATGTTGGCCTGAAAGTAAGGCCTACCCCGAAAATAAACCCTAGCTTTTTTTTGAGTGGGCCAAATATAAGCCCTCCCCCTAAAATAAGCCCTGGTTTGGGGGCAAGGTGCACACCTAAAAATCAAGCTAGGACAGAGGTGGGGAGGGAGTGGAGCTTACTATTGCAGCCAGGCCTCCCATGGATTAACATTTGCCTCACCAACCCACTTCTTCTGCGGCCAAAGGAGCAGCTTCATTCTGCAGCTGAGAATGGAGCTCCGGCCTGTATTTCACAGTCAGAGGCCTTTCCGGAAGCCCTCTGCAGCTAAGAACCAAGCTATGGATTCGATAGCTCGGTTCTCGGCTGCAGAGACCTTCAGGAAAGGCCTCTGACTGCGAAATGCAGGCCGGAGCTCCATTCTCAGCTGCAGAATGAAGCTGCTCCTTTGGCCGCAGAAGAAGTAGGCCAACTGGGTGGGGCTGTTGGTGCCGCTGCCACGAGGTGAGTGGAAAAGACCCCCCCCCCGAAAATATGACCTGGTGCCTCTTTTGGAGGCAAAAAAATAAATAGAAATAAGACCAGGTCTTATTTTCGGGGTAGCACAGTATTTATGATGGTTGCAGTATCCTGGGGTCATGTGATTGCCTTTTGTGATCTTCTGACAAAGTCAATGGGGAACCGGATTCCCTTAACAACGGTGTCACTAACAACTACAGTAAGAAAGATTGTGAAATGGGGCAAAACTCACTTAACAACTGTCTTGTTTAGCAACAGAAATTTTGGGTTCAATTTTGATCATATGTCAAGGGCTACCTGTACTAGGGACATACACAGGGCCCCTTAAAGTTCCATTAGCACCACCAGATTTTTAAGAGGGATCTAGTCCTGAATCTCTGGCCATAAGGATGCTGTTTTGTTTGTTTTTTTGCTTTAGAACTTCCCACATCAGCATTTATCAGTTCCATCAGTTCTGCAGGAAGAGTACATCCCAAAGAAATAGCTGGCTGATCTAAAACAGTAGTATCTGTACCTGGCCAAAGCACTTACCTGTACTTTTAGTCAGTTCACCTTCGCCAGAGAAGGTCTTTATGCACATTTTAAAAGCTCACCATCCTATCACAATACTGAAACCAATCAATGGTAAACACTGTCTCCCGATCAATCACTTTGACAACTTGCATACAGGTGTACCCAGCCTTTATTAACTAAGTTAATAAATCAGAGTTCACTTTTACGAGATGTCAACAGCCTGATCCGTTGAGAACTGGACAAAACTGACTTAATTTTCACAGAGGAAAGCTCCTTGTATATCACCATCAGTCCAGTCTAATCTGCAAGGACAGTGAGAATGTTATCGGAGGATGACACTTATTGAAAGGGGAATGAGTCGGCTGGAGTATCAAAGACAGAGACACTGTGAGCATAAGCAGTCAGGGGTGGGTGGAATAGGCCTGCTGAGTCCAGCTAAGACCAGTAGTATGACAGATGGTTCCAGTTGAGTATCAAAGACCTTGGGGAAGGAATGTGCAGCTGAAGATACAAATTCGGTCAGTCAGTCAACACAACAAAAGAAAAAAGGGGTAAAAATGACCTACTTAAACAACAGGCAAGTAAAGGCTGGGTTAAACAAAACAAAACTCAAACCTGAGACAGCAAAGAGAAAAGGAGATTTGAAAAATTAAAACACTCTGTGGGCAAGGCAAGAATTCAGGAGTTGGGCCTGCTCGAGCCTCAGATAAATTCCCTAGTGAAGGTCAGGCTTAATGAATAAGTGAATATAAGCTTCGCTGGAATAACTGAGGTTAATTAAAGATCTAAGAGTCATAGTACAGGAAATTTCACTCTTCACTTTTTTTTCTCCAAGAGCAGGTTCCCAGGAAGCACCAACATAAAATATGAATAAAGGTAGTCCTTGACTTACGACAACAATTGAGCCCCAAATTTCTATTGCTAAGCATAGCACTTGTTTGGTGAATTTTGCCCCATTTTACGACCTTTCTTACCATAACTGTTAAGTGAATCACTGCAACTGTTAAGTTAGTAACACGATTGTTAAGTGAATCTATATATATATGACAGTTGAAATGTTCCCATGGCGAACTTTTGACAAGCAAAGTCAATGAGGAATCTAGATTCACTAAATGAATGGTTGTTGACGACTACCTTTATTCCAAATATATTGGACTGCAACATGGAGAAGCTGCACAGCCTCACTTATATTCAAGTGCTATGCCTTCCCATATCAGAACTGAAATGATAGTGTAGTGGTAAAGAAACTGCTATGTGAATGCAAAAATCTGTAAGATCATCTGCAGCAGTGGTCCCCAATCTTTCCAGCTCTGCGGATCAGTGGGGGGGGGGGATGGTTTTGTGTGCTCACCTGCCATTTGCACAAATGGAGTTTTGCACGCTCACTCATGGCTTACGTGGTTCCTAATGGGCTGTGCACCAGGGTTGGGGATCCCTAATCTACAGATAAGGCTGGAGAAGATTCCTGGAAATATTGATCAGGGACTACAACCTTCAGTCATGCTGGGAATCATACTCTTAAAAGTGACAGGAAAGAACAGCAAAAAATTATCAAGGTTTGATTTTTATAAAAGTATTTAGACATGAATATTCAGTTCTTTCTACTATGAACAGTGCCTGTCTGCTGCTAAAGGCAGCATTCCTGGATCAAAATTTGCTCCATCTGTGAAATCAAAGATTGGCTAATCATGGAGAACTAGTTAGTTAGGTTTGCTTGTCCATGGAGCCAACAGGTACATGTAGGCACCACTGTTGTTAAGGCAGTCATTGCTTAGTTATTAGATTTCTATCTTGCCCTTCAGTCAGGAACTTGATGCTGCCAGATATTGTGTTCCTTCCTTCCATTTTTTCCCCAGAACAAGCCTGAGAAACAGATTTGTGCTGAGACAGTGGATGAACACAAAACATGAATACACTCTTCATTCTACATTAAAAACTCCTTTATGACCCTGTAATCCAGCGGTTCTCAACCTGTGGGTCGCGACCCTTTTGGGGGTCGAACAACACTTTCACAGGGGTCACCTAAGACCATCGGAAAACACATATTTCCGATGGTCTTAGGAGCCGAGACACTAGTGAGAATTTCTGCTCAAGGCTAGCTCCGCCAGCCAGCTCAGGCAGACAGGAAAGCAGCCACCTCAGCAGCATGGCGGGGCTAACACTACTCATCGCAGAGCAGCTACTGCCGCATCGCCACGGCTATGAACCTCCTGCTCGGAGTCTTTCAGGTCCTCTTGCCTGGCTTCCGTCTGGGGCCAAGGTAAAAAAAAAAAAGCCTGGCGAAATACTCCCAAGGGGGTCGACCAGAAGGGAACTGGGTGTGATAAGGGCAAATGTTGAGTGAGGTTTTCCCCCTCTCCCCTCTCTCCGCCTCCCTTTGTGCAGCTGCGTCTCTGGCTGCTGTCTTCCCAGTCGTCGAGAAAGGGAAAAAAAAGAGCCATGAGCGAGTTCCCCTTTCTGCCTCGTTGCTTAAACCTTTTTTTTTAAACGACCGCTCGTTCAGAACTCCTCGGGGCTTGTTTGCACGAGCTTGTGGCAGATCAGTAAATAAAGGGGTGGGGGAGCCAAACTGTCCAAGGCGCTTGCACCCTGAACGTGTGGACGTTGCTTTCATGACTTGCTACCACCGCCCCCTCTCTTCCCGCCCTGCTCTGGCAACGCGCTGCTGCTGCTGCCTGAGCTGAGCTGCGGCGCTGAGCTGGTCTCCACGCCTCCTGGTGGCCCAGCTGTGCTCCGCCCCGGCTGCCCTCCACGCCACGCCGGAGCCACCCCGCACCACCCGGCCCACCTTCCTCACCGCTGGAGGCCACCTTGGCCCGCTGGCGCCCAGCACGGCCCTGGGACTGGCGGACAGGAGCGGCTCCTTCTCAGCTCGCTGGACTCCAGGCCTCAGAAGTGGCCAGGCGGCGGCGATGCCCACATGTGCGTCGGAGGCCAGCCGGCTGGCCCAGGAGGGGAGAAGCGGTGCCTTCTGAGCGGGAGCTGGCGCTCTGGCCATGCCCCTCTCGCATGCAATGAGTCGGGGAAGGGTCGTGGCGGTGAAGGGCTGTGCGGCATGGAAAGGGGCTCCTGCGATGGAGCTCAGGAGGCTGGAGGGGCAAGCAGGTCCCGGGGGGGCGGCTGGGAGAGGGCAAGAGGTGCCAGGATGAGGATGAGGGGCTCCAGGTTGGTGGGCGTGAGAGGGTGGCCGGCGGCTCCAAGGCCCCGGAGGTGCCGCCACTTGGCTCTCCGCCACAGCCTCCCACCCGGGCAATTGTGCGGAGCTGCTTGTGCGTCCTTGGCAGCGCCTACGGGCAAGGCTGTGTGCCCAGGCTGAAATGCCATGCTTTTCCTACCGCTTCTCCTCCTGTTGGTCAAAGGCAGATGCGATTTCCCTTTCCCTGGTTCTTTTCATCTGCGCTGGAAAGGACAATTTGGGCTATTTTATTACCGGTACCTGTTGTTTGTTTTATTACTTGTTGCCTTTGCTGAACCAGGGAAAATTGGTTAAAGTGATTTTCAGGAGCTGCAGAATGCCTCCAAGTAATGTCGCAGCAATTACCCGGCCAATTTTCCCTGCTAGGGCATCTGTGTGTGTCTCCAGACCTTACTGGACTACCATCCTCAGCAGCCCTAAAAAGCACTGTGGAAGAGTGGGGAATGCTGGGAGTTACAGTTCATCACCATCTGGAAAAACATGACTCTCCAAAGATCAATCCTTCCTTCCTTCCTTCCACCCATCCATCTCCTTCCCTTCCCCTTCAATCTTCCTTCCTTCCTTCCATCTCCATCCCTTTCCCTTCAATCTCTCTCCTTCCTTCCTTCCCCTTCAATCTCCTTCCTTCTCCATCTCCTTCCTTTCCCCTTCAGTCTTCCTTCCTTCCTTTCCCCTTCCATCTCCTTCCTTTCCCCTTCAATCTTCCTTCCTTCCATCTCCATCTCCATCCCTTCTACTTCATCTCTTTCTCCTTCCTTCTTTCCTTCCTTCCTTCCTTTCCCCTTCAATCTCCTTCCTTCTCCATCTCCTTCCTTTCCCCTTCAATCTTCCTTCCTTCCTTCCTCTTCCCTCTCTCCCAACATTTTTGAGCAAGGAAGAGTAAGCTTCTCCAGCGAGCATTGCTATATTGTTTTTGTGATTAATCACTATGCTTTAATTATGTTCAATTCGTAACAATGAAAATACACCCTGCATATCAGATATTTACATTACGATTCATAACAGTAGCAAAATTACAGTTATGAAGTAGCAACGAAAATAATTTTATGGTTGGGGGTCACCACAACGTGAGGAACTGTATTAAAGGGTTGCGGCATTAGGAGGGTTGAGAACCACTGCGTGTAATCCCTTATTTTGCAGTAGGGTCAGGATGGCTGAACGGAGCTGAGGGTTTACTGGCTGGATGCCCTTCCTGACGCCTACAGTGAGTTCGCAGCAGATATTTTTTCTAGGCAGAGAGAAACATCTGCCACTACCTAGGACTGAAGTCTCAACCTTCTGAGTGGGGGGCGAGCATCTTCACCACTAGGCCACCACACCTCTCATTCCTCATTCTATGTTACTACATTATTAATTTCCTCATTATTGCCAGCAGTAGCCACTGTTAGCACATACAACAGAGAAACACACATCATGATAAGTCTGAGAGGGGCAAATGTTTGTATTGTACGGAAAAAGACAGGGAGAACATAATGACCTGGTCTGCACAAGGCACAACTTTAGACCACAAGGTTACAGGTGACTCACGAAGCCTTCAATGTGATCGCAGAGAGCTTTAAAGTTATTGTCATGGTTAGTATGACAGGGAAAATTATTAAGATACATAACAAATGGATCATATGAACTTGGTTTAATTTTAATTAAGTTTAAAATGGAATGAAATAAGAGGGAGACCAAATGCAGCTCTGGTCCTGATATGCTGATCTTGATCTGCAGGAAGACCTGACATTTTTTAAAAATATTTTGTTGTTAAACCTTAAGTGACTGAGTTTGTGCAACATACTAAGCAGTTTGTGCAACATACTAAGCCATAAGATGTGGTTTACAACGGCTGGGTTTATCCAGAATGCTAAATGTACACAGTGTGGCTTAGTGCAATGTGTGAATCTAATGAATGCATATTGCATATTTAACAAAGTACTGAATTGTAAGCTGCCAGAGTCATTTTGGATGGTAAGATGGGCAGCATATAAATGTAATAATAAATAAAAATGAATAAATAAAAGTATGGCACTACTGAATTAAGTGACTTGTCAACGGCGACCCCTTGTCATTCAAAAGCATAGTTTTGCTCAGACAGGACAACTTTAAATTAGAAGCAGAGATACATGTCTTTTCCCATCAGAATCAATCAAATTAAAAAGAGGCAACACATGACTGGGAACTACCTGGCAAATATAAGATGTAGAATTATTCAAACCCAATTATCTTCTGGTGCCCTCTGAGGTAGTACCAACAATATATCTAAAATAAAATTAGAAAAACAAGTGGGTTTGGGATGGCACTTCCTAGAATTGCTAATATTCCCCTCTCTGAGTTTATCTGGCAGACTCTTCACTTTGTAAGTGACTAATCTGAGTTTGTCTCAATTTTTGGCAACAGGTTTTGTTTACTGGGAGGATGTAAGCGGATCCCATGTGGCTTAACAAACAGACCCAGCAGCGTCTTTGAAGAGACACCACGCTCCACATATTTTAAGAGCAAGAAGGACTCTTTGCCAAGGCCTCAGTCTGATATGTGATATAACCAAACCCAGAAAATGCCAAAACAACAAAACTTTCCATCCAAATCCTTCCTGTTCCCATGTTTCTTATTAATCCGTCCCAGCAGATATGGTACTGCTTGATCAGCTTATCTATCTGCTGGTTTACATGCCCACATTTAAAAAAAAACTTTTTTTTTAATAACAGGACACTTTATAGGCAGTGTGGGACACATTCTTAGCATACAATTGGTCCTCGACTTATGACCACTATCGAGACCAGGATTTTTGTTGCTAAGCAACCTGGTTGCTAAGTGAATAGCACCTGATTTTACAACCTTTCATGCCATGACTACTAAGCAAACCACTTTAGTTGTTAATGAATCCTGCAGTTAAGTGAATCTTGCTTCCCCCATTGACTTTGCTTGTTAAACACCACCTGGGAAGGTTGCAAATAGCAGTCACATGACCCCGGGATTCTGCAAACTTTGTAAATACACACCAATTTCCAAGTGCCTGAATTTTGATCATGTGACCTTGGGGATGCTGCAAAAGTTTTGGGGATGCTGCGGAAGAGAAGGGTCATAAGGTTTTTCAGTGCCATTGTAACTTTGCATCCTGAAATGAATGGTCGTAAATTACCTGTAGTGTTGTTATGGGCAATGAAGGTTTCCATGAAAAATATGTGAAGGGAAAGGACTGTATTAAAACAAAGATCCATAAGCAAGAGTGGGCAAGAATCTAGTCCTCAGTTTCCAGAGTTTTCATATACCGGTATGTTTTGATTTATCAGTGATCAAAGTTATTCCTCTATTGGCATTTCTGGAAACAGCATATGGGAAAAAATGTTTTTTGCAAGGATATCAGCAAGCAAATGACAGCACAGATATATAGCATATTCAAAATAGAGAAATATAGGTGCACCACAGAGCATAAATTTCCTTGTTTTAGTAAAATCTGGATTATACAACAAACTGATAAGGGGATTTGTGGACCTGGCTTTATTAAAGTGTTTTACAAAACAAAGAAATTAACATTTCAAGTCCTGGATATAAATATCTATATTTTAGGAATACACTAGCAGTTAGCTATCCTTAACTGATCTTGACAATTCAATGGTAAATCTGATTAGAAGTTGGGTGGGAAGCCACAGCAAAAGAGCAGGGCAATAGGCTTGAGTGGGAACTCAACAACAAAAAAAAGTCATTGTGTTATCAAGAAACTTACACAGATCTGTCTCTATCCATGAGGTCATCAAGAGTCAAACTTGACTCAAGAGATTTTATCTTTTTACGCTATAGAAAGCAATGCATAGTAAAGGACAAATAGATGTATGTTAGTAATGAAGACAACCCAGATCACGTTTAACAAAATAATACTTTATTACATTTATTTATGTATTTATTTATTTACTTCAGTGTATATTGGCAGCCATCTTAAATATATGATACTGGGTTGCTAGCAATGATTAAAAACAAAATAAAAACATTATAATAAACCAATAATAATATACTGTATACAACACCTGAGATAAAACAATTAATACAACAATTAATAAACCATGATATGGCCTCAATTACACAGCCAGGGCTCTGAGCTCATTAACAAAACCAGGTTTCAAGGTCACAAAAGATCAGCAGAGTCCGAACAAGTCTAATCCCTAAGGGAAAGAGGTTTGTTTGTTTATTCTATGTTTGTTTGTTTAATTTCTACGCCATCCATCTTGCCAAAGTGATTCCAGCTGGCTCATGGTCTTTCACTAAAACACCATATAAAATATTTAAAACAATAAAGTTGGGCACCCAACAGAAAACCTCTTCCTGAGCCCCACCAGTAATGGACCGGACCCAGAACAAGCCATTCCTGGTGGGTAGATACAACTGGGGACTGACGGCCCTACAAGCATCAGTAAATATCAATAAAACGAAACTACAGATAGTCCTCAACTTACTACAGCTCATTTAGTGACCATTCAAAGTTACAACCGCACTGAAAAAAGTGACGTATGACCGTTTTCACACTTACGAACGTTGCAGTATCTCCAACGTCACGTGATCAAAATTCAGATGCTTGGCAGCTGACTCATATTTATGACAGCTGCAATGTCCCAGGGTCATGTGATCACCTTTTGCGACCTTCTGACAAGCAAAGTCAATGGGGAGGCCAGATGCACTTCATGTTACTAACTTAACACAACTACAGCCATTCACTTAGCAATTGTGGCAAGGAAGGTCATAAAATGGGGCAAAATTCACAAATATTTCTCCTAGCAACAGAAATTTTGGGCTCAATTGTGGTCGTAAGTCGACTACATATATCATGTTCAACTGCAGGGGTGTCAAACTCGCAACGTCACATGACGCGATGTATCGTGACTTTTTTTGCCATTGCCGGCAATGGGGTGGGCGTGGTTTCACTATCATGCATCTGGCCCGCGGGCCGGCTGTTTGTCACCCCTGTTTAACTGGATCATGGCATCCGGCCCTCTCAATTCCTGGCAAATAGATGGGGAAGAAATGGAGGTAGTGACAGATTTTATCTTCTTGAACTCCAAGGTCACCACGGATGGGGACTAAAAGACGCTCCTGGGGAGGAAAGCTATGGCAAATCTAGACAGCATACCAAAGAGCAGAGACATCACCCTGCCAACAAAAGTGTGTATAGTCAAGGCCATGGTTTTCCCAGTTTCAACGTATGGATGTGAAAGTTGGACCATAAGTATGGCTGAGTGATAAAGAATTGAGGTCTTTGAACTGTGGTGCTGGAGAAGACTCCTGCGAATCCCCTGGACTGCAAGGTGTTCAAACCGGTCAGTCCTAGAAGAGATCAACCCTGACTGCTCTTTAGAAGGCCAGATCCTGAAGTTGAAACTCAAGTACTTTGGCCACCTAATGAGAAGGAAGGACTCACTGGAGAAGGGCCTAATGCTGGGAAAGATTGAGGGCAATAGAAGAAGGGGACGACAGACAACGAGGTGGCTGGATGGAGTCACTGAAACAGTAGGCGTGAGCTTAAAGGGGCTCCAGAAGATGGTAGAGGACAGGAAGGCCTGGAGGAAGGTTGTCCATGGGGTCGCGATGGGTCAGATATGACTTTGCAACTAACAACAAGTCCTCACCTAATGATGGTAATTAGAATCACAATTGCCATTGTCAAGCAATGTGGTCATCACATGACTACAAGACTTAATGACTGCAACCCAGCAGTTCCTGTTGCTGTACTTAAGTCAGGATTACGGGATAGAATCTCCTTTCGACTTCCTGCCAATGGGGAAACCGGGAAAAAATTGCAAGTCTGGGAGGCTCGCAAGCAGATTGTCAGGAAGGTAAGTGGCTGCAGTGGTGCAACTGGGCGCAGAATGGCTGCTTTGGAGAATAGGCACACAGAAAGTGGTGGGAGCAACTTACAGAACCACCTTGCAACCTTCCCCTGCAGACTTCCCCATTGACTGTTGCTTATGGGAAGCTGGCATGGAAGTTCACAAATAGCGATCATATGTTGCAACCATCATAGGTGCGAGCCGATTGCCAAGCCCAGGTCACAATCGTATGACTACAGGGATGCTGGGAGAGTCAGAACTTTGAGGACTGGTTATAAGTACACTTGTTCAGCGTTTTTGCAATTTTGAACAGTTGCTGAACAAATGGCCATTAACTGAGAAGTTAACATTAATCAGAAAAATATCACTGCCTGAAGTATCCCAAGTTTTCATTTTAATGGGACTAAAAAAATATTCAGAGATCAGAGTTCCGGTTCCGGTCACGAGGACCGGAGCCATCCGCGGAAAGCTCCGGAACGGGGCTTACCTTTTTCAAAAAAATATCAGACTACCGAGAGAGGGAAGCGCCGGAGACGAAGGTGAACCCGAAGAGGACCCTCGGCTCGCTCCGACGAAGCAGAAATCGCCGCCGAGGGACCCGTGACGATAGCTGACGGGGCCGCGGAAGCCGGTGGCGTCCGGCCGGCCGGCAGGCCCAAAGAGGCCGCGAGGCCGCACAGTCGGAGGGGGCCGGCGGGAGTGGAGAGAAGACGGCGAAAGACATCGGCGAGGCTAGCGGAGGCCGCCGGGAGGGTCTGCCGAACCGGAGAAGACCCACAGACGAGCCACAGGAGGAGAGGAAAACCGGGAGAGCGGAGGTGAGATCCGGGCGCGGAGAACGGAGGGGGAGACGACCGGAGCTGCCGGACAGCAGGAAGCAGCCGTTGGCGGCAGAGGAAGGGCGGGAGCGAAGCCACAGAAGAGAGGGAAGCCGGCAAGAGTAGCGAGGGCCGCTGGGGGGGACTGCTAACCCAAAGAAGACCCCCAGATGAGCCGAAGAAAGCGAAAAACACCGGGAGAGCGGCGGAGAGGTCTGGAGCGGCAGACAGAGGTGGAGACAAACAAACGGAGCTGAAACAGGAGAGAGGACTCAAGAAGGAAGAGGCAAGGAAACAGACGGCGGGGGAAGACACAGGAAAAGAGCACCCTGGTCGGCAGAGGGACTGCTTCCTTAAAATATATTCACTGGCCGAGAGGCTCCGAAATTGGAGGAAGCCGGCGGGAGCGCAGAAGGAGAGCCGACGGGAGCAGGGAGAAGACGGCCAACGACCGTGGTAAGATCAACGGGGGCCGATTAGAGCGCAGAGGGACAGCAGACGCAGGGGGAGCCCAGCAGCAGGGGGAGGACCCTCACAAGACCCTCAGAAGACCCCCCAGACCCCGATAAGGCTAGTTGTACTGCACCTGGGGGGGAAAGGGCCATCTGCGCAGGTCCCAGCTCCTCTCATCCTGCTTCATCCCTGCCAGCACGGCGAAGCTTACTTGAAAGCGGATAGCACCCCCTAGTGGACTAAAAAGGAAGGGGGGGGAAAAATTTTTTTTTTCCTTTCTTCTGCTGTCAAAATATAAACTGGGGGGGGGGAAAGAAGAATTTGATCCAACCTATCCTAGCAGCTTGATAATCTTGCACAGGAACAATTCCCCCACAACGCTTGGCATTAAGGGGAGGTTTTAAGGGAAGGCAGGCCATCAGGAGGAGAAGCTCAAAATGACTGCCAGAAAGACAAAACAGTCCAAACTGACAGACCCGAAGGGAGCTGCACCCTCCCCGGCCCACCCCTCCAATCTGCCAGGGAACACCCCACCCAACCACACACAACCCCATCCAACTGCAGGCCCCCAGACCCACACGCCAACCCAGGACTCCACAACAGCACGCATGATCCAAGAACTAAAAGAGACGATTGAGACACTAAATGAGACGATTGCGACGATGGTGGTACGGTTGGATGGCATGGATAGAAAATTGGCGGAAATGGACGCGAAGACGGAGAAAGGACGCCTAGAAACAGAACGGAAGACGGAGGAAAGATACAAAGACATGACGAGGATGCTGGCAGACCAAGGTGGAGACCTGGAGAAAAAGTGGGAAGAACAGCGCAAAGCGACGGCCACTGATTTGGAACAGATGAAGGAGGCATTGCAAACACATTACAAAAACCTCCAAGAAACAAGGGAGAATACGGAAAAGATGATGAAAGAAGTGGAAAACCGCGTAGAAGGTCAGCTTGCAGAGGTGAAAAGAGAGGTTCAAGACCAGTCCACCATGATACAATTCTGGCAAATGGCATTTGCAATCAGGATCAGAGGGTGGAACGAGACAACATACGAACCCCAGGGAAGAGTGCGCAAGACCTTTGTAGAGGCCCTGGCAACATTCCTGGGCACGAGCGCCAATGCGATTGAGTGGCATGTCGAAAAAATCCAGAGAGTGGGCGCCTGGAGGGAAGTGAACAAACACCAACCAAGGGATGTGGTCATCCACTTCACAACACAGAGGTTCCGGAACCACGTCTCTGCCACTTCTTATAACAAGGCATTCTACATAGAGGAGCAGGAGGTGAAGGTTCTGAAAGAGATCCCCCAGGCGATGCTGAGAGACAGAAAGAACTACAAATTCCTGACCACAGAGCTGAGATCGCGTGCACTGCGATACCGGTGGGAAACCCCAACAGGAGTGTCACTTTCTTATAAAAACAAGAGACATTACTTGACCTCGGTCCAGGAAGCTAAGGACTTCCTCGAAAAGGAACTGAAGTCGGGAGGCCCTCAACCCACCGCGAGAAAAGAAGCAGATAGACCACTGGAAAGCGGGAGGGATAGAGGCCAACGAGCAAGCCGCGCAGAAGCACAGATCGGGGCAGAGGCAGAGGAAAGGAATGGACTACCTCTAGGGGCGAGGGCGCAGAGAGCAGAGAGCAACAAAAACAAGGAGGCAGGACAGTCTACAGAGGGCAGGCTACCAGGCATCACTACCAAACGTACAGACCAGCAAGGCAAGACCTCACAAACCAAAATGAGCACCAATCCGGATATCGTGGGAACGAGACCAAAGGAGACAACAGGAGAAACAACAGAAATGGTCTCGCAAAAATATCCTGCAACATATGATGGCTACTAATTATTTGACTTGGAATGTGAACGGACTGAACTCCCCCCAGAAAAGAAGAAAAATTCTCCACTACCTAAACCAAAGTAAAAGCGATATAATCTGCCTACAAGAAACACACATCAGAGCAGCAGACCAGAAATATCTGATCAACTACAAACTAGGCGCGCACTTTGTGGCAGCAGCGCCAAGAAAAAAGAATGGGATTGTTATATACGTAAAGAAACATGTAATGGCTAAGCTAATAGAGTCCGACCCCCAAGGCAGATACCTGGCAATTGAAATAACACAAGAAGACAAGAAGATCCTAGTACTGGGCATATATGCACCACATCAGCAACAAGGCAAATTCTACAAAAAGCTACACAAGAAAATAACACAACTTAACTACAGATCTCACATCATCATGGGCGACTGGAACGGGGTCATAGAGACTGCTCTAGACAAAAAAAGAACTGCACCGAACCCGCAAAAACACTCCAAGTTGCCTAAATCCTTCTTCGACATGAAGGAAGACCTCGAACTGACAGACGTATGGCGGAAAAGGCACGGCAAAGAACTAGAATTCACCTTCTTCTCCGGCAGACACCAATCATTCTCCAGAATCGACTTTATACTAACCTCTAGTGACTTGCTAACGTGTCTAAACGCGGTGAAAATCCTACCCAAGACACTGACAGACCACAACCCTGTGAGGATGGAATTAAGACATGGCCCGAAACAGAGGAGGTCCTGGAGAATCAATGAAAACTTGTTTAGACATGAAAACAATGTGGCGGAATGCAAAAAAGCTATGAAGGAATACTTCGACACACATATGAACAACGGAACACCGATAGAACAGATCTGGGAAGGCAGCAAGGTGTACATGCGAGGGATCCTCATATCCATGAATAGCTGGCACCGTCGCCAACAAGAACAAAAAAGAAAAGAGTTAGAAAATGAGATAAGCAAAATGGAGCGGCTACTAATAAAAAGACCAGAGGACAAAGCCACCAAAGAAGGACTCAAGATCTTAAGAAAGCAATTCGACATGTTGATGGCTGACCAAGTTGCAAGGAATATACAATATGCAAAACATAAGACATTCTGCAAGGCCAACAAACCGGGCCGCTGGCTAGCCTACACTATAAGAAAGAAACAGAAGTCCCGCATAATTGAAAAGATAGAATACAAAGGCAAGGAAGAATTCCGACAAAAAACCATCAAGAAAGCCTTCACGGAGTTCTACTCGAAACTATATACCGAGGATAAGATACAAGACAGAGATAGATGAGTTCCTACAAAACGAAAAGATACAGGCGATTACCGACACACAAAGAGAAGCCCTGAATGCCTTAATCACAAAGGAGGAAATACACTCAGCGATCACACAGCTGAAAGCAGGAAAATCGCCCGGGACGGATGGGATAACAGCGACCTACTACAAACACCTCCAAGAGGAGATGCTAGAACCCCTCAGTAAACTATTTGCCAACATTCAAGAAGGAGGTCAGGTCCCACCATCCTGGAGAACAGCCTACATCTCATTAATCCCAAAGGAGGGGAAAGACAACACACAGCCCGCAAACTACAGGCCCATCTCACTACTAAACACAGACTACAAAATCTTCACAAAAATTTTGGCCAATAGACTAATGACTGTACTACAAAAAACAATACACCCGGACCAAAGGGGATTTATACAAGGACGCCAGATGAAAACCAACGTGAGACAGCTGCTGAACATAATAGAATACCTGCAAAAGCACAACCAGATACCCGCCGCTCTTATGTTCGTGGATGCAGAAAAAGCTTTTGACAGACTGCACTGGCCGTTCCTGACGAACTTGGTCCGGAAGATGAAAATGGGAGTACAGTTTCTCAACTCCATAACGGCAATTTACCAGAAACAAACAGGTCAGATCATTGTCAATGGAGACTTAACGGACTCATTCAATATAGAGAGAGGCACGAGACAGGGCTGCCCGCTGTCCCCCCTGCTATTTGTACTAACGCTGGAAATTTTACTGAACAGAATAAGAGCGGCAGAGGAAGTACAGGGCATACAGATTAAACAGCAAGAATACAAACTATGTGCCTTTGCGGATGACCTGCTGGTGACAATGTCGCAACCAGCACAATCAGCAAGGAAATTGATAGAGATAATGGAGGACTATGGTAGGGTGTCAGGCTTCAAAGTAAATATATCAAAAACAAAGATGCTAGCCAAAAACCTCGACAACAAAGCAAAACGGAACCTGGAAAGAATAACGGGGTGTGAAATAGTCAAGAAAGTCAAATACTTAGGAGTGGAGATAGAATCAACAAATGCGAAATTATACAAGAATAACTACGAGGTCCTGTGGAATAAGATACAAGCAGACCTGGAAAGGTGGAAATCGCTACGTCTGTCCCTGCTCGGCAGGATAGCGACAGTAAAGATGAATGTATGACCCAGATTTTTATTTCTCTTCCAAATGCTACCCATACTCAAAAAGGAAGCGGACTTAGACAATTGGCAGAAAGGCATCAACAGATTTATTTGGGACGACAAGAGACCGAGGGTGAAACTAAAAATCATCCAAGACGCAAGGGAGAGAGGGGGTCTCAAAATGCCTAATCTAAAGCTATATTACTATGCAGCAACGTTGGTGGCGGTTAGCGACTGGATCAATATGACAAATGATAGAATTCTGAATGTTGAGGGGCATGGTCTACGATTTGGCTGGCATGCCTACCTAGTATACGACAAAAAGGCAGATAGGAACTTCAAGGAGAACCCATTACGAATCCCATTGCTATGGGTCTGGAACAAATATAAGCACCTCCTACACGACAAGATTCCCATCTGGACGATCCCTGGACACGCAACAGGGGATATGAACACATCCCAAGGGCAAGGAGTGGTGCCCTACAGTGAACTTGTACTGGGAGAAGAAAACAGGTTCCTCTTGAAACCTCAAGCAATGCTAGCAAACAGAGGAATAGGAAGTAACTGGCTATCATATATACAACTACAGTCAAGGTGGCGTGAAGACAGGAAGAAGGGCTTCTCCCAGAACGACGAGAACCTAATTAAACAGATCAGAGAACAGGGGATTATGCACATCAAACGAGTGTACAGCTCTCTGATAGAAATGGACTCTGAAACCGAGCTAGTCAAGAACTGTATGATAAAGTGGGCGCAAGACTTCGGACACCCTATCGCCATAGACACGTGGGAGAAAATTTGGGTGAGGAATGTAGAATTCACGAAATCGCAACACTTAAGGGAAAACTTCTACAAGATGTTCTATAGATGGCATCTAGACCCGAAAAAAATATCACTCATCTACCCGGGCACCCAGCCCAAATGCTGGAGGTGCGGAGACGGGGAGGCTACTTACTTTCATATATGGTGGGCATGCAGAAAAATCAAAGCATTCTGGAGGAAGATATGGTGGACACTCCAAACTATTTTCAAAAAGCGTATAGAATTTCTACCTCAGGCTTTTCTGTTAGGGATCACAAAGGATATCACTACCTCAGAGACAAATTTATTTTTGAACTTAATTACAGCAGCAAGATTGTTGGTGGGACAGTACTGGAAGAATCCGGAAATCCCGCCTATTGAAGAATGGACTGTGAAAGTAACAAATTTGGCAGAAATGGCAAAAATATCAGCATACTTGAAAAACCGCTCCAATGAACAATTTGTGAATGACTGGAAACAGTGGATAGACTATATCCAAGAGAGACACCAATCAAACAGAATGCAGCTGGCGTCCAGCTAAGGATCGATGGGAGGAGGGATGAAGGGCTAACAAATCAGATGTTTACAAAAACTAACACCCAACGTTGAATGTATACGTTCTTTAACTAATGCCTCTTAACATAACCTTATGATTAACGTTGTTTGCTTTAATATTGTTAAAGTAGACTGAATCTCTACCTCAGGATATGAAACTTTTACCTCAGGATCTCGGGTTGGGGACCATAAATGATTGCACTAGTAATGGGAGGAAGTCAACTTAGAAACGCAAACGCACAATATGCGATAGACTAGATACCGTAGATAGACCATATATAGGAGAAACACCAATCAAACAAAATGTATTCGGAGTATACTTGAAGAGGTAAGGGAGGAGGGAAGAACGTTTACCAAAACAGATGTTTACAAAGATTAATACCTAATGTTGTATGCTATGTTCCAGGATGATTGCTTAGCAATAGGATCTTATGTTTAATGTTGATCACTTTAATATTGAAACGGATAGGGGAAACACCAATCAAAATAAAATGTAACAGGAGTATAGTTGAGGCTAGACACGGGGAGTGGGGGGGAAAAGGCTTACTAACTCAGACGTTTTCAATGACTAATACTTAGTATTGTATATCAGGAGCCATGATGATTGCTGCATAATATGTTTTTATGTTCAATGTTGATTGTTTTAATAAAAGAATTTATTAAAAAAAAAAAATATTCAGAGATCCACAGTGCCAGAAACAGTCCCTATTTACAGACAGTCTATACATACATCAAAAACTTTTTGGAAGCAAGAGAACACAGGTTACAAGATCTGCAAGCAGGCATCGCACATTGCCCAGAGACTACTATACAAGGACAAATCGTGCATTGCAAATATTGCTTGGAAGTAGGAGATACTTCTAATGTAATCTACCAGTACCCCTGCATGGATTGCTCCCATGACTATGTAGGACAGAGGGGAAGGGAGAGGAAGCTAACCACCAGACTGCAAGAACACAAGTGAACGGTCAGATGAGGAGAACTGAACTCATTGGGAGCCTCACATTGCAATGACTAAGGGCATACATTCAGTTTCGCAGCTATTAAGATTGCTGACTGAGCAGGTACAAAAATAGCCAGGAAAATTATTGAAGCCTGGGAAATGAACCCCTTGGTAGTCAACAGAGGTGCTAATTTACTTCCAACTTATCAGGTTCTTAGGAGATAAGGACTTGACAGCACAAGAAAACAGCAGCCAACAACTTAATAACTGGCCATCAATACCCCAGTCAACAACTAAAAAGCCACACACAACCAAGCACCACATAAATACTATGCATTCTGGTGTGAGAGAAGTTCCCTGAGGATGGGCTCCAGCACAAATCCGAAAGCTTGGAAAACTAAAACTTTGGTCCTGGTGATTGACCCATATTGGATCCTGGCACATTATCAAAACACTCAGAAGTTGATGGGAAAAGTAGTACATGAATGCAAAAGAACTTCAACAGAATGAATGGTGGATTCAGAACAAAAGTGCAGAATTTGTTAAAAGCCCCAGACGCACACTTTTCAGAATAATAATGATTTTCTAGACATAGGATTTAATTTTCCACAAAAACTCTTCTTTATTGGGTCATGTGTTGCAAAATCTGCCTGAGAAAATATATAAAGAACCCAAATGACTCACTGGGAACTTGCTTACCAGTTTCCCTAAGAGGTAATTGTTCAAAATAAACAATTGATTTATTTCTGCAAAAAGAGAGAACTTCATTATATTTACTCAAATAAGTCTGTGTGGGGTAATAATTGTTTGCTTCATGAGTAGAAAAGAGGTTGAGTTTCCAAAGTCATCCCTGCAAATCTCAACTTGCCTGGGAAGGGTGTCACTAAGTTGATAGTTTTACTACATATCTATGTGGAAATTATCTTATAATCAAATCTGAAATTTCATAGAAGGGGCGTTGTCTTACCTGAATGCCTTTTCTCAGCATGAGGAATGTAGAATCCACAAATGGGTTTTTGAAGTCCTCTAGCCCATTTAGACCAATCAATCAAAGTTGCCACGCCCCTGCAGGGTCTGACCATGCCCCAGTTTCGAAAAAGGGCGAAGCCAATGATTGTGTGACGTGATGGCTCCCGAATTGCTGACACTGACCTGACTGCTAAAGTGAACAGGGAGGGGGTGGATTGTACATTCCTCATGCTGAGAAAAGGTGTTCAGGTAAGACAACGCCCCTTCTCCAGCATGTAGAGGAATGTAGAATCCACGAATGGGACATACCAAAGCCCCTATGAGCCCACGGGTGGGACGCAGGCCGGTCAAGTGTCGTTGTTGAAATGGACCACCTGCTGTAAGACCCGGCGGCCGAATGTAGCCTCTGCAGAAGCAAACTAGTCGAGCTTGTAATCAAATATGAAAGGTGAAGGGGACGACCACATCGCTGCCCTACAGATATCAGCTATGGAAGCCTGAGTTTGCCATGCCACTAATGTGGAAGCACTACACGTAGAGAGCACCATTAAGCGGCTTGGAACTGGTAAAGAATAGGCCCGGTAAGATTCAGTGATACAGGCATTAATCCACCGGGCAATAGTAGAAGAGGAGACCTTCTGCCCTTTGGAACCTGCGTGGAAGGAGACAAAGAGTGCCTCCGATTTATGAAAAGGGGCAGTCCTCTTAAGGTAGGACGCAGTGCCCTGCGCACGACCAGGGAATGACACTGCTGTTCCCGTGCGTGGGAAGGATTGGGACAGAAGTTAGGTAGAACGATTTCCTGGGCCCGGTGAAACAGTGTATTCACCTTGGGGATGAACAGGGGATCCAATCGCAATACCACTCTGTCCTGGTGGAAGGCACACAGGTCTTCCCTAACAGGAAGAGCAGCCAGTTCAGAAACCCGCCTTGCCGATGTGATGGCCACCAGGAAGGCCACCTTATGGGACAATTAATGAAGAGAGCAAGATCTGAGAGATTCAAAGGGGGTTCTTGTAAGAGCCTGTAGAACTCGGGGCAGCTCCCAAGAGGGGTACAGATGTACTACAGAGGGTCTGCTATTGGTGACTCCTTTGATAAAGGATCAAACCCTCAGGTGGTGAGACAACGGCGTGGAGTTGGCACAGGTGAATACTGTGGAAAGCGTGGCCACCTGCCTACGGATAGTATTGGGCGCCAAGCCCATATCCACTCCATCCATGAGATATTCAAGAATTCTCGGAATAGTGGCAGAAGAGGTAGACAAACCCTTGCAGTTACACCAGTCACAGAAGTTCCTCCAAGTGGCATCGTAAATCCAGTTCGTTGCTGGCTGCCTTGAAGCCTGAATCATAGATATCACTCTGGGGGAATAAGATCCCCGTGTCAGGAACTGGCGTTCAGATGCCATACGGCTAATTGGAGCCACTGTGTATCTGGGTGCAGTATGGCCCCTTGTGTTAAACTTATCCACTCTGGAGGAATTCTCCATGGAAGAGTTACGGCGAGGTTCACGAGATCCGTGAACCATGGACACCTCGGTCAGTGTGGAGCCACAAAAATCAGCTCCACCTGTTCCTGCAACAGTTTCCTGATGACAGCCAGAATCAGAGGGAGAGGTGAGAAAGCATATAGTAGGCCTTCCGGCCAAGGACTGTGGGGGGCATCTGCTCCCTCCGAACCCTGAGAGGGATACCAAGAGAGAAATCGGGGAAGTTGAGTGTTCGCTGGGGACGCAAACAGGTCTACTCTCGGCCGACCAAATCAATGAGTGATCTCCCGTGGTGCAGGCACCACTCTGAATGATCTACCGTGGATCGACTCAGAAAATCCACCTGTCGGTTCTCCACCCCCGATATATGCTCCGCCCCTAGGGACAGAAGATTTTTCTCTGCCCATGACCCCAGTAGCCGGACCTCGGACATCAGAGGCCGAGATCAGGTTCCGCCCTGCCTGTTTACATGGGCCTTTGCCATGTTGTCTGTCAGGACCAGCACGTGGCAACCCGCAACCTTTTCGCGGAAATGACAAAATGCCAGGTGTATGGCTCTGAGTTCTAACCAATTGACACCCTGTTTGAGATCCCGTTGGGACCACGGCCCCTGGGTAAACTGAAGTTGGAGGTGTGCCCCCCATCCGAATAGGCTGGCATCCGTGGTCAAGGTCACCCAAACTGATTCTCTGAAAAGATAGCCCTTGGACAAAGCTGGGGATAGCCACCAGAGAAGAGATGTGAGCGTTAGTGCAGGGACCCGTACCCACTCTGGTAGGGAAGCAGAAACCACTGGAGCTGTCTTGTGTGGAGCCTGGCCACGGTACTATGGCAATGCAGGAAATCAGCTTCCCCAACAGTTGTGAGAGCAGAAGTAGGGTCACCCGTTTTTTTCTGCGCACTTTGAGGATTAGTGTACGAACAGGCTGTTCAGGGGGTCAGAGGTGCGCTGCCGTTGGAGTGAAAGACGTCAACGGGATCTGAGGACCCGCCACAGAAAACCCGCCCAAGGTTCCACATGCTACTGAGGATGGAGTGAGGTTTGTGGCCGGAATCAGATCTTGGACCTGCATCCTCAGATTCTGATCAAAGAGAGACAGATGTCCTGACTGTATCCAAGTAAGGGACCCTGTTCAAGGGCCTGCTCGGGGGACCAAGCCCATGCAAAGGGAGAGGGACATGAGCCCTCTGATGTAGATGCTAGGGAAGGGGAAGTGGAGACAGGTTGGACCTCCGCTGCCTGTTGTTGGGCCCTGGAGAATTGTCGTTCCAACGCCCTATGTCTGTTATCTGCCTGTTTCTCAGCTGCCTAAGAGACCCGTTTGGTCTTGGCCTTCACCTTTGAGGTCACATCTTGGTTGGGTGACTTGCATTTCATATTTCCACTGGAAGTGGAAGCCTATGGAACGGTGTTATCCGCCATGTTGAACAAGAAACAGGAGTTTTCAAGGAGATCCCTAGAGCTGCAACTGGCAAAGGCAAGGAAAGATATTCTTAAAAGACCACGATCGCGCGGAGAGGCTCAAACGAAAAAGTAAAGGAACCCAGGGAAAGTAATTATGGAGCTTCCCTGTGCAAGGGGAACCCTGAAGGCGAGTTTGCCGAACTCAAGAGAAAAGAGGCTGGGAAGCTGTGACCTAGGGAGGAGGGGGACGATCGCAGCGACGATCAGCTGGCTATCAGCAGGAGGCTAGAAAGGCATGCTGAAATCAGGAAAGCTAGAAGGCTTGCCTGGGAAGGAAATTGATGTTGAAAATGGAAACACTCCCCCCAAAAGGAATGAAGAATCCACAAATGGATAATTACTACCTGTCCTTCTAAGCTATAATCAGGAGCCAAATTTCCATGTCTCTTCAGGGCTGAGACCAAAAGAAACTGGGGCATGGTCAGATCCTGCAGGGGCATGGCGACTTTGATTGATTGGTCTAAATGGGCTAAAGGACTTCTAAAACCCATTTGTGGATTTCTCTACATTCTGGAGAAGTACAATCCTGAAACATCTATGGGAGTCAATCATACAAAGCCTTCTGGACTGCCTTTTGCAGTGGCCATTGAAAGAAATTATTCATTTATTTAAAAGACTTGGAGAGCTGCCCATATTATGAGCTGCAGCCCTGGGCAGTTCACACATGTATAAAAACCTTTTTTTTAAATAAAAAAATTAAATAAAAATAAACCACCACCCAAAGAACCACAATAAAAACTCTAGGTACTCTGGGGCAACACTCTCCCACATATCAGCCTTCCATCTTGCTGGACTCCATCCTCATCTTACCCCTACAATTCATCAAGGTCCTCCGTGTTCCATACACAGCAAAGTCAGCTAAGGAGAAGACACACCTCCTAGGTTCCACCAGATGGCGGCACGTAAAAAAAAGGATTTGGAGCGTGCCCGCCTTATTTGACCTAGCGCACAGGTCGGCAACCTGCGGCTCCGGAGCCGCATGCACCTCTTTGAGCCTTTCCTGTGGCTCCCAGCCTCCTCTGCCATTTGCAGAGAGAGACAGAGAGAAGCAATTGCACTTCTCTCTCTCTCTCTCTCTCTCTCTCTCTCTCTCTCTCTCTCTCTCTCTCTCTCTCTCTCTCTCTCTCTCTCTCTCTCTCTCTCTCTCTCTCTCTCTCTCTCTCTCTCTGTGTGTGTGTGTGTGTGTGTGTAAAAGAGAGTGCACTCACAGTGTTCTCCGAGGAGCTGAAAAGCTTATTGGGCGGAGCTCCTCCCTTTGCTGCGTCTCTGCAGGAAACAGGAAGCAGGACGGGCAGGAGAGAGCTAGCTAGCCCAGCTATGCTGACTCAGGAATTCTGGGAGTTGAAGTCCATGAGTCATAAAAGAGCAGAGGTTGCCTACCCCTGAGCTTGTTGGAGAACAGCTTGAAGACAGCTTGCCAGGTGAGCAGCAGATAGGAGAGAGGGAGAGGGAGGGAGAGAGAGAGGAAAGAGAGAAATAAAGAAAGAGTGGGGGAAGAGGACTGGCAGACCAACGGCAGATAGAGAGAGAGGGAGGGAGACAGAGATAGAGACCCTTTTGACATCTAAAATGAAGATAACACAGCATATATCCTTTTTTACCTGTGTGTGTATGTATACACACACACACAACCTACCTACCTATAATAAAGGTAAAAAAGGATATATGCAGTGTTATCTTCATTTTAGATATCAAAAGGGTTTTTCGGCTCCGGCTCCCGGTGTTGTGTTTTCGGTGGGAAACGAGTCCAAGCGGCTCTTTGAGTGTTTTGGGTTGCCTACCCGACCTAGTGGAACTGGCAGAAACCCTCAGGGAAAAGGAAGTCCCACAAATATCCTGATCCCATGACATTTATGGCTTTAAAGGTGATAAAATCAGTATCTTGAAGTGCACTGGACAAAAAAATTGGCAGCCCAGCCACAATGTAATTATGGTCAAACTGTGAAGTGGCTTATTCTACACCCAACCATATACAAAACTCAACCATCTGATCAAGAGAAAACTGGCTTTATATCAACAAATGGAAAAGTTGACATACCCCTGAAAATGTTGCGCTCCCTCAGATGGCCTTCCGAACCTCTGCACACAAAGCCTCCACAACCTCCAGGTGACACATGAGAGCAGGGCATGCTTTCCTGGTCTTTTCAGAAGCTGCAAGGCCACACAAAAGCATCTTCTGAAGGTTCCAGGTCTTGTGCAACCAGAAGCTGCCTCAGATAGGCATTTTTTTCTGAGAGACAAAGACAAATAGAAAAATATTTACAAGTATGTAAATATTTATTTATTAAATTTATATGCTGTCCATCTCACTATCTAAAGCGAATCTGTTAGGAAACAGGGATGTGTATATGAGAAACACTAGCAGTCATGTTTTTCTGAATTTTTGACCTGTTGAACCCAACATGTTCACCATCATTGGACTAGCAGCTGGCACTGGACAGGATCAGGCAGAACAGAACAGGGCTCTAAAAGATCTCAGATCTCTTTCTTGTACATCAAGAAAGTGGATGCTACCACAGCAGAGACAACAGCAATTAATTGAAATGGCTGCAGTCCATACTTCTTTCCTGGAAAGTTAATTGCAAAATTAAACTTTTTAAAAAGGTGTATTTTAAGAACTGCCCTAACGCACATTTGCAGGTAAATCTCACATTTCCTTATAGTCGTGCTGTTTGCAGCTAAGTGAAGCTAATGTTTTGCGAAAGATCCAGAAACTGAGCCATGAGCTAAAGGAGAGCTAAACGAAGCTCTGCCGAGGGAATTTTGAGGGGCATAGGGAATTAACTAGTGTTAAAAAAAACTTGGTAATGTCTCCTTCATGTCAAACTAAGTCCATGTAGTTTTCTCCAGAAGAGTATAGACATAGTTTATCATTACTTTCTTCCAATATGTTTTTTCAGCTTCCCTCTCTAATTTATTGCTATAGGATTTTCTGGTGGTCTCCCTTCCAAGTATTAACCATATCTGACTCTGCTCAGCTTTTTAGACCATGTTAATTGCAGCTATGTAAACAGAAAGAAAATCTACATGGCACTATAATATACTGTAAAAGTTGCATTTAAAGACCCAACTAAAGACACTTTCACTAAGCATACAAGACTTGAGGATGTGTGGCATTCAGACTGGATTTAAACTGACCTAAATTTTTGCAACAGCAAATTTTGACTGCATTTCTACATCTAACAGAGCTTTGAGTCAATTGGCACACAAAATTTCTTAAAACAGAATAAAGCACTTCCTTTTGACTCATGAAAGCAACTGGGTTGCTTTCCAGGACCACTGAACTATTTTGAACACTGGTCCTATCTCCAAAGGTATATGCAGCGACAGTCAGGAGCAGTTTCACAAACTCTTGTGTGGGCTTGGAAAAAAGACGTTAGAACAGCATAGAAGGTGCTTTCTTTATACTTCTGTATGATCCTAAGGCATTATGCAACATCGTGTCAGTACTGAACCCAGGGGAGGATTTCTTATTTTACATTCCAAGTAGTCAGAAATATAATACAGAGGATTTTGTAGCTGATCTTTCTAGGGATTGTGATGTGTCATCCTTAGGAAAAGAAATGGAGACTGATTAGCTACCCTCACTCCTGTGCTCTGGACACCAGAGTTGCTTAACAGTTTTCCTTAAATAGTTCACGCTATGTTATCTTCTCAGGATTGTACACATAGACACTAGCTCTTGTCATTTGCATGCAGACCTAACAAACATGCTTGAAAGCTATCTAAGGATACAGGCCTAAGTGCTGAGTTTGACTGATAGTATGAGGTAAAAAAAAAAAAAAAACAACTTTGTGAACAAACTCATGTGACCTTCTTTACAAACAGATATGGTGTCATTACTTTCTTCCAGGATGTCTTCTCAAGTAGTCTACAATCCTGGAATTTGTTGGTTGTTTCCCATCCATGCATTAAATGGGTCAGACACTGTTTAGTAGTTTTTAAGATCAGCCAAACTTAAGTAGGTCCTATTGTCTGTAGTGATGGGAAGAAAGAGAGGGGAGAGAACAGGGTCAAACATTTTTCCTTTTTAGCAGAAAAATAATCTTTTTAGGAGAGAAGGCTGAACAATGTCTTTGATTGATGGAGTGGTAGTTGTCTGCCTGAACCAACATGCATCTACGACAGCAACTGGATGGATGTCACCCTTCTCCCACCTGGCACCTTCCAGTTGCCTTGAGTTTTTAACTTTCAGAATTCTAAGTCAGCATGTCAGAAAGTGCAAATCAACACATCTCCAGTATCTAGAAGCTGTCAGCTGGAGAAAATCTTCCCAAATCATGCCCCCTAGAATACAAGGGGTATCATTTTGAGAAGCAAATAGCCCAACTGTCTCTATGCGCTTTTTGTGAAAGCAACCGCTTTTTGGCATTGTTTGTAAAACTTGAGTCATAGAAACCTGAGAAGCTACTTAGGGTGTCTTCGTGATTGGAGGAATGCTAACAAATGTAAGAAGAAACTGCAAACCATAGCCTCACCAAGCTTAGTTATTAGCTAATGGTTGGAGGGGCACTCGGGGGCTTTATTGAGCTCCTTATCCGAGAAATAAACAACTTCTTCAAAGTTATTTCTTTGTGGGAGGGATTTAAAACCTTATAAAGTTTTTGATTTTTCAAATTTTTTAGCGTGGATCTCATTTGTTCCATGTTGTCATTTATCTTGAAATTGTAGCATGGAAACCAGACATTGATATGGTTCCCAGTCTGCCCTAGATTGCCAAGAGGCCTTTAAGCTTTGGAAATACCTATAGGAGACCCCCCACACGGTCGATATGGTAAGTTTATACTGTTTTTATTTTTTATTTTAAAAGATAGGTTCATGCTACAAATACCGATCGAAGAGAATATTTGTAGTTCAGGGTTGAACTGTGGATCCTTGGTGCCCTCTGAGCTTGGTGGTTTTCTTGCAGACATTCCAATACCAAACTAGGTAACGTCATCAGTGCTCATGATGTTACCTAGTTTGGTAATGAAACATCTGCCAAGAAAACCATCAAAGTTAGAGGGCATCAAGGATTCCACAAGTTACAAATCCTGTAATTTCCCCTTGATTTATATCCATCTTTATTGTAATATAAGCTACACTGAATTGATAAAAGCATCAGTTAGCATTTCAAATTAATTAACCTAGTTTATTTCGCTACCTGGAAAGGTCATCTTTCCTTAGAGTGTAAAAACTTCAGCTCTTTTGAGAGTTCAGAAAAAGATAAGGGGACACACTGACAGTATTAGATTTAATGTACATGTGAAAAGGACTTACATCATTGAGGAAACATGAACATAATATGATTCATGTTCCAAGCAACTTCACAGTGGCGCATAACTATGTTAGTTTTCTGCCTGAACTAATTAAAAGTATTGAAAAGTATTATTTCAAAATCAAAGATTCTGTCATAAATGTCATTAATTACAAAATGAAGAATTAAAACTAAATAATGGCATTTATCATCTCTAGGGCACAGGTGTCCAAACTCACTGCGTCACGTGACATGTCGCAACATATCGTGACTTTTTTCGCATTGCCGGGGCTGGAGTGGGCACGGCCTCCGCATGATGCAACCGGCCTGTGGGCTGGCAAGTTTGACACCCCTGATCTAGGGTGTTCAGAACTGAGAAGAAATTACATTTCATGCTTTCTAGAAGATTCTGGATCTTCTCCATGCTAAATATCCAATAATTCCATTGTCCAGACACATTGCTAAATACATGTATTTGGTAAAGCTCAGTATTTCTAACTACTACACACAAAATGAAATTAATTTGTAAACAAAATCTTTCCTAAATGAAACACAGGAAGAAGGGTAGGCAGATTTCTGAGCCTAGGCATTACGAATACGCCAAACTGGAATTTGATCTTAGGATAAAATGATTTTGTTCTAGGGTACAGTAATTTACATACAATATTCCAAGAAAAGGAAGCAGACTTTTTTATTTTGGCAGATATAACCTCAACAACAGAGGCAGAAACGAACAAGGGACACTAAACTGCCAGGCAGGGCTTTCCACCAATGACGGTGTCCAAGGGCAAGGTGCTATCTTCCTCTTCTTTGCTTTCCTTTGCTTTAAGAATATCTGGAAACATATTTCTCACAAACCTTTACTTTTTACTTAACGTAATTTGTCTGATAACTAGCAGAAATACAGGATACCCTCCTAAAGACAAACACCTTCTTCCTCATATTATACATTTCCCACTGATTCCTCTTATGTCCTCCATTTGTTCTATACATTACCGAGTATTTTCCAAAGCTATTCCCTTGCTTTCTTCTCCCAAGCTTATTTCTGAATGACTTTAATTAAAACAAAACATAAAAAAGTTCAAACAATAATGAAAAGAGTTCAAACCTTAATGACAACAGGTTCCTATTGTGCTTGTTGTTAGTGTAATTTGTATTCTTACAATCCTGATCAGAATTTGATTTTCTGGACCACTGAAGTAGGTTTTTAAATTTGAAATTAAGGTTTGACTAGGTTTTTTTTCTCCAGTTTTCTTTAATGTCTGATCAGCTTAGCAAAGCAGAAGCTTTATCTTACAAGCTTGTGATCAGCATGGCAAAGTGTCAAGCTTCCATACTCTACCAACTGAGTAAACTAAATGAGGCTTCACTTTATTAATTTGAGATGAATGAAATGAGGACAAAAAAGTCAAGTTCAAGTACTGACCACAGCAATGATAGCTAACATTCAGGATTGTAGAAATCAAAAGACTGATTTATGGTATTAGCAAAGATAGGCAGAAACACATGTGTTTGTATAGGAAGATAAGCACTGAGATTGATTTTTAAAAAGCGAAATTAGAAAATTAACTTTAAGCAATGGCATTGCACCTGCTTCAGAGAATAAAACCCATTCAGAACACGGAGAAACAGATTTCTGGGGGAGCTGTGGTGAACTAAAGATGTCTCCGCAAAAGCAGAGCTGACAATCATGACAAAAATCAAGGGATTGATGAATAAACTGGATCTTTGGAACCTCTCTGGATAAGGAGAGGACAGAAGATTACCCACATGTGCTCCAGATGGCTGGTTTTTATGAGGCGACTACGGACAGAGATTTTCTATGGGCTTGAGCATCAGAAGACAAGATTATCCATCTTGCTTGCACAATGTGGCTCAGCCTTTTCAAGGACACCAAGTATGAATATCTCACTTACTACTCACTTTTAGAAATTGCCTATTAATCTTCTTAAAGGTATTAAAGATCTTTGGAAGGACAAGTTTGGAAAGTCATAGAGTGAGTTTTATCTTCAACTTTGAACAAAAGAAAAAATAATCATAAACCTAAGAACTTAGGTAAGATAGCCAAAATAAGTCTGTTTCCCATGAAAATGTATTTATTTTTCTGAACCAAATTTATCTTAATTCATTTAAATCATTCTTAGATCAAAATTTTATTTAGCTTTTTGCTCAAATGCTTATAAGTGAGGGAAGGGCCGGAAACAAGATATATGTTTGTAACCTTAAAGGAGATTTAGAATTACTAAATTTGTTTATCCTTGTTGTGATGAAGGCTGGTAGTCACTTCTTTCCTGCACTTATTATTATTTCTTCTTTCGATTCTCTTCTTTTTCTCCAAGTATAGTTTTTTATTAATTTGTACTGTAATCAAAATTTGTAAAAAGAAAAAAAAGGAAAAGGAAAAAAAAAGACCATGCAGAAACAAAAAAGGGCTTATAGCGTCATGCATTTTTGTTTGAAGTACAAACAGCTTATCTAGCCAAAAGGTGTTCTTTTCCAGAAACTGAACAAACATGCACCATCAGCCTTTCGGATTTGTTGATGTAACCGTGAGAGTCAAGGGCTGGAGAACTTTAAATCAAACTTTAGTCATGCCCCAATCCTTGGGGATTCTGGACAGGCCACTGCTTTCCTGTAGCTGCATGTTAAAAATATTATCTACGTTATTCCCATACAGTAGTTAGAATGCAGATTGGACAAAGCTTCAAATTCTCATTTAGCTTACTTAAGAAAGAGATAATATTATCCCAATTTCACAGGAATGTTGTGAAGGCAGATTGAGAGAATCAAGAGTAATGCTTGGGGAGTGGAAGAGGAAGCAGAATATTATTCTCATAAAAAACAGTACCTATAACGCATCTTTTTATGCACAAAGGTGCTCCAGAACTATTTAATATTTTAACATACTTAATATATTTTACTTAAATATAAATATAATAAAATTCAGATCCAGCAGAAATGATTTATCCTTATTCCAGTTCCCAACCTGTTGCACTCCAGATATGACATAACAATAACAGGAGTGCTGGTTAAATCTTCTGCAGGATACCTGATTGGAGAAACTTCATTTCAGTGTTTAGTTAAACTGTAATGTCATCCTCCTAGGCCAGCAGTTCTCAACCTATGGGTCGCGACCCCATTTGGGGTCGAACGGCCGTTTTGCGGGGGTCGCCGGACACCGCGGTCCGCCATTTTGTTTGGTTTTTTATTTTTTTTGTTTTTTGTTTTTTTTCTCATCGCGCGCCGCGCATGCGCGGATCGGGCCGTCGCAGTCTGCCATTTTGTTTTTTGTTTTATTTTTTTTTAATTTTTTTTTGTCGCGCGCACGCCGCGCATGTACAGATCACCCCGTCGTGCGCCAGGCATGCGCGGATCGCGCCCTCGCAGTCCACCATTTTGTTTTTGTTTTTTATTTTTTTTATTTTTTTAAATTTTTTTCATTGCGCGCGCGCCGCGCATGTGCGGATCGGCCCGTCGCGCGCTCGCGCCCGGGTCGGGGTCGCGGCACGCATGGGCGGCGCAAGTGGGGTCTCAACCTGAAAAAGGTTGAGAACCACTGTCCTAGGCCCTCAAATCCAATGAAATGTTAAGTACATTTGCTTTTAAATGACTCTAAACATACTGTTCTAAGCTGGCATCACCTACCCATTTGGCTTGTCAGCTTTCTCCCAGTCTTCCAAATTTATCTGAACTGAAGAAACCAGTTGCAACCAGAATTGCAGTAAAAATGCTAATTACAGAATCTGAAACTGATTTCAATGCAAACTTCATTGAGTACATTAAAACTAAATGAACATTTATAATTGGGATAAAATGTTTAATTTAAAAGATTTATATGGCCACCCATCTTAACCAACATCTAGCTTCCAGTACGGAAAAGATAGAATTGTTATATTTAAGTTTCCTTGAGATTCTGATTGCTGGAGTGCTATCCAAATCACATTACAGTAAAAGGAAGAAATGGCTTCATACCCGTTTTTAATTGTATTTAACAGAGCTCTATAGGACCTTTGAAAACAATCAAGAATAATCTTTTAAGTATTTTATGTGTTTTTTGTTTGGTTATTACAATAAAATGGTATTTCCTCAGACTTGTTGGCCAGTTTATGTAAACACTTTAAATCTATATACAGTCTTTGCTTTTCAGTCTGTTTCTACAAGCGAACCTGAAGGGGAAAAAGTTTTGCTGCTGTAGAAAGTGGAAACATTGTGATTATGGATTTCTGAAGCAAACTACCTCTGCAGTATCCTTTAAAATTTACCATTCAAGTGAATTTTAGATAGCATGCAAGAACTTCACGCACGTGGGTCGGTGAAGAAACTCACAGCAGCCATCAGTGAAACTAGCGTTAACAAGTAGTTCTAATAATACAGCAAAAATCATCTTCGGGAGCCAAGAGACCTTACAGCATGAAACAAACATTCTCCTCTTCCACGCCAAAAGGAGGAAAACAGAAGAAAACTAAACTCAGAAGAGGCTAAAGCTAAATTTTAGGCTGCAAACTGCCAACTCGGAGGGGGAAGGCAGTGGCGACTTCGACTTCGGCAAATACCGCTCTCTTGCAAGCAGCGCCAATCTATTGAGTCATCAATATCATCCGTTGCAACGAGGACAGCTCGGCTTCCGGGAGATTAGGAGTCTCTAGTGCATGTACAAACAGCAGCCAGCCAACCAGCCACACACCCAAACTGGCAGAAACCTGTTCTGCCCGGATCGGCTCTAGCGGTAGCGGCGGCGGCGGCGGCGCCACGAGCTTGAACCTGGGAAAGAAGTTCGCGCCGCCGCGAAGGCAAGAGCACGCGCTGAGGCTCGCGCCCGGGACCCTTCTGCCAAGGCGGACCGAATGCCGGTGCTGCAGGGAGGGCATGAGGAGGAAGTTCGCGCGGATGCCTTCCGCAAGGCGAAGCTTGCCGCCCCGTGCGGCAGTTTACCTTAAGTGACCTTTCTGCGAAGGAAGAGCTGAGGTAGACTGTGAGAGGCTCCTCCGCCGTCGCCCGCGTCTACAATCCCCCTGTAATATTCGAAGGGAAGCTTGCCCTTGTGGCCCACCCAGACGACCCCCGCAAATTCATGTACTGATGAAGACACTGGAGCGGAAACCATGCAAAGGGGGGAGGCGGGAGATGGTACCTTTTAACATTACAGAGACTGTTGAGAAAGACCAGGTCGAAGTGGTTAGGAGAGCCTCCCCTGCTGCAGGCAGGAAAAAAAAGAGACGGGCAAGGGACTTCCTCCAACCGAGATAGGCTCTTCGGGGATGAAGTAAACTATGGACTCCAATTGGCGCAGCAAAGCTTCCTCTTGCATAAAGATACTCAGCCTCTCTGAAAGGGGTGTGGGAGTTCACATAGTGCCCCTTTTAGAACATACATTACGGGGGGGGGAATGGTTTTTCGAGCTTTGCCTCGCCGCTGCTTCTGAGGAGGAAGTTGACAAGAAAAAAGGAACGGCGAAAGTCTCTTTAATAAGCGCGCGTCTGGGTTGCGGCTTAGGCGAATTACATCAGTTTTAAGGCGTCAGGAGGAGGGAGAGGAAGCGTCGCGAAGGGAAGCAAGCAAACGTGGCAGAGCCCGGCAGCTCTCCAAAAAAACCAAAACTCATCTTCCCTACCCAACCCCTTACACCCCTTTCCTTGGGTTTGCCGCCTTCTCTCCCACGCTCCTGTGGCCGCCCGGCGCGCGCTTCCTTTTCGAGCGCGCGGAAGCCCGCCCGCTCTTTAGCTGCTGTAATTGCAATTGCAAAAACCGGGTTCCGGCGCGCACATGGCGCTGCTGAGTTACAGCGCGTGCCAGATCCGCCGGTAAAGACCGGCTCGAGCCGGTATATAAAAAAAAAGCAGAGCTACTGTCGTGAACCAGAAGGGACGGCAGCATTTGCAAAAACGGGAGCGGGGAGAGTGTGCGTGGGAAGGCGAGAGAGATCGCCAAGTCGGGCCGAGAGCAGAAATCGCCCGAAAAAACTCAAGGAGCGAAGGAGGCGCCTGCTGGCCATGGAGCAGCCTTGGCACCAGCAACGAGAGCCTAGCGTCGGATAACGAGCGAGACTCCTGGCTACTCTTTTCTGTCGAACGGGTCTATTTTAGGCGCAGGGCAGGCTCCACCTTTTCCAAAAGGGGTCAGGAGTATAAGTCTGAGGCGACTGCAGCCCCCTTCCCGCGCCTTCTTGGTTCGCGCTACTGAGGGCGAAGGGTCGGGTGTTCCAGCCGCCGCCTCAGCATGTTGCTGACCAGGTCATAGGCCAAAGGTGCTCTTCTCTGCAGCTTGGGGGGATCCTTTTCTTCCACACTTTTCTCTCCCCAAGTTGCAGCAGCAACATCTTCTACTGACCTGGTAAGTGACTTTTCTTCTGGGCACAAGTTTGGGTGTCTTGCTGTCGCTTTTTTTTTAAAAAAAAAATATTATTTTAATTGAAATAAAAGCATCCGCCTCTCTGAAAGAAAGGGAGAAGGAGAGGATCCGATTGGAAGAAAAGTGATGGGGAACTGTGCCTTGAAGAGCTGAAGATACAATCCTGGGCCTTCGTGTGAATGCTCGCTTCCCACGCTCTACATCATGTAGACTGGGAGCGTGGAACGGATGGGGGTTATTCTTCCATTGGAAAGAAAACATTTTTTAAAAAAAGAAAAAAACTCGTTGCTTATAAAATAGCTCTCTCTCTCTCTCTCTACCCGTGTCTTAAAAGAAAAAAAAAGCGTTGTATGACGTTATTTATACAAGGCGATAGAACAGAGCAGATTTGCATTCTATCAATGCGCTTTAAACCGGATTGAAGATAACTGCATGGCGCAACGTGGCCGCTAAAAATTCTGTTCCGTGCTATGTATGGAATTCTGTAGGGGTCGCATTTCCACTAAACAAAGCCCTTGGATACCTCATCCTTTTTAAGCTGCGCTTTTCTGAGCAACGACCGGGAAGGCTTAAACGAAGTAATTTGCTGAAGCAAAAATAGAATAGACACGATCTACGATACATATTCTCCAGTAGCTAATGAAACTATAATATTGGAGCCCATCCTGTGCTGGGCTTTAGACAGGATTTGATCAAGATCTCGTATCCGCAATGCTATGTATGGATTACTGTATTCTGTAACTCAGGTTACAGAAAGCCTCAACTCTTTTCTTTCTGTCCCAAATTTGGGAAAATTTGCAATTTTTTTAATATTTGATTTTACTCTAGGATTTGTTACACCCCTTAACATATCAGGACGTACATGTAACAATGCAAACCAAGTAGGACTATTAATACCATAGTCCTACCTGGTCTGCATTAAGTTCTATAGTAACAAAAGTTACTTTGCTCTTATTTTACACAGATTCTTGAAATATTAGATAACATGTTCTTATTCCTCCAAATCTGTCAGGACAGGCACAAACTGTCCAGTCTCATGGTTTCATAAGCACATGCGCATTACAGGCTGGCTAAAAATAATTATTGATTCCCCTTTCTGCTTTCTATATAATTTTTTTATCTACTATTTTAATTAACATGTTAAAAATCCCATATAACTAATTTGGTTTAAAATGGCATAGCAGTGCCTTTGGACTGAAGCATAAGTGATTTGATGAATGTTTAAAAACAAAGTTTTTTTAATTTGCCTATTGCAAACCAAATTTTAAAACTATACAACACTGAAATCCTATGTTTCAGGCATTTGACAAAATAAGTTAATTTCAAAAAACATTTGTTGATATAAAAACTCCTGATAAAGTTACTGATCACTGTCAAATGTTTTCCAGCAAACATTTAAAACTCTTTACTGTATACTTTAAATCAATTTTCTAACTATTTTGCTAACTTTCTCCTAAACGTATCTCACATGCAATTTGGCTGGCTATGACATCCCGGAATTTGTTCCTTATGAATACAGTAGTACAATAGTGTATATACTAGTACATAACACATATACAAAAATGTTAAATACCAAGCATACAGAATTGCCTACTTAGGTTTAGTCAAACCTGGAATTGTTTTAACCCGGATTAAAGCAGAACTTTGCATGTATAAATGTTTCCAAGTGACTCAACAGAACTGGCAGCTAAAGAATGATTGACAGTTGCAGCAAGTAAGATACCGGTACTTGCCCAGAGTTTTTTTGCAAATCTTTGCACTGCAAGAATCCTGGAATGAAGATGGATGGTTCAATAATTTTAAGTCAATGACTTTATTACTTTTGTCATGAACTTTGGCAAAACTCTGCTATCTTTTTTTTTTCCCTATAAAAAGTTGCTCTGCACTCCATTGAGAAAAAAATATACTTTACTGGTACAAATTCTGATTTCAACGTATTGAGATACTGAATTAGAACAATTCAGTTGTTTCAGAAAATACTGCTGTTATACTTAATTTTTAGAGCACCAGGACCTTCTAATACCACTTTCCCCAATGTTCTGTTGTCCAGCCCAACTAAACTAGAACTCCCATATATTCCTGCACTTTCTTGGGTTTAAAATACCTATTACTACCTGGGGACTGTCTTTGGCTCCTAGTACCGTAGCGGCATAATCTAACACATTGAGGCATCAGCAGAGCAGAAAAAGGGGATTGCAGTCTCCAAACCAAAACAGATAATTGTCCTCAATACGCTCAGAACACTGAGTGTATTATTTCCAAAGATTAGTCATGTGGAAAATGCTCTGAACATACTCATATTTCTAAGAACCACTCAAAGGTGCCATTAACCTGGGACTATACAAAGTTATCAGCACAAAGAACTTCTTTAGGCATGCTTGACTCTGTTTTAGAGTGCACTAGATAAGGAGCGTTTAATTGAGTTATCAAGCACCTTGAGCATCAGCAATCACTGCCTGTGTATAGGTAGACCTGTACACAGCATCCAACATCATCTGCACTGTGTATAGGTAGACCTTGACTCATGATCAAAGTTCTGATGGACGCCCCCCCCAATTACATAGAATTCAGTTCCAACATCCACCTCCAACCCTTCCCAGGCCACGTGACTGCATTTTGAGCATCAGCAGCCAGCTCACATTTGTGGCTGTTTGCAGAGTACATAATCACATGATTTATGTCATTTTTGCCAGAAACCAAAGTTTATTTCCAGTTTCCAGCAAAAACCATCCCATAGTAAACAATGGGTTCGTTTAATGACTGCCACATTTGTTTAATGACTGCCATAAAAAAGGTAAATTTGGGTCCAGTCATATGATGATTTGCCTTATAACCGTAATTGTGGACCTAAATTATTGTTGTAACATAAGGACTACCTGTATAGGCTGTTCTAGTGCTAAAAAAGGGCCAGTTTGCTGTATCAGTTAAAGTACCAGGCCAAAAATTGGGGAGACCATAAAATTCTAGTTCCGCCTTAAGCACAAAAGCAGTTGGGTTTTCTTGGGCAAACTGCTCTATATCTCAGTCTGAGGAAGAAGCAGTAACAAATCACTTTGGAAATCTTGCCAAGAAAACTGTAGGGACTTGTCCGGGCAATCACCAAGAGTCAAAACTAACTTGAAAAAGCAGAATCAAGAACATTTAAAACAGCGGTTCTCAACCTGTGGGTTGCGACCCCATTTGGGGTCGAACGACCATTTCACGGGGGTCACCAAACACCGCAGTTCGCCATATTTTTTTTGGTCGGCCATTTTTTTTTGGTCGGCCATTATTTTTTCCCCTTTGCGATGCGGGCCGTCGCACTGCGCATGCGCGATGCGGGCCCGCCATTTTTGGGGGGAGTCGGCCTTTTATTTTTGGTCGGCCATTTTTTTTCCCCTTTGTGATGTAGTTCAGCATTTTCAACTGTGAAGACAACATCTCTTTAACAGCAAGATAGGCTTAGACTTAAATAAAATCCAGCCTAGACAGCAGATTGCAAATTCAGGATTCTCCCCACTCTCACTATAGTTTTGGGATCATTGTGGGTTCTATCTCCCCCATCTCCCCCCCCAACTGCCCTCTATTATATTTTCATCTGCTCCTTAATTGCTTTCTGTTGAATGGCATCAGTTTGTTCTTATGATGAAATATATTTAGGGTTTAGAAATTCAACTAGCAGGTCACAGTATAATTTGTGATAATGAGATGGGAGAATTAACAGACAAATTTACTTCAACTCTTTATAGTCTAGGGCAGTGATGACGAACCTTTTAAAGACCGAGTGCCCAAAAACTCGCCCTACCCCTACTCCACCCCCTGCCCTGCCCCCACCCCCCTGCCCACAGGGCCACTCACTGCCTCCAGGGCCTGCTGCAGATCACCCAGCAGCGCCATGGAGGCCACACCCTCTGCCCGCGCCCCACAGCATCAACTGCGCAATGGGGCGTGAGGGCAGAGTCTTGTCTACGCTGTCTGGCTGCCATGTCCTTGGTTGCACTGCTCCACGTGGGCCATGCTCAGGGGCGACTCTCCGGGGGGCTACTGGTGGGGTCGCGGGAGGAGGCAAGGCTGGGGCAACGGCAGGTGTGCCCACAGAGAGGGCTCCGAGTGCCGCCTCTGGCACCCGTGCCATAGGTTTGCCACCATTGGTCTAGGGCAGTGATGGCGAACCTTTTAGAGACAGAGTACCCAAACTGCAACCCAAAACCCACTTACGTATCGTCAGGTGCTGGGTGGGCGTGGCCAATTGGGTGGGCGTGGCTGCTGTGGTAACGACAGACTGGGTGGGACTAAAAAGTTCAATCAATTCCAACTTTGTGAGATTTTTTTTTCCCACGAGAAGTTGAAATTGATTGATTGAACCTTTTTTTTTTTGCACATGGCGGCGGAGGCCTAAAGCGAAAAAGTTTTATAAAATCCAGCTGAAGGCCTAGGACTGGGATGACGGCGTGCATGCTCACAGAGAGGGTTCTGGTTGCCACGCGTGCCATAGGTTCGCTACCACAGGTCTAGGAGAAACTATATTTTTAAATATTTATTTCACACTTAATTCCTTATGTTTTAGGAACTGAATTTATGTGCCTTGTGTTTTTAGAAGATACTCCAATCATACTAAATCTTTTCTATTCCAGATCAAAATGACTGTCAAAGCAACCAGAATGTCATGCATTACCCCAAATGTTTATACTAAAGTGCCTGATGGAGGATGGGGATGGATTGTGGCATTCGCTTTCTTCTTTGTGGAGGCCTTGACGTATGGCATTATCAAGTCCTTTGGAGTCTTCTTTACTGACTTAGTGGAATGTTTTAATGAAAGCAACAGCAGGATATCATGGATAATCTCAATATGTGTATTTATACTTACATTTACAGGTAAGCATATACTTAGATAATTATTATATGAAGTCTTACAATCCTGGTTTTATACATAGATACCTATTATTTAAGACCTGTGGTTTCAGTGGACTTAAGGGGGCCCTACCCCTACCAGCATAAGACTTGGTTATATTATCGGTGGTCATTTAATGACCATTTGTTTAGCAACCATTCAAACTTAGGACAACCCTGAACAACAGTGATAATTATGATCAGTCCTTGAACGTGCAGCCGTTGCAGTGTTCCCCACAGTAAAGTGATCGCGACTTGGGCCTATAGCAACCAACATGCATTTATAATGGTCAGAACATCCTGTGATCACTATTTGCAATCTTCAGGGCTGGCTTCCACCAAGCAAAGTCAACGGGGAAGCCAGCAGTAAGTTGTGGTCAGAGGTTGCTTGCGTTTAACAACCCACTGTGATTCACTTAACTACTGTGGAACGGCTGTAAGTCTGGTGTGGTTGTGATGCTTCGCTTAACAACCCTGTCACTTAACAACAGATTTGCCAGTCCCAATTGCAGTCAGCAAGTAAGGACTGCATATATTTATCCCAGGTGAGATTACTCAGTCAAACTTCTTGTCTTTCAAGAAGATAATTCTGAAAGAAATATTAGAACAATTAAGGATAGCATTCTGGATACATTGATTTACCATCGGGCTCTTGGAAAAAGTCTACTTTTTATGTATATTATGTTTAATAACTGTTCTAGATGATGGCTTAATTCAAGACATAGTTGAAGGACCGTCCTGTATAGTATCTGTCCATCCTGTTTGATCCTGCAGAGTTGGCATATTTCGGTTACCTGTTAATCAAACCATGACACCTGATGGAATCTGAGAAATAGAATTTCTATTGGAACACTTGCCCATTTGCCATTATGGAATTAATATATTAATTAAATATACATTGTGAGGGGGATAATTTATCTTGGTGTCTTCTCAACTGCCTGGACTCGGCAACTGCCTGGACTTGTCCCTGCACTTTTCTTGGCAAGGTTTTTCAGAAGTGGTTTCCTAGGACTGAGAGAAAGTGACTGGCCCAAGTTCACCAATTGGCTTTGTGCCTAAGACGGGACTAGAACTCCCATCTCCCAGTTTCTAGCCTGGTGCTGTAATTCTTACTACCAGACTGGTTCTCATGCATTATGTAAACATGTGTATGTACGGCATACCACTTGGGACTGCTCTAATAAAATAAAATTAAAATAATCAGAAGTAAATCACTGGTGCCTGGTAAATTTGAATCACTGAACCCGTGACTTGTATGTTGCCATGTTCCCAGCTGATGAATACAAGGTGTTATAAGGGGAATAGAGATTCGGAGGACCCTGCTAACCAAAGCACCTAGGCTGGGTTCTAGTGTTCTGGTCTGAAAAGAGATGTAGATAAACAATTAAATCTTCCTTCTTTCTGCAGCTCCTCTTTCTACAATTTTAGCTAATCGTTTTGGTCATCGTCTGGTGGTGATGATTGGAGGGCTACTGGTCTGTAGTGGAATGGTTGCCGCTTCATTTGCACGTACACTGGTTGAAATGTACATCTCAATTGGCATAGTATCGGGTGAGTTTCTTTTAGAGGAATTTTGAACTATCTGCAAGGAGTAGAAGTAGCTCTTGTATGAAGAGGCCAAGATATCTCAGAAATAGAAAAATCTGCATAGTTCTGAGTTCTGCTGAGTGACCCTGGTTGTTAATGCCATCATAGGCAGATCTGGATTTTCAACCTCTTTACCCACTCACAGCAAGGATACATTTTGAGAACTTATTAGGGCAAATGTATCAACGACGCATTCTAATTATTTGAAAAACTATACCTGTTAACAAGAATGAGCAAAACACATCAGAATTTCAAGAGAAATGATCAGTAGCAAACAGCATATCCTGAGTGAATAATTTTAAAAAAACAAAAAATACAGTTGGGGAAAATAAATATTTCTGATCTTGCAGGAGCATATTAATTACTGCTTTATAATACACATTTGGCATTTATTCACAGGTTTAGGATACTGTTTTGCCTTTCTTCCAACTGTTACCATTCTCTCTCAGTACTTTGACAAAAAGCGCTCACTGGTCACTGCCGTGGCTTCTACAGGAGAATGCTTTGCTGTTTTTTCTTTTGCACCAGGTAAAAAACACGTTTTTTTTGCTTTTTCTGACATAGGGGCATCTTAATATTGTATGCTTCTTCACCCTTTTGATATGGCTAACTTCCAAACCTAACTTCCTTGGGGACAGGGGGACATGGTAAACTTTTATTTTCAATTTATAAATATATTAATTGTAGAGCAATGGTCCCCAACCTTTCTGGCTCCAGGGACCGGTTTCAGAAGAAAAATTTGTCTTCCACAGACCTGGGGTGGGAGTGGGGGATGGTTTCGTGTGTTCAACCTGGATCCCGTGTATGCGCAGATTAACCCGTTTGCCTGCTGCTTTCGTGGCCCGGTTCCCAACAGACCGGTACTGGTCCATAGCCTGGTGGTTGAGGACCCCTGTTGTAGAGAATGTACAATTCCAAATTAATGTTCCTCTTTGGGTTACTTTGTAATATAGCAGAAAAAGGGATTAATGATAGAGAAAAGATTTCCATCTTAATCATTTTGCAAATGCAACATTTCTAGCTAAGTTCTTAAAGATCATACAGTTCTGCCCGAAATAGTAAATAGACAAATGAGGGTCATTTTGTTTCAGTGGTAAAAGCATTAGACTAGAACTTAGGAAACCATGAGTTTTGTTGGGCCTTAGGCATGAAGCCAGCTGGATGACTTGGCTAGTCAGTTTCTCTCAGCCCTAGGAAGAAGTCATTGGCAAACCACTTCTGAAAATGTTGCCAAGAAAATTGGAGTTGTCCATGTAGTCAACAGCAATCAGGACTGATCTGAAGACACTAGTGCAAGTATTAGTCTTATAGATGCAAAATTTAGGCTACTGTCAGCAGTAGAAGCCTACTTGGTGGGGCCAGTCCTTCATGTTCAGCCCAACATATATCATAGGATTGCTGTGGGGAGAATTGGGAGGGAAGAGTGCAAAGAAACAGGATGTAAATTTAATCATATTCTCAAGTTCAAATATATTTTCTAGAAAAGCATAGCAAGTTCTTGGAAAGCATGCTGCTTTCATTAGAATCAGAGATCAATCCATTCATTGTATCCCAAGTAATCAGAACTTCTTCTTTCCAGTCTTAAGAAAAAAACATCACACCACCTGCTAAGTAAGAGGTGGGGGAGGGAGATTTAGAAAAATAGAGGGCAGGATGGCAGAAAGGATATCCAGATCTTTACACTGGAAATATAAAGGAAGAAGGACACTGTAAAAGGCGGTTTGTGCTTACATTTGTAACTGAGGGCATGATTTGACTCCTTCGTTATTCTAGACATGAGCTCAGACTACTACAGAGCATGTTCTCATTCTTGCTATTTTTTTCCAATAAGTAGAATGACATACAACCTGTGGAAAAATTCCCAAACTAAAAATAAAGCTTGAGTTGCAATTCCAACTGTGGTATTAATAGCAGAAAGACTGTCTAACTCTATGTGGTAATCTGGAAGATGAACGGGGCCCCCATCATACCTGAAATTCAAATCCTGGTGTCTTAGCATGTCCAAATGGCTTGATGCAATTCTAGTAGGCTACTAGAATTCATCAGCCTACTTGGACGTGCTAAGATGAAATGTGCTTTTAGTCCTCCTCTATGTTGGAACCTTTATTTTGGCCATATTTAGTGTCTCCCACTTCTGTCCTAGCTTCCATATCTATTGCATGTAACTCATTCCATCATGGTGGAGGAAGACACTGTTTTTAGTTTCACAAAGTATATATAGATTTAGAAAAGTAAGAGAACTGCATTTGATCCTGTTTTTCTAAGCTGACAGAAGCATATATACTTCTGTCTAGTATGTGCTAAAGTTCAGAAGCACCAAAGCTCGTCTGGGCAAAGAAACACTTGGTATAATCTAACCCTAACCCTAACCCCTTTCTGTTTCTCATGCTTAAGCTATCCCAAAAGAATTAGCCAAGAATTCTATGCCTGCCCTAAATTACAGATGTGCAAACTATGGCAAAAATTTGACCTTACTGTTATAAACATGTGTATTTTCCAAGTTCATTCATATATTTTACTTTTTCCTACGTTTACAGCTATCACTGCTTCAAAGGAATACTTTGGTTGGCGAGCCAGCCTCTTGTTTGTTGGTCTACTGCAGCTTGGAATTGTTGCCTGTGGATTGCTGTTGCGACCCATCACAATCATAGCACAAGAAGTAGTGAAAGTATCACCAGTCGAACAGCAAAGAGAGACAAAGTACATGCTTGAAAATGAACAGACACACACCTCAATAGACTCCATTGACTCGGGAGTAGAAATAACTACCTCACCTCACAACATATCTAGAGATGCCAACTTGGAACTTAAAAGCGAAGAACCAAAGGAAAACACAGAGATGTTCATAGCCAGTAGTAGCATTTCTACCAAGGAACCCAAACCCAAACTCCTAGACTTCTCTGTGTTGAAAGACTACGGCTTTATATGTTACGCGCTTTTTGGTCTATTTGCTACCTTGGGGTTCTTTGCTCCCTCGCTATACATAATTCCCCTCAGCATGAGCCTTGGCATCAGCAAAGACCACTCTGCTTACATTCTCTCAGCAATGGCAATCGCTGAGGTCTTTGGTAGAATCGGCGCTGGCTGGGTCCTCAACAGAAAACCCATCAGAAAAATTTACATTGAACTCATTTGTGTCATTCTGCTGGACGTTGCCCTTTTTGCCTTCCCTTTCGCCTACGATTTTTGGGGGCTAATGTTGTGTAGCATTTTCTTTGGATTCATGCTCGGGACGGTAGCAGGCACACACATTCCCATGCTGGCTGAAGACGATGTTGTTGGCATTGACAGGATGGCATCTGCTGCAGGGGTCTACGTATTTATTCAAAGCTTATCAGGGTTGGCTGGACCACCCCTTGCAGGTAATGCTAAGCAGCAGTTCAGAGATCTTCTTAGATGCTCTCTACTTACTACCCATGCTGGGGCTCCATAACAATTGCACCTGTTTCCCAAGGTTCACTGTGTCGTTATCAGGTAGAGCTCACTGAAAATGTGAAGAAATGCTGCCAGCCAGCATTGACAAGATTCTGCTGAATGTGGACCTATTACATAACTCTGTATTAGGCAGCTTTATATTGTGATGGTAATATATATACTAAATCCCAGTTGAGGAACAAGTTAAAAAAAAATGGAAAAAGTGCTCTTGTGTGAGCAGGGAACATTCCGTTCAACGTACATAGGATATATAGGAAAGCAGAAGGAAGTTGACATACTCCTAATGAAAAGGACTCTAGGTCAATAATAGAAGACAAGAGTTTACATTAGCAGCTCATGTAGTTTTATAAGCATTGCATTTTCACCAGCCTCCCTAAAGAAGCGAGTCTGAAATTCATTCACTTTAATTGCAATGAAATTAGATCAACTTAATGGGTAAAGAGCCGTGGTGGCACAGTGGTTGGAATGCAGTATTGTAAGCTAATTCTGCTGATTGTGCAGGAGTTTGATCCTGACCGGCTCCAGGTTGATTCAGCCTTCCATCCTTCCGAGGTCAGTAAAATGAGGAGCCAGATTTTTTTGGGATACTATGCTGACTCTAAACCGCTTAGAGAGGGCTGTAAAGCACTGTGAAGCAGTATGTAAGTCTAAGTGTTAGTAAACAACCTTGCTACTTTTCCCCCCTCTAACCAATATTTTAGCATTGCCCAGCAAGAACTTCTTCCACTTGCAGACATTATCATCTGCTTGGGAAGTAGTTGAACAGTAGCATCTTTACCAATCGCATTATTACCAATGGAATCTTAACTTACAGATTTAATTTCAAGATTTCTATATTGTTTTATTTATTTATTTATTTATTTATTTATTTAATTTCTATGCCGCCCTATTCCGGAGAACTCAGGGCGGCTCACAACATGATAGAAATTACATTATATACATAAATATAAAAACCCTTAATTAAAAAAAGAAACCAATCATTCCACAAACATACACTGGCTAGGGTAGGGACAAGGTGTTAGCTGCCCCAGGCCTGCCGGCAAAAGTGTGTTTTAAGCAGTTTACGAAAGGCGGAGAGGGTGGGGGCTACACGGATCTCCGGGGGAAGTTGGTTCCAGAGGGCTGGGGCCGCAACAGAGAAGGCTCTTCCCCTAGGCCCCGCCAGGCGACACTGTCTGTCTGGCTGACGGGACCTGGAGAAGGCCCACTCTGTGGGCCCTAACCGGCCGCATGGGATTCATGGGATTCATTTATGCCTCAAACACTAAGAAACAGATAGGTGTTTCTATTTTACAGATGGCCAACAGTGACAGAGAGTTTGCCCAGGGCTAGATTAATATTTGAACCCAACTCTTTACAAGCCATAGAAATCTCTACTTGACTATAGCCATGTAGATTTTTATTCTGTTTAGTAATATGCAGAACAAAGTTTACATGTGAAAGGTAAAAAAGGAAGAAGAGACCTGTATAGCCTTCTAGATGTTATTGGACTATTAAGCCCAGGAACCATCACAGGGATGGTGAAAAGTGCAGTTCAAAACATCTGGGAGACCACAAGTTGTCCAGCCACGGCTTAAAGGACGTGGAAGTTAAATAAGACAGAAGCAGAGTGAAAGACAAATGATTAAAATTCAAGAGAACAAATGATCTCATTTGACTTCTGTGCCCAAGACAAACAACCGTCATATTTTATCTTCAAGACTGTTTGGAAATAATTGTAGTAATGAGCTGAATGGCTGCACTTCAAGGAGCACCTTCAGTACCATTTCTAGGATTGTTTACAATTCTGAGCTATTTGGAATGGGCCCAAACCCCAAAGCATGTGTCACAGGAACACAGTTTGGTAAAACGTCTGTTCCCTTCCTTTTAAATAATGTAATAACTGCTTAAGTAATTCAGTTATTAAGCCCAGGTGCCCCTCCAATTGTTTTTAAACTTGGATTTGGTGTTATATAGTCATGCTCAGAAAAGAAAAATCTGAAGAAAATGTTTCAAAAGATTGTGACAAACTGGTATGTATGTAGTTTTTCATAACATGCTTTTTTCCTGCTTTACAGGTGTACTAGTGGATACCACGAACAATTACAGATCTGCATTCTATTCCTGTGCTGCTGGAATGCTGCTGGCTGCTGTATTCCTTTCATTGGTGAGGCCTTGCAAGAATTTAACATGTCAAAGAAACAAACGATCAATACAAAAGAATGTCTCAGAGTCACTGCGGCACGTACCGGACGATTTTATAGAAATTGATTTTGGGAAAACGGACGATTTTGTAAAGGGCTGTGATAGCATAGCTTGAATTTTAAAACATATTATTTAGAGATTGGGGAAAAATAAGTCAGCTCAAGTCCACCTTTTAAAACCTAACACATTAAAGGGAATGCAACACAATAAAGGTGAACATGTTAGCGGACCTTTCATAAAGACCGGTTAATATTACCTACTATTTGAAAACACCTGGCATGTGAAGTTCCATTGATTAATTCCATGCGCGCACTCCTACCGAGCATGAAGTTGTGATCCAAATGTTATTAATGGGAAGCAAGCAAAGCATAATATCTCAATTCCAAATCATAGTGAAGAAGCAAGATGTTATGCTAAAGAAAAATCAGCTATGGCTTATCTAATTAAAAGCTAAAGTTTGCCATGTTTTTTATTGCCTTGGAGAATATCACACCAGAAATGTTCCTCTCTTAATTAACAACACAGGAATAGTGCCACAAAAAAACCTAATCTGATGAGACAGTCTTGAGATATTTCTTTTCATCAAATAAGTATAACTGCTATGTGTTTTAATTTTGAGAACAGGTGTTAAATTTATACTTGGGAACAGATAGCCAATTCTCCTTGTCCAGTTCAGCCTGACCTGGATTGGAATCCAGCAACCCTTAGGAAGGAGTTAACTTTTGTCACTCACTAGAGCAGCGGTTCTCAACCTTTTCCGGGGCTCGACCCCCGCCCCCCCCCAAAATGGCGGGCCCGCATCGCGCATGCGCGGCGCGACGGCCCGCATGGCAAAGGGGGAAAAAATGGCTGACCAAAAAAAATGGCGGACTGCGGTGTTTGGCGACCCCCGTGAAATCGTCGTTCGACCCCAAATGGGGTCGCGACCCACAGGTTGAGAACCGCTGCACTAGAGAATTAACAGTAGCTTTTGTGTGCTTTTTTTAAAAAAAAGTTGGTTAAACTCCACAAAAATTTGGAGGTTACCAGTTCTATTTTAGGGCCAGTTAGTATAGCTGTTTCATAACAGTATTACCTTAAAATGCAGATAAAAATTAATGCCTAATCTTAAGTATGATTATTTATATGTTGTGCTGTTTTTTTTCGAGATTCACTACTGAATGTGCATAAATTTGCAACCTTGGTGAGACTTGCTTTTTGAGTAGGTATATTCAAAATCACAATATCAAGCACAGAAGGACTAATTCCAATTGTGCGAGAATAGGATTGTACTTTTAAAGACTTACCTGCCTTTTGACATTCAGGCAAATCACTGATTCTAGCAGTTTTAATTTTTAAAAAAAGTTATTTTTATTTTGTGATTAAATGTTACTTAAAACAAACCATTTGCCCCAAACTCTTTCCAAGTCTCCTTGATCCATTTCTGGTATGCAGCTTTTTAGAGGAATAGATAATAGCGCACCTGCCTCTTTTTATGGTTGCAGAAGTCTTGCAAGCCTTTTAAAGAAATGAAACACAGATACGGCATGCTGTTTTGGAGTTCATAGATTGAAACGACAGGACTATAGGCTTAGTTAATAAGACTTTAGTTAACAAGACTTTGAGAGTCTGCTCTGATGTAACGGAGGCTATGGTTTAAATCCAGTAAAACATTTCAAGCATGTATGGAATTGTATTAAGGTTGTTTCAGTATAGTCCTTGACTTACAACTGCAGTTGAGCCCAACATTTCTGTTGTTGAGACATTTGTTAAGTGCATTTTGCCCCAGTTTATCACCTTTCTTGCCACAGTTAAGTGAATGGCTGCAGTTGTTAATAACATATTTGTTAAATGAATATGCTTCCCCGTTGAGTTTGCTTGTCAGAAGTTGGCAAAAGATGCTCACACGACACCCCCCGGGACACTGAGTCAGTTGCCAATCATCTGGATTTTGATCATGTGACCATGGGGCTGCCGCAACAGTCGTAAGTGTGGAAAAAGTCACAAGTCAGTTTTTTCAGTGATGTGTTGTAACTCTGAATGGTCACTAAATGAACTGTTGTAAGTCGAGGACTACTTGTACTAGTTTCCTGAATAGGGAGAAAAACATTTTTATTTCGAAAACATTCCACTGTCTTTGGTTATACTATGGATCACCTTTCAGTTAGGTGTATGTCTGTAGGCTTGGAGTCCTCTATGCACAAGCTTGAGAAGGTGCATGCTGCATATTTGGGACTTGTTCTTACCTTTGTTAACTTCTACTCTCATTCATGTGTAGGGGTTTTTTTTGCAAGTTATGATATTTATTAATATATTTGATTCAATCACTTCAGACTTTACTGCTTGGCTATACAGTAAATTCTTGTGGAGGAAGTGCCACATCTACTTATGTAGGTTGAACAGCAATTCTTTAAATACAACCCTCGCCCTCAAATTTCTGACATTTTTAGTTCAAGAATCCCCCTTCAAAGTTTCTGAATGAAAAGGGGCGTTGTCTTACCTGAACGCCTTTTCTCAGCACGGAGATGGACAATCCACCAATGGGTTATGACTGTATTCCTGCCCAATCAGATCAAGTCAGCCAAAGCTGCCACACCCCTTCCTGGACCTTATCCCAGTTTTGATGCGAGCGTAGCCCTTGACTGGCTGTGTGACATCGTGGCTCCTTCCACTAACGCTAATCCTAGGCCTAAATGACCTACCAGGGTGGGAGTGGATTCTCCATCTCCGTGCTGAGAAAAGGCGTTCAGGTAAGACAACGCCCCTTCTCCAGCACTAGGAGATGGAGAATCCACCAATGGGACATACCAAAGCCTACTGTCCCTGAGGGTGGGCAGCAGACTGGTCCGGTGTGGCACTTTGGCGAATAACCTGTTGGAGAACTCTCCGGCCAAAGGCAGCCTCGGCCGAGGCAAAACTATCAATCTTGTAGTGTCTAATGAAAGGGGATGGTGTAGCCCATGTGGCTGCCCTGCATACCTCCTCGATGGATGCCTGTGTGGACCAGGCCGTGGAAGTAGCTGCACTTCGTGTGGAGTGGGCCGTGATCCCTCTTGGGACTGGCAAGGCCTCCGCCTGGTACGCCCCGGCGATACACGCTCTGATCCACCTGCCAATTGTGGAGGAGGATGCCTTCCGGCCCCTGTAGGAAGGGTGGAACGATATGAACAGGGCTTCGGACCTACGGAATTCCGCTGTACGTGTGATGTAGCACTTCAGCGCCCTACGTACGTCGAGGCTCTACCATTGTCGCTTCCTATCATGTGACGGATTGGGGCAAAAATCTGGTAACACTATGTCCTGTGACCTATGGAATAGGGAATTCACCTTCGGGGTGAAGGTGGGATCCAGGCGCAGGGTCACCCTATCTTGATGGAAGACGCACAAGTCCTCTCTGACTGAGAGCGCTGCCAATTCGGAGATGCGCCGTGCGGACGTGATTGCCACTAGGAACGCAACCTTGTGGGACAGGTAGCGCACATCGCATGTCGCTAGGGGTTCGAAGGGCCGCTGAGTGAGAGACCGGAGGACCCGTGGCAACTCCCACGAGGGGTACCTGTGTACCGTAGGGGGTCTGGGGTTGGAGGCCCCTTTGAGGAAGGACCGGATGAGGGGATGGCGACTCAGGGTAGTTGCCGAGTCGCATGTGAGCACCGTTGCCAGCGATGCAACTTGTCTGCGCAGTGTGTTTGGGGCCAGGCCCCTGTCGAGTCCGGCTAGCAAGTAGTCCAGAATATGGGCAATTGTGAGGTCCGTAAGCGGCAGCCGCCGCCTGGAGCACCACAATTGGAAGTTTTTCCACGAGGCATTGTAGATGCGGTTTGTGGAGGGGCGACAGGAGGCCTGGATTATGGTGATGACCCCCGGGGAGCAAAGTTCCCCTGTCAGGATCGAGCGCTCAAGTGCCAGGCGGCTAACTGGAGCCACTGAGGATCTGGGTGATGAATGGCTCCCTGACTGAGCGACACCCGTTCCGGGGGAATCCTCCAGGGTTCCGCCAGGGAGAGACTCATCAGGTCGACGAACCATGGTCTCCTTGGCCAGTGGGGGGCCACTAGGAGTACCACTGCTCGTTCCCTGATAAGCTTGCGTATCACTGCTGGGAGGAGGGGCAGGGGTGGGAAGGCGTAAAGGAGGCCCTGTGGCCACGGACTCCGGAGGGCGTCCGTCTGTTCCGCCTCCCTGGTTGGAAAGCGAGATCAAGTCAAAACTGGGATAAGGTCCAGGAAGGGGCGTGGCAGCTTTGGCTGACTTGATCTGATTGGGCAGGAATACAGTCATAACCCATTGGTGGATTCTCCATCTCCTAGTGCTGGAGAATAAGCCCAAGTTCGATCTCAATATCAAATGAACTTCACCCTACCTCTACCAATGCTTCACGTCTTGTGCTCAACACTACAATTTTTTACAACGCAAGTAGAATGTAATTAATTCAATCCTTAAAGCCCTTGGTCCCAGCCTGACAAAAATGGAGATCCATTTTCTCTAGGATATAAATGTAAATAAATGTTCAGTTCATATATTGAGAGAGGAGCACAAAACTGATTGAAAGAAAAACATTATTTCAATTATAAAAATTAACAGGAATGTCTACAGACTTACTTTTCAATCTACTTTTAGAACATGAAACTCCAAAAGGGCAAATCCAAAGCATAATGGGGATCAGGACCATATTAGACACAGCAAAATTTGTTCAGGTGATTGGTCTGTTAACATACTATAAAAATGACCATAAAACCACCATCGACATAGTAGTCCAAGCACACGTTACTGCTGAAGGCACAAAGTACTTTAAAACTTCAAACAGAGCATATGAGAAAAATATATGCAACTTCTTTACATAAAAGCAGCTAAAACAGTGCTCAGAATTGATCAGTTTACATTTTCTCATTTTATGCTAGTTCATCATAAATTATTGTTACAGAGATATCTGTCTCCAGTCCAGAGTTGATTGCTGAAAATAAACAACTTCAAACTTAATTGAAAGTAACTTCAATGTCAGTGTTATATTTAATGTAAGACACAATCACATGACAGTTCACAGAGGAAGTTCACCAGCAAAAATATCTCAACAGTTCAAATACAGAAAGAGTAGTTGTTATTGAAAATTCTGAAGTAACAGTTTTCCAATGTTCTTTTATTTTTGGTTCTGAAGCAAAACCAGCTAAAGGAGTAATATTGGCTGGTTTTTCTTGAAGGCAGTCTAGTTGTCTGCCCTTGGTGCTGCCGCTAAGGTAGCAGGTAAACGAAGACGAAGAGTACGAGATCGAAGAGGATCATCAGCCAGAAGTCCAGCCAGTAGGATGTCCCGGAGAGAGGGGGCCCGCAGGCGATGTTCCCCGTTGTTCCGGCCACCTCGGCTGCGAGCCGGTCAGGTTCATGCTCAGTCTTTCGGCGTTCTCGTACCTCAACGCCTTCCACGGCCTCCATTGTCCCTCACACGGAAAAGACTTGTTCCACGAAAGAAACATAGGACAATTACTACCATAGAGACAAAAAAAAAACCAGACCAAAAAAAAACCTGTGTAGGGTTTTTTTTATGAGTTAAATAGAAGCTCTGATTGTTCCATCAGTACCTTCGTATGAAGGTTGTACGTTTTGTCATTCCATTTGTATGACCACAGTGGTCCTTGCAGTAGAGTGCACGTGAAAGGTGAAACTATATAAACTAATGAAGCACTCATCTACTTGTAATTCCCACTGGGCAATGTGCCTCAACGCAGCCATACTTGGGACCTTAAAGGAGCCAACTGCATAAACCAAGCCTTGGAGAAGTAGGAGGTTATCTGATCTATGTTTTTAAAATCCAGGTGACCACAGGAGGGCAGCAGACAGATACTTAAACCTAACTATTGGCTGTCATCTAGTATAGGGGTCCCCCCCCAGTTCTGTGGACCGGTACCAGGCCGTGGCTTGCCAGCAACTGGTCTGTACAAACAAGCAAAGCCCCATCCATATTATTATTATTATTATTTATTTAATTTCTATGCCACCCTATTCCGGAGAACTCAGGGCAGCTCACAACATGATAGAAATCACAATAAAATACATAAATATAAAAACCCCTAAGTTAAAAAAGAAAAACCAATCATATGATGCAGACAGCACACAACACCATGTACTCTCCGGTCCGCAGAAAAACCTTTCTCCACGGAACTGGTCCCTGGTGCCCAAAAGATTGGGGACCTCTGATCTAGTAGTCATCCAGATTTTTATAGTATACCCGTATCTGATAACCCTGGTTTTAAAGCTTCATTCATTGCAGTTATATAGCGCACAGATCAATGTAACAATCAGTGCAAAGAGAAAATGCAACAAAGATAAAGTTAGTCTTTTTAAAATGCAATTTGTGTATCTTCTGTTTTCAGTAGTTTTTTTTATAAAGAAAGGGAATTCTACGGTAAGAGGTGGCAGCAACATGTTGATTATTGTTCACTGAGTTTTAATAAATAATCATCAAAGGTGAAACAAGCTTGTTTACCCCACATTTATATGTCTTTTTCTCATTAGACAACTCGGGAAAAACAAGAAAATGAAAAGATTTTGTTCTGAATACACACAGTACAGATTCAAAATGTTTCTTGATAATCCATTCATAATGGCACTGTATGTTAATTATTCTACTAGGACTACAAATTAAAATCACTGTGATTCCTGATAGGGTTTTCCTGAAGCCCCTACCAAAAAACAAACAAACACAAACCAAAAAGAAAAAAAAAGTTCAAAATTTATACCATCGCAACGTAGAACATAAATATGTGAATGCTGGCAAATTTTTCAGAGAAACGATTTAAAGCATCCTGATTTTAAATATTCTTATAAAACAACAAAAACTTGAACTTAAGAGCTATTTACTTGCACTCTGTTCTAATAAAATACTTTTATCAAGATGCCCTAGAAACAGGACATGGTGTCCCTGTATCTTAAGCAATCCATCTTATCTCCCTGCTGGAAAGTTAAGAAGACATATGTTGCAATTTGGGATCTTTGTTTACTTTCTGCACTTTATCAGGTACAGTAGAGCCTCAATAAACTGCAGAGAGACTTGGAGGAGGGAATAACTAGATTTTCTGGAGTTTTTTGGCAGCAAATAAAGTAATACAATATGAGGCATATGCTAATAAACTTGGTTATTTATTTAGCAAGCATACTATATACTTGTTACATTCCTAGTAAAGCAGAAAATGTAAGGTAGATATAGCAATGTAAATCTTAAAACCATGTTTGGAATAAAAGGCCACAGTCATGGCAAACAGGTACAGACCCTGTATAAGAGAACTTGATCTGAATGAGAAGGCACCACTGTCTCTCTCTCCCTCTTTCAGTCACTTGATTCCCTTAGTGACTGTGTTGCTTAGTGATCATTTCACCAGAACCAGTTCCAATCACTAAACAAAGGCAATCTATATGAGGAAAAGCATATTGACATGTAGTTGGAAAAATTAGTTGTCTCTGCAAGTTAAAGAAGTTCTACTGTGATATTGTTAACAAATATTTCCAATACTAAATAATGCAATGTATGTAACTGTCGGCATCTAAAGTTACTATGTATGTACATAAACATATTGGTGTGATCAGAACGCATGCATGTGAACAAGATATTCAAAATCAGGATTAAGCATGGTTTGAAGCAGGATGCTGATTTATTCTGTAAATTAGTGGATTCTGGAAGTGCTACCAAATAATGAGTTTTGCAATAAACTTTTTTTTTAATGAAAAAAGTAATTTTGGTTTAAAACTTCTTTTGTTCCAAACTTCACCACTTGTCTTTTTGTTAGTGCTGTCACCCATTCTTCGAGTTGGCAAAAAACCTACTATCAGCATGGCATTTGCAATCTCCACTGTAAATTCCTACTTGGCTTCTATTTTAACTTCCCTCCAAGATAAGGTGAGCAAAGCTTTAACAGGTTTTATATATCTGAAGCTTCACCTGGAATGATGTCAGAAGGGAAATACTGTAAAGAAGCGTTGGCTTACCTGAACGCCTTTTCTCAGCATGGGGGGATGGAGAATCCACACCCTCCTCTAGCTAGTCTAGGCAGGGTTTCTCTTACAGGACGTTTGAAAAGAGCTACACGGTCCGATCTTCTTGATAGCTTCATAACTATAACTTGATAGCTTGATAACTAGTTTTTTACCTAGTCAATCATTGGGCAACAGGCTGTGATAACCCATTGGTGGATTCGGAATCCACCCATGCTGGAGAACTTGGCATAGTTCAGGATTATTTAAAACTCAAGTCATGAAGAGGAAGAGGTGAGGACATGGAAACCCAGCAGTAAAACATTTTTATATAGTATACTGTGCTTATGCTAGCGATAGGGCTACTTGGCCTATTACATAAAGCTTGTAAAACCACTGAGTACTTATCCCCCCCTCTCTCTCTCACACACACACACACACATGAAATAATTATCTTTCCCCCATCTTGGTTACTCCAAACAGCAGCACTCTGTCAGGCCGATGCTGGCCTTGAAGCAGAGGCCTAGGCCACAGCATCAGCCCTACCACTCAATGCAATGTTCTCTTTCTGTTGACAGCCTCTACAGCCTCTGCAAGACACAACCCACTGTCGAGTGGCCTTCTAGTCTTTAAAAATCACACACGAATGGAACATGCTTTTGAGAACAGTGGTTGCCTGTGAGGGAACGCTTGTGGCATGCCACCTCTTACATGCATGTCATAGGCTCACTATCCTAGGATATGCGTTCAACTCCCAGTCACATGCCAGCCTCATGCCTTTTCTTCAGTTGCTCTGGCCCTGAAGTTTTTTAGAGCTTTTCTGTTTCCAACCACCCTGTTTGCTGCTTGGGTCAAATGTGGCATTCTGACCTTAGATGATCGTCTCTGTTCAGCGCATCTTGCTTGCCTGTTTCCACTCACCTGCTCTTTTGCTTTGCTTAGGCTTCTTATGTCACTTTGTACAAATAAAGGGTCTTTTTTTGCAAAATTTCAAGACTGTATGTTTGAGAGTGTTTTCTTATGAAAATGGATCATTACGTATGTGGTGATCTTGGACATTTCTCTACAATCATTCCACCCAGTGCAACTCTTTCTAAAAAGAATACATCTGGCAAGAAAAGTATTTTGTGTCTACTACACCAGAAGAAGTTTCTGTAAGCTTTTACAAAGAACAAACAAATATACTCAGCATCATCCCCATTTCCATTACAAAATACATATGGAATGATGTCCATCAAGGACAAAGAGGTATGCATATTTTCCTCATAATTGACCATAATTCACCAAACTAACCCAATGTATGTGTACTCACAATAAATTGAACCACACATGGCTGGGTTCATGCAACAAGCTATGCTAAAATATGCTCAGCAACTTTCTCCAATCTGCTATCCTCCAGATGATTAGGTTTATAGCTCATATTCATAATAATATACTGAATGAAAGGCAATGGGAATTGCTCTGACCTATCTGGAGGGTTTGAGATAGGGAAAGCAGGTAGAAACAGGCTGGTAAGTTTGTTTTAAAAAAGGATACCTAGCGCCCTCTGGTGTCCTGTCCGTATAATACGCCTAGAAAATACATTTAACTCAACCAGTTGTGACTGCAATACAATTCATTCCTTGTTCAGAAAGAGGCCACACATACATACATAATCATTAAGAATTAATGCTTAGACACCTTGTTCTCAGGTGAGTCATCAGAACTGACTCCCAATTCACTCCAAAGCATTCCAGATGGTATTAGAGTTATACTATTTAACAAAAAGCTTCCAGACAGTAAGCAATATCCCACAGAGACTGTACGTTGGAGGATTTTTAAGAAGAACTGGACAGCCATCTCTCTAGGATTTAATTGGTTTTCCTGCACACTGCAGTGTTGCACTAGATGACCTTTGTGACCTTTTCCAAAAGCATAGTTCCATGATTTAGAGACCTGCCTCAAGAACAAAACTTCTCACTTGGATGTTGTTTTCATTTGACTGGCATGGAAGGACTTAATGAAACCCATTTAGTGGGAAGGGAAACAGTTAAATGAGTCATCTTCCAGAAAATCCATAGGTTGCTTTTTAAAGTTCAACAGGTGCCTTGGGCAAAGACCAAACAGTACTTCCATTTCCAAGTTGAAGTCTATGTCAAAAAATTTGAAATTCTTATGCATATCAAACAAAACTACAATGCAAAAACTGTTGATATGATGGCCTATGCCCTAGGATCGTATACGAGCTGGACGGAGCGTAGGCGGGAAAAAGAAACTGCCATAAGGAATGTGAGAAATGAGGCTTGAAACAAAAGACGATGGAGTTTTAGAAGCAACAGGAAATGAGGGAGGAGACAAAGATAAGAGGAAGATAGGTGATAGGTGGAGGAAGGTTGTACCATATTTTTCAAACTACTGGCCACAGGAGTAACTTTGTCATTGGCTACAGGTGTAACCTTGTTATTGGATGTTTGTAACCTTGTGATGCTTTGTGTAACCGCCCACTGTGAAAGGTAATAAAAAGGAGAGGCAGCCTTTTGTCTGGGTCGCTTCACCCTAAGGAATATGCATGGCCGCATATGTCTCCTTAATTCGGCTATCGTGTTGGACCCGCTACGGATTGGAGCACAGTGAAGTGCTTCAAGTGGTGACCCCGACGTGATTCGGGTCGGTGTCGTAGTCCCTGACACCCTCATACTCATCTCGCGCATTCGCGGCTCCTTCAGCAAGGACCGACTTCCTGTGAGTATGGAGGCAGAATTCTCCAAGAGGCAGATAGCACGTCTGCAGGAACTTGGGTGTAATTGTCAAGGCCTCAATTTTACTACTGAACAAGACTTATAAATTGCCTTCACGTAAGGAGTTAAAAAAATTGTCACTATATATTTGGCATTGTCCCTCCTACCCCTTAAAGGGATCATTAAAAATTGCTGATTGGATTAAACTTGGCTTATATCTTTGTGAGGAGCCTTGTGCTCCTTCCCAAATTCTCCTTACGTGGAAGACGGATCTTGCTTGTTTGCGGGTCCATTTTCAAGATCTGCCTTCTTCTTCTGTAGCTATTGGTTTGGAACATAGTCATTATTATCAGGATTCTCTTTCTGTTCCTTCTGCCCTGTCTCCTGTATATCAGGGAATTCTTCAGGCTCCTATACAGGGAGCTTTCACTTCTGCTGAAGACTTATTAACTGCCTCTGCCTATCCTGTTGATCTTACTGGTGCTAATCCAGTCTTTACTCCCTTTCCTTTTAATTTGTTAAAAAATCTTAAGTCTGTTGTTCCTACTTACGGTCTTAGCAGTCCATATGTCCAGGAACTTCTTGCCTCCCTTTCTGCTACTTACACTATGATTCCTTATAATTGGAAAAGGAAAAAATACCTCCTGGCCTCCCATTGATTCAAAACTGCCTTAATAATGCCTTGTTCGCTGTTAACTTTCTTAACTTGACAGGCTCCCCTGAGACGTCTGCAGCAGAGAGCCATTTCCCCCCCTCTTCTTGTGCCCTAAAACTGCAGGTTTATTCCAGATCTGAAGACCTTGTTTGTTGCAATCGTCGCCTGAAAAGGATGGCTGTAAATGAGATCCCATCTCCATCTGCATATGACTCTGTGTTTTGTTTTTGCCATCTCCATCTGCATATGAATCTGTGCTTGTGTTCCCTTCTCTCTCTTATACCCCCCCCCGTTGTTTTGTTTAATAAACCATGGCCCCCTCCCTTTCTTATTTCTCTTTGATGGCCTATTTTGAATTTATGTTTTCTGGTCTTGTTAATGATATTTTTATGCTGTTTTGTATTTTATGTCTCTCGCTATGCTGTTGATGAATGCATCCAATTGTTGGATTTGTATGCACATGCTAGCACAGAGCAAGCGTGCTTTTCCCCTTCATGGTGTGCCTTATGTGTTTGCCTTGCCTCACAATTTTTTCCTTAATACGTTCCCATGGATGAATGAAACTTCCCCCTCTTTCACTTTGAAATCTCCCTTACGAGTCTCTCTTGCTTTGCGCCACCCTGCCCAAGTGTGCATCAATCGCACAGCTTCATCAAACAGTAATAGCACCTTTCTAGGTGTTTGGCAATCTTGTAATATAACTATCCCCTGGCAGCTAGACTATAAAACTAAATATTATAATGAGACAAACAATGGCAACAGGAAAGCATGTGCTGGTTGTGTTCCTTTGTTTGATTTTGGTGAAATTTTTGAAACTTTGTATAACTTCTCTAAAGACAATGTACTCATGTCTGATAAAGATTGGATCTTATGTGGAAAAAATGCATATTGGTCAATACCCCAGAATTGGTCTGGCATATGTACATTTCTAACAACTCACCCAATATTTCTGCCACAGTCGCTCATATGGAAAGTATGGTACAAAACAATCCCTTTTCACAAGTAACTGGTGCCTTAATTGATTGGGACAGTTTGTTTTCCTGGCTACCTAATGCTGGGTGGCTCAAAAAATTGTTTTTTGCTGTAATATTGATTGTAATTTTTTGTGTAACAATCTGTTGCTGTGTACAATGTATTCCTCACCTATTGAACATGTGTAAGTCTCCCGCTTCTGTCCATCTTCTGGATAAAAACCAACTACAGCCTCTGATGACTGAACAAATTCACATGGATTGGCAGAAGACAAAACCATGTCCCGTTTTCTCGGATGAAAGACACTCGGACTCTTTTTAAAAGAAAAAAGGAGATGTTGATATGATGGCCTATGCCCTAGGATCGTATACGAGCTGGACGGAGCGTAGACGGGAAAAAGAAACTGCCATAAGGAATGTGAGAAATGAGGCTTGAAACAAAAGACCACGAGGCTTGAAACAAAAGACGATGGAGTTTTAGAAGCAACAGGAAATGAGGGAGGAGACAAAGATAAGAGGAAGATAAGTGATAGGTGGAGGAAGGTTGTACCATGATTTTCAAACTACTGGCCACAGGTGTAACTTTGTCATTGGCTACAGGTGTAACCTTGTTATTGGATGTTTGTAACCTTGTGATGCTTTGTGTAACCGCCTACTGTGAAAGGTAATAAAAAGGGGAGGCAGCCTTTTGTCTGGGTCGCTTCACCCCAAGGTATATGCATGGCCGCATATGTCTCCTTAATTCAGCTATCATGTTGGACCTGCTATGGATTGGAGCACAGTGAAGTGCTTCAAAAAACCACACTCCTTTTGATGGAAATGCTATAACTATTAAGAAAGCTTCGGAAGATAAAATAATAAATGGGAATTGACTATTGAGACTCTAGTATAGGGGATCACCTTAAACCGTTTTCAGAGATTTCAAAGCTGGCTGTGCAAGCCAGTATAATCCTCTCTCCAGAGGTTGGGACGGAGCAGCTCCCTAAATTGCAATCATACTACAGCAACCTTAAATAGGAAGTCTCAAGATGCCGCTACAAGAAAGAAAAATTTAAAATCCGCAGAGGTCGCCGGGGAGAGAATAGCTGTGAGCTGCACGCAGCATGCAAGTCAGAAACCGGGTTTTTAAACCCACTTCTGAATTCGTTTAAGTCGGGGACGGGAGCCGATGCTTCGGGAGCAATTCTGCTCCAGCTCGAGGGTCAGGGTGCTCCCGGGTTAGATGCAAAACGTGTGAAGTTGTAAGAGTTAAAAGATTTGCAGCCGGGTGGCCCGTTTTAAAAGCGCCTAGTCCGGGAAGGGGCAGAGCGGAGCAGCGGCTGAAGGGCCGGCCGAGGCGAGCCGCCGCGCGCCACGCCCCCCTCCCAGCGCCGGGCGTGGGGCAAGGTTGCGGGGCGGGGCGCTCCTTCCCTGCCAGCCTGCGCAGGGAGCGCAGCGTGGAAAATTCCACCGTCCCTCGCCGGAAGTGCCACATCGGGCCTGGCCTCCGCCGTTTCCCAGCTCCAGCTAATGCCCCCAACGTGGGCAAGGCTGCACTCCCTTCCATTCACCGCCTAGGAATAGCTGCCTTCTGAGGAAACCCGCCCGACATCGGGCTGCGCGTGTCGCCAGACACCGCCTAACTTTAGCTAGCAGGGCCGATGCAACTGCACCGCATCCGCCGGAGCCACAACTGAACCCGCTGTTGCAGCCTCGTCGCCCGGGGAAGCGTACCGAAGATAGCTAGTTCGCCGACTCTCCCTCCCCAAACTAGAGGCCGTTCTGCACGCGGGTTGCGGCTCCGGCCCTTGCTGCGGCCGAAGACTCGCTTCTCCCACCTTGACGCGGTTGCTCGCCCTCTTTTCAATTGATGCCCCCCCCAACCAATCATCTCAGCTAAGTCAAAGCCCTAAGTCACACCCGTGTTAAAAATCAGGCAATTGTATGGCAAAGGTGGTTTATGCACTCACACGTCCGCACCGCTCACGCACCCCGCTGCCGCCGGCGACCAGGTTCCCAGATTCACGGCAAATGTTAAGCGAGGTTTTGCGCCTCCCCTTTCCTTGGGTCTGAACCAATCAGGAGGCGTCGAGCCGATTCCGCCCGAAGGAGCCGAAGAGTGGGACTTCGGGATCCCGTCCCAGCACAAAACCCCAAATACCTTTTGAGGCAATCGCTAAGTGGTCCCCACTCTCAGGGAGAGGACGAGTTGGTGACAGGAGTTCCCACAGGAAGGTACAGTTTCTCCCTCCTGCTTTTTGTGAGTACTAAAGAGTTCTTTGAAACGTCTGCCGGCCCGTAATTATACATCAATTCTTAAAGCCAGACCAGGTTGATTTCCACTTCCCCTCAAATCTGTTGCCTGCCGTGGCTCAGTATATGGCAGAACAAAGTGCCCCTGCTACCTTCTTCATCAAGCAGCTTAAGTTTGATGGGAGAAGAAAAGTCTGACACACTTGAGTGATTATTGTAAAGACAGAAGCATCCTTGCACCAGACAGGTAAAACTATTGAGTAGGCTTTTCTATTCCAATTTTATTCCGAGTTTCTCCATCTTAGATGCTGGAGAAATTTACCTGCGAAAGAGACATTGATCCCATTGAACTAAATCTTCATATTTCAAAGCAAATCATCTCCCTCCACAAAGCTGCAGAGGTAGAGGTGGTGAACAGTAGCAAAGCCTTAGTCTAAATCGTTCATGTTAAAAAATCCAGATTTTCTTGGCTGGGAGAAAGAATGTCTATGCTTGATAAGATACAACTGCACTTAAGAAAATATACTTGGCCTCTGTAAAGTAGCAATATATCAAACCACCACCCTAATTAACCTAGGATTGAGGCAAAGGTATTGTTTCCTTAATAGCTCACAGTGGCTGTATTCACCTCAGATTAACAGAAAAACAAATGAACTATATAAGATGTAATGCAAAAGACAATGCAAATGTGACTGCAGCAAATTAAAATGAAACAGAAGGAAGACATAAGTTTCCCATTCTGTTTTGTGTCTGAATATTAACCAAAAATGTTACCAAAAAAAGGCAGATAATCTCAGGTACATTGGAAGATCTTTATTTGATCTTTTTTTCTCCTATATACATATTCAATAAATATTAGTTAATATTTATAATCTGGGTAACATGATCAATATGCCTTATGTCTGTCAAATGGAATTCTCAGCAGAAGTTAATATTCCTGCAAAAAATTCTTATATGGGAAGAAATTATTCCTGTATGCTTTCAAAATTAAAGGTGCTCTCTGGTCAAATATAATTTCTGAAAATCAGAAAGCATCCTGGAAGAAGTCAGTGCCCGTCCAACTGAAATTAACCTTGAAAATTGTACACAGTAGGAAATCCAATTCTACCTAGCTAGGAAGAAGAGAAAAAATATGCTTAAGCATTAATTAGACAAGGAAATATGCTAATTGGATTTAGACTTAAGATGAAAGCACAATTGCACCAGAGTAACAATAACCCAACAAAGGAAATTAAAAGATTTTTGACTCCTAAATCTTAATAGTTTTCTCATTAAAACTGTTCCAGACCTTATGAAGAGGGATGCACTTTAATCAAATTAATCATCAACATCCAACATTAAAAAATGCCCTTGTGTTTGTTTAGTTCTCCTCTTTCCCCTTTGTTCTTTCCCAAGTCATTGCTCAATGTCATCCAGAGGACCATCAGATTATTTCCTTTTACAGTTCTGATGAAAGAGTACCATTTTTATTTATATGTAGCTTCCTTACCTGTTAGGAACATGTTAAAAACTGAACTTTTGCAGAGAGCATCCTGATGATATTTATGGACTTCAGTACACCACCTTTAATATTTTTATTTTTTATTTTCTTGTTATTTAATGTCAGAGTTTTTAATTGTAATTTTAAAGGTACTGTGAATATTTTATTTATGATCTGCTTGTAGTCAGACTCTAGCTGTGCTGGTCCTATGGGGATGACTGCGACACAGTTTCCTCTGGATATCTGGGCTGAATTTGACCCATTACCCCTGATGAATTTGATCTGTTACCCCTGATAAAATGGACAAGGTCTATACTGAGATTAACTAACTTCAGAAGCACAAGTACTGGAGGCTCTGGTCAGTTTCATGCCCCACAAATTTGTCTGCACCAATTTTGAATTTCGATGTGCAAGAAAGGTTTATTGATATACATAACCCATTTGCTTCCATTCCACTTCTTGTTCCTTGCAAATAAGCAGGATTCATCATGGAATGCAGACATGACCATTTGCTGAACAGGCAGAGAAAATGCTCCTTTAAGTTGCTGATGTTCGTTCCAAAGTCATGTAAGCAGGTATTTTACAGACAGAAACAGGGCTCAATTTGTCAATATTGTGGACAAAACAACTGATTCAGATGCCTGACAGCAGTTCCATGGACTGCAGCACAGCTTAACTCCTTCAGTATAAGAAATAAATAATGTGTTATTAGGCTGTGTTAGACATTCCAGGAAAAAAGAGTAACTTAATAGAGACAAAAGAAAACATGTAGAACGAACAGCTTAAATATTTACTGTAAGGTTTTTAGCTTTCAACTTAAAATATATTTAATTCATCGCCATACTTTAGTAGTGATTGTACCATTGTAATAAGAGCATTCCCTTTGAACCTGCATAACAAACCTATTTCTGGAGGATGTCTAAACATTTCATAAGCAACTCATAACTTTCTTGAAATGATTCCACCGGCTTTGGCAATCCTCCTCTAGCTTCACTGCTGTGCCCTTCTTCCGTTCCATTAGCTTTATCCTCTGTCCATCTCTGCAGGGCCTAAAGGAATTAGAAACTTTATTTAAAATGGCCATGCACAGTAACAACATATAAGCTAGCTATTTAGTATCAAGAGTCAAATTTCTACACTGATGACTTCTTTTTCACAGGTTGTAACACAGATCAATTTTCTTCAGAGATGCATTTCATTTCCTTAATGTCATAAAGAAAACAATGAAACAAGCCACAATTCTCTCGTGTGTTAAATCAATCCTATACATACAAGTGGCTGGATGTGACAGATCAATGGATTAGTTTTTCAGAAGTTGCTTTTTTTTTTTTTTACAAGTCCAACTGCCCAGCAGATTTTTCTATTTATTCTGCCAAGCTGAGCTTTTGACTTTAGCCCCTAACTCTTCCTTGACCTCATCATTACCATCAACAGCGCAGAATGGAAACTAGCATGCAGTGGAGCAAAGTAATGAATCTGTCCGGCTTAATTTGGATTTCTCATTTCTGCCAGAGCTGGAAAGAGCAGCATTTAAAGCAGTTCTCACACTGTTAAAAGATCCTGAAGTGACATACCTTGTATCTTTCCAGAATGCTGAACCCAAGTACAAACTGCAGTTTGCGTAAGCAAATAGGACAAAGATCTAAAGGACGTCTGTCTGATTCCTCCAAATGATTAGATCCTTGCATAACACACTGTAACCACTGACAATGATGGAGCCCAAAGATGTGTCCAATCTCGTGAGTCAAAGTCTGAAACACAGATATAGCCAAATCACATAAGCCAGCTTAAAACCCACAACAGTTGTGCTGAATAAGAGCTTGATAGTCCCTATAGCACCACTAGCTATTTTTCAAATCAGAGTGTACACTTTCGTTGCAGGATTTGGAATTAACTTAGATGGCAAAATCATTTTATAGTGAGAAAAATAATGACTGAATTCTTGCTCTGCCATAGAATATGAATGGAAGAGTTCTACTTAAACCAGCCTTCTCATTATGTTTGACTTATAATGTCTATTGATCATGGACTTGAATAATTGTAGTTGCAATCCAGGATGGGTGTTTTAACCACAAGAGATTTTGTGAGAAAAGGTAGAACTGGCTAGTGGAATAGACTGGTGTTGGATTACAATTGGAGATGGCCAGATACAAGGCCAATTTCAACCACAGAAATGTGCTGGATGACTTTGGGTCAGGCACTCTCACCCCAACCTCACAGATTTGCTATCTGAACACCTAGAGAAAAGGCAAGTGATAAATTTAACAAACAAATCAAATCAAAAGTATTTAGCCTTTTTATTTACCTTTATACTTTTCATTCAATATAAATATTATACTGAATTTTAATCTTTTAGCAGAACAATATTAAAGATATGAAAAGTACAATAAAAATAGTGAGTCAAAACATTTCAAGCTTTAACTTCTAAAAGTTTTCTCTAACCCACAAGCCAATGATCTTCTTGTGCAAAAATGTGTCCTCACATTTCTGCATGATTTCAATCTAACATCCAAATGATCACATGAATTAATGTAATATTTTTGGTCTAGATTAATATTGACAAAATAATCATTGAAGGAAATATTTTATTTCTTGAAAGAATAGAGTTATGGTATTCATATCACATGCTTATCCTATGGTAGGAATGATCTTTTGGTTTTGTGTGACATATTAACACATAAACAAGCTGAATTATCACAATCAGCTAGGTTAAAATGTGGTTGACCAAGTTTGTGATGCCAACCTAATCAGCTGCTCTTTCCTTACCATGTCCTTGTAACATCTTGTGGCATATAATAATCATTCTGCTAAATTGTAATTAAAAAGATAGGCTTTATAATGCTGTAATGATGATGAGTAAGTGATCCTAGAACAGTGGTGGCGAACCTTTTAGAGACCGAGTGCCTGAACTGCAATCCAAACCCACTTATGTATCGCCAAGTGCCAGGTGGGCATGGCCCACTGGGTGAGCCTGGCTGTTGTGGTCATGGCAGACTGGGTGGGTGTGGCCAAGGTAGGCATGGTCACCTTGATGTTGCTCGTGGGGAAGGATGCCTGTGGAGGCCGGGCAGGGTTGGGGGAGATTCAGGGGGTCTCTGGCAGGTGGGGCGGTGGGTAGGAGGCTTGTCCTGCGGGGTGAGACGAGGCAAGGCGAGGCAGGGTGGGGGTGCCATTGTCGCAGGGCAAGGCGAGGCAGGGGCCAGGGTGACTGCTGCCTGACACCATCAGTCCCCGCACAAAGAGGCCAGCCAGTGCAAGGGGGGCTGACAGTGTCTGTCAGCAACCACAGCCTGCCAGCCCCTCGACCAGCACACTCTGGGGCTCCGCAGCCCACCCCCAGCAGTTCAGAGAAGCTGCCTCTGAGCTGGACGGCCGGCCAACAGCTGAGGAGGCGATGCAGTGGGTCATGCCCAGGAAAAGGAGAGCATGCGAGGCCAGGAGGGATGGGAAAGGGGGAGGGAAACCAGCCATGCTGGGATGCATCTGGCCATGTGGGACCTCGGTGAGTTAGTGGGCAGCTGACTGAAGAGGGACGGTTGCTATCTCCGGGGCATGATGCATGTGCACACAGAGGGCTCTGAGTGCCGCCTCTGGCATGCGTGCCATAGATTCGCCACCACTGTCCTAGAAGATCCTATGAATCACTAGTGAGAGAATGGCCAGTATCCATTTCAAGTCATTTCATTTTTAAAGATGACAAAATAACTTAATTTTAATTAAATTAACTGTTTATGATTATTTGTCATATGGCATCCATTAACTATAAAACTGCAGGAATAAAGGAATCAGATTCCTTGTAATGTGAATCTGAGGAAATCTTCTCAAGAGACTTCCATGTAGCTTAAGAAAAATAAACTGCAGGATTATTACACTTCCAATCCAGTCAAGCTTCTTCCCAAGCTCTAAACCAGCGGTTCTCAACCTGTGGGTTGCGACTCCATTTGGGGTTGAACGACCATTTCACGGGGGTCACCAAACACCGCAGTCCGCCATTTTTTGGGGGGGTCGGCCATTTTTTCCCCCTTTGCCATGTGGGCCGTCGCGCATGCGCGATGCGGGCCCGCCATTTTTTTTTTGGTCGGCCATTTTTTTTGGTCGACCATTTTTTTTCCCTTTGCCATGCGGGTCGTCGCGCTGCGCATGCGCGATGCAGGCCTGCCATTTTTGAGGGGGGTCGGCCATTTTTTTTGGTCGGCCATTTTTTTCCCCTTTACGATGCGGGCCGTCGCGCCGCGCATGCGCGATGCGGGCCGTCGTGCTGCGCATGCGTGATGCGCCATGCATGCGCGGTGCGGGCCGGGGTCGAGCCCCGGAAAAGGTTGAGAACCGCTGCTCTAAACGAGTGTTTCCCAACCCTAGCAATTTCTAAATCTGTGGACTCCAAATCCCAGCAAGCTGATTATGGAATTCTGGGAGTGGAAGTCCCCAGAATTTACCAGTTGCTGAGGTCAGGAAACACTACTATAAACACACGACCCACATGTTGAAAAAATTTAATAGGCTACTGTTCCATTAATAAAAGGAGCTGGAGCTGCTTTAAAACTAAGGATATTAAAAACGAAATTTGGTTTCAATATAATATCAATACAATATAACTCTAGCAATTTAAAACACTTACTTTGCAGGATCTCAGAAGCAGTTTACTAGTGATCTCAGGTGTATAGTAACCATCAAACACAGAATAGTCAGCTGCAGGAAGCTTTTTCGTTGTTTTCAATCTGCCCTTGTAGTTTGCACTGTAGAAGTCACTATCGTATCTGGCAAAGCTGAAGATCCCCACCCCTTATCAAAACAAAAGGGAATTCAAATTAAAGCTGTACCAACAGGAGACTGCTGTATTAACCATATATACATATATATACTACACAAATTCAAAAGAATACTTCTAGTAGAGAAACCTTGCAGCCCACTTCTAAGCCCCAAGAGTTGTCACAAAACTGCAACTTTTAAAATGACAGGAGGAAGAAATTGTTAAATGTAATAGACTAATCAGGTTCCATATTTAATTCATGACTATTTATTTTAATTACATTTAAATTCAATTCAATCTTTGACATAACCAGTTTTTACTGCCTTTTTACTGCCTTTGGCACGATGCCAAAGCTAAGTGTTATCCTTGGCTTGGAAAAAGATCAAATATCTAAGTGTGTGGGGGGGGGGGAATCTTGCTGTTTCAGAGCAACAGTCTCTTTGTGTCTTGAAGTAAAGGTGTTTTCTCTTTCACCCCATCTGGATCAATTCAGCTGCAAAACAGTCTGTTCAGCAAGTGAGTTTAGAAAGGGCAGCAAAGTCCTCCAAAACACTTCGGCGCTGGAGCTTAGCACCACCCTTTTGGAAAGGCAGATCAGAAGAAATGGGAGAGGAGAAATGGAGCCCAAGTAAAGACTGAAAGGATCCTAATGACATCTCATGTATTCAGTTAATTGCCTCCTCTACACAGTTGGAAAAAAGTACTGGAATATGAGAAGTCCTTGGTGCTGTCTGAGCTTGGTTGTTTTCTTGCAGACATTGCATTACCCAAACCACTAACGTCATCACTGTACAGTGCACATCAAGAAGAGATTGGACAACCATTTGTCCGAAATGGTACAGGATTTTCCTGCATGAGCAGGGGATTGGACTAGAAGATCTCCAAAGTCCCTTCCAACTCTGTTATTCTGATAAATAACCAAACTCAGAGAGCACCAAGGCCCATTCATTTCAACTCTGAGCTACAAATATTCTCCTTTACTACCACCTCTTTTTGTGCAAGTAACCATTTCAGAGAAAAATGTGTCTTTTGTCAGGAAAATGGGGCTTGAGAAAGTATACCACCTCCCCAATAGTTTCATGTGCCCTTCCAAAATATTTTGTTTCCATAAACCAAGATATCCAATGTATGGCTATCAATACAAATGCTTTACTCCAAGGTGGCAAAGTAAAGGCTCCTACCGGTAGGCTTTATTATAAAAAGGCTTCATGTACAGTACTACCATTGCCCTCTTTTGGTCAATGGCAGTACAACATAACCCAATCCTTAAATATTCCTGGGCCTCAAGATAGAATGCCGCTGCTCATTAGGGTACCTGTCAGTTTTTATATGTGAATAGAACCCTTCTAGACTGCAAAGATGGTGGAAGATGATTCAGATAACCAGAGCTATGTTAGAACTCAATGCACTCTTCCAGCATTCTGAGACTGAGATTACACTAACATTTAAAGTGATTTACTTGTTTGTACTTTAGCATGCTAATCAATGTGCAAACCTTGTCAAGGTCAATTAATTACATGATCCTTGGGCTTGCCAGTAAAAGATGTATTTCTGCGTGGAAGATCTCTTCCCAAGATGCTGAGCACCGGTATCAGGCCAATCACACAGGAATGAAATGCGATGCCTGCATTTTCAGAATTCTTTCTATCCTAATTTCTGGCAAAACTGTGAAACTATGGATATACCAATGTGCAATCAAGAAAACGGCATGAATGCCTCCACGAAGCTAGCAGAAAATAAAACTGGACTGTGGATGTTACTTTTACTTTTTAACAGGGACCTACAACATTTGCACTACTGTTGCACTCTGATGCAGCCTGAAGTTACCAAAGCAGGATCTTGTTTCCACCTATTCCTCTTCTACACGGATAAACAAGGAATGCAAAAATATTGTTATGTTAACTCAAGGCACATTCAAGTGCACCTGAGTTAAAGGGAATCAGTCCCGTGATGCCTCAAGCAACAGGCTATGAACTCCTGCACAGAGTTGGCTTCTACTGAAAACTTGCAGATCCAGTTTTCTTGTAGTGCAAAGCCCCCCCCCCATTTGCACTTTCAGTATGATCACAACAGTTCTCAAGTAATTTTCTCTTTATATTCAGAGGTAATTCCATTTCATATGAACTGTGAAAAGATGATTGGCCAAGGTCATATTATAAGTCATCCTGAGAACTTGAAAGGAAGGCAACCACATACCTTCTGTTAAGGAGGCTTGTCCAAAGACAAAATTCCAAGAGTCCTTCGGGTAAAGATCTATCATGGTTATTCCCACAATGCAAAAAGCATCCTTTGGCTTTTTTTTCTTTAGGTAATTCAAGAGATACCCTATATGAAAAACAGGTATCAGTGTCTCTCCACAGAAGGCAGTAACTGCACAATCAAGAACTGCAGCCATAACAGTAATCCTGAAATAAGAGAGATATTAAGATAACCTCTCCAAGTTACATATCACAGAAACACAGGGAAAATAAGGACTATGAATTTAAACCTAATCATTTTGAATTTAGTTCCTTTAGAATGAATGTGAAATTTGCAGTTAAGCAACACATCTAAGCATGCTTCATTTGTTTTATGATGGGGTAATTTACCATATTTACCATGAATGTACAAAAGCACCAGCAAAAAAGAAGCATACAGCATTTCAACAGCAACACATTTTGTATTCATCAGATTTTGGTTTCAATCCTCAGCATCTTTAAATTAAAAGATTTAGGTAAGAGATGAAATGAAAGATCTCTGCTTCTGGTCAGGAGGAAAAAATATCTCTACTCACAGGAGGACAAATAGCAATAGCAAGAGCACTTAGACTTATATACCGCTTCACAGTGCTCTACAGCCCTCTCTAAGCGGTTTACAGAGTCAGCATATTGTCCCCCACAATCTGGGTCCTCATTTTACCAACCGTGGAAAGATGGAAGGCTGAGTCAACCTTGAGCCCCATCAGGATTGAACTGCCGAACTGCTGGCAGTCAGAACTAGCCTGCAATACTGCATTCTAACCACCGTGCCACCACGGCTCAAATACACAGACTTCTAGGCTGCTTAATAAATCTCATCATAGTGGGAGGAGGGATGAAGGGCTAACAAATCAAATGTTTACAAAAACTAACACCCAACGTTGAATGTATATGTTCTATAACTAATGCCTCTTAACATAACCTTATGACTAATGTTGTTTGCTTTAATATTGTTAAAGTAGACTGAATCTCTACCTCAGGATATGAAACTTTTACCTCAGGATCTCGGGTTGGGGACCATAAAAGATTGCACTAGTAATGGGATGAAGTCAATTCAGAAGCGCAAACGCACAATATGCGATAGACTAGATACAGTAGATAGACCATATATAAGAGAAACACCAATCAAACAAAATGTATTTGGAGTATACTTGAAGATGTAAGGGAGGAGGGGAGAACGTTTACTAAAACAGATGTTTACAAAGATTAATACCTAATGTTGTATGCTATGTTCTAGGATGATTGCTTAGCAATAGGATCTTATGTTTAATGTTGATCACATTAATATTGAAACAGATAGGGGAAACACCAATCAAAATAAAATGTAACAGGAGTATAGTTGAGGCTAGACGCGAGGAGTGGGGAAAAAGGCTTACTAACTCAGACATTTTCAAAGACTGATACTTAGTATTGTATACCAGGTGTCATGATGATTGCTGCATAATAGGTTTTTATGTTCAATGTTGATTGTTTTAATAAAAGAATTTTTATAAAAAAAATAAAAAAAATAAATAAATCTCATCATAGGATAGGGCAGGGGTAGGCAACCTCGGCTCTTTTATGACTCATGGGCTTCAACTCCCAGAATTCCTGAGTCAGCATGGCTGACTCGGGAATTCTGGGAGTTGAAGTCCATGAGTCATAAAAGAGCTGAGGTTGCCTTCCCCTGGGATAGGGTGTAGCTCAGCATGTCTATACAAAGCAAATAAGGGTACAATACTGACACAGAAGGTAGGTTTTAATAGCAACTCTAACCTATGATCAGTCAAGTTAGTCCTTCATTGAGCATCATCTTTTTTGACTTTTGATTACAATCAGTTACTCAAGATCTAAAATGTCAGCCTTTTGACTTGCCCAAGAAAATATTACAAAATTATTTATTTATATTTATTTATTAAGTTTATATGCTGCCCATCTCACCAATAAGACAACTCTGAGCACCTGAATACACCTGAAATTTACAATCCAGTTGAGAAAATTGATCAAAATCGCAAGAATGAATTAGTCTATCACAGTTTTGTCTATTCTTTGTACCTGCATGAATTTGCAGATTTTGTGTGTATTCATTGATTCGAAAAGCACAACCTGTGTGTGAAACAGGCATTGGGTCTAGGATCCTTACAGTCAGGCTGTAGTAAAATGCTTCACAGTAATCTCTCAGCCATTTCAAGTAGACATCTGTGCTAACTTTGGCATCTCCAAAAGAACCTAGGTTCAGAAAACATCAGTTTATAGCAGTTTTTTCCCTTCTATTTATAGGCAAATTTGTCATATAAATACAACAGTAAAATGTTAACTTTCCTTTGTAATTGTCTAGCTATACAATTCTGAGTAGAAACAATTAGCTTATTTTAAAAGAGAAGAAAAAAAGCCAAAGAATATTTAGTGAACAAAAATAGCATTGCAATATAAAGAGCAGCTATCATGATCCAGGGAAATGAAGGACCTTAACTACATGCCCACTTAGGTATATATTTTATTACTCCAAATAGGTTCTTTTGAATTTAAGCATGCACTGGGCTTTATGTTTTATTATCTTTGCTTTCTTAATTTCCATTAGATACAGTGTAAATCTGATCTCCTACATGTTGTGTTAGGAAGAGTCGGACTGCCTTAGCAACCTTCTCAAGTAGAAACTCATCCAACTCTATCACTTGTTGCCCTTGTAAGAATATGTAGGATGCATTTGTAGGAGTCTGTAGGATTCTTTAGCTCAAGCTATCAATTCAGAGAAAATTATCCTGAAAAACCAGCCTGATAATATCCAGGTTTGAATGACAATTATGCAAGTGGAAAGCTTGAAAACGCCTTTTTAATTAATTACTATGTAATGGCTCAATAAACATTTTCATAGCTGCTTCTTTAATATTACCAATGGGCTGGATGTAAATCTTTCTCTTCTGTGGGGTTGGCAAATTTCTGCAGGGGTCATGATAAAACTGTGAAAAATCCTGGGTGGGTTCTGGATGTGAAGAGATCCAGTCTGATTCAGAATGCAGAGTTATAGGCTTAAAAAGAGCACTGCCTGGTTGAAATGCTTCATTCAGCAAATGTTTCTCCTGGGGATCAAACTTTTCATAAAGCTTCAAAAGTTGTCTGTCCTTGGAGATCAGAGCTGTTTTCAATGTCTCCTCAGAATGCTTAATTACCTTCATCTGGTAACAAGAAACAAAGATGAATATTGGTTATGAAATCTGGCTCTTACATGCATTTTTATTTTAAACAGTTCCTCTTCGCAATCAGTTAAGTCTTGCAAATTCCTCTGATTCTTATTGCAAGCAGATAAGTAAGAAGCCAAGGCCTGGGCATGCAGCATAGGTATATTCAGCAAGGATCATGTCCTACCCATGCAACAATCAACTTCTCCATTCTCTTCCTATTTCTGTACCAACTATTACTGTATTTCATAACCAACTTCTGCTTTCCAACAAGATCACCATGGGAAAGATTTGCTGTAAGCTGTCTTCAGTCTAGTTCCTGAATTAGTTCACTGATCACAACTTTTTTAAAAATCCAGTAGATGCAATGTTGGTCTGAGGTTTATTGTCGACTAGGATCCAGATGATTCTCATATAAGGCATAATTCATAACAACTTTAATCTCTGTGGTACATAAAATTTATGTATTATTTGAGTCCCTGATTCATTGCATCTAACATTTTCCCCTCAATTATGCTAATCTGGAACATCTACAAACATTAAACTGCAGAAAGGATTAATGGAGCAGTTTTCCATTTTCTATCATTAGTGGACAGATCGTGTATTTTTCATTTAAAAATGATGTGGTTACATTGTGAAGTGACTGTTATGGAGACTCTTTTATTCTTTTTAAGATTGTGTTCTGCCATCTTTTGCTCAACCCACATCTCAAAGTACAACATTTAGTTATTAGATTTTATCCCATCTTTCCGTCAAGAATTCAAGATGGCATACATTGAACTCTGTCCTCCTACTTTTCCCCAGATCAACTTGGTAAGTTACGCTGGGCTGGGAGAAGGAGAAAAAGTGTTCTAGTCACCTAGCGAGTTTCCACTGATAACAGTAGCTTGAACTAGGTTTCCCTGGTACCAATCTACTATGAGGTATATGTAGCATACACATGTGGTTAGATGGAATTTATGAGATCCTTAAAAAGAGAAAGAATGAATTAAGGCATCTAAAAAATAGAAACAGTATCTTTCCTTTTCTTTGTTTCATTTCATACATTAATGTCTTTGTTTTACTATTTCTTATTCTTTTTCTGCACTTTGCATATAATTTCTTCTTCCAAAAGAGATCATGATGAATATGAATGCATGTCCTGCATTTATATACTAATAAATCTTGAAAATAACATGTTTCCACTTTTCACTGCACATCGATGGCACCCACAAACAATTTTCAACAGGCTGGGAAAGCTAGAATAATGATATTACTTGTCCAAGACTTGAGAATCTCTAATGTCTTTCTTTCTAAAAATAACACACAAATATAATACCATATTCCATACCAGACATCATATCATACCATGTTTTTGAAAGTCCTCTCAGTTTCAAAAATTACCTGTCATATGGGAACAGATTCCTAAAAAGATTGCTTTTCAATCTAATCTCATAGAGATTGGGAAGCAAATTAGATCTTTCTAATTTAACTAAGAAAATATAATTTAAGAAAACCTGTTCTTCAGCTAAATTTTTAGAACCTGTTTCAAAAGGTATTCTTGTACAACATATTTCCAAAACTGTTTTAAAAGTTTTGAAAGAGTCACAAAAGTTTTTAGTAACTTTTATCAATAATTCTACAGAATATATATTTGCAAAGCATATATACAGGATAGCAGGCAGAATTATAATCTTTGGCTATTTTTCCTACATAACCATAAACACATTCTAGGAGATTATAATTTATTGGGAACAGGTTTCATGTTTGTACATTCACGTTTGCATATTCATAAAGGTGAGTTTGTTTTTACATTCATTTTCCGAAATTTCACTGTATTCTGGAAAAAAATTGACAATTTAATTGGATAACCTAGCAGCCAAAAAAATTACTGAGTTTGTATTTTGGAGTTCCAGAAAGCAAAGTACGGGTAGTAAGACATTTATTAAAACTTGCTTTAACATATTCCTCTCAATTAGGCTAGTATATCAAATCCTCTCAATTCCACGATAAGCAACCCATTGTTTAAGAGGTTGGAGATGCAGTTTAATATTAGCCCCCATTTTCCACCAACAGCCTGTTCCACTTGCACTCTCTCCAGCACCTCCCTAATCGTCAGGTGCAATTTATGGATGACAGGGTATCACAAAGGAGTTCAGCAAATAAAGGCACCTCTACTTTGAGCTTGATTTCAGGTGAGCATCTGGACACATCCAGGTAATTATCCTGGCAATGCTGTGAAAATGATTTGCCACTGCCATATTGAAGGATTTTGTTGTTGTTCAGTTTCTCAATTTGGTCTACAGTCCTGCCAGTGGGCTAGGATTTCCCATGTCAGAAAGGGTAACTAGCTCCGATCCGGCTTACCATTATTACGTTCCTGAAATCCTCTATGTTTACCAAGGTAGCTTACCACCTAAGACAAGAAAGCCTTCCACTCCCCCCATTTACTCACGTCTGTCTTAAATCTCCATGTTACGTATATCTATTGGTCAATTTCTGTAGTGATTTAATATAGAAACAACATACTGCGACGGGGATAATTTGATCTTCAACGTAAGCTCACATCCCGGAAGAGAGAGCCAACTTTATTCTGAAATGGCGCCCAAATCAGGCTATCCCCTGCCTGCTGCAGCTGACTAATCCCCATCTTCCAGGAAGCAGCCGCTCCCTCGCCCCCGTTGACGCCGCCCAAAGTGCACGCGCCCCTCTCACTGCACGGGGCTGCTGTTATTGCTGTCACTGTTGATAACGCACGCATCGGCCGGCCTACCGCTTCCATGCCTCCGTTGCTAGGCCACCGATCCCGCCGCCCCCCCCCCGCAGTCTCAACGGAAGCAGGTTGGCGCCTTGAGAGCAGAGGGCGGTGCTGGAAAAGCCCCAGCCGGGCGGGGGAGCATGCGCGCTCTCTCCTCGAGGAATTTCTTTCCTAACGCCCGTACTTCTCTGTCGCCAGAGCACGTGTGAAGGCTCTCGCGGGCTCACCTCAGGAGAGGCGCTGCCCACGCGGGAGGTTGGGGCGTCTCGTCGTCTGCGTTGTGTGCCGTAGAGGCGAAGGCGCGAGGCGGCCGGGGGGTTTTAACGTGCCGGTTTGTGTTGCTTTATCTGCCACTGTGACATTGGGCGTGTCGCTAGAGAACTGCGGCATGACAGCCGAAGTATTTTGTGGTCCGTAGCAGAGCATGATGGCGTGCTCTATTGGCATGACATGCTCGCTGAAGGTTTAGTAAGTTAACCCTATTTTGTACATTTTTCACGACGCGGAACTAATAAACGAATCCTGGAAGATGGGTGTGCCCGGTGGGTTTAAAAAAAAAAACTAGTCCAGGGCTTCCTCTGAATCCAAAAAGTAACATGAAGTCAATAAGCTGCAATTAAAAATGTGCAAAGGTAGCCAGCATCTCTATGAAGAAAGTGTCTCGACGTTACGCTCGCCACCCAAGCAGCAGCACTAGGCAGAGTCCCGCCAAAAGTTTGTGGGAGTCAGCTGCAGACTTGTATGAATAGCACTGTAAATGAAAGCTTTGCTGCAACCACACACCACTACTTTCGGATTCCGGGAAGCCTTCGTACAGACTACACACAAATGGCTCTGTATACACACATTGGCAGGGATGTCTCTTGATGCCAGAATGCAACATCTGAAGTGGGGCTGTTCATGCAGCGAACTGTAGCAGGCAGGAATGGGGCTGTGCTTTTACTTGCCAAAATTACTTTGGTTAGACTGCACACAGTAGCAAACAATGGCGAGTTTCTATAGCAGGGGTTCTCAACCTTGGCAACTTTAAGACTTGTGGACTTCAACTCCCAGAATTCCTCAGCCAGCTTTGCTGGGAGTTGAAGTCCACAAGTCTTAAAGTTGCCAAGGTTGAGAACCCCTGTTCTATAGTTTGTTGAGCTTAACTGTGGCTGGCTACTTTGTAGCTCGATCTGTTGTGTGAACTAAATCTCTGGTTTTGGTTCTGTAAATTAACCCAAGCATTTGGATTAGTATTATTTAGGGCAGGGGTCTTCAAACTTGGCCCTTTTATGACTTGTGGACTTCAGTTCCCAGAATTCCTCAGCCAGGCATGCTTGCTGAGGAATTCTGGGAGTTGAAGTCCACAAGTCATAAAAGGGCCAAGTTTGAAGGCCCCTGATTTAGCCCATATACGGGTAGTCTTTGACAGCCATTCATTTAGTGACCATCTGAGGTTACAACAGCACTGAAAAAAGTGACAAACTATTTTTTCACATCTATGACCATTGCAGCATTCCTATGGTTGTAAGAGGGGGACTATCTGTATTTAGTGAAGAAGGGATGTTCCTTAACAGAGCTGACAGAACAGCTGACAATAGTATATATTACAATGAGCAGCTAATGTTTTGACACTCACACACTCACACACATACATATCAAAGCAACATAGCAAATTGATTAGAATTTTAAAAGAGCATATAATGAGGGCTCTTCCCATTACAATTGATACCAATGACATATATCAATATTTTGATTGCCAAATCTGGGAATAACTGCCCCAGTTAAGTTAGTGTACAGTACAAAGATGGGAGCATATGGATGAATACTAGAGTATTCTGAATTTTATATAAGACTTCATTCATATTCATTAGAACATTAGCTTTTGGAAACAGAAATGAATGTATTAATATATGCTAGCTAGATGGCAGCCACATACAGTGAGGGAAAAAGGTATTTGATCCCCTGCTGATTTTGTACGTTTGCCCACTGACAGAAATGATCAGTCTATAATTTTAATGGTAGGTTTATTTTAACAATGACAGAATAACAACAAAAAAATCCAGACACATGCATTTCAAAAAAGTTATAAATTCACTTGCATGTTAATGAGTGAAATAAGTAGTTGATCTCTTATCAGCAAGATTTCTGGGTCCCAGGTGTCTTTTATACAGGTAACTAGCTGAGATTAGAAGCACTCTCTTAAGGGGAGTGCTCCTAATCTCAGCTTGTTACTTGTATAAAAGACACCTGTCCACAGAAGTAATCAGATTCCAAACTCTCCATCATGGCCAAGACCAAAGAGCTGTCCAAGGATGTCAGGGACAAGATTGTAGACCTACACAAGAGTGGAATGGGCTACAAACTATCGCCAAGCAGCTTGGTGAGAATGTGACAACAGTTGGTACGATTACGTATTCGCAAATGGAAGAAACACAAAATAACTGTCAATCTCCCTTGGTCTGGGGCTCCATGCAAGATCTCACCTTGTGGAGTTTCAATGATCATGAGAACGGTGAGGAATCAGCCCAGAACTACATGGGAGGATCTTGTCAATGATATTAAGGCAGCTGGGACCACAGTCATCAAGAAAACAATTGGTAACACACTACGCTGTGAAGGACAAATTCTGCAGCATCCGCAAGATCCCCCTGCTCAAGAAAGCACACGTGCAGGCCCATCTGAAGTTTGCCAATGAACTTCTGAATGATTCAGAGGAGAGCTGGGTGAAAGTGTTGTGGTCAAATGAGACCAAAATCGAGGTCTTTGGCATCAATTCAACTCACCATGTTAGGAGGAGGAGGAATGCTGCCTTTGACCCCAAGAACACCATCCCCACTGTCAAACATGGAGGTGGAAATATTATGTTTTGGGGGTGTTTTTCTGCTAAGGGGACAGGACAACTTCACCACATCAAAGGGATGATAGACGGGGCCATGCACCATCAAATCTTGCATGAGAACCTCCTTCCATCAACCAGCGCATTGAAAATGGGTCGTGGATGGGTATTCCAGCATGACATGACCCAAAACACACAGCCAATACAACAAAGGAGTAGCTCAAGAAGAAGCACATTAAGGTCCTGGAGTGGCCTAGCCAGTCTCCATATCTTAATCCCATAGAAAATCTGTGGAGGGAGCTGAAGGTTCGAGCTGCCAAATGTCAGCCTCAAAACCTTAGTGACTTGGAGAGGATCTGCAAAGAGGAGTGGGACAAAATCCCTCCTGAGATGTGTGCAAACCTGGTGGCCAACTACAAGAAATGTCTGATCTCTGTGATTGCCAACAAGGATTTTGCCACCAAGTACTACGGTAAGTCATGTTTTGCAAAGGGGTCAAATACTTATTTCACTCATTAAAATGCAAATCAATTTATAACTTGTTTGAAGTGCGTTTTTCTGGATTCTTTTGTTGTTATTCTGTCTCTCACTGTTAAAATAAACCTATTGTTAAAATTATAGATTGATCATTTGTCAGTGGGCAAACGTATAAAATCAAATACTTTTTTTCTTCACTAAGTATGGAACAAAGTTGTTTGAAATAGCTAGTATGTTGGCAAGCCTTGATGCTGTGTCCTAATTTACCTGGATTTTGTATTTTATATATATTTATACACATTTCCAGACACACCATTGTGACAATTTTTAAAGTTAAACAGACTGTGATGCAGAGCCTGCCAGAATTTTACACTAATCATGTGTTGGAATATTACAAAACCACAAAATGTGTTCCATGTTTATTTTTGTTCAGACGAAGCCTTGTCTGCCTGTAAGAGTATGTAGCATCAACATTGTTCATAATGTAGTTTTAGAAATGCTATAATAATCTTATAACTTTTATAAATATATATTGTATTTATACTTCATAATTTGTGATTTTATGTTTTACTTTTTTGTAATTGCTGTTATTTATTTGAGGGTTTCATGATTGTTGCTTGTCTCTGTAGGTATTTTAATATACAGTACCAAGGATGTTTTAAATGTTTTGCTATATTATATACTATGTAAGCCACCAAGGGTTGACAGATATATAATGGGCGAGTGCATATTATTTCTAACAGTAGAACAAAAATCAAATTAAATCAGCTTGTAACATTGCAAGCAATATATTCAGTATTTTAGAATGCCTATTGTTAAACAAGTCTCATTTAAAAAAATGTTTCCCGTGATACATACCCAGAGAAGGAAAGCAGAGATTGTATCTGTTATTCGCATTAAAACAATGACATTTTAAATTGAGTTTGCAGTTACTATAATGTGATACATAAGAAGAAAAAAAACAAAATCTCCACTCTTGGAGCTACTAAAACAAGTGGTATACAACACAATACCTTTCCAGAATGGCTGTTTAAACCAGACTGACATTAAGAGTCAATGAGGTATCTTAGTTCCTTTAGCCTAGGAAAAGTGGCAAGAAAGGCAGCTTTTCTGTTATTTACAAGTGCTGTAGAGATTTGTTAACATGAAAGAAAACATTAAGGGAAATAGGAATATGTTGTTCTGCTTTTGGCACTAGGGATTGGCTACTAAATTATGTTATTCATTTAAGTATGTTATAGGTAATGAATACTATTGTATTTGCATTATTTGTCTTGATTTGAAATTTTATGTGTAGATAAAAGTAGATGGATAAAAAATTAATGCAAATGAACTTAATGCCAGTAAGTTTTAAAAGTCAAAAAAGATTGGTGGATTTTTCTGGTGGCTAGAGGTTGGCCTTCAAATAAGTTTGCTTCAGTCATTTTGCCTGGAATTGGCGATTTTTCCATGTGTCATGTCATTGTGCAATAAGAGAAGGAAAACTGAAGAAATTTTGCTCAACACAGGCAAGACTTCTAGGTGTGTAGAAATAACTTAGGATCAATCACATAGATGGCATTGCATAAAAGATCAAAATCTCTTTCCTAATATATTCTGTTCATATTGTGTTCAAGCTCCTCTTTTTTAGGTTAAGATTGAAAACATTTAACTTGATTCATATATGTATTTACCATAAAAAGGTGGTTTGCTTTATGCAGGTTACCATGTGGTATAAACCAGAACAGCAACTGTTTATTCATGTCTGTGAATCGGCATTTAAAACACAAGGTTCAAAAAGAGACTGCAAACAATGACTTATTTTAAGTGGAGAAAAACTAATTGAGCAAGATTGTAGTTTTGAGGCTATTTAGTTAAACACTGAAATCCTACTTAGCACAGAAAGCGTAATTGTTGTTCTCTTTGTTTGCATTTAATTTCTTTCAGTTAATATTTCTATACATTAACACCTAAAGTGTTTACTTGTGAATTATGCAAAGTTGATTCCTTAATCTTTGCAAAAGCACTACAGCATACCACAAAACAAATCACATTTAGTGGATAGCTTAATTAAAGTTTATTTAAATCTAGGTGGTCAAAAATGATTGTACTGAGAACTAATTAAAAACACTTCTAAAGTACAAAAATACAGGCTTCATGAGGATGTATATTGTTTATTTACTGTCAGTAATTTACTTTACACAAGGCAATATTAATGGCTTGAACACTTGCAAATTATGTACAGAGAACAATGTACAACTAAATGAAGCTTTCATCTTTTAGTAATCAAACCATTTTAAATGATGCATTTGAAGACTTTCTTTAGAAATAATTTATTGCCAACCATGGACAAAAAGGGATGGGGCAAATTTACAAAGTAGTAGATTCTCTTCTTCCCTAGAAAGTTACAGAAGATACTTATATTTCAAAACTATAGTCATAAAACATCCCTCATTTATACAAAAGTAATACGAATCATGGTTTCATTAAAGATTCTGTGGGGTCATTACAAAATATGTTTCACAAACAACTTTATAGCACATAACTTGTTGCTGCTGTTGAAGAAAATGAAAGCAGTTTTAAATAATTGGCAATTGTCTGCTTTCAAGTATAAGATAAACAAAACTGCCAAGGACACAATTGCAGTGCTGTATATTTTAACCTGATTTTAAAATAAGACTAAGTTGTGGTACCATCAATCGGAAGTTCTTAATTGCTTTTTGAACAGATGACCATAATACACACAAAATCTAACCAACAGCTTAAGAAGAACTTTGTTATTGTTACCTCGATTTAAATTTATTCTTTAAAATAGGGCCAAACAATATATGGTTGTTTGATGTTGAACATTAGTTTTTAGCAATGCAAGCTAACATAACCAGTTAGGAAGGATAACTGCACTTGCAGTTCAGCAACATTTGTAGAAATACAGTGTCCAGTTCTGTTCAAAACTGAGCCAAATTTAAGTTGAGAGAAAAGCATCTGCCAGACGATGGTCACAGAGCATCAGGACGATCCTTCCAGTGTCTTTCTTTTGTCAAAAGTTGTATTCAAACTATTCTTTGGCATTATCAGTACAAGAAATTGGGAATGAGGCAAAGCTCCATTCTATCCTGTATTTTCACCTATTTCACAGTGAGAAAATAGAGGGTTTTCCAAGCCTTGAGGAATGGTTCACTGTATTGAGTTTCTGCAAAATAAGGCACAAGGCTAAATATGATGTTTATTTAAAAAATGACCTGGTTTAAAGTTTAAAGAAATTAAGTATGCAAGAACTTAAATACCCCTACTTTAGATTTTAAAATAGTGAATTTTATAAAAATCTAAAATACGAAAAAGGTCAGTTGTTTTGAAGTCAAAAGTAGATATTTTTTAAAAAGTCCTCATGAATTTGAAAAACTATAACACCAAATAAAAAGAATTTTTTTAAAATGTTTGTAAAAAAATGTTTCTATGAAGGCCTCTGGCAACAAAGAGTTGTACTTGAGAAAAGTAAGCCACTCTTGTTAGCAAGAATGTTTTAACTTGTTTTATTTTAGACTACAGAACACATTAAGAATGATATAAAAAAAATACCAGACACCCAATAGGGAACATTAAAGTCTGTACCCAACAATGTTTAAAGCCCATGAACCCATTATAGCAGTGTTTCTCAACCTTGACAATTTTAAGGCATGTGGACTTCAACTCCCAGAATTCCACAGCCAGCATTGCTGGCTATGGAATTCTGGGAGTTGAAGTCCACATGCCTTAAAATTGTCAAGGTTGAGAAACACTGCATTATAGTAATAGGACAAGAAGAAAAAGAAAAAAACAGCAATGAACTAAAGGGATCCTCAGGTTTGCCAGCTGGTGATTTAACTGTTGCAACCTTGACTCAATCTCTCTCACCAAAGGTTTTACTACAGCATTTCACTTATCCAACACAGTTTATCCTTCCAATAATTCTTTTAAAAAAAATCAAAAAGTCCATGATAAATTGAGGGGAGAAATGCCTGGGAAAAGAACTCTTTTTCCTACCAATTCTGCCACTCTCAAAATCTGTCCATATAACTGATGGGGAGAGAAGCAGATCTGCGTAAGAAGAGAAAACCACCCTTTCCTATCATTAAAATTGTAGTCCCTTACAGCTACTTAAAATACATGTAAGTCCATATGCATGAAATATATTGAGATTTATAATGATTGCTTATGTTAATGTGTTCCACAGTTGCTTATTTTTATTTCCAGAATAAAACATTACCTTAACAAATTTCTTCACTGTCCTCTAAGAGTCATTTTTCTGGAATACAAAGGAAAATTGATACTCTAAGCAGTACTCTGTCAGTAGAGTTATAAAATTGATCTTTCATTTTTGTATGTATAGTTTTATTTACCAACTTCTGATGATTTTAACTGCAAGATAGTAATTTAGAAAGTCTATATTTAAAAGGTCTTACAAAAAACCATTCACTTCCCTCATCTCATTTTGTTTCATCCTAGAATTTTGAAGGTCCTGATTATATTGGCTTTGTACTCTTTAGCAAAAATGCAAAGATCATTTATTTGCACTCAGTTGTCTGTTATGATTTTGAAGCCCTTTTTTCTCCAACCAGTTAAACTGGTATTCACTGTAAGGCCACTATCACTTTTAAAAAAAAACAAGAGGCACTTTAGATTATAAGATACTGCATCAATTAACCATTTACTGGTACTGGACTAGGCCAATTACTGTTAAAGCATTTAATTGGCACACAAATTTAATTATCCTAGTCTAATGAATGGCAAAAACTAATTGTTTTTCAAAATTATAAAAACATTGGATTCCTTTTACAAAAACTACAGAATAGTTGGGTTTCTTTTAGAACAATGACTAAGTTTGGCCTGTGTAACAAATGAAACAAAAGAGGGAAATTTGCTAATTGTTTTTGTTCTTAAGCAAAGTAAATATATTTTATTGCATTAGACATTAGAACCCAAGTGTCAATCCCTTTTATAAATATACTCTTTAAAGCTCAATATGGTAAAATCTAGGATAAAATGTATAATTAAAGATATTCAGAATTACAGGTGACACTGGCTTTTGACCAATACCAAAGCATCAATGAAGCTATTATTTTTACAGAATATTTCATTGCAAATTTGTCTTCAAAATGTGTAACTGAGCCAGAAAGTGAAATCTTTTTTAATTTTACCCTTTTTAATGTGTCATTTGTCTGATATCATTCAGCTACTTTACATTTTAATTCAATTTTAGGTTTTTTTGGCTAATATAATGGCCACTACTGTGTCACCTACAGCTGTATATACCGAGTGTGTTAGCCTTCTTTAATAAGCTACATTTGACATCTATAAACTGAATTATGTTTGGGAAAAATAAATCTTGTGCTTGGCTTCCACCATTATCCAATTCACAATATCTTAGTAAATGAAAAAAGGAGTATTTTCAGACAATGGCTTATTTATGGCAACTGAGAAGGACTCTCAAAGCTGCAGGAAGCAGCTTTTTTGTTTAAGTTAACTGAGGCCCAAATTGTAAAATCATGGGGTTCTGTCAAATTGTATGATGTAGCAAAAACTAATCAAGACCAAGAATTCCTATGCATGATTCATTTTGACTGAAATACTCAGTGGCAATTTTTTTTCTGGTACCATCTAAAAGCACTCTCTATTGGCATGGAAGCAGAAGTGCATTTGTAAACTTGAAATATAGGTTAATTATTTGACAAAGCAAAGCCATTTACCATATACAACAATTGGTGGTAGTTGTCTGAGTTAGGAAAACTCTTCAATAGCTCTCTTAAATTCCAACCAGTTCAAAGAACTTTGCATGTTTCCAAATAATTTCTTTCAAGCACATATCTACAAGTTAATAGTTCAGGCTTTATAGTTGAAAAAGACAGAATAATTTAAAACCTGGGGTTAGCTTTAAAAAAAAGTCTTAAAAGTTAAAACTGATTCAAGATAATGAACAGGAAAATATTCTGATTTTAAGAGAAATTGGCAATAAGAACAGCAGCAGCTTTTACCCACACATCATGAGGTCTGACAAGACCAGGTTTACTTTTTAAACTCCTGCTGTAAACTATTAACACAAATCAGTCTTTTCAACATCACTGTAGCATGAGCTGCTTGAGGTTGTCGTGAAGGATGGTATCTTTGACATCACGGAATACCAGACGAATATTTTCTGTATTAATAGCAGTGGTGAAATGGTGGTATAAGGGCTTCTGTTGCTGGTCTCGGCGTTTGGTACGAAAACAATCCACCAGGAATTTTTGGACATCCGTTAAGTTGTGAGGATCCCCCTCAAACTCTGGGAAATAGTCTTTGATACTCACTTTTTGCACTTTTTCTTCAAGCAAGTCTGTCTTGTTTAGGAAGAGAATGATGGATACATTACTGAAAACCCGATTGTTGACTATAGTTTCAAAAATGTTCAAAGATTCTGTAAGGCGATTTGTTAGCCGGTCTTCCATAAGTACCTGATCAAATTCACTTGATGAAACCAGGAATAGTATTGAAGTGACACTATCAAAGCACTCAAACCAACGTTTTCTTTCTGACCTCTGGCCACCTACATCAACCATCTTGAAGGGAACATTTTTAATTTCAAAATCGTACTCGTGTATTCCTTTTGTAGGTCTTCGTGCTAGCAGAATATCTTGCTGGGAGGGAAGATAATCCTGGGGGGAAATAATCTTGAGTTGTTAATACAACTACTGAAAAATAAAATAAATAATCTTACAGTTGAAAAAAATATTACATTTTAAGAAACCACAGAATGATTGTATCAAATGCAATATCAAAAGTTAAAATGATAAGAGTAAGCTTTTAAGCAAACTAAGAGTGAAATTCCTTATTTTAGATTCCTGCTTTATTGAGGCAAGTGTTGGTACCAAGTAATATAAGAATGTAAAGCAACGCGTAACATTAAAGTCCATGAAAGCAAAAATTTCATTGTTCCTTGAAAAATGAGTAATCTACTTCAACTGTGTCACCTTAACATAATACTTTTAATAAGGGTATTTTCATGAGAAAAGCATTGCATACATAAATAGCATTTTTACATGCTAAATAATGATAATAGAACATATTGGATCTCTCATTTCCATGCTTTAGACCTTTCTGCCATTGATAACTGATGAAGATATAAATTTCTAAGAGCATGTGTAATATATTATTATTATTTATTATTATTTATTTAATTTCTATGCCGCCCTATTCCGGAGAACTCAGGGCGGCTCACATATACCCAGGTATTAGATCTAACTGGATACTAGCTAAAATGAGACCATTAACCAAAGTTAATAATCTTTTTAAATTCCTAAATTAGTAACTCTTAGGAAGTAGATGGGGCGTTGTCTTACCTGAACGCCTTTCTCAGCACGGAGATGGAGAAGCCACCCATGGGTTATGACTGTATTCCTGCCCTATCAAATCAAGTCATCCAAAGCTGCCACGCCCCCTTCCTGGACCTTATCCCCAGGTTTGACGCTAGCGTAGCCCTTGAATGACTGTGCGACATCGTGGCTCCTTCTACTATGCTAATCCTAGGCCTATCTGGCCTACCAGGGTGGGGGTGGCTTCTCCATCTCCGTGCTGAGAAAGGCGTTCAGGTAAGACAACGCCCCTTCTCCAGCACTGGGAGATGGAGAATCCACCCATGGGACCTACCAAAGCCTACTGTCCCTAAGGGTGGGCAATAGACTGGTCCGGTGTGGCACTTTGGCGAATAACCTGTTGGATAATTCTCCGGCCAAAGGCGCCTTCGGCCGAGGCAAACTTATCGATCTTGTAGTTTCTAATGAAAGGGACTGGTGTAGTCCATGTGGCTGCCCTGCATACCTCCTCGATGGATGCCTGTGTGTCCCAGGCCGTGGAGGTAGCTGCACTTCGTGTGGAGTGTGCCGTGATCCCTCTTGGGACTGGCAAGGCTTCCGCCTGATACGCCCCGGCTATACACGCCCTGATCCACCTGCCAATTGTGGAGGAGGATGCTTTCTGACCCCTATAAGAGGGGTGGAACGATATGAACAGAGCCTCGGACCTACGGAATTCCGCTGTACGGGCAATGTAGCGCTTTAGCGCCCTACGTACGTCGAGGCTGTGCCACTGTCGCTCCCTATCGTTAGACGGATTGGGGCAAAAATCCGGTAGTACTATGTCCTGCGACCTATGGAATAGGGAATTTACCTTCGGGATGAAGGTGGGGTCCAGGCGCAGGGTCACCCTATCCTAATGGAAGACGCACAAGTCTCCCCTGACTGAGAGCGCAGCTAATTCGGAGATGCGTCGTGCGGATGTGATCGCCACTAGGAACGCCACCTTGTGGGACAGGTAGCGCACGTCGCATGTCGCTAGGGGTTCGAAGGGCCGCTGCGTGAGGGCCTGGAGGACCCGTGGTAGCTTCCATGAGGGGTACCTGTGTACCGTGGGTGGTCTGGCGTTGGAGGCTCCTTTTAAGAAGGACCTGATACGGGGATGGCGACTCAGGGTCTCTGCGGAGTCGCATGTGAGTACCGTTGCCAGGGCTGCCACTTGTCTGCGCAGTGTGTTTGGGGCCAAGCCCCTGTTGAGTCCGGCTAGCAAGTAGTCCAGAATATGGGCGATTGTGAGCTCCCCAAGCGACAGCCGTCGCCTGGAGCACCACAATTGGAAGTTTTTCCACGAGGCATCATAGATGCGGTTGGTGGAGGGACGGCGGGAGGTCTGTATTATTGCTATGACCCCCGGGGAACAGAGTTCCTCCGTCAGGATCGAGCGCTCAAGTGCCAGGCGGCTAACTGGAGCCACTGGGGATCTGGGTGGTGAATGGCTCCCTGACTGAGTGCCACCCGTTCCGGGGGAATTCTCCAGGGTTCCGCCCGGGAGAGACTCACCAGGTCGGCGAACCATGGTCTCCTTGGCCAATGGGGGGCCACTAGGAGTACCACTGCCCGTTCCCTGATGATCTTGCGTATCACTGCTGGGAGGAGGGGCAGGGGGGGAAGGCGTAAAGAAGACCCTGTGGCCACGGGCTCCGGAGGGCGTCTGTTTGTTCCGCCCTCCTGTCGTGGAAACGGGAAAAGAATCGGGGCAGCTGGGCGTTGTGTGGGGAAGCAAAGAGGTCCACCTGTGGCAAGCCAAATCGGTGGCAGATCTCTTTGAAGATCCTCGGGTGAAGTCGCCACTCTGAGTGGTCTACTATTGTTCTGCTCAGGAAGTCGGCCTGAGTGTTCGCTTCCCCTGATATGTGGTCGGCCCTGATGGAAGCTAGGTTGTGTTCTGCCCAGGTCCCCAGGAGGAGAGCCTCTGCCATGAGGTTCTGGGACCGAGTGCCCCCCTGACGGTTTACGTGAGCCTTGGCTGTCACGTTGTCGGTGAGGACCAGGACGTGTTGTCGTGCCACTTGATCCTGGAAGTGACGGAGGGCCAGGTGGATGGCCCGTAACTCGAGCCAATTGATGCTGTGGCAGAGGTCCGCACTGGACCACCGGCCCTGTGCCCACTGTGACTGTATGTGTGCTCCCCAGCCGAAGAGGCTGGCGTCCGTGGTGAGTACTATGCGGTCCGGCTCCCTGAAGTCTGACCCTTTGCTTATGGCTGGTGATAGCCACCATCTGAGGGAATGTAGTACCTTTGGCGGGAGGCGAACTCTCTGTGGTGAGGCGCTGAGATTTTGCTTCTGGAAAGGCAACAGGAACCATTGAAGTTCCCTGGAGTGAAGCCTGGCCCAAGGCACTATTGCGATGGCCGAAATCATCTTCCCTAGCAGTTGGGATAGGCTGGCCAACGTTACTGATCGACTCCTGCGAATCTGGAGGATCAAGCTCCTTATGCTTTCCCGGCGTTCCTGGGATAGGTAGACCCGGCACTCTACGGTGTCTATGATGGCGCCGAGGTGGAGTAACCTTGTTGAGGGGATTAGGTGACTTTTGGGAAAATTTACGGAGAACCTGTGGCTTTGGAGTAGTCCTACCACCGTCTGCAGGTCCGACTCGGCGGCCTGGGTGGACGCGGACTGAATTAGAATGTCGTCCAGGTAGCACTGGACTCTGATCGGCACCATCCGTAGACTGGCTGCTAGGGCTGCCAGGATCTTGGTGAAGACCCTTGGGGCGGAGGACAGGCCGAATGGGAGCGCCCTGTACTGAAAGTGGCGCCCCCTGTAGGCGAACCGGAGGAACCGTCGGTGGGCCAGAGAGATTGGGATGTGGAGGTACGCCTCCGTGAGATCGACAGATGTCAGGAGGTCTCCCTTTCTGATGCTTCCCAAGATTGATCGGAGCGTTTGCATCTTGAATTTGTGGTATGCCAAGTGATAATTTAGTCCCTTGAGGTCTAGTATGGCTCTCCATCCCCCTGATGCCTTTTGGACTACGAAAAGGATGGAGTAGAATCCCTGACCTCTCTGGTCCAGCGGAACCGGTTCCACGGCCCGTATGTGGAGTAAATGGTTTACTGCCTCGTCCATCAACCTCCTTCTTATTCGGTTGCGAGGGTTTGGACAAGGGAGGAACCGGTTTGGGGGGGTGGTGACGAATTCTAGGAAGAGTCCCTGGCGGATGATGTTGAGAACCCATGCGTCTGTGGTGGTGACCTCCCACTGGTGGACGAACAGGGAGAGTCTGCCCCCGATGGGAGGACCTGATGAGGTGTCATTTTGATCGTCGGAAGGGCCTGTTGGAGCCTCGAAAGGGCCGCTTGCCCTGCGGCTGTTGTCTTGGTCTGGGGCTTTGCCTGTCTGCCTGTCTGTCCTGCCTGTCCTGCCTGGCCGGGAAGGCCTGAGATGCCTGGTACTGGTTGTACCTGGCTCCGGCCCGAAAGGGCTGCCGCCGTGGGTAGGCTCCAGGGCGTCTGTCCACTCTCCTAAAAACGTGTTTTAGGACCCTGCGTTTGTCCTTGTTCTCTGTTGTATAGGGGTTCAGGGCGTCCCCGAACAACTTTCCCCCTTGGTATGGCGCTGCTGCGAGTTTCCACTTGGACCTAACGTCTGCCTGCCAATGTTTCAGCCAGAGCAAACGTCTGCCAGTGATGTTGGAAGCCATAGCTCTGGATGAGAACCGGGCGGCCTGGAGGGTTGCGTCTGCCGCGTACTCTGCGGCCGCCACCATCTTACTGAGGTCCTGTTGTGTGCGGAAGTCTTCTACAGGGATCTTACCCTGGAGCTCCTGGAGCCAACCGTGGGCGGCCCTGATGAAGAATGAAGCGGAGGTGGACGCTCTGATCGCCCAAGCGGTCGCTTGGTGCGTTCTGCGGAACGTGGCCTCGCCCTTGCGGTCCTCACCTTTGAGGGCTTCAGCGAGGTCTCCTGAAAAGGTGGTGGACGACACTAGGGGCGCTAGGGGCTCGTCCACTGTAGGTACCTCCAGGGCCTCTTCCAATTTTGGTGCCACCCCGAACAGCTTTTTGTCGGTACTGCTTGGTGTGGGAAGAGAGGCCGGCGATTTCCACTGTGCCTTGATTGCTTTCAGGAACATGGCGGGACAGGGGATGTGATGCTTGGTCGTGACCGGCTCCACGAAGCTAGGGTGTGCCTCTGCATCAGTTTCCTGTGGGTCGGAGACTGTTGCCGCTGGGGTTTCGGGCCCCAGGTGTGCCGTGGATGCGGCCTTGCGTAGCAAGGTCAGGAAGGAAGAGGGGTTGAATAACCCTTTGGAGGCGGGTACCTCCGGTGGGTCCTCCTCTTCGTCAGACATTGGCACCCCCTGTTCCGCCATTTCCTCCTCTATGTATGATTCCTCCGAGGCCTGAGAGGTTGATGGGGATGTGGGGCTATCGAGCGCCCTCGACTCTCGGTGTGGGCTGCGCTTGCGAGTCGCGGGAGCCTGCGTTCTGGCCTCTAGGGCGCGCTCCACCGCCTGGGCGATAAGCAGAGCCAGCCGGTCCTCGTTTGGGAGGGTCGCTTGCTCGTTGCCCGTGGGCTGGGGGTCGTCTGTGGACGTTCCCAAGGCTGATTCCGGCGCTAATTTTGCTTTTTTCTGCGCCTTGGAAAACTCCCTTTCCAATGCCTGGTGTCTCCTCTTGTCCTGTCTGTCTGCTCTCTTAGAGGTCATAGTGGCAGATCTAATGCTAGATTTGGCTGCTGACCTGCTATTGCCTTCCAGACCAGGTTGACCTGATGAGGACGGCGGGACTCCTGAAGAAGGCGAGGTAGCCTCTTCCATGCTCCGATATCGCCGGGGCGCGAGAGGGGGGTCCCGGGTATCTAGGAGCTATAGCCCCCTGGGTTGTCACAGGTGCGCGGGAGGGGCCCCTGGAACCCAGGGGCAGCCTAAGAATGGGTAAGGGCGACACACTGCCCGGACAGTTGGGGACCCACTACGGCTGTGCGCGGATGGGGCAGGCACACTATGAGGGGCGCCTGCAGTCCGGTAGAGGAACCCTTGGATGCCACAGGCCCACTGTGGGGGGCGCCTGGGATCCACGTAGGGTTGCTCGTATAACGCCAGGCACGCTAATGTTGGTGCCTGGACTCGGGTGGAGCCAAGATCTAAGGGTCCGGCCAGATGCTCGGATAACGACAGGCACGCTGATGGGGGTGCCTGGACTCCGAGAGGACCTAAGATCCAAAGGGCCAAAGGCCCGGGAGCTAAGAACGGACAATGGGAGACACCAGGTTTGGGATGGGAGTTTGAGGGTGGCCTAGTTAGACTGGAACTCCCTAGGTAGGCCTGGCTGCAGAACCCGGTGGGCCTGACCTCCCACCTGGGCCCCGCTGCCCTGGACTGTGGCCGGGGTTGACCCTGCCTGGCCTGTGGGACCGTGAGCTTGTGCCACGTGGCTTAGAACAGCCGCTGTAGCCTGCTCCGCTTCCCCTGCGCTGGCTTTGATCCAGCTGCGACCGCGTGATCAGCGGCCGCACAGCTGATCGGCGCTGGCTTTGTTCCAGCCGCCGACCACGTGTTGCAAGGCCGCGGGTCACCCCCCGCGCCGCACAGCTGCCCCAGCGCCGCACAGCCGATCCGCGCCGGCTTAGCTCCAGTCGCCGGCCGCCTAGCGCCGCCCAGCTGATCGGCGCCGGCCTTGTTCCGGCGCCGGCCACCCAGCGCTGCACAGGCGATCGGCGCCGGCTTTGTTCCGGCCGCCGGCCACGTGGACAATGGCCGCGGCTGCCCCAGCGCCAATCAGCTGCCCAGCCCCGGCTTTCCGATGGCCCCGGCCGCCCGGCGCCGATTGGCTACCCGGTGCGGCCTCTCCCCTGAACGGCGCGGCCGGCTCTCTGGCGCCGGTCAGCTGGCCAGCGCCGGCCTTGTCACCGGTCCGCGAGCCCAAGGCCGCCGGGCCGCTGGTCGGCCGGCGCTAAGCTCCGGATGCTCCGCGCCGATCAGCTGGTCGGCGCCGGCTTCCTCTGGGACCGCGCGGTCGCCGAACAGCTGTTCAGCGGCTTACGACTCAAGCCGCGAGGCCGCGCGGCACTCGGGACGCCGATCCGTTGATCGGCGCCCAGGCTATCCCCCCTTACCTCCCCTGCGGAGGGGAAAACGGCGGCGAAGGGTGAGGGGACCCCCCCCTCCGCCCTCCCCCACGCCAACCGGAGTATTTACGGTTTGATGAGGGAGGAAAGGGTGATCCAATGGGGGAAATGTATGAGGAGGCTAGGAGAGTAATCTCCCAGCCTCTGCTTAAGTCTACCTATCTGCGGATTCTCTACCTAAAAGAATTTCTAACTAGAGAAGAATTCACCAATGGTGACTGTATCTGCCTAGGAGCCACGTTTCATGTCCTTCCTGGGCGAAATCAAGTCAAATCTGGGGATAAGGTCCAGGAAGGGGGCGTGGCAGCTTTGGATGACTTGATTTGATAGGGCAGGAATACAGTCATAACCCATGGGTGGATTCTCCATCTCCCAGTGCTGGAGAAGGATGGGTTTCCACTAAATTATGAGAGGTGGGTCAAGAATTATAGTTCAAGTGCCTTTAGAACAATCAGCAAACAGACAGTATCAGTACACAATATCAATATTTGACACTGGATTTTAGAACATCATAGGGTCTACAAATATTAATTAAATGTAGTTATAGTTCAGAAATGATGTTACATCTTGTTATTGACATTATCTGAAGCTAAAAATAAGAGAAAACTTCTAGCATTTCATAGTAATACAAATATCAAATTTAGAAATAAAACTTACTGGGTCTCCAAGTTTATCCAAATTGTCCAGAAAATATTTTATAGATTCCCCCTAAAGTGAAGGATAAATACAATTATTAATTACGTTTTGAAATAGCCTTTTAAAGAACAATTTGATATGAACTAAGGTTT